>BSYR01000053.1:2405000-4805000 GCA_030270665.1 Hibiscus trionum
CTACCTGTTAAGATAGAGCACAGAGCATACTGGGCCATCAAGGCAGTGAACATGGACTTGGAAAAGGCAGGACAGAAGAGGTTACTTGACTTGAATGAGATTGAAGAAATTCGAGCAATGGTCTATGACAACGCAAGGATTTACAAGGATAAGACAAAGAAGTGGCATGACAAGAAGTTGCTGCCACGATAGTTTTGCCCAGGGAAGCTTGTGTTGTTATTCAACTCTAGGTTGAAACTCTTCCCAGGGAAGCTGAAATCTAGATGGTCCGGCCCGTTTCAAGTCGTGCAAGTTTTTCCTCATGGTGCCATTACGATCAAATCCTTAAAAGATGGGCACCAATTTAAAGTTAACGGACAGAGACTGAAGCATTATCAGGGAACTGAAGCCCCAAGAATGCAGGAAGTGGTTACTTTAGGAGATGCCCCACCTGGCATCCCTAATTTAACTTGATTTATTTTTATTATTATTATTATTTATATATATATATATATATATATATTCATTAGGGAATTAGACTTATTTTATTTTTAAGAACTAAGTTTTATTTTAATTATTTTTAGGAAATAAAGGAGACAAGGAGAAGAGAAGAAGTGAACTAAGCCCACCATCTCACCAGCATCCCAAAAACCCTAAAGAAGGAGCCTGTCGTCACAGTTGGCGCGACAGACGCGGGAAATACAGCATGTCAACATGTTGTCGCGGCAGACACGCAAACGCGTAACAGACGCACAACAGACATGGAAACGCGTGACAGACGCGTCAGAAACTGTGTAATAGCTAGCCCCGTTATTCGCGCCTGCTGTTACAGCTCCAACGGGTAGCAAACTCTTCATCTATATAAACCTCGATTTACTATTCATTTTCACTTCACTTTTACTCTCTCTACTTGCTTTCTCTCTGGATTTACATTTCCTTTCATTTTTCTACAGTCTCTTGCAACTATGAGTACCAGAAACACTAGAAGAAGTGCTGCCTCAAGCTCTGCTGCAGCAGTAGCCACTCCCAGCCACGATAGAATCCCAAACCGATTTTCCAACGTAGAGTCCAATGACCCATACTACACCTCCTTCCAGAAAAGGGGGATGTGGGAAGAAAAAGGGTTCATCTACACCAAACGAACGGAGAATCTCGAGCTCGAACCATTCATTGCCCGCAAGATCAGAGCACTTCAGTGGCAGATGTTTGCTGCCCAACCTGAGGAAATGAACGTCACTCTTGTCAGAGAGATCTACGCTACCGTCGGCAGCAAAGACATGACATCCGTGACAGTTCGTGGTAAGGAAGTCCCTCTTGAGCTGGAGTACATTAACACCCTCTACGAACTCTACGTCGGCAGAAAGGAAGATGGGCATAAGAGGTTCGTGGACAGCCTGGAGGTAGCAGATTATGATGTTGTCATGGCAGAATTGACCGAGGAAGGGACCCAGTGGAATACAGACCCAAAACACCCACGGATGGTGAAACGAGCTCAACTCACCCCCGAAGCAAAACTGTGGAACGCCTTTGTGAAAAAGAGGATTATGCCTTCCTCACACAACAGCACAGTGGATCAACCCAGGTTAGCTCTCGTTCATTCCATTTTAAACGAGAGACCCATTAATGTTGGTCGCTATATTCGGGAAGGGATTTTGGACTGTGCACTACGACCATCGGGACCCCTTGTCTTCCCCTACCTCATCACGGAAATCTGTCGTGGCCACAATGTCCCTGAAATTGCTGAAGATCTGAAGGTTCGAGGAAAAGGATGGACGGAGAAAAATATCTTCAGTTTGATGGAGCTGAAAGCTGCAACACCAATCTCCTGCTTCAACCCCTCTGCCGCAGCAGGTGAGCCAGTAGAGCCTACCCAGACAAAGCTTGCCGCCACAGAACAGATGCAGCCCACAGCAGCAGCCCCCACAGCAGACTCCACCACCCAAATCTTAGCTACCCTGTAGAAAATGGAGGAACAACAGCGGGTCTGATGAGCTTTGTCTAAGACTTCACAACAACAACGGTACATTTCATTAAAAGCAATTTAAATTTTCCAAATGTACAGTTCCCTGTTTTCCCCGATCATTATTTTACTGCACCTACACCTGCCCATACCCCTACCCCTGCTGCCACACCGAGAACACCTTCTGCTGCGTCCACTCCAACCCCGGCCGCGACAGTTGCAGGTGGCAGCCACACTGCCACTGCCTCTGCCAGGGGAGAAAAGCGAAAGGAGCCACCGTCCGACCTCGATGAATTCATTGCTGGTTTCTCCTCCTCCTCAGTTTGGGAGGAATCCGATGGCGAGCCCTCTGTCGAGAGGAACCTCTCAAAAGAGTTCATTTAGATGAAGCGGCAGAAACCCAACACAGGTGATGGACCATCCGGCCAAGGGAAGTCTGACAGCAGCAGTGGTAGCAGCAGCAGCAGCTCTTCCGAGGAGGTTCAAGTGCTGGAGAAACTACCCCAGATCTCACCTACTCGCATCCAGCCCCCGAGGGAAGCCAAGAAAAAGACTGCCTCCGCCTCTTCGAGTCATCTGCCGGCACCAATGATGAAGTTCAGTGCCCGCCGGCAGATACAAATCAACAGCAGCAGCAGTAGCGACGACAGCACTTAAAATTTAAGTTTTTATCTTATCTTTGTTGTCTGCTATTTTGTTATAATTGTGATGTTTTATTCTCTTTTCTTCATTTTGTCATCATGCATTGAGGGCAATGCAACCCTTGAGTTTAGGGGTGGCATCCCTCCATTAATGAAGTGCCTATTATGTTTAGAATTTGTGTCTAAGTGTTAGTTTATTTTTGCTTAAAAAAATTTGGCTTAATTTTTTGAACTTTTATTATGTGATGCTGCCATATCTGTCGTGACAGCCCCTTAAAGATATTTTAGGAAGCAAGTAGAGCCTTAGTATAGTTCTGAAAAACTGAAACACTTTGTGACTTACTTGATAAAAGACTTTCTCTAGCATACTTAGAATAGAAAACTTAGAACTTAGAGTAGAAAGAGACTAGAAACTCGGGAAACCTAGAGGTGCCTATCACTGGCTCTAGGAAAATAACCAGAGTAAAACTTCTAGAGGTGCCTATCACCGGCTCTAGATAGTTAACTAGAGGTGCATGAAATACTGGCTCTAGTAGAGAAAAGAAAATTTCCGACAAAGAAGGAAAACAACTAGAGGTGCCCGTTACTGGCTCTAGTGAAAAAATGAATAAAGTCTCAAAGCTCTAATCAAGCTAAGTATAATATTCTAGTTGCTAGGGAAGTCTATATTCAGGTATGTTCACAATAATTGCACACACATGCACGAGAACTATACTTTTTTTCTAAGTAGATCCTTAAATATTTGAACATGTGCTAAACATGATGGGGATGGTATTATGGATAAGAATTGTTCATTAACTTAAGCCAAGAATATATATATATATATATATATATATATATATATATATATATATATAGGTATGCATGCATGTTAGTTAGGTCGCATTTGCTTGAGGACAAGCAAGGATTCGAGTTTGGGGGTGTGTTGAATGTGCAAAAGTTCTACTTTTTACCCCTTATTTACCCCATATTCATGCTGCATTCAAGCATATTTCATTGCATTTAGGATAGATTTCAATTATACATTACAATTATATAACAAGGCACAGTTGCTACTGATTTTGGTTACTTTTACAGGTAGTTGTTGTAGCAGACTCGGGGTAGTGGAGAAGCAGAGCTGGAACACAGGACTGAAGTCGAGAAAGACGACGCTGCCAACGCCGCTGCCGTGGCAGCTAAGGACGACAGCAATGGTGAAGGAAAAAAGGTAAAATGGAGCTCGACAAAAAGAGGAAATTAAGTCGGTCTGTCTTGGAGCACTCAAATATTTTTCTGAGCCTTAAATCAGAATGAAGGCCAAGCCCAAAGTTCAAGGAAGAAACTCCAAGCAAGAAGAAAGGACGAATTAAAGGCATCTACTCTGAAGATTTAGTCTTTAATAGAGTTGCACTTTAATTTAAACTTGTATTCTTGCCATAATAGAAAACTTGAACCCAAGGCCTATATAAAGGCATGTAATTCGAACTAGGGAGGGATATCTTATTCTCTAGTCGTCTTCCCCTAAACCCTAGTCGTTTTCCCCTTCTCATCATGTTCTAAACTTCCCATAGGGCTAACGGTTGATTTTGTAAAGTAGTTGCAAGGATTACATTGTTTTAGGATATTTTTCTGTTCAATAAAATAGACTTCAAGTTTGCTTATTCTGGTTTTCAACATCTTGCAAGAGTATCGGGAAAGCATTGTGAGATTATACATTTACTTAATATTGGGAGAGTTAAGTATGCGAAAGGAATAAATACGGGTTCTCCAGTTTATGGTTGAACTATCTCGGACCTAAAGATAGGACGAGGTTAAGTGGCTAAGGAAGAATTCAACAACATCGGTGTTCATCCTTCGATTCACAACGGGAGGTATCATCAAGACGTGTTCATCGACAGACTTGGACCTTGGGATAGGACAAGGCACAGGAGGGATTCTTGCCAAGCTTGAAGTACAGAGTTGTGTGATCGATGCCGCAACAACAACAGACCGCTACGGCCACAGGTGCTACCGCGACAGGAGCAACGACAGAACAGGGAGTCCTATACATTGCAACACCTACACTACTGAGCAAATCAATACCGGCTTATTCTCTCTATCCTGATTTCTTTACTTCTTTATTTGCAGTGTTCTTTATTATTCCCTTACAAACAATGAGAATTATCTTCTTTCTTGTGCAACAATTCAAGGTTAAGGCTATTTCCAGTCCCTGTGGATTCGACATCCGATACTTCGTGTATAACTTTACTACTTGCGTCGTGTACACTTGCACTCTATTCCGATAGACTCTTTTACACACAACAGTAACCGGTATGGTAGGAGACATGCTGGTGAGTGTTGGGGTAACCTTGGGACATGTTGGAACTGTGGTAACCGGGGGCATATGAAGAAAGATTGTCCTCAGCCGTTGAGAGAGGGATAGGCTTCGGTGAGAGCAGCTGAACCACAGAGAGGTCGTGGGCGCGGCCGTGGTAATTTCCAGCGCAGAGATGAGGGCGGAAGGAATGTGGCGCATGTGGTGGCTGTCCAACCTGAGAGAGGCGGTCAGGCTAGAGTGTATGCCCATTGTGAGGGAAGGAATGACATGGATGTGATCGCAGGTACCTTTACTTTGCAATCCTTATCATTACTTTCTTTGATTGATTATGGATCTACACACTCGTACATATTGCGTGAACATGCTCAAATGCTTAGTTTGCCTGTTGAGTCTTTGGATGTTGGTATGCGTGTGACTAGTTCCTTTTTTGAGACGGTTGTAACAAGAAAGTTGTATAGGAGATGCCCCTTAAAGGTGCAAGATCATGTGTTTCTTGTTGATCTTATGGAATTGCCATTCTATGGTTTTGATGTAGTCCTTGGCATGGATTGGCTTGTTGAGCATAGAGCCGTTGTGGATTTTGAAAGCAAGCGAGTTTCGTTGAAACTTGCAGATGATTATGAGGTTGTGGTAGTGGGAGAAAATGTGAAGTTTCTAGCTAATGTGGTGTCGACATTTGAAGTAAGTCAGATTTTGCGTCAAGGATGTGAGGCTTACCTAGCTTTTGTTATGAATCCCAGTTCAAAGGAGGTTCGCGTTCAGGATATAAGGATCGTGTGTGAGTTTCTTGGAGTGTTTTCGGAGGAATTACCTGGTTTGCCGCCTAGCCGAGAGGTTGAATTTGGAATTGAGTTGTATGAGAACACAACTCCGGTGTCCATTGCTCCTTATCGCATGACACCCAAAGAGTTGAAGGAGTTGAAGACGTAACTTCAGGAGTTGCTTGACCGTGGCTTTATTCGGCCTATTGTGTCACCTTGGGGTGTACCGGTCTTGTTTGTTAAAAAGAAAGATGGCACGATGAGAATGTGCATTGATTATCGTCAGCTTAATAAGTTGACCATTAAGAACAAGTATCCTTTGTCTAGGATTGATGATCGTTTTTATCAGTTTTGTGGAGCGGCTGTGTTTTCAAAGATTGACTTGAGGTCAGGGTACTATCAGTTAAGGTGAAGGATGTGGATGTACCGAAAATAGCCTTTCGAATGAGGTATGGGCATTATGGGTTTCTTGTGATGTCGTTTGGGTTAACGAATGCTCCTGTTGCTTTCATGAATATGATGAATAGGGTGTTCCATGAATTCTTGGACAAGTTCGTTGTGGTGTTCATCGACGATATCCTTGTGTACTCTCGTACTGAGGAGGAGCATGAATGTCATTTGAAGATTGTTTTGCAAGCGCTGTTGGAAAATCAGCTTTATGCTAAGCTGAGCAAATGTGAGATTTGGCTAAAGGAAGTTGTTTTCCTTGCTCATGTGGTTTCGGTTGAAGGGATTCGAGTTGATCCCCAGAAGGTTGAGGCGGTGATGAATTGGAAGCCTCCTAAGTCCGTTCATGAAGTACGTAGTTTCCTTGGGTTGGCAGGATACTACTGGAGGTTTGTGGATGGATTTTCTAAGATTGCTGCCCCTTTGACGAAGTCGTTGCAAAAGGATGTTAAGTATGAGTAGACGGAAGCGAGACAGCAAGCTTTTGAGAAGTTAAAAGCAGCTTTGACGCAAGCTCCTATCTTGGTTCAACCTGAATTAGGGAAAGAGTTTGTGGTGTATAGTGACGCATCCTATGTTGGTTTGGGGTGTGTGTTAATGCAAGAGGGTAAGGTGGTGGCTTATGCATCGTGACAGTTGAAGGTGCATGAGCGCAATTATCCTACGCATGATATTGAGTTGGCTGCGGTGGTTTTTGCTCTAAAGAATTGGAGACATTATCTCTATGGTGAGAAGTGTATTGTGTACACGGAATACAAAAGTTTGAAGTATTTGATGTCTCGGAAGGAGTTAAATCTTAGGAAACGGCACTGGGTGGATTTGCTTAAGGATTACGATCTAACGATCGAGTATCATCCAGGGAAGGCCAATGTTGTGGCCGATGCTTTGAGCAGGAAAGTGGCGGTGGAGTTAAGAGCGATGTTTGCTAGCTTGAACATATCGCGAGATGGTGGTCTTGTTGCTGAATTGCAAGTGAAACCATCTCTAATCCAGTTGATAAAGGATAAACAACTGTTGAATGATTCCTTGGTGCCACATGTTCAAGATATTGCTAAAGATAGGCCATCAGATTTCTGTTTTAATGATGATGGTGTTTTATGTTTTGGGAGTCGGATAGTGGTGCTGAATGATGTTGAGTTGAGGCGCACCGTTCTGACTGAAGCTCATAGCATTCCTTTTGCTATGCACCCTGGTTGTACAAAGATGTACCGTGATTTGAAGGATGAGTACTATTGGGTGGGATTGAAGAAAGATGTCGCTGAGTATGTTAGCAAATGTATGGTTTGTCAGCGGGTTAAGGCTGAACATCAGTTTTTTTCAGGGTTGTTGCATCCGTTAAGGATCCCTGAATGGAAATGGGAGAGGATCACCAATGGACTTTGTGTCTGGTTTGCCTCTATCGTCATCAAAGAAGAATTCTGTTTGGGTGATTGTGGATCGCCTTACGAAGTGTGCGCATTTCTTGCATGTGCATACTACGTACGCCCTTGATAAGCTTGCGGAGTTGTACATTGTTGAGATTGTACGTCTGCATGGTGTACCAAAGTCTATAGTGTCGGATAGAGATCCGAGGTTCACCGCAAGGTTTTGGGAGTGTTTACATCAAGCTTTAGGTACGCAGCTGAATTTCGGTACTTCTTATCATCCATAAACGGATGGACAGTCGGAGCGTGTTATCCAAGTGCTTGAGGATATGTTGAGGTGCTATGTTATTGAGTTTCAAGGCTCTTGGGAGAAGCACTTGCCTTTGGTGGAGTTTGCTTATAACAACAGTTACCAGGCAAGTATTCAAATGGCACCTTATGAAGCTTTGTATGGGAGGAAGTGCAGAACTCATCTTTGTTGGGCTGAAACGGGACAAAAGTTGGTCTCGATGCCGGCTTTATTGAAAGGAACCATCGAGAAGGTGAAGCTCATTTGTGAGGGGTTGAAGGCACCATCGGATCGGCAAAAGTCTTACGTGGATTTGAAGCGTAAGGAGATAGAATTTGTGGTGGGTGACCGTGTGTTTTTGAAAGTTTCACCTTGGAAGAAGGTGATGAGATTTGGCCGAAAGGGCAAGTTGAGCCCAAGGTTCATTGGACCATACGAGATGATAGAACGTGTGGGTCCTGTTGCTTATAAGCTGAGACTACCTCAAGAGTTAGAAAAGATACATAATGTGTTCCATGTGTCCATACTTCGGAGGTATAGATCGGATCCTTCGTATGTTATGCCAGTGGAGGAAGTTGAGTTGAATCCAGATTTGACATATGATGAGGAACCTGTTGAGATTTTGGATTCAGATAGTAAGGTTCTTTGTGGTAAGACCATTGAGCTGGTCAAAGTGTTGTGGAGACATCGTGGTGCTGAGGAAGCCACGTGGGAAAGAAAGGAAGACATGAAGAAGCAATTTCCTTACCTTTTTCCTCCAGGTAAATTTCGAGGACGAAATTTCTTAAGAGGGGGAGAGTTGTAACGCCCCGATTTTTGGCCTAGATGTTTTAGAGTTTGAATCGGACCGGTCGAGAACGGTTCGAATCTTAAAGGGAGATTTAGGGAACACCTAGTTCAAGATGCTTTAAAAAATATGGGAAAATGCCTAAAAATCCTCATCTATTATATGAATGATTATGGTGAAAATAATTTTACAAAATAAGGTTTGGAAATACTACATTTCGGTGTAGTGACCAAATCGCCATTTTTGCAAAAGTTAAATAGTGACAGTTTTGTAAAGGATTGAAACTTTGAATCTTTAAGGAGCTAATTTTACCAAAAAGTTTTTAATCAGATTTCTTCTTATTTTGGGTGATTTTAATAATGCTTTAATTAAATGAAATAAAGATTGATTAAAGGAAAAACTATCTTTGACTTTTCATAACTACCTTACGTCAATTTTCTCTCATTTCATTTTCTCTCAATTTCTTTTCAGCCAAACACATTCCCTCCATCAATTAGCCTTTGAATTTCATTCCTTTTGATGAGATTTCAATCTCCTTTTGATTCCTAATCTTTTTCCTCACCAAATCCTTTTGTTTTCACATTGGATTTTCAAGAAAACTTGCCCAAATCATGGAGAAATCAACCATTAGAGGTAAGCTTCGTCCTTCTCCTCTAATGATCAGTTCTTTACTGAAATTCCCAAGTTATCAATCCTTTATTAATGATTTTTTAGTTGCTTTAATGTTAGAAAAAAGAAATTATATTAAAACTCAAGGTTTTTGGAGAGATCTTGATGATTTTCGTGGTTGATGGTTGGGCTCTGTTTTGAGGTTGTTTTCTAATGTATTTTAGATGGTAATTGATGTTATAAATAAGGTTTTATCAAACAAATCCCGAATAGGTTTGGATTCCTAAGTTTTGCATGCTAGAATGGTGGTTTTTTGGGTGGTTTTGGTGTTCTGTTATAGCTGGAGGTATAAGGAAGAGTTTGTGGTGGTTTTTGATGTTGATTGATGTTTAGAAATGATTATAAGTGGTAGATCTTGCCTGGGCTTTGTTTTGGGAGAGTTTGGAGATGATTTCGGTTGTTTTCGGTACCGGAATGAGGTTCTTAAGTAGAGCAGTGAGTTTAGATGTGTGGTTGATGATTTCAATGCATGATGATGCATTAATCCTCTGCTCTTATGTGTTATAAACAGGGGAGACATCTTCGGACGCCTTTCGTGTTGATCCGGGAGCTTAGATAGCGTTTCGGCGAGCAAGCGAAACGTAATAGGTGAGTGCGAATGGTTTTAGAAGTCCTTGAAGGACAAAGAAACAAGGTTTAGGGATTCAGGAAAGGCTTGAAACATCTTCCTAAGTCTGGAAGCAAGTATTGGCTAGATTGCTCTCATATATGTGGTGGTTTCCCCTAAAATGCTTTTACATGCTCATGGTTTGAGATAGATAAATTCCTACTGTTTTATGCATGATTTGTAGCATGAGATGATGCTTGAAATGATTTCATGAAATAACATGTTGCATTGATGAGTTTTGAGCTTTTGTTTTAAAGCATGGCAAATGTTATGGTTTTAAAATGAGATGAGAAAGATTTGAGAAATGTTGCATGAAAAACAGTAGGTGAGATGATGTTTTGACATAATATATTGGCATAGAAGATTAGATACTTACCGGATATATTTGATCGATCAATAGGATGAGAGTGCACTATAAACTAAAAATCCGGGCGTGCTCTTTGGATTCAATCCAAAGGGAGAGACTGATGATGGGCATTCCATCGGGTAGGACTTGGTGAAATACCCAAGCTTTGTGGCGATGAGAGATTCCGCCATGTGAGTACGGTGATGTGAGATTCCACCAGAAATTATATTTACTAGACAAGTGAGTACAGTGGTGTGAGATTCCACCGGAAGAGTCTAGTGGTTTGAGAATGTTGTTCGCATATCCGAGTAATAATGAGATGTGAAATGCCAACATAATATATGAAAATGCTTTTGATTCACATGTACCTATTGATGAGTTGATTTATGCTGTGAGAAATGCATATGAGATTTGTATATGAAATGCTTTGGTTTTCACAAGCATGTGTATGGCCTTGCTATGAGATTTGCATTGGTTTAAATGCATGAGATATAATTGAGGTACATGTGTTTTCAAGGAAGTTTTGCTTTGAAATGGTTTTCAAGCATGAGATAGAATGAGCATGTTGTAGAAAAGGCTTTTGAGAAAGTGTTTTGAATAATGCATTGTTGTGTTGGTTTTCTTTAGAGCTTGCCTCACTAAGCAAATGTGCTTACGCTCTCTTTTACCAACAATGCAGATAATTGAAGTGTTTTTGGGCAGCAAGAAGGTTAAGAACATCCAAGGAAGTGCAAAGCTCATGAATGGTGATGTTTTTATACACTTTAGTTTTGATATTTAGCAATGGGACACCAATGTTGTATTTGGGAGATGTGTTTTGAACTCCCTAAGTTTGTGGCATGTTTGTGATGGCTTTTATGGATTGTAAACGGTCCTAATGGTTTGGTTGGAGGTTTGAGTGCTAAATTTGGTTTGGTGGATATGAAGCATGCATATAGTTCGAGTGTTCTTGTGCTTGATGCCATGTTTGAGCTTATGCTTCTTATACTTGTTCCTTGATGTTTAATCATGTTGGTGGTATGTTATGGTACATTTTGAAGCATGTTTGAGTGGGCTAAAAGGTGAAAATCCAGTAATTTCTACTGTCACATGACAGGGTGTATCGAAACACCCTTAATTGTTTCGAAACGAGAGCCTGTAATGGCCCCGTTTCGGAACGGCTGAAGGTGTTTCGGAACATTTTGGCTACTAGAGAGGCATGTTTCGCTACCGGTCTCGGAACGCACCCGAGTACCGAAACGGTCAACACCGTTTCGATACGGGCGTTTCGGTACAAAGATCAGTGTTCCGAAATGGACGACCGTTGGTTGATGCTTTTGAATTGTTTTAAGTTTCCATGTTTTACATTTTAGTCCTGAATGTTGTGGATGCAATTTCTTGAGCTTGAAATGTCTTTTTAAGCTGAATTTTGACAGAGGAGCATGTAATGTGACTAATTACATATTGGTAAGCTTAAAATCTATTAAGTCCTTATAATTTCCAAAAATTACATTTTGGTCCCTAAAAGTATAATTCATGCAATTGAGTCCCTAAATGATTTTCGATCGTTGTTCCCTTCTCTCTTATGATTCTTGAGTATTCACATAGGCTTAATGTGCATCTATAAAAGATTAAAAATAAAAAAAGGGTCGTTAATCAAGGTTGACTTTCGGGTTGACTTTGGTTTTCCCCCTGTACTCTTCGTAGTTCGGGTCAAGCGTCTTGGCCGAGCTAAGGGGGTTACATAAAAATTAGTTACGAAAATCATCAAGATCTCTCCAAGAATCTTGAGTTTTAACACAATTTCATGTTTCTAACATTAAAGCAACTAAAAAATCATTAACAAGGGATTGATAACTTGGGAATTTTAGTAAAGAACTGATCATTAGAGGAGAAGGACGAAGCTTACCTCTAATGGTTGATTTCTCCTTAATTTGGGCAAGATTTCTTGAAAATCCAAAGTGAAAACAAAAGGATTTGATGATGAAAAGATTAGGAATCCATTGGAGAATGAAATCTCAACAAAAAGGATGAAAATCAGAGGTTAATTGATGAAGGAAATGTGTTTGGCTGAGTGGAAGTTGAGAGAAAAATGAAAAGAGGGAAAAAGATCGTAAAGTAGTTATGAAAGTCAAAATAAGATTTTCTCTTTTAATTCCCTTTATTATATCATTATTAAAACACCCAAAATTAGAGAGAAATCTGATAAAAACATTTTGGGAAAATTAGCTCCTTAAAGATTCAAAGTTTCAATCCCTTACAAAACAGTCACTAGTCAACTTTTGCAAAATTTGTGATTTGGTCACTACATCGAAATGTAGTATTTCCAAATCATACTTGGTAAAATTGTTTTCAACATAATCATTCATATAATAAAAGAGGATTTTTAGATATTTTTTCCATATTTTTAAAGCATCCTGAACTAGGTGTTCCCTAAATCTCCCATAAAGATTCGAACCGTTCTCGACCAGCCCGATTCAAACTCTAAAACATCTAGGCCCAAAATCATGGTGTTACAGCCTCATCCAGTTCTTCCAATATGGATAGTTGTCCACATTGAGGAAGGGTGGTTTGGTGATAGATTGTGACTCGTACAAGTTGAGGTCGGAAGTAGACGCCATGGCTTTGAAAGCGGATTGATGTATCTCTCCTAGAATTGACTCAAGAGGATGTTAATCCTTTCAATGAGTGTAGCATTGATACCAATTGTTGAGATAATCAATCAATGGTGGAAGGTCAAGAGGGGTGAATTGGCAAATAAAAATTTGAAGGAATGCAATTGGAAAATGAAAAATTAATAACACAAGGATTTATAGTGGTTCAAGCTTATAACAAACTCTACATCCACTACCTTAGATCCCCACTAAGGATTTCAACCAATTCACTATTGAATTCTCCCCTTTTTCTAGGCTAGGGAGGCAACAGTTACAATCGATTAAAGCTTTCTACCCAAAGCTTGATCAAGGCTCACTCTTTTTACAAGAAGTTGATAGCAAACTAAAAATTACTCTCAAAGGTGATATGTTTGCCCAAATACAATTTCACTCAAACCCCAAACTTGAAACAAATTATTACAATTGAGATTACACAAGTTGGGTATAAGAATTTGACTCTAAAAGCTCAAAGTGGTTGGATTTTTGCTTGATTGCTTTAAACTTGTTCAATAGTTGTTGATGTAGCATTGGAGACTTATTTTTATTTTTTTCATTGATTTCTAGCTGTTTGGGTGGTTGAAGTCATCAATAGAGCCGTTGGAGGCCATTTTCCCACAATAAATGTTGTTTGGTGAGCAGGTGTATCGGTACACGAACACCCTTAACAATACATGTCAAAAGAAGAAATAGTCGTTGTGCAATAGTGCATCGATATGCGAAGAGGCGTATTGAAACGGTCATAGAGTAAAAATAGGGGCGTATCGATACGGTACAAGTTGTATTGGTATAGATTTTGCTCACTGGAATCTGTCTCAAAAGTCTAGTGAAAAATGCATCGGTACGCCTAGGGGCGTATCGGTACAGGTTAACTGGAAATTGAAGTTTGATGATTCCAACAACTGACAATGCAACGATAATATCATTAAATGTAAAGATTTGAAAATCTTAAGACCCTGTATCGAAATAGGTAAGACTGTATCGATACACGTAACCAAAGTCTCAAGCCCAGATGAAGGCCATATCGATACGGATACAACCATATCGGTACACTTTTGTGATTGAAATTCCAGTAGCTAAAATTCGTATCGAAACATTTAAGGGTGTATCGAAACGCCTGGGTGTTTTTGGTTAGTTGAGTATAAAGCACTTAGAAAATTTTTGGGGTTTAAATTTTTGACTTAGAAACAAATTTTAGTTCGAAATCCTTGTCAATTTGTGAGACTTTTGAGTACTTAAAAATTTATTTACTTTTACAATTTGGTCCTTAAATAATTTGTTATATCAAAATCAAGCATAGGTTTTACAATCTCCCCATTTTTATATAAGAAAACCAAAGTAAATTTTAAGTAGTTTTGAAAGATAGTCCCATTTACTTAAAGATTAAAAGGCTCTTATCTTTAAGAATTTTAAAAAAAATATTTTGAAAATTTTACTCTACTTACTTCTCCCCTTTTTTGTTAGATCAAAATCAATAGGATATAAATAAGGCAAGATGTGAACATTAAAGGTACTACAAGCATAAATCAAAGCAACATAGATATTCATTAAAATTCAAAGCATAACTTAAAGCAACATAATCAATCCAACTTAAATCCTAAAAACATAAAGGAAATAACCAAAGCATAGGAGTTCAAAAACAAAAACATAGGTGCATAAAAACTAATCCTAAAATGACCTGATATGATATGCTAGATGCCTAAGGAGTGTCTTCATCGTATCCATCTTCATCCTCATCATCTTCATTGTTGACATGGGTTCCATGAAACTGACGCCACTCTCCATGAAAGACCATAAGAGACATATCCATTAAATTTTGACGGTTATCAAGGGATGTTACTCTTTCCTCTAAGGATGTGAAACGAATGTCGATGGGGGCAAAACTGGAGGTCATGGTGGTGTCCAAAGAAGTAATGATAGTGCCCAAGGCTTGAAACTTCCCATCAAGATAGGTCATAAGAGCATCAAAGAAAGGTGAGGCAACCTGAGCTTTTTGAACCGAAATGGCCTGAAAGGCCTCAACTAGATCGGGTTGAACGCCTTGAGGTAGATCCTCAACCCGAATCCGCTCTCCATTATAGTACGAAAACTTAGCACGGTTGAGAGAACGCTTGTCGATCGGATCAGTGAGAGGCTCGGCAACATCATAAGAGCAATCAATTCCCATCTTGTGAAACAAATAGCTCAAGGCGGTGCCATAAGTGAAGGATGAAACAAGAGTAGTATAGAGATGTTGAACAAGATAGACGATATCTGTAAACACGATTTGAGCAAGGTTTGGACGCTTACCCTCACGAAAGCAATGAATCCAAAAATCATCGACTTGCCGGATCGTTTAGAATTTTCCACCGGATAGGCGAAACCACCGAATCATAAGTAAGTGAAGGATGCGATCATGAGCATCAAGCACGTTTACGGAGCCACCAAGAACATGACCCAAAGAGTTTTCATCATCAATTACCACATCCTCGAAACCCAAAAAGTTTTACAAAAACCGAAGAATCAATTTGAATTTTTTTCCATGAGATAGGTTTCAATAGCAACAACAAGGGTTTTCTCGGGGTTATAGATACACCGGGCATTGGAGTAAAAGATAAGGAGAAAATTTCGGTATAAAATCTCAGGTATACTTAAAAAAGGCATGAATTTCCATGGAATCATTAAATCAAGATATTTGAATTGAAAACTTTCGAAAGAAAAAAGGGAATTGAAACAACTCGCTCACGGGGGATTTTAAAGATTTTGTGATGTTTAAAATGATTCATGGTATTTGTAAAATCGGGTTCATAGAAACAATGTTAAAAAATATAGTTTAGATTGAGTTTTGTACCATTGTTTTCAGGATTGAGATTTGAAGATTGACCCAACTCTTTTCTTTGCCTTTTCTATGAGCCATTACAAAAATCTGAAATCAAAATCAAACCAAAAACACAATGTATGATAAATCAACACATTCAATCCAATAAGCAATCCAATGATCAAGGTATTGTAAAAATCTATATAGTATAGTTTAAAAATATATATGAGTATAAAAAGAATATTTGGTAAAATAAAATCTGAAAAATAGTGTTGAAAAATATACAGTATAATTTTATATTCGAACAAAAAAAATTCAGTTTTCAAAAAGATTTTATAAAATCTTTGAAAAACATGTTATAAACATAATAAATATAATATTTTGGATCAAAAACAGTAGATAAATATGAACGAATTTGAAAAGAAAAGAAACTAAGCTTATACCTTGAAAATGGAATTGGGGATGAATGAGAAGATGATGATGCACAAACTTGATTATATAGATAGGGCTTGATGAGAAACTCAAAAGCCCTCAAAGGTTTTGAAGAATTGTGTGAAAAACAAAGGGATTTAGAGGTTTTTGTAGCCAAAATTCATATCTAGGGTTTTGGGAGAAAAGAGTGTTTGATTTAAAGTTGGAAACCCTCTTTTAATACTCTTTAAATTGTCCAGCGGCAACCCGTACTGATACGCTACTTGTGCGCATCGAAACTGCGTACTAGTATGATTTTTAAGCCGTACCGATCCTTGACCCGTACGGGTACATGTTTTCCTATACTAAAGCTTGTTCATCAACCTCGTATCGATACGTGATGAACCGTATCGATACGCCTACGCCAGAAATGTCAATTTTGGCAGCAATGAGCTCGAATATTCGATTTTACTTGGATCGAAATGTATGAAGATGATATGTAAACATCATGTATGATCTAAAAACAGATGCATACTCCCCCCAGCAACAAGCATAGACGCATATAGGAGAAAAACGCATAAGCAATGAGATCAATCAAATTCAAGCAAGTTTAGACATAAAAAGGGCTCTAAGATTTAAGGTAGGCTAGTCAAACCTAACTCTCTCCTAAGAGACCAAAAACGCTCTTTGTCTAAAGGTTTAGTGAAGATATCCTCTAGTTGGTTCAAGGTGTCAACATATTCTAGAACAACATCGTTTTTCAAGACATGATCTCTAATGAAATGGTGTCTTATCTCTATGTGCTTGGTTCTAGAATGTTGGATGGGATTCTTAGTGAGACATATGACACTAGTGTTGTCACGCCTAAGAGGGATGGTACCTATATCAATTCTATAATCTAAAAGTTGTTGCTTTATCTAGAGGACTTGAGCACAACAACTTTCAGCTGATATGTATTCCGCTTCGGTGGTAGATAATGCTATACTGTTTTGCTTCTTAGAAAACCACGATATGAGCATACTACCTAGGAATTGACAAGTACCGGATATACTTTTCTATCTATCTTACAACCTCTATAATCCGCATTCGAATAAGCATACAAATCAAAGGAGGAATCTCTAGGATACCAAAGGCCTAAACAAGGTGTGTCTCTAACATATCTAAAGATTCTCTTAACAGCTATAAGGTGTGATTCTCTAGGACTAGCTTGAAATCTAGCACACAAGCAAACACTAAACATAGTATCGGGTCTACTTGCGGTAAGTTAAAGCAAAGAGCCAATCATAGAGCGATAAAGCTTTAAATCAACACACTTATCTCCTTCATCTTTGTCAAGCTTTGTAGAAGAGCTCATTGGTATGACTTGAGGTTTTACATTCTCCAAGTCAAACTTCTTGACCATGTTCTTGATGTACTTAGCTTGATTGATGAAGATGTCATCTTTTCTTTTTTTGATTTGGATTCCCAAAAAGAATGAGAGCTCTCCCATCATGCTCATCTCAAATTCACCTTGCATTAACTTAGCAAAATCTTGGCAGAGCAATTCATTAGTAGAACCAAAATTTAAATCATCAACACATATTTGAACTACTAAAATGTCTTTGTCATTTCTTTTAATAAAGAGTGTAGTATCCACCTTTCCTTTGTTAAAACCTTTTTCAACTAAAAAGCTTGATAACCTTTCATATCAGGCTCTAGAAGCTTGTTTCAACCCATATAAAGCTTTAGAAAGTTTAAAAACATGGTTTGGGTATTTTGGATCTTCAAAATCGGGTGGTTGTTGTACATACACCTCGTCATTAATAAAACCATTTAGAAAAGCACTTTTGACATCCATTTGAAAAGCTTAAATTCACGATGACATGCAAATGCAAGAAGCATCATAATAGCTTCAATCCTAGCTACGGGTGCATAGGTTTCGTCAAAATCGATTCCTTCCTCTTGAGTGTAACCTTGAGCAACAAGTCTAGCCTTGTTTCTCACTATATTACCACTCTCATCTAGTTTGTTTCTAAAAACTCATTTTGTAACCCCCTTAACCCGGCCTAGACGGTTGACCCGAATTAAGAAAGTCACACGGGGAAAACCAAAGTCAACCCGAAAGTCAACCTTGATTAACGACCCTTTTTTTTCCTTTTAAAACTTGTCTAGATGTAAATTAATCCTTAGATATGATCATACAACAGCATACTCAAAGATCATAAACATCAGAGATCAAACAGGGACTCAATTGAACAAAATATAACTTTAGGGACCAAATTGTAAATTCTGATAATTATAAGGACTTAACCCAAATTGAAGTTACCATCTTGAAATTAATCATGTTTCATGCTTCTCTGTAAAATTTCAGCTCAAAAGGACTTCTCAAACTCATACAATTGCACAAACAAGTTTCAGGACCAAAACGCAAACATTCCAAAACATATAACTGCCAATGTCAGCCCCCAACGGTCACCCGTTCCGAAACAGGCATAGCCCATTTCGAAACTCGGGGCCGTTCCGCAACGCGTACCGAAACGGGGGTCTGGCAGTGGCCTTTCCGTTTCGGAACGGCCCCTCCCGTTTCGGACGCCTGGGCACAATTAAGGCACCCGTTCCGAAACGGTAGGTGCTGTTCCGAAACACCCTGCACAGATTGCCTAAAAATGCATACTTAAACATGCAATTGACCAACCAATCATGCTCCAAATGCCACCAAACTTTGCCAACATGCAATTCAACATATATGAGACATACTTGCATCAACAATTCATCAAAACATCCACATATATGAATAGCCCCAAATCTATAGGCATGCTTCCTACACAAGTAAGCCATTCAAGCATAAACTTCCAATTCAAGCATATAAAGGCCAACCACAAAAACCAGCATTCTCAACAACATTCAACATACTTAGGGAGTTCAAAACATCTCCCAAAACATACACATAGGTCCCCCATTGCCAAATTACCAAAAGCTAAAATGTACTTAGAAAACTTTCCATACTTAGAGCTTTGTTTCCACTTGGATGCTTGCCCTCCTTGCTGCCCTCAAGTACTCTAATGTTCTGCATTATTGAATTAAGAAAACGGAAGAGAGCGTAAGCAAAAGCTTAGTGAGGAATGCTCAATAAAACCATCCAATAATGCATTAACAAAACATTTATAAATCATGCTTCAAATCATCATTTACACATGCTCAAAAGCATACTTTTACAAGCATCTCATGCTTCATTTCATTACATGTCATATTGGCCACAAGTGATACAATTCATTTCTTTGAAAACAAGTTCATCAACTTTCACCCCAAGGACTTTTAAACACCTTGGACCCCAAGGACTTTTAAACACCTTGGCCATGGACTTTTAAACACCATGAATTTGTTGAGTGGATCACACGAATGATAATAACCAAGAGGGGGGGTGAATTGGAATTTTAACGATGTTGTAACGGAAATTGCAACTAAAAAATATTGACACGAGGATTTAGAGTGGTTCAAGTTCACCAACCGAACTCTACATCCACTACCTTAGTCTCACCAAGGATTTCCAACAATTTCCACTAAATTGTTCGTCCCCTTTTTCCAGGACAAGGAGGCAACCTTTACAATTTCGGTTAATTTTTTCTACCCAAAAATTAACCCAATCCTCACACAATAGAACAAAGAAATTTGGTGGCTAATAAGGTATCTCTCAATACAAATGATAGCCCGATATCAAGCACTCAACCCAATTGAAAAAAAATATAAATGAAGGATACAATTGGGGTTTCTAGATAAAAATGGGATTTCAACACAAATGCTTGTATTTGATGAAAGGATGTATGCTTGTAGCTTAATTGATGATTGCTGGAGCTTCTTGGGGTCTTTTTATAGCCTCTTGAAGTTTTCTAGCCGTTGTGGGTGATGGGCTGAAAATTAGAGCCGTTGGGGTGTTTTTCTCACAACTTTTCAGCTTCCAGACGCCTACCGTTTCGGAACGGGGTCACCTGTTTCGGAACGGATTTCAAATAATATAGCCGTTGGAGCGTCTACGAGAACCCGTTTCGAAACGCCTAGGGGCCGTTTCGGAACGGTTTTGCCACTGCCAAAGGGGTGTTTCGAAACGGTCTTAGCCCGTTTCGGAACAGGTTTGCCACTGTCAAAGGGGTGTTTCGAAACGGCCTAAGCCCGTTTCGGAACGCCCTGTTTATTTTCAAATTTCAGTTTATAGCCGTTGCCCTTGTTCGTTTAAATGAAGAACAGTTTCGAAACGAGTCATACCGTTTCGAAACGCCTTGACCCGTTCCGATACCCGTTTCGGAACAGGTGCACATCGAACTGAAAGTGTTTCGAAACGCCCTTGGCCGTTTCGAAACGGGGCTTGAAAATTCCCTGTTTTGGCTTTGAAATTCTTAAAAAAATATTTGGTAAGTCTTTGGTTTTAGCTATGAAGTGGTCTTTAACAAGATGTAGGAAATTTTAAGGACTTTAAAATTTGTTTTGATATTTTTCATTTTAGTCCTTAGGTTTTTAGTTATATCAAAATTAAAGCATATGTTTCACAATCTCCCCCTTTTTGATATAACAAAACCAAAGTTAGAATTTTTAAGAATTTTGAAAGTTTTGAAGATATTCTAACTCCCCCTTAATTTAAGATAGGTTTTGAAATTTTAAAACTTGTGACTTTTGAAATCAAGGATCAAAACCTTAAGATAAATTTAAAAATTTGAAAATTTTAAAAGTTAAAAAAATTTTGTGGCATGACATGATGGCATGGCAATTCTCTTTAAATATCTTCTCCCCCTTTTTGTTAGATCAAAAAGAAACAAGCTCATAAAGAAGATTAGTACCAATAAGCAATAATAAGCAATCATAATTAATATCATCAAAATATTCAAAGCATAAATAATAAGTTCATAATCAAATCCCAAAATAGAAGATCATAAGCATAGGTTCTAAAATATAAAGATGCAAACTTAATCCTAAATGCATAACTAATATGATAAAACTTCCTAAGCCTCGTCATCCGAATCATCATCATCATCCTTGGCTTGCGAACGATGAAACTTCGTCCATTGCCCATAAAGTGTAGAGAAAGAAAGATCAAGGTTGGCATGCGAAGTTGAAAGAGTATGAAGACCATCTTCAACGTTCTTCAACCGATTGCCCATAGATTCAAAGCTTGAAGCAATGCGAGTGTCCATAGTATCAAGTCTAGAATCTAAGGCATTGAATCGCTGGGTAAGGAGAGTAGTGAGAGCATCAGTGTTTCCCACTTGATCTTGAGGCGGAGGAGCAACAGGAGGAGGAACCGCTTCCCTATCAACCCTTTCCCAAATACCATTCATATAAGTGAATCCTGACTTGCGAAGAGAGGATTCTCCAATCTTTGTCTTGCGAGGTTCCGGGAAGTCATAGGTACAGTCAATATTGAGATGATGGAAGAGGAAACTCAAAACAATCCCATAAGTGAACGAAATTAACTCATTCGTGTCAATAAGCTTAATGTTATTGACAATCTCGGCAAAAATAATTTTGGGGACATTTGGGCGCTCACCCCTACGGAAACATTCTAGCCAAAAGTGATCTCTTTCACGAATGTGGGAGTATTTACCTCCGGAAGGTCGGATAAACCAAGAAACAATGAGATGAAGCACACGATCATGCACATCCAAATTTAAAGCTTTTCCGGTAAAAGTGCCAAAATGGCGTTCATCTTCAAGACCCTCATTCTTGAGTTTAAGGGCAGACTCCAAAAGAGCAATATTGATAACAAACTTCTTTCCCAATAAAGATGACTCAATTCCTACTATCTCGGTTTTGGTTTCATCGTAAAGAAAACGAGCATTAGAGTAGAAAAGGAGTACCATATTTTTGTAGCAAATATCTTCGATGCTCAAGAAGAAAAGAAGATCCCACTCATCCAAACGACCAAGATACCGAAAGAGGAATCGCTCGGAATTAAGGAATTCTACATCAATAACTCTTTCCTTACGAACTGCAAAGTCCTTGACATAAGCAAAACGAGCACGCTGGTCTGGAGTTCTAAGAGTTTTTTGAAAGAGCTGAGTGATATTTGGACGAATGCTCGATTCACCGGATTGAACGGCTTTGCGCTTTTTGTTCGATTGATCCGCCATCTAAAATATTAAGCAAGAGTTTTAAAATTGAGTGTATGCATTGATAATTAAAATCAATCCAATAGGAAATCCCACTTAGGTTTTTGAAAAACAAAATTAAAAATTAAAAAAAAAAATACGGTTAAAAAATTTTATATTCGAATCAAAAATTTTGAGATTTTGAAAATTTTTTTACAAGATTCGAATAACCCACAACTAAAAACATACAATGTATACAAAAATAAATTTTTCTATCCTATGATTCGAACATAATTTGAAAAAGAAGAAAAATAAGAAAAATTACCTTAGTTTGGGATTTTGGATGATTTGAGTGAAATCTTTGCACAAGATTGATGAAGCTTGCTTAGATATATGTTTTAGAGCAAAACCCCTCACAATTTTTGTGAAAAACAAAGGGTTTGAGAGGGTATTTATAGAAGGGGGTCGGTTAGGGTTTTTAGGGTTTTAAGAGTTTGATAAATATTAGAATTTTGAACTTTTAGAAGCCCTAAATAGGGCTGTCCGCGAGTCCGTTTCGGAACGGTCATGACCGTTTCGGAACGGGGCGGCTAGGGTTTGACCCTTCTTAAAACCTTTGACATATCGTTTCGAAACGGGGACGACCGTTTCGAAACACGTTTGACCCGTATCGAAACGCGTTCCGATACACCTTTACATCGAACCGAAAACGTTTCGAAACGCCTGGGGCCGTTTCGAAACGCCCTTCTCTCAGGACAAAATTTAAGGCACCCGTATCGGAACGGGTTAACCCGTTTCGATACACCTGGGCCTGGAAGTGCAGATGAGGCTCTAAAATGCAGAAAAAATAATTTTCTAAGAGGCCAAACATGCATATATGATATGAATGAGCAGGCAAACATATTTAGGCATAAACATACTCCCCCTAACTATATGCATGGAAGAAATTGGGAGTCTAAACATATAAACATGATATTTCACAAAATCAAGCATATTTAAGTTTTAAAAGAGGTCCTAAAGGTCAAGATAGGCTAGTTAGGCCCAATTCTCTCCTAAGGGACCAAAAACGCTCTTTATCTAATGGTTTTGTGAAAATGTCCGCTAATTGATTTAAGGTGTCTACATACTCTATAGCCACATCTTTCTTAAGGACATGATCTCTAATGAAATGATGCCTTATTTCTATATGTTTGGTTCTAGAGTGTTGGATGGGATTTTTTGTTAGACATATTGCACTTGTATTATCACATTTAAGGGGTATGGTTTCTATTTTTACACCATAATCTAAGAGTTGTTGTTTCATCCAAAGGACTTGAGCACAACAACTTCCTAAGGATATGTACTCGGCTTCGGTGGTAGATAAAGCTACACTATTTTGTTTCTTAGAGAACCAAGATATGAGCATACTACCTAAGAATTGACAAGTTCCTGAAGTACTTTTCCTATCGATTTTGCAACCCCCATAATCCGCATCCGAGTAAGCATGTAGGTTGAAGGTAGAGACTCTGGGATACCAAAGGCCTAAACAAGGAGTGTCTCTAAGGTATCTAAAGATTCTCTTAACGGCTATAAGGTGAGACTCTCTAGGACTAGCTTGAAACCTAGCACACAAGCAAACACTAAACAGTATATCTGGTCTACTTGCGGTAAGGTAAAGCAAAGATCCAATCATAGAGCGATAAAGCTTAGAGTCAACACACTTACCTCCTTCATCTTTGTCAAGCTTTGTAGATGAGTTCATAGGAGTGGCTTGAGGCTTTGTGTTCTCCAAGCCAAACTTGTTGAGCATATCCTTTATGTATTTTGCTTGATTTATGAAGGTGCCATCCTTCATTTGTTTGATTTGGAGTCCCAAAAAGAATGAGAGCTCCCCCATCATGCTCATCTCAAATTCACCTTGCATTAACTTAGCAAATTCTTGACAATGACATTCATTAGTAGATCCAAATATAATATCATCAACATAAATTTGAACTACTAAAATGTCATTTTTATACATTTTTATAAAGAGTGTAGTGTCCACCTTACCTTTTTCAAATCCTTTTTCAATCAAAAAATTTGAAAGCCTTTCATACCAAGCTCTAGGAGCTTGTTTTAAACCATAAAGCGCTTTTGTAAGTTTGAAAACATGATTTGGAAATTTTGAGTCTTCAAAACCCGGTGGTTGTTCTACGTATACTTCTTCATTTATAAAACCATTTAAAAATGCGCTTTTAACGTCCATTTGAAAAAGCTTGAAATTATGATAACATGCATATGCAAGCAACATCCTAATGGCTTCCATTCTAGCTACGGGTGCATAGGTTTCATCAAAATCTATTCCCTCCTCTTGAGTGTAACCTTGTGCTACAAGTCTAGCTTTATTTCTTACAATGTTACCACTCTCATCTAGTTTGTTCCTAAATACCCATTTAGTTCCTATTGTAGATTGATTACTAGGCCTATCAACTAATGTCCAAACATTACTTCTCTCAAATTGATTTAACTCTTCTTGCATAGCCATAATCCAAAAATCATCTTTCAATGCTTCTTTGATATTTTTAGGCTCTATGCATGAGATAAATGCAATATGATTCATTAATTTAAGAGAAGAACGAGTGGTTACCCCCTTGGATGGATCACCCAAGATTTCACCATCTTTGACATAGTTCAACTCCCTTGGATAGCTAACTTCCTTTTCCTCAATAGCCAAGTCCCTCAAGGCTTCAAGAGGTGGATCTTGTGTGTCTTCTTCTTTTGGTTGAATCTCATCCTTCTTTGAAGTTTGACCTCCATCAAAGGTATTTGTGATTCCTACATTATCATCATCACAAGAATCCTTCCTAGGAAGGGGATTGTCATCGAATACAACATGAATAGATTCTTCTACAACTAAAGTTCTTTTGTTAAATACTCGATAGGCTTTAGAGGTTAAAGAGTAACCTATAAAAATAGCTTCATCACTTTTTGCATCAAATTTACCTAAATTATCTTTTCCATTATTTAAAACAAAACATTTACATCCAAAAGGGTGGAAGTAGCTAATATTAGGCTTTTTAGATTTTAAAATCTCATAAGGTGTTTTCTTTAAAATCGGCCTAATGGTTACACGATTTATAATATAACAAGCCGTGTTTGTTGCTTCCGCCCAAAAATATTTTGGTAAATTATTTTCGCAAAGCATAGTTCTAGCCATTTCTTGTAAAGTTCTATTTTTCCTCTCAACTACCCCATTTTGTTGAGGAGTTCGAGGGGCTGAAAAATTATGGCTAATACCATTTTCATTTAGAAAATCTTCAAATCCTAAATTTTGAAATTCGGTTCCATGATCACTTCTAATATGTGAAATTTTAAGTTCAAGATCATTTTGAATTAATTTTGAAAATGTGATGAATTTTTCCAAAGCCTCATCCTTAGTACTTAAAAAGAGAACCCAAGTGAATCTAGAAAAATCATCAACTAATACAAAAGCATATGATTTGCCACCCAAGCTCATAGTCCTAATTGGCCCAAATAAATCCATATGGATTAGTTGTAAACATCTACTAGTAGAAATGTCATTAATGGATTTAAAAGAAGATCTATGTTGTTTACCCTTTGAGCATGCATCACAAATTTTATCGTTCGAAAATTTTATCTTGGGTAAACCTTTAACTAGGTTTAGAGAGACTAGTTTTTCTAAAACACTTGTGCTAGCATGTCCTAGCTTCCTATGCCACAACCATGCATCATTTTTGTTTTGAGCAACTAAGCATGCATGAGATGTATGTATGTCATCTAGATGCACCATGTATATATTCCCTATGCGATGACCTATGAGCATAATATTATTAGTTTTAATGTCTACAATTTTACAACCGGTTTTATCAAATATAACATTAAAACCTTTATCACATAGTTGACTTATACTCAATAAATTATGTTTAAGACCATTGACATATAAAACATTTTCAATGAGAGTAGTAGAGTGATTACCAATGGAGCCAATACCTTCAATGTGGCCTTTGGAGTTGTCACCAAATGTTACTACTCCTCCACTTTTTGGCTTTAAATCCATGAGTCGACTCTTGTCTCCGGTCATGTGTCTCGAGCATCCACTATCAAGGTACCATGAATTTTGACTTTGTGCTTTGGCCTTGTAGCAATGCTCCCCCTACAAACAAAGATATTTAAACTTTTGTTTTTGGTACCCAAATCATTTTGGGTCCATGTGTGTTAGTTCCTAAAACTTTGGTTCCCTTAGGAATCCAAGGTGACATAGCAATAATATCATTAGATTTAACAAGTTCCTTAGGAACCCATATATTTCTAATTCTTTTAACTTTACTATGTCTAGGATAGTTATCTTGTTTGTAGTAGTTAGTCTTTTTCTTATATTGGTGTGTTCTAGAGGATTCTCCTATGTCATGTTTAACACTACCATTAATTTTTAAAGACTTTTTGAGCTCATTTAGCTCACTTAACACCTTTTGGTGTTCACAATTATTTTGAGATAAAAGATTATTAAGATCAATATTTTCTTTTTGAAAGAATTTAAGTTCATCTTCTAATCCTAATATCTTTTTCTCTATTTTAGAATTAGTTTGAGTAAGTGAGTCATTTTTCTCTTTTAATTCTATAATAATTTTTCTATTCCTAATAACCGACTCCCTATACTTCTCAACTAATTCATCATATACCTCTTGTAACTCATCATAAGCATCATTTAGTTCTTCATATGAAAAATCTAAAGTAGATGAGTTAGAGGTTACCAAGGAGGAATCTTCCTCAAGTGCCATGAGGCAGAGGTTCGCCACTTCTTGTTCGTCATCCTCCGATGACTCCTCATCACTCCAAGTAGCAAGCTTAGCTTTGAGCTTTTTCTTCTTCTCAAAGCCCTTCTTCTTGAGTTGAGGGCACTCCGAACGTATGTGGCCGGGTTGTCCGCACTCGAAGCAAGTGATTGGATCCCTTCCTTCTTCTTTGTTCTTGCCTTTAAAGTCCATTTTCCTTTGGATTCTTCTTCCTCGGTTGGACCTCATAAGGCGTGAGAATCGTTTGGCTATCATAGCCAATTCTTCAAGTTCATCCTCATCACTAGATGAACTTTCATCAAGTTGGGAAGTTTTAGCTTTGAGAGCTATTCCTATTTTCTTCTTTTTCTCCCCTTCAAGCTTCTCCATTCTTTTTTCTTCTTTCTTTTTCTCATCTTCCCTTCCTTGCTTCATGATCTCGTGAGTAAGGAGAGAACCTACAAGTTCATCAAGCTTTAGAGTTTTTAAATTCTTTGCTTCGATGATAGCGGTTCTCTTCCCATCCCAAGATTCGGGAAGTGAATAGAGTAGCTTTCGGACAAGCTTGTCTTCCGGTATAATTTCTCCATAGCCCTTTAGACCATTCACAATTGTGGAGAATCGATCAAACATCTTTGACACCGTCTCATCAAATTCCATCTTGAAATTTTCATAACTAAGATTGAGAATTCCAATCTTAGTTTCTTTGACATCGTTGGTGCCTTCATAGGTGGTTTCAAGAGTGTCCCACACTTCTTTGGCACTTTCAATTGATGAGACCTTTGAGTAGATGTCCGGACCGAAAGCACAAAATAGCATGTGAAGAGCTTTATCATTTACTTGGATCTTTTTCCTTTCCTCTTCACTCATTTCCGTTCTTCTTTTAAGCACCATCTTGCCATCAACATCTTGCTTCAATGGAATATATGGTCCATCCTCAATGACATCCCACACAAGGTAGTCACTTGATTTAATAAATAGACGCATTTTATTTTTCCAAAATGAGTAGTTCTCACCATTGAAGAAAGGAGGCTTTGTGGTGGATTGTGAGTCGTACATGCCGGGAGCGGAGGTTGATGCCATCTCTTGATATTTTGATGATGATCACACTTCTTCCAAGGATCTCCTCTTGCGGTTGTTAATCCTCAAAGAGTTAAGCTCTGATGCCAATTGTTGAGTGGATCACACGAATGATAATAACCAAGAGGGGGGGTGAATTGGAATTTTAACGATGTTGTAACGGAAATTGCAACTAAAAAATATTGACACGAGGATTTAGAGTGGTTCAAGTTCACCAACCGAACTCTACATCCACTACCTTAGTCTCACCAAGGATTTCCAACAATTTCCACTAAATTGTTCGTCCCCTTTTTCCAGGACAAGGAGGCAACCTTTACAATTTCGGTTAATTTTTTCTACCCAAAAATTAACCCAATCCTCACACAATAGAACAAAGAAATTTGGTGGCTAATAAGGTATCTCTCAATACAAATGATAGCCCGATATCAAGCACTCAACCCAATTGAAAAAAAATATAAATGAAGGATACAATTGGGGTTTCTAGATAAAAATGGGATTTCAACACAAATGCTTGTATTTGATGAAAGGATGTATGCTTGTAGCTTAATTGATGATTGCTGGAGCTTCTTGGGGTCTTTTTATAGCCTCTTGAAGTTTTCTAGCCGTTGTGGGTGATGGGCTGAAAATTAGAGCCGTTGGGGTGTTTTTCTCACAACTTTTCAGCTTCCAGACGCCTACCGTTTCGGAACGGGGTCACCTGTTTCGGAACGGATTTCAAATAATATAGCCGTTGGAGCGTCTACGAGAACCCGTTTCGAAACGCCTAGGGGCCGTTTCGGAACGGTTTTGCCACTGCCAAAGGGGTGTTTCGAAACGGTCTTAGCCCGTTTCGGAACAGGTTTGCCACTGTCAAAGGGGTGTTTCGAAACGGCCTAAGCCCGTTTCGGAACGCCCTGTTTATTTTCAAATTTCAGTTTATAGCCGTTGCCCTTGTTCGTTTAAATGAAGAACAGTTTCGAAACGAGTCATACCGTTTCGAAACGCCTTGACCCGTTCCGATACCCGTTTCGGAACAGGTGCACATCGAACTGAAAGTGTTTCGAAACGCCCTTGGCCGTTTCGAAACGGGGCTTGAAAATTCCCTGTTTTGGCTTTGAAATTCTTAAAAAAATATTTGGTAAGTCTTTGGTTTTAGCTATGAAGTGGTCTTTAACAAGATGTAGGAAATTTTAAGGACTTTAAAATTTGTTTTGATATTTTTCATTTTAGTCCTTAGGTTTTTAGTTATATCAAAATTAAAGCATATGTTTCACAGAATTAGATCACCTCAAGGACTTTTAAACACCTTGACCCCAAGGACTTTTAAACACCTTGGCCTATGGACTTTTAAACACCATAGAAAGGACCACACAAGGACTTTTAAACACCTTTGTGTCCGTAACAAGAATCATCCAAGGACTTTTAACCACCTTGATGTTCTTAAGTAACAAGGCTCACTCAAGGACTTTTAACCACCTTAGTGACCTCAACCTTTTCAAAACATCACTTGCCAATATACATCATTTTCATCAATTAATCCACTGTTTTAAAGCATTAAACCAAGCCATATTCATCATGCACTTAAAAGCATCAAACCACATTTAATCAATGTTCAAAAACAAGGAACTCTTACCTTGAGCTTCCTTTAACATATGGCTTATCAAAACAGCAAATACCATGCTAAATCATGCTTTCAAAACAGTAATCAAAACATGCAAATAACCACATTGCATCACAACAAAATCATGGCCACCACTAGAGAGAATTTCCGAAAACTTACACTAGAGCTTAGCAAAGTTGCTTAGACTTAAACTAAGCTCCCAAGACATTGGTTTCAAGCCGAAAACCCAATTTCACTCACCGATTCCACTTCGCCTCAAGCCAAAGCACCAAAACAAGCCTTCGGATCAACAACTCTTGGATCCAAAGATGCCTCCCCTGATTAAACACATTAAAGCAGAGATTTAATGCATCATCATGCATCAAAAGCTTCAATGAAAGCACTCAAACTCGCTGCTCTCATTCACACTCCAATTTCGGCCACCAAACACAACCGAAATGGCATCAAAACCACTTCTCAACAAAGCCCAGCCATAAACCAGCAAAACCTAACATCCATTAACACCATCTAACATCTAAAAACAACCTATAAACATCCTTATACCTCCAGCAACATCAGATCCACAAGATCACCACAAAAACATCCAAGAATCACAAGCTAAACTTAGGAAACACAACCTATCCGGGATTGCATTAATCAAAACTCATTTCCTTATCAATTTAGAGTTCATTTAACATCAAAAACACACCTCAAATCACAGATTAATCATATCTAACGAAAATCATCAAAAATCACCAAATCTTGCATTATAAGCCAAGATCCATTTCACCACTTAAAATCCTTTAATAAAACTTCAATTAAGAGTTGAGAACTTGGGAATTTCAGTAAAGAACTGATAGTTTAGAGGAGAAGGACGTCTTACCTCCAAACTTGTGTTTCTCCACTTTTTGGAATCAAAAACCTTGTTGAATCAACTAGCAAATGATGAGGTTTTGAAGATATGTTGATTAGGAATCAAAAGAATATTGAAAGGAGGATTTTAGGTGAGAAAATCAGAAACAACTCTCTGGAAAACAAGTGTTTGGATTGAGAGAAAATGAGAGAAAGAAAATAGAGAAGTTAGTTAAGAAAATAGCCAAATGGCCTTTCCCTCCACTTTTGATATGTTTTAAAATCAGAATAAATCTCAAAATATCTTAGAAAAATCTGGAGAAACTACTTTTGGAATAATAGCTCCTTAAAGATTCAAAGTTTCAACTCTTTATAAAACAGTCACAAAACTTTCAAAAATTACATTTTGGTCACTAGCCAAAATGTCACTCTTCCAAAACCCATTTTTCAAAATTGATTTCACAGTTCACTTAATTATATTAAAAGATGATTTTAGAACATTTTTCCATATTTTTAATGCAACCCGAACTAGGCTTTCCTAATTTCACCTCTTTAGATTCGAACAGCACTTTGACCAAACCGGTCAACGCCCAAAACTTCTAAGCCCAAAACCGGGGCGTTACAACTCTCCCCCCCTTAAGAAATTTCGTCCTCGAAATTTACCTGAAGGAAAGAGATAAGGAAACTGCTTCAGCATGTCTTCCTTCCGCTCCCACGTGGCTTCCTCAACACCGCGATGCTTCCACAGCACCTTCACCAACTCAATGGTCTTGCCACGAAGAACCTTGCTATCCGAATCCAGAACCTTCACCGGTTCCTCATCATAGGTCAAATCTGGATTCAAAACCACTTCCTCCACAGGCATCACATGCGAAGGATCAGATCTATACCTCCGGAGCATAGAGACATGGAACACATCATGAATCTTCTCCAACTCCTGAGGTAACCTCAACCGATACGCAACAGGACCCACACGCTCAACCACCTCATATGGTCCAATGTACCTAGGGCTCAACTTACCCTTTCGGCCAAACCGCATCATCTTCTTCCAAGGCGAAACCTTCAAGAATACACGGTCACCCACCGCATACTCTATCTCCTTACGCTTCAAATCCGCGTAAGACTTCTGCCGATCAGAAGCAGCCTTCAACCGCTCACAAATGAACTTTACCTTCTCTGTGGTCCCTTTCAACAAAGCCGGCATTGAAACCAACTTTTGACCAGTCTCAGCCCAACAAAGAGGAGTCCTACACTTCCTCCCGTACAAAGCCTCATAAGGTGCCATCTGTATACTTGCCTGATAACTGTTGTTATAAGCAAACTCAACCAAAGGCAGATGCTTCTCCCAAGAACCTTGGAACTCAATCACGCAGCACCTCAACATATCCTCCAAAATCTGGATAACTCGCTCAGACTGACCATCCGACTGAGGATGATAGGATGTACTGAAATGCAACCTTGTACCCAGAGCTTGATGCAAACACTGCCAGAACCGCGATGTGAACCTCGGATCCCTATCCGACACAATCGACTTAGGCACACCATGCAGCCGCACAATCTCAGCAATGTACAGCTCTGCCAACCTATCCAAAGAAAACGTGGTATGCACAGGCAAGAAATGCGCACACTTCGTCAGGCGATCCACAATCACCCAGACCGAATTCTTCTTCGATGGAGACAAAGGTAAACCAGATACAAAATCCATGGTAACCCTCTCCCACTTCCATTCAGGGATTTTCAACGGTTGCAACAACCCTGAAGGAAACTGATGCTCAGCCTTAACTCGCTGACACACCAAACACTTGCTCACAAACTCCGCAACATCCTTCTTCAAACCCACCCAATAGTACTCATCACGAAGATCACGGTACATCTTAGTACTACCAGGATGCATAGCAAAAGGACTACTATGACCTTCAGTCAGAATAACACGCCTCAACTCAGCATCAGCAGGCACTACTATCCGACTCCCAAAACACAGCACACCATCATCATTGAAACAGAAATCCGAAGGTCTACCCTCCGCGATATCCTGAACATGAGACACCAAGGAATCATCCAACAACTGCTTATCCTTGATCAACTGAACCAAAGAGGGTTTCACTTGCAACTCAGCAACGAGACCACCATCTTGTGATATGCTCAAGCTAGCAAACATGGCTCTCAGCTCAACAACTACCTTCCTACTCAAGGCATCCGCAACAACATTAGCTTTTCCAGGATGATACTCAATCGTCAGATCATAATCCTTGAGCAACTCCAACCAACGCCGCTGCCTAAGATTCAACTCCTTCTGAGACATCAGATACCTCAAACTCTTGTGATCCGTGTACACAATACACTTCTCACCATACAGATAATGTCTCCAGATCTTTAGAGCAAAAACCACTGCAGCCAGCTCAATATCATGCGTAGGGTAATTGCGCTCATGCACTTTCAACTGCCGTGATGCATAAGCCACCACCTTACCCTCCTGCATCAGCACACACCCCAAACCAACATAGGATGCATCACTGTAAACCACAAACTCTTTCCCTGATTTAGGCTGAATCAAGATAGGAGCTTGCGTCAAAGCCGCCTTAAGCTTCTCAAAAGCCTGCTGTCTCGCTTCCGTCCACTCATACTTAACATCCTTTTGCAACAGCTTCGTCAAAGGAGCAGCAATCTTGGAAAAACCATCCACAAACCTTCGGTAGTATCCCGCCAAACCAAGGAAACTACGAATCTCATGAACAGACTTGGGAACCTTCCAATTCATCACCGCCTCAATCTTCTGAGGATCAACACGAATCCCCTCCGCTGAAACCACATGCCCAAGAAACACCACCTCCCTTAACCAGAACTCACACTTACTCAGCTTAGCATAAAGCTGATTCTCCAACAAAGCTTGCAAAACAATCCTCAAATGCTCTTCATGCTCCTCCTCAGTACGCGAGTACACGAGGATATCATTAATGAACACCACAACAAACTTGTCCAGGTATTCATGAAACACACGATTCATCATGTCCATGAAAGCAGCAGGAGCATTTGTCAACCCAAACGGCATCACAAGGAACTCATAATGCCCATACCTTGTCCTGAAAGCTGTCTTAGGCACATCCACATCCTTCACCTTCAACTGATAATACCCTGACCTCAAGTCAATCTTAGAGAACACAGCAGCTCCCCGAAATTGATCAAAAAGATCATCAATCCTCGGCAAAGGATACCGATTCTTGATAGTCAACTTGTTCAGCTGACGGTAATCAATGCACATTCTCATAGTGCCATCCTTCTTCTTCACAAACAAGACCGGTGCTCCCCAAGGTGACACACTCGGCCGGATGAACCCACGGTCAAGCAACTCTTGCAACTGCGTCTTCAGCTCCTTCAGCTCCTTAGGTGCCATTCTATAGGGAGTAATGGACACAGGAGTTGTATTCTCATACAGCTCAATTCCAAACTCCACCTCGCGGTTAGGAGGTAAACCAGGCAACTCCTCAGGAAAAACACCAGGAAACTCCTTCACAACTCTGATATCTTGCACCCTCAACTCTTTAGAGCTAGGATTCATCACAAAAGCTAGATAGGCTTCGCAACCTTGTCTCAGCATCCTGCTCGCCTCCAAGGTAGACACCACATTGGCAAGAAACTTCACATTCTCACCAACCACAACAACTTCATAATCATCCGCAAGCTTAAGCGAAACCCGCTTGTTCTCACAATCCACAACAGCACGATGCTCAGCAAGCCAATCCATACCAAGGATCACATCGAAACCATAGAAGGGCAACTCCATAAGATCAACATGGAAAACATGTTCTTGAACAACCAAGGGACACCTTCTATAAAGCTTCCTAGTCACAACAGTCTCACCAAAAGAACTAGTGACTCGAACACCAACATCCAAAAACTCAACAGACAAACCAAGCAATTCAGCATGCTCACGCAAAATGTATGAATGCGTAGATCCAGAATCTATCAAAGAAAGCAATGACAAGGATTGCAAAGTAAAGGTACCTGCAATCACATCCGCATCATTCCTGCCCTCTCGCTGAGCATACACCCTCGCTTGGCCTCCACCCTCAGGCTGAATAGCCACAACATGAGCCACTCCACGACCACCTTCCTCTCTCCTCTGGAAATTACCACGGCCGCGCCCACGACCTCTCTGCGGTGCAGCAACAACAAGAGCACGCACCTGATCACCAGCCAACCTCGGACAATCTCGCCTCAAGTGGTCTGCAGAACCACAACTCCAGCACCCGTTACCAGCAGCCGCAACAGGAGCTTGCACCACTCTCTCGGCACGAGGACAGTCACGTTTCATGTGACCACGTGAACCACAGATCCAACAAACACTCGGATCAGTTCTAGCATTGCCTCCTCTAGCAGGTGCACCACCACCTCTCTTAGCTGAAGACTGATACTTCTGATCACGTCCCCTCTTGTTCCGTCCACCTCCGGAACTAAACTCAGCTGATCGCTTCCCAGCACTTGCTCCAGCACCTCTCACAGATAAACCCAAGTTCATCTCAACATCCTTGGCTCGGCCCACCAACACGTCGAAATCATCATACTCGGCGGCCAGCAAATACATTTTCACATCCGTCTCTAAACCATAACGGAACCTCTCGCACCTTGCCCGCTCATCAGGTACCAGCTCCGGTGCATACTGACTGAGTCGCACAAACTGCACCTCATACTCAGCCACACTCATGCTCCCTTGGGTAAGAGACATGAATTCACGCTTCTTCTCATCAAGATATCTCACACCAAGATATCTCCGCTTGAACACATTCTGAAAGAATGTCCAAGTCACATCAGCTTCTGCCATCCCAGCAACAGTGATTGTCCACCACGTATACGCATCCTTCTGCAGCAAGGACACAACACAACCCAGCTTCTGCACATCAGTGCAACTCATCTGGCCCAAGATTCGCTTGGTACTCTCTAGACAAGCTTCAGAACTCTCAGCAGACATACCCCTGAACTCAGTCCCACCAAGACTGCGCAAACGCTCCAAAGGTAGTCTGACACCAGCATCTTCCTGATGCCCCGCTCCACGAGCCCCAGCTACCGCTGCTTGAAAAGCACCAGCAATAGCTTGCACTAACATCGTCATATCAGGCATAGCTTGCCCCTGACCAGCCCCAGGTCCAGCAGCTCCAGCGCCAGCTGCAGCTCCAGCTTCCTCAGCCCCAGCACCACCACCACCAGGTGGAAGAGGAGGTAACACCGCACTACCCGTGTTTTCCTCATTCTCGTTCTCATTACGAGCCGTAGCTCGCACATTACCTCGTAACTCTCTACGTGGTGCCATACTTTTACCATGCAATCACAACACAAATAAAACAAAGTCAGGCCCAGCAAGGTAAGCAATCCAAGTATTCAAGCTCAATTTCATTTCAAAACAACATCTTTCCTTTAGCTTTGATTTGGCAATGGGTACCCACAACATGCTACATCACAGCACATACTTCAATTGCATCAAAATCACAAGCCATTAAACATGCTTTCACTCAACAAGCATACAAGGCATACATACTTCAATCATGCATACATACATTCCCAATTACTCGAGAACTCAGCTCTGATACCACCAAATGTAACCCCCTTAACCCGGCCTAGACGGTTGACCCGAATTAAGAAAGTCACACGGGGAAAACCAAAGTCAACCCGAAAGTCAACCTTGATTAACGACCCTTTTTTTTCCTTTTAAAACTTGTCTAGATGTAAATTAATCCTTAGATATGATCATACAACAGCATACTCAAAGATCATAAACATTAGAGATCAAACAGGGACTCAATTGAACAAAATACAACTTTAGGGACCAAATTGTAAATTCTGATAATTATAAGGACTTAACCCAAATTGAAGTTACCATCTTGAAATTAATCATGTTTCATGCTTCTCTGTAAAATTTCAGCTCAAAAGGACTTCCCAAACTCATACAATTGCACAAACAAGTTTCAGGACCAAAACGCAAACATTCCAAAACATATAACTGCCAATGTCAGCCCCCAACGGTCACCCGTTCCGAAACAGGCATAGCCCGTTTCGAAACTCGGGGCCGTTCCGCAACGCGTACCGAAACGGGGGTCTGGCAGTGGCCTTTCCGTTTCGGAACGGCCCCTCCCGTTTCGGACGCCTGGGCACAATTAAGGCACCCGTTCCGAAATGGTAGGTGCTGTTCCGAAACACCCTGCACAGATTGCCTAAAAATGCATACTTAAACATGCAATTGACCAACCAATCATGCTCCAAATGCCACCAAACTTTGCCAACATGCAATTCAACATATATGAGACATACTTGCATCAACAATTCATCAAAACATCCACATATATGAATAGCCCCAAATCTATAGGCATGCTTCCTACACAAGTAAGTCATTCAAGCATAAACTTCCAATTCAAGCATATAAAGGCCAACCACAAAAACCAGCATTCTCAACAACATTCAACATACTTAGGGAGTTCAAAACATCTCCCAAAACATACACATGGGTCCCCCATTGCCAAATTACCAAAAGCTAAAATGTACTTAGAAAACTTTCCATACTTAGAGCTTTGTTTCCACTTGGATGCTTGCCCTCCTTGCTGCCCTCAAGTACTCTAATGTTCTGCATTATTGAATTAAGAAAACGGAAGAGAGCGTAAGCAAAAGCTTAGTGAGGAATGCTCAATAAAACCATCCAATAATGCATTAACAAAACATTTATAAATCATGCTTCAAATCATCATTTACACATGCTCAAAAGCATACTTTTACAAGCATCTCATGCTTCATTTCATTACATGTCATATTGGCCACAATTGATACAATTCATTTCTTTGAAAACAAGTTCATCAACTTTCACCCCAAGGACTTTTAAACACCTTGGACCCCAAGGACTTTTAAACACCTTGGCCATGGACTTTTAAACACCATGAATTAGATCACCTCAAGGACTTTTAAACACCTTGACCCCAAGGACTTTTAAACACCTTGGCCTATGGACTTTTAAACACCATAGAAAGGACCACACAAGGACTTTTAAACACCTTTGTGTCCGTAACAAGAATCATCCAAGGACTTTTAACCACCTTGATGTTCTTAAGTAACAAGGCTCACTCAAGGACTTTTAACCACCTTAGTGACCTCAACCTTTTCAAAACATCACTTGCCAATATACATCATTTTCATCAATTAATCCACTGTTTTAAAGCATTAAACCAAGCCATATTCATCATGCACTTAAAAGCATCAAACCACATTTAATCAATGTTCAAAAACAAGGAACTCTTACCTTGAGCTTCCTTTAACATATGGCTTATCAAAACAGCAAATACCATGCTAAATCATGCTTTCAAAACAGTAATCAAAACATGCAAATAACCACATTGCATCACAACAAAATCATGGCCACCACTAGAGAGAATTTCCGAAAACTTACACTAGAGCTTAGCAAAGTTGCTTAGACTTAAAATAAGCTCCCAAGACATTGGTTTCAAGCCGAAAACCCAATTTCACTCACCGATTCCACTTCGCCTCAAGCCAAAGCACCAAAACAAGCCTCCGGATCAACAACTCTTGGATCCAAAGATGCCTCCCCTGATTAAACACATTAAAGCAGAGATTTAATGCATCATCATGCATCAAAAGCTTCAATGAAAGCACTCAAACTCGCTGCTCTCATTCACACTCCAATTTCGGCCACCAAACACAACCGAAATGGCATCAAAACCACTTCTCAACAAAGCCCAGCCATAAACCAACAAAACCTAACATCCATTAACACCATCTAACATCTAAAAACAACCTATAAACATCCTTATACCTCCAGCAACATCAGATCCACAAGATCACCACAAAAACATCCAAGAATCACAAGCTAAACTTAGGAAACACAACCTATCCGGGATTGCATTAATCAAAACTCATTTCCTTATCAATTTAGAGTTCATTTAACATCAAAAACACACCTCAAATCACAGATTAATCATATCTAACGAAAATCATCAAAAATCACCAAATCTTGCATTATAAGCCAAGATCCATTTCACCACTTAAAATCCTTTAATAAAACTTCAATTAAGAGTTGAGAACTTGGGAATTTCAGTAAAGAACTGATAGTTTAGAGGAGAAGGACGTTCTTACCTCCAAACTTGTGTTTCTCCACTTTTTGGAACCAAAAACCTTGTTGAATCAACTAGCAAATGATGAGGTTTTGAAGATATGTTGATTAGGAATCAAAAGAATATTGAAAGGAGGATTTTAGGTGAGAAAATCATAAACAACTCTCTGGAAAACAAGTGTTTGGATTGAGAGAAAATGAGAGAAAGAAAATAGAGAAGTTAGTTAAGAAAATAGCCAAATGGCCTTTCTCTCCACTTTTGATATGTTTTAAAATCAGAATAAATCTCAAAATATCTTAGAAAAATCTGGAGAAACTACTTTTGGAATAATAGCTCCTTAAAGATTCAAAGTTTCAACTCTTTATAAAACAGTCACAAAACTTTCAAAAATTACATTTTGGTCACTAGCCAAAATGTCACTCTTCCAAAACCCATTTTTCAAAATTGATTTCACAGTTCACTTAATTATATTAAAAGATGATTTTAGAACATTTTTCCATATTTTTAATGCAACCCGAACTAGGCTTTCCTAATTTCACCTCTTTAGATTCGAACAGCACTTTGACCAAACCGGTCAACGCCCAAAACTTCTAAGCCCAAAACCGGGGCGTTACACATTTAGTTCCTATGGTAGACTTATTATTAGGCCTATCAACTAATGTCCACACTTGACTTCTCTCAAATTGATTTAATTCCTCTTGCATAGCCAATATCTAATAATCATCTTTTAATGCTTCTTTGATATTTTTAGGCTCAATGCATGAGATAAATGCAACATTACAAGCACTTTTAAGAGAAAGTCTAGTGGTTACCCCTTTGGATGGATCACCTAAAATTTCACCACCTTTGACATAGTTGAACTCCCTTGGGTAGCTCACTTTCTTTTCCTCTAGAGTCGTGTCCTTCAATGCTTCTAATTGTGGATCTTGAGCTTCTTCTTCTTTAGATAGAACTTCATTTACCTTTGATGATTGTCACCATCATTGGCTTCAAAAATTCCTACATCATCATCATCACAAGAATCCTTCCTCGAAAGAAGGTTATCATCGAAAACCACATGTATAAACTCTTCAACAACCAAAGTTCTTTTATTAAATACACGATAGGCTTTAGAGTTCAAAGAATAACCTAAGAAAATAGCTTCATCACTTTTAGCATCAAATTTTCCCAAATTGTCTTTTCCATTAATCAAAATAAAACATTTTCAACTAAATGGGTGAAAATAGCTAATATTAGGCTTTTTGGATTTTAAAATTTCATAAGGTGTTTTCTTTAAAATCAGTATAATCGTTACTTGATTTACAATATAACAACTTGTATTAGTTGCTTCCGACCAAAAATACTTTGACAAATTGTTTTCACAAAACACGATTCTAGCCATTTCTTCTAAAGTTAGATTTTTTCTCTCAACAACCTCATTTTTTAGGAGTGCGAGGAGCGGAAAAATTATGGCTTATACCATTTGAATTATAAAAATCCTCAAAACCTAAATTTTGAAATTTGGTACCATGGTCACTTCTAATGTGAGAAATGGATTGACCAAGATCATTTTGAGTGATTTTTGAAAATGTGATGAATTTTTCTAAAGCCTAATCCTTAGTACTTAAGAATAGAACCCAAGTGTATCTAGAGTAATCATCTTCTAAAACAAATGCATATGATTTTCCACTAAAGCTCATAGTTCTAATAGGACCGAAAAGATCCATGTGGATCAATTGTAAAACTCTACTAGTAGAAACATCATTACCAGTTTTAAAAGAAACTCTTTTATGCTTGCTTTTTGGACAAGCATCACAAATTTTATCAAGCATCACAAATTGTAAAACTCACAAAATCACAAACTTTGTTTTAGGCAAACCTCTTATTAGATCTTTTGAACCCAATTTTTCTAAAACACTCATGCTTGCATGCCCTAGTTTTATATGACATAACCATGAGTCATGTCCATCTTTTGCAACAAAACATGTATTTGAAATATGAATGTCGTCTAAATGCACCATGTAAATGTTTCCTATATGATGACCAATGAGCACTATTTTGTTTGTTTCAATGTTTAAAATTTTGCAACCATTTGAATTAAAAAGAACATTGAAACCTTTATCACATAATTGATTAATGCTCAAAAGATTATTTTTAGACTATTGACATACAAAATATTATCTATAAGAATAGAAAAGTGATTACCAATGGAACCAATTCCTTCAATGTGGCATTTGGAGTTGTCACCAAACGTCACTACTCCTCCACTCTTTGGTCTTAGTTCCAAGAACTGACTCTTGTCACCGGTCATGTGTCTCGAGCATCCACTATCAAAGTACCATGAGTTTGCACATGTAGCTTTGGCCTTGTAGCAATGCTCCCCATACAAACAAAGATTAAGTCTTTATTTTTGGTACCCAAATCATTTTGGGTCGATGAGTATTAGCTCCCAAAATCTTGGTTCCCTTGGGAATCCAAGAAGCAATAGCATGAATATCATTAGAAGCAATTAGTTCCTTAAGAACCCAAACAATCCTAATTCTTTTACCTCTAGAGGGCCTTTGGAAGCCTCTTTGTTTATGGTTACCAAAGTTTCTTTTTACATAGTTGAGTTTTGAAGATTCACCTTTTTCAAAACTAAATTTCCCAACTTTGTTCAAAGAAGCTTTGAGTTCACTCATCTCCTTGTGGCGGTGATCATGAAACTCGGAAAGAAGGTTGTTTATATCAATATTTTTCTTTTCAAAATATTTTTGATTTTCTTGTAAATCCAAAACCTTTTTTTCAAGCTCCGAATTGGTTTTAGATAAGGAATCGTTTTGATTTTTCAAATCTAAAATAATTTTATTGTTTTTCAAAATTGATTCTTTATACTTCTCTACCAATTCTTCATACACCTCTTGAAACTCATCATAGGCTTCTTGAAGCTTATCAAAAGTAAAATTGAAAGATGATGAGTTAGAGGTTACCTTAGGATCTTCTTCAAGAGCCATGAGGCAAAGATTGGCCAGTTCTTGCTCCTCTTCATCAGATGATTCCTCATCACTCCAAGTAGCAACATGAGCCTTGAGCTTTTTCTTTTTCCAGAAGCTCTTCTTTTTTAGTTGAGGACAATCGGTCCTTAATGCCCCGACTTCTTGCACTCAAAACATATGAGTTAATCATTCTCATTCTCCTTGTTCTTGTTCTTAAAGTCTCATCTTCGATGGAACTTTCTTTCTCTATTGGACTTCATGAACCTTGTGAACATTTTGGCTAGCATAGCCATTTCTTGATCGTCCTCCTCACTCGAATCGATCTCCTCAAGAGAAGCTTTGAGAGCAATTCTGAGCTTCTTCTTCTGTACTTTCTTCTTTTCTACCTTCTTCCCTTCTCTCTTCTTCTCTTGTTCTCTTCTTTGCTTCATGATCTCATGAGTAAGAAGAGAACCCATAAGAGCATCGAGCTTCAAAGTCTTTAAATTCTATGCCTCGATAATGGCGGTCCTCTTCCCATCCCATGACTCGAGAAGAGAGTAGATGAACTTCCGAATAAGCTTGCCTTCAGGGATAATTTCTCCGAAGTCTTTGAGATTCTTGAGGATGACGGAGAAGCGATGGAACATCTTGGTGACACTCTCATCGGGCTCCATCTTGAAATTTTCATAACTCAAGTTGACGAGTACAATCTTGGTCTCCTTTACATCGTTGGTGCATTCATAGGTGGGCTCGAGCTTGTCCCACACCTCATTTGCACTAGTACACGAAGACATCTTGGAGTACTCACCCGGTCCAAGTGCACAAAAGAGCATGCGCAGGGCCTTGCCATTGACTTGCAATTTCTTTCTTTCTTCATCGATCATTGCTTGCTTGGCCTTGGGAGCTTGCCTTTATCCTTCTTGCTTTATCGAGATAGATGGTCCACCTTCGATTACATCCCAAATGAGGTAATCGTTAGATTTGATGAGTAGTCTCATCCGATTCTTCTAATATGGATAGTTGTCCCAATTGAAGAATGGTGGTTTGGTGGTAGATTGTGACTCATACAAGTTGAGGCCGGAAGTAGACGTCATGGCTTTGAATGTGGATTGATGTATCTCTCCTAGAATCGACTCAAGAGGGTGTTAATCATTCCAATAAGTGTAGCTCTGATACCAATTGTTGAGGTAATCAATCAATGGTGGAAGGCCAAGAGGGGGTGAATTGGAAAATAAAAAATTGAATGGAGGTAATTGAAAAATGAAAAATTAATGACACAAGGATTTATAATGGTTCAAGCTTCTAACAAGCTCTACATCCACTACCTTAGCTCCCCACTAAGTATTTCAACCAATTCACTATTGAATTCTTCCCCTTTTCTAGGCTAAGTAGGCAACCGTTACAATCGATCAAAGCTTTCTACCCAAAGCTTGATCAAGGCTCACTCTTTTTACAAGAAGTTGATAGCAAACTGAAAATTCTTCTCAAAGGTGATATGTTTGCCCAAATACAAGTTCACTCAAAACCCAAACTTGAAACAAATAATTACAATTGAGATTACACAAGTTGGGTACAAGAATTTGACTCTAAAAGCTCAAAGTGGTTGATTTTTTTCTTGATTGCTTTAAATTTGTTCAATAGTTGTTGTTGTAGCTTTAAGGACTTGTTTTTATACCCCTTCATTGATTTATAGACGTTTGGGCGGTTGAAGTCATCAATAAAGCTGTTGGAGGCCATTTTTCCCATAATAAATATTGTTTGGTGAGCAGACGTATCGGTACACGAACACCCGTATTGGTACATGTCAAAAGAAGAAATAGTTATTGTGCAATAGCGTATCGATACGCGAAGAAGCTTATCGAAACAGTTATAGTGTAAAAATAGGGGTTATCGATATGGTACATGCCATATCGGTACGAATTTTACTCACTGAAATCTGTCTCAAAAGTCTAGTGAAAATGCATCGGTACACCTAGGGGGTATCAGTATGGGTTAACTGAAAATTGAAGTTTGATGATTCCATCAACTGACAAGACAATGATAATATCATTAAATGCAGAGATTTAAAATCTTAAGACACCGTATCAAAACGGGTAAGACCATATCGATACACGTAACCTAAATCTCAAACCCAAGATGAAGGTCGTATCGATACGGGTACAACTGTATCGGTACGTTTTGACGATTAAAATTCCAGTAACTAAAACTTGTATCGAAACACCTAAGGGTGTATCGATATACCTAGGTGTTTTTGGTTAGTTGAGTATAAAACACTTATAAAAATTTTGGGGTTTAAGTTTTTGACTTAGAAACAAATTTTAGTTCAAAATCCTTATCATTTTGTTAGACTTTTGAGTACTTAAAAGATTATTTATTTTTACAATTTGGTCCTTAAATTATATCAAAATCAAACATAGGTTTTATAGAAAATGAGTTTGAGGTTCGACACTTAAAATGTTACCGAAAATCAATTTGGGGTTAACGCTTAAAATGTAACTGAAAACGAGTTTGAGTTTTAAGACCTATAATGTAATTAAAAATTAGTTTGGGGGTTCGTAACCTAAAATGTTACCGAAAATTAGTTTGGGCTTCGAACCCTAAAATATTAATGAAATTAAATTTTGAGTTTAATACCTAAATTTAATTTTGCGTTTGGAAACTAAGTTATTACTAAGATATTTAACTTTTTAAGTTGAATGAAACATTTCATTCGTCACCTAAAATGTTACCAAAATCAGTTTCTGTGGTTCGGGAACCTAAAATATTATGAACATATTTTACTTTTTAAGTTTAAAAGAAAACATTTCATTCGGCACCTAGGTAAAATATTTCATTTGCCAACTTAAAATGTTACCTAAAACCTGTTTGAATTGGCTGGTTACCTATAAATGGAAAAACAGGTAACACCGTATATTACCGGCATTTTAAAATACCGCACCGCAGACCTCCCTGGAAAGACTTGGATGATCGCCAGCAATCGAAGCAGCTGGATTTTCGAGTTGTTAACTCTGCAGCATTCAATGAACCTTATCCTATCATTTTGTAGTTAACAGAAGAAAACAAAAAACCGAGCATTATGATCTGAATAGTTCAAAACCATTGAAAACAGTGCTTAAGTGTCAGCAAGTGAGAATGCATACTACTAGACAATTGAAAGGGCAACAGGCAACCAACAGCATGTTCGATATGATAGCAGCCTCCCATTTGTGTCAGAACACAAGTTCTTTGGGCCTTACCTGCCTCCTGTCTGAAATCCCAAAAAGAAAAACAGGGAAGGACAACAGGCACAGTTTCTAAGTTTATTTCTTAAATTATTACATCCGTGTGTATCCCGCTTGAGCATTCGAAAAAAAAACATAAGTCTATCTTATAAGCCTAACAGATACAAATACAAGCAATCTATGAGTATCTTTCCATTGGACGAATGATAAGATTGCTACACCAAACCAAGCAATTAGGGAAGATCATATCGGATACGATGAATTTACTGTGAAAAATATCCACTTTGGGTCCTCACTGATTATAACATTGTAAAAGTTTTATCCTTGGACCACAACCCAAAGCAGCAGGGTGTCGGAATAACCTTAGCCGAAGTAGATAGAAACCTGAGGTATGTCAATGTCATTGTCGTCGTCGTCCTCACATGCCACGACAACATCCAGATGCTTTCTATTTGGAGGCAATTCAGCCTTTGCCACTTCCCGGGCTAGATCTACAACCTTCTTGTCCATTCGCTCCCTGTGCCGAGGGAACATGCTATTATACAGCAAGCAACTTCCATAAGACACGCTGTAGGCATTCAAGCCCTTATCCTTAAGCCATTGGATGAGTTCTCTCAAAGTTGGGTTGTCTCTCAGAATCCACCGGTCCCAAACAGTCCACCTCATGTCACCGTGTTTGATGACTTTGGGCGGAACTGGCTCGGCCATAGAGAACAGAGGCAGTGCAAGGTTTGCAAAAGTGTTACGGTAGTCCTCCAGTTTGTGGCCTCCATCAAGAGCCTTGTAAAGCTCCAGGCAGACAAGACCTGTGGCCATAGCTGTGGAGGTAGCAATTGCAGGGATGATTCTTCCAGCGATAAACTTGGCTTTGAGCTTATCCACCTCGGGAATGCTGTAGTTCCTGGCCCTCATATTTGCAAGCCCAGCTATTAGATCCATGTGGTAGTTTGTGTCATCATCCTGCAAATTCACAAGTCAGTATTATCATTATTATTATTAGTATAGAAAACCATTTATTCCAGTTCCATTAGTTCCAAAAGTGAAAAGCATACCCAAAGGATGTACAAACTAAATAATCAGAAGAAGAAATACAACAAACCTTTTCAAACTGAATAGGTTTCATCTTGAACCCTTGAGGCAATTTTTTTGTGCAAAGTTCTAACTTGAAGATGAGTTCATTGATAACTGCTGCATCATCAATAGATGCAGTAGAAAGACTAGTAGCCTTCTCATCTGTTACGATTTTCGCATCTTTCATTGGCAGGAAATCTGGGACTGTCACTTTGTCAACAGCCTCTGCCAATATCTTTGGTTGCTTAACCCAATCAGGAATTTGAATGCCAAATGTTTCAGCTCGAAGGATAGAAGCAGCCTTCATAAACTGCAGGTGGCTTGGATCAGCTGCTGAGAAATGAAGTGGATGAGGGAATCGTTTTGGGGCAGACCAGAAGGGAGCCCCAGTACTGGTTGCAGCATCTTCAGGAAATGTATAAATCAGCTGCTTCACACGGTTCACAAAATAGTCCTCGAATCTGAGCAGAAAAGAAGAATAAGGTCAGAAACAAATGCAACAAAGCACCATCTTCAATAATAAACATATAATTAGATTAAACATCAAAAGAAGTACCTTAAACGAGCCCAGGTGACGCAATCCTGGAATGTCACACACTTGTCTTTTTCAAGGCATTCAAGAATACGTTCCAAATTATCTCTTGCCTGAGCATCGCCAGCATTCCTTTGAGCAGCTTTATATTCAACTGGGTTAGACAGATAAGCATTCACTTCAGCAGGAGTTTTCTCAAGTAGACCCTCAAACTCGGACCGAGCCCATGTCAAACAATGGTCAATATTGTGAGGAAATGAGTGCACAGTACACATGGGAGCTTGTTTCTCAGGTGGGTCTCTTGAAGCACCATAATTTTCAGTTAGATGAGGGATAACCATCTGTGTGTTGCATTTAGCACCTAGGGTTCCAGACTCAAGAAGTGGTTTCTGGAAATATAAACACCTCTGATCAACATAAAGCCTGGCATTTACGTTATCCAATGCATTAATAACCACTGTTAAATTCTCCCAGAAGGTATCATCAAATACGTTTTCGGTCTCAGGACCCACACGGTTTTGCAAAGCTTCAATATTTAAACAAGGATTTATTGATGCTGCAGCAGAAGCAGCAACTGTAGATTTCGCCTGCCCAATGTTCCAATCCCGGAAAAGAAACTGCCTGCTGAGGTTACTCTTCTCAATAACATCATCATCGGTGATTGTCAGTTTTCCTTGGTTACCACATGAAACTCCCATCAGAGCAATATTTTTTAGGAACTCACAACCTAGTGCACCAGATCCCACAATAAACACTTTAGCATACTCCAGTTTCTTTTGGAGCTTGGACCCAAACACTGAAATTTGTGCATCATATCGGCTATTCAATGGTCTGAGATCACTAGGGTCCACAGGCTCGGTTGGAAGTGACTCAACAGAATCAAAATAAAAGAACTGTAGAATCAAATGAGCGAAAATTATTAGAACATAAAAGGGCGCGCAGTGGGGGGAGTCTAAAGAAAATTCATTGAATTCTTGTTTTCAAGTATCTGTGATAATAATGAGGAAGATGGGGAGGGTAAAAGGTTTAAATAAGATGTTTGACCTAGAAATCAAGGTATTTCATTCTATTGTTAAGTGTCCTTTCATTCTAGAAGACTCAGATTAATCTGTTAATATGATAAACTCCTTTTCCTTGTCTATGCTGAAACCAAACAAATTTAACCTTCTCATTTCCTACCCACAGAACAGTGCTCAAAGCACATACAATACCAACAATTCATGCTTAAGGGTGAGTGGGAGTAAATTCTAAACCATCCATTCCAATTAAAAGCAATTCGCAAAAGGGATAATGAACACAAACCTGAAAGAGGGGATGAAACTTTCCTGAGCATGCTTTGACAACCTCTTGTCCCACAATACCGCCAAACATTGCAGCCATGGGATTTAGCACAGCCCTGGAACCAAAGGCAAAGTGTCGCAAAAGTCTTGGATTGACATCTTCCACCCTTCCATCTCCCAAGCTCTCATTAATGTTACCAGCAATAGAAATAAGCTTATTAGCATCTTCTTCTGAACCAGCAACAGGAAAGCGTCCCAAATCAGAGACAAACTTATCCAATGCTTGAAATGCTAAGTGTAACAGAGGTGGACGGTCAAACTTTGAGAAATCACTCAGCAGAAAGTCACCAGGGTCCTTGAGAGCATTTCTTAATGGTTTAAAATTTAATACCTTGGGCTGTTTCACTTGTGTAACAATACCACCTTTTGTATATGTACCGAAATTACTGGTGTCCTCCTCAAGAGTAAATGAATATGGCTTTGCACTCTTAACCTTCCTTGGTTTTCCATCATTTAGTTCTGTCATTCCATGAACTTCAGAGAAGACAACAAGATCCCCATCTTGAAACTCAAGCCTTTCATCGTCAACACATGATACAAGTGCTGGATTGTCATTGCTAATAGAAGCAATTATACCCGTGTGAGGATCCTCTCCATCAACATCAACTACAGTGAACTCAGGTCCAAAATCACAAAATATGGAACCAAAAAGGCCTCTAACTTCAGCCTTGATGAAAGAGATGGGAGGCTGGTGAGTATGACAGTAATCGTTGAACTCAATGGCTTTCTCGAAACTGATATCAGTAAATACAACAGCCTGTATAAAACATCGATGAAGATTAGTTATGTGATGAAATATGTAGAGAACATAATCATCAAAAAGACAAATGCAATATAGAGAAAGATTTTAGATCAAATTGCAAACACATCTGTAAACACACTTTCCCAGATTCCCTTCTACATCCCATCTTTTCCCAGCTTAAAAGTACCTGAACTTAGCTTTATTCTTAAGCGCATTAGATGTAAATGGTGGAATCTTGAGATGATGTAATCAAGCTTCAGCATTACTTCTCTAGGTTTCAATTCCATATTCGGTTAACCTTTAATACTTCAAATATAACATGGTAAGCAATTATAAATCAGGAGATCCAACACAAAGAAGTACCTGAAAGTCAGAAAGTTGTTCCTTTGTTAATTTTGTTGTTAAGGTGGAAATGACCACCGCATTGTTAAGCTCTTGTAATTTGTGGACAGAAGCAAGAGCCCGGTTTTTACCAACATCACTCCCAGAGAGCACGAAGTTACTGGACAAATCCCACAACTCCACTTCCCCTTCATCATGCAAGGTCACAGACTTGACACCGGCAAGAATGAGATTTTTTGCTGCACAAGCAGAAGAAATAGAAGTATCGGTGCAAATATCAGTCCTGATGTTGCAAGAAAAATGCACGAAACAAATCTAGGACATCAACACCCAATCCATCATCAATAATGGGGCATCAATCAATAAAAGATCATAGATTTATTAGTTCTGAAATAATTTTAAGCTTATGACCAAAAAAAAGAAGAAATAATTTTAAGCTCATAATTTTTAACGACCACTTAGAAACCAAATACAAAGTTTGCGCAAGAAAATTCATAGAAAGAAACGACCCATAAAACGAAATCATCCAAAACGAATTTTAGAAACCCTAAATCTCGATGCATCAAAATCTAATCAACTTTTACATCTCATGATTCCAAACAACTATTCTATGTTAATACAACTGGATCTATCTTGATCAAAAGGAAAAGCAATTATGACTCTGTTACGATCCAAATCATTTAACAAATTATGAAAATAAAGAAAATATAAAAAAAACATCTAAGTTTCGAAAATTCATACCAATCTCAGCACCAAGACCCTGCATCCCGGAAATAAGAATATTCGACGCAAAAAGCCGCCTCATAGTCTCACGCCCATAGACGGCTAGCTGCCGACTATGGAGATCCTCATCGATTTCATTATGATTCGCATCGCCAAGAGCCATGGTTGACGGTGAAGATTCAACAGCCCTACTATTACTCCGATCTACGTTGCCTCCTATTATTACACTATTACCACCGTTCTTAGCCGTTGATTCGTTATCGACGGCGGTGACGGTGCAGCTATCAAGGCGGTGCTTCTTGAAGGATGATGCGGTGGTGTTGCTGGAAGTTTCGTGGTCAGCTTCTGCAACCACTACTTCATCAGAAGGAGTTCTCTTTCTAGGAAGCATATAGAGAGGTAAACTACCGAAAATGCCACAGAAACACATAGAAATTACGGCGAGTGCCACAACAGTAGAATATAAAATTAATAAGCAGGTATTGTCGATGAGAGGAACAAAGTTTTGGTAGAAATATCCGACAAAGATCGGAACTGAAACTATAAAACCCACAACAAAACCTAACTTCGGCATTGAACTGATTCTAAGGCAAAAAAAGAAGAGCAAAGAAAGCACACCGATTAAGACAATCACCTACATAAGAATAGAATCTTTCTGTTATAAAATAATAATTGAATTTTGTGTTTTTATTAAAATGGTAACTAAATTATTAAATACATTAATTACTTAAGGTTTATGTTATAAATTTTTATATAATAACACATTTAATTCTTCATATTTATACGTTCAATTAATTTAGTTTTAATTTTTAAAAAAAAATTACTAAATTTAGCTCTCGTTGTTTACATATTTTTTTAATTTGGACAAAGCATTTCAGTTCATTGTTTATTTACTTTTTCCCTCAAATATTTGGTCCTTTTTTGTGTTTGGATTTTCTGCCTTTACAGGCCCTTGCCGAGCAAGATTTTTCTTATAAGGTACTTCTTTCATTTTTACACTTCTCAAATGAGTTGAATGACCCTTCATGGATTTCTTGCTCATTTAAAAATTCACTGCAATTACTTTTTACACCTTTCTGTATCTTGCTTTTCCTTATAATCTGTCCATTTGGTTTAGTAATAGGATTTGGAAACCTGTCTATTCATGCAGTTATAGCTTTTATATAGGGGCAGAAAACTTTTAAACTTATGCCTTAAGTTCATAATCTTTTATTCATATGCATAGCTGCCTTTCGAGTTGAGGGATTAATTATTGATTCTTCCTTTCAGATTGATGGTATATCTATAGGCTCCCTTGACGATGTCCCTAGTGGTGCTGTCATCATATTCTTCAAATCAATCAAGAACACTCTGGATTTTGATTTTGAAGATGAAAATGAAGGTTTGTCCCTAGTGGTATAATTATTAATTATTGATTTTGATTTTGATTTTGTGTTTTTTTTCTTCGAATTAGGACTAAATTGATTGAATGTGTAAATATGAAGGGTCGTATGTTATATTATTGTAAAACCTAATTTGATTTTGATATAACAAATTGACTAAAGACTATTTGCAAATATAAATAATTTTTTTTAAGTATTTCAAAGTCTCACAAAATTGACAAGCTTTTGAACCAAAACAACTTCAAAGTCAAAATGTTTTAACCTATAAATATTTTCTAAGTGTTTCTAAGCCAAACTATACATTTACGCCTAGGCGTATCGATGCGATTTTTAAGCACTAAAATTTTTATCGACAAAAGCGTGCCGAGACAATTATACTCGTATAGATACAACATTCATTGCATCAATGCTTCCTTCAACTTCTCGAAAGCTTGTTGTCTAACATTCGTCCACTCAAAGCAAACATCATTTTGCAACAAATTGTTTAACGGAGCAGCAATCTTTGAAAAAACCATCCACAAACCTATGGTAATAACCCGCTTATCCAAGGAAACTACGAACTTCCGTCACAGACTTAGGTGTCTTCCAGCTTATCACCGCCTCGATCTTATGTGGATCAACTCGGATTCCCTCGGCTGACACCACATGTCCAAGAAAGACAATTTCTTTAAGCCAAAACTCACACTTACTCAACTTGACGTAAAGCTGATTTTCCAACCAAAACTTGCAACTCAATCCGCAAGTGCTTATCATGGTCCTCCTCGGTACAAGAGTACACGAGAATATCATCAATAAACACAACGACAAACTGATCCAAGAATTCATAAAACACACGATTCATCATGTCTATGAATGCAGTGGGTGCATTCATTAAATCGAACGACATCACCAAAAACTTATAATGCTCGTACCTTGTATGAAAAGCAGTCTTAAGAACACCCACATCCATTACCTTCAACTGATAATACCCAAATCTCAAATCGATCTTAGAAAACACTAAAGCACCTCGAAATTGATCAAACAAATCATCAATCCTTGACAAAGGATACTTATTCTTAGTCATCAACTTGTTCAATTGCTGATAATCTATACACATTCGCATCGTGCCATCCTCCTTTTCACAAACAACATTGGTGCATCCCAAGGTGAAACACTAGGCCTAAAGAACCCTCGATCAAGAAACTCATGAAGTTCCGTCTTTAACTCCTTTAACTCTTTCGGAGCCATTCGATAGGGAGCAATAGACACTGGATTCGTATTTTCATACAACTCAATGCCAAACTCAACCTCTCTATTCGGCGGTAAACAAGAAAATTCTTCCAGAATACACCCGGGAACTCACATACCATACGCAAGTCTTGCACACACACTTTCTTCGATCCTGGATTCATAACATAAGCTAAGAAAGCCTCGCAACCCAATTCTATCAAACGACTTTCTTCTAGAGTCGAAACAACATTGGACAAGAATTTAACATTCTCGCCCACGATTACCACTTCGTAATCATCATGAAGTTTCAAGCTAACTCGCTCGGTATCAAAATCAACCACAGTCCTATGTTTGGTCAACCAATCCATTCCAAGAATTACACTAAAACCATAGAAAGACAATTCCATTAAATCAACTGCAAACACATGACCTTGAACATATAGGGGGCATCTCCTAAACAACCTTCTTGTAACAATCGTTTCACCAAAAGAACTAGTTACTTGCATTCCCACATCAAACACTTATGAAATGATCGTTCTAGCCACAACTCCCAAAAACATTAGCAACAACAGGCGCAGAAAGCTATACCCCACAAATCAAACATGGTCAACCTTGCCTTACGTGATCATACGATCCTCATACCTAATAGGTATCAAAAGCTATTCAAACCTAGGCACACTAACCCTAAAGTCCTCACCCAACATTACCACCACCTCGCTTCAACCCAGGCGATACCTTTTTGCATGACTATTCTTTCACTGACTATTATCAAAACTAGAGTCCGCAACTCTCTTCCCAGAGCTAGAACCTCTCACACGAATTGATAAACCCAAGTTCTGCTCAGTGCACTTCACCCGTGTAACCAACACGTCCAAAACGGTGTAGCCAAAAACCAACATATATAGCCTAACATCAAGTACCAACTCATAACAGAATCAATCACATCGATGTCTCACATCCAATTCCAATGCAGGAGCATACCCGCTCAACTAAACAATATGTGCCTTAAACTCGACCACAAACATATTGTCTTGAACCCAAGCCATGAATTCACATTTCTTGTCAACCAAGTATCTAACCCTCAGATACTTCTTATTAAAGATAGTTCAAAAGAACTCCCAAGTCACAACATCAGGTTCCACGCCCACAACCGCAATTGTCCACCAACTACACACATCTCCTTACAACTGAGATACAACTCATTTTCAATCTTTGGGCATCATTACACTCCATTTGTTCCATAATCCCATTAGTATATACCATCCACTCCATGGATACTTCAGGTTTCAACCCTCGAGCTCAACTTCTTCCAAACTACAGAAGCATTCTAACAACAACTCACAGTTGTCCAACAGCTAGTGCAGTCTCATGCACTCCAGCATTAACATCTTCTCAAGCTTCGTACATCGCCTACGTCCTAAGTGCCATGTCACCCAACACTGGCCCAACTGACACAGGTTGTACTTACTTCGGGGCGTCAAACCCCCACGAGACATTACACACTCCTCTATTCCTTACCCAATGGCAATAAAAATCATACTAGATCGCAACTCTCTACTCGATTTATTGTGCTAAAAGAAATATTTAAGGCATGATAATAAACTAACAAAACAAAACATTCAGTCCATCTTCAAGCAAGGATCCAAGACTTCCATTATAAATCAAAATATTTCAGACTGTAGTAATAAGGCAATGGGTATCCTAATTTCCCCCAAGCATGGCATAAAACAATCAACGCACATATCACAAACACTGTGCATACCAAACAACATATTTCGTTTCACAACATCACCATAACAACTTAACAACATTCCAATCTTTCAAATACTTACCCCACATAGCATATCTCAACCAACATGCATATAACAATCACCGTGCGTAACAACCAAAAAGATCCAAACCTCATCAACATGTATATAGCAGTTAACACATATATCACAACCATCGTGCATAGTATCAAAAGAATTCAATCTACATCAACATGTATGTAACAATCACCGTACAAAGCAAACAATCAACGTATAATTTTGAAATTACACTACAACAACTTACCAATATCCCATTCTTTTGAAACATGTCTCTGATACCACCAAATGTAACGCCCTCGACCCGGCTTAGATGTCTGAACAAACCGAACAGGTCATACAGGGAATATTGAAGTAAACTGTGAAGTTTACCTCAATAAACGACCCTATTTATTTTTTCTTTTTATCTTGTCTGGATGCACATTGTTACCTCAAGTGTTTAGACTCACAGTGGAAGAAACATCAACTCAAATAGACATCGATTAGGCATTCAATTGATTACAAACACGCGTTTGGGACCAATATGTAATTTTAGCAAAGTACACGGACTTCATCCAATTTTAGGGTACCATCCTTTAATTAGCCATGTTACATGTCACTGTGTCAGATCTCAGCTCAATCTGATCATCCTAACACATTTAATTGCATCCACAACATTCAAGGACTGAAACGTAAAGGAACGAAATATCGAAAGAATCTGATTAACTAACTTAACAACTTCGTGTATCTATACACCTAGCCATGTATCGATACACCCTGTTTTGGAATATGTCTAGGTGTTTCGAAATACGAGCCCATTTCGATATGGTCTCTAAAACGTTTCGATACATAAAATTCCAGTAGCCAACTAAACTGAGCATGTTTCGGTAAACCCTTCCCTATTTCGAAACCCCGTGCCCATTTCAAGCTTATCATTTCTATACAGCCTTAAGCGTATCGAAACACTTGAGGGCCTGTAATGTCACATTTTGCTGGTTTTTCACACTTTAAAGCAACCATAACCATTCAAGAATGCTTCCAACACATATATATCATATCCAAATATCAACCGTCAATCATTCATGGCATATTCAACATCATATCATGACAATTTGCATCAAAGGTAAACTATCAGCATGCAACCTAGTAAACACACCAAACAAGGTACCAAAATGCATAGCAAAGCACATACCAATAACCAAAGGCCATTCACAAGTCTAAAACAACAATGAACACTTGCTTAAATAGGGAGTTTGCACAAATCTCCCAAAAACACAATGGATCCCCCATTGCCCTTATTACCTATAGTCAAAACCGAAACATACATTCTCAAATGAAGTCTCTTGTGCTCCCTTGCTCCACGTTGTCTCCAAAACCTCAATTCTCTACATTCATGGACAAATTAGAGCAAAAGCACACAAGGCTTAGAGAAAAGTGCTCAAAACAAAACACCATCAATGAATTTAAAACCATTTTCCAAGTCCACATTGAAGTCTCATTTCAATTAACTTAAATCATCATTTGAAAACCATCATGCCTTTAAAATCATACACTTTCCTTAATCAAAAACCAGCATAATAAACCTTATACAACATGTACCATGAATCAACAAGTCTCATTGTTAACACTCAATTTAAGCCTTCCCATGCATAACTACCATATACAAAGCTTAAGGAGTAAAACATGTATAAATCACAATATACATCATAAACCATCTCATGATACATCATTAATTATATTGGCTTACAAGTGATCATTTAACAAGTTCATTCTCCAAAACAACATATCGGATACACAGATTCAATAAGTGTTCACACAACACTTCAAGCCATCTCAATCAGAATTTAGTACAATCACAGCTAAGTGGTACAATAACCACCAACGGTGACACCAACCCCATTCATCGGTTAGACGCTTAACCCACTAACGAGAGACGAGACACCAACCTCTTCGATTGTTAGGGTACTTGGACGGAGACATAAGACACCAACCCCTCGACATCCAAGGCAACTTTTTATAGTGCACTCAATCCTATAGCCGGCTAACAATATTCGATAACATTTATAAACAATTTTTGTAAGATCACTTGCCAATATAATTCACATTTAACCACACACCTCATTGTTTTCAAAGCATCATCAATAAATCATATTCCAAAGCATTAAACCATGCTTTAAATCACAAGTATAAAATGTATACTTACAAGGATCACATACCATGTGCATCCTTCATCATCACATCATTGAAAACAGTAAACCACATACCTTAAACATGCTTTAACAGTAGGTAACATGCATAAAAAACCAAGTGAATAAAAACCATTTCATAATAGCACAACCGAGAGAGAAATTCCTTATACTTACTTCCGAACTTAGATAAGTGTTTCAAGCTTACATCTAAGTTCCCAAAACCACCTTTAAAACATTTCAAAGCTTAAATCCACGTTCTTACTCACCGACACGCGAAACCTTGAATAGCCGACGCGAAACTAAGCGTCTGAAGCTCCCGAAACCTCACTAGTTGCTTCTAAAATGTTCTCCCCTTTTTAAACCACATAAGAATAGAGGATTAATACATCTCAATGCATTAAAAACTCCAGCAAGTAATCCTACCACGTTGCTCTGCCCAAAACCACCAAAACACACATCCGAAACAACCAAAATCATCATCAATTACTCTATAAACTCATCCCATCCAAAACCTAACACTTCTAACCATTTATAATCATTGATTAACATCCAAAATCATCCTATTATAAACCTTATACCTCCAACATTACCAAAATCACATTAACACCACAAAAACCCAATTCTAACAACCTAATCAATTAGAGATCCAAATAGTTTCAGGACTAACATGCTTAAACCTTAATCTCAACATTAATAAACCTCCAAAACATGATTAAAATCAATAATCAATTAGCCAAAACATATCCATTACAAAAATTACACAAAATCATCATTTAAAGCTTGATTTAGCCATTTTCTTCAAATCAATCATAAAACATTGTTAAGAATCATAATTAAAGAGCCAAATACTTGGGAATTTCATTAACGAACCTTGATTAGAGGAGAAGCACAAAAATTACCTCTACTCCCTTGCTATTCCTTCAATTAACAAGATTTGATTGAATATCTTTAAGAATCCATTGAAACAAGTTGAGGAAACTCCATGGAAATCACTTGGAAATCAAAGTAAAATGAAAAGGGAAAAAAATCTCTAGAAATTTTGAAAGAAAATGGGTGGTTGGCTGATGAGAAAAGAGAGAACTGGAAGTTGCGTCAAAATAAGTTTATAAAGCTTAATTCCCTTTTTAATCAAAACCCTTTTTAATTAAACACATTTAAAACATGTCAAATTAAATGAATAACTAATTGCAATTACTTTAGCTCCATAAAGATTCTAAGTTTTGGCTCTTTTACAAAATAGCCATTAAAACAATTTTTCCATTTTTACGATTTAGTCACCAAACTGAAATGTCCACCTTCCAAATTTCATTTTCCAAAATTGACTTCACCAAACCCTTATATACATTTAAAAAGGATTTTAGAAAATTTTCTCATATTTTTATCACCTTCCAAACTTGATTTTCACTAAACTAATCCCAAACTAACCTGAATCTCTAGTACTGGTCCAACGAACCCCGAACCCAACCTAAAAACTTCTAAGGAACTTGTACCTTTTAATAATATTCATGTTATTGCTTTTTGAATTCCTAAGGGAATCAAGTATCTGGGAGCTAACTCACATGAAACCAAAATGATTTAGGTACCAAAAATCAAGAACTAATCTTTGTTTGTAGGGGGAGCATTGCTACAAGGCCAAAGCTTCATGTCAAAACACTTGGTACCTTGATAGTGGGTGCTCAAGACACATGACCGACGACAAGCGTAGATTCATGGAGCTAAAGCCAAAGAGTGGTGGAGTGGTAACTTTTGGTGACAACTCCAAATGCTACATTGAGGGTATTGGTTCAATTGATAATCTCTCTTCTATTCTCATTGAAGATGTTTTATATGTCAATGGTCTTAAATATAATTTTTTGAGCATTAGTCAATTGTGTGATAAGATTTTTAATGTCCTTTTTGATGTTAATGGTTGCAAAATTCTATACATTAAAACAAATAAAATAATGCTCATTGGTCATCGAATAGGTAACATGTACATGATGCATTTAGAAGACATTCATACATCCCATGCATGTTTGGTTGCTCAAAATGAAAATGATGCATGGTTTTGGCATAGGAAACTATGGCATGCTAGCATAAGTGTTTTAGAGAAATTGGTTTTCCAAAATCTAGTTAGAGGTTTACCTAAGCTAAAATTTTCCTTAGATAAAATTTGTGATGCTTGTGCTAAGGGTAAACAAAAACAGACTTCATTTCAATCCATTAACGACGTTTCAACTAGTAGGGTATTATAATTGATTCATATAGATCTCTTTGGGCATATTAGGACAACTAGCTTGGGCGGGAAATCATATGCATATGTTTTAGTTGATGACTTCTCTAGATAGACTTGGGTTCTCTTTTTAAGTACAAAAGATGAGGCTTTAGAAAAATTCGTCACATTTTTAAAAATTACTCAAAATAACCATGGTCAAAACATTTCTCATATTAGAAGTGACCATGAAACAGAATTTCAAAATCTAGGTTTTGAGGATTTTTGTAACACTAATGGTATTAGCCATAATTTTTTCGCACCTCGCACTCCTCAACAAAATGGGGTAGTTGAGAGGAAAAACTACACTTTAGAAAAAATTGCTAGAACCATGCTTTGTGAAAACAATTTACCTAAGTATTTTTGGGCGGAAGCCACAAACACCGCTTGTTATATCATAAATCGAGTAATGATTAGGTCAATTTATAGAAAACTTCTTATGAGATTTTAAAATCAAAGAAGCCTAACATTAGCTATTTTTATCCTTTTGGATGCAAGTGTTTTGTTTTAAACAATGGAAAAGATTATTTAGGTAAATTTGATGCAAAAAGTGATGAAGCTATTTTGTTAGGTTATTCTTTAAACTCCAAAGCCTATCAAGTCTTTAACAAAAGAACCTTAGTTGTAGAAGAGTCTATACATGTGGTTTTTGATGATAACCTCCTTCCGAGGAAGGATTCTTCTTATGATGATGATGTAGGGAACATTGCAGCCAATGATGGTGGACAATCATCAAAGGTGGATGAGGTTCTAACCAAAGAAGAAGAAGCACAAGATCCTCCCATAGAAGCTTTGAAGGACATGAACCTTCAGGAAAAGGAAGTGAGCTACTCAACAGAACTCAACTATGTCAAAGGTGATGAAATCTTGGATGATCCATCCAAGGGGGGTAATGTAACCCCCTTAGCCCGGCCTAGACGCCCGACCCAAACTAAGAAGATTACACGGGGAAAATCGAAGCCAACCCGTTAAAGCCGACTTCGATTAACGACCCTTTTTTTCTTTCTAGATGCAATTTAAGTCCTATATGTTTAACAAAACTCTTACAAGAAAATGACATAGCGATCGGAGTTCAATTAGGGGTTCTGTTGAGTTGTGAGGAGCTCGATTCGTTCAACCTATATGACTCACCAAGTGGTGGAGAGGTGGATTTTTTTGGGTGGAAGGGTTGTGGAAGCTAAAAAGATAATTGACACAATGATTTATAGTGGTTCAACCTTCTAACCAAGGTCTACATCCACTACCGTAGCTCCCCACTAAGGATTTCCAATCAATCCACTATTGATTCGTCCCCTTTTCTAGGCTTAAGAGGAAACCCTTATACACGATCAAGCTTTCTACCCAAAGCCTTGATCAAAACCCTCTTTTACAAAGAGAAACAATAAGCAAACTTAAATCCCTCTAATAGGTATTTGTTTGCACAACTTAGCACTCACCCAAAACTTAAAACACTTGAGCAAATTTGACAATTTTGGCTCACTAGTGTTTGTCTATACAATAAATGACAATTTAAGCTCTAAGACAATTCTTGATCATTTGTTGATTCACAATATGAGCATTAACCTTTTCTTGATGCTTGAAGGTCCCTTTTATACTCCTTGATGAGTTTATAGTCGTTACTAGCCGTTGGGGTTGAATTGGAGCCCTTGAGAACTTTAATTCCCACCATAAATGCAGTTCTACAGCTCACCGTTTCGAAACGCTCGAACCCGTTTCGAAAAACCCTTTAAGTAGAAAGAACTGTTGCAGTCTGACAAGGCACCCGTTTCGAAACGCTCCTGGCCGTTACGGAACACGTATCGAAACTCTTAGACCCGTATCGAAACGCCCAGCATTTAAATGTTAGTTGGGAAATAGCCGTTGGGGTTTATGACCGTTGTGGTCGAAGCCACGTAGGCGTATCGAAACGGCATAGCTCGTTTCGAAACGCTACTCAAAAATCTCATCTAGGGAAAGCCTATTTCGATACCAATATCGAAATGTTTTAGCTACTGGAATACACCGTATCGAAACGCCCTAAGGTGTTTCGAAACGCCTGGAAGGTTTTGTGTAGATTGACTTTTGAAAACATGTGAAAACCTTTTAAAAACTTCCCTAAACATAGTTTCAAGTTATTTGGACTTTGGAAATTGTTTTAAATGCTTTTTAAATTAGTCCAAAATATTTTTCAATTATTATATCAAAACATTAGTTCTACAATCTCCCCCTTTTTGATATAATAAAACTCACTTGAAAAATTGTTTGGGATTCTCCCCCTTTATCTTTAAAAATGTGAATAAGAGATTAAAGATATGAAATCAAATAAAGCTCCCCCTTATTCATTTGAAAATTCAATTTTTCAAACCATTTCTTCCTTTTTTGTGATATCAAAAAGAATTTAAAACATTAAGTTCAAAATAACACTAGAGGTAAAAATTGACAAAAATAGGAATTTGGTTTTAAAATGGCCCCCTTACTCAAAGCATCATTAAAAATGTTAGTCCAACTTATATGATCATCTAGTTGGCATAAAAGAAGATAAATCAAATAAAATCAAAAGCAACTAGATTTTACCACACTTGAACTCAAGGGAGGATGTGAAGACTTCCTTCTTCAAGTGTTCTTTCTTGTGTGCATGGAGCTCCCCCTCAATGTTTGACTTGTTGAACATCTCCATCACACCTAGCAAAAGACAATCAAGTGATTTTTGGTATCCAAATTGCTTTGGATCCATAAACGTTAGTAGCACAAATTATAGTCCCATTAGGAATCCATTTTTCAATGTCATCCTTTTTAATTGAAGTACTAAGTCCTTTTGGGACCCAAATACTTCTAAAACATTTTCCTTTTACAAATCTAGGGGCACTAGATTGTTTTACATAGAAATTTGATTTTCCAAAATTGTTTTTCTTTTCAAGCTCTTTGGAAATCAAATCCTTTTCTTCTTGAACTTTTTGAAGCAAATTTTGTAAATCAAAACATTTTTGTTCAAACTCTTCAAGTCTTGCTTCAAGTTCAAGTTTGGTTTTAGAAATCAAGTCATTTTGAATTTTCATCTTTGAAATCAATTTATTGTTTTTTAAAATGTGATTTTTAAAGTCTAAAACCAAATCATCATAGGCATCTTGTAATTCATCAAAAAAGTAAGAACATGAAGTAGATGAATTAGAAGTTACCCTTGAATCTTCTTCGATGGCCATACAGCAAAGGTTGGCTTGTTCATCGTTGGTGGAGTCCTCATTACTCCAAGTAGCCACATGTGCCTTCTTCTTATGGCTTAAAGTGCTTGCCCTCTTCTTATTCATGGATTCTCGTTCAAGCTCTCTCAAGGCTTTCTTCATGAATGGGGCACACTTCTTGAAGAGATGAACTATCTCTTCTTCTTCATCCTCCTCTTCACTTAAGTAGACATGATGGAAAATGGAGGATTTGAGAGCCATGTCACTTGCGTTGATGCCTAGCCCTTTGATTTTCTTCTCTCTCATAGCTCTAATTTCTTCCCTCTTCTTCTCATCTTCTTTGTTCTTCTTCATGATTTGACGAGTAAGAAGTGACCCCATGAGTTCATCAAGCTTGAAAGTCTTCAAATTCTTTGCTTCGATGATGGCGGTCCTCTTTGAGTCCCATGACTCAGAAAGTGAGTAGATGAGCTTTTGAACAAGCTTTTCTTCTGGGATGGCTTCTCCATAGCCTTTGAGACCATTGGTGATAGTGGAGAACCTATCAAACATCTTCTCGATGTTCTCTTCCGGATCCATTTTGAAGTTCTCATACTCTAAGGTTAGGAGCCCAATCTTGGTCTCCTTGACTTCATCGGTTCCCTCGTATGTGACTTCAAGCTTGTCCCATACTTTCTTGGCTCTCTCACAAGAAGACATCTTCTCATAGATGGATGGGCCAAATGCACAAAATAAAATGTGCAAGGCTTTGCAATTTAGCTCCATCTTCTTGCGAACGTCGGCACTCCACTCCGCTTTGCTTCTTTGAGGCACGAACAGACCATCTTCAACTATATCCCATAGCTTGTAATCTCTAGATTTGATGAAGGACTTCATCTTTGTCTTCCAATGGGCATAGTGGGTTCCGTCAAAGAAATGCAGTTTGTCGATTGATTGTGCCATTTGAGCCGGTTGATGAAATAGTGATCGAGCTTGCCGGATCTTCTCAATAGGATGTGAATCCTCTTCGATTGAGCCAAGCTCTGATACCAATTGTTGAGTTGTGAGGAGCTCGATTCGTTCAACCTATATGGCTCACCAAGTGGTGGAGAGGTGGATTTTTGGGTGGAAGGGTTGTGGAAGCTAAAAAGATAATTGACACAATGATTTATAGTGGTTCAACCTTCTAACCAAGGTCTACATCCACTACCTTAGCTCCCCACTAAGGATTTCCAATCAATCAACTATTGATTCGTCCCCTTTTCTAGGCTTAGAAGGAAACCCTTATACTTGATCAGGCATTCTACCCAAAGCCTTGATCAAAACCCTCTTTTACAAAGAGAAACAATAAGCAAACTTAAATCCCTCTAATAGGTATTTGTTTGCACAATTTAGCACTCACCCAAAACCTAAAACACTTGAGCAAATTTGACAATTTTGTCTCACTAGTGTTTGTCTATACAATAAATGACAATTTAAGCTCTAAGACAATTCTTGATCATTTGTTGATTGACAATATGAGCATTAGCCTTTTCTTGATGCTTGGAGGTCCCTTTTATACTCCTTCATGAGTTTATAGCCGTTACTAGCCGTTGGGGTTGAATTGGAGCCTTTGAGGACTTTAATTCCCACCATAAATGTAGTTCTGCAGCTCACCGTTTCGAAACGCTCAAACCCGTTTCGAAACATCCTTTAAGTAGAAAGAGTTGTTGCAGTCTGACAAGGCACCCGTTTCGGAACGCCCCCGACCGTTTCGGAACACGTATCGAAACGCTTAGACCCGTATCGAAACGCCCTGTATTTAAATGTTAGTTGGGAAATAGCCGTTGGGGTTTATGACCGTTGTGGTCGAAGCCACGTAGGCGTATCGAAACGGCATAGCTTGTTCCGAAACGCTACTCAAAAATCTCATCCAAGGAAAGCCCGTTTCGATACCAGTATCGAAACGTTTTAGCTACTGTAGTACACCGTATCGAAACGCCCTAAGGTATTTTGAAACGCCTGGAAGGTTTTGTGTAGATTGGCTTTTGAAAACATGTGAAAACCTTTTAAAAACTTCCCTAAACATAGTTTCAAGTTATTTGGACTTTGGAAATTGTTTTAAATGCTTTTTAAATTAGTCCAAAATATTTTTTAATTATTATATCAAAACATTAGTTCTATAGGTTCAAATGCATACATTTAACTTTTAGGACTAAAGTGTAATTTTTGAAAATTACAGGAATTAATACAATTTAAGATTACCTATCCTTAATTAGTCATGTAACATGTTTCCATGTTAATTTTCATCACAAACGGATCATCCAAGCTCATCCAATTACATGCTCAACTTTCGGGGACCAATATGTAACATTTTAGAACTTAAGAAGATGCTTTTAACTGAAAATAATGGTCAGGTATCGGTACCCTTAAGCCTGTATCGATACGCGAGTAGGCAGTAGCAAAAGTTGGGAAAAAAGTATCGATACCCTTCCCCGCGTATCGGTACGCCCTTCAAACTTTGCACGGGCGTATCGATACGCTCCCAACTCGTATCGATACCCCTGTGTTATTTGGCCTATGTTTTCCCTTCGAGTATCGATACTCAAACCCGAGTATCAATACCCAGACCAAATATGCACTTCGAACAGCCTTCAATTCACATTTTACATCAAGCAATTTCATCCAAAACATCCATACATGCTAGGACAAGTATATCTAACACATATGTATCAATATCTAAGCATATTTCAAGCATTAGACATGGAAATTCAGGAAGAGTGTAGATCTATATAAGAATGCCTTTAGACACTAACCATAGCATAGCCACAATACCAAATAAAAGTTCGTAAACCATATAGAGGCCAAATACAAGTCTCAAAACACAAACTCAACATGCTCAAGGTGTCACATAACACCAAGCAACTCATGAGTGGAAATCCCTCCCAATGCCTCTCATTACACTAAGATGGAAGCACATACTTTGCTTAACAAAACCACTTGGATATCCCTTGCTTAATCGCTGCCAAATGTGCTCAATTCTCTATATTGATGAAACAATTGAGCGTAAGCACAAAGCTTAGTGAGGACCTCTATAAAATCATAACACTCATCAATTCATTTTCAAAACAAATACATCAATCTTTGTAGACACATGCCTTCTGATCAGTGCTTAAAAGTTCTATATTTTACCCATCATTTATCCTTATTTTTGCTGCACTCAAGCATGTTTAACTGCATTTTAGGTTAAGTTTTGCATAAACATCACATTTAGATAAAACTGCGCAGATACTGCTAAATTTGGTTACTTTTGCAAGTATCTGCCGTGGCAGCAGTCGTGACAGCACCCAGGGCAGCAGCCGTGACAGCACCCAGGGCAGCAATCGTGGCAGGCGCTGGGCAGCAATGCAGAAAATCTGGAATGAGCAGTAAAGGAGGACGATGCTGCCATGGTTGCCGCCGTGACAGCAGAGGACGACAGCAGTTTTGAGGAGAAGAAGCAAAGTGGACCTCGACAGATAGAGAAAATTCAGCCCGTTTGTCGTGTGAAAACCTCATATTTTTCCGAGCCCCAGACCAAAAGATATGTCAAGCCCAAAGTTCAAGGAGAGAAAATCCCAAGAAACAAGGAGGACGGCTGGAAAGTAGATTCCTTGAAGATTTAGTCTTTATTAGAATCATACTTATAGTTAAAGTTGTAATCCTTGTTAAATTAGAAAACTTGAGCCCAAAGCTTATATAAGGGCATATACCATATCCCAAAACCCCATATCCCCATAACCGATAACCAAAAACCCCTAGTCGTTTTCCTGCCCTCGATATGTTCTAAATCCTTCCTAGGGCCACGGGTTGATTTGTAAAGTAGTTGCAAGGGTTGTTTTTGTTTTAGGAATTTTCAGTTCAGTAAAATAAACTTCAAGTTCTCTTATTTTGGTTATTAATATCTTGCAAGAGCATCGGGAGAGCATTGTGAGGTTATCTATTTACTTAGCATCGGGAGAGTTAAGTATACGAAAGAAATAAGAGCAAGTTCTCTAGTTTATAGTTGAACTATCTCGTGCCTAGGGATAGGGCGAGGTTAAGTGGCTAAAGAAGAATTCATACACATCGGTGTTCATCCTTCGATTCACGCCGGGAGGTATCATCAAAGACGTGATCATCGACAGACTTGGACCTAGGGATAGGCCAAGGCAGATCTGGGATTCTTGCCAAACATGAAAGTACTAAGTTGAGTGTTTGCTGCCGCAAAAATCAACGGACTGCTGCCGCGACAGGTGCTGCCCGCGACAGGCGCGACGAAAGAACTGGATTTCCTAAACTCTGCGATACCTGCACTACTGAGCAATTCAATACCAGCCCATTCTCTCTATCTTAATATCTCTACTCTTTTATTTAAGTATTCTTTATTATTTTCGTGACAATATCTTAATCTATTCTTTTCCCCTTGTGCAGATAGCGAAGGAAAGGGTTAGCCCAGTCCCTGTGGAGACGATATCCGATACTCTAGTATCACTTTATTACTTGCGACGTGTACACTTGCACTCAATTGCGATAGACTATTTCACACACAACAAGTTTTTGGTTAGGCAGTCCTCCTAATTATTAATATAATATTGCATTTAGTTTTAATTGTGTCGCATTTATTTTATGCAAAAAAAAAAGATGAAAATATTGGAAATTTTTGCTGAAAACTGTGAACTGAACTTACCTGTCGTGACAGCTCTGTCATGGCAGCAACTTTAGGATAGTTTTAGGAGAAGTTTAGAGCCTTTCTATAGTTCTGAAAACTTAAACACCATTGTGACTGTTATACTGCTTAGACTTCTTTTAGCCAAACTAGAATAGAAAACTTAGCACTTAGAGTAGAAAAGAGACTAGACTCTCAGGAAACCTAGAGGTGCCCACCGCTGGCTCTAGGCAGATAACCAGAGAAAAACTTCTTGAGGTGCCTATCACCGGCTCTAGACAGTTAACTAGAGGTGCCTGAAATACTGGCTCTAGTAGAAAAAAAAGAATAAATTAGAAAAAAGGAAATAACTAGAGGTGCCCGATTCTGGCTCTAGTAAGAAGAAGAAAGAAATCAGTCTCGTAAAAAAAAACTCTAAACAAGATAAAGTATAATATTCTAGTGAAACTAAGAGAGTTTTGACATATAACTGTTCACAAGCATGCACACACTGCACGAGGACTATAGAGAAATTCCGGACAGATCCTAGATTTCCGACAGGTCGCTGCCATCACAGGGAACGAACGACGGGTAAGGGAAAGGTCACTGTTTGAAAGCCAAAACAAAAATATTTCATTTTTTCTTTTAGGTCTGAATTGCTTGAGGACAAGCAAAGATTCAAGTTTGGGGGTGTGATCAGTGCTTAAAAGTTCTATATTTTACCCATCATTTATCCTTATTTTTGCTGCACTCAAGCATGTTTAACTGCATTTTAGGTTAAGTTTTGCATAAATATCACATTTAGATAAAACTGCGCAGATACTGCTAAATTTGGTTACTTTTGCAGGTATCTGCCGTGGCAGCAGTCGTGACAGCACCCAGGGCAGCAGCCGTGACAGCACCTAGGGCAGCAGCCGTGACAGCACCCAGGGCAGCAATCGTGGCAGGCGCTGGGTAGCAATGCAGAAAATCTGGAATGAGTAGTAAAGGAGGACGATGCTGCCATGGTTGCAGCCGTGACAGCAGAGGACGGCAGCAGTTTTGAGGAGAAGAAGCAAAGTGGACCTCGACAGATAGAGAAAATTCAGCCCGTCTGTCGTATGAAAACCTCATATTTTTCTGAGCCCCAGATCAAAAGATATGTCAAGCCCAAAGTTCAAGGAGAGAAAATCCAAAGAAACAAGGAGGACGGCTGGAAAGTAGATTCCTTGAAGATTTAGTCTTTATTAGAATCATACTTTTAATTAAAGTTGTAATCCTTGTTAAATTAGAAAACTTGAGCCCAAAGCTTATATAAGGGCATATACCATATCCCAAAACCCCATATCCCCATAACCGATAACCAAAAACCCCTAGCCATTTTCCTGCCCTCGACATGTTCTAAATCCTTCCTAGGGCCACGAGTTGATTTGTAAAGTAGTTGCAAGGGTTGTTTTTGTTTTAGGAATTTTCAGTTCAATAAAATAAACTTCAAGTTCTCTTATTTTGGTTATTAATATCTTGCAAGAGCATCGGGAGAGCATTGTGGGGTTATCTATTTACTTAGCGTCGGGAGAGTTAAGTATACGAAAGAAATAAGAGCAAGTTCTCTAGTTTATAGTTGAACTATCTCGTGCCTAGGGATAGGGCGAGGTTAAGTGGCTAAAGAAGAATTCATACACATCGGTGTTCATCCTTCGATTCACGCCGGGAGGTATCATCAAAGACGTGATCATCGACAGACTTGGACCTAGGGATAGGCCAAGGCAGATCTGGGATTCTTGCCAAACATGAAAGTACTAAGTTGAGTGTTTGCTGCCGCAAAAATCAACGGACTGCTGCCGCGACAGGTGCGACGACAGAACTGGATTTCCTAAACTCTGCGATACCTGCACTACTGAGCAATTCAATACCAGCCCATTCTCTCTATCTTAATATCTCTACTCTTTTATTTAAGTATTCTTTATTATTTTCGTGACAATATCTTAATCTATTCTTTTCCCCTTGTGCAGATAGCGAAGGAAAGGGTTAGCCCAGTCCCTGTGGAGACGATATCCGATACTCTAGTATCACTTTATTACTTGCGACGTGTACACTTGCACTCAATTGCGATAGACTATTTCACACGCAACAAGTTTTTAGTTAGGCAGTCCTCCTAATTATTAATATAATATGGCATTTAGTTTTAATTATGTCGCATTTATTTTATGCAAAAAAAAAAAGATGAAAATATTGGAAATTTTGGCTGAAAACTGTGAACTGAACTTACCTGTCGTGATAGCTCTGTCATGGCAGCAACTTTAGGATAGTTTTAGGAGAAGTTTAGAGCCTTTCTATAGTTCTGAAAACTTAAACACCATTGTTACTGTTATACTGCTTAGACTTCTTTTAGCCAAACTAGAATAGAAAACTTAGCACTTAGAGTAGAAAAGAGACTAGACTCTCAGGAAACCTAGAGGTGCCCACCACTGGCTCTAGGCAGATAACCAGAGAAAAACTTCTAGAGGTGCCTATCACCGGCTCTAGACAGTTAACTAGAGGTGCCTGAAATACTGGCTCTAGTAGAAAAAAAAGAAGAAATTAGAAAAAAAAGGACATAACTAGAGGTGCCCGATTCTGGCTCTAGTAAGAAGAAGAAAGAAATCAGTCTCGTAAAAAAAAACTCTAAACAAGCTAAAGTATAATATTCTAGTGAAACTAAGAGAGTCTTGACATATAACTGTTCACAAGCATGCACACACTGCACGAGGACTATAGAGAAATTCCGGACAGATCCTAGATTATCCGACAGGTCGCTGCCGTCATAGGGAACGAACGACGGGTAAGGGAAAGGTCACTGTTAGAAAGCCAAAACAAAAATATTTCATTTTTTCTTTTAGGTCTGAATTGCTTGAGGACAAGCAAAGATTCAAGTTTGGGGGTGTGATCAGTGCTTAAAAGTTCTATATTTTACCCATCATTTATCCTTATTTTTGCTGCACTCAAGCATGTTTAACTGCATTTTAGGTTAAGTTTTGCATAAACATCACATTTAGATAAAACTGCGCAGATACTGCTAAATTTGGTTACTTTTGCAGGTATCTGCCGTGGCAGCAGTCGTGACAGCACCCAGGGCAGCAGCCGTGACAGCACCCAGGGCAGCAATCGTGGCAGGCGCTGGGCAGCAATGCAGAAAATCTGGAATGAGCAGTAAAGGAGGACGATGCTGCCATGGTTGCCGCCGTGACAGCAGAGGACGACAGCAGTTTTGAGGAGAAGAAGCAAAGTGGACCTCGACAGATAGAGAAAATTCAGTCCGTCTGTCGTGTGAAAACCTCATATTTTTCCGAGCCCCAGATCAAAAGATATGTCAAGCCCAAAGTTCAAGGAGAGAAAATCCCAAGAAACAAGGAGGACGGCTGGAAAGTAGATTCCTTGAAGATTTAGTCTTTATTAGAATCATACTTTTAATTAAAGTTGTAATCCTTGCTAAATTAGAAAACTTGAGCCCAAAGCTTATATAAGGGCATTTACCATATCCCAAAACCCCATATCCCCATAACCGATAACCAAAAACCCCTAGCCGTTTTCCTGCCCTCGACATGTTCTAAATCCTTCCTAGGGCCACGAGTTGATTTGTAAAGTAGTTGCAAGGGTTGTTTTTGTTTTAGGAATTTTCAGTTCAATAAAATAAACTTCAAGTTCTCTTATTTTGGTTATTAATATCTTGCAAGAGCATCGGGAGAGCATTGTGAGGTTATCTATTTACTTAGCATCGGGAGATTTAAGTATACGAAAGAAATATGAGCAAGTTCTCTAGTTTATAGTTGAACTATCTTGTGCCTAGGGATAGGGCGAGGTTAAGTGGCTAAAGAAGAATTCATACACATCGGTGTTTATCCTTCGATTCACGCCGGGAGGTATCATCAAAGACGTGATCATCGACAGACTTGGACCTAGGGATAGGCCAAGGCAGATCTGGGATTCTTGCCAAACTTGAAAGTACTAAGTTGAGTGTTTGCTGCCGCAAAAATCAACGGACTGCTGCCGCGACAGGTGCTGCCCGCGACAGGCGCGACGACAGAACTGAATTTCCTAAACTCTGCGATACCTGCACTACTGAGCAATTCAATACCAGCCCATTCTCTCTATCTTAATATCTCTACTCTTTTATTTAAGTATTCTTTATTATTTTCGTGACAATATCTTAATCTATTCTTTTCCCCTTGTGCAGATAGCGAAGGAAAGGGTTAGCCCAGTCCCTATGGAGACGATATCCGATACTCTAGTATCACTTTATTACTTGCGACGTGTACACTTGCACTCAATTGCGATAGACTATTTCACACGCAACAAGTTTTTGGTTAGGCAGTCCTCCTAATTATTAATATAATATTGCATTTAGTTTTAATTGTGTCGCATTTATTTTATGCAAAAAAAAGATGAAAATATTGGAAATTTTGGCTGAAAACTGTGAACTGAACTTACCGGTCGTGACAGCTCTGTCATGGCAGCAACTTTAGGATAGTTTTAGGAGAAGTTTAGAGCCTTTCTATAGTTCTGAAAACTTAAACACCATTGTGACTGTTATACTGCTTAGACTTCTTTTAGCCAAACTAGAATAGAAAACTTAGCACTTAGAGTAGAAAAGAGACTAGACTCTCAGGAAACCTAGAGGTGCCCACCACTGGCTCTAGGCAGATAACCAGAGAAAAACTTCTAGAGGTGCCTATCACCGGCTCTAGACAGTTAACTAGAGGTGCCTGAAATACTGGCTCTAGTAGAAAAAAAAGAAGAAATTAGAAAAAAAAGGAAATAACTAGAGGTGCCCGATTCTGGCTCTAGTAAGAAGAAGAAAGAAATCAGTCTCGTAAAAAAAACTCTAAACAAGCTAAAGTATAATATTCTAGTGAAACTAAGAGAGTCTTGACATATAACTGTTCACAAGCATGCACACACTGCACGAGGACTATAGAGAAATTCCGGACAGATCCTAGATTATCCGACAGGTCGCTGCCGTCACAGGGAACGAACGACGGGTAAGGGAAAGGTCACTGTTTGAAAGCCAAAACAAAAATATTTCATTTTTTCTTTTAGGTCTGAATTGCTTGAGGACAAGCAAAGATTCAAGTTTGGGGGTGTGATCAGTGCTTAAAAGTTCTATATTTTACCCATCATTTATCCTTATTTTTGCTGCACTCAAGCATGTTTAACTGCATTTTAGGTTAAGTTTTGCATAAACATCACATTTAGATAAAACTGCGCAGATACTGCTAAATTTGGTTACTTTTGAGGTATCTGCCGTGGCAGCAGTCGTGACAGCACCCAGGGCAGCAGCCGTGACAGCACCCAGGGCAGCAGCCATGACAGCACCCAGGGCAGCAGCCGTGACAGCAGCCGTGGCAGCACCTAGGGCAGCAATCGTGGCAGGCGCTGGGCAGCAATGCAGAAAATCTGGAATGAGCAGTAAAGGAGGACGATGCTGCCATGGTTGCCGCCGTGACAGCAGAGGACGGCAGCAGTTTTGAGGAGAAGAAGCAAAGTCGACCTCGACAGATAGAGAAAATTCAGCCCGTCTGTCGTGTGAAAACCTCATATTTTTTCGAGCCCCAGATCAAAAGATATGTCAAGCCCAAAGTTCAAGGAGAGAAAATCCCAAGAAACAAGGAGGACGGCTGGAAAGTAGATTCCTTGAAGATTTAGTCTTTATTAGAATCATACTTTTAATTAAAGTTGTAATCCTTGTTAAATTAGAAAACTTGAGCCCAAAGCTTATATAAGGGCATATACCATATCCCAAAACCCCATATCCCCATAACCGATAACCAAAAACCCCTAGCCGTTTTCTTGCCCTCGACATGTTCTAAATCCTTCCTAGGGCCACGAGTTGATTTGTAAAGTAGTTGCAAGGGTTGTTTTTGTTTTAGGAATTTTCAGTTCAATAAAATAAACTTCAAGTTCTCTTATTTTGGTTATTAATATCTTGCAAGAGCATCGGAAGAGCATTGTGAGGTTATCTATTTACTTAGCATCGGGAGAGTTAAATTTACGAAAGAAATAAGAGCAAGTTCTCTAGTTTATAGTTGAACTATCTCGTGCCTAGGGATAGAGCGAGGTTAAGTGGCTAAAGAAGAATTCATACACATCGGTGTTCATCCTTCGATTCACGCCGGGAGGTATCATCAAAGACGTGATCATCGACAGACTTGGACCTAGGGATAGGCCAAGGCAGATCTGGGATTCTTGCCAAACTTGAAAGTACTAAGTTGAGTGTTTGCTGACGCAAAAATCAACGGACTGTTGCCGCGACAGGCGCGACGACAGAACTGGATTTCCTAAACTCTGCGATACCTGCACTACTGAGCAATTCAATATCAGCCCATTCTCTCTATCTTAATATCTCTACTCTTTTATTTAAGTATTCTTTATTATTTTCGTGACAATATCTTAATCTATTTTTTCCCTTTGTGCAGATAGCAAAGGAAAGGGTTAGCCCAGTCCCTGTGGAGACGATATCCGATACTCTAGTATCACTTTATTACTTGCGACGTGTACACTTGCACTCAATTGCGATAGACTATTTCACACGCAACAAGTTTTTGGTTAGGCAGTCCTCTTAATTATTAATATAATATTGCATTTAGTTTTAATTGTGTCGCATTTATTTTATGCAAAAAAAGATGAAAATATTGGAAATTTTGGCTGAAAACTGTGAACTGAACTTACCTGTCGTGACAGCTCTGTCATGGCAGCAACTTTAGGATAGTTTTAGGAGAAGTTTAGAGCCTTTCTATAGTTCTGAAAACTTAAACACCATTGTTACTGTTATACTGCTTAGACTTCTTTTAGCCAAACTAGAATAGAAAACTTAGCACTTAGAGTAGAAAAGAGACTAGACTCTCAGGAAACCTAGAGGTGCCCACCACTGGCTCTAGGCAGATAACCAGAGAAAAACTTCTAGAGGTGCCTATCACCGGCTCTAGACAGTTAACTAGAGGTGCCTGAAATACTGGCTCTAGTAGAAAAAAAAGAAGAAATTAGAAAAAAAGGAAATAACTAGAGGTGCCCGATTCTGGCTCTAGTAAGAAGAAGAAAGAAACCAGTCTCGTAAAAAAAACTCTAAACAAGCTAAAGTATAATATTCTAGTGAAACTAAGAGAGTCTTGACATATAACTGTTCACAAGCATGCACACACTGCACGAGGACTATAGAGAAATTCCGGACAGATCCTAGATTATCCGACAGGTCGCTGCCGTCACAGGGAACGAATGACGGGTAAGGCAAAGGTCACTGTTTGAAAGCCAAAACAAAAATGTTTCATTTTTTCTTTTAGGTCTGAATTGCTTGAGGAAAAGCAAAGATTCAAGTTTGGGGGTGTGATCAGTGCTTAAAAGTTCTATATTTTACCCATCATTTATCCTTATTTTTGCTGCACTCAAGCATGTTTAACTGCATTTTAGGTTAAGTTTTGCATAAACATCACATTTAGATAAAACTGCGCAGATACTGCTAAATTTGGTTACTTTTGCAGGTATCTGCCGTGGCAGCAGTCGTGACAGCACCCAGGGTAGCAGCCGTGACAGCACCCAGGGCAGCAGCCATGACACCACCCAGGGCAGCAATCGTGGCAAGCGCTGGGCAGCAATGCAGAAAATCTGGAATGAGCAGTAAAGGAGGACGATGCTGCCATGGTTGCCGCCGTGACAGCAGAGGACGGCAGCAGTTTTGAGGAGAAGAAGCAAAGTGGACCTCGACAGATAGAGAAAATTCAGCCCGTCTGTCGTGTGAAAACCTCATATTTTTCCGAGCCCCAGATCAAAAGATATGTCAAGCCCAAAGTTCAAGGAGAGAAAATCCCAAGAAACAAGGATGACGGCTGGAAAGTAGATTCCTTGAAGATTTAGTCTTTATTAGAATCATACTTTTAATTAAAGTTGTAATCCTTGTTAAATTAGAAAACTTGAGCCCAAAGCTTATATAAGGGCATATACCATATCCCAAAACCCCATATCCCCATAACCGATAACCAAAAACCCCTAGTCGTTTTCCTGCCCTCGACATGTTCTAAATCCTTCCTAGGGCCACGGGTTGATTTGTAAAGTAGTTGCAAGGGTTGTTTTTGTTTTAGGAATTTTCAGTTCAATAAAATAAACTTCAAGTTCTCTTATTTTGGTTATTAATATCTTGCAAGAGCATCGGGAGAGCATTGTGAGGTTATCTATTTACTTAGCATCGGGAGAGTTAAGTATACGAAAGAAATAAGAGCAAGTTCTCTAGTTTATAGTTGAACTATCTCGTGCCTAGGGATAGGGCGAGGTTAAGTGGCTAAAGAAGAATTCATACACATCGATGTTCATCCTTCGATTCACGCCGGGAGGTATCATCAAAGACGTGATCATCGACAGACTTGGACCTAGGGATAGGCCAAGGCAGATCTGGGATTCCTGCCAAACTTGAAAGTACTAAGTTGAGTGTTTCCTGCCGCAAAAATCAATGGACTGCTGCCGCGACAGGTGCTGCCCGCGACAGGCGCGACGACAGAACTGGATTTCCAAAACTCTGCGATACCTGCACTACTGAGCAATTCAATACCAGCCCATTCTCTCTATCTTAATATCTCTACTCTTTTATTTAAGTATTCTTTATTATTTTCGTGACAATATCTTAATCTATTCTTTTCCCCTTGTGCAGATAGCGAAGGAAAGGGTTAGCCCAGTCCCTGTGGAGACGATATCTGATACTCTAGTATCACTTTATTACTTGCGACGTGTACACTTGCACTCAATTGCGATAGACTATTTCACACGCAACACCTTCCTTTAAAACATACACTTTTTAAACACAAGTTGAAACCATATCATGCTCAATCTCATTTCAAGCTTTCAAAACCAAAGCAAACCATTCTTTAAACATGTTCCACATGTATCATTAGCCACATGCATTTTTCACAATGCAAAACCACATTAAGCCTCATTTGCTTAATTCACATACATTGTTCACAATGCAAATCCACATTAAGCCTCACTTGCTTAATTCACATGCATAGATTTGTCCTATGCAACATCTCATCATCAAACATTTCATGCTCAATAATCCGTTGTGCAAACATTATGATCATGATACATGGGCAACAATAAACACATATATTGGCTTACAATACCACTACATAGGCTCACCCCTATCTGTATCCGTTGTGATAAACTCACCTCTATCACTTTTACAAAAAATATCGGATACACGGACTTGTATAGGCTCACCCCTATACATTGTGATAGACCCACCTCTATCACTCAAAGATGGGCTCACGTCCATCTTAATGGCTACAAATGGAATTAGGCTCACCCCTAACCCATAGTGATCGACTCACCTCTACCACCCACAATAGGCTCACCCCTATTACGTCACGTAGCTAGACAAACGTACGATTTATAGATTATAGTGCACTCACATCCTATTGGTCGACCGACGTATCTGAATATTAAAAATTAATCATTCACTTGTCAATATACCCATAAAACCATGTAAACTCACTTCTTACAATGCATCATTAAAACCATCTCATATCCCAAAATTAAACATGCTTTTAAATAGCAAAAACCATCTCATACAAGATCATATCATCTTGTATCAAACCAAACCGTTTCATGGGATAAACACAAGCAAAACCATGCTTAAATCCATGCATAACAGTGAGTAACAACCATTAACAAAACATGAGCATGATAAACCATGGAGTCCATTTCAAACCGAAATCCGGGAGTTCAAGTAACCATACTTACTTTCGGGATTAGCTAAGCATTTCAAGCTTACACTAACCTCCCAACACCTCGTATCCAAGCTTATCAAAGCTTTAAAACACATCCACTCACCGATACGCGAAACTTCGCTTGCCAACGCGAAGATCACTCGTCTAAAGCTTCCAAAATTGCTTCGCTTGCTTCCGGATCAATGTCCCTTTCTTTTAGAGCATAAAAAACAGAGATCCAATGCATTAAAATGCATTTCAACTCCAGCAACTAAACACAAACTCGTTACCCATCAAAACTACATCAATTTACCCATCTAAAACAACCGAAAACTCATTCGATTGCTTCCTAAACAAAGCCCAGCCAACAATCAACACTTCTAATCATTATTATTCACCAATCCACATCTAAAAACAACCTAAACCCTTCCTTATATCTCCAGCAAACATATAACCATCAAATCACTTGAAAAACTCAACTAAAACCATCATAAAACTTAAGGATCTCAAGGATTTCGGGCTCTATATCATCAAAACTCTTTTTCAACATCATAATCAACTAAAAACTCAATTATAAACCATCATAAGCAGAGCTTAACATTAACACTCAGATAAGCAAGAATTACACCTTAGTTTTGCAAGATTTTGATCTTAAATCAAAACTATAATCAAAACTATGTTAAAAACAACAATTGAGAGTCAATAATCTTGGGAATTTCAATAAAGAACCTTGATTAGAGGTTGAGAACGAGATTTACCTCCAATCCTTGCTTTCCGTAAGATTTGACAAGTTTTGCTTCACAATTCTTGAAGAGAATTCTTTGAAATGGATAAGAAATCAAAGAGAGAGTGTTTGGGAGAAAAGAAATATGGAGAAAAGGTTTTAGAAATGTGTTTTGCTGAAATTGAGAAGAGAAAAGTTAGTTACGTAAATGAAACTTCCAATTTAATGATTTTATTTAATAAATAAATAAAATCCCTTTTTAAAAAATTACTTAAAATTCATTTAAAAAACATGTCAAATTAAGGAAATGTGTAATTGCACAAAATCTCCCTAGAGATTCTAAGATTTTGACTCTCATTTTGAAAATTGCATTTTCCACAGTTTCAAAACTTTACATTTTGGTCACTGCCCAAAATGTACCAATTCCAAAACCCATTTTGTAAAATTGATTTGACCAACCTCGTAAACACAATTTTAGAGGATTTTAGCAATTTTTATCATATTTTTATCCTATCCTGAACCTTGATTTCCCTGAACCACCTAATATGATTCGAACTATTTCAAACCGGTTCACTTAACCCAATCCGATGTCTAAAAAACTAGGCCCAAAATCGGGGCATTACAACTCTCCCCCACTTAGGAAATTTCATCCCCGAAATTTTTCCTGAAGGAAAAAGATGCGAAAACTGCTTCAACATGTCTGCTTTGCTTTCCCACGTGACCTCCTCAACTCCTCGATGTCGCCACAACTCCTTCAAAAGCTCTATCATTTTGCCACGAAGAACTTTGCTATTCGAGCCAAGGATCTTCACTGATCCCTCATCGTAGGACAAATCTGGGTTCAGCTCTATCTCCTCAATAGGCATAACATGTGAAGGATCTGATCTATACCTCCGCAACATCGAAATATGAAACACATCATGAATCTTGTCTAACTCGGGAGACAACCTCAACCGATAAGCCACAGGACCAACACGCTCCACAACCTCATAAAGACCAATAACTCTCGGGCTAAGCTTACCCTTACACCCAAATCTCATTACCTTCTTCCATGGCGATACTTTCAAAAACACACATTCGCCAACCGCAAACTTAATCTCCTTACGCTTCAAATCCGCGTAAGACTTTTGCCGATCCGATGCTGGTTTCAAGCGCTCACAAATGAGCTTCACCTTCTCGGTGGTCCCTTTTAACATATCCGGCATCGAAACCAACTTTTGCCCTGTTTCCGCCCAACAAGGTGGCATTCTACACTTTCTCCCATACAAAGCCTCGTACAGAGGCTTTTGTATGCTTGCATGATAACTAATGTTACAAGCAAACTCAACCAAAGGTAAATACTTTTCTTAAGAACCTTGGAAATCTAAAACGCAACATCTCAACATGTCCTCAAGCACATGGATAACACGCTATGACTGCCTATCCGTCTGAGGAAGATAAGAAGTATTGAAACTCAGCCGTGTACCCCAAGCTTGACGTAACCATTGCCAAAACCTTGATGTGAACCTCGGATCTCTCTATCCAACACTATAGACCTTGGCACTCCGTGCAAACGTACAATCTCAACAATCAACAACTCAGCCAACTTATCCAACGTATACATAGTATGCACTGCCAAGAAGTGTGCATACTTCGCAAGACGGTCCACAATCACCCAAACAAAATTCCTCTTTGACGGTATCGAAGGCAATCTAGACACGAAATCCATGGTAATCCTCTCCCACTTTCATTCTGGAATTTTCAACGGTTGCAACAACCCAGAAGGAACTTGATGTTCAGCCTTCACTCGCTGATAAACCATGCATTTGCCAACAAACTCGGCAACATCCTCCGTCAATCCCACTCAAAAGTACTCATCCTTCAAACCATGATACATCTTCATACTACTAGGGTGCATAGCAAAAAGACTACTATGAGCTCCAGTTAGAAAAGTGTAACCCCCTTAACCCGGCCTAGACGGTTGACCCGAATTAAGAAAGTCACACGGGGAAAACCAAAGTCAACCCGAAAGTCAACCTTGATTAACGACCCTTTTTTTTCTTTTAAAACTTGTCTAGATGCATATTAAGCCTTAGATATGATCATACAACAGCATACTCAAAGATCATAAACATCAAAGATCAAACAGGGACCCAATTGAGCAATTTACAACTTTAGGGACCAAATTGTAAATTCTGATAATTATAAGGACTTAACCCAAATTGAAGTTACCAACTTGAAATTAATCATGTTTCATGCTTCTCTGTGAAATTTCAGCTCAAAAGGACTTCCCAAACTCATACAATTGCACAAACAAGATTCAGGACCAAAATGCAAACATTTCAAAACATTTAACTGCCAATGTCAGCCCCCAACGGTCACCCGTTCCGAAACGGGAGACAGCCCGTTTCGAAACACGGGGCCGTTCCGCAACGCGTACCGAAACGGGGTCGGGCAGTAGCCTTTCCGTTTCGGAACGGTCCCTCCCGTTTCGGACGCCTGGGCTTGTTTAAGGCACCCGTTCCGAAACGGTAGGTGCTGTTCCGAAACACCCTGCACAGATTGCCCAAAAATGCATACTTAAACATGCAATTGACCAACCAATCATGCTCCAAATGCCACCAAACTTTGCCAACATGCAATTCAACATATATGAGACATACTTGCATCAACAATTCATCAAAACATCCACATTTATGAAAAGCCCCAAATCTATAGGCATGCTTCCTACACAAGCAACCATTCAAGCATAAACTTCCAAATTCAAGCATATAAAGGCCAACCACAAAAACCAGCATTCTCAACAACATTCAACATACTTAGGGAGTTCAAAACATCTCCCAAACATACACATAGGTCCCCCATTGCCAAATTACCAAAAGCTAAATGTACTTAAGAAAACCTTCCATACTTTGAGCTTTACTACCACTTGAATGCTTGCCTTCCTTGCTGCCCTCAAAGTACTTTAATGCTCTGCAATATTGGTTTGAGAAAACAAAGAGAGCGTAAGCAAAAGCTTAGTGAGGAATGCTCAATAAAACCATCCAATAATGCATTTATAAAACACTTTATAAATCATGCTTCAAATCATCATTTACACATGCTCAAAAGCATCTTTAAACAAGCATCTCATGCTTCATATCATTACATGCCATATTGGCCACAAGTGATACATTTCATTTCTTTGAAAACAAGTTCATCAACTTTCACCCCAAGGACTTTTAAACACCTTGGACCCCAAGGACTTTTAAACACCTTGGCCATGGACTTTTAAACACCATGATATAAATTACCTCAATGACTTTTAAACACCTTGACCCCAAGGACTTTTAAACACCTTGGCCTATGGACTTTTAAACACCATAGAAAGGACCACACAAGGACTTTTAAACACCTTTGTGTCCGTAACAAGAATCATCCAAGGACTTTTAACCACCTTGATGTTCTTAAGTAACAAGGCTCACTCAAGGACTTTTAACCACCTTAGTGACCTCAACCTTTTTAAAACATCACTTGCCAATATACATCATTATCATCAATTTATCCACTGTTCTAAAGCATTAAACCAAGCCATATTCATCATGCATTTAAAAGCATCAAACCACATTTGATCAATGTTCAAAAACAAGGAGCTCTTACCTCGAGCTTCCTTCAACATATGGCTTACAAAAACAGCATTAACCATGCTATATCATGCTTTCAAAACAGAATATAAAACATGCAATAAACCACATTGCACAACAATCAAATCATGGCCACCACTAGAGAGTATTTCCGAAAACTTACACTTGAGCTTAGCAAAGTTGTTTAGACTTAAACTAAGCTCCCAAGACATTGGTTTCAAAGCCGAAAACCCAATTTCACTCACCGATTCCACTTCGCCTCTTGCCGAAGCACCAAATCAAGCCTCCGGATCACCACCACTTGGAACCAAAGATGACTCCCCTGTTTTAACACATTAAAACAGTAGATTAATGCATCATCATGCATTAATAGCTTCAATGAAAGCACCTAAACTCGCTGCTCTCATCCACACTCCATTTTCGGCCACCAAACACAACCGAAAATGCATCCAAACCACTTCTCAACTAAGCCCAGCCATTAACCAACAAAACCTAACATCCTTTAACATCTTTTAACATCTAAAAAGAACCTAACAACATCCTTATACTTCCAGCAACACCAGATCCACAAGATCACCTCAAAAACAACCAAGAATCACAAGCTAAACTTAGGAAATTCAACCTATCCGGGATTGCATTAATCAAAACTTAATTCCTTATCAAATTAACATTCATTAATCATCATTTTAACACCTTAAAACACTGCTTAAACAGATCCAACGAAATTTCATCAAAAACACACCAAATCTTGCATTTTAAGCCAAGATCCATTAAACAATCTTAAAAGCCATTTATAAAACATCAATTAAGGATTGAGAACTTAGGAATTTCATTAAATAACTTGAAGTTCAGAGGAGAAGGACGTTCTTACCTCCAAACTTGAGTTTCTCCTCTTTTGGAACCAAAAAGCTTGATGAATCAAGTAGCATGTACAAAGGTTTTGATGATGAGATGATTAGGAATCAAAAGAGGATTGAAAAGAAGTATTTAGGTGATAAAAATCAGAGGAAAAGATCTGGAGAGAATGTGTTTGGTTTGAGAGAAAAGATGAGAGAAAATGGGAAATGGAAAATTTAGAAAGTTAGTTAAAAATGACTAAAATATCTTTCCCTCCTTTTACTTTTATTTTAAACCATTATTAAATCATTTAATATTCTAGAAAATCTGGAGAAACTCCCTTTGGGTAAATAGCTCCTTAAAGATTCAAAGTTTCAATCCTTTTTAAAACAGTCACAAAACTTTCAAAAATTACATTTTGGTCACTAGCCAAAATGTCACCCTTCCGAAACTCATTTTCCAAAATTGATTTCACAGTTCACTTAAATATATTAAAAGATGATTTTAGAACATTTTTCCATATTTTTAATGCAACCCGAACTAAGCTTTCCTAAATTCACTCTCTTAGATTCGAACAGCACTTTGACCAAACCGGTCAACGCCCAAAACTTCTAAGCCCAAAACCGGGGCGTTACAAAAAGTGTACCTTAACTCAACATTATTCGACACAACTATTCAACTCCCAAAAAACAAAGCACCATCATCTTTGAAACCAAAATCTTACGGCTTTCCATCTACGATATCCTGAACATGCGATACAAGAGAATCATCAAGCATCTGCTTATCATTTATCAACTGAAGCAAGGAAGGTTTCACTTGGAACTCGATGATAATCCCACCTTCATGCGATATGCTCGACCGAACAAACATCATCCTCAACTCCACGACCACCTTCCTGCTCAACGCAAGGGCCACAACAATGGCTTTCTTAGGGTGATACTCAATTATCAGATCATAATCCTTAAGCAACTCCAACCGTCTTTGTTGCCTAAGATTCAACTCCTTTTGAGACATTAGATACTTTAAACTCTTGTGATCTGTGTACACCACACACTTCTCAACATGAAAACCAAAATCCGCCCACTCACCATCCTAAAATCCTCGTCACGAGACTAACACCGTCTCCAACAGTTGCTCCACTTACATCAACTGTCTCAAGAAGGTTTACTTACATTCAGCCAAAAGACCAACCTCTCACGAAGTCCCAGCCAAATCAACATAACTTTTGAGCTTACATTACTTTTCCCACACAAACTTTGGCTACGACACTGATCCTACCTGGATGCTACCCAATGACAAATCTTAATCCTCATACAAAAGCAACCACAACAAGCCACGCTTAAAGCTCATTCTCCAAGCACTTACAACCATCTGAAAGCATACGCTACAAACTTCCCAACCTGCTTAACCACTCATCCTATCAACATACGATACATACTAGAACCATGAATCCTCTACTCAACTCAAGCTAAACCTCGATTAGAACTCTCGTCGGAACTTCCTTCCAACTCCTCTAAGGTCACTGTCGTACCTTCATCCACTTAAGACAACCATCTTACTGCACCCACTTAAGCAAGCCAACAATGCTCCAAAAACACATACACAAACCTACAACAACCGTCCAACTCAGAGAACCTACAACACCTAACTGCTATTTCAAATTGCTTTTAACTATAGACCAAACGACCTCAGCCGATTCTAACCAAAACAATCTCCTCTTCACCACCATGCCGCCAAAGGCCCTTAAAACACCTAGAAACTTTACCTCCTGCCAACCAAGCTAAGCCACACTCACTCTTAACGGTAAATTCGTTTACTCCTTATCCTCACACCCAACATTTACCTTGAACCAAAACAACACTTTAACCCACAAACTACCCTAATCATAATACATCACTATCAGATCCAATTAGCTATTCGTAAGTGTGAACATTTGTATGTATGATCACCTACATGCCCTTACGAATGCCAATGCACATGTATGCAAACTTCTAATGTCATGCCAAATGTATGCATGTACCAATATTATGTAATATATGTATACAAATGATTTTAACTGTGCATGTATGTTTGTTCACACTTACTAATAACATCCTCAGACTAACCTAGGAACAACCTCTTATCCCATTTCCAAACTCTTCAAGCTCCACCACTCTTACAACTCACTAACAACAAACTACTCCAACTATTACACTTTCGTCACCAATGTTGTTTTCAAAACAACACCGATTACTACCCAACTCACTAACTATAGGACCTTATCCACTACACAAGAAGATGCAAAACCAGAACTAAACAAAGATAACAAAGACAAGGATTGCATAGTAAAGATACTCGCAATCACATCATTTTCCTAGAGCTCCAAGCGACGAGCACTCTCTCCCGCAGAACCACCATTCTCTGGCTACACCACCATAGCATCAACCAACACCCCGAGGTCACCATTGTCTCCTTCCTATAAAGATCATGACTGCACTCGCGATCACGAGGAGCTTCAACAGACATCCCACCTTGACCACCCTGAGCTAACACTGGACAATCTCGCCTCAAATTTCCAACAGACCCACAATTCAACCATTGTACACCTTGCGCCTCTCTGCCCTTCTTGCCACCTCCGAATCCTGTCTCGGCCGCGCACACGGCCCCTTTGAGACTCAACTGCACGCGTTGGAGCTGGTCTCGCTACCTGAGGCAATTATGCTTCAGATGCCCCATTGCACCATAGTTCCAACAAGCTCCAACACCCCAGTAAAACCCAATGTGTCGCCTTTCACAACGACCGCACTCCGGTAGACGAACCATATCTCTCTGGCCTTGATACACTTGACCCACGTTACCACCACCACCAAAACTCTGGTTCAAGCGAAACCTTCTATCACGAGGTCTCTTACGCTGCCCACTCTTGAGGCCAGAACTCGTAGCTCTTTTTCTCCCATTCTGCTCACCAACATAAACTAAAGCCATACTCTCGCGCTTCTGGTTATCCGAAGACTTATCTCCAAGATATCTCCTTCTAAAAGCTACTTGAAAGAATTCCCAATCCATTTCGTTGCCAACACAATTGCCCACCAACTACAAACATCATCCAACATTATCGAGAAAATGCTTCCCAACTTATGGGCGTTCTCACACCCTTCCTGATCCAAGATTGGGATCGTACTGGCTAACCAAGCCTTGAACGCCTCCGATGTCAACCCAAGATACTCAACATCTCCCAAATTATACAGACGCTGCTTTGGCAAACTAGTTTGCCCGACAGCCGGCACATGCGCAGGCCTTTCATTCACTGTGCCTGAGATGCTCCAGACATCTCATGAACCACATATGATAAAACTTTCATCACATGGACAGCCCCCTCATGATGCCCTATTGCCTCAACTCCAGGTAAGAACGGCCGAACATGCACATTCTCAACAGACGGAACATCGTTCCCTCGGTTACCCTGCTTGCTCGCAGGTACGAATGTATTCGATCTCAACTCTCTCCTTGGACTCATTGTGCTATTTTTAACAAGGCATAATAACAAAACAAATCAAACCATGATTTAGGCCATCCTCAAGCAAGGATCCAAGTTTACAAATCCAATTTAAAACATTTATCTAGTGTAATAAGGAAATGGGCACCTCGATTTCCCTCAAGCATAACATAGCATACAATAGCATATCACACTCATCATGCCTTACATCATTTCAAAATCATCTCACAACGTCACCATATCATCAACACATGTTCATATTGACTCACATATGAATCATAACAATTAAGCATGGCATAAGCATCAACATTTAACCAAAAACACGCGCTTTCACCCAACATGCCATCACACATCAAGATAGACATCCAAAACTTACCAAATCAACTTACCATTATCCCAAATTTTTTCGAAACCTGGCTCTGATACCAACAAATGTAACACCCTTATCCCAGCCTAGACGCACGACCCGAACTAAGAAGATTACACGGGGAAAACTGAAGCCAACTCATTAAATCCGACTTCGATTAACCACCCTTTTTCTTTCTTTCTAGATGCAATTTAAGTCATATGTGTTTAACAAAACTCTTAGAAGAAAATGGCACATCGATTGGAGTTCGATTAGGGGTTCAAATGCATAAATTTAACTTTTAGGGACTAAACTGTAATTTCTAAAAATTAGAGGGATTAATCCAATTTTAAGATTACCAATCCTTAATTAGTCATGTCACATGCTTCTATGTTAATTTTCATCACAAACGGATCATCCAAGCTCATCCAATTGTATGCTCAACATTCGGGGACCAATATGTAACATTTCAGAACTTAAGAAGATGCTTTTAACTGAAAATAACGGTTAGGTATCGGTACCCTTAAGCCCATATCGATACGCGAGAAGGCAGTAGCAAAAGTTGGGAAAAAGGTATCGATACCCTTCCCCGCTTATCGGTACACCCTTCAAACTTTGCACAGGCGTATCGATACGCTCCCAACTCGTATCGATACCCCTGTGTTATTTGGCCTAAGTTTTCCCTTCGAGTATCGACACTCAAACCTGAGTATCGATACCCATACCAGATATGCACTTCGAATACCTTCAATTCACATTTTACATCAAGCAATTTCATCCAAAACATCCATACATGCTAGGACAAGTATATCTAACACATATGTATCAACATCTAAGCATATTTCAAGCATTAGACATGGCAATTCATGAAGAGTGTAGAACTATATAAGCATGCCTTTAGACACTAACCATAGCATAACCACAATACCAAATAAAAGTTCGTAAACCATATAGAGGCCAAATACAAGTCTCAGAACACAAACTCAACATGCTCAAGGTGTCACATAACACCAAGCAACTTATGAGTGGAAATCCCTCCCATTGCCTCTTATTACACCAAGATGGAAGCACATGCTTTGCTTAACAAAACCACTTGGATATCCCTTGCTTGCTCGCTGCCAAAGGTGCTCAATTCTCTACATTGATGAAACAATTGAGCGTAAGCACAAAGCTTAGTGAGGACCGCTATAAAACCAAAACACTCATCAATGCATTTTCAAAACAAAGACATCAATCTTTGTAAACACATGCCTTCCTTTAAAATGCACTTTTAAAACACAAGTTGAAACCATATCATGCTCAATCACATTTCAAGCTTTCAAAACAAAAGCAAACCATTCTCTAACTATGTTCGACATGTATCATTAGCCACATGCATTTTTCACAGTGCAAAACCACATTAAGCCTCACTTGCTTATTTCACATGCATTGTTTACAATGCAAATCCACATTAAGCCTCATTTGCTTAATTCACATGCATAGATTTGTCCTATGCAACATCTCATCATCAAGCATCTCATGCTCAATAATCTGTTGTGCAAACATTATAATCATGATACATGGGCAACAATAAACACATATATTGGCTTACAATACCACGACATAGGCTCACCCTATCTGTATCCGTTGTGATAGACTCACCTCTATCACTGTTACAAACAATACAGGATACACAGACTTGTATAGGCTCATCCCTATACGTTGTGATAGACTCACCTATATCACTCAATGATGGGCTCACGTCCATCTTAATTGGTACGAATGGAATTAGGCTCACCCCTAACCCATAGTGATAGACTCACCTCTACCACCCGCAATAGGATCACCCCTATTACGTCACGTAGCTAGACACACGTACGATTTATAGATTATAGTGCACTCACATCCTATTGGTCGACCGACGTATCCGAATATTAAAAATAGATCATTCACTTTCCAATATACCCATAAAACCATGTTAACTCACTGCTTACAATGCATCATTAAAAACTATCTCATATCCCAAAATTAAACATGCTTTTAAATAGAAAAATCCATCTCATACAAGATCATATCATCTTGTATCAAACCAAACCAAACCATTTCATGGGATAAACACAAGCAAAACCATGCTTAAATTCATGCATAACAGTGAGTAACAACCATTAACAAAACATGAAAATGATAAAACCATGGAGTCCATTTCGAACCGAAATCCGAGAGTTCAAGAAACCATACTTACTTCTAAGATTAGCTAAGCGTTTCAAGCTTACACTAACCTCCGAACGCCTCGTATCCAAGCTTATCAAAGCTTTAAAACACATCCACTCACCGATACACGAAACTTCGATTGCCAACGCGAAGATCACTCGTCTGAAGCATCCAAAATTGTTTCACTTGCTTCCAGATCAATGTCCCCTTCTTTTAGAGCATCAAAAACAGAGATCCAATGCATTAAAATGCATTCCAACTCCAGCAACTAAACACAAACTCGTTGCCCAGCAAAACTACATCAATTTACCCATCTGAAACAACCGAAAACTCATTCGATTGCTTCGTAAACAAAGCCGAACCAACAATCAACACTTCTAATCATTAATATTCACCAATCCACATCTAAAAACAACCTAAACCCTTACTTATATCTCCAGCAAACGTATAACCATATAATCACTTCAAATACTCAACTAAAACCATCATAAAACTCAAGGATCTCAAGGATTTCAGGATCTATATCATCAAAACTCTTTTCAACATCATAATCAACTCAAAACTCAATTATAAACCATCATAAGCAGATCTTAACATTAACACTCCGAAAAACAAGAATTACACCTTAGTTTTACAAAATTTTGATCTTAAATCAAAACTATAATAAAAACTCAGTTAAAAATAACAATTGAGAGTCAATAATCTTGGGAATTTCAATAAAGAACCTTGATTAGAGGTTGAGAACATGATTTACCTCCAATCCTTGCTTTCCTTAAGATTTGACAAGTTTTGCTTCACAATTCTTGAAGAGAATTGAAGAGAATTCTTTAAAATGGATATGAAATCAAAGAGAGAGTGTTTGGGAGAAAAGAAATCTGGAGAAAAGGTTTTAGAAATGTGTTTTGATGAAAATGAGAAGAGAAAAGTTAGTTACGTAAATGAAACTTGCAATTTAATGATTTTAATTAATAAATAAATAAAATCCATTTTTAAACAATTATTTAAAAATCATTTAAAACACATCTCAAATTAAGGAAAGGTGTAACTGCACAAAAGCTCCCTAAAGATTCTAAGATTTTGACTCTCCTTTTGAAAATTGCATTTTTCCATAGTTTCAAAACTTTAAATTTTGGTCACTGCCCAAAATGTACCACTTCCAAAACCCATTTTGTCAAATTGTTTGAACAACCTCTTAAACACAATTTTAGAGGATTTTAGCAATTTTTTTCATATTTTTATCCTATCTCGAACCTTGATTTCCCTGAACCACCTAATACGATTCGGACCGTTTCCAACCCGATCTGATGTCTAAAACAACTAGGCCCAAAATCAGGGCGTTACAGGTAACCACTAGATCCTTATTTAAATTACTTAATAATGTTGCATTCATTTCATGCATTGAGCCTAAAAATATCAAAGAAGCAATAAGTCTACTATAGGAACTAAATGGGTATTTAGAAACAAACTAGATGAGAGTGGTAACATAGTGAGGAACAAGGCTAGACTTGTTGCTCAAGTTTACACTCAAGAAGAGGGAATTGATTTTGCTGAAACCTATGCACCCGTAGCTAGAATGGAAACAATTAGGATACTTCTTGAATTTGCGTGTTATCATGAATTCAAGCTTTTTCAAATGGATGTTAAAAGTGCATTATTAAATGGTTTTATTAATGATGAAGTGTATGTTGAACAACCACCTGGTTTTGAAGATCTAATTTTTCGAAACCATGTTTTTAAATTAACCAAAGCTTTATATGGTTTGAAACAAGCTCTTAGAGCTTGGTATGTGTTGACGTACTATTGCATGGAAAAAGATTAAGTATTCGATGTAAATAAGCAAGTAAAACAATTCCAATAATACGTCTTTTACGTGCAAGTATACATGGTCAGCAAGTAGTATAGTAGTAAGTTGAGTATTGTCTCCATAGGGATTGCCTATATAAATTAATTAACACGATTAATACTTGAACATCTTCTCTCGAAGCATCTCGCCTTAGTATCAGCTCCATGGCATGGCATAAGTTCCTCTACTACACGAACAACGTCTTGGCATCCGCTTTGGCATCCCTTCCTGCATTTCTTTTTCTGTGCCAAATACTATGCCAAACCTGCAAAATTGCAAACAAAACAACCTTTCATACTGACATAGATAGAATTCCTCACTCTTTATGTAAATGCATGATTTTAACATCCTAATGCAACTAAATGTACCTAAAAAAGCAAAAACATTGTAAGATTGTCATTAAAAACAATACTTTTGGAGAGGTAACAATATGAAAGGCTTTCAAACTTTTTGGTTGAAAAAGGTTTTGAAAAAGGTAAGGTGGACACTACACTTTTCATTAAAAGAAATGACAATGACATCTTAGTAGTACAAATTTATGTTGATGATATAATCTTTGGTTCTACTAATGAATTTTATTGCTAAGAATTTTCTAAGCTAATGCAAGGTGAGTTTGAGATGAGCATGATAGGGGAACTCTCATTCTTCTTGGGGCTCCAAATCAAGAAAAAGAAGGATGACATCTTAATCAATCAAGCTAAGTACATCAAGGATGTTCTCAAGAAGTTTGGCTTGGAGAATAAGAAGCCTCAGGTCACTCCAATGAGCTCATCAATTAAGCTTGACAAAGATGAAGGAGGTAAGTGTGCTCATTCTAAGCTTTATCGTTCAATGATTGGTTCTTTGTTTTACCTTACCACAAGTAGACCCAACATTATGTTCAGTGTTTGCTTGTGTGCTAGGCTCCAAGCTAGTCCTAGAGAATCACACCTTATAGCCATTAAGAGAATCTTTAGATACCTTAGAGACACACATTTCTTAGGCCTTTGGTATCCTAGAGACTCTTCCTTTAACCTACATGCTTATTCCGATGCAAATTATGGGGTTGCAAGATAGATGTAGTATGATTATATCTTGGTTCTCTAAGAAGCAAAATAGTGTAGCTCTATGTACCACCGAAGCGGAATATATATCGGCCGAAAGTTGTTGTGCTCAAGTCCTTTGGGATAAAGAAAAAACTTCTAAACTATGGAATTGATGTAGGTACCATACCTCTTAAGTGTGAAAACACTAGTGCCATTAAAACGAAACTTGCAATTTTTACATTTTAGTCACTAAACTGAAATGTCGACTTTCCAAAAATAATTTTCCAAAACTGGCTTCATTTTCCCTTAATATATATTTAAAGAGGATTTTAGAATTTTTTTGCATAGTTTTATCGCATCCCGAACCCAGTTTTCCCTGAACCAACACCTAATTGACCCGAATCTCTAATATAGGTTCATCAAACCCTAAACCGCCTTTAAAACCTCTAGGCCAAAAACCGAGGCATTGCATTTTTCATCATTTTTTCTCTTTCTTCAATTCGTTTTTCAGTGATGATCGATCTCCTCCTTAAATAGTCTTGTATAGAAGCCTTAGTATAAGCCTTTGCATTTAAAATTTGAATGCACAAGGGATAAGGCTTGTGATCACCTTATCCTTTATTTGAAGTGCAAGGCTGATCAGGTAATAAGCTGATAAGGCTAGGACCGACGTCTTCATCCCAGCGCTGCTCTGGCATCCTGCTTGGCATGATTATGCCAACCAAGCTCGACACTACTTATATGCTATTTTCAGAGATTGATCCAATCCCTATTTTCTCGCAGCCTAATCTGGTCCTATTTTTTCAGGTTCATCAGCTCCTTGGCATGGCATCAAGTTCCTCTGCTATGCCAACCGACGCTTGGCAATGTTGTGCCAACAACATCTTGTCATTCTCTTTTGCATCCTTTCTTGTGTTGCTTTTTCTATGCCAAATACCATGCCAAACCTGGAAAATTGCCAACAAACAACCTTTCATACTGGCATTGACAGAATTCCTCACTTCTTATGTAAATGCATGATTTTAACATACTAATGCAACTAAATGTACCTAAAACCAAAAAAAAACATTGTAAGATTGTCATTAAAAACAATACTTTTGGAGAGGTAACACACCCCCAAACCTAACTCATTGCTTGTCCTCAAGTAATGTAAAGAAAGAAAATAAAAACTGTGAAAAAGTTACCTCGACAAAATTTTGGTTGGAATGCCAAGAAATGCTGGCAAGCAGAATTTGGCTCTATTGATGTCCTCAGTATCTTAGTGTAATTATGCCAAGCAGGTAGCAATTAAAGTGCAACAATATAACTCGTCTTTGTTCATGAAAAGTGCATGATGTGTAGGCAATATGCATAAATTATACTTTCACTCCCTTAGTCAATTGTTACTACCTAAATTCAGATTCTTTTTTTATAAATTTTTTCTCTCTCTGCCAAACGTTTCTGTTAGGAATAACTTAAGCTTGCTTCATGTCACTTTTTAGCGTGGGAGATAAGGGGGAGCATACCATGAATCCCCACCTTAATCTAGACATCCCTAGGCTTTCTCTTCAACTCATACCCTAAAGTTTTGGACTTGAGAACTAAGAGGGAGCAAACCACGAAGCTGTTGCATGCAAAAGTGATGCGCAAATTGCATGAAAGTATACACGGTGCCAAGTTAAAGTATTTAAGATATCGTCTCCAAAGGGATTGTGACAACCTTTCGGAGTTCACTTTTCTCTCGAAGATTGAAGTACTATTGGCGAACACTTCCTTGATGATACCTCATGGCGTGAATCTAAGGGTGAACACCAATCGATTATAAAACCTCTTTTAGCCGTTGAACTTCTAAACTTATCCCTAAGCCGAAGTAGCTTTACCCTATGGTTGGATAAAACCGTGTTTACTCATTTGGTGAATCCAACTCTCCCGATATTGAACAAATAGAATGTTGCCCTCTTCTCTCCCGATAAAGATTGCAATAATGTAGAACCAAGAGTAAACAAACCTTGAATTTTATTGCAAAAACTGAAATCCTAAACGAATACAAGCAAAACCCTCACAACTATTACACAACTAACCCTTAGCCCTAGAGAAGGCAAAGAACATGATGGGTGTTGTCAGAACTAGGGTTTCGACAAGAATGAGTTCTCTCTAATCTCAATTGTGTTCTCTCCTTCAATTCGATTACATATATATATGTAGGAAGGAGCCTAGGCCTAAGTAAGTTTAGGGTAGGAATACTAGTCAGAGTATAATTACAACTCATTAAAAGATCATATCTAACATTAAATCTTCCTAGATTTTCGTTTGACTTTTTCCAACTTGACTTTGACCATGGCTTTTCTTTGTCTACTGGGATCCAATGCATGTGCAAGTGGTCTCCAAAAATTGGTCTTGATAAGTTCTTTCTATCGCATACCACTTTGTATTTTTCCACTCTTCCTCGAGTTGCTGCCTCGGCGGCACTCTGTTGACTGCCTCGGCAGAGGTGTGGGATGGTGTGCAGAGGTTGGCACAACTCTTCATTCTGGTCCTTTCGTCCTTGATCAACTCTCTAAATGGTCCAACAACTTTCTCCATCAATTCCCAGTTTCTACTTTTCTGCCCTCTCTGCTGCCTCGGCGGCGTCTGCATGGACGGGTACCTGCGCACAGAGAGAAAACACACATGAGTAGCATCTTCTTGATAAAATCAATTAAGTTCATCAAATAAGGCAGAATATCTAATCTATGTAATTGTGTGTATGTTTACCTAATAAATGCAACTAAACTAAATTAAACTTAAGAACAACAATAATTTAGCTAAACTAGGACATAAATATAGGACTTTTGCACACTTAACACACCCCCAAACTCAAGCTATTTCTTGTCCTCAAGCAATCTAATCTAACAATAACATGTCAAAACTTAAAATCATATGTAAACTAATTTGAGAAAGCATCTTGAGCAACCTTTACATACTGTGTAGATTTACGCCTAATTAGCAACTTTTTGAATGATAATAGACTTACCCGGAACCAAACTATGTATCTCGTGAGTGTGTGTGTTCTTTGTGATAAGAATGATTCTTCGGCTTCTAAGTAAACTTTCGATAAGCACCCTAATTCCCTTGGGTTTCCCTCTAGTTTCTTTTGCAATTAAACCACTAGCGCCGATGATAGGCATCTCTAATGATTTCATCATTTTTCCTCTAGAGCCAGTTTCGGGCACCTCTAGCTTATCCTAGAGCCAGTTTCGGGCACCTCTAGGACGTCTATTCTCTTTTTTTTTTAAAACGAAAACTTCAAGTTCTACCCAAATTTACTAGGTGAAATACCTAAGTTTCCTAGAAGTCCTAAAATCAAACTAGTCACAAAGAGTGTTTTCTTTTAAGTTCACACCACAATAGGATTCTAAGTTAACCTAAATTTATGCTAGGGTTTCCGCCTAGGCAGGCATTTGCCGCGACGGGTAAAAGATACTCAAGAATTTTCCTCAAACTAAGAATTCATTAGATTTTGAATAAAGGCATGTTACATTAGAACCTAACCTAGATGCAACTAAAAAGAACAAAATAGAAAAATAAAAACATAAAAAAAAAACTAGAAAAATAAAAGAAAACAAAGAAAAAGAAAAAATATAGGACTAATTTCCCCCCAAACTCAAGAGGAGCATCGTCCTCAATGCATGCCTACATACACAAAATTTAAGCATAGATTAGATAAAAATAAAATAAAAGAAGGGGAGAAAAGCTTAAATTGGTTGTGACTCGGGTGAGATGTCGTTGTCACCGTCAACTATGATTACTCTCTTTCGAGCTGCCATTTTGAATCGTTTGGCCGCCCTCTGCGTCTGTTGGCGGGAAGGTGGATTGGGTTGTACTTTTTGCATGACTTCTCGTTCACCGCCTTCTTCGCTATCTGGGCAGACTTCGGTGGTAGAGTGTGTTCTCTTGGCACCTGGGGAGAATGATGGTTCGAGCTTCCTTGTGACGGATTGAACCGTGTCTTGCCATACTTAATCGTCCAATAAGATGTTGTTGAGGTAGGCTAATTCAGATGGTCCTGGTGCGTCGGCTGCTGCCCGTGACGTCTGCTCTTGTTCTCTGATTGGGGCTACCGTTGTATCTTCACGGTTGTCGGAGTTGGAGAGGACTTCAGTGGCCGTGGCTTGTCGAGAAGCTTCAGGCTTAGTTGAGATGGGGGTGGTCGGAGTTGCGGAGGCTGCCGGATGTGTTGCTGAGGCATAAAGTGCGGCGGTTGTGTCTGGTGTTGCCGGGGCAAATATCTCAAAGTTGGCAATTGGTGGTTGTGGTGGCATTGTTGAAGTCCCAGATGTAGGCAATAAACTTCAACTGTCGGTTTTCCATTCTATCTAGTTGGGCTGCCAAGCCGCCTATGGTGTTTGTCGGGGCCGGTTGTTGGAATTGTTGCTGACTGCCCATCTGTGATGTTGGGGCATAGTTCTCTGGGGTGGCTGATATGATGTCCATTTTTCGAAGGATTATTTCCCTCGTCCACCCGGTTCTTTCTGGCGTCATGGTGTTGGTTGGGGCAGCCATAACGTGTGCCTTCTTGAACAACGTCGTGATGAGGCTGGGGATGTAGAGTTTCCCCTTCGTTTTCTACCCACACTCATAAATTTCGTTAGGAATAATCGAACCCAAATTTATATACCTTTTGTTGATGATGGAGTGGACGAGTGCTAATCTCGGCTTGTCGTCGGTAGAGTTAGGGGTCGTATGCAGCAGCCGTCTCTTCATGAACGTGTTCCATAGCTTTGCTTTGGGCAGCAAGTTTCTCCGGTTGACGATGCTTCTATTTCTGCCTTCATTCCAGACTGTTCTCGGTTTGCAAAGTTCTTCTTTTATTGTCTCGTAACTATCTATCGTGAGGGAGGCAAGGAACTTCGCGTGCTGATCTTCGTGAATGTGGAGGCCGTAGTAGAGGTTGATCTTATCGTCGTCGATCATTACTGGCCGCCCCAGGACATTCACTGTTGGTACGTCCTCCGTTGGCCCATGGGTATAGTACTCGTGCACCATTGTTTGATTTGCCGCCTTTGGTTGCTGGGCAAAGATTTGCCATCTTTGGTGCGCAATTTTGGAGTATATGAACTATTCTAGCCCTAGATTCCTCTTCCCTGGCTCGTAGAAAAATCCTTGCTCCTCCCACACCAATCGTTCTTTAAATTTCTCCTTATGGCGGGCCTTAATTCTGGTGTGGCAAAACGATTGAGAGATTCCTCTGATTCTGCCTGGGCAGCGCGGCGGCAGGGGGTTCTTGCCATTCTTGATATTAGGGTTTTAGGGTTTGTGTGCGAAGAGAGTTGTGAGAGTTTGAGAATCTGTAGAAAGAAATCTGAAAGCAAAAGAAATCTGTGAAACAATATGCAAGAGAGAGTAAAGAAGAGTGAATAGTAAAAAAATGAGGGGTTTGAATAGAAGTGAAAGGGTGCTGCCGTTTCATCTGTCAAGGCAGACGTTGCCCAGATAGAGAGCCGTTGGAACGGAACGGCTAGTCTGCAACGGCTAGTTCTAGCGGGAAGTAACGTATGTCTGCCGCGACAGACTTGGCGGGCGGGCTGGAGCGGTTGATGGATTTGGGCTTGCTTCTTCTCTCTTCTCCTAGGCTATTGTTTCTCCTAAAATAGAAATAACTGAAATAAAAATTATTAGTGCAAGAAAATAGATGCTAAATTTAAATTTACTTCCTAAAAACTGAAAATTTAAAAATTTTAAGTCTACGAAAGCCTAAAAAATGTGGAAGATAAAATAAAAATTATGTTACTCTAGGAGTGCATGGGCGTGCATCTCTTAAAGTGACGACTCCCTTGTCTATTCGAGCATGAGGGGGTCATTTCCGATACTTCTTGTAATCCATCCGCACCCTCCATTGAGTGACTATTTTCCCCATAAAAGTGCGAACCACAGTGTTTGCAACTATTTGCTTTTGCATTATCATGTTAGAGGTTCCTTTCTTCCTTGTTCCCTTGTAGTCCATGTGTACCTTCCACCTTGTTGTTTTTCCTGGAGGCATGAATATGTGATTAGAAAAAAAAATCGTGTCAATATCCAACCATGTACTTACCTTATTCTCGTCGAAGTTCGTTATGGTGGAAAGTAGCCTTTGTTGCCGAGGCATCATATTCATCCATGGTATTGATGGGGACCGAATTGCTCAAAAGTGCATCCACCTTGCGGCCATAGAAGGTGACAATTCTTGAGTTAATGCCATGAAAGCTTGAAGCGTGTCTTCCAAGGATTTTGATTGCTCTCGAGGAGGACTACATTGCCAGGGCATGTCTGCTCCTACGGCAGCAAAATTGTCATTGTAGGAAAAATTTTGAGCTTGTTGATCGTACCATGAAGAATCTTGTTGTTGGTCCCATCTTGGTTCGTCCATGTATTCACCGAAAAGATGTGAGCAACTTTCGAACTCATGATTTTCTTCACAAAAATTGCAAGAACTTTCCCACATCAACTCTCGAGTGGTTTTTCTTGACATCTTGATGCCCTTGAACTTGTATTGTACCTGAAATATTATATATAAATAATGCAAGGAAATAAAGATAAGTGCAGAAAAATAAAAACAAAAAGTTGTACGCCAATCCCCGGCAATGGCGCCAAAAACTTTTTGCGTGCAAAAGTGATGCGCAAATTGCATGCAAGTATACAAGGTGCCAAGTTATATTATTTATGATATCGTCTCCACAGGGATTGTGACAACCTTTTGGAGTTCACTTTTCTGCACAAGTAAAATAAAAACACAAGTATTAGGAATTGGTTTTGATTAAGACTAAAGCAAGTAAAGTAAATTAACAAATCAGAGTGAGAGAATGGGCCGATATTGGATGCTTCGTATCGTGGAGATTGAATGTATTGTCTCGACACAATTTTGCAGATCAACTTAACAGCTTTCAACAACCGCCCACGAGTATGCCTCGGCAGGCGCCCGCCTCGACATTGACCAAGTGACTGCCTGGGCAGTTAATTGATGATTCAAAGTTCGACAAGGCTCCCTTCTATGACTCACTCTTCTCCCGAAGCTTGAAGAACTATTGGCGAACACTTCTTGGATGATACCTCCCGACGTGAATCTAAGGGTAAACACCAACCGATTATGAAACCTCTCTTAGCCGCTGAACTTCTAAACTTATCCCTAAGCCGAAGTAGCTTTACTCTATGGTTGGATAAGACCGTGTTTACTCGTTTCGTGAGTCCAACTCTACCGATATTGAACAAATAGATTGCTTCCCTCTTCTCTCCCGATAATGATTGCAACAATGAAGAACCAAGAGTAAACAAACCTTGAATTTTATTGCAAAAACTGTAATCCTAAACGAATACAAGCAAAACTCTCACAACTACTACACAACCAACCCTTAGCCCATAGAAGGTTTAGAACATGATGGGTGTATTCGACACTAGGGTTTCAACAAAAAAAAGTTTCTCTCTAATCTCAATTGTGTTATATCCTTCAAGTCGATTACATATATATAGGGGATGAACGTAGGCCTAAGTTGGGTTAGGGTAGGAATAGTAGTTAGAGTATAATCAAAACTCATTAAAAGATCATATCTAGCATTAAATCTTCCTCAATTCTCGTTTGACTTTTTGCAACCTAACTTTGACCATGGCTTTTCTTTGTCTGTTGGGCTCCACTGCACGTGCAAGTGGTCTCTGAAAATCGGGCTTGATGAGCTCTTTCTATCGCATACAACTTTGTATTTTTTCACTCTTCCTCGAGTTGCTGCCTCGACAAAGGTGTGGGATGATGTGCAGGGGTTGACACGGCTCTTTATTCTAGTCCTTTCCACCTCGACCAGCTCTCTAAATGGTCCAACAACTTTCTTCATCAGTTCTCAGCTTCTCCTCTTCTGCCCTCTCTACTGCCTCGGCAATGTCTGCCTGGGCGAGTACCTGCGCACAGAGAGAAAACACACCTAAGCAATATCTTTTAGATAAAATCAATTAAGTTCATCAAATAAGACATGATATCTAATCTATACAGTTTTGTGTATGTTTACCTAATAAATGCAACTAAACTAAACTTAAGAAGAACAATAATTGAGCTAAACTAGGGCATAAATATATGACTTTTGCACACTTAATAGAAGCCCCAAATACTTAATATCCCTAAGTAGAGGAGAGTTCATTTTTTTCATTACCTTAGCAAAACATTGCTGCCTTATTTATTTTCTTTTACCCTTGCATAATTTTTCAACTCTTTTTTTTTAAATCTGAGCATAGTTTCAATAACTCTAAGTTTGCTAGGGAACTAGATACATATCACATGTTGAGTGAAAATTCAATTCCCTAAACTAGAGATCAATATTCAAGCAATTCCTAGCACACTACTTTGCTGGCATGGCATGACAACTAAAGATTATAATATCCTCATTGAATAGAAACCTAGATCAAATTAAACTTCCCTAAGAAATGTTAAAATCCTTCAAAATTAAATAGAGGCTAAATTTTCTTTTTCTTTTTTTAACGGTTCGGTATGCAACTATCTTATATGACCTATATGGTATGGCAACAAAAAAATTTAAACATGAAAAGCACGTCATGGAATAAATGAAATGTGAGGAAACACACACCCCCAAACCCAAGATGTGCATTTTCCTCAATGCATGAAAACAACACATATATACAAATAAAACTGAAAAATAAAATGCATGAACATGTAAATACAATGGAATGAAATGTAGAGGAGTTTAGGAAGAAGAGGACTCCCCTTCAGATGATACTTCTTGTGTGACACAAGTCTTCCTCTTGACAAAGCTTCCACGACCGGGGGCTTTGTGTTTCATTCTTGACATGGTTGGTTTTGTGGCAGTGGAGGCTCCAACATCTCGAAGAACTTTCTCCATAATCTTGACAGATTCGAACGCGGCAAGGGCGTCAATGGCATCAGACTGTGCTGGCATGACATCTTTTGCAAGGAGGTTAGCAAGGAACTCAGGTAATGCTGGCAGTGTTGTAAGAGGTTGTGCCTTCAATTGTTTTCTTCATGGCATGATCCCTAGCATTAACATATTGCCAAAGCATCAAGTTCTGCTCCTCGACCTTCTCCAACTTCTAGAGGATGATCTTCTAGCGTTGATACATCCGAGAAAGTACTGCCACTAAACTGGTTGGCAATTGCATTGTCTATTCAACCTTGGGTGTCTTGGCATCAGAACTCAACATGGTCTCTTGGCATAAATTCATGTGCTAAAAATCAAAGAAACCTTTCAAAACTTAAAAAATTTTTGGAAAAATAAACAGTTAAAACTGAGATACCTAAGTACTGAAAAGAAAATAACACCCCTAAACCATTTACAATATTCAGACTGGGTTGGCAAAACACTACTGAATATCCGCAAGGAGAATGGTCTCCTTGGCATTAATCTGATTTCCTTCCCAGTAGTATGTCAGCCCTTGGCCCTTGGTTGGTGGATGGTAGGCTGTTGCAATCTTTTGTTTGAATAACCAATGTAGAAAGCCAAAGAATTTCTTACCTTTGAGTACGTCGAACCCTCGATTGCACAATGAAAGAGAACATTTTTGTAACACCCCTCGCCCGGGCCGGGAGCGAGGAGCGTTACCGGAGATTGGAAAATAGAAAATCAGAAACAAAATCCATTCTTAATTAAATTCTTCGTATTAATGCGCATGCAGAAAGCGGGCTAAAAAAACTTTTTCTAACATACATGACCAAACAAAGTTTCTTTTAATCTTACTTATCAAATTACAAGTCAATTCAATTATTTTATTAACATTATCAAATTTCAATTTCAAATCACCATTCCACAATCATTCGATCACTAGGCCTTCTATATGGTCAATTAATTCTAACCATTAACTAATAATTTACAATTTATTTCATTGCTAATAATTAGACCAAACATGCCGACGTTTAAGCTATTCATTACCAAGCCATTCGAAACTTTGATTAATTTAGTCTAGGTGGTTTTCGAATTATACTAATATTACCGATACTTAAGACATCAGTTTTACATACAAGTCATGTTCGATTTACATACCAAGATACCAACTTTTCATTAGTTACTTCATTACAAAATATCAAATTTCATATGCCCCTAAACCATGCCAAGCTATCAACTATACACAACAAAAAGAATAGGCAAGACCACTAGCTTGACTTACATATATACAACAAAAGAATGAGGCTTTCTATCTAAAAACAAAACATGATTTTGGCCTCCTAATTAAGCATCAAGGAGCATATAATTTCAAACACCAACGTAAACTTAGGCTACGACCCAACAAAATGAAATGAGCCCTAAAACAAACTTCGAAGCCACCATCTAGGAGTCTAAATATGAGACTAAGATCATAAATTTTCTGGCCTTGTAATTTGTCCCGATCGAATGCTAGCTTTAGGTCCAAGCTACCCTGCTAAAGTTGGGAAGAAGAAAACAACAGAGCGTTAAGTACAAAGTTTTACTTAGCGAGGTAATGCTAAAGCTAATTCATTCTTGAAGTTATGTGTGATCAAGCATTACGTTTACTTAGCTAGGTTCGATAACATAACATTTATACCCAACTAAGCTTAACCAAATCAAATGCAAATGGCTTCATACATTACATACACCATCATTCATAACTTCATGTTGGTAAAATAGAACTGCAAAACCGGCTGTTAGCATTGACTGAAAAGTATAAAAAACAGTAATAAAAATGTGAACTGTGTCGTGGTATGGTGGCCACTGCCTTAGAAACAAAACTGCGCCGAACATTGTAGTCGCTTCACAGGAAGAATGTCCCCTGAGGTGCACACGGACGCTCCAAGAACTGTACACTCGACTCTAGAGTGAACAACAATGGTACTACTCGAACGAACAATGGAGGAAACAGAGAGAATTTGAAGTATTTGTAATGTGTTTGATATATCAAATGGTGCATGCAGCACCTCTATTTATAGGCTGGACATCATGTCTATAATAGACATTTCACTGTCCAAATAATTACAAATTTAATTATGTATAACAGAAAAAACAATTATGTTGTAACAGCTGCAATAACAGCCTCCATAACCATGCAATAAACAGTGTTGTTACACCTTGAATTTGACTGAAAAACAGTCTAAATTCATCCACTAAACAGACTGTTCATATTCAAAATTATTCGAATAAACTGCACTGGATAAAAGCTGAATCAAAACGTTCGAATCAAACAATTATGCTGAACGTTGCAGTTCAGATATGAATTTAATTTTAACAGTTTTCTCAAAAGCCTATAAATAAGAAAAAATTCTTTCACCTATTATCTTTTGTTCTTAAGAAAATTCTATACGAATTTTCTCCAAAAAGAATAGAACTGCGCGCGAGGACTTCCCTTGTTCTTTCACATATAATCTTTTGTTACCCGAGCCGACCGGACGGCGGCGGCGGCGGCGCGCGAGGACTTCCCTTGTTCTTTCCCACTCAACAAGGGAGGGAGGATGCATGGGTATAAATACCCTTCACTAGCTATTTTCCCAACCAATGTGGGATATAGCTCTAGTAATACTTGAAGCATTACCAACATTCCCCCACTAATGCGAAAGAATTCATCTGTATCTCAAACACAGACCTCCTCAGACGAGCAATAGCGGAATTAGTTGCTTAAGCACTAGTGAACGTATCTTGAACTAGTACATAGTGATAATGAGTGATCCTTCTCTTAGATAAGTGAAACTAGTCTTGAACTTTCTAAGATAGGGGTAAACTCATAACACACAACTAACTTCATCATCCACCGAAGTTCTCGATGTGTAAGATATATATACACGAGTGTATATTTGGCCATCTTACCTCATGATTCTAGTAAGTGTTTTTAGAAAAATGGCCCAACATTATTCACAGAAGGTGGCTAATCCTTCTCACTTACATAGGTTATTTCATCAAGTTTATCTCGATATAAACCACCCTGAAACCAGGCTACGAAATAATTAAGAACCATTTGTAATGGCTCAACCTCTTATAAATATATGGTGATTTCTTCAAGTTCATTTAAAATGAACCACCCAGTCTTGGGACAAGAAATCATTAAGAATAAATATTCAACCTCATTATCGGTGAATTCAAAATGTCCTTCTCAATAGGATCATTCAAACTTTGAATTCATTAAGAGTTTCTTGAAACTCAACCTTTACTGCGGTAAGTTCATCTTGTCCTTCTCAATAGGACAACACATTCACACTTGTGTTATGAACTTATTAAGAATAAGTATTCAACCATGATTCGGTAAATTCATCAAGTCTTCTCACAAAGACCACCCATAACCTGGGCTATGAATTTATTAAGAGTAATAGTACTCAACCTGGACATGTACATCATTCGTCATAGGGATAGGTAGTGAGAAATGTACACTATGTCTTTCCATGGTTTCGTTTGACCACATTGAACTTAGATAACTAAGTTGGGTATCCACCATGAATTCCTCAACCAATGGGCTTTAGACCCATCCCCCTCGACGAATCTAGGACCAATTTCTGACTTAACCCTTTGGTAAGCGGATCTGCTAGGTTTCTTTCCGACTTCACATACTCTAAAGAGAGTACTCCATTCCTTATTAAGTGTCTAACAGATTCATGCCTTATGCGAATGTGTCTCTTTTTACCATTGTAAACTTGACTCTTGGCAACACAAATCGCAGCTTGTGAATCACACAACAAGGAAACAGGAGGAGTCGGAGTTCCCCACAACGGAATATCGGCTAACAAACTCCTTAGACACTCAGCTTCTTGCCCAGCTAAGTCAAGAGCTATAAACTCTGACTCCATAGTAGAGCGAGCAGTACAAGTCTGTTTTGAAGACTTCCAAGAAATTGCTGCTCCTCCCAAAGTAAATACATACCCATTCGTAGAGCTTACTTCATCACTATCAGAGACCCAGTTGGCGTCACAATATCCTTCTAATGTAGCAGGAAAGCCAACAAACTGGCTAAAGCTAATTCATTCTTGAAGTTATGTGTGATCAAGCATTACGTTTACTTAGCTAGGTTCGATAACATAACATTTATACCCAACTAAGATTAACCAAATCAAATGCAAATGGCTTCATACATTACATACACCATCATTCATAACTTCATGTTGGTAAAATAGAACTGCAAAACCGACTGTTAGTACTGACTGGAAAGTATAAAACAACAGTAATAAAAATGTGAACTGTGTCGTGGTATGGTGGCCACTGCCTTAGAAACAAAACTGCCCCGAACAGTGTAGTCGCTTCACAGGCAGAATGTCCCCCGAGGTGCACACGGACGCTCCAAGAACCGTACACTCGACTCCGGAGTGAACAACAGTGGTACTACTCGAACGAACAATGGAGGAAACAGAGAGAAATGAAGTATTTGTAATGTGTTTGATATATCAAATGGTGCATGCAACACCTCTATTTATAGGTGTTACCCGAGCCCGAGCACAAGCCCGAGCCGGCCGGACAGCGGTGGCGGCGCGCGAGGACTTCCCTTGTTCTTTCCCACTCAACAAGGGAGGGAGGATGCATGGGTATAAATACCCTTCACTAGCTATTTTCCCAACCAATGTGGGACATAGCTCTAGTAATAATTGAAGCATTACCAACACTTCATACTCGAATACATTTCAATTAACATTAGTTCATCCACATGCTTTATTTCCAATTCAGTCAAAGACCTTATACCAATTCAATATTCAGCATACTCATTTTCATGCTTCATAATCGAATTAACCAAATAATCATGCCAATTATAACATTGCATTAACAATTTGTCAAGAGCAAAATCACCAATCATCTTTAAGCATGTTATTCGAATAGGTCACAAACCATTATCCATAGATCAAAATTATCAAACAAATCACATTGCATTTTCAATTCATTCAAAAGGGGCCATTGCCCACATTTCTTATATACGGACATTGCAAGCATCTCATATGCATTTTATCACGATCGAAAGGACCATTGTCCACAGAATTCACCCATTACTTTCACATCATAACATGCCAAGTCAATTGTCAATTCATTTATCCACTTCATAAGCTTTAATAATTATGTAATTCCATTTAATTTAATTAAATTGCATTGCATTGCCCTAGGTAGAGTAGACGAATCAGATAATCAAGTCATGAAGAGGGTGCCAAGTACTGAACAATGGTTGCCTAAGCAACAAGTCAATGGATGCTCAATAGCATCAATGTGTCTTGAATACCAATCAAGATCACCTTTAATCATCAAGTCGGAGAGTACCCAAGGTACTAAACAATGGTTGCATAAAGCAACAAGTCAATGGTTGCACAAGGCAACAAACAAGAGAGCTCAGACTCTAGGCATGTCGTACTATCTAAGACTTCTAATCAACCGAGGGCATATTATTCTTATTAATTATCCGTCATTTTTAATTTAGCACATACATATTGCATAATTCGGTTTGCATGCTCACTTTATCATATAACCGTACCAATCCTCATAAATCATGCTAAACAATTCCATGCCACATTCGAATAGCATCACAACATACATGGGCATCAACTTGACATATAATCACATGCATTTTAAGCATAGCAAAAGTACCATAGAGGCAGTCCACATATTTATACAATCGAGCATTATCAAGAATCCAATTCGTGCTTATACATCATACTAATAGATCACATAGGGCAGTCCACATTTCCACATATTTAAACATTAGTGAAGATCCAATTCATGCATATAAATCATAACAATTAGATCACATAAGGCAGTCCACATTTCCACACATTCAAACATTAACAAGGATCCCATTCATGCATATAAATCATAACAATTAGATCACATAAGGCAGTCCACATTTCCACACATTCAAACATTAACAAGGATCCCATTCATGCACATAAATCATAACAATTAGATCACATAAGGCAGTACACATTTCCAAACATTCAAACATTAACAAGGATCCAATCCATGCATCCATTTTCCTTTAATCTCCTTCCCTTACTAAACATATTATCAATCATCATTTAAGTCCAATTCCATGCATAAAATCATAAATTACATCAATAACAAGGTGGTTAGGACACTAGTCCCAACCCTAATGCAAAATTACACTCACAAACTTCTCAAACTTGGTCTTTGATTAGGATGCCCTTGTTCCTTCCCCTTGATTGATCGATCCTAGCTTCCTCCAAAGTCTCTTCACAATTTTGATCTTAACACTCAAAATAAAAATGAATACACACTATATTAGAGAGCAATTCAATTACAATCACTCTTTTAACACAAGCATGAACATTAGTTCTCAAATCTGTTTTTCTATTGAACTAGTTGGAGGACTAGTTAGTATTTTAATCATATCTCTTTAATTACTAATCTAAAATTCACTTATTATACATCATTAGAAAGGTTTTAAACTCAGATTTTAAACCATTTAAACCTCATATTTTTATCTAGTTTGAGTTAATACAGTTTATTACTTGAATGTGACCTTTTCGATAAATCTGGACAGCTTGTACTGCCCAACTTCTTTAATTCATATCTTCCAATTTACATACTGGAATCCGATTCCGTTTTCTCTCCGTGTTTCTAGACATATCAAAGTTTATACTGTAAAAATTTCAGTTTAAAATACCCTAAATCTTAATTTTGGTGAATTTTCAAAGTTTCAGCTTATGGTTCGAGTGTTCTGGACAACTTACTCATTTGTTACATTTAATTTAGAATTCAACTTGGTTACCTTAGTCTAATTCTAAATTCACTTGGTATATATCTTGTACTATCTTTTTCACAACATCTTTAAGTCCATATTCATACTTATTACCAACAGACATGTCCTCAATTTTACTGAATTTCCAAATCAGTCCATAATTCCATTGTTTTCGAATACATGTCCAATGTTGGTTCTAATCGAAATTCCTCATCCTAATTCATTTTTCCAGCAAACCAAGACTAATTCCTTATAAAAGTTCTCATTTCTCTACAACTTTGTCCTAATAGGAATTGTCTAGTTTAATCCCTACCTATTTAAAATTTTCAAAATCACGAACTTCCACTCTATCTCAAAACAGTCCCCCTTTTTAAATCTATTCACCATTTCACAATTAATTTTTCAAGAACTTCATCATCTCAACTTAACATAATCATCATGACTATCTCAATTTCACGTTTAACCAATTTTAAACTTGCATGCATGGTTTTTTACACTTATTCGAATAGCTAAAAGAAGGAATGGAAACTTACTTCTTTGATTTTTGCTACCTCTAGCTACTCTTTTTAATCCTAGCGTAATTTCTTCAACATGCAAGCCATTTTCTTCAACATGCAAGCCATTTATTATTTTTATGTGCAGGAATTTATGTTTGAATTAGCTGTCCAATCCTCGTGGGAGACGATATCTATTATACTATAACTTGACAAGAGTGTGCACTTGCGCTCATATTTAGAGAACACATCAACGCTCTACAACCCTCGGTGAGGGTGGCCTCTAACTCAAATCAAGATCTACCTCCTATGGGAAGGGGATCGAAACCAGCTCAGTCCAAGAACTCAGGGAGGACTCGAGTCCAAGCTCCTGCCAATACTCTCCAAGAGTCTCGGGCCCCTGCTCGGGTATATCACATCCAAAATCGGGATGAAGAAGAAGCACATGATGTCATAGTAGGTACTGTTGAATTGAACGAAAGCTCTGTTTTTGCTTTATTTCATACGTGATCTACTCATTCATTTATTTGTTCTCCCTTTCTTGTGAAGTTAAATTTGAAATTTGAAACTGTGAATCAAGGACTGGTAGTTTCGAACCCTATAGGAGGTAATATGACTCTAAACCGTATGTGTAGGAATTTTCCTTTTTACATTCGAAATATACTCTTTCCTACTGACGTCTATGTGCTACCCACCTGTGAATTCGATTTAATTATGGATTAGACTGGTTAGGGAAATACCAAGCCTGGGTAGATTGTCAAAATAGGAGACTCTTCCTTTGCGGTTTAGGAAAAGAATCCATCCTCTTGATTGATAAGAAACATACTTTGATATTTGTTGCTATGATCAAACGAGATGAATTCGAGCTTGGCCTGAAATCTATTCCAACTGTATTTGAATTTCTTGATATTTTTCCTGAGGAACTTCTGGGACTACCACCGAGCCATGAAGTAGAGTTCAGAATCGAGACTCAACCGAGAATCAATCCTATATCTATCATCATGTACAGAATGGCTCTTGTTGAACTAAAAGAGCTCTAGAAGTCGTTGCAAGAACTACAGGAAAAGGGTTCATTCGTCCCAGCTCATCTCCTTGGGGAGCTCTAGTGCTCTTTGTTAAAAAGAAGGATGGATCCATAAGGTTGTGTATAGATTATCGGCAACTAAATCAAGTGACAATAAAAAACAATTACCCTCTCCCGAGAATAGAATATTTGTTCGATCAACTGAAGGGTGCTTTAGTCTTCTCCAAGATTGATCTTAGATTAGGGCACTATCAAATCAAAGTAATGGAGTCTGACATTCCTAAGACTGCTTTTAGGACTTGATATGGACATTATGAGTTTCTAGTAATGCCTTTCGGTCTAACAAACGCCCTTACTGCATTTATGGATCTTATGAACCGAGTCTTTAAACCCAACCTGGATAAATTTGTTGTGGTCTTCATTGATGACATCCTTGTATATTCGAAAGGCAAAGACGAACATTCCAATCATCTCAGAAACGTTCTGCAAACTCTTATAGAAAATAGACTCTACGCCAAATTTGACATGTGTGAATTATGGATGCCTGAAGTGTCCTTTCTTGGGCACGTAAAATCAGCCGAAGGGTCAAGGCTGACCTGAAAATGATTCAATATATGCTTGAATGGAGACCACCGAGGAACATTATTGAAGTTCAAAGTTTCCTTGGCCTGGTGGGATATTATCAAAGATTCGTTAAGGGATTTTTTATTTTAGCCGCACCTTTGACTAAGCTCTTACAGAAGAACATGCCATTTATTTAGTCTGAAGAGCAACAAAGGAGTTTCGATCAATTGAAATAAGTTCTTACTCGAGCCCTAGTGTTAACTCAACCAGAATTGGGAAAGGATTATACGATGTTCAGTGATGCCTCGCATTTAGGCTTGGGATGTGTTTTGATGCAAGAAGACTAAGTTGTGGCCTATGCCTCGCGATGACTAAATTCCCACGAATTCAATTATCCAACCCACGACTTGGAATTGGCTACTATAGTGTTTGCTGTAAAAATTAGGAGACATTACCTGTTCGAAGAAATGTGCCATCTATATACTGACCACAAAAGTTTAAAATACCTTCTAACAGAGAAAGAACTCAACCTCAGGAAAAGAAAGTGGATTGAACTCCTTAAAGACTCTGATTTGATCATAGATTATCATCCGGAGAAGGCCAATGTTATTGCTGATGCACTCAGTCGACAACATTCCCGTGGTAAGAACTTGATTCAATCAAGCCTTCCCATACCTCCATTCGAAATGAGACCTAAATTTCTCCTTTGTGAATTATTGTAGTCTCATCATCTATGTGTGCCCATTTTCGAATGATCAAGAAGCAAGGGACTCTAACCTCTATTCAAATTCACTCTGAAATTGTAACTAGAATTCAACTGTTGCAAGAATTGGATCCTGAATCGCAGAGGATTAAACTTAATTTGAATGAAAAGGCCAAATCATATATTGTTCAAAAAGAAGATGGATTACTCAATTTTCGAAATGGAGTGTGTTTCCCCAACGATCCTGACTTGAGGAAGGAAATTCTATATGAAGCTCATAATAGTACTTTCTCCATACATCTTGGTTCTGTGAAAATGTATAAGGACCTGAAAAGTCTGTATTGGTGGCCTGGAATGAAGTTTTCTATAACCAATTTTGTATCCAAATGTTTAGTGTGCCAGAAAGTGAAAGTAGAACATCAGGTACCTTCAGGATTACTCCAACCGATTGAAATTCCACAATGGAAATGAGAGCAAATATCAATGGATTTTGTAAGTTGGTTACCCTTGACAACAAAGAAGAATGATCTTGTGTGGGTAATCGTGGATAGGTTTTCAAAATCAACTCACTTTATCCATGTTCGAATGAATATGACCTTAGAGTAATTAGCTGAGCTTTACATTAAGGAGATCATAAGATTACATGGTGTACCGATCTCAATAATCTCTGACAGGGATTCCATATTCACTTCTAGTGTAACACCCCCTTCTCGGTCTGGTCGAGAATAGGGTTGGAGAGTGCTACTGATGAAAAGTACGGTGATCGATGCGATAAAATTTAATTATATAAACAACCAATGATCAATTTTATACTAACAGAACGTTACCGAATATACTTCTTAGTCCAATTTATCCATTGTGAATCGATAATTAATCATTTAGGACCAATTCTTAACTATTACAAGTTTTAGGGACTAAACTATAAGTCTGATAAATTAGAGGTCCTCCGATGCAATTGATTATACTACAATGAAATTCAATACAATAATAGCAAGTATGTGAATTATCATACTATCCAGAGTTCATTTACTCATCCAATTGAATCGTTCTAAATTAAGTGACTAATTTGTGATCAATGCAAACCTTCAATCTATGCCTTTTAACCAACTTAACTAACCCTGTATCAAAACACATTGATATCGTTTCGATACAGGTCTATGGTGGTCAACATGGGTTGACTTTTCCAATTACCTGTATCGATACATGTAAGCCATGTTTCGGTACGGGTTGACTTTCATTGACTTTGACCTTTGACCCGTTTCGATACAGGTTAGGCCCATATCGAAACAAGGAATTCCAGTGGCAAAACGTTTCGATATAGCTTCAAACTGTACCGATACACCCTGTTCATTAGGTTTAATTATGCTTAACCGTATCGATACACCATTACCCCGTATCGATACGGCCTGACTTGTAATGATAGGTTTTTGTTGGTTTTTAATCAAATTGGCCTATCAAACTGTGTACAAATGCAATGAAACTTTACACACAATATTTCAATGCTATAAACTACTGGCATGCCAAATTTCATGATCATTCGAATACGTGAACTAGATTTTCACCTAGGTGAGCCATGTATGCCATTTTTGCCAACTTTTAACCAAACCAAAAGTCATTTTAGGGCCTTTAATAACATTACAACTTATACACATTACAAGCATACCAAAATGGGCACAAAATACTAGTTCAACTACTTTTCCACCTTCCTATGAGTTCATAAGGTCAAAATACATTACTTTTGGCTTGTAGTGACTTGTGTTGCTGCGAGTTATCTGATCTTCCGCAATGGTCGATTCCATAACCTGAAATGCATGAGATGAGACACATTAGGCATACTTTTGCTAGAGAGGTAGTCATATACAATGTAAATATCAATGAGTGATGCATGTACATATACTCATGCTTATCAATATCAATGCATGCTACAATATACAATGTTTAACATCTCATATTCATTATTAACCCTTGGATTGAATCAAGATAGTGAATACGCGAATTCCTACGCCTCGCCAAATCAATAAATGGTCTAATCCCTTCGTCTCGCCAATATGAAAAATACCAAAACACATCCATCCGCCTCGCCAATATGACAAATACCAAAACACATCCCTTCGCCTCGCCAATATGACAAATATCAAAACACATCCCTCCACCTCGTCAAATTAATATAAGATGCTTAGTAAATATGGCCCGAAAAAGGATGCTTAGAACACTTATCTAATAGTAGACCCTGAATTCCTGACTTGTAGGGTTCATGTTTGATTGAATATAATGAACTAGTAGCCTTCACAAGTTTGCACCTCCTTAGACATTAGACAAGATAATATAAACATCTAGTTCTAATTAAAACTTGCAAGGATACTTGGTATGAATCCAAGAAAGTTTATAAGTTAGATAAAATGTTAATAACTTGTTGAGTTCTCTGGCATATTTCGATCTGCTTGGAAATGTTGTGTTGTTTAGTCTTCTTGTTCTTGTTGAATGGCTTATTCTTTATGTGACACGTTTCGAATGATCACTTTTATTGGGAACAAGGTATAGATGTTTTAGTGACCTTCTTTTTTACATTAAACTTTCATGGCCATGTTGGTTACTACCTCTTGTTCGAATACTAACTTGATAGACAAGTTAGTCAGTCTACTCCTAGAATAGTATAACTTCTAGGCCCGGGGGTGTGGGGTGTTACAATGCTACAAAAAGTGCCGCATACAGGTTTATGTCTTTACATGACTTCTAAATTTGTGAATCTAGGGATGTTGTGTTCTTTGAGGACTCCTTTCCTCTTAAGAAACCTAGATTAAATGTTGAAACACATACACCTGCTTCTTCTAGTATTCTTGCCAAGGAGACTCTACAGTTTGAATTAGAGCCTAGAAAAAGTAAAAGACAAAAGGTAGCTACTACCTTTGGACCAACTTTTATAACTTCCTTTATTACAGAAATTAGTGATTTAGACTTTATAACTGAACCTATAGCTCAATCTTTCCTATTAGATGAAGATCCAAAGACATATAATGAAGCTATAAGTTCAATTGATGCTAGTTACTTGAGAAATGCTATTAATGATGAACTAAAATCAATAATGTCTAATCACACTTGGGAGTTGGTTGACTTGCCTAGAGGATTTAAACCTATATGTAATAAATGGGTCATTAAAAAGAAACTTAGACTAGATGGGTCAATCCAAAAGTATAAGGCAATACTAGTAGTCAAAGGGTTCACTCAGAAGTTTGGTATTGACTTCTTTGATACGTACTCTCCTGTGACAAAAATCTCAACAATTTGCGCCTTGTTTGCGATCGCATCCATTCATAAGTTGCATGTACATCAAATGGATGTAAAGACTATATTTTTTAATGGAGATCTAGACGAGAAGATCTATATGGAGAAACCACCAGGTTTTGAGACACCTAGTATGGAAGGCAAAGTGTGTAGACTTAAAAAGTCTCTCTATGGCCTTAAACAAGCTCCAAAGCAGTACTACGAGAAATTTCATAAAACCATTTTGAGTTTTGGTTTTATTGTTAATGGAACGAATGCATGCGTGTATTCGAAAATGTTTGGGGCTGATTGTGTCATTGTAACGCCCTGGTTTTGGGCCTAGATGTTTTAAATGTTGAATCGGGCCGGTCGGGAACGGTTCGAACCCTTAAGGTTGGCTTAGGGAACACCTAGTTTGGGATGTTTTAAAATATGGAAAAATATCTAAAAATCCTCATTTATTATATAAGTGATTATGGTGAAAACAATTTTACAAAAGAAGATTTGGAAATATTACATTATGGTACAGTGACCAAAATGCAATTTTTGCAAAAGTTGACTAGTGACTGTTTTGTAAATGGTTGAAACTTTGAATCTTTAAGGAGCTAATTTTACCAGTTGTTTTTCTCTTTAATTTGGGAGCTTTTAATAATGATTTAATTAAAGGAATTAAAAGAAAAATCAAAGGTTGACTTTTCATAACTATTTTACGATAGTTTTCTCTCTCTTCATTTTCTCTCAACTTCCAATCAGCCAAACACTTTTCCCTCACCAAAGAACCTCTGATTTTCATCTCATTTGCTGAGATTTCATCTTCCAAAGGATTTCTTATCTTTGTTTCATCAAATCCTTTTTGTTTTTGCTTTGGATTTTCAAGAAATCTTGCCCAAATTAAAGAGAAATCAGCCATTAGAGGTAAGATTCATCATTCTCCTCAAATGATCAGTTCTTTACTGAAATTTCCAAGTTATCAATATTTTGTTAATGGTTTTTAAGTTGTTTTAATGTTATAAACAAGAAATAGTTGCTAAATTCAAGGTTCTTGATGTGATTTTGATGATTTTCGTATTTCTATATTAAGCTCTGTTTTGAGGTTGATTTCTACCATGTTTTGGATGATATTTGATGTTGAGATTGAGGTTTTAACAAATAAATCCCGAATAGGTTTAGGTTCCTAAATTTTAGATGTTAGATTTCTGGTTTTTTGAGGTGTTTTTGGTGATCTGCTAGTGCTGGAGATATAAGGCCGTGTTTGTGTTGATTGAGGTTTAGAAAGGGTTAGAATTGATAGATCATGGCTGGGCTTTGATTTGTGAAAGTTTGGAGGTGATTTTGGTTATTTCGGATAGCCGAAATGTTGGTTTTGAGTAGTGCAGCGAGTTAAAATGAGGGGCTGATGATTTTAATGCATGATGATGCATTAATCCTCTACTCTTATGTGTAATGAATAGGGGAGACTTCATCAGACGCATTTGGTGTTGATCCGGAAGTGCCGTAAGCCTAGAAATCGTTTCGGCAAGCAAGCGAAACGTAATCGGTGAGTGCAAATGGTTTTAGAAGTCTTTGAGGGACAAGGAAATGAGGTTTGGGGATTTAGGATTGGTTTGAAACACCATCCTATGTCCAGAAGTAAGTATGTTTAGAATTGCTCTCGAAAAAGTGGTTGATGCCCTAAATGCTTTTGACATGCTCTTGTGTTGAGATAGACAAATCCCTATTGTTTTATGCTTGATTTATAACATGAAATGATGTTACGTGTTGATCCCATGAGATAGCATGACTTTGTAAAGAGTTTTGAGATTTTGATTAATTGTTATGCATGAATTGTGGTTTTGAAATGGAAGGAGATAGATTTGAGAAATGTTGCATCAAAACAGTAGGTGGGATGATGATTTTAATGTAATATATTTGCATAAATGATGAGATGATTACCGGATATAATTGGTCGACCAATAGGATGTAAAGTGCACTATAAACTAAAATTCGTACGTGCTCTTTGGAATCAGGCAATGGGGGTAGTGCCATCCGGATCCAAAGTGAGAATCCGATGATGAGAGATACCATCGGGGTAGGTCTTGGTGAAACACTCAAGCTTTGTAGCAAAGAGAGATACCGCCATGAGAGTCCGATGATGTGAGATTCAACCGGGGTAGGACTTGACTTATGTCAAGCTAATATGCATATCCGAGTAAAGATAGAATATGAAATGCCAATATATGATAACGTATTTGATTCATATGTACCAATGTTGAAATGATTTTATGCTATGAGAAATGCATATGAGATTATGAGATTTATGAAATGCTTTTGAATGTCAAGCATGTGTGGCTTTGCCATGAGATTTGCATTGGTTGAATGCATGAGATAGATAGATGGTACATGTGATTTTCAAATGGTGTTTTTCTTTGAAATGGTTTTCAAGCATGAGATAGAAAGAGCATGGTCTTTGAAATGGATTTCAAGAAAGAGAATTTAAAAGCTTGCATTGTTGTGTTGGTGTTTTTAGAGCATGTCTCACTAAGCTATCGTGCTTACGCTCTCTTTTACCAATAATGCAGATAATTGAGACATTTTGGGCAGCAAGGAGGCTTAAGAGGATCCAAGAGATTGTTAAGCTCAAGTATGGTGATGTTTACATTTTCTTTAGTAATGATATTTGGCAATGGGATTTAATGGTTTGCTTTGGGAGATGTGTTATGGACTCCCTGATCTTGATGCAAGTGTTATATGGTTTATTTGGGTTGTAAAAGGCCTTTTTATTGGTTTTGATGTTATGCCTTGCTTTTTAGAATGCTTTTGGTTTATGGTTTATGCATGCTTCCTAATATGCCATGCTATGCTTGAGTTAATCAATTAAATGTTACATTGTGTTTGAGATTGCATGTTTATATGATTGAGTGGTTTCCATAAGCATGTATTTATGATTTGAGGATGATTTGTTGAAGTTTGAAATGATTTCGAGGCTATTTTTGGGACATTCTGGTATGCGTATCGATACTCGGGCTAGCGTATCGACATGCATAAGCCAAATGTGTGCTCTCTGCACAGGCGTTTCGGTACGTTTGAGAAGTATTTCGGTACGGGCTTGAAGGGCGTACCGATACGTGGGGAAGCATATCGATACACTTTCTATGACTTTGGTCACTGCCATCCCGCGTATCGATACGGACCCATGCGTACCGATACGCGACCGTTAATTATGTTAACGACATCTTTTTAGGTTTGAAATTGTTGCATTTTAGTCCCTGATTTTCAAGTATGCATTTGGGTGTGTTTAGTTAATCAGTTTGTGATGAAAATTTACAGAGAAGCATGAAACATGACAAATCGAGTAATGGTAAACTTAAAATCAGAGAAGCCCTTGTAATTTATTGAAATTACATTTTGGTCCCTAAATGTCTAGTTTGTGCAATTAAACCCCTAAACGAGATCCGATCGTTGTGACGTTTCTTCTTATGCTCTTTGGTGATCACATAGGACTAAAGTTTCATCTAGAAAAGATAAAAAGGGGCATTAATCAGAGTCGGCTTTAACGAGTTGGCTTCGATTTTCCCTATGTAATCACCTCGGTTCGGGTCAACCGTCTAGACTAGGGTAAGGGGGTTACAACCAACATAAGCTTATATGTGGATGACATGTTGATATTTAGTACTAACATTGAATCGATTAACATAACAAAAAAATTCTTGTATACTAAATTTGAGATGACTGACTTGGGAGAGGTTGATGTGATTTTAGGAGTAAATGTTACCAAAACTGAAAAGAGATTTTCTTTAAATCAAACACACTATATTGAGAAGGTGTTAAAGAAATTTGACAATTTTGATGTCATCCCTATTTGAACTCCTTATGACTCTAGTATCCATCTTTTTAAGAATAAAGGAAGTAATGGTTCCTAGGAAGAGTATGCTAAAATTATTGGAAGACTTGTGTTCTTAATGAACTATACTCGGGCTGATATTGCCTATGCAGTGAGTAGGTTAAGCAGATATACTCATAATCCTAGTGGTGAGCACTGGATTGCACTCAAACGCTTACTTAAGTATCTTAAAGGTAATATTAATTGGAAACTCAATTTTGTTGGCTTTCCATCAGTCTTAGAGGGATATTGTGACACCAACTGGATTGCCGATAATGATGAGGTAAGCTCCACGAGTGGATATGTCTTTACCTTAGGTGGTGCAACGATTTCATGGAAGTTTGCTAAAAGAACTTGTATCGCTCGCTCTACTATGAAGTCAGAGTTTATTGCTCTTGACCTAGCTGGGCAAGAAGCCGAGGCTAAGAAATTTGTTAGCAAAAATTCCATTGTGGGGAAAACCGACTTCTCTGGTGTCCTTGTTGTGTGATTCACAACCAGCGATATGTGTGGCTAAAAGCCAAGCTTACAATGGTAAGAAGAGGCATATTCGTATAAGACATAAATCAGTGAGACACTTAATAAGGAATGGAGTACTCTCTTTAGAGAATGTGAAGTTGGAAAGGAACTTAGTTGATCCGCTTACCAAAGGGTTAAGTCAGAAATTATTTCTAGATGCGTCGAGGGGGTGGGTCTAAAGCCCATTGGTTGAGGAGCTCATGGTGGATACCCAACTTAGTAATCTAAGTTCAATGTGATGAAACGAAACCATGGAGAGTGCTCATAGTGTACATTTTTACTACTTATCCCTATGATGAATAATGTACATGCACAAGTTGAGTTTTATTACTCTTAATAAATTCATAGCCTAGACTTTGGGTGGTCTTAGTGAGAAAGACTTGATAAATTTACCGACATTGGTTGAATAACTACTCTTAATAAGTTCATAGCCTAGTGTTGAGTGGGTAGTCCTATCGCGAAGGACTGAATGAACTTGCCGATAGAAAGGATGAGTTTTCTTAAACTATTAATGAATTCAATCCCAAGAGTTTGGGTTGTTCTATTGAGAAGAACTTATTGAATTCACCGATTAAAGAGGTAGGATTTTTATTCTTAATGAATTCTTATCCTAGAGTTTGGGTGGTTGATTTTATAAATGAACTTGAAGAATTCACCTATTAATTTGAGAGGGTGAGCTTGAGGAAAATGCTCTTAATTTTTTCATAGCTCTTACTTGAGTGGTTTATATTGAGATAAACATGATGAACTAACATATGTAAGTGAGAAGAATTAGCCACCTTCTATGAAAAACATTGAGTTGTTTTTCTAATACACTTACTAGAATCCTGAGGTCAGATAGCTATATATTTATATACATTTGTATATTTTCTGACACGTCGAAGACTTCGGTGGATAAAGGGATTAGTTGTGTGTTATAAGTTCACCCTAATCTTAGAAAGTTCAAGTTCACTTATCTAAGAGAAGAATTACTCATCATCACTATGTACTAGTTCCAGATACGTTCACTAGTGCTTAAGTAGTTAATCTCAGTATTGCTCTTCTTGTGTTTTAAAACTTCAAAATTTCTTAATTGTTTAAGTGGCTCCATATCCAAGTTTAAATGGATTTTACCAGCCGTGTGTACAGGCTATTGAGAAGCCGTAACACGTGCAATAATTCTTTTTACATGTTTGATGAGACTTAATAGCCATAAGCCACATGCATTGTTTTTGGCCTTTACATGCATTCAATTCAAATTGGATTGAAGGTTAAAAAACAATTTAAAGTCAATTATTTTTGAAGCGTTATTACATGTACGAACCAAACCATTTTTCAGGCTATATTCATTCTTTTTTTTCTTTTTTCTTTTTCATTTTTTGCTATTACAAAACTGGAATTGAGCAAGATAAAAAAAAACATAATTTTAATTGTTTTTATCAGAATTTAATTGGTTTTTAATACCGTTTTTAATTATGGACGTTTTTACCCTTGCTACTAGCCTATAAATAGAGGTTGATTTCATTCCTTTAAAAGGATGAGTCTACCACGTGCGACGAACATTGATGAACACCACTAACGATGAACACCGATGAACATCCTTAATTTTTTTTTAATTTTAAAAATCTAAAGAACTAAAATTATAATTAAAATTATCTCTTAAAAAGGTAAATTTAATAATTACTTTATAATATTTTTTAATAGGTTAGAATCAAATATACTCAATTCTCCTAAACCCTAACAAAATCATTCTCTTAAAAAAATAGAAATCAGTTTATATTTTTTAAGAGATTGATTTTGTTAGGGTTTAAGAGAATTGGGTATATTTGATTCTAACTTATTAAAAAAATATTATAAAGTAACTATTAAATTTGATTTTTATTTTTTTAAGAGATACTTTTAATTATAATTTTAGTCCTTTAAATTTTAAAAATTTTTAAAAAATAGAAATCAGTCGTTTCTTGTTTCGGGTGCATTGTTTTGGGTGTACGAATATAAGGAGAGATCGTGCTAATTTCAGGGGGCATTCAACCAATTGCAGCGATTACACATATCGGGACGAATTTGTTTCTAAGGCAGTGGTTTACCACGATATATATTGTCGTTTTTATTTTAAATATTTTGTATATGTTCTATTAGTGCTAACAGTTCATTTTGCGGTTCAATTTTACCAACAATCAAAAGAAGAAAAAGACGAATAAAGAAGAGTGACGGTGATGAAGAGGGAAATGAGAGTGACTAACCCCAAATAAAGCCTAAGCTTAACCTTCTAATTGGTGGTGTTAGATTTTTTACTCCAAGCAAGGCACTAGAACCCTAAATCTTAAATGTAATTTTCTTGTTAATTTTTGATCAATTTAAGCCTTATTTATCAATAGGGTTGGTCCAAATGATAAATTGTTTGGTATCGCTTAAGTGTGCAACGTGGCCGGTCCGAATTAATTAGGAAAAAACCCTGGAAATTGGGAGGGTAACCAAAAAAAATTTAAGCCTTATTTATGAGTTTAAAGTTGAATTTTTGTTTTATTCGATGCCTATTTTTGATGCACAAAAAATGGTGGGTTCATCCAAGGCAAGGAGAAAAGAGAATATTATCGTTATTCGACCATTCGAGACATGCCATAAGCTTATATTAGATGAGTATTGCCACATATGTGCTTTTTTGTGTATTTGTAATGTTTTGATATGGTAAACTGTAGGGTCATTGCCTAGTTTATGCTTAAAAATAAATTTTGGCATTAATTCAATCCTTCCACTAAATGTGAATCAATGATGTATGTTTATTTGTATCATTGCTCTGAAATTAGAATGTCGATGTTATTTGATATGTGAATTGTGTTTATCGTGGTTATTGTAAAATTTTCATGAAAAATGAGAAGTTTGTTCGAATTCACATTTGAGAAGTCACTACTTCACAGAGCTTTTCAAAGCTCTTTTTATGTTTTTATTATTTTGTAGGAAATAGATTTTATTTGAGTTTGTTCGAATTCACATTCGAGAAGTCACCAGTCCGTTCAAACTTCCTTTTTATTTTATAATTAATACTAAACTCCTAGTATAGGGTGACATGTATAAGGGCCATTTTTAGTAAGGGTGTAAATGAACCGAGCTTGAATGAACAATGAGGTTGTGTTTGTTTATTTATTTTTGTGTATATTTAAAATTTTAACATTGTGTTCATGTTAGTTTTTTTATTTTTCGTGTGCTCTTGTTTAGCGTTCGTGAACATGTTCGTTTAGATGTTCGTCAACATCTTTTGTCACAACTTAGAATGTTAATGATATATAGTCCTTGTAATTATTATTTATGTCTTTTGAGAAGTTATGATATAGCTTAAGTAGTTAATAAATTTGCTTCTGCTTTGCTTGTTGGATAAAGTTGTATGTTGTTTGTAAATTGCACGTGGGAGAAGATTATACATGTTGCTTGTTGGGTAAGGTAGATTGATGAATATGAATGACTTATGTAAATGGCAAAACTTAAGCATATATCTGATACATTTTAAAAGATTTTGAACCTTAAGCTAGATGATACACAATCACACGTTGCGTTTCAAAGTTAATGATACTTCAAATACGATTACACCAAGAAATTGATGATGATTTATATTCTAAGAGGTTAGGAGAGCATTTAGATAGTAAGTGGTGGTTAAAATTAGTAATTTTTGACAATTTGACACATGAGGTATCAATATCATTCCACCAAGAAAATCACAGCATGTTAAATTAGTATTGGTATTGAACCTGGGTATGGTAGGAAAACCTCAGTATGTGAAAATAATATTGACACGAGCTAAGCAATTACTTTCTATTCGTTATTCTCTTTATTACTATTAACAAATTAATAAATCTTAACAATTCAAATGACCACAACAAAATAAATCTTTTTCATTTTCTATAGCCATCATTTTCACTCATTGTCGTTCACCGTCGAAGACGGCCATTGAAGCTCGAACTTCACAAGAAGACTCGTCTCGACATGTTGAGTCTAAATGACATGTTGAGTCTGATCTCTTTCCACTATCGTTGGATTGAACCGAAATCAAAATATGTTGTTCTATTATGTTGCTTCCTACCGTTGGAATTGAAGTTTGGAGGCATCGGTCCTCGCGAAAAAATTTCGTCTATATTTTTTCCTCTCTTTTGATTTTTTGTCGTCTCCTCTTTTGATTCTTTGTCGTTTTTGGGTTTATTAGCTTGTTGATTTTCCTTTTTTAAGTTATACTATCTATTGTTGTTGGTATAAAGGATGGTGGTTTCAGGTTGTGAGTATAAAGACTGATGATCGACGATGAAGGATGGTGGCTAATAAAGATTAATAAAAGTAATTTATTTTTTAATTTTAAATTATATTTATAATTAAATATTGATAAAAGTAATTTATTTTTATTTTAAATTATTTTTTATATTAAATAATAATAATAAAATATGTCATGTCATATTAAAATATTAATACAATAATATTGAAAAAATAAGTTAATGTATAAAATTCAGTGACTAAAATAAGTAAGAAAGTAAAATTCAGTGGTAATTTTTTTAATTCACCCGATCAGCTTCATAATCAACAGTTTCGTAAGTCAAACATGATTCATAGTATAGTCAAACCACATAGGATACATAGCATCAGGAGGAGGATGCAAAAATTCAAACGTGCTATATTATCGTCTGATTTAAAGTGATAACTTTAGTTAGTTAATTATCCCTGAAATTTACTCAATCCAAACAGAAATGAACATAGCATACAAATTGTTGCCAGTTACCCTTTCTCGTTTTTATTTTTTGGGTGTAAACTTGGATTACCTCGGTCATTGAACTTGGGATTAATCCTTGTCGGACATGAAACAGTTAAGGTAAAACCCTTCCAATAAACTTGTCGAGAATGAATCATTTTTGCTGAAAAGATTTATTTCACCATTCTCAATTACTGGCATTTAAGCACTGTTTTTAACAGGGAAGTCCGGTTTTGAACTATTCAAAGCACAAACAGAATCGATGTTTCTTTTCTGTTTTCTGCTGTTAAGTACAAAATGATACAAGGGATTAATTTTTATCAGCGCCTTCGTCAAATGCAGCAGAACTAACTCGAAAATCCAGCTGCTTCTGATGCTTTGAGCGCCGGCGTTCATTGAAGTCTTCCCACCCTTCAAACTATTCAAAGGATGCACTTAATTCAGTATCTCAAATGACTTAAACCACAAATGAGGTCCACTTCAACGAATAATTATAATATAGGAATTGAAGTACACACCTGACGTAGGACATCCATTGTGATTTCAGTGTTATGGAGATCCAGTGTTGCAAGCTGGAGGCAATGCTTGAATAATGTACAAGGCAGGGATTTTAGGCCATTATTACTGAGATGCAACGCCTGCAGCCGCAGCGAATGCATTACTTATAAGCACATATTTTAAGGAGGGAAAGCTCGAGAAATGCATTACTTAACTAGAGTTGCTACAATGAGCTTAAGCTATGTATGGCAAACTGATATATATATAAACTGACAGAATAAAGAACCCAGTGGAGACCTTCAAATTGTGCAAATTGCCAAAGGTATCGGGAAGCTCTGACAGAAGATTTGCTGAAAGATCAACCTGAAACATATTATGCAGTTTAGTCAAGCTATGCATTTGACTTGATAAGTGTACAATAGCTAGATTATATGTAAAGACAAGGGCCAAGAATCCTATACCTCAACAAGAGAACCACATTCCCCGATGCATGCCGGAATAGTGGTTATCCTGAATAAAAAAAACGAGTAATATCAACCAAAACACAAGTGAATGTGATTTTTTCATGCATTGAAAAGAAGCCTATTTTACAGCCCTTTAATGCAATCCTAATAAAAATATTACTTACCTATTATTATCGACCTTCAAAACTTCAAGCTGAGTCAGCAAGCCTATTTCATTTGGAAGGGTAGTCAACTTATTATTGGCAACATGAAGTTGCCTTATAGAAGTCAGAGAGCCAAGTGCAGGGGGTAAAGTGGTCAACCTGCAGATCAGATTTGACATTAACATTTCTGTTACGTTACAATGGAAATGCAGTCAAATTGCGAGTGATATAACGAGCAACCTAAAGATTTTCCTACTTCATAGAATTAGCTGTATGGATCATTTTCTGCCAGTAATAAAGCTCTAATAAAAGAACATGTGCTCAGTAAGCTTTGTAATAACAATGTAACCCAACAAATCAACAATGAATTATGCCTAGTACAGAGAGCAATGACCAAAACCCCTTAATACCTCAAAGAAAAGTACTTCACTAGCAGCAACTAACACCTAAAGGCTAAAAGACGAGGCTTTCACAAGCGATGAAAAAGAAAATTGGAGATTTGTTTTACAGAAGTAAACTCTAGCCATAAAATATTTTTTTTTGGTAATATGAATGTCCGTCCTACGGTCCATATTCGGGGTGCGAGGCTGCCCCTCCCAACAATGTTGTCTTCAAGGTTTGAACTCGTGTCCTCTTCTTGGGAGTGCAATGTGTCTTACCAATGCACTCAACACTTGTTGGTCATAAAATACTTTTTCTCACAAGCACTATAACAAGTTTAAATCAGAGTCCTAAGCATTTCGAGTTGGAAAAGAGACTATATATTGATTAGGTGATTTTAATTCATACTGGTGATCCATTAGCTTTTATCAATGTTTCGTTTTCATCCATGACTATTAGACGTCACAATTATTCATCAAAAAAGAAGCTTTTACCCGGCATTACAAGTAAAATCATAGGAAAGTATATTGGGATCACAATTTGAATCCGACAAGGAGTGTAAGGTTGATAAGAAGAGGAGAAAAAACTCACTGGTTTTGAGTTATAGATAGAACTGTTAGATACTTCAAAGATATTAATCCTTCCCACTGAATGGCTTCATCAGAAATACCATTTGCATTGAGGAACAGTTTCTACAAAGTGTTGAGATCCAAACATCAAATTGAATAAAATAATATGCAACCAATTAACCAAGTATCTCAAATGAAATTCCTGGAACACCAAGGGAAACAAAAAGTTCAGTATACCTGAATGGAATTCAAACAGCTGATTTTGTTTGGTACATTTTGGATGCTGTTGTTATTGACATCCAGGACTCTAGCAGAAGATCCACAGTCCCATACTTCATCAGGTATGGCCTTACAAAATCAAATCAACAAAAAATAATTTGGAAATTGTTTAACATAGGAACTTCGTTTCTTAAAGCTATCAAGTAAATAAATAGGAGATTAAAACTACGATCAACAAAAGCAATGCCGCAAAATCTTTACAAAGATACCTTCAAATTACACTCAGCTAATGCAATAACTCCAGTAGCTTTCCATCGTTCCAATCGACTCTTATCCATAATAATCTCAGACCTGGTATCGGATCTTTTATGCTCAGTTTCTTTCATCCTTGAAATAGGCCGAGTTTGAGCTTCTTTTAGAATAGGTCCGCCCTGTTCATTCCCCAGAAAAGAAAGAAAGGAATAAACCCTTAAAAATAGACAAATTCTTCAATTTGATACTTTCAATAGAAATTCTGAACAACCCCCATTCGCTTTTTAAATGAAACCATAAACATGAAAGAAAATACATGTGATTTAAGAAAGAAAAAAAGAAATACCCCTTGGTGCAAACCCTGGGAAGCCATAAGCATGAGCTTGGCTCCATTCATGACCTCTGATTCCTTCAACGTCATCGCGTCCACCAAAAGCTTCCCTTTAAACAACCCACAGTTAATAGGCCTAAAATTGCAACAAAAAAAAGTAAGAAAGAAAGAGAGAGAGAAAAGAAATAAAACCTTTGAAAATAAGCTTTTGACCCCGAGGAAGAACATTGGTGAGAGGCTGGAGCTGAGATTTGAGTTCTTTAATTGTTGAATCCTTTGATATCGAAACTTGTATCGATCTTCCGCTGAACTTCACTGTTATGTTAATATCTACGCTGCTTTCGCCATCGTCTTTGTTCATTTTCTTCCAAGATTTGCTTTCCTCTTTTGCTCTTCGATTTATTGGATTGATGGAACTTAAACTCCAACTCGTCCGTCTCTAAATAAGATTGTTGCGTTTCCGGGCTAGCTTAGTACTGTTTTTAAAAAGGATAAACTACATATATCACCCTTGTATTATTGCAAAAGTTACGATTTGACCACTTTACTTTTTTTCCGAAGAAATTAAACCACCAAACTATTTAAATGGTATCAATGTGACCACCAGCAGTTAGAGTTTAACGGGTAGGATGATGTGGCAGTTAAAAAAATAGGAGTATAATTACACATTTTGTCCTTGCTATTTACATTCTTTCAATTTAGTCCTAATTTTAAATTAATAAAATTAATTAATTATTTAATTAGATAGTGACATGTGTCAACATATTATTGGAGGACTTTAATTATTTATATTTGATTTAATAAATTTATTTCCCTCCTCCAATCTTAGAGGAGAAAAAACAAATTCAAGTAATGTGCTTAACGAGGGAATCAAACCCAATCAACAAAGGGTAATTGGCAGCAACATAGCCACTACACCAAACCCAGACTTGTGTTTATATTTACTCAATTAGATATATATGTCTTATTTTTCTACATTTATTCTTTTAATTCAACATATATAATCATCGAACTAATTTCACATATATAATACTAAATGCTAAACCATAAACCCTAAACCCCAAAACTAAATGCTAAACCATAAACCCAAAAAACTAAATATTAAACCCTAAACTTCAAACCCCAAACCCTAAACTCTAAACTTTAATTTCACAACCATCGAATTAATTTCGCATAATAACCCTAAACCTTAAATGCTAAATGCTAAACGCTAAACCCTAAACTCAAACATTAAATACTAAAACCATAAACACTTATGGTTAGTATTTAGGGTTTGGGTTTAGCATTTAGGGTTATTTGTATGAAATTAATTTGATGATTATATATGTGAAATTAGTGTTTAGGGTTTGGGGTTTAGGGTTATATATGTTAAATTAATTCGATGATTATATATGTTGAATTAAAAGAATAAATGTAGAAAAAATAAGACATATATATATCTAATTGGGTAAATTTAAGCACAAGGTTGGGTTTGGTGTAGTGGCTATGATGTTGCCAATCACCCTATGTTTCCTAGGTTTGATTCCCTTGTTAAGCATAATGGTTCAATTTGTTTTTTCTCTTCTAAACAGGTGGTGACACGTGTCACCACCTGATTGGAAGAGGGAAATAAATTTATTAAATCAAATATAAATAATTAAAGTCCTCCAATAAGGTGTTGACATGTGTCACTGTCTAATTAAATAATTAATTTATTTTCTTAATTTAAAATTAGGACTAAATTGATAAAAAGTGTAAATAACAAGGACCAAATGTGTAATTATACCAATTTTTTTAACAGTCCTGTCAACTTTTCTGTTATTTTTAACGGTTGGTGGTCACATTGATACCATTTAAATAGTTTAGTGGTTTAATTGCTTCAAAAAAAAGTAAGATGGTCAAATCGTGACTTTTCTAATAGTATTGTGGTCATTTATGTAGTTTACCCTTTTAAAAAATGCGCAGAAAAATTGTTGGGTAAAGTTAGGGTGGAAACTAGCTGAGTCGAGCCTAAAAAATTTGAGTTCGACTCGGCTCGTTAAAAACTCTAGTTAAATTTAAGCTTAATTCGAGCCTAATCGAGTCAAGTGTTGACTGATTTTTGACCGTGTCGGACTTGAGTAGCTCGCGATCTGTTGCTTCTCATTTAAAGTTATATTAGTGAAAAAAACTTTGATACACAAGTTGTGTAAACTCAAGCTTATTAATTTTAGGGTTTAGGGTGTTAGTTTAGGGTTTATAGGTTTAATTTGTTGGGTTTAGAATTTAAGATTTCGATTTTAGGGTTTATGACTTATATTTAGGGTTTATATTTTAGGGGTTTAGTTTAGGAATTTAGATTTAAAATTTAAAATAAAAAAATTAGTGTATTATATTTTCGAGTAGCTCGCGATCTGTCTCGTCTCATTTACAGCCCTAGGTAAAGTACACTGGTGGTCACCGAAGTTTTAGGACGCTTTCATTTTGGTCACTAAACTCTTAAAAATTTTATTGGGGTCACCTAACTTTTAGACTGCTTTCATTTTGGTCCCTCCCGTTAACTTCCGTTAAAAACAGTGATGTGACACGTTATCTTCCTAAATGCTTTGGGATGTATTTCGAAAGCCCTACAATTGAAACCTCGTTGAATTAATGTATGAAGTGTTGGGAGAGGTTAAGGTTTAACCATGATAATATCTAAGGGAAGAAGAATAAATGAAAAAATCAATAGATACAAGGTCATGTTTTTGTAAGTTCTTATTTTCATAGAGGAAAAAACATAGGAGAGGAAGAAAAAGGTTGAAGAAGAAGATAACGTGCCACGTCAGCGTTTTTAACGGAAGTTAATGGTTGAGACCAAAATGAAAGCATACTAAAAGTTAGGTGACCCCAATGAAAATTTTAAAATTTCTATAACGCCTCAATTTTGGGTCTAGAAGAAGTTGAGGTCAATTCAAGGTTCGTAGAGCATGGACTAGAGATCCGAGTTTTTTAGAGCGGTTTAGGGAAAGCAAGGTTCAGGTTAAGATAAAAATATGAGAAAATGCTTAAAATCATTATTAATTATATAAATGATTTTGGTAAAATCAATTTAAAGAAAATGATTTTGGAAGACATTTGGAGTTAGTGACCAAAATGCAATTTTTACAAAGTTGTTTTAGTGACTGTTTTGTAAAGGGATTGTAACTTTGAATCTTTAAGGGGCTATTTTACCTATTTGTTTTATCAAACTGTTCTCTTAATTTGGAGCATTTTAAAAGGTTTTAATTAAGGATTAAAAGGGTTTAATAAAGGAGAGTTGGTTATTTATTAAAACCCATTTACGTCATTTTCTCTCATTCTATTTTCTCTCAAAGTTTTCCTTCAACCAAACACTCTCCATTTTCAAGGAACTTGAGGTAATGCTCTTGATTTATTTATTGAAATTCCCAAGATATTTGGCTTCTAAATACTATTTTTGAGTGAGTTTTCAATATAGTTTTGATTTGAGATCAAAATCTTTGTGAAAATTGTGGATGAAATCTTGATTTTCAGACTTGATGAGTTGGGCTCTGTTTTGTGTTGATTTTAATTGATTTCTAAGTTGGTTTATATGTTAAAATGACGTGTTGATAACATAGATCCGAAATCCTTGAGATCCTTGAGTTTCTTGGTAGTTTTAAGTGAGTTTTCGGGTGAAATGGTGGAATCTTGCTTGCCGGAGGTATAAGGATGAGTTACGATGTTTATTAGATGTGTTTTGATGTTGATAATTGTTTGGAAGTGATGTATGATGGTTGGGCTTGGTTTAGGAAGCAATCGATTGAGTTTTCGGTTGTTTTGGAAGGGTATTTTGGTGTAGTTTGAGTGGGCAACGAGTTTATGAATTGGTGCTGGTGTTAGAATGCATTTTAATGTATTTAGATCTCTGTTTTGATGATGTGAAAACAGGGGATCTTGATCCGGAAGCAAACGAGGTGATTTTGGAGGCTCTAGAGGTGTAATTTTTGTGTCGGCGAACGAGGCTTCGTGTATCGGTGAGTGGAAATGCAATTTCCTGCTTTGTGACGCCTTGAGCGTGGTCTTGGGAGCTTAGTGTAAGTTTAATACACTTAGATAAGCTCAAGAGTAAGTGTTTTGGTAATCCCTCTCTTGGAAGTGTGATATATTTGATGAAATTGCACTTGAAGTGAGTGTGGATGTGGTTACTATTTTTAAGCATGGTTTAATACTGGATTTTTAATGTCATATGTTAAGGATGCACTAGGTAAGTGATCCTTGGTTTGCATATGTTGAATGCATATGATATTAAGCATGTGATGCTTGTGAAAATGGCATTGTGGTTATGCTTGTTAAAACAGTGGATTAATGTGGTAAAATGATTATATTGGCAAGTGATGAAATTGGTTTTTGGTTACTTTAATCGGATATTGTTAGCCGACTATAGAATTGGGTGCACCGTGAATAAATTCGCCTTGGATGTCGAGGGGTTGTGTTTGTGCCGTAATCTCCATCCAAGTACCCTAACGATTGAGGTCAAGATCACAACGGTGAATGGTTAGTCCCGTGTGTGAGTTTGTGTATGTGTCGCATACTCTCGTTAGTGGAATTATATAACTATCGATGAGTGATGTTGAGGGGTTGTGATTGCGTCATTAATCTCCATCACGAGTGTTGAAGGGTTGTGATTGTGCCATTTGTCTCCACCTTGTGTAGTCCGGTAAGTTGTATGAAGCGTAAGAGACAACGCTTGTAATCCGCGTATCCGATTGTGTCTTGTGTTGAAATGGTTTATGGATTATCACTTGAAAGCCAATTTAATGCAAATGTATAAAGTGAAGCATGAGATGCTTGTATATGATGCAAGGTTGCGTGAAATATTTGAGTATAATGCAATAGTGCATGCGATGCTTGTTAAAACATGAGTAAAGGTTTATTTGCTGTTTTAAAATGACGCACCCGAGTATCGAAACGGTCAACCCTGTTTTGAAACGACCGTTTCAGTACAAGGCCACCCGTATCGAAACACTAGGCCGTTGGATTTGAATTTTAAGCTGTGCCGAGTTTCTATTTCTTACATTTTGGTCCTTAAATGTTGGTTGCTTAAATTAGTGAGTTTGAATGATCCGTTTGAGTTGATTTTTGACATGATGGCATGTTATGTGATTAATTGAGGTTTAGTAACATTAAAATCATGAAAGTCCCTGTAATTTGTTGAATTTACAGTTTAGTCCCTAAAAGTCAAATGTATAAAATTGAAACCCTAATCGAACTTCGATCGCTATGATGTTTTCTCCTAATTGCTTTGCTGAACTCATAGGTTAATTATACGCATCTAGAGAAGATAAAAAGAATAAAAAGGGTCGTAAATCACGATTGACTTTCGGGTTGACTTTGATTTTCCCCGTGAAATCTTCGTTGTTCGGGTTTAACGTCTAGACCGGGCTAAGGGGTTACATTCGTCGGTATCAGAGCATGGTTACGTAATAATTAGGAATGTTGGTATGTGAAATTGATATGTATCGAAGTATGATGTTTGAAAAGCATTCTATTAGTTGAATTTTGCACCCTATGCCATGTTTGTTTGATGTGAATTGCATGTGGAATGAATATGAGTGTATGGTGATGATGTTATGTGGATATGTGCTGATTTTGGGATGATGAAAAGTATGTGAGCATGATGTTTCTTGTATGCTATGCTCTGTGGGGAAAATTGGGTGCCCATTTGCATTAATCACATATATCCAAGAATCACTTACCATGTGCATCCTTAGCAAAATGACATTAAAAACAAGCATCATCAATGCTGAAACCATGCTTTAAAACAGTAATTAATCCACATTCAATTCAAGTGCATTTCCAACAAAAACATAGCACATTTCGAGAGAGACTTTCGATTTACTTACTCTTGAGCTTAGCTAAGTGTTTCAAACTTACACTAAGCTCCCAACACCACACTCAAAGCGTTACAAAGCTGGAAAATCCATTTCCACTAACCGATACGCGAAACCTCGTTCGCCGACGCGAAAATCATCCTTTCGAAGCCTCAAAAAATGCATCGCTTGCTTCTGGATCAAGATCCCCTAGTTTTAGAGCATCAAAACAGAGATCCAAATGCATTTTAACACCAGCAACTAAACACAAACTCGTTGCTCATTAAAACTACACCAATTTACCCATCTGAAACAACCGAAAACTCAACCGATTGCTTCTTAAACCAAGCCTAGCCAACATATATCACTTCCAACCATTATTTAACATCAAAACACATCTAAAAACAATATAAACCCTTCCTTATACCTCCAGCAAGCATAACACCATCAAACCACCTCAAAAACCCAACTACAACCATCAAGAAACTCAAGGATCTCAAGGATTTCGGGATCTATATTATCAAAACAGTTTTACAACATAATAATCAACTCAAAACTCATTTAAAATCAATCCAAAACAGAGCTCGTCAACAACACTCTGAAAATCAAGATTGAAACCACTAATTTGTAAGATTTTGATATTAAATCAAAACTATAATAAAATATTCAGCCAAAAACAACAATTAGAAGCCAAAGATCTTCGAAATTTCAACAAAGAACCTATATTGAAGGTTGAGAACGAGATTTACCTCCAATCCTTACATTCCTTAAGGTTTGACAAGTTTTTACTTCACAAATCTTGAAAATCATGAAAAGAACTCTTGGAAATGATTTAGAGATCAAAGAGAGAGTGTTTGGGAGAAAAGAAATCTGGAGAAAGAGTTGAGAAAATGGGTTTTACTGAAATGAAAGTTAGTTATGTAAAATGAAATCTCCAATAACCATTTAATTAATTAAAATAATTTAAAATCCATTTTAATCAATTAAAATAATTTAAAATCCATTTTAATCAATTAAAATAATTTAAAATCCATTTTAATCAATTAAAATAACTCATTTAAAACGCATGTCCATTTAAGGAAGGTGTAATTGCACCAAAGCTCCCTAAAGATTCTAAGAATTTTTACTCCTCGTTGAAATTTGCAATTTTCCACAGTTTTAAAACTTTACATTCTGGTCACTACCCAAAATGTACCTCTTTCAAAACTCTTTTTGAAAAATTGATTTGACCAACCTCTTAAACATCATTTTAGAGGATTTTATAAATTTTTATCATAATTTTATCCTTTCCCGATACTTGATTTCCCTAAACCACCTAATACGATTCGAACCATTCTCGACCGGTCTGATCCGATGTCTAAAACATATACGCCCAAAACCAGGGCATTACAATTAGAGGAAACAAGAAAGCAAGGAGGAAAATCCAAGTGTTTTGGCTAAACAATGTATGTGGTTTTACTTTAGTGTAATAAGAGGCAATGGGTGGGATTTCTACTCTCCGTTTGTTGAGTGATGTTAAACCCATTTATGCATGTTTGGTTTATGTTTTTGGACTTGTAAATTGTCTTTAATTGGGTTGTAGCCTTGTTTATGGTATTTTGAATATGCTATGGTTTATATTTTAAAGCATGCTTGAGTAGCTAAAGCCTCACCTTGAATTGTCATGCTTGATGCTTGTGTTATGCTGTTTGTTGATGCTCATATGTTTGGTAAGTTGATTATAGCATGTATGGATGTTTTAAGCATGTTTTGATGTTGTTAAATGTGTTTAAATGGTTGTTGAAAGTGCAAGTCTGGTATCCGTATTGATACTCAGGGAGGAGTATCGATACACTAAGGCCAATTTCAGGCTTTCCAGCTTAGGTGTACCGATACGATTTGCCCACGTATCGATATGCCTAGGCGAAAGATTGAAGGTCGTATCGATATGGGCTTGGGCGTATCGATACCTTTTCCCCAAAACTCACTACCCGCGTATTTATACGGGCTGAGGTGTATTGATCAGTGCTTAAAAGTTCTATATTTTACCCACCATTTATCCTTATTTTTGCTGCACTCAAGCATGTTTAACTGCATTTTAGGTTAAGTTTTGCATAAACATCACATTTAGATAAAACTGCGCAGATACTGCTAAATTTGGTTACTTTTGCAGGTATCTGCCGTGGCAGCAGTCGTGACAGCGTCCAGGGCAGCAGTCGTGACAGCACCCAGGGTAGCAGCCGTGACAGCACCCAAGGCAGCAGCCGTGACAGCACCCAGGGCAGAAGCCGTGACAGCACCCAGGGCATCAATCGTGGCAGGCGCTGGGCAGCAATGCAGAAAATATGGAATGAGCAGTCAAGGAGGACGTTGCTGCCATGGTGCTGCCGTGACAGCAGAGGACGACAGCAGTTTTTGTGGAGAAAAAGCAAAGTGGACCTCGACAGATAGAGAAAATTCAGCCCGTCTGTTGTGTGAAAACCTCATATTTTTCCGAGCCCCAGATCAAAAGATATGTCAAGCCCAAAGTTCAAGGAGAGAAAATCCCAAGAAACAAGGAGGACGGCTGGAAAGTAGATTCCTTGAAGATTAAGTCTTTATTAGAATCATACTTTTAATTAAAGTTGTAATCCTTGTTAACTTAGAATACTTGAGCCCAAAGCTTATATAAGGGCATGTATTTTAACCTAGGAGAGATCTCTCGCATCCCATAGCCGTTTTCCCCATAACCGACAACCAAAAACCCCTCCGCCGTTTACCCGCCGTCGATATGTTCTAAAACCCCCTAGGGCCACGGGTTGATTTGTAAAGTAGTTGCAAGGGTTGCTTTTGTTTTAGGAATTTTCAGTTCAATAAAATAAACTTCAAGTTCTCTTATTTTGGTTATTAATATCTTGCAAGAGCATCGGGAGAGCATTGTGAGGTTATCTATTTACTTAGCATCGGGAGAGTTAAGTATACGAAAGAAATAAGAGCAAGTTCTCTAGTTTATAGTTGAACTATCTCGTGCCTAGGGATAGGGCGAGGTTAAGTGGCTAAAGAAGAATTCATACACATCGGTGTTCATCCTTCGATTCACGCCGGGAGGTATCATCAAGACGTGATCATCGACAGACTTGGACCTAGGGATAGGCCAAGGCAGATCTGGGATTCTTGCCAAACTTGAAAGTACTGAGTTGAGAAGTTGCTGCCGCGACGATCAACGGACTGCTGCCGCGACAGGTGCTGTCGCGATGACAGAACTGGATTTCCTAAGCATTGCAATACCTGCACTACTGAGCAATTCAATACCAGCCCATTCTCTCTATCTTGATATCTCAATTCTTTTATTTACGTTTACTTTATATTTCTCGTGACAAAATCTTAAATCATTCTTTTTCCCCTTGTGCAGATAGCGAAGGAAAGGGTTAGCCCAGTCCTTGTGGAGACGATATCCGATACTCTAGTATCACTTTATTACTTGCGACATGTACACTTGCACTCAATTGTGATAGACTCTTTTACACGCAATAAGTTTTTGGCGCCGTTGCCGGGGACTGGCAACACACTCTTACCCTAGCTTCTGCACTTTTCTTTTATTTTTATTTTTATTTTATTTTATTTTTTATTTTTTAACAAAAACTCAGGTGAAAAAATAGGTTCAAGGGCATCAACATGCCAGGAAAAACCATTCGAGAGCTGATGTGGGAAAGTTCTTGCAATTACCGTGAAAGTAATTATGCACTCGAAAGTTGTCCCCAATTTTTCGGTGAATATATGGACAACCAACGATGGAAACAACAAGAACAAGAGATGCCGCCACAGCAGCAACAGGGACAGCAAATGCCGATGCCGCAGCAGCAAAATTTTTTATACCATAACAGTTTTGCTGCAGAACTCGACCTGCCCTGGCAATGTCATCATCCTCAAGAGCAGTCAAAATCCTTAGAAGACACACTGCAAGCCTTCATGGCACTCACTCAAGAAGTGTCGGCTTCTATGGACAAAAGTATCGCCAAGATGGATGCACTCTTGAGCAGACCGGTCCTCATTCATGCCAAGGATGAACCTGAAATCCTGAGGCAAGATGACGAGGATGCCCATGTGAAGGAATACCCAACATATGATGAGTCTGAGCAACAACTTACCATAACAATGATCGAGGAGCCGGAATGGAGCAACACCGCGACAACGCTGAGTGAAATTCAAGAGAATGTCATGACAGCAACCACTTCCGAGGCAGAAACCCCAGTCAAAGTGGAAACTGCCGCCTCAGCAGAAACTGCCGCCTCGGCAGAAACTGCCGCCTCGGCAGCAACTGATGCTGAGGCAGCAACCACATCAGAGGAAAATTCTCAACCCACTACCTCGATTATGCCCAACCAAGATTGCACACATCCATCCCTGTCATGGCACTCGCACGACCACCTAGAAGAGCTACCCAATGACAGTGCCTCACAAATGGAATATGAGCAGGTAATAAACGAACCTTTTGAATTCTTTGAAAACTCACAATTTCCATTGTAGGTATTAGAGTAACCAAAGCCAGTGGACATAGAATCATCAAAGTCTCTACTAATGGAGATCTACGAGTGGTCAACAGAATTTGGTATAGAGAGTGATGGCACTTACCAATGTCCCATTGACCTGCAAAGTAACCTGACAACGGACTGTCAAAATAACTGGCTGCCGCAGCAGTAGACACGACAGCAAGGGCTACATTCAACCACAACAACATTCAACGAAAACAAGGTAAGTTTGTGGCCGAATGTCAATTTGATTTTTTCTAATCATATATTTATGCCCTCAGAAACATTACCAAGAAGAGAGGACTTCATGGACTACAAAGGGAAGAGAAAGAAAGGAGCCTCCACCATGAGAATAATCACCAGTTGGAGGGTACAGATGGACTTCAAGAAGTACCGGAAACGACCCCTCAAGCATCAATAGAACATGGAGTAGTTACTTTAGGAGATGCCCCTCAAGGCACTCCTAATTTAACTTATTTTATTTTTATTTTATCTTTACTATTTTAGGAATTAGAAATTAGAAATTTGATATTAGTTCTTAGTTTGTTTTTGTTATTAGGTAAACAGAGAAAAACTCTTGCAATGACGATACAAGCAACCCGAGGAAGCTCTGCCTCCACCTCTGCCACGACAGCACTCATACTCTCAGGGCAGCACCCACAGCTCCTCCGACAAAGTTCAAAGAGACTGCCCGCCGACAGCTCCTCATCCAAAACTCCAGCAACAGCGACGACAGCCGCACAACTTAAGTTTTTTTTTCTCTGTTGCCTGCTATATATATTATCTTTTTGTGATGTTTAACTTTTCTGTCATTTTCCCCATCTTTTGTGTCATGCATTGAGGACAATGCAACCCTTGAGTTTGGGGGTAGGCAGTCCTCCTAATTATTAATATAATATTGCATTTAGTTTTAATTGTGTCGCATTTATTTTATGAAAAAAAAGATGAAAATATTGAAAATTTTGGCTGAAAACTGTGACTTGAACTTACCTGCCGTGACAGCCCTGTCATGGCAGCAACTTTAGGATAGTCTTTAGGAGAAGTTTTAGAGCCTTTCTATAGTTCTGAAAACTTAAACACCATTGTGACTGTTATATTGCTTAGACTTCTTTTAGCCAAACTAGAATAGAAAACTTAGCACTTAGAGTAGAAAAGAGACTAGACTCTCAGGAAACCTAGAGGTGCCTACCACTGGCTCTAGGCAGATAACCTGAGAAAAACTTCTAGAGGTGCCTATCACCGGCTCTAGACAGTTAACTAGAGGTGCCTGAAATACTGGCTCTAGTAGAAAAGAGAAGAAATTAGAAAAAAAGGGAAATAACTAGAGGTGCCCGATTCTGGCTCTAGTAAGAAAAAGAAAGAAATCAGTCTCGTAAGAAAAACTCTAAACAAGCTAAAGAATAATATTATAGTGAAACTAAGAGAGTCTTGGCATATAACTGTTCACAAGCATGCACACACTGCACGAGGACTATAGAGAGATTCCGGGCAGACCCTAGATTATCCGGCAGGGTGCTGCCGTCACAGGGAACGAACGACGGGTAAGGGAAAGTTCACTGTTTGAAAGCCAAAAAACAAAAATATTTCATTTTTCTTTTAGGTCTGAATTGCTTGAGGACAAGCAAAGATTTGAGTTTGGGGGTGTGACCAGTGCTTAAAAGTTCTATATTTTACCCATCATTTATCCTTATTTTTGCTGCACTCAAGCATGTTTAACTGCATTTTAGGTTAAGTTTTGCATAAACATCACATTTAGATAAAACTGCGCAGATACTGCTAAATTTGGTTACTTTTGCAGGTATCTGCCGTGGCAGCAGTCGTGACAGCGTCCAGGGCAGCAGTCGTGACAGCATCCAGGGCAGCAGCCGTGACAGCACCCAGGGCAGCAGCCGTGACAGCACCCAGGGCAGCAATCGTGGCAGGCGCTGGGCAGTAATGCAAAAAATCTGGAATGAGCAGTCAAGGAGGACTTTGCTGCCATGGTGCTGCCGTGACAGCAGAGGACGACAGCAGTTTTTGTGGAGAAAAAGCAAAGTAGACCTCGACAGATAGAGAAAATTCAGCCCGTCTGTCGTGTGAAAACCTCATATTTTTCCGAGCCCCAGATCAAAAGATATGTCAAGTCCAAAGTTCAAGGAGAGAAAATCCCAAGAAACAAAGAGGACGGCTGGAAAGTAGATTCCTTGAAGATTAAGTCTTTATTAGAATCATACTTTTAATTAAAGTTGTAATCCTTGTTAACTTAGAATACTTGAGCCCAAAGCTTATATAAGGGCATGTATTTTAACCTAGGAGAGATCTCTCGCATCCCATAGCCGTTTTCCCCATAACCGACAACCAAAAACCCCTCCGCCGTTTACCCGCCGTCGATATGTTCTAAAACCCCCTAGGGCCACGGGTTGATTTGTAAAGTAGTTGCAAGAGTTGCTTTTGTTTTAGGAATTTTCAGTTCAATAAAATAAACTTCAAGTTCTCTTATTTTGGTTATTAATATCTTGCAAGAGCATCGGGAGAGCATTGTGAGGTTATCTATTTACTTAGCATCGGGAGAGTTAAGTATACGAAAGAAATAAGAGCAAGTTCTCTAGTTTATAGTTGAACTATCTCGTGCCTAGGGATAGGGCGAGGTTAAGTGGCTAAAGAAGAATTCATACACATCGGTGTTCATCCTTCGATTCACGCCGGGAGGTATCATCAAGACGTGATCATCGACAGACTTGGACCTAGGGATAGGCCAAGGCAGATCTGGGATTCTTGCCAAACTTGAAAGTACTGAGTTGAGAAGTTGCTGCCGCGACGATCAACGGACTGCTGCCGCGACAGGTGCTGCCGCGACGACAGAACTGGATTTCCTAAGCATTGCAATACCTGCACTACTGAGCAATTCAATACCAGCCCATTCTCTCTATCTTGATATCTCAATTCTTTTATTTACGTTTACTTTATATTTCTCGTGACAAAATCTTAAATCATTCTTTTTCCCCTTGTGCAGATAGCGAAGGAAAGGGTTAGCCCAGTCCCTGTGGAGACGATATCCGATACTCTAGTATCACTTTATTACTTGCGACGTGTACACTTGCACTCAATTGCGATAGACTCTTTTACACGCAATATGTACCGATACGGGGTCATTAATTTCAGTTGATGGAATCTTTTTAAGTTCTGAATTGTTGCATCTTGGTCCATGAATGTTGTATGTTCAATTGGATGAGTTTGGATGATCCGTTTGAGCTGAATTTTGGCATGTTGGCATGTTACATGACTAATTAAGGTCTGGTAACTTTAAAATCTGAAAAGTCCCTGTATTTTTGGGAAAATTACAATTTAGTCCCTAAAAATCAAATGTATGCAATTGAACCCCTAATCGAACTCCGATCGATGTACCATTTTTGCTTAATTGCTTTGCTGAACATATAGGATAATAATAAGAATCTAGAGAAGATAAAAAGAAAAAGGGGTCGTTAATCGAGGTTGACTTTAACGAGTTGACTTCGGTTTTCCCCATGTAATCTTCTTAGTTCGGGTCGGGCGTCTAGGCTGGGCTAAGGGGGTTACATTTGTTGGTATCATAGCTAGGTTTCGAAAGAATTAGGGATGATGGTAAGTGAAATTGGTGTGTTTTGATATTCGGTTCAATGTTAAATGGCATGTTGTTTGAAAAAACATGTTTTTGGTTGAATATTGGTGTTTATGCCATGCTTGGTTGTTATGAATCATATGTGAGTAAAATATGATTGTATGATGACGTGATGAGAATGTGTTTTGATTGAGGATGATGTAAAGCATGATGAATATGATATGCTATTGTATGCTATGTTATGTTTAAGGGAAATCGGGGAGCCCATTGCCTTATTACACTAGTGAAATGCTTTGTGAACTTGGATCCTTGCTTTAGGATGGCCTAAATTATGGTTTGATTTTTTTTTGTTATGCTTTGTTAAAAATAGCACAATGGGTCCGAGGAGAGAGCTTAGGTCGAATACGATTGTGCCTGCGGCTGAGGAGGGCAATCAGGGTAACCAAGGGGCTGAGGTTCCTCCTAGTGGAAACTTACCTCCTCCGCCACCACCTGGGGATGGAGAGCCAGAGCAACAAGGACAGGTTGGTCCAGTTTTGGGTGATCTAGTACCACTGGTTGAGGCGATCATCGATGGGTATTAGGTTGTGGTAGCCGGAGTGAATGTTCAGGCACCTGCAGTTGGGCAGGTGGGTTTGCTTTTGGAGAGGCTGAGGAGTTTGGGAGCGGTCGAGTTCCATGGTATGTCTCTTGAGGTATTGGAGGCATGGTTGGCTAACACGATCCATATTATGGATCAGATGGTATGTAGCGATGTGCGCAAGCTGGGATGCACGGTTTCTTTGCTCCAGGGTGACACTTATAGTTGGTGGACGACTATCACCGCTGGAATGGAACCCAATGAGGTAGATTGGGAGTTCTTCAGAAGTGCCTTTTAGAGGAAGTATCTTGGTGTGAGATACTTGGATGAGAAGAATCGTAAGTTCATGTCGCTTGTTCACGGAAATCTTTTTGTGGCTTAGTACGAGGTCCAATTCGTACGTCTAAGCCAGTATGCACCTGAGTTGATACCGAGTGAGAGGCATCGTTGTGATCGCTTCCGATATGGGTTGATGTATGAAGTAAAGACATATTAGTTGGCTACGTACTACACGAATTTTGATGTGCCTGTATGTCGATCTAAGGACATCGAGAAAAATTTAGGCTTGTCATCTCGTGGAGGTGGTTCCAGCTCTAGTAAGAGAGTAGCTGAGTTTAGTTCTGGTGGTGGATGGAACAAGAGAGGCCGAGATAAGAGATATCAGCCTCCTGCTAGGCGAGGTAATGTTGGGCATGGTGCACCGGTTCAGAGAAACATGATGAGGGCGGAATAGAACACGTGTTGGACGTGTGAGTCGAGGGACCATCTGAGGCGAGATTGTCCTCGTGCGGCTAGAGAGGCACATGCTCCAGTTGTGGTGATTGGGAATTCTTGCTGGAACTGTGGTTCAGCTGATCATATGAGGCGTGAGTGTCCTCTATTGGCTGGTGGAGGCTAGGGACGTGCACCTGCTGTGGCTGCACCTTAGAGAGGTCGTGGGCGCGGCCGAGGAAATTTTTAGAGGAGATATGAGGGTAGCATGGTATCGCTCATACAGTAGCAGTTCATCCTGAGGGAGGCGGTCCTGCGAGGGTCTATGCTCAGCACGAGGGGCGCAACGACACCAATGTCATTGCAGGTACCTTTGTTCCACAATCTTTATCATTGTTGGCTTTGATTGATTCTGGACCCACACATTCTTACATCTTAAGTGAGCATGCACATTTGCTTGATATACCTATTGAGTTTCTTGAAGTAGGAATGCAAGTGACTAGTTCTTTTGATGAGATTGTGGTCACTAGGAAGTTGTATCGGAGGTGTCTATTATCTGTTCAGGGTCATGTTTTTCTTGTGGATTTGATGGAGTTACCTTTTTATGGTTTTGATGTGATCCTTGGTATGGATTAGTTATCTGAGCATAGAGCAGTGGTTGACTTTGAAGTTAAGCGAGTCATCTTAAAGCTTGTGGATGATTTTGAGGTGGTGATAGTAGGCGAGAATGTGAAATTCTTGTCCAATGTGGTTTCGGCTATGGAAGCAAGCTGTATGCTAAGGATGGGTTGTGATGCCTATCTTGTATACGATATGAATCATGGTACAAAGGATGTACGTGTGCAGGACATCAAAATCGTTTGCGATTTTTCGTGTGTCTTTCCGGAAGAATTGTTGTGGTTGCCGCCAAACAGAGAAGTTGAGTTTGGTATCGAGTTGTATGAGAATACGACTCCAGTGTCCATTGCTCCTTATCGCATGGCACCTAAAGAGCTGAAAAAGTTGAAGACGCAACTTCAGGAGTTGCTTGATCGAGGGTTCATTCGGCCGAGTGTTACACCGCGGGGAGTGCCAGTGTTGTTTGTGAAGAAGAAAGATGGGACAATGCAGATGTGTATAGATTATCAGCAGCTGAACACGTTGACGATCAAGAACAAGTATCCCTTGACAAGGATTGATGATTTCTTTGATCAGTTTCGAGGAGCCTTGGTGTTTTCTAAGATAGACTTGAGGTCAAGGTATTACTAGTTAAAGGTGAAGGATATGGATGTACCGAAGATGACTTTTCGGACAAGGTACAAGCATTATGAGTTCTTAATGATGTCGTTTGGTTTGACCAACACACCTGTTGCTTTTATGGACATGATGAATCACGTATTCCATGAGTTCTTGGATCAGTTTGTGGTGGTGTTCATAGATGATATCCTTGTGTACTCTCGTACCGAGGAGGATCATGAGAGACACCTAAGGATAGTGTTACAAGTGTTGTTGGAAAACCAGCTTTATGCTAAGCTGAGTAAGTGTGAGTTTTGGCTTAGGGAGGTGGTCTTCCTTGGACATGTTGTATCGACTGAGGGTATCCGCGTTGATTCGCATAAGGTAGAGGCAGTGATGAGTTGGAAGGTGCCTAAGTCAGTGACAGAAGTTCGAAGTTTTCTTGGTTTGGCTGTATATTACCATAGGTTTGTTGAGGGTTTCTCGAAAATTGCTGCACCCTTGACCAAGTTGTTGCAGAAGAATGTTCGCTTTGAGTGGACAGATACGAGGCAGCAAGCTTTTGAGAAGCTGAAGAAAGCTTTGACGCAAACTCCTATCCTGATTCAACCTGAGTCTGGTAAGGAGTTTGGAGTCTATAATGACGCTTCCATTGTTTGTTTGGGCTTTGTGTTGATGCAGTAGGGTAAGGTAGTGGCGTATGCATCTAGACAGTTGAAGGTGCATGAGTGTAACTACCCTACTCACGATCTTGAGCTTGTGGCTGTTGTGTTTGCCTTGAAGATTTGGAGGCATTATTTGTATGACGAGAAGTGTGTGGTGTTCACAGATCATAAGAGTTTAAAATATCTTATGTCTCAGAAAGAGTTGAATCTTAGGCAACGTTGTTGGGTGGAGTGGCTTAAGGATTATGATCTGTCGATCAAGTATCATTTGGGAAAGGCCAATGGTGTGGCCGATGCTTTGAGCAGGAAAGTGGCTGTGGAATTGAGGGTGATGTTTGCTCGCTTGAGCATATCGCATGGTTGTGGTCTTGTTGCTGAATTGCAAGTGAAACCATCTCTGATCCAGTCGATCAAGGATATGTAGTTGCTTGATGATTCTCTTGTTCCTCACGTTCAGGGTATCGCAGATGGTAAGCCTCCGGATTTTAGTTTTAATGATGATGGTTTTCTGTGTTTTGGGAGTCGAATAGTGGTGCCAGATGATGTTGAGTTGAGGCGCACTATTCTGACTGAAGCTCATAGTAGTCCTTTCGCTATGCACCCTGGTAGTACGAAGATGTATCGTGATTTGAAGGATGAGTACTATTGGGTGGGGTTGAAAAATGATGTTGCCTAGTTCGTTAGCAAGTGTATGGTGTGTCAGCGAGTGGAAGCTGAACATCAGGTACCTTCTGTGTTTTTACAACCTTTGAGAATACCATAATGGAAATGGGAAAGGATTACCATGGATTTTGTGTCTGGGTTGCCTTTGTCACCATCAAAGAAGAATTATGTTTGGGTGATTGTTGATCGCCTTTCGAAGTATGCACATTTCTTGCCTGTGCATACTACGTATACCTTGGATAAGCTGGCAGAGCTGTACATTGCTAAGATTGTGCAGCTGCACGGTGTGCCAAAATCTATAGTTTCGGATAGAGATCCGAGGTTCACGTCGAGGTTTTGGGAATGTTTGCATCAGGCCTTGGGTACAAGGCTGAATTCCAGTAATTTTTTATCATCCTCAAACAGATGGACAGTCAGAACGTCTTATCCAGGTGCTTGAGGATATGTTGAGATGCTGCGTTATTGATTTTCAGGGTTCTTGGGAGAAGCACTTATCGTTGGTTGAGTTTGCTTACAACAATAGTTACCAGTCAAGTATCCAAATGGCTCCATACGAGGCTTTGTATGGGAGAAAGTGTAGAACCCCTCTTTGTTGGCCAGAAGCTGAGAAAAAGTTGATTTCGATCCAGGCTATGTTGAAAGGAACCACCGTGAAGGTGAATCTCATTTGTGAGCGTTTGAAGGCAGCATCGGATCAGCAAAAGTCTTACACAATTCTGAAGCATAAGGATACTGAGTTCGCGGTTGGCGAACGTGTGTTTTTGAAAATATCGCCTTGGAAGAAGATGATGAGATTTGGGCGTAAGGGTAAGCTTAGCCCGAGGTTTATTGGAACTTATGAGGTTGTGGAGCGTATTGGTGTTGTCGCTTATCGGTTGAGGTTGCCTCCCGAGTTGGAAAAGATTGATGACGTGTTCCATGTTTCGATGTTACAGAGGAAAAGATTGTCTTATGACGAGGAACCAGTGAAGATCCTGGATTCAAGCAGTAAAGTTCTTCGTGGCAAGATGATAGAGCTTGTGAAGGTGTTGTGTCGACACCGACGAGTTGAGGAGGCCACTTAGGAAAGCAAGGCGGACATGTTGAAGCATTTCCGCATCTTTTTCCTTCAGGTATAATTTCGAGGACGAAATTTCCTAAGTGGGGGAGAGTTGTAACGCCCTGGTTTTGGGCCTAGATGGTTTAGACATCGGACCGGACCGGTCAGGAATGGTTCGAATTGTATTAGGTGGTTTAGGAAAATCAATGATCGAGAAAGGATAAAATTATGACAAAAATTGCTAAAATCCCCTAAAATCATGTTTAAGAGATTTGTCAAATCAATTTTACAAAAAGAGTTCTGGAAGATGTACATTTAGGTAGTGACCAAAATGTAAAGTTTTAAAACTGTGGAAAATTGCAAATTTCAAAGAGGAGTCAAAAATCTTAGAATCTTTATGGAGCTTTGGTGCAATTAAACCTTCCTTAAATTGACATATGTTTTAAATGAGTTATTTTAATTGATTAAAAAGGATTTTAAATTATTTTAATTAATTAAATGGTTATTTGAGATTTCATTTTACGTAACTAACTTTCATTTCAGTAAAACCATTTTTCTCAACTCTTTCTCTAGATTTATTTTCCCCAAACACTCTCTCTTTGATTTCTAAATCATTTCCAAGAGTTCTCTTCAAGATTTTCAAGATTTGTGAAGCAAAAACTTGTCAAACCTTAAGGAAGCCAAGGATTGAAGGTAAATCTAGTTCTCAACCTTCAATCTAGGTTCTTTATTGAAATTCCTAAGATCTTTAGCTCCTAATTGTTGTTTTTGACTGAGTTTTGATTATAATTTTGTTTTAATATCCAAATCTTACAAATTAGAGGTTTAAATCTTGATTTTCGGAGTGTTGTTGATGAGCTCTGTTTTGGATTGATTTCAATTGAGTTCTGAGTTGATTATTGTTGAGTGTATAAAAGTTTTATATTTTACCCCCTATTTAACCCATATTTCTGCTGCATTCAAGCATAATTCATTGCATTTAGGATAGATTTCATTTATACATCACAATTATATTAAATGGCACAATTGCTACTGAATTTGGTTACTTTTGCAGGTAGCTGTTGTAGCAGACGCAGGGCAGTGGAGAAGCAGAGCTGAAACACAGGACTGCAGTCGATGCAAAGGATGCTGCCATGGCCGTTGCCGTGGCAGCCAATGACGACAACCATATTGAAGGGAAAAAGTGAAGTTGAGCTCGACAAAAAGAGGAAATTAAGCCGGTTTGTTGTGAAGCACTCCTATATTTTTCTGAGCCCTAGGTCAGAATGAAGGCCAAGCCAAAGTTCAAGGAAGAAACTCAAGGCAAGGAAAGAGGACGAATTAAAGACATCTACTATGAAGATTTAGTCTTTAATAGAGTTGTACTTTAATTTAAACTTGTATTCTTGCCATATTAGAAAACTTGAACCCAAGGCCTATATAAAGGCATGTAATTCAACCTAGGGAAGGAAATCTTATTCTCTAGCTGTTTTCCCCTAAACCCTAGTTGTTTTCCCCCTTCTCATCATGTTCTAAACTTCCCCTAGGGCTAAGGGTTGATTCTGTAAAGTAGTTGCAAGGATTGCATTGTTTTAGGATTTTTTTGTTCTGTTCAATAAAATATACTTCAAGTTTGCTTATTCTGGTTTTCAACATCTTGCAAGTGTATCAGGAGAGCATTGTGAGATTATACATTTACTTAATATCGGGAGAGTTAAGTATACGAAAGGAATAAGTACGGGTTCTCTAGTTTATGGTTGAACTATCTCGGACCTAGGGATAAGACGAGGTTAAGTGGCTAAGGAAAAATTCAACAACATCGGTTTCATCCTTCGATTCACGCCGGGAGGTATCATCAAAGACGTGTTCATCGACAGACTTGGACCTAGGAATAGGACAAGTCACAACAGAGATTCTTGCCAAGCTTGAAGTACAGTGTTGTGTGATCGCTGCCGCGACAACAACAGACCGCTGTCGCCGTAGGTGCTGCCGCGACAGGAGCAACGACAGAACAAGGAGTTTTATACATTGCAACACCTACACTACTGAGCAAATCAATACCGACCTATTTTCTCTATCCTGAATCCTTTAATCCTTTATCTTCAGTATTCTTTATTATTCCCTTACAAACAATTAAAATTATTTTCTTCTTTCTTGTGCAGCAATTCAAGGTTAAGGATATTTCCAGTCCCTGTGGATTTGACATCCGATACTTCGTGTATCACTTTACTACTTGCGTCGTGTACACTTGCACTATATTGCGATAGACTCTTTTACACGCAACAAGTTTTTGGCGCCGTTGCCGGGGACTGGCAACATATCTTTACCCTACTTTTACTGCACATTTTTTTAATTTTTTCTGTTTTATTTAGATTGTTCACCTTGTGCTTTTAACAAGGTCTTTCGTTTGCTTATGCGTAGATCTCAACGAGGCAAAGAACCTGAGCACAAATTAGACCCTGAAATCGAACGAACGTGCAACCTCAAGAAACAAGTCCGCCTCATAGTAGAAAGAAACGAGTACATGGAGGAACAGTTAGAAGCAATGGTGAACGGAAGACACGAAGACAGGAGGAACAACCAAGGGAATCCCCAAGATCCTAACGATCCTATCGGAGATGGAGGAAACGGACAGCCTGCCGCTCCTGCTGCTGCTGGGGCCACACGCCGGTCATGCCGCGATTACATGATCAACGATCATGTGGAACTAGAGACCACCCTGCCAGATATGGAAGCTGAAAATTTCGAGCTGAAACCTGTCATGTTCAGCATGATTAATTCTGCTGGCCAATTTAGTGGTGCTGCTACACAGGATGCTAGGGAACATCTGAAAACGTTCCAAGAAATCTGTGGTTCGTTTAGACTACCATGAGTAAATCTGGAGATACTGAGGCTTCGGTTATTTCCTCATTCATTGAGGGACAGAGCTAAAAACTTGGTGGAACAAACTAACGTCGGGTTCAATTCGAACTTGGGCAGATTTAACTCGTGCATTTTTATCTCGTTTTAATCCTTCCCATTTATCTGAGCGATTACGTAACGAAATTGCTACTTTTCAGCAGGAAGATGACGAGCCAATGCACGAGGCGTGGGATAGGTTTACTACTCTTCCGAGGAATTGCCCAATGCACGGATTCCCTGTTTGGAATCAAGTCATCAATTCTATAATGCTGCCAACCTACAGACTCGCATGATAATTGATTCAACAGCCAATGGGTTGCTGTTAGATAAAGATCTGGATGAAGCCATGGTAGTGTTAAAGAATTTGGCAAAGAATGTAACCCCCTTAACCCGGCCTAGACGGTCGACCCGAATTAAGAAAGTCACACGGGGAAAACCAAAGTCAACCCGAAAGTCAACCTTGATTAACGACCCTTTTTTTTTCTTTTTAACCTTGTCTAGATGCACTTTAGACCTAATTGTGATCACACAAACATCATACCAAAAGATCACAAACATCAGAGATCAAACAGGGACTCAATTGAACAAATTACAACTTTAGGGACCAAAATGTAAATTCTGATAAATATGAGGACTTAATCCAAATTAAAGTTACCAACTTGAAATTAATCAGGTTTCGTGCTTCTCCGTAAAATTTCAGCTCAAAAGGACTTCCCAAACTCATACAATTGCACAAACAAGTTTCAGGACCAAAACGCAAACATTCCAAAACATATAACTGCCAATGTCAGCCCCCAACGGTCACCCGTTCCGAAACAGGCATAGCCCGTTTCGAAACTCGGGGCCGTTCCGCAACGCGTACCGAAACGGGGGTCTGGCAGTAGCCTTTCCGTTTCGGAACGGCCACTCCCGTTTCGGACGCCTGGGCACAATTAAGGCACCCGTTCCGAAACGGTAGGTGCTGTTCCGAAACACCCTGCACAAATTGCCTCAAAAGCATTATTAAATATGCAATTAAACATCCAATCATGCACCAAACGCCACCAAACTTTACCAGCATGCAATTAAACATAGAAGGGACATATAAGCATCTTCAATTCAACAAAATAACATCTTAAGCAAAAAGCCCCAAATCTATAGGCATGCTTCCTACACAAGTAAGCCATTCAAGCATAAACTTCCAAAACAAGCATGTAAAGATCCAACACCAAAACCAACATTCTCAACATCAAACAACATACTTAGGGAGTACCAAACATCTCCCAAAACATATACATTGGTCCCCCATTGCCAAATTACCAAAAGCTAAAATGTACTTAGAAAACCTTCCATACTTAGAGCTTTGTTTCCACTTGGATGCTTGCCCTCCTTGCTGCCCTCAAGTACTCTAATGTTCTGCATTATTGAATTAAGAAAACGGAAGAGAGCGTAAGCAAAAGCTTAGTGAGGAATGCTCGTAAAACCATTCAATAATGCATTAACAAAACATTTATAAATCATGCTTCAAAACATCAATTGTACATGCTTAAAAGCTTACTTAAAACAAGCATCTCATGCTTCATATCTCAACATGTCATATTGGCCACAAGTGATACATTTCATTTCTTTAAAACAAGTTCATCAACTTTCACCCCAAGGACTTTTAAACACCTTGGCCCCAAGGACTTTTAAACACCTTGGCCTATGGACTTTTAAACACCATAGAAAGGACCACACAAGGACTTTTAACCACCTTTGTGTCCGTATCAAGTTTCACCTCAAGGACTTTTAAACACCTTGAACCCCAAGGACTTTTAAACACCTTGGCCTATGGACTTTTAAACACCATAGAAAGGACCACACAAGGACTTTTAAACACCTTTGTGTCCGTAACAAGAATCATCCAAGGACTTTTAACCACCTTGATGTTCTTAAGTAAACAAGGCTCACTCAAGGACTTTTAACCACCTTAGTGACCTTAACCTTTTCAAAACATCACTTGCCAATATACATCATTATCATCAATTTATCCACTGTTTTAAAGCATTAAACCAAGCCATATTCATCATGCATTTAAAAGCATCAAACCACATTTAATCAATGTTCAAAAACAAGGAACTCTTACCTTGAGCTTCCTTCAACATATGGCTTACAAAAACAGCATTAACCATGCTAAATCATGCTTTCAAAACAGTAATTAAAACATGCAATAAACCACTTTGCATCACACATAGTCATGGCCACCACTAGAGAGAATTTCCGAAAACTTATACTCCAACTTAGCAAAGTTGTTTAGACTTAAACTAAGCTCCCAAGACATTGGTTTCAAAGCCGAAAACCCAATTTCACTCACCGATTCCACTTCGCCTCTTGCCGAAGCACCAAATCAAGCCTCCGGATCACCACCACTTGGATCCAAAGATGCCTCCCCTGATTAAACACATTAAAGCAGAGATTTAATGCATTATCATGCATCAAAAGCTTCAATGAAAGCACTCAAACTCGCTGCTCTCATTCACACTCCAATTTCGGCCACCAAACACAACCGAAATTGCATCAAAACCACTTCTCAACAAAGCCCAGCCATAAACCAGCAAAACCTAACATCCATTAACACCATTTAACATCTAAAAAACAACCTATAAACATCCTTATACCTCCAGCAACATCAGATCCACAAGATCACCACAAAAACATCCAAGAATCACAAGCTAAACTTAGGAAACACAACCTATCCGGGATTGCATTAATCAAAACTCATTTCCTTATCAATTTAGAGTTCATTTAACATCAAAAACACACCTCAAATCACAGATTAATCATATCTAACGAAAATCATCAAAAATCACCAAATCTTGCATTATAAGCCAAGATCCATTTCACCACTTAAAATCCTTTAATAAAACTTCAATTAAGAGTTGAGAACTTGGGAATTTCAGTAAAGAACTGATAGTTTAGAGGAGAAGGACGTTCTTACCTCCAAACTTGTGTTTCTCCACTTTTTGGAATCAAAAACCTTGTTGAATCAACTAGCAAATGATGAGGTTTTGAAGATATGTTGATTAGGAATCAAAAGAATGTTGAAAGGAGGATTTTAGGTGAGAAAATCAGAAACAACTCTCTGGAAAACAAATGTTTGGATTGAGAGAAAATGAGAGAAAGAAAATAGAAAAGTTAGTTAAGAAAATAGCCAAATGGCCTTTCCCTCCACTTTTGATATGTTTTAAAATCAGAATAAATCTCAAAATATCTTAGAAAAATCTGGAGAAACTACTTTTGGAATAATAGCTCCTTAAAGATTCAAAGTTTCAACTTTTTATAAAACAGTCACAAAACTTTCAAAAATTACATTTTGGTCACTAGCCAAAATGTCACTCTTCCAAAACCCATTTTTCAAAATTGATTTCACAGTTCACTTAATTATATTAAAAGATGATTTTAGAAAATTTTTCCATATTTTTAATGCAACCCGAACTAGGCTTTCCTAATTTCACCTCTTTAGATTCGAACAGCACTTTGACCAAACCGGTCAACGCCCAAAACTTCTAAGCCCAAAACCGGGGCGTTACAAAGAATGAAGAGCAATTTCCCACATCGAGGAGAGGTAAACACGTACTAGCTGTGAAGGATTACGAAGCCGATAATTCCTTAAAAACACATGTTGCGTATCTCACAAAGGCAGTAGAAAACTTGCTGAAGAAAGATTCATAACCGGTCTACGCTGCAGAAGAGGTATGTGGGACTTGCAGTGGGAATCATAGTTCAGAAGACTGCCCGCTACAGCTAGAGTAAGGGATGTATGTTGGAAACTATAACAAGCAAAATTACAATTCCAACAATTACAATCCCAACTGGAGGAAAGACCCCAAGTTCTCATGGAGCAACCCAAACAACGCCCTGAATCCTCAAGTACAGAACACTCTAAATCAGGGGGCACCTAGAATTCTGACACGGCAGCAACCGCAACAGCAGTCGCAACAGCCGCCAGCAGCCACACCTTGGCCACATTTATGTCACAGACAAGAACTTACATCGCAAACATGGATCACTTCGTCAAGAAGACTGAGATGTTCATGGATAAAACAGAGATGCGAATGACTAATCATGAAGCTACTCTGAAATCACTGGAGACACAGATGGGTCAGGTTTCCCATCATATTAAGCCAAGGCAGAACGGAGGATTCCCTAGCGATACTGAGGTCGCTAGACAACCCACACATGAGCAGAGCAAAGCTATCACAACTAGGAGTGGGAAGCAATTACCAGGGCCGGAGAAGAAAGATGAACCAATTAAGGAACCAACCCTAGAATCGACTGCCGCGAACACTGCCCTGGCAGAGGATAAACAGCCTGCTGCCGCCACACCTGCCACGACAGCAGAAGGGAAAGAGGAGAAGGATGAAGAACCTAAGCCTTCTCAGATCCGAATACCATGGGAAGGACGCATTGAAGATAATCGTCCTCGACCTCCTTTTCCACAGCGGCTACAGAAACAAAAACAAGAGTTCCAGCTTAAGAAGATCTATGATATTTTTAAGCAGGTCCACATCAATATTTCGCTGTTAGATGCCATCAAGGAGATGCCCGGCTATGCCAAATATCTCAAGGATGCTATGTCGAAGAAATCCAGACTTGGGGAATTTGAGACGGTTAAATTGAGAGAAGGATGCATGACTATTCTACACAAGCATCCACCCAGAAAAAGAAGGATCCTGGGAGCTTCATAATACCGTGCATAATTGGTGATAAATTCGTGGGTAAGGCACTTTGTGATCTAGGTGCTAGTATTAATTTAATGCCAAAATCTGTATTTAAGAAATTAGGTATTGGACGAGCACGGCCCACGACAGTTATGGTGCAGCTGGCAGACCTCTCTTACGTGCACCCAGAAGGAAAGATTTGTAACCCCCTTAACCCGGCCTAGACGGTTGACCCGAATTAAGAAAGTCACACGGGGAAAACCAAAGTCAACCTGAAAGTCAACCTTGATTAACGACCCTTTTTTTTTCTTTTTAAACTTGTCTAGATGCATATTAATCCTTAGATATGATCATACAACAGCATACTCAAAGATCATAAACATCAGAGATCAAACAGGGATCCAATTGAACAAATTACAACTTTAGGGACCAAATTGTAATTTCTGATATATATAAGGACTTAACCCAAATTAAAGTTACCAACTTGAAATTAATCAGGTTTCATGCTTCTCTGTGAAATTTCAGCTCAAAAGGACTTCCCAAACTCATACAATTGCACAAACAAGATTCAGGACCAAAATGCAAACAATTCAAAACATATAACTGCCACTGTCAGCCCCAACGATCAGCCGTTCCGAAACGGGGGACAGTCCGTTTCGAAACTCGGGGCCGTTCCGCAACGCGTACTGGAACGGGGTCGGGCAGTAGCATATCCGTTCCGGAACGGTGTTGCCCGTTTCGAACGCCTGGGCTGCTTTGAGGCACCCGTTCCGAAACGGTAGGCACTGTTCCGAAACGGCCTGCACAAAATGCAGAATTTTACCTACTTTAACATGCAATTGACCAACCAATCATGCTCCAAATGCCACCAAACTTTACCAGCATGCAATTCAACATATATGAGATATACTTGCATCAACAATTCATCAAAACATCAACATATGTGAAAAGCCCCAAATCTATAGGCATGCTTCCTACACAAGCAACCATTCAAGCATAAACTTCCAATTCAAGCATATAATGGCCAACCACAAAAACCAGCATTCTCAACAACATTCAAAATACTTAGGGAGTTCAAAACATCTCCCAAAACATACACATAGGTCCCCCATTGCCAAATTACCAAAAGCTAAATGTACTTAAGAAAACCTTCCATACTTTGAGCTTTACTTCCACTTGAATGCTTGCCTTCCTTGCTGCCCTCAAAGTACTTTAATGTTATGCATTATTGATTTGAGAAAACAAAGAGAGAGCGTAAGCAAAAGCTTAGTGAGGAATGCTCAATAAAACCATTCAATATTGCATTTATAAAACACTTTATAAATCATGCTTCAAATCATCATTTACACATGCTCAAAAGCATACTTAAACATGCATCTCATGCTTCATATCATAACATGTCATATTGGCCACAAGTGATAAGTTCCATTTCTTTAAAAACAAGTTCATCAACTTTCACCCCAAGGACTTTTAAACACCTTGGCCCCAAGGACTTTTAAACACCTTGGCCCATGGACTTTTAACCACCATGGAAAGGACCACACAAGGACTTTTAACCACCTTTGTGTTCGTATCAAGTTTCACCCCAAGGACTTTTAAACACCTTGGCCCCAAGGACTTTTAAACACCTTGGCCCCATGGACTTTTAAACACCATGGAAAGGACCACACAAGGACTTTTAACCACCTTTGTGTCCGTAGCAAGAATCATCCAAGGACTTTTAACCACCTTGATGTTCTTAAGTAAACAAGGCTCACTCAAGGACTTTTAACCACCTTAGTGACCTTAACCTTTGCAAAACATCACTTGCCAATATACATCATTATCATCAATTTATCCACTGTTTTAAAGCATTAAACCAAGCCATATTCATCATGCATTTAAAAGCATCAAACCACATTTAATCAATGCTCAAAAACAAGGAACTCTTACCTTGAGCTTCCTTCAACATATGGCTTACAAAAACAGCATTAACCATGCTAAATCATGCTTTCAAAACAGAGTTTAAAACATGCAATAAACCACATTGCACAACAATCAAATCATGGCCACCACTAGAGAGTATTTCCGAAAACTTACACTTGAGCTTAGCAAAGTTGTTTAGACTTAAACTAAGCTCCCAAGACATTGGTTTCAAGCCGAAAACCCAATTTCACTCACCGATTCCACTTCGCCTCTTGCTGAAGCACCAAATCAAGCCTCCGGATCACCACCACTTGGATCCAAAGATGACTCCCCTGTTTTAACACATCAAAACAGTAGATTAATGCATCATCATGCATTAATATCCTCAATGAAAGCACCTAAACTCGCTGCTCTCATCCCCACTCCATTTTCGGCCACCAAACACAACCGAAAATGCATCCAAACCACTTCTCAACAAAGCCCAGCCACTAACCATCAAAACCTAACATCCTTTAACATCATTCAACATCTAAAAAGAACCTAATAACATCCTTATACCTCCAGCAACACCAGATCCACAAGATCACCTAAAAAACAACCAAGAATCACAAGCTAAACTTAGGAAACCCAACCTATCCGGGATTGCATCAATCAAAACTCAATTCCTTATCAATTTAGAGTTCAAATAACATCAAAAACACATCTCAAATCACAGATTTAACAGATCAAACGAAAATCATCAAAAATCACCAAATCTTGCATTATAAGCCAAGATCCATTTCACAACTTAAAAGCCTTTAATAAAACATCAATTAAGGATTGAAAACTTAGGAATTTCAGTAAAGAACTGATAGTTTAGAGGAGAAGGATGTTCTTACCTCCAAACTTGAGTTTCTCCTCTTTTTGGAATCAAAAACCTTGATGAATCAAGTAGCAAATGATGAGGTTTTGTAGATATGATGATTAGGAATCAAAAGAGAGTTGAAAGGAGAGATTTAGGTGAGAAAATCAGAAACAATTCTCTGGAAAGAAAGTGTTTGGGTTGAGAGAAAATGAGAGAAAAGAAAATAGGAAGTTAGTTATCAAAATGGCCAAAATGGCTTTCCCTCCTCTTTTGATATGTTTTAAAAATTAGAATATAGCTTAAAATATCTTAGAAAAATCTGGAGAAACTACTTTTGGAATAATAGCTCCTTAAAGATTCAAAGTTTCAACCCTTTCTAAAACAGTCACAAAACTTTCAAAAATTACATTTTGGTCACTAGCCAAAATGTCACCCTTCCAAAACTCATTTTCCAAAATTGACTTCACAGTTCACTTAATTATATTAAAAGATGATTTTAGAACATTTTTCCATAATTTTAATGCAACCCGAACTAGGCTTTCCTAAATTCACCCTTTTAGATTCGAACAGCACTTTGACCAAACCGGTCAACGCCCAAAACTTCTAAGCCCAAAACCGGGGCGTTACAACTCTCCCCCCCTTAAGAAATTTCATCCCCGAAATTTACCTGAAGGAAAGAGATAAGGAAACTGCTTCAGCATGTCTTCCTTCCGCTCCCACGTGGCTTCCTCAACACCTCGATGCTTCCACAGCACCTTCACCAACTCAATGGTCTTGCCACGAAGAACCTTGCTATCCGAATCAAGAACCTTCACCGGTTCCTCATCATAGGTCAAATCCGGATTCAATTCCACTTCCTCCACATGCATCACATGCAAAGGATCAGATCTATACTTCCGGAGCATAGAAACATGGAACACATCATGAATCTTCTCCAACTCCTGAGGTAACCTCAACCGATACGCAACAGGACCCACACGCTCAACCACCTCATATGGTCCAATGTACCTAGGGCTCAACTTACCCTTCCGGCCAAACCTCATCACCTTTTTCCAAGGCGAAACCTTCAAGAACACACGGTCACCCACCGCATACTCAATCTCTTTACGCTTCAAATCCGCGTAAGACTTTTGCCGATCAGAGGCAGCCTTCAACCGCTCACAAATGAGCTTTACCTTCTCTGTGGTCCCTTTCAACAAAGCCGGCATCGAAACCAACTTTTGACCAGTTTCAGCCCAACAAAGAGGAGTCCTACACTTCCTCCCGTACAAAGCCTCATAAGGTGCCATCTGTATACTTGCCTGATAACTATTGTTATAAGCAAACTCAACCAAAGGCAGATGCTTCTCCCAAGAACCCTGAAACTCAATCACGCAGCACCTCAACATATCCTCCAAAATCTGGATAACTCGCTCAGACTGACCATCCGACTGAGGATGATAGGATGTACTGAAATGCAACCTTGTACCCAGAGCTTGATGCAAACACTGCCAGAAACGCGATGTGAACCTCGGATCCCTATCCAACACAATCGACTTAGGCACACCATGCAGCCGCACAATCTCAGCAATGTACAGCTCTGCCAACTTATCCAAAGAAAACGTGGTATGCACAGGCAGGAAATGCGCACACTTCGTTAGGCGATCCACAATCACCCAAACAGAATTCTTCTTCGAGGGAGACAAAGGTAAACCAGATACAAAATCCATGGTAACCCTTTCCCACTTCCATTCAGGGATTTTCAACGGTTGCAACAACCCTGAAGGAACCTGATGCTCAGCCTTAACTCGCTGACACACCAAACACTTGCTCACAAACTCCGCAACATCCTTCTTCAAACCCACCCAATAGTACTCATCACGAAGATCACGATACATCTTGGTACTACCAGGGTGCATAGCAAAAGGACTACTATGACCTTCAGTCAGAATAGCACGCCTCAACTCAGCATCAACAGGCACTACTATCTGACTCCCAAAACACAACACTCCATCATCATTAAAGCAGAAATCCGAAGGTCTACCCTCCGTGATATCCTGAACATGAGACACCAAGGAATCATCCAGCAACTGCTTATCCTTGATCAACTGAACCATAGATGGTTTCACTTGCAACTCAGCAACAAGACCACCATCTTGCGATATGCTCAAGCTAGCAAACATAGCCCTCAGCTCAACAGCTACTTTCCTACTCAAGGCATCCGCAACAACATTAGCTTTTCCAGGATGATACTCAATCATCAGATCATAATCCTTGAGCAACTCCAACCAACGCCGCTGCCTAAGATTCAACTCCTTCTGAGACATCAGATACCTCAAACTCTTGTGATCTGTGTACACAGTACACTTCTCACCATACAGATAATGTCTCCAGATCTTCAGAGCAAAAACCACTGCAGCCAGCTCAATATCATGCGTAGGGTAATTGCGCTCATGCACTTTCAACTGCCGCGATGCATAAGCCACCACCTTACCCTCCTGCATCAGCACACACCCCAAACCAACATAGGATGCTTTCAAAACCACATTTTCAATGTATAAAACCAAGAAATCCATTTGCTTAAAAAGCCAATTCATATCACCAACATAGGATGCATCACTGTAAACCCAAAGCCGCCTTAAGCTTCTCAAAAGCCTGCTGTCTCGCTTCCGTCCACTCATACTTTACATCCTTTTGCAACAGCTTCGTCAAAGGAGCAGCAATCTTGGAAAAACCGTCCACAAACCTACGGTAGTATCCCGCCAAACCAAGGAAACTACGGACCTCGTGAACAGACTTAGGAACTTTCCAATTCATCACCGCCTCAATCTTCTAAGGATCAACACGAATCCCCTCAGCTGAGACCACATGCCCAAGAAACACCACCTCCTTAAGCCAGAACTCACACTTGCTCAGCTTAGCATAGAGCTGATTCTCCAACAAAGCCTGCAGCACAATCCTCAAATGCTCTTCATGCTCCTCCTCAGTACGCGAGTACACGAGGATATCATCAATGAATACCACAACGAACTTGTCCAGGTATTCATGAAACACACGATTCATCATGTCCATGAAAGCAGCAGGAGCATTTGTCAGACCAAACGGCATCACAAGGAACTCATAATGCCCATACCTTGTCCTGAAAGCTGTCTTAGGCACATCCACATCCTTCACCTTCAACTGATAATACCCTGACCTCAAGTCAATCTTAGAGAACACAGCAGCTCCCCGAAATTGATCAAAGAGATCATCAATCCTCGGCAAAGGATACCGATTCTTGATAGTCAACTTATTCAGCTGACGGTAATCAATGCACATTCTCATAGTGCCATCCTTCTTCTTCACAAACAAGACCGGTGCTCCCCAAGGTGACACACTCGGCCGGATGAAACCACGATCAAGCAACTCTTGCAACTGCGTCTTCAGCTCCTTCAGCTCCTTAGGTGCCATTCAATAGGGAGTAATGGACACAGGAGTTGTATTCTCATACAGCTCAATTCCAAACTCCACCTCGCGGTTAGGAGGTAAACCAGGCAACTCCTCAGGAAAAACACCAGGAAACTCCTTCACAACTCTGATATCTTGCACCCTCAACTCTTTAGATCTAGAATTCATCACAAAAGCTAGATAGGCTTCGCAACCTTGCCTCAGCATCCTGCTCGCCTCCAAGGTAGACACCACATTGGCAAGAAACTTCACATTCTCACCAACCACAACAACTTCATAATCATCCGCAAGCTTAAGCGAAACTCGCTTGTTTTCACAATCCACAACAGCATGATGCTCAGCAAGCCAATCCATACCAAGGATTACATCAAAACCATAAAAGGGCAACTCCATAAGATCAACATGAAAAACATGTTCTTGAACAACCAAGGGACACCTTCTATAAAGCTTTCGAGTCACAACAGTCTCACCAAAAGAACTAGTGACACGAACACCAACATCCAAAGACTCAACAGGCAAACCAAGCATGTAACACCCCGGTTTTGGGCTTAGAAGTTTCGGGCGTTGACCGGTTCGGTCAAAGTGCTGATCGAATATATAAGAGTGAATTTAGGAAAGCCTAGTTCGGGTTGCATTAAAAATATGGAAAAATGTTCTAAAATCATCTTTTATTATATAAAAGTGAACTGTGAAATCAATTTTGGAAAATGAGGTTTGGAAGGTTGACATTTTGGCTAGTGACCAAAATGTAATTTTTGAAAGTTGCGGGACAGTTTTATAAAGGATTGAAACTTTGAATCTTTAAGGAGCTATTATTCCAAAAAGGATTTCTCCAGATTTTTCTAAGATATTTTAAGGCTTTATTCTGATTTTAAAGATTAAGAAAAGGAGGGAAATCATTTTAACCAATTTCCTAACTACTTTTTCATTTTCTCTCCATTTTCCTTTTCTCTCATTTTCTCTCAACCCAAACAAAATTCTCCAGATTTCTTTCTCTGATTTTGGCATCTAAATCTCTCTTTTCAACTCTCATTTGATTCCTAATCATCTCATCAACAAAACCTCTCAATTTGCAAGTTGTTTCATCATGCTTTTTGGCTCTAAAAAGGAGAAATTCAAGTTTGGAGGTAAGAACGTCTCTCTCCTCTAAACTATCAGTTCTTTACTGAAATTCCCAAGTTCTCAATCCTTGATTTGTGATTTGTTAATGGTTTTTCAATGAGATCTTGATTTTTGGCTAAAATGCAAGATTTGGTGATTTTGGTGGAATTTTCGTGTGATCTGTTTGGGCAGTGTTTTGAAGTGTCAAAATGATGTTAAATGAATGCTAAGTTGATTAGAAATTGATGTTTAATGAATGCAATCCCGGATAGGTTGAATTTCCTAAGTTTCGCTTGAGTTTTTGGTTGTTTTTGGAGTGTTTTTGGTGATCTGTTAAACCTGGAGGTATAAGGATGTGTTTGTATTCATTTTGGATGTTAATGGATGTATAAAAATGGTTAGAAGTGATGGATATTGGCTGGGTTAAGTTTTGGTAATGTTTGGAGGTGATTTCGGTTGTGTTTTGTAGCCGAATTGTTGGATTTGTGTTGAGCAGCGAGTTTGGTTGTGTGGCTGCTGTTCTTAATGCATAATGATGCATTAATGTGCTGTTTTTGTGTGTTTGAAACAGGGGAGTTTGACCCTTGAGCTTTGAAGGTGTTTGCGGAAGGTTTCGGAAGCTTGGAAGGCTTGTTGGCTAGTCTTGTTTGGTTATTGGTGAGTGAAGTTGGGTTTTCGGCTTTTAATCAAAGGTTTGAAGGTTTTGGGAGCTTAGTTTAAGTCTAAACAACTTTGCTAAGCTCAAGAGTAAGTAAATGGATTTCTTACTTGATTTGTGATATGAATTGGCTTTTTAAGCAATTGTGGTTGATGATTAGGATGCATGAGTTTTGCATGGTTTAATTCTGTTTTGAAAGCATGTTTAAGCATGGTTTAATGCTGGTTTTGAAAGCCATATGTGAAGGATGCTCAAGGTAAGAGATCCTTGGTTTTATACATTGAAAATGTGGTTTTGATGCATGATGTTGCACGTTGTTCAATGGCTTTGTTTAATGCTTTAAAACAGTGAGTTGATGATGATAAATGATGGTTTTTGCATATTGGTTATGCATGTGAATCATTTGATTAATGTGGTAATGGTTTTGCATATTGGTTATGCATGTGAATCATTGGTTTATAATGAAATGGTTTCGCATATTGGCTATGCTTGTGAAACATTGGATTATTGTGGCAAGATGGTTATATTGGCAAGTGATGTAAGTGGTTCTTGGTTCTTTGATCGGATATAGTTAGCCGGCTATAGGATTGGGTGCACCGTGAATAAAGTCGCCTTGGAGGTGGAGTGGTCAAGAGTGGACCGGATAAGCTCCCTTCAAGTATCCTAACGAGATGAGGTCATAGTGGAGGTGTTGCCCACTCGAGGACCTTGGTTATTTGAGGTCATAATGGAGGTGTCGCCCATTCGAGGACCTTGGTTAAGCAAAGGTTATATGGTGTTTAAAAGTCCATATGTGAGGACCTTGTGCTTGTTGAGATCACAATGGCGGTGTTAAGTCCATGTGTGGATCTTGTATAGGGTGTCCCGGATCTCGTTAGTGATTTCTACAACTACCAATCGGTTATGCAAAGGTTGTATGGTGGTTAAAAGTCCATACGGGAGAACCTTGTGCATGTTGAGGTTGTATGGTTGTCCATACATGGGAACCTCGGGAAAAGCTAAGGTTGTATGGTGTTTAAAAGTCCATGCATGGGAACTTTAGGCTTGTAAGGTCATAATGGAGGTGTTGCCCATTCGAGGACCTTGGATTGGGTAGAGTGTAGGGAGCGTAGGGACAACGCTCGGAATCCGCGTATCCGATCGGGTGTTGAGTTGGAAAGTGGATGTGATTGATTACTTGAAGGCCAATATGATGTTCTTAAATATAAAGAAGCATGAGATGCTTGAAATGGTGCATGGTTGCATGTGAAGCATGAGATGCTTGAAATGATGCATGGTTGCATGTGAAGCATGAGTTGCTTGGAAAGATGCATTGTTGCATGAAAGGTGTATGATGCATGTGAATGCATGTTTACTTGTTAGGTTGAACAAGTGTTGATTATCATTTGGTAAATGATGTATATGAGCATGAATAACTTTAATGCATTGAAGTCTTGTAGGACTTGTTTTGAAAAGCATGTGAATATGTTTGTATGGTATATATGTTGCCTTGGTGTAATGCAAGTGTTGGTTGGCTTGTGAAATGGTTTTAAAGGTTTCTTGTTTGAAATGGCTTTCAAGTTTATGAAAGGTATGTTGTGAAATGGAAGTGTTTCCATGGTTTTGTTTTAGCTTTGCATATGGTATTTACGCATGGTTGATGCTTGAGGTTGAAAAGGATTTCAAACATGGTTTTGGTAAACAAATCGGGTTTGTTTTACAAGTGTTTTATGACCCGCTGCATTGATGGTGTTTTGGTTTTGAGCATTCCTCACTAAGCATTATGTGCTTATGCTCTCTTTGTCCATCAATGCAGATCTTTGAAGTTTGGACAGCAAGGAGCAAGGGATTCAAGGTGGACTCCAAGTGAGATGTATGTCTCGGTGAATAGCCATAGTTAATAAAGGCAATGGGGGGAGAATCTCTTGGGATTGTTGTGTTTGTGATCGTTTATGTTGTTCAAGGATGTTTTAATGTTGTTAAAGTTGTTGGAACATGATTTGGCTTAATTGAGATTGTTTTGGAAGGTTTGTGCCTAAATGGTTGCTTGTGTAGGAAGCATGCCTATAGATTTGGGGCTTTTTGCATGTGATGTGTTTCTGATGAATTGTTGATGCAAGCATGTCTCATTTATGCTGAATTGCATGCTGGTAAAGTTTGGTGGCTTTTGGAGCCAGTTTGGATGGTCAATTGTGTGTTTGAGTGAGCAAAATGCAGCTTTCTGGGCTAGGCGTTTCGGAACAGGAGACACCGTTTCGGAACGGGTGCCCTGCATGAACCCAGGCGTCCGAAACGGGTGAGACCGTTCCGAAACGGAAAGGCCTCTGCCCGACCCCCGTTTCGAAACGGGCTATGCCTGTTTCGGAACGGCCCCGCGTTTCGGAACGGGCTGTCTCCCGTTTCGGAACGGTTGACCGTTGGGGGCTGACAGTGGCAGTTATGTGTTTCAAAATGTTTGCATTTTGGTCTTGAATCTTGTTTGTGCAATTGTATGAGTTTGAGATGTCCGTTTGAGCTGAAATTTGGCCGAGATGCATGAAACATGATTAATTTTAAGTTGGTAACTTAAAATCTGGTTAAGGCCTCAAAGTTTTCAAAATTTACAATTTGGTCCCTAAAGTTGTGTTTTGTGCAATTGGGTCCCTGAATGATCTCTGATGGCTGTGATCTTTGAGTATGTTGCTTGTGTGATCACATATAGGACTAATGTGCATCTAGATAAGATTAAAAAGAAAAAAAAAGGGTCGTTAATCAAGGTTGACTTTCGGGTTGACTTTGGTTTTCCCCGTGTAATCTTCGTAGTTCGGGTCAACCGTCTAGGCCGGGCTACGGGGGTTACATTTGGTGGTATCAGAGCTGTGTTGCGAATGCTTGGGGAAAACGGTAAGTTGTTGTGATGTGTGCTTGTTGTTTACCCTGATGTGTGGTTGAATGTTGGTTGAAACACGTGTTTCTGGGCATGATGCTGATGTTTCTGAGCATGTTGTTGATGTTTTCAAGTATGTTTTATGGTTATGAATCTTGGTTGAGCTAATGTGGATATGTGCTGATGTTGTGAGCTGGTCTTATGCTTGTGTTATGCTTGATGGAAGTGTAAGTTGTATGTTATGTTGCTAGTATGCTGTGGCAAGTGGGTGCTGTTTGATGTAAGCATGATCAAAGTATGTTGTTTGATATGCTTGATGTTGTGATATCCATGTTGTGTTGACTGTTATGTCATGTAAAGGGGAGGATTCGGGATACCCATTGCCTTATTAATATAGCTATTGTGTTACTTTGGAGTTGGAATTTGAATCCTTGCTAATGCTGGTCTAACTGGTTTGTTTGTTTGTTGTGATTGTATGTTTGTTGTTGTTAGTGGTATGGCAAAGTCAATGGAGGATTGGCGGTTGAGGGAGATGGTTGCTGCCTTGGGGCAGGTTGTTAAGGCAAGGAATTCACCCTTTGGTAGTGGAGTTTTGTCTCAGTCTTCTGTGCCTAGTGTTGAGGTGGTAAGGCAAGGGAAAGAAGCTAGTTCTGTGGTGAAGAGTTCATCACCTGTTGAGCAGGAGGTGTTGGGAACATCTCAGGCTATGGTTGAGGTAAAGTCAGTAGATGTGCTGGCTGTGGAAGTGAGGGTTTGCCAAAGCAGTGTTTGCTTGATTTGGGTGCTGTGGAGTATCATGGTACTTCCCTGGAGATGTTTGAGGCCTGGTTGGCCAGTGTGGTTCAGATTTTGGATCGGGAAGGCTGTGATTATGCCATTAAGCTGGGGAGTGTTGTTTCTTTGATGTTGGGAGATGCGTGTGCCTGGTGGACATCTGTGGCAGTTGCGTCACATATCCATGATATTGATTGGGATTTCTTTGTATCTGCTTTTTATGAAAGGTATCTTGGAAGGAAGTTCCTAAGGGTTAAGCAAGGCGCGGGTAGTGCTGTTGTTGAGCAAGTATTGCTTGAGCAAGGAGTGGAAGCTCAGTCATCTGTGTGTGACCGTTGTGAAAGGCAACATGTTGGAAATTGTTGGGGCGCAGGTGTTTGTTGGAATTGTGGTTCCAAAGTACATGTTAAGCGTGATTGTCCTCATGGAGCGAGGTTAGCTTTGGTGTTAGCCAAAGAGTTTCAGAAAGGTCGTGGGCACGGCCGAGGCAAGGTTCAGAGGTGGCAGAAAGAGCAGAAAGTAGTGAAGAGTGTGGGAAAGGGGAATTGCTGGAAATGTGGGTCTGCTGGACACAAGAGGCGTGATTGTTTGATGTTGGCTCGGAATAGTCAAGGTTCTTTACCGCAAGAAGTTGGTGGTGACCCTAGTGTGTTAGCTGGTGCTGCAATGGTGTGGCAGGAGGGTGGTGGTTCCGCTAGGAAGAGAGCTCGTCTGATGAAGCCTCAGGGTGGTGTTGTGCTTTCAGGTAATCTTGTTTAGTAATCTTTGCTCTAGTTGCCTAGTTTGGGTTTCTGTTGGTTTTCCTTGCGTGGTAAGTCTAGTCTTGTTGATAGCATGTTGGGGTAATAGTTGTAGTTTGGAAATGTCTTGGGTGTGAAGAAGGCTTGGTAAGTATCTTGTGGTTAATGGTTGTTGGTATGGTGGAGTTAGATGAGTTAGAAGTGAGGTAGGAGGTTGTTCTTAGACGGATTTGAGGATGTTATTGGAGGGTGTGAATTGGCATTCATGCACAGTTAAAATCATTGTTATATACTATATTATATATGTTGGTCCATGCATACATGTGGCATGACATTAGAGGTTTTGCATACATGTACATCAGGCATTGATAGGGCATGTTGGTGATCATGCATACGAGGTTCACACTCGCTAATAACTAATCGAATCTGTTAGTGTGTTGGATTAGGTTGGATGATGGGTTTTTAGAGGTTGTTTTGGTGCTGGGTAAGAGTTAGTAGTGGGGTATATCAAGCTAGCTGCTAGTAGAAGGATAGTGTTCGATGCTCAAGGAGTTTAGTGGTTTGGTGTTGGACGGTATCGGTTGAGTTTAGAATCGGTTTAGTGGTTTGAATAGCTAAGTGGAAGGGGTAGTTCCTTGGTGCTAAGTGATGTTGCAGCTTAGTGGTTGTGTTCCCAAGTGCTGAAGTAGCTTGGCTTTTAAGTTGTTGTGGAAGAGTTGTGTTTGTAAGTGCTGGTTCTTAGTAACCTTTGGGGAGTTAAGAAGATGGTTTGTATGTTTAAGCTGGGCGATGTTTTAGTATGGTAAGTGTTATGGTTGAAGTTGAAGTGGAAGGTCAATGAAAGATTGAAGTTTTTGTTGGTTGTTTGGGTTCTTGTGAGAATTGGTTGGTGGTGTGTGGAATGGCTGACGGAGTCAAGTTGGGATTGTGATGTGATTCTTGGAATCTGGGTGAGTATTCCTGATGAGCTGTTATGGTAATGTTAGCAACAGTTGTGAGGGTTTATCAGTTTTCGTTGAGGGGTTTGAGTAAGCAGTTGATGCTTAAGGATTTTTGTTTGTTGGGTAATTCTTGGAAGAGGTTTGGGAGTTTGCAAGGGTTTTAGAAGCAGAGAAGGTTGCTTAGTGGCTGGATTGGGTTGGCTGTTGTCTTTGTGTAAACAGGTTTTGGGTATGGTGTATTGTAGTGATGTCTGCTGTAAGAGCTGAAGTTCTTCAGGATGATGTTGGGACTGTGTACAGTCCGGTTATGTGAAAGGTTAAGTTGTGGCTATCTTTGTGTTTTCTGGATTCTGTGAACAGCATGTGATGGTGCTAGGTTTGGTGGAGGTTTTGTGTGGAAAGTGTTCAGTGTTGGTCGAGGCTTTTGTGTTGCCTTGTGTTTTGGTTTGGGAAGGTTGTGGTTTTCTTTCGCCGGTTAAATTTCGAGGACGAAATTTCCTAAGGAGGGGAGAGTTGTAACACCCCGGTTTTGGGCTTAGAAGTTTCGGGCGTTGACCGGTTCGGTCAAAGTGCTGATCGAATATATAAGAGTGAATTTAGGAAAGCCTAGTTCGGGTTGCATTAAAAATATGGAAAAATGTTCTAAAATCATCTTTTATTATATAAAAGTGAACTGTGAAATCAATTTTGGAAAATGAGGTTTGGAAGGTTGACATTTTGGCTAGTGACCAAAATGTAATTTTTGAAAGTTGCGGGACAGTTTTATAAAGGATTGAAACTTTGAATCTTTAAGGAGCTATTATTCCAAAAAGGATTTCTCCAGATTTTTCTAAGATATTTTAAGGCTTTATTCTGATTTTAAAGATTAAGAAAAGGAGGGAAATCATTTTAACCAATTTCCTAACTACTTTTTCATTTTCTCTCCATTTTCCTTTTCTCTCATTTTCTCTCAACCCAAACAAAATTCTCCAGATTTCTTTCTCTGATTTTGGCATCTAAATCTCTCTTTTCAACTCTCATTTGATTCCTAATCATCTCATCAACAAAACCTCTCAATTTGCAAGTTGTTTCATCATGCTTTTTGGCTCTAAAAAGGAGAAATTCAAGTTTGGAGGTAAGAACGTCTCTCTCCTCTAAACTATCAGTTCTTTACTGAAATTCCCAAGTTCTCAATCCTTGATTTGTGATTTGTTAATGGTTTTTCAATGAGATCTTGATTTTTGGCTAAAATGCAAGATTTGGTGATTTTGGTGGAATTTTCGTGTGATCTGTTTGGGCAGTGTTTTGAAGTGTCAAAATGATGTTAAATGAATGCTAAGTTGATTAGAAATTGATGTTTAATGAATGCAATCCCGGATAGGTTGAATTTCCTAAGTTTCGCTTGAGTTTTTGGTTGTTTTTGGAGTGTTTTTGGTGATCTGTTAAACCTGGAGGTATAAGGATGTGTTTGTATTCATTTTGGATGTTAATGGATGTATAAAAATGGTTAGAAGTGATGGATATTGGCTGGGTTAAGTTTTGGTAATGTTTGGAGGTGATTTCGGTTGTGTTTTGTAGCCGAATTGTTGGATTTGTGTTGAGCAACGAGTTTGGTTGTGTGGCTGCTGTTCTTAATGCATAATGATGCATTAATGTGCTGTTTTTGTGTGTTTGAAACAGGGGAGTTTGACCCTTGAGCTTTGAAGGTGTTTGCGGAAGGTTTCGGAAGCTTGGAAGGCTTGTTGGCTAGTCTTGTTTGGTTATCGGTGAGTGAAGTTGGGTTTTCGGCTTTTAATCAAAGGTTTGAAGGTTTTGGGAGCTTAGTTTAAGTCTAAACAACTTTGCTAAGCTCAAGAGTAAGTAAATGGATTTCTTACTTGATTTGTGATATGAATTGGCTTTTTAAGCAATTGTGGTTGATGATTAGGATGCATGAGTTTTGCATGGTTTAATTCTGTTTTGAAAGCATGTTTAAGCATGGTTTAATGCTGGTTTTGAAAGCCATATGTGAAGGATGCTCAAGGTAAGAGATCCTTGGTTTTATACATTGAAAATGTGGTTTTGATGCATGATGTTGCATGTTGTTCAATGGCTTTGTTTAATGCTTTAAAACAGTGAGTTGATGATGATAAATGATGGTTTTTGCATATTGGTTATGCATGTGAATCATTTGATTAATGTGGTAATGGTTTTGCATATTGGTTATGCATGTGAATCATTGGTTTATAATGAAATGGTTTCGCATATTGGCTATGCTTGTGAAACATTGGATTATTGTGGCAAGATGGTTATATTGGCAAGTGATGTAAGTGGTTCTTGGTTCTTTGATCGGATATAGTTAGCCGGCTATAGGATTGGGTGCACCGTGAATAAAGTCGCCTTGGAGGTGGAGTGGTCAAGAGTGGACCGGATAAGCTCCCTTCAAGTATCCTAACGAGATGAGGTCATAGTGGAGGTGTTGCCCACTCGAGGACCTTGGTTATTTGAGGTCATAATGGAGGTGTCGCCCATTCGAGGACCTTGGTTAAGCAAAGGTTATATGGTGTTTAAAAGTCCATATGTGAGGACCTTGTGCTTGTTGAGATCACAATGGCGGTGTTAAGTCCATGTGTGGATCTTGTATAGGGTGTCCCGGATCTCGTTAGTGATTTCTACAACTACCAATCGGTTATGCAAAGGTTGTATGGTGGTTAAAAGTCCATACGGGAGAACCTTGTGCATGTTGAGGTTGTATGGTTGTCCATACATGGGAACCTCGGGAAAAGCTAAGGTTGTATGGTGTTTAAAAGTCCATGCATGGGAACTTTAGGCTTGTAAGGTCATAATGGAGGTGTTGCCCATTCGAGGACCTTGGATTGGGTAGAGTGTAGGGAGCGTAGGGACAACGCTCGGAATCCGCGTATCCGATCGGGTGTTGAGTTGGAAAGTGGATGTGATTGATTACTTGAAGGCCAATATGATGTTCTTAAATATAAAGAAGCATGAGATGCTTGAAATGGTGCATGGTTGCATGTGAAGCATGAGATGCTTGAAATGATGCATGGTTGCATGTGAAGCATGAGTTGCTTGGAAAGATGCATTGTTGCATGAAAGGTGTATGATGCATGTGAATGCATGTTTACTTGTTAGGTTGAACAAGTGTTGATTATCATTTGGTAAATGATGTATATGAGCATGAATAACTTTAATGCATTGAAGTCTTGTAGGACTTGTTTTGAAAAGCATGTGAATATGTTTGTATGGTATATATGTTGCCTTGGTGTAATGCAAGTGTTGGTTGGCTTGTGAAATGGTTTTAAAGGTTTCTTGTTTGAAATGGCTTTCAAGTTTATGAAAGGTATGTTGTGAAATGGAAGTGTTTCCATGGTTTTGTTTTAGCTTTGCATATGGTATTTACGCATGGTTGATGCTTGAGGTTGAAAAGGATTTCAAACATGGTTTTGGTAAACAAATCGGGTTTGTTTTACAAGTGTTTTATGACCCGCTGCATTGATGGTGTTTTGGTTTTGAGCATTCCTCACTAAGCATTATGTGCTTACGCTCTCTTTGTCCACCAATGCAGATCTTTGAAGTTTGGACAGCAAGGAGCAAGGGATTCAAGGTGGACTCCAAGTGAGATGTATGTCTCGGTGAATAGCCATAGTTAATAAAGGCAATGGGGGTAGAATCTCTTGGGATTGTTGTGTTTGTGATCGTTTATGTTGTTCAAGGATGTTTTAATGTTGTTAAAGTTGTTGGAACATGATTTGGCTTAATTGAGATTGTTTTGGAAGGTTTGTGCCTAAATGGTTGCTTGTGTAGGAAGCATGCCTATAGATTTGGGGCTTTTTGCATGTGATGTGTTTCTGATGAATTGTTGATGCAAGCATGTCTCATTTATGCTGAATTACATGCTGGTAAAGTTTGGTGGCTTTTGGAGCCAGTTTGGATGGTCAATTGTGTGTTTGAGTGAGCAAAATGCAGCTTGCTGGGCTAGGCGTTTCGGAACAGGAGACACCGTTTCGGAACGGGTGCCCTGCATGAACCCAGGCGTCCGAAACGGGTGAGACCGTTCCGAAACGGAAAGGCCTCTGCCCGACCCCCGTTTCGAAACGGGCTATGCCTGTTTCGGAACGGCCCCGCGTTTCGGAACGGGCTGTCTCCCGTTTCGGAACGGTTGACCGTTGGGGGCTGACAGTGGCAGTTATGTGTTTCAAAATGTTTGCATTTTGGTCCTGAATCTTGTTTGTGCAATTGTATGAGTTTGAGATGTCCGTTTGAGCTGAAATTTGGCCGAGATGCATGAAACATGATTAATTTTAAGTTGGTAACTTAAAATCTGGTTAAGGCCTCAAAGTTTTCAAAATTTACAATTTGGTCCCTAAAGTTGTGTTTTGTGCAATTGGGTCCCTGAATGATCTCTGATGGCTGTGATCTTTGAGTATGTTGCTTGTGTGATCACATATAGGACTAATGTGCATCTAGATAAGATTAAAAAGAAAAAAAAAGGGTCGTTAATCAAGGTTGACTTTCGGGTTGACTTTGGTTTTCCCCGTGTAATCTTCGTAGTTCGGGTCAACCGTCTAGGCCGGGCTACGGGGGTTACAAAGCAATTCAGCATGCTCACGCAAAATGTATGAATGCGTAGTTCCAGAATCTATCAAAGAAAGCAATGACAAGGATTGCAAAGTAATGGTACCTGCAATCACATCCGCATCATTCCTTCCCTCACGCTGAGCATACACCCTCGCTTGGCCTCCACCTTCAGGCTGAATAGCCACAACATGGGCCACTCCACGACCACCTTCCTCTCTCCTCTGGAAATTACCACGGCCGCGCCCACGACCTCTCTGCGGTGCAGCAACAACAGGAGCACGCACTTGATCACCAGCCAACCTAGGACAATCTCGCCTCAAATGGTCTGCGGATCCACAATTCCAACACCCATTACCAGCTGCCGCAACAGGAGCTTGCACCTCTCTCACAGCACGAGGACAGTCACGCTTCATGTGACCACGTGAACCACAGATCCAACAAGCACTCGGATCAGCTCTAGCATTGCCTCCTCTAGCAGGTGCACCACCACCTCTCTTAGCTGAAGACTGATACTTCTGATCACGTCCCCTCTTGTTCCGTCCACCTCTGGAACTATACTCAGCAGCTCTCTTACCAGAACTTGCTCCAGCACCTTTCGCAGATAAACCCAAGTTCATCTCAATGTCCTTGGCTCGGCCCACCAATACATCAAAATCATCATACTCGGTGGCCAGCACATACATTTTCACATCCGTCACTAAGCCATAACGGAACCTCTCGCACCTTGCCCGCTCATCAGGTACCAGCTCAGGTGCATACTGACTGAGTCGCACAAACTGTACTTCATACTCAGCCACATTCATGCTCCCTTGGGTAAGAGACATGAATTCACGCTTCTTCTCATCAAGGTATCTAACACCAAGATATCTCCGCTTGAACACATTCTGGAAGAATGTCCAAGTCACATCAGCTTCAACCATCCCAGCTATGGTGGTCGTCCACCACGTATACGCATCGTCCTGAAGCAAGGACACAACACAACCCAGCTTTTGCACATCCGTGCAGCTCATCTGACCCAAGATTCGCTTGGTACTCTCTAGCCAAGCTTCAGAACTCTCAGCAGACATACCCCTGAACTCAGTCCCACCAAGACTGCGTAAGCGCTCCAAAGGTAGTCTAACACCAGCATCTCCCTGATGCCCAGCTCCTTGAGCTCCAGCTACTGCTGCTCGGAAAGCACCCGCAATAGCTTGTACCAACATAGACATATCAGGCATAGCTTGCCCCTGACCAACCTCTGGTCCAGCAGCTCCAGCACCAGCTGCAGCTTCAGCTCTTTCACCCTCAGCACCACCACCAGGTGGAGGAGGAGGTATCACCGCACTACCCGTGTTTTCCTCATTCTCGTTCTCATTAGGAGCCGTAGCTTGCACATTACCTCGTAACTCTCTACGTGGTGCCATACTTTTACCATGCAATCACAATGCAAATAAAACGAAGTCAGGCCCAGCAAGGTAAGTAATCCAAGTATTCAAGCTCAATTTCATTCAAAATCAACACCATTTCATTAGCTTTTATTTGGCAATGGGTACCCACAACATGCTACATCACAGCATACATCTCAATTGCATCCAAATCACAAGCCACTAAACATGCTTTCGATCAACAAGCATACAAGGCACACATACTTCAATCATGCACACATTCATTCCCAATTACTCGAGAACTCAGCTCTGATACCACCAAATGTAACCCCCTTACCCCGGCCTAGACGGTTGACCCGAATTAAGAGAGCTACACGGGGAAAACCAAAGTCAACCCGAAAGTCAACCTTTATTAACGACCCTTTTTTTTTCTTTTTAAACTTTTCTAGATGCATATTAATCCTTAGATATGATCATACAACAGCATACTCAAAGATCATAAACATCAGAGATCAAACAGGGATCCAATTGAACAAATTACAACTTTAGGGACCAAATTGTAATTTCTGATATATATAAGGACTTAACCCAAATTAAAGTTACCAACTTGAAATTAATCAGGTTTCATGCTTCTCTGTGAAATTTCAGCTCAAAAGGACTTCCCAAACTCATACAATTGCACAAACAAGATTCAGGACCAAAATGCAAACAATTCAAAACATATAACTGCCACTGTCAGCCCCAACGGTCAGCCATTCCGAAACGGGGGACAGCCCGTTTCGAAACTCGGGGCCGTTCTGTAACGCGTACCGGAACGGGGTCGGGCAGTAGCATATCCGTTCCGGAACGGTGTTGCCCGTTTCGAACGCCTGGGCTGCTTTGAGGCACCCGTTCCGAAACGGTAGGCACTGTTCCGAAACGGCCTGCACAAAATGCAGAATTTTACCTACTTTAACATGCAATTGACCAACCAATCATGCTCCAAATGCCACCAAACTTTACCAGCATGCAATTCAACATATATGAGACATACTTGTATCAACAATTCATCAAAACATCAACATATGTGAAAAGCCCCAAATCTATAGGCGTGCTTCCTACACAAGCAACCATTCAAGCATAAACTTCCAATTCAAGCATATAATGGCCAACCACAAAAACCAGCATTATCAACAACATTCAAAATACTTAGGGAGTTCAAAACATCTCCCAAAACATACACATAGGTCCCTCATTGCCAAATTACCAAAAGCTAAATGTACTTAAGAAAACCTTCCATACTTTGAGCTTTACTTCCACTTGAATGCTTGCCTTCCTTGCTGCCCTCAAAGTACTTTAATGTTCTGCATTATTGATTTGAGAAAACAAAGAGAGAGCGTAAGCAAAAGCTTAGTGAGGAATGCTCAATAAAACCATTCAATAATGCATTTATAAAACACTTTATAAATCATGCTTCAAATCATCATTTACACATGCTCAAAAGCATACTTAAACATGCATCTCATGCTTCATATCATAACATGTCATATTGGCCACAAGTGATAAGTTCCATTTCTTTAAAAACAAGTTCATCAACTTTCACCCCAAGGACTTTTAAACACCTTGGCCCCAAGGACTTTTAAACACCTTGGCCCATGGACTTTTAACCACCATGGAAAGGACCACACAAGGACTTTTAACCACCTTTGTGTCCGTATCAAGTTTCACCCCAAGGACTTTTAAACACCTTGGCCCCATGGACTTTTAAACACCATGGAAAGGACCACACAAGGACTTTTAACCACCTTTGTGTCCGTAGCAAGAATCATCCAAGGACTTTTAACCACCTTGATGTTCTTAAGTAAACAAGGCTCACTCAAGGACTTTTAACCACCTTAGTGACCTTAACCTTTGCAAAACATCACTTGCCAATATACATCATTATCATCAATTTATCCACTGTTTTAAAGCATTAAACCAAGCCTTATTCATCATGCATTTAAAAGCATCAAACCACATTTAATCAATGCTCAAAAACAAGGAACTCTTACCTTGAGCTTCCTTCAACATATGGCTTACAAAAACAGCATTAACCATGCTAAATCATGCTTTCAAAACAGAGTTTAAAACATACAATAAACCACATTGCACAACAATCAAATCATGGCCACCACTAGAGAGTATTTCCGAAAACTTACACTTGAGCTTAGCAAAGTTGTTTAGACTTAAACTAAGCTCCCAAGACATTGGTTTCAAGCCGAAAACCCAATTTCACTCACCGATTCCACTTCGCCTCTTGCCGAAGCACCAAATCAAGCCTCCGGATCACCACCACTTGGATCCAGAGATGACTCCCCTGTTTTAACACATCAAAACAGTAGATTAATGCATCATCATGCATTAATATCCTCAATGAAAGCACTTAAACTCGCTGCTCTCATCCCCACTCCATTTTCGGCCACCAAACACAACCGAAAATGCATCCAAACCACTTCTCAACAAAGCCCAGCCACTAACCATCAAAACCTAACATCCTTTAACATCATTCAACATCTAAAAAGAACCTAATAACATCCTTATACCTCCAGCAACACCAGATCCACAAGATCACCTCAAAAACAACCAAGAATCACAAGCTAAACTTAGGAAACCCAACCTATCCGAGATTGCATCAATCAAAACTCAATTCCTTATCAATTTAGAGTTCAAATAACATCAAAAACACATCTCAAATCACAGATTTAACAGATCAAACGAAAATCATCAAAAATCACCAAATCTTGCATTATAAGCCAAGATCCATTTCACAACTTAAAAGCCTTTAATAAAACATCAATTAAGGATTGAAAACTTAGGAATTTCAGTAAAGAACTGATAGTTTAGAGGAGAAGGACGTTCTTACCTCCAAACTTGAGTTTCTCCTCTTTTTGGAATCAAAAACCTTGATGAATCAAGTAGCAAATGATGAGGTTTTGTAGATATGATGATTAGGAATCAAAAGAGAGTTGAAAGGAGAGATTTAGGTGAGAAAATCAGAAACAATTCTCTGGAAAGAAAGTGTTTGGGTTGAGAGAAAATGAGAGAAAAGAAAATAGGAAGTTAGTTATCAAAATGGCCAAAATGGCTTTCCCTCCTCTTTTGATATGTTTTAAAAATTAGAATATAGCTTAAAATATCTTAGAAAAATCTGGAGAAACTACTTTTGGAATAATAGCTCCTTAAAGATTCAAAGTTTCAACCCTTTCTAAAACAGTCACAAAACTTTCAAAAATTACATTTTGGTCACTAGCCAAAATGTCACCCTTCCAAAACTCATTTTCCAAAATTGACTTCACAGTTCACTTAATTATATTAAAAGATGATTTTAGAACATTTTTCCATAATTTTAATGCAACCCGAACTAGGCTTTCCTAAATTCACCCTTTTAGATTCGAACAGCACTTTGACCAAACCGGTCAACGCCCAAAACTTCTAAGCCCAAAACCGGGGCGTTACAAGATTGAAGATATTCTAGTAAGAGTGGATAAGTTTATTTTCCCTGCTGACTTTCTTGTTTTAGATTATGAAGCAGATGAGAATGCACCAATCATCCTGGGGCGACCCTTCTTAGCCACAGGCAGATCATTGATTGATGTAGAAAAGGGAGAACTCATAATGAGAGTGAACGATTAAGAGATCAAACTAAATGTTCTCCAAGCAATAAAACACACTGATGCAGAAGAAGAGTGCAAGGCTATCACTGAAGTAATACTTGACCAACCATGCATCAGGTCGTGCTGCCATGACATCAAGTTTGGTCACTGCCACAACAGCCACCTGGAAGACTGTCACGACAGCGACGACGACAGCAGCTCCTCAGATTCTAACATATCTGACACTGAAGGTCATGAGGATGTAAACTGGATCGGAAATCGTCAAGGTAAGTTATTCAAGCCCTTAAACTATACCTCGAATGAACATATCATCCAAAAGCCATCAACTGTAGAACCACCTGTTCTAGACCTCAAGCCCCTGCCAGGGCAGCTCAAATATGTTTTTTCTTGGATTAAATGATACGTTACCCGTAATAATCTCTTCCAAGTTGATGTAGGAACAGGAACATCAGCTGATAGGGATGTTGCAGCAGAAAAAAAGCTATTGGATGGACGATAGCTGATATCCAAGGCATCAGTCCGGCACTATGCATGCATAAAATTCTCTTAGAGGATGATCATAAGCCGACCATTGATGCCCAGAGACGCTTGAATGACGCTATGCGAGAAGTGGTTGGAAAAGAAATTATCAAATGGCTAGACGCTGGGATAATTTATGCCATCTCGGATAGTAAGTGGGTGAGCCCGGTGCAATGCGTTCCTAAGAAAGGAGGAATGACCGTGGTGACCACTAAAAAAATGAATTAATCCCAACCAGGACTGTGACCGGTTAGAGGGTTTGTATGGACTACCGAAAGCTTAACAAAGCTACTCGGAAGGACCACTTTCCCCTGCCTTTTATTGATCAAATGCTTGATAGATTAGCGGGAAAGCCTTATTATTGTTTTCTTGATGGTTACTCAGGTTATAACCATATAGCCATTGCACCGGAGGATCAAGAGAAAATGACTTTCACTTGCCCATACGGTACTTACACTTTTCGGATAATGCCATTTGGACTTTGCAATGCACCAACAACCTTCCAGAGGTGTATGATGGCTATATTCTCCGATATGGTGGAGGATTTCCTGGAGATATTTATGGATGATTTCTCTGTCTTTGGAGATAATTTTGAAAGCTGCTTAGGTAACTGATCAGCACTTAAAAGTTCTATATTTTACACATCATTTATCCTTATTTTTGCTGCACTCAAGCATGTTTAACTGCATTTTAGGTTAAGTTTTGCATAAACATCACATTTAGATAAAATTGCGCAGATACTGCTAAATTTGGTTACTTTTGCAGGTATCTGTCGTGGCAGCAGTCGTGACAGCACCCAGGGCAGCAATCGTGGCAGGCGCTGGGCAGCAATGCAGAAAATCTAGAATGAGCAGTCAAGGAGGACGTTGCTGCCATGGTGCTGCCGTGACAGCATGGTGACAGCAGTTTTGTGGAGAGAAAAAGCAAAGTGGACCTCGATAGATAGAGAAAATTCTGCTCGTCTGTCGTGTGAAAACCTCATATTTTTCCGAGCCCCAGATCAAAAGATATGTCAAGCCCAAAGTTCAAGGATAGAAAATCCCAAGAAACAAGGAGGACGGCTGGAAAGTATATTCCTTGAAGATTTAGTCTTTATTAGAATCATACTTTTAATTAAAGTTGTAATCCTTGTTAAATTAGATAACTTGAGCCCAAAGCTTATATAAGGGCATGTATTTTAACCTAGGGCAGATCTCAACCTCCACATCCCAGACCCCATAACCGATAACCTAAACCCCTCTGCCGTTTACCCGTCACCGACATGTTCTAAATTCCCCCTAGGGCCACGGGTTGTTTTGTAAAGTAGTTGCAAGGGTTGTTTTGTTTTAGGATTTTCCAAGTTCAATAAAATAAACTTCAAGTTCTCTTATTTTGGTTTTAATATCTTGCAAGAGCATCGGGAGAGCATTGTGAGGTTATCTATTTACTTAGGATCGGGAGAGTTAAGTATACGAAAGAAATAAGAGCGAGTTCTCTAGTTTATAGTTGAACTATCTTGTGCCTAGGGATAGGGCAAGGTTAAGTGGCTAAGGAAGAATTCATACACATCGGTGTTCATCCTTCGATTCACGCCAGGAGGTATCATCAAGACGTGATCATCGACAGACTTGGACCTAGGGATAGGCCAAGGCAGATCTGGGATTCTTGCCAAACTTGAAAGTACTGAGTTGAGTGTTTGCTGCCGCGACAATCAACGGACTGCTGCCGCGATAGGTGCTGCCCGCGACAGGCGCGACGACAGAACTAGATTTCCTAAACTCTGCAATACCTGCACTACTGAGCAATTCAATACCTGCCCATTCTCTCTATCTTGATTTCTTTAACCTTATTTTCAAGTATTCTTTATTATTTTTGTGACAATATTTTAATCTATTCTTTTCCCCTTGTGCAGATAGCGAAGGAAAGGGTTAGCCCAGTCCCTGTGGAGACGATATCCGATACTCTAGTATCACTTTATTACTTGCGACGTGTACACTTGCACTCAATTGCGATAGACTATCTTACATGCAACAAGTTTTTGGCGCCGTTGCGGGGGACTGGCAACACACTCTTACCCTAGCTTCTGCACTTTTCTTTTCTTTTTTTTTTTCTTTTTTTTAAGAGTTTTTTTTATTTTTTCAATTTTTTTTAACAAAAAAAAACTCAGGTGAAAATACAGGTTCAAGGGCATCAACATGCCAGGAAAAACCATTCGAGAGTTGATGTGGGAAAGTTCTTGCAATTACCGTAAAGACATGCTGCCAGGGCAGCAGCCGTGGCAGCAACAGGGGCAGCAAATGCTGATGCCGCAGCAGCAAAATTTTTTATGGTACGATCAAAACCCACAAAATTTTTTATACCATAACAGTTTTGCTACAGAACCCGACCTGCCCTGGCAATGTCATCATCCTCAAGAGCAGTCAAAATCCTTAGAAGACACACTGCAAGCCTTCTTGGCACTCACTCAAAAAGTGTCAGCCTCTACGAACGCAAGTATCGCCAAGATGGATGAACTCTTGAGCAGACCAGTCCTCATTCATGCCACAGATGAACCTGAAATCCTGAGGCAAGACGACGAGGATGCCCATGTGAACGAATACCCAACCTATGATGAGTCTGAGCAACAACTTGCCATGGCAATGATCGAGGAGCCGGAATGGAGCAACACCACGACAACGCTGAATGAAATTCAAGAGAATGTCACGGCAGCAACCACTTCCTCGGCAGAAACTGCCGCCTCGACAGCAACTGCCGCCTCAACAGCAACCACATCAGAGGCAATTTCTCAACCCACTATCTCAATTATACCTGACCAAGATTGCACACATCCATCCCTGTCATGACACTCGCACGACCACCTAGAAGAGCTACCCAATAACAATGCCTCGCCGATGGAATATGAGCAGGTAATAAACGAACCTTTTGAATTATTTGAAAACTCACAAATTCCATTGCAGGTATTAGAGGAACCAAAGCCGGTGGACATAGAATCATCAAAGTCTCTACTGATGGAGATTTACGAGTGGTCAACAGAATTCGATATAGAGAGTGATGGCACTTACCAATGTCCCATTGACCTGCAAAGTAACCTGATAAAGAACTGTCAAAATAACTGCCTTCCGCAGCAGCAGGCACGACAACAAGGGCTACATTCAACCACAACAACATTCAACGAAAACAAGGTAAGTTTGTGGCCGAATGTCAATTTGATTTTTTCTAATCATATATTCATGCCCTCAGAAATATTACCAAGAAGGGAGGACTTCATGGACTACAAAGAAAAGAGAAAGAAAGGAGCCCCCACCATGAGAATAATCACCAGATGGAGGGTACGGATGGACTTCAAGAAGTACCGGAAACGACCCCTCAAGCATCAATAGAACAAGGAGTAGTTACTTTAGGAGATGCCCCTCAAGGTACTCCTAATTTAACTTATTTTATTTTTATTTTATCTTTATTATTTTAGGAATTAGAAATTTGATATTAGTTTTTAGTTTGTTTTTGTTATTAGGTAAACAAAGAAAAACCCTTGCAATGACGATACAAGCAACCCGAGGAAGCTCTGCCTCCACCCCTACCGCGGCAGCACTCATACTCTCAGGGCAGCACCCACAGCTCCTCCGACAAAGTCCAAAAAGACTGCCCGCCGACAGCTCCTCATCCAAAGCCCAGCAGCAGCGACGACAGCCGCACAACTTAAGTTTTCTTCTTCTCTGTCGCATGCTATATATATTATCTTTTTGTGATGTTTAACTTTTCTATCATTTTTAGTTTCTGTTTTTCATTTTTATGTCTTGTGTCATGCATTGAGGACAATGCAACCCTTGAGTTTGGGGGTAGGCAGTCCTCCTAATTATTAATATAACATTGCATTTAGTTTTCATTGTGTCGCATTTATTTTATGCAAAAAAAAAATGATGAAAATATTTGGCTGAAAACTGTGATTTGAACTTACCTGTCGTGACAGCTCTATCGTGGCAGAAACTTTAGGATAGTTTAAGGAGAAGTTTAGAGCCTTTCTATAGTTCTGAAAACTTAAACACCATTGTGACTGTTATACTGCTTAGACTTCTTTTAGCCAAACTAGAATAGGAAGCTTAGCACTTGAATAGCCCCTAGAGGTGCCTAACACTGGCTCTAGGAAAGAAGTTTAGCAAAAGAGACTCAAAGCCCTAGAGGTGCCCGAAACCAGCTCTAGGAAGTTAGCTAGAGGTGCCCGAAACCGGCTCTAGTGAAACTTTAGCTTAAAAAAAAATTGAAATCGAGTCAAAACAGAAAATCAAAGAAGCATAAGAAGTGCCTTCAAAAGATAAACTTGGCATAAAAATTCGAGTTAAGAGCTGAAATTTTCTAGTGAAACTAAGAGAGTCTTGGCATATAACTGTTCACAAGCATGCACACACTGCACGAGGACTATAGGGAGATTCCGGACAGATCCTAAATTATCCGACAGGTTGCTGCCGTCACAGGGAACGAACGACGGGTAAGGGAAAGTTCACTGTTTGAAAGCCAAAACAAAAAAATATTTTTCTTTTAGGTCTGATTTGCTTGAGGACAAGCAAAGATTCGAGTTTGGGGGTGTGATCAGCACTTAAAAGTTCTATATTTTACCCATCATTTATCCTTATTTTTGCTGCACTCAAGCATGTTTAACTGCATTTTAGGTTAAGTTTTGCATAAACATCACATTTAGATAAAATTGCGCAGATACTGCTAAATTTGGTTACTTTTGCAGGTATCTGTCGTGGCAGCAGTCGTGACAGCACCCAGGGCAGCAATCGTGGCAGGCGCTGGGCAGCAATGCAGAAAATCTGGAATGAGCAGTCAAGGAGGACGTTGCTGCCATGGTGCTGCCGTGACAGTATGGTGACATCAGTTTTGTGGAGAGAAAAAGCAAAGTGGACCTCGATAGATAGAGAAAATTCTGCTCGTCTGTCGTGTGAAAACCTCATATTTTTCCGAGCCCCAGATCAAAAGATATGTCAAGCCCAAAGTTCAAGGAGAGAAAATCCCAAGAAACAAGGAGGACGGCTGGAAAGTATATTCCTTGAAGATTTAGTCTTTATTAGAATCATACTTTTAATTAAAGTTGTAATCTTGTTACATTAGAAAACTTGAGCCCAAAGCTTATATAAGGGCATAGATCTCAACCTCCACATCCTATAACCCATAGCCGATACCCCATAACCATTAACCAAACCCCTCTGCCGTTTACCCATCGTCGACATGTTCTAAAAACCCCCTAGGGCCACGGGTTGTTTTGTAAAGTAGTTGCAAGGGTTGCTTTTGTTTTAGGAATTTTCAGTTCAATAAAATAAACTTCAAGTTCTCTTATTTTGGTTATTAATATCTTGCAAGAGCATCGGGAGAGCATTGTGAGGTTATCTATTTACTTAGCATCGGGAGAGTTAAGTATACGAAAGAAATAAGAGCAAGTTCTCTAGTTTATAGTTGAACTATCTCGTGCCTAGGGATAGGGCGAGGTTAAGTGGCTAAAGAAGAATTCATACACATCGGTGTTCATCCTTCGATTCACGCCGGGAGGTATCATCAAGACGTGATCATCGACAGACTTGGACCTAGGGATAGGCCAAGGCAGATCTGGGATTCTTGCCAAACTTGAAAGTACTGAGTTGAGTGTTTGCTGCCGCGACAATCAACGGACTGCTGCCGCGACAGGTGCTGCCCGTGACAGGCGCGACGACAGAACTGGATTTCCTAAACTCTGCAATACCTGCACTACTGAGCAATTCAATACCAGCCCATTCTCTCTATCTTGATTTCTTTAACCTTATTTTCAAGTATTCTTTATTATTTTTGTGACAATATTTTAATCTATTCTTTTCCCCTTGTGCAGATAGCGAAGGAAAGGGTTAGCCCAGTCCCTGTGGAGACGATATCCGATACTCTAGTATCACTTTATTACTTGCGACGTGTACACTTGCACTCAATTGCGATAGACTATTTTACACGCAACAGTAACCTACAGAAATTGCTCGAAAGATGCGAGAAAGCGAACTTGATATTAAACTGGGAGAAATGTCACTTTATGGTGGATGAAGGGATACTCCTAGGCCATAAGGCAAGCTGCCGCGGTATAGAAGTTGATAGAGAAAAGATTGAGGTGATTGAAAAGCTGCCGCCACCCACCACAGTCAAGGGAATTAGGAGTTTCTTAGGGCATGCTGGGTTTTATCGAAGGTTTATAGCAAATTTTTCGAAGATCACCAAGCCCTTATGCCACCTACTAGAGCAGAATTGTCCCTTCGACTTCAATACTGAATGTACTGAGGCATTCAGAATTCTGAAAGAGAAGTTAGTAATAGCCCCAATTGTACAGCCACCCGACTGGAGTTTACCATTTGCAATCATGTGTGATGCCATTGATTACGCTGTAGGGGCAGCACCTGGGCAAAGGAAGGACAAGCTATTCCATGTAATTTACTACGCTAGCAAAACACTCAACGATGCCCAAGTGAATTACACCACAACAGAAAAGGAACTGTTAGCAGTGGTGTTTTCTATTGACAAGTTCCGGTCCTACATACTTGGAACGAAAGTGGTAGTCCATACAGACCACTCTGCACTGAAGTATCTGTTTGCTAAAAAAGACGCAAAGCCCAGACTGATTCGTTGGATTCTGCTGCTGCAAGAGTTCGACATTGAAATCAAAGATAAAAAGGGGACATAGAACCAAGTTGCAGATCACTTGTCAAGATTAGAGAGGGGAAAGAGTCTCCCAACAGACAAGATACTCGTACTGGAGACCTTACCTTACGAGCAGCTGTTCGCTGCCACAAGCACTACCGCGACAACCATGGTGGCAGGTAAGTTTTCTGAGCTCCCCTGGTATGCTGATTTCGTTAATTATATAGTTAGCGGAATAGTTCCTCCTAAACTTAATTATCAAGCCCGGAAGAGGTTCCAAAATGATGTTAAGCATTATTATTGGGACGAACCTATTCTATTAAAAAATTGTGTAGATCAGATTATCAGGAGGTGTGTACCACAAGATGAACAAGAAGCTGTGCTACATCATTGCCATGCTTCACTATATGGAGGACACCTAGGTGGTAACAAAACTGTTGCCAAGGTTTTCCAGTCTGGTTTTTATTGGCCCTCACTGTTCAAGGATGCCCAAGCATTCTACAAAAGCTGTGACAAGTTTCAACGGACTGGAAACATCTCAAGGAGACATGAGATGCCGCTGCAAGACATCCTTGAAGTCAAAATCTTCGATGTTTAGGGGATCGATTTCATGGGACCATTCCCAGCATCATGTGGGAATCTTTTTATCCTCCTGGCAGTGGACTATGTGTCCAAATGGGTTGAAGCGATCGCCACACAGAAAAACGATGCCAAGATCGTTCAGAGATTTCTGCACATGAACATTTTTTCCAGATTTAGCATCCCTAAGGCGATCATTAGTGATGAAGGGAGACATTTCACCAATAGGGTAATAACTGATGCCTTAAGGAAATATGGCGTTAAGCATCGGATCGCAACAGCTTATCACCCTCAGACCAATGGACAGGCTAAAATATCAAACAAGGAGGTAAAGAACATTCTTGAGAAGATGGTGAAACCAAATCGAAATGACTGGTCCTTATACCTCAATGATGCACTCTGGGCCTACAGAACAACATTTAAGACTCCATTAGGAATGTCACCCTACCGGCTGATATATGGAAAAACATGCCATCTACCTGTTGAGATAGAGCACAAAGCATACTGGGCCATCAAAGCAGTGAACATGGACTTAGAAAAAGCAGGACAAAAAAGGTTACTTGACTTGAATGAGATTGAAGAAATTCGAGCAATGGCCTATGACAACGCAAGGATTTACAAGGACAAGACAAAGAAGTGGCATGACAAGAAGTTGCTGCCACGATAGTTCTGCCAAGGGCAGCTTGTGTTGTTATTCAACTCTAGGTTGAAACTCTTCTCAGGGAAGCTAAAATCTAGATGGTCCGACCCATTTCAAGTTGTGCAAGTTTTTCCTCATGGTGCAATCACGATCAAATCCCTAAAAGAAGGGTACCAATTTAAAGTCAACGACAGAGACTGGAGCATTATCAGGGGACTGAAGCCCTAATAATGCAAGAAGTGGTTACTTTAGGAGATGCACCTCAAGGCATCCCTAATTTAACTTAATTTTATTTTATATATATATATATATATATATTTATTAGGGAATTAAAATTATTTTATTTTTAAGGACTAATTTTTTTAGGAAATAAAGGAGACAAGGAGAGGAGAAGAAGTGAACTAGCCCACCATCTCACCAGCAGCCCAAAAAGCCCAAATGAGGAGTCTGTCGTCACAGCAGTCGCGACAGACGCGGAAAATACAGCATGTCAACACGCTGTCACGGCAGACACACAAACGCGTAACAGACGCATAGCAGACACGAAAACGCGTGACAGACGTGTTAGAAACCGCGTAATAGTTGGCCCCGTTATTCGCGCCTGCCGTTACAGCTCCAATGGGCAGCAACCTCTTCGTCTATATAAACCCCGTTTTACTAATCATTTCACCTCACTTTTACTCTCTTTACTTGCATTCTCTCTAGATTTACATTATCTTTCATTTCTACAGTCTTGCAACCATGAGTACCAGAAACACAAGGAGAAGTGCTGCCTCAAGCTCTGCCGCAGCAGCAGGCACTCCCAGCCACGACAGAATCCCAAACCGTTTTGCCACCACAGATTCCAATGATCGATACTACACTTCCTTCCAAAAAGGGAAATGTGGGAAGAGAAAGGGTTCATCTACATCAAACGAACAGAGAACCTCGGGCTCGAACCATTCATCTCTCGCAAGATCAGAGCCCTTCAATGGCAGATGTTTGCTGCCCAACCTGAGGAAATGAATGTCACTCTGGTTAGAGAATTCTACGCTGCCATCGACAGCAAAGACACGACGGTCGTGACAGTGCGTGGTAAGGAAGTCCCTATTGAGCCGGAATACATTAATACCCTCTACGGACTCTACGTCGGAAGGAAGGAAGACGAGCATAAGAGGTTCGTGGAGAGCATGTCGGCAGCAGATTACGACGCTGTCATGGCAGAACTAATAGAGGAAGGGACCCAATGGAATACAGACCCAAAACACCCACAGATGGTGAAACGCGCCTAACTCACCCCGAGGCGAAACTGTGGAACCACTTCGTGTAAAAGAGGATTATGCCTTCCTTACACAACATCACAGTGGATCAACCCAGGTTAGCTCTCGTTCATTCCATTTTAAACGAGAGACCCATTAATGTTGGCCGCTATATTCGAGAGGGGATTTTGGACTGCGCACTTCAGCCATCGGGACCCCTTGTCTTCCCCTACCTCATCACAGAAATCTGCTGTGACCACAATGTCTTTGAAATTGCTGAAGATCTCAAGGTTCGAGGTAAAGTATGGACGGAGAAAAATATCTTCAGTCTGATGGAGCTGAAAGCTGCCACACCAATCTCATGCTTCAACCCGTCTGCCGCAGCAGAGGAGCCAGCAGAGCCTACCCAGACAGAGCCTGCCGCCGCAGAGCAGCAGCAGCCCATAGCAGCAGCTCCCCCAGTAGACTCCTCCACTCAAATCCTAGCCACCCTGCAGAAAATAGAGGAACGACAGCTGGGCCTGATAAGCTTTGCCCGCGATTTCACAACAGCAACGATACATTTCATTCAAAGTAATTTAAATTTCACAAATGTACAGTTCACTGTTTTCCCCGATCATTATTTTGCTGCCCCTACACCTGCCCATACCCCAACCCCTGCTACCACACCAAGAACACCCTCTGCTGCGTCCACTCCAACCCCGGCCGCGACAGTTGCAGATGACAGCCACACCGCCACAGCATCTGCCAGGGGAGAAAAGCGAAAGGAGCCATCGTCCGACCTTGACGAATTTATTGCTGGTTTCTCTTCATCCTCAAACTGGGAGGAATCTGATGGTGAGCCCTCTGTCAAGAGAAACCTTTCCAAAGAATTCACTCAGATGAAGCGGCAGAAGCACAACCCCGGCGACGGACCATCCGGCCAGGGAAAGACGGGCAGCAACAGCAATAGCAGTGGTAGTAGCAGTAGCAGCTCTTCCGAGGAGGTACAAGTGCTGGAAAGACCACCCCAGATCTCACCTACTCGAATCCAGCCCCCGAGGGAAGCCAAGAAAAAGACTGCCTCCGCCTCTCCGAGCCATCTGTTGGCACTGACAATGAAGGTCACTGCCCGTCAGCAGGTACAGATCAGCAGCAGCAGCAGCGACAACATCACTTAAATTTAAGTTTTTTTACCTTATCTTTGTTGTCTGCTATTTTGTTATAATTGTGATGTTTTTATTTTCTCTTTTGTTTATCTTTCATCATGCATTGAGGGCAATGCAACCCTTGAGTTTGGGGGTGGCATCCCTCCATTAATGAAGTGTCTTTAAAGTTTATAAATTGTGTCTAAAAGTTAGTTTGTTGTTGCTTAAAAAAATGATGAAAATTTAGCTGAAGCCGTTGAACTTAACTTACCTGCCGCGACATATGCTGTCGTGATAGTGCCTTTAGGAAATTTTAGGATATGTTTAGAGCCTTTCTATGATTCTACCCTGTACAACACTCTTTGGGACTCTTATGCTTTCTAGATTACTTTAGTACACTGGAATAGGAATGTTTACCCACCTGAAACTGCCCTTAGAGGTGCCTATCACTGGCTCTAGGAAAACAAAGAAAGAAAGAAAAAATATTCAGACTCAATTGCTTGCAAAACTGCCTTGCATTTATTTTAGGAGATTTCTTTTTGAGCTAAGTTAGAAAAAACTAAAGGAGCCTAAGAATTGCCTCCAGAAAAGATGCAGTTAAATAAAGAGTCAGAAAAACTAAAGGAGCCTAAGAATTGCCTCAAGAAAAATTGAATTGGCATAACCTCAAGTTTGTAGGCATAACTATTCTGGTATACTAAGGTAGTCTAGATGCACAAGTGTTCACAAAACCTGCACACACTTCACAAGAAGTATAGCATGATTCTGGATAAATCCAGAAATGCCCGACAAGGTATTGCTCTTGATAGAATATAAGTGGTAGGTAATGTAGAGTGCACTGATTTAAGCCAAAACAAAAAAATATTTCATTTAATTTAGGTAATAATTGCTTGAGGGCAAGCAAAAACTTGAGTTTGGGGGTGTGTTGAGTGTGTAAAAGTTTTATATTTTACCCCTTATTTAACCCATATTTCTGCTGCATTCAAGCATAATTCATTGCATTTAGGATAGATTTCATTTATACATCACAATTATATTAAATGGCACAATTGCTACTGAATTTGGTTACTTTTGCAGGTAGCTATTGTAGCAGACGCAGGGCAGTGGAGAAACAGAGCTGGAACACAGGACTGTAGTCGATGCAAAGGATGCTGCCATGGCCGCTGCCGTGGCAGCCAATGACGACAACCATATTGAAGGGAAAAGTGAAGTTGAGCTCGACAGAAAGAGGAAATTAAGACGGTATGTCGTGAAGCACTCCTATATTTTTCTAAGCCCTAGGTCATAATGAAGGCCAAGCCCAAAGTTCAAGGAAGAAACTCAAGGCAAGGAAAGAGGACGAATTAAAGACATCTACTCTGAAGATTTAGTCTTTAATAGAGTTGTACTTTAATTTAAACTTGTATTCTTGCCATATTAGAAAACTTGAACCCATGGCCTATATAAAGGCATGTAATTCGACCTAGGGAAGGAAATCTTATTCTCTAGCCATTTCCCCTAAACCCTAGTCGTTTTCCCCCTTCTCATCATGTTCTAAACTTCCCATAGGGCTAAGGGTTGATTCTGTAAAGTAGTTGCAAGGATTGCATTGTTTTAGGATTTTTTCTGTTCAATAAAATAGACTTCACGTTTTCTTATTCTGGTTTTCAACATCTTGCAAGAGTATCGGGAGAGCATTGTGAGATTATACATTTACTTAATATCGGGAGAGTTAAGTATATGAAAGGAATAAGTACGGGTTCTCCAGTTTATGGTTAACTATCTCAGACCTAGGGATAGGACGAGGTTAAGTGGCTAAGGAAGAATTCAACAACATCGGTGTTCATCCTTCAATTCACGCCGGGAGGTATCATCAAAGACGTGTTCATCGACATACTTGGACCTAGGAATAGGACAAGTCACAACAGGAATTCTTGCCAAGCTTGAAGTACAGAGTTGTGTGATCGCTGCCGCGCTAACAACAGACCGCTACCGCCGCAGGTGCTGCTGGATAGGAGCAACGACAGAACAGAGAGTCCTATACATTGCAACACCTACACTACTGAGCAAATCAATACTGGCCTATTTTCTCTATCCTGAATCCTTTAATCCTTTATCTTCAGTATTCTTTATTATTCCCTTACAAACAATTAAAATTATCTTCTTCTTTATTGTGCAGCAATTCAAGGTTAAGGCTATTTCCAGTCCCTGTGGATTCGACATCCGATACTTCGTGTATAACTTTACTACTTGCCTCGTGTGCACTTGGACTCTATTGCGATAGACTCTTTTACATGCAACAATTATTATGTTGAAAAAGAGTTTTTATTATATAGTTCTTGAAATCCTTGAGTTTATTGATGGTTGTAGTTGGGTTTTTGAGGTTGTTTGATGGTGTTATGCTTGTTGGAGGTATAAGGAAGTGTTTATGTTGTTTTTAGATGTGTTTTAATGTTTAATAATGGTTGGAAGTGATGTATGTTGGCTGAGCTTGGTTTAGGAAGCAATCGATTGAGTTTTCAGTTGTTTAAGATGGGTAGTTTTGGTGAGCAACGAGTTTGTGTTTAGTTGCTGGTGTTGAAATGCATTTGGATATCTGTTTTGGTGCTCTAAAAACAAGAGATCTTGATCCGAAAGCAAGCGAAGCATTTTTCGAGGCTTCAGAAGGGTGATATTTGCGTCGTCGAGCGAGGTTTTGTGTATCGATGAGTGGAAATGGATTTTCCAGCTTTGTAACGATTTGAGCGTGGTTTTGGGAGCTTAGTGTAAGTTTGACACACTTAGCTATGCTCAAGAATAAGTAAATCGAAAGTCTCTCTCGGATTGTGCTATGTTTCTGTTAGAAATGCACTTGAATTAAATGTGGATTGATTACTGTTTTATAGCATGTTTTGAGCATTGATGATGCTAGTTTTTAATGTCATTTTGGTAAGGATGCACATGGTAAGTGATCCTTTGATATATGTGATTAATGCATTTGGTTTAAGCATGTTAATGCTTGTGAAAATGGCTTTGTGATTTATGCTTGTAAAACAGTGAGATAATGATATTAAATGATTATATTGGCTAGTGATGGAAATGGTTTTTTGTTACTTTAATCAGATATAGTTAGCCGGCTATAGGATTGGGTGCACCGTGAATAAAGTTGCCTTGGATGTCGAGGGGTTGCAATTGTATCGTACACTCCATCCAAGTACCCTAACGATCGAGATTAAGATCACAAAGGTAGATGGTTTAATCCCGTGTGTGGATCTTGTGGTATGTGTCCCGTGCTCTCGTTAGTGAAATTATACAACTATCGATGAGTGGTGTTGAGGGGCTGTGATTGTACCGTTAAACTCCACCACGGGTGTCACAACAGTTGATGGTTAAATGCCGTGTGTGAGCCTTGATGGTCCGGTAGTGTGTATGAAGTGTGTGGGACAACGCTTGTAATCCGCGTATCCGATTGTGTCAATTGTGTTGGTTTTTATATGGATTGTTAATGATCACTTGCAAGCCAATATAATGACATTGAGAAATGAATTAAGCATGTGATGCTTGGGAAATATGCTAGAATGCATGTGATGCTTCGATTAAGCATGAGCAAGGGATTTTGCTATTATTTTAATGATGCTATGAGCATGTGGTTTTAAAATTGCATTGATGCTTTAAAGAGCATGTTTTAAAGGAAGACATATGTTGACAAATGGTGATGATTTGGTTTTACAAAATGCATTGATGAATGTTTGGTTTTTAGCGATTTTCACTAAGCTTTATGGTTACGCTCATTTATTTCATCAATGCAGAAAATTGAGCATTAGAGGAAGCAAGAAAGCAAGGGGAAATCCAAGTATTTTGGCTAAACAATGTATGTGGTTTTACTTTAGTGTAATAAGAGGCAATGGGTGGGATTTCTACTCTCAGTTTGTTGGGTGATTTTAAACCCCTTTATGCATGTTTGGTTTATGTTTTTTGACTTGTACATGGTCTTTAATTGGGTTGTGGCCTTGTTTATGGTATTTTGAATATGATATGGTTTATATTTTAAAGCATGCTTGAGTAGCTAAAGCCTCACCTTGAATTTCCATGCTTGATGCTTGTGTTATGTTGTTTGTTGATGTTCATATGTTTGGTAAGTTGATTATAGCATGTATAGATGTTTTAAGCATGTTTCGATGTTGTTAAATGTGTTTAGATGGCTGTTGAAAGTGCAAGTCTGGTATGAGTATCGATACTTGGGGAGGAGTATCGATACACTAAGGCCAATTTCAGCCTTTCCAGCTTAGGTGTACCAATACGATTTACCCGCGTATCGATACGCCTAGGCGAAAGATTGAAGGCCGTATCGATACGAGCTTGGACATATCGATAACTTTTTCCCAAAACTCACTACTGTCAACCCGCGTATCGATACCAGCTGAGGTGTACCGATACGGGGTCGTTAATTTCAGTTAATGGAATCTTTTTAAGTTCTGAATTGTTGCATCTTGGTCCTTGAATGTTGTATGTTCAATTGGATGAGTTTGGATGATCCGTCCGAGCTGAATTTTTGCATGTTGGCATGTTACATGACTAATTAATGATTGGCAATTTTAAAATTTGAAAAGTCCCTGTATTTTCTAGAAATTACAATTTAGTCCCTAAAAGTCAAATGTATGCAATTGAACCCCTAATCGAACTCCGATCGCTATACCGTTTGTTCCTAATCACTTTGCTGAACATATAGGATAATAATGTGCATCTAGAGAAGATAAAAAGAAAAAAAAGGTCGTTAATCGAGGTTGACTTTAGTTTTCCCCGTGTAATCTTCTTAGTTCGGGTCAGACATCTATGCCGAGCTAAGGGGTTACAGCATTGATGAGTGTTTTTTAGCACTCCTGACTAAGCATTTTGTGCTGACACTCCATTCTCATCTTTGCAGAAAAGTAGAGACTTGGAGGCAGCATTTAGGCAAGGGATCATCCAAGAAGTTGGCTTTGCAAGTATGGTTTTTAATAAATGAATTTTGTAGAAATAAAGAGGCAATGTGGCCATGAGTATTGAGAGACTTGTAATATGTTGCTCCATGTTTTTGAGCAAGTTTCTATATTGCCATGGATGTGTTTTGTGGTGTTTGAAGTTTGATTTTGGGCTTGGGATAGCTTTTACATGTTTGGGTAGAGAGCATGCTTATAGTATTTTGTTAATACTTCTCATACTTTGATGGTTGATCTTGCATACTTGGATTTGTGATATTTTGTTGCCATTTGGCTTATATGATGTTTAGTTGTGGTTTGGATGTTGTTTCTTTGAGCCAAAGTCTTATGTGTTCAGCCAAGAGGCCATTACAGGTAAAGTCGTACCGATACGGGTTCTTTGGGATCAGTACCGGTACGAGGGGCTGTGAAAGGCTCAATTTTTTGAAAATTACGTAGTGGTATCATATGCCTAGCCATCGTATCGGTATTCCCTTCTGAATTTTACACTAGGTTTCGGTACACAGACAATCATACCAGTACATTTTTGGATACTAGAATCCTTTGTTTTGGAATTGAACAACTGATACCGGTACTCATGGTGTAATCCCCTTAACCCGGCCTAGACGGTTGACCCGAATTAAGAAAGTCACACGGGGAAAACCAAAGTCAACCCGAAAGGCAACCTTGATTAACGACCCTTTTTTTTTCTTTTAAAACTTGTCTAGATGCATATTAATCCTTAGATATGATCATACAACAGCATACTCAAAGATCATAAACATCAGAGATCAAACAGGGACCCAATTGAACAATTTACAACTTTAGGGACCAAAAAGTAAATTCTGATAATTATAAGGACTTAACTCAAATTAAAGTTACCAACTGGAAATTAATCATGTTTCATGCTTCTCTGTGAAATTTCAGCTCAAAAGGACTTCCCAAACTCATACAATTGCACAAACAAGATTCAGGACCAAAACGCAAACATTTCAAAACATTTAACTGCCAATGTCAGCCCCCAACGGTCACCCGTTCCGAAACGGGAGACAGCCCGTTTCGAAACGCGGGGCCGTTCCGCAACGCGTACCGAAACGAGGGTCGGGTAGTAGCCTTTCCGTTTCGGAACGGTCCCTCCCGTTTCGGACGCCTGGGCTTGTTTAAGGCACCCGTTCCGAAACGGTAGGTGCTGTTCCGAAACACCCTGCACAGATTGCCCAAAAATGCATACTTAAACATGCAATTGACCAACCAATCATGCTCCAAATGCCACCAAACTTTGCCAACATGCAATTCAACATATATGAGACATACTTGCATCAACAATTCATCAAAACATCCACATATATGAAAAGCCCCAAATCTATAGGCATGCTTCCTACACAAGCAACCATTCAAGCATAAACTTCCAATTCAAGCATATAAAGGTCAACCACAAAAACCAGCATTCTCAACAACATTCAACATACTTAGGGAGTTCAAAACATCTCCCAAAACATACACATAGGTCCCCCATTGCCAAATTACCAAAAGCTAAATGTACTTAAGAAAACCTTCCATACTTTGAGCTTTACTACCACTTGAATGCTTGCCTTCCTTGCTGCCCTCAAAGTACTTTAATGCTCTGCAATATTGATTTGAGAAAACAAAGAGAGCGTAAGCAAAAGCTTAGTGAGGAATGCTCAATAAAACCATCCAATAATACATTTATAAAACACTTTATAAATCATGCTTCAAATCATCATTTACACATGCTCAAAAGCATACTTTAACAAGCATCTCATGCTTCATTTCAATACATGTCATATTGGCCCCAAGTGATACATTTCAATTCTTTGAAAGCAAGTTCATCAACTTTCACCCCAAGGACTTTTAAACACCTTGGCCCCAAGGACTTTTAAACACCTTGGCCTATGGACTTTTAAACACCATAGAAAGGACCACACAAGGACTTTTAAACACCTTTGCGTCCGTATCAAGTTTCACATCAAGGACTTTTAAACACCTTGATCCCAAGGACTTTTAAACACCTTGGCCTATGGACTTTTAAACACCATAGAAAGGACCACACAAGGACTTTTAAACACCTTTGTGTCCGTAACAAGAACCATCCAAGGACTTTTAACCACCTTGATGTTCTTAAGTAAACAAGGCTCACTCAAGGACTTTTAACCACCTTAGTGACCTTAACCTTTTCAAAACATCACTTGCCAATATACATCATTTTCATCATTTTATCCATTGCTTTAAAGCATTAAACCAAGCCATATTCATCATGCATTGAAAAGCATCAAACCACATTTTATCAATGTTCAAAAACAAGGAACTCTTACCTTGAGCTTCCTTCAACATATGGCTTACTAAAACAGCATTAACCATGCTAAATCATGCTTTCAAAACAGAATTTAAAACATGCAATAAACCACATTGCACAACAATCAAATCATGGCCACCACTAGAGAGTATTTCCAAAAACTTACACTTGAGCTTAGCAAAGTTGTTTAGACTTAAACTAAGCTCCCAAGACATTGGTTTCAAAGCCGAAAACCCAATTTAACTCACCGATTCCACTTCGCCTCTTGCCGAAGCACCAAATCAAGCCTCCGGATCACCACCACTTGGATCCAAAGATGACTCCCCTGTTTTAACACATTAAAACAGTAGATTAATGCATCATCATGCATTAATAGCTTCAATGAAAGCACCTAAACTCGCTGCTCTCATCCACACTCCATTTTCGGCCACCAAACACAACCGAAAATGCATCCAAACCACTTCTCAACATAGCCCAGCCATTAACCAACAAAACCTAACATCCTCTAACATCATTTAACATCTAAAAAGAACCTAACAACATCCTTATACCTCCAGCAACACCAGATCCACAAGATCACCTCAAAAACAACCAAGAATCATAAGCTAAACTTAGGAAATTCAACCTATCCGGGATTGCATTAATCAAAACTCAATTCCTTATCAAATTAACATTCATTAATCATCATTTTAACACCTTAAAACACTGCTTAAACAGATCCAACGAAATTTCATCAAAAACACACCAAATCTTGCATTTTAAGCCAAGATCCATTAAACAATCTTAAAAGCCATTTATAAAACATCAATTAAGGATTGAGAACTTAGGAATTTCATTAAAGAACTTGAAGTTCAGAGGAGAAGGACGTTCTTACCTCCAAACTTGAGTTTCTCCTCTTTTTGAACCAAAAAGCTTGATGAATCAAGTAGCAAATTGAGAGGTTTTGTAGATATGATGATTAGGAATCAAAAGAGAGTTGAAAGGAGAGAAATGAGTGACAAAATCAGAAGGAAATCTCTGGAGAGAAAGTGTTTGGGTTGAGAGAAAATGAAAGAAAAGAGAAATTGGAAAATATGAGAAATTAGTTACAAAATAACCAAAATGATTTTCCCTCCACTTTTCTTTTGCTTGAAAATCAGAATTAATCATTAAAATATCTTAGAAAAATCTGGAGAAACTCCCTTTGGGTAAATAGCTCCTTAAAGATTCAAAGTTTCAATCCTTTCTAAAACAGTCACAAAACTTTCAAAAATTACATTTTGGTCACTAGCCAAAATGTCACCCTTCCGAAACTCATTTTCCAAAATTGATTTCACAGTTCACTTAAATATATTAAAAGATGATTTTAGAACATTTTTCCATATTTTTAATGCAACCCGAACTAAGCTTTCCTAAATTCACTCTCTTAGATTCGAACAGCACTATGACCAAACCGGTCAACGCCCAAAACTTCTAAGCCCAAAACCGGGGCGTTACAACTCTCCCCCCCTTAAGAAATTTCGTCCCCGAAATTTACCTGAAGGAAAGAGATAAGGAAACTGCTTCAGCATGTCTTCCTTTCGCTCCCACGTGGCTTCCTCAACACCTCGATGCTTCCACAGCACCTTCACCAACTCAATGGTCTTGCCACGAAGAACCTTGCTATCCGAATCCAGAACCTTCACCGGTTCCTCATCATAGGTCAAATCCGGATTCAAAACCACTTCCTCCACAGGCATCACATGCGAAGGATCAGATCTATACCTTCGGAGCATAGAGACATGGAACACATCATGAATCTTCTCCAACTCCTGAGGTAACCTCAACCGATACGCAACAGGACCCACACGCTCAACCACCTCATATGGTCCAATGTACCTAGGGCTCAACTTGCCCTTCCGGCCAAACCGCATCACCTTCTTCCAGGGCGAAACCTTCAAGAACACACGGTCACCCACCGCATACTCTATCTCCTTACGCTTCAAATCCGCGTAAGACTTCTGCCGATCAGAAGCAGCCTTCAACCGCTCACAAATGAGCTTTACCTTCTCTGTGGTCCCTTTCAACAAAGCCGGCATCGAAACCAACTTTTGACCAGTTTCAGCCCAACAAAGAGGAGTCCTACACTTCCTCCCGTACAAAGCCTCATAAGGTGCCATCTGTATACTTGCCTGATAACTATTGTTATAAGCAAACTCAACCAAAGGCAGATGCTTCTCCCAAGAACCTTGGAACTCAATCACGCAGCACCTCAACATATCCTCCAAAATCTGGATAACTCGCTCAGACTGACCATCCGACTGAGGATGATAGGATGTACTGAAGTGCAACCTTGTACCCAGAGCTTGATGCAAACACTGCCAGAACCGCGATGTGAACCTCGGATCTCTATCCGACACAATCGACTTAGGCACACCATGCAGCTGCACAATCTCAGCAATGTACAGCTTTGCCAACTTATCCAAAGAAAACGTGGTATGCACAGGCAAGAAATGCGCACACTTCGTTAGGCGATCCACAATCACCCACACCGAATTCTTCTTCGAGGGAGACAAAGGTAAACCAGATACAAAATCCATGGTAACCCGTTCCCACTTCCACTCAGGGATTTTCAACGGTTGCAACAACCCTGAAGGAAACTGATGCTCATCCTTAACTCGCTGACATACCATACACTTGCTAACAAACTCCGCAACATCTTTCTTCAAACCCACCCAATAGTACTCATCACGAAGATCACGGTACATCTTAGTACTACCAGGGTGCATAGCAAAAGGACTACTATGACCTTCAGTCAGAATAGCACGCCTCAACTCAGCATCAGCAGGCACTACTATCCGACTCCCAAAACACAACACACCATCATCATTAAAACAGAAATCCGAAGGTCTACCCTCCTCGATATCCTGAACATGAGACACCAAGGAATCATCCAGCAACTGCTTATCCTTGATCAACTGAACCAAAGAGGGTTTCACTTGCAACTCAGCAACAAGACCACCATCTTGCGATATGCTCACGCTAGCAAACATAGCCCTCAGCTCAACAGCTACTTTCCTACTCAAGGCATCCGCTACAACATTAGCTTTTCCAGGATGATACTCAATCGTCAGATCATAATCCTTGAGCAACTCCAACCAACGCCGCTGCCTAAGATTCAACTCCTTCTGAGACATCAGATACCTCAAACTCTTGTGATCTGTGTACACAGTACACTTCTCACCATACAGATAATGTCTCCAGATCTTCAGAGCAAAAACCACTGCAGCCAGCTTAATATCATGCGTAGGGTAATTGCGCTCATGCACTTTCAACTGCCGCGATGCATAAGCCACCACCTTACCCTCCTGCATCAGCACACACCCCAAACCAATATAGGATGCATCACTGTAAACCACAAACTCTTTCCCTGATTCAGGCTGAATCAAGATAGGAGCTTGCGTCAAAGCCGCCTTAAGCTTCTCAAAAGCCTGCTGTCTCGCTTCCGTCCACTCATACTTAACATCCTTTTGCAACAGCTTCGTCAAAGGAGCAGCAATCTTGGAAAAACCATCCACAAACCTCCGGTAGTATCCCGCCAAACCAAGGAAACTACGGACCTCATGAACAGACTTAGGAACTTTCCAATTCATCACCGCCTCAATCTTCTGAGGATCAACACGAATCCCCTCAGCTGAGACCACATGCCCAAGAAACACCACCTCCCTTAACCAGAACTCACACTTGCTCAGCTTAGCATAAAGCTGATTCTCCAACAAAGCTTGCAAAACAATCCTCAAATGCTCTTCATGCTCCTCCTCAGTACGCGAGTACACGAGGATATCATCAATGAACACCACAACAAACTTGTCCAGGTATTCATGAAACACACGATTCATCATGTCCATGAAAGCAGCAGGAGCATTTGTCAACCCAAACGGCATCACAAGGAACTCATAATGCCCATACCTTGTCCTGAAAGCTGTCTTAGGCACATCCACATCCTTCACCTTCAACTGATAATACCCTGACCTCAAGTCAATCTTAGAGAACACAGCAGCTCCCCGAAATTGATCAAAGAGATCATCAATTCTCGGCAAAGGATACCGATTCTTGACAGTCAACTTGTTCAGCTGACGGTAATCAATGCACATTCTCATAGTGCCATCCTTCTTCTTCACAAACAAGACCGGTGCTCCCCAAGGTGACACACTCGGCCGGATGAAACCACGATCAAGCAACTCTTGCAACTGCGTCTTCAGCTCCTTCAGCTCCTTAGGTGCCATTCTATAGGGAGTAATGGATACAGGAGTTGTATTCTCATACAGCTCAATTCCAAACTCCACCTCGCGGTTAGGAGGTAAACCATGCAACTCCTCAGGAAAAACACCAGGAAACTCCTTCACAACTCTGATATCTTGCACCCTCAACTCTTTAGAGCTAGGATTCATCACAAAAGCTAGATAGGCTTCGCAACCTTGCCTCAGCATCCTGCTCGCCTCCAAGGTAGACACCACATTGGCAAGAAACTTCACATTCTCACCAACCACAACAACTTCATAATCATCCGCAAGCTTAAGCGAAACTCGCTTGTTTTCACAATCCACAACAGCGCGATGCTCAGCAAGCCAATCCATACCAAGGATTACATCAAAACCATAAAAGGGCAACTCCATAAGATCAACATGAAAAACATGTTCTTGAACAACCAAGGGACACCTTCTATAAAGCTTACGAGTCACAACAGTCTCACCAAAAGAACTAGTGACACGAACACCAACATCCAAAGACTCAACAGGCAAACCAAGCAATTCAGCATGCTCACGCAAAATGTATGAATGCGTAGATCCAGAATCTATCAAAGAAAGCAATGACAAGGATTGCAAAGTAAAGGTACCTGCAATCACATCCGCATCATTCCTTCCCTCACGCTGAGCATACACCCTCGCTTGGCCTCCACCTTCAGGCTGAATAGCCACAACATGGGCCACTCCACGACCACCTTCCTCTCTCCTCTGGAAATTACCACGGCCGCGCCCACGACCTCTCTGCGGTGCAGCAACAACAGGAGCACGCACCTGATCACCAGCCAACCAAGGACAATCACGCCTCAAATGGTCTGCGGATCCACAATTCCAGCACCCATTACCAGCTGCCGCAACAGGAGCTTGCACCTCTCTCACAGCACGGGGACAGTCACGTTTCATGTGACCACGTGAACCACAGATCCAACAAGCACTCGGATCAGCTCTAGCATTGCCTTCTCTAGCAGGTGCACCACCACCTCTCTTAGCTGAAGACTGATACTTCTGATCACGTCCCCTCTTGTTCCGTCCACCTCCAGAACTATACTCAGCAGCTCGCTTGCCAGCACCCTTAGCAGATAAACTCAAGTTCATCTCAACGTCCTTGGCTCGGCCCACCAACACATCAAAATCATCATACTCGGCGGCCAGCAAATACATTTTTACATCCGTCTCTAAGCCATAACGGAACCTCTCGCACCTTGCCCGCTCATCAGGTACCAGCTCAGGTGCATACTGACTGAGTCGCACAAACTGCACTTCATACTCAGCCACACTCATGCTCCCTTGGGTAAGAGACATGAATTCACGCTTCTTCTCATCAAGATATCTCACACCAAGATATCTCCGCTTGAACACATTCTGAAAGAATGTCCAAGTCACATCCGCTTCTACCATCCCAGCAATAGTGGTTGTCCACCACGTATACGCATCCTTCTGCAGCAAGGACACAACACAACCCAGCTTCTGCACATTAGTGCAACTCATCTGGCCCAAGATTCGCTTGGTACTCTCTAGCCAAGCTTCAGAACTCTCAGCAGACATACCCCTGAACTCAGTCCCACCAAGACTGCGCAGACGCTCCAAAGGTAGTCTGACTCCAGCATCTTCCTGATGCCCCGCTCCACGAGCCCCAGCTACTGCTGCTTGAAAAGCACCAGCAATAGCTTGCACTAACATCGTCATATCAGGCATAGCTTGCCCCTGACCAGCCCCAGGTCCAGCAGCTCCAGCACCAGCTGCAGCTCCAGCTTCCTCAGCCCCAACACCACCACCACCAGGTGGAGGAGGAGGTAACACCGCACTACCCGTGTTTTCCTCATTCTCGTTCTCATTAGGAGCCGTAGCTCGCACATTACCTCGTAACTCTCTACGTGGTGCCATACTTTTACCATGCAATCACAACACAAATAAAACAAAGTCAGGCCCAGCAAGGTAAGCAATCCAAGTATTCAAGCTCAATTTCATTCAAAATCAACACCATTTCATTAGCTTTTATTTGGCAATGGGTACCCACAACATGCTACATCACAACATACATCTCAAATGCAACATACATGCAATTCACTCAACATGCTTCCACTCAACAAGCATACAAAGCATACACACTTCAATCATGCACACATTCATTCCCAATTACTCGAGAACTCAGCTCTGATACCACCAAATGTAACCCCCTTAACCCGGCCTAGACGGTTGACCCGAATTAAGAAAGTCACACGGGGAAAACCAAAGTCAACCCGAAAGTCAACCTTGATTAACGACCCTTTTTTTTCTTTTAAAACTTGTCTAGATGCATATTAATCCTTAGATATGATCATACAACAGCATACTCAAAGATCATAAACATCAGAGATCAAACAGGGACCCAATTGAACAATTTACAACTTTAGGGACCAAAAAGTAAATTCTGATAATTATAAGAACTTAACCCAAATTAAAGTTACCAACTGGAAATTAATCATGTTTCATGCTTCTCTGTGAAATTTCAGCTCAAAAGGACTTCCCAAACTCATACAATTGCACAAACAAGATTCAGGACCAAAATGTAAACATTTCAAAACATTTAACTGCCAATGTCAGCCCCCAACGGTCACCCGTTCCGAAACGGGAGACAGCCCGTTTCGAAACGCGGGGCCGTTCTGCAACGCGTACCGAAACGAGGGTCAGGCAGTAGCCTTTCCGTTTCGGACTCCTGGGCTTGTTTAAGGCACCCGTTCCGAAACGGTAGGTGCTGTTCCGAAACACCCTGCACAGATTGCCCAAAAATGCATACTTAAACATGCAATTGACCAACCAATCATGCTCCAAATGCCACCAAACTTTGCCAACATGCAATTCAACATATATGAGACATACTTGCATCAACAATTCATCAAAACATCCACATATATGAAAAGCCCCAAATCTATAGGCATGCTTCCTACACAAGCAACCATTCAAGCATAAACTTCCAATTCAAGCATATAAAGGTCAACCACAAAAACCAGCATTCTCAACAACATTCAACATACTTAGGGAGTTCAAAACATCTCCCAAAACATACACATAGGTCCCCCATTGCCAAATTACCAAAAGCTAAATGTACTTAAGAAAACCTTCCATACTTTGAGCTTTACTACCACTTGAATGCTTGCCTTCCTTGCTGCCCTCAAAGTACTTTAATGCTCTGCAATATTGATTTGAGAAAACAAAGAGAGCGTAAGCAAAAGCTTAGTGAGGAATGCTCAATAAAACCATCCAATAATGCATTTATAAAACACTTTATAAATCATGCTTCAAATCATCATTTACACATGCTCAAAAGCATACTTTAACAAGCATCTCATGCTTCATTTCAATACATGTCATATTGGCCCCAAGTGATACATTTCAATTCTTTGAAAGCAAGTTCATCAACTTTCACCCCAAGGACTTTTAAACACCTTGGCCCCAAGGACTTTTAAACACCTTGGCCTATGGACTTTTAAACACCATAGAAAGGACCACACAAGGACTTTTAAACACCTTTGCGTCCGTATCAAGTTTCACATCAAGGACTTTTAAACACCTTGATCCCAAGGATTTTTAAACACCTTGGCCTATGGACTTTTAAACACCATAGAAAGGACCACACAAGGACTTTTAAACACCTTTGTGTCCGTAACAAGAACCATCCAAGGACTTTTAACCACCTTGATGTTCTTAAGTAAACAAGGCTCACTCAAGGACTTTTAACCACCTTAGTGACCTTAACCTTTTCAAAACATCACTTGCCAATATACATCATTTTCATCATTTTATCCACTGCTTTAAAGCATTAAACCAAGCCATATTCATCATGCATTGAAAAGCATCAAACCACATTTTATCAATGTTCAAAAACAAGGAACTCTTACCTTGAGCTTCCTTCAACATATGGCTTACTAAAACAGCATTAACCATGTGAAATCATGCTTTCAAAACAGAATTTAAAACATGCAATAAACCACATTGCACAACAATCAAATCATGGCCACCACTAGAGAGTATTTCCAAAAACTTACACTTGAGCTTAGCAAAGTTGTTTAGACTTAAACTAAGCTCCCAAGACATTGGTTTCAAAGCCGAAAACCCAATTTCACTCACCGATTCCACTTCGCCTCTTGCCGAAGCACCAAATCAAGCCTCCGGATCACCACCACTTGGATCCAAAGATGACTCCCCTGTTTTAACACATTAAAACAGTATATTAATGCATCATCATGCATTAATAGCTTCAATGAAAGCACCTAAACTCGCTGCTCTCATCCACACTCCATTTTCGGCCACCAAACACAACCGAAAATGCATCCAAATCACTTCTCAACATAGCCCAGCCATTAACCAACAAAACCTAACATCCTCTAACATCATTTAACATCTAAAAAGAACCTAACAACATCCTTATACCTCCAGCAACACCAGATCCACAAGATCACCTTAAAAACAACCAAGAATCATAAGCTAAACTTAGGAAATTCAACCTATCCGGGATTGCATTAATCAAAACTCAATTCCTTATCAAATTAACATTCATTAATCATCATTTTAACACCTTAAAACACCGCTTAAACAGATCCAACGAAATTTCATCAAAAACACACCAAATCTTGCATTTTAAGCCAAGATCCATTAAACAATCTTAAAAGCCATTTATAAAACATCAATTAAGGATTGAGAACTTAGGAATTTCATTAAAGAACTTGAAGTTCAGAGGAGAAGGACGTTCTTACCTCCAAACTTGAGTTTCTCCTCTTTTGGAACCAAAAAGCTTGATGAATCAAGTAGCAAATTGAGAGGTTTTGTAGATATGATGATTAGGAATCAAAAGAGAGTTGAAAGGAGAGAAATGAGTGACAAAATCAGAAGGAAATATCTGGAGAGAAAGTGTTTGGGTTGAGAGAAAATGAAAGAAAAGAGAAATTGGAAAATATGAGAAATTAGTTACAAAATAACCAAAATGATTTTCCCTCCACTTTTCTTTTGCTTGAAAATCAGAATTAATCATTAAAAATATCTTAGAAAAATCTGGAGAAACTCCCTTTGGGTAAATAGCTCCTTAAAGATTCAAAGTTTCAATCATTTCTAAAACAGTCACAAAACTTTCAAAAATTACATTTTGGTCACTAGCCAAAATGTCACCCTTCCGAAACTAATTTTCCAAAATTGATTTCACAGTTCACTTAAATATATTAAAAGATGATTTTAGAACATTTTTCCATATTTTTAATGCAACCCGAACTAAGCTTTCCTAAATTCACTCTCTTAGATTCGAACAACACTTTGACCAAACCGGTCAACGCCCAAAACTTCTAAGCCCAAAACCGGGGCGTTACACATGGCATCGTACTGACACCCTTTGTAAAAAGATACCCTAATCGATACGGGCAATATAAGTATCGGTATAGAGCCTGCTATTCCTAGTAAATGTTTGTTAATGTTTGTTTGCTTTGTAAAATGGTCAATGTTTTGTGTTATGCTCATTTTATGATGATATCGTTGATAGTTCTCAATTCATTCTTACACCAACGCATGAAATGAATTTAATTAAAGGTTGGTAACTTAAAATTGAGGTTCGGCTATCAAATTGTTACGTCTGCGTCACTAAGAATCATGTACGGCTTTGAGATGCTTAATTCGTATAAGTAATTCAATAAATTCTTTTCGCTGTCGTGTTGGACATCCTAGGATATAATGAGCATTTAGATAAGATAAAAAGAAAAAAATGGACCAATTTAAGTGGAATAGTTTCGGTTTGCTTCGGCAAACCTAATGCGACCTTCATGGCTTGGTGTTGGCGGCTAGGCCGAGTTACGAGAGTTACAAACAAGCCCAGGCAAGTTGTTCATCTCTGATTCATTGTTTTCCTACTATTTCAGATTTATCCCAAAATGTTTTGTTATGGCGTTATAGATTAGGACACCCTAATTTACATTACCTTACAAAGATATTTCCAAGTTTGTTTCTTAATAAAAATCTGAGTATTTTTACATGTTGACATTTTCCCACTTGCTAAACACAAGAAAATCTCATACCCCCATCAACACATAAAACATATTTTCCTTTTCCCTTGTGCATAGTGACATTTGGGGCCCTTCGAAAGTAAAAAAACATAGACAGTTCTAGGTGGTTTATTACCTTCATTGATGACCATACTAGGCTTACTTGGACTTTCTTAATGAAAGAAAAATCAGAAATGGGGGGAGTATTTAAAAAAATTTAGAATCTTATAGAAACCCAGTTTAACAGTAACATTTGTATGTAATACTCTAATACTGGCAGTGAATACTTTACTCGAACTATAGGGTCCTATTTACAAGAAAAGGGAATTATTCATATTACTTCTTGTGCTGATTATTCTCAACAAAATGGAATTGTTGAAAGAAAAAAAATAGACATTTATTAGAAGTGGTTCGATCTTTTTTATTTACTACTAATTTTCCTAATTTTTTTAGGGTAGTCATTCTTACTACCACATTTCTCATAAACGGAATGCGTAATAGAACTTTGGATTTTAGAGCTCCAAAGGAACCTATTTCTTCATTATTTTCTTGATTTTAAGCATCTTTCTTCAAATCTGCTAGTAAAGGTTTTTGGGTGAACTGTACTTTGTTCATATTTATCCTCATTCTAGGTCTAAACTTGATCCTAGAGTCATTAAGTGCATATTTTTAGGGTATTCTCCTACTAAGAAGGGCTACAAATGTTACTCCTCTATCAATAAGAAAATCTACACCTCTATCAATGTTACTTTTCATGAAAGTAAACCCCTTTTTCCTAACACCAAAATTTGGGGGAGAGTTTAAGGGAATTTTAGTTTGTTAATAATTTTTATCCTTGTTTACCTTTAACTACTGTTTTACCTTTTGAGCAAGCAGATTTTTTAGAACCTGTAGATTTTTTAGAACCAGCAGAGTTTTTTGAACTTATTGTTTTACCTTGTTCGAACTCTCATTGTACACCAAAGACTCCAAAAAACACCCAGCCCGAACAACTTGAACAAAAGAAACTCAATGTTTACAAAAGAAGAAGGAAGCATGCGAAAAAGTCCATCATACAACCTGCAGATTGTGGAGAGCTGGAATTTACTCCTATAGCCTTGGAAGACTTGGAAGGTATGAAAAATTCTCAAAAATAATGCTCCTCTTCCTATTGTTACTACTGATGACTTACCTATTGCTCTAAGAAAATGGGTAAGAAAATGCATATCTCATCCTATCTAGAGATTTGTAGCATATGGGAATCTAAAAGCTTCATTCAAAGCTTTTACTGCTAATGTGAACAACATTGTTATTCTAAAAATCCTACGTGGAAGATATCAATAGAAGAAGAAATAAAGGCACTGGAAAACAACAAATCCTGGACACTTGTAGATTTACCACCGAGAAAGAAACCAGTGGGCTGCAAATGGGTGTTTACAGTTAAGTATAACTTTGATGGTAGTGTCGACATGTTCAATGTAACCCCCTCGACCTGGCCTAGCTGATAGAACGAACCGAACATGTCACACGGGGAATATTGAAGTAAACCAGGAAAGTTTACCTCAATAAACGACCCTATTTTTTTCTTTTTATCTTATCTAGATGCAAGATAAATTCTTGTGTGATCAACAAGGAGTGGATTGAAAGACAACACGAGCATTCGTCGATTAATATCAATTTCGGGTTTAAGGGACTATTTTGTAAATTTAACAATTTGTAAGGGTTATTCCAAACTCAGATTACCAACCTTCAATTAAGTTCATTACATGCATCTCGGTTGAAATTCGACTCAAATCAACATATAGAACTCATCTAATTACACCCACAAGAAATAAGGACTAAAACGTGAAGATTCAAAACATTTAAAGATGAGTTTAAACCATTTTAACGAACAACGTATTGGTACCCTTAAGGATGGTATCGATACGCCCCCGACGATTAAGCTTCCCAGGCCCTGCATCACAAGACCGTATCGATACCCCCTCAAGACCGTACCGGTACTCTAGAGCACCTTATCAGTACCCTAGGGCACCGTATCGATATGCCATCGACCAGTGGCCAAAAAGGGTATCGATATGCCCCCGTGTAATGGTACACCCCTCTCATTTATGAAGGTCGTATAGATACACTATGAAGTGTATCGATACACCTTAGTCTGCAACTACCCAAAATGCAAATTTAGCACATCTAAAACCTTCTCGAATCATTCCAACATACATTTATGCATGCTTTCAAGACAATTACACATCAACACTCAAGGATACATGGCAAAGAAATCATCAAACACCACTATCAACATCAATGATATCTAAAGGCATGCTTCCTAAGAAATCAAGCACCAAAAGTGTAAAACCTATGTTTGATTTTGATATAACAAAGTGTTTTAAGGACTAATTTGTAAAACTTGAAATAAATTTTTAAATCCCCTAAAAGGTTTCAAATCATCAAGGCTTTGCTCTAGTTTGAAAAAAACTGAAACGTCAAAATATTTTCTAAGTGTTCCAAGGCTAAACTACTCAAAAGCGTCTATGTGTATCGATACGCCCCTTACCGTATCGATACATTTTTACAAATTTGGCTACTAGAGACAAACATTTGGATACACTCCATACCGTATCGAAACAGGGTATCGAAACAAATTCCATCTGTATCGATACGCTCTCTCTATAAAATCACAAGGACTTTGAATCGAGTACCGATACGGTCTCACCCGTATCGATACGGTTTAAAAGATTTTGAAAAATCGGAGCCTTAAATATTTCGACCATTGCTTGTCAGTTAGTAGGTAACCAATTTTTAAAGAGGTGGTTAGTGAGTATCGACACGCTCTTACTCGTATCGATACGATTTCCTCTAGTGAGTTATGTTGGAAAATTGCATCGATACGGTCATGCCCGTATCGAAACGTTTCCCTAACTTGTACCAATACGCTTGAACGCGTAATGATACACCTCTCTTATATTAGTACAACAACTCTTTGTTTTTTGAGATAGGTACCGATACGATTCCTCGAGTACCGATACATTAGGATGTAGAGGTGCATTTTTTGTGGTAAGAGAGGGTTCCAACGGTTATAATCAATTCCCTAACCACCCAAACAACTAGAATTAATGAAGAAGGTATAAAAAGAAGCCATTTGAAGACCAGCAACAACTATTGAATCCTGGAGAAACATCCATACACAAAATCCAAGTTCAAGTGCCTAAATTCTCATTTCTTGTAAAATCCCAAATTGTATTAAGTGAAATTCTTATCTTGTATTTCAATTTGGGTTGAGTGCTTGTATTAAAAGGGGCAAATTTGTATTGAGAGATATCCTTATTGCCTTCAATTGCTTCTTTATAACCAAGTGAGGTTTTGGTCAATTTTGCGTAGAAACTTGACCGATTTTGTAAAGGTTTCCTCCTAAGCCTAGAAAAGGGGAAGATCAATTAGTGGAATTGTTGGAAAATCCTTAGTGGGAGCTAAGGTAGTGGAAGTAGAGTTCATTTGGAACTTGAACCACTATAATTGTCTTGTTCTTCATTTTTATTCATTCCACTTCACTTCTAAAATTTTAAAAACCCAATTCACCCCCTTGGCTTTAATCAATCCTTTGATCCACTCGACAATTGATATCAGAGCCTGCCTCTTTGAAGGATTAACAACTGAAAGAGAAGATTCTAGGAAGAGCGTGATCATCAACAAAGCAAGCCATGTCTTAGACCTCCGGCTCTAGCATGTACGAGTCTCAATTGGTCACCAAACTGCCTTTCTTCAACGGTGACAACTATCCTTTTTGGGAGAACTGGATGCGTCTCTTCATAAAATCAAGTGATTACCTTGTTTGGGATACTATAGAGGATGGTCCCATCATTCCGATGAAGGAAGACTTGTGCCGAAAAGAAAAGGAGAAATGAGTGGAGATGATCGAAAGAAGCTTCAAATCAATGACAAGGCTCTTCACATGCTATTTTGTGCTTTTGGATCGAATATCAACTCCAAAGTTTCTTCCATCGAAAGTACTAAAGAAGTGTGGGATACACTTGAGACAACCTATGAAGGGACAAGCGATGTGAAGGAAACAAAGATTTGAATTCTCGATCTTAGCTATGACAATTTCAAGATAGAGCCCGGCGAAACTGTATCCAAGATGTTCGATCGCTTTTCAACCATCGTCAATTAGCTAAAAGGTTTTGGAGAGATCATCCTGGAGGACAAGCTAGTCCGGAAGTTACTCTACTCTCTTCTCGAGTCTTGGGTTGGAAAAGAACCACTATCATCGAGGCAAAGAACTTGAAGACACTAAAGCTTGATGAACTAGTTGGTTCTCTCCTAACTCATGAAATCATGAAGCAAGGAAGAGAAGATGAAAAGAAGAAAGAAGAGATTCTCACGAGTGGCTCTCAAAGCTTCTCTACATGAGGAGAGCACTTCTAGTGAGGAGGAAGATCTTGAAGAATTGGCTTTGATAGCCTGGAGATTCTCACGGTTTATGAGGTCCAATCGAGGTAGAAAGTTTCAAAGAAAGATGGAGTTCAAGACCAAGAACAAAGAAGAAGAAAATGATCCGATCATATGCTATGAGTGCAAGAAACCGGGTCATATCCGGTCTGAGTGTCCTCAACTCAAGAAGAAGGGCTTTGGGAAGAAGAAGAAGCTCAAACCCAAGCTTACTACTTGGAGTGATGAGGAATCATACGAGGATGAGGAACAAGAAATGGCAAACCTTTACCTCATGGCTATTGAGGAGGATTCTAAGGTAACCTCCAACTCATCTACTTTTGAATTTACTTATGATGAATTGCATGGAGCATATGATTAGTTACAAGAGGTGCCTCATGGCTATTGAGAAGGATTCTAAGGTAACCTCCAACTCATCCACTTTTGAATTTACTTATGATGAATTGCATGAAGCATATGATGAGTTACAAGAGGTGTATGATGAGTTAGTTGAGAAGTATAAGGAGTCCGTTTTGAAAAATAAAAATGTCATTTCAGATTTGAATGCTAAAAACGATTTAATTTCTCAAGCTAACGTGAAATTTGAGAAAAATATATTAGGTCTACAAGATAAACTTGAATACTTTCAAAAAGAAAAATGTAGGTTTAAATAATCTTATTTCTCAATGTAACATTGAACACTAAAAGCTGTTAGATGAGCTTAAAAATTCTTTCAAGAGTGTTGGTCCTTTGAAAAATGAAATAGGTGAATCATCTAGAACAAACCAACCCAAGAGAAAGAATTGCAACTACAAACAAAGTGGCTTCTATATGCATACTAAAACTAAAAGAATTATAAGTGTATGGGTTCTTAAGGAACTTTTTAAATCTAATAATGTTGATGACATGTCACCTTGGATTCCTAAGGGAACCAAGCTTTGGGGATCTAACACTCGTGGACCCAAAATGATTTGGGTACCAAAAATAAAAGCCTAAATTCTTTGTTTGTAGGGGGCATTGATACAAGGCCAAAGCACAAAGCAAAAACTCATGGTACATTGATAGTGGATGATCAAGGCACATGACCGGAGACAAGAGTCGATTCATGGAATTAAAGCAAAAAAAAGTGGAAGAATAGTGACATTTGGTGACGACTCCAAAGGCCACTTTGAAGGCATTGGCTCCATAGGTAATCACTCTACCATACTAATTGACAATGTGTTGTATGTCAATGGTCTAAAGCATAATTTGTTGAGCCTTAGTCAATTGTGTGATAAAGGGTTTAATGTCTTATTTGATAAAAATGGGTGTAAAATTGTTGACATTAAATCTAATAAAACAATGCTCATTGGTCATCGCATGAGAAACATATACATGGTGCATCTAGATGACATTCATACATCTCATGCATGTTTTGTTGCATAAAATGAAAATGATGCATGGTTATGGCATAGAAAACTAGGGCATGCTAGCATTAGTGTTTTAGAAAAATTAGTTTCCCTAAATATTGTTAGAGGTTTACCCAAGATTAAGTTCTAAAATGATAAAATATGTGATGCATGCTCTAAGGGTAAACACCATATATCATCCTTTAAATCCATTAATGATGTCTCTACTAGCAGATGTTTACAATTGATTCACATGGATCTTTTGGGGCCTATTAGAACTATGAGCTTGGGTGGTAAATCATATGCTTTTGTACTTGTTGATGACTATTCTAGATTTACTTGGGTTCTATTCTTAAGTACAAAAGATGAGGCTTTAGAAAAATTCATCATGTTTTCTAAATTAACTCAAAATGATCTTGAGCTTAAGATTTCTCACATTAGAAGTGACCATGGAACCGAGTTTCAAACTCTAGGTTTTGAAGAGTTTTTAAATGAAAATGGTATTAGCCACATATTTTCAGCACCTCTGTAACGCCTTTGTTTTGGGCCTGTATGTTTTTGACATCGGATCGGACCGGTTGAGAACGGTTCGAATCGCGTAAGGTGATTTAAGTAAATCAAGGATCGGGATAGGATAAAAATGTGGTAAAAATTGCTAAAATCCTATAAAAATATGTTTAAGAGTTTGGTCAAGTCAATTTTACAAAACCGACTTTGGAAATGGGACATTTTGAGTAGTGACCAAATTGTAAAGCTTCAAAACTGGGAAAATGTGATTTTTAATGTAGAAGCCAAAATATTAGAATCTTTAGGGGGCTTTAAGGCAATTTGACCTTTCCTCAATGTGACATGTGTTTTAAAAAGTTTTTTAATTAAATGGCTTAAATTGGATTTATATTAATTAATTAAAAGAGGTAGTTAATGTGAGATTTTCAATTACGTAACTACCAACTCTTTCTCACTTTCAGCCAAACACTATTTCACTCATCTTTCTCCATAATTCTTTCTTCCAAAAACTCTCTCAATATTTCCTAAACCATTTTCAAGAAATCTTTCTTAGTTCTTCAAGATTTTGCTAAGGAAAACTTGTCATTTATTGAGGGAAGCAAGCATTGGAGGTAAATCCTGTTCTCAATCTCTAATCAAAGTTCTTTATTGAAATTTCCAAGATATTTTGCTTCTAAATACTATTTTTGGTTGAGTTTTCATTATAGTATTGTTTGGAGATCAAAATCTTGTGAAATTGTGGTTGAAATCCTAATTTTCTGACTTGATGAGTTAAGCTCTGTTTTGTGTTGATTTTAATTGAGTTCTAAGTTGATTAATATGTTAAAATAATGTGTTGATAACATAGATCCCAAAATCCTTGAGATCCTTGAGTTTCTTGGTTGTTTTAAGTGAGTTTTTGAGGTGAAATGGTGGAATCTTGCTTGTTGGAGGTATAAGGTTTGGTTAGGTTGTTTGTTAGATGTGTTTTGATGTTTATAATGGTTTGGAAATGATGTATGTTGGCTGGGCTTTGTTTAGGAAGCAATCGATTGAGTTTTTGGTTGTTTTGGATGGGTAATTTGCTGTAGTTTGAGTGAGTAACGAGTTTGTGAATTGTTGCTGGTGTTGGAATGCAGTTTAATGCATTTAGATCTCTGTTTTGATGATGTGAAAATAGGGGATCTTGATCCAGAAGCAAACGAGGTGATGTTGGAGGCTCCAAAAGCGTAATTTTCATGTCGGCGAGCAAGGCTTCGCGTATCAGTGAGTAGAAATGCAATTTCCTGCTTTGTAACGCTTTGAGCGTGGTCTTGGGAGCTTAGTGTAAGTTTGACACACTTAGCTAAGCTCAAGAGTAAGTGTTTCGGAAATCCCTCTCTTGGAAATGTGCTATGTTTGGTGAAATTGCACTTGAGATAAGTGTGAATTTGTTTACTGTTTTAAAGCATGTTTTAAGCATGAATGTTGCTGGATTTAAATGCCATTATGTTAAGGATGCACTAGGTAAGTGATCCTTTATTTTCATGTGTTGAATGTATGTGATATTAAGCGTAATATGCTTGTGGAAATGGTATTGTGTTTATGCTTGTAAAACAGTGGATTAATGAGGTTAAACGATTATATTGGAAAGTGAAGGAAATGGTTTTTGGTTGTGTTAATCGGATATATTTAGCCGGCTATAGGATTGGGTGCACCGTGAATAAAGTCGCATTGGATGTCGAGGGGTTGTGATTGTGTCGTAATCTCCGTCCAAGTACCGTAACGATTGAGGTTAAGACCACAACGGTGAATGGTTTAATTCCGTGTGTGTGTCTTGTTTATGGGTCTCGTACTCTCGTTCGTGGAATTATACTACTACCGCTGAGTGATGTTGAGGGGTTGTGATTGTGCCATTAATCTCCATCACGGGTGTTGAGGGTTGTGATTGTGCCATTGATCTCCACCTTGTGTAGTCCTGTAGTATGTATGAAGTGTGTGGGACAACATTTGTAATCCGCGTATCCGATTGTGTCTTTTGTGGTATGGTTTATGGATTATCACTTGTGAGCCAATATAATGTTAATGATTAATGTGAAGCATGAAATGCTTGTAATGATGCAAGAATGCATGAGGTGCTTGGCAGAGCATGAGCAAAGGTTTATTTGTTGTTTTAAAATGCTGCATATGAGCATGTGTTTATAAGGTGCATTGATGTCTTTAGGAGAAATGTTTTATGAAAAGGCATGTGTTGAAAAGTGGTGGTTTTACAAGTCATGTGGCATGCATTGATGAATGTTGTTTAGCGATCCTCACTAAGCTTTGTGCTTACGCTCATTTGTTTCATCAATGCAGAGAATTGAGCATTTCAAGGCAGCCTAAAAGCAAGGGAATTCCAAAAGCTTTGTTTAAGCGATGTATATGGTTCACCTTTAGTGTAATTTGTGGCAATGGGTTGGATTCCTATTTTTTCTGGATTTGTTGGTGATGTAGTTGTTTAAAGTATGTTTAGTTTATGATTGTGGACTTGTAATTGACATTTAAATGGTTCCTTGGTTTGTTTGTGGTGTTTAACCTATGCTATAGCTTGGTATCTTAAGCATGCTTGAATAACTAAAAAGTCATCATGGTATGAAGTGGTTGATGAGTGTGATTTGCTGTTTGATAGTGTCTATAAGTCTATTTAATAGATTATATCATGTATGCATGATTTGAGCTTGTTTGGATGTGTTTTAGATTGTTTAGGTGATGTTGGAATGGGCCATTCTGGTATGTGTATCGATACACGGGGAAGTGTATCGATACACTAAAGCAAAACTGAGGCATTTCTGTACAGGGGTATCAGAATGGATTGCCCACGTATCGATACGCCAAAGCCGAGTTTGAAGGTCGTACCGGTACGCGGGGAAGCGTTTCGATACGCTCTACCCTTCTTTTGCTACTGTCTTCCCGCGTATTGATACAGACTCAAGTGTATCAATACAGATAGTTAAAATTCGGTTAAAAGTATCTTTGTAAGTCTTGAAATGTTACATTTTGGTCGCTAGGTTTTTGTTGCTTAATTTAATGAGTTTGAATGATCTGTTTGGGATGAAGTTTGACATGATGGCATGTTATATGATTAATTACAGATTGGTAACATTAAGACTTGTTTAGTCCTTATAATTCTGGAAAATTACATTTTAGTCCATATAAGACGTTTCTATGCAATTGAACCCCTGTTTGAGTTCTGTTCACTGTGTCGCTTCCGCTGAAATGATTTGCTAATCATGTAGGCTAATAATGAGCATCTAGAAAAGATAAAAAGAAAAAAGGACGTTAATCAAGGTTGACTTCGGGTTGACTTTGGTTTTCCCCGTGTAATCTTCGTAGTTCGGGTCGAGCATCTAGGCCGGGCTAAGGGGGTTACATTTGTTGGTATCGGAGCTAAGTTTCGAAAGAATTAGGGATGTTGGTATGAGAAATTGTTATGTGTTGATGTATGTTTTGTGAAAAGCATGTAATTTGTTTAATTTTGAAGCTTATACCATGCTTGATTTATGTGAATTGCATATGGATTGGATATGATTGCGTGATGATGATGCAATGTTGTTATGTGCTGAATTTGGATGATGAAAAGCATGTTGAACATGATGTGTTATTGTATGCTATGCCATGTTGAGGGAAACAGGGTGACCATTGCCTCATTACACTAATCAAATGTTTTTTTAACTTGGATTCTGGCTTGAAGCTGGCCTAAATGGTTTGATTGTTTTTGTTGTTATGCTTTGTTTAAAATAGCACTATGGGTCGAAGAAGGGAACTGAGGTCGAATACGATAGTGCCCACGGCTGAGCAGGGTGACCAGGGTGAACGAGGGGCTGATGTCCCTCTTGGTGGAAATCTACCTCCTCTGCCACCACCTGGAGGTGGGGAGCAGGTGCAGCAAGGACCTGCTGGTCAAGGTTTGGGCGATCACCAGGGCGTTTCAGACTGTTGTTGCCGGAGCGCATGTACAGGTCCCTGCAGCTGGGCAGGTGGGCTTACCTTTAGAGAGGTTTGTGGAGTTTCAGGTTTTTGGAGTTTTATGGTATGTCTCCTGATGCGTCTGAGGCCTGGTTAGCAAGTACGATTCGTATCATGGATCAGATGGGCTGTAATGATGTTCGCAAGCTGAGATGCGCAGTTTCTTTGTTGCAAGGTGATTCCTACAACTGGTGGACAACTACCACGGCTGGTATGGAACCCAATGAGGTTGATTGGGAGTTTTTCAGAGGTGCCTTCAGGAGGAAGTATCTAGGGGTGAGATACTTGAACGAAAAGAAATTTTGAGTGGATCGAATGATCGAAGTAAACCAAGAGGGGGTAAATTGGGTTTTTAAAGTTTTTTGAAGTGGAATTGACAAATAAAAATGGAAGACAAGGAATTTTAGAGTGGTTCAAGTTCCAATCGAACTCTACATCCACTACCTTAGCTTCACTAAGGATTTTCAACAATTCCACTAATTGCTCTTCCCCTTTTCTAGGCTAAGGAGGTAACCGTTACAATTTCGGTCAAATTTTCTACCCAAAATTTGACCCAATCCTCACACAATAGAAACAAAGAAGTTGTTTGCTAAAACAAGTATCTCTCAATACACAATGTAGCCCAATTACAAGCACTCAACCCAATTGAAATGATAAGAATGAAAAATACAATCGGGGTTACAAGACAATAATGGGATTTAGGCACAAATGCTTGGATTTGATGTTTGGATGTTTGCTTTTGGATCAATAGTTGTTGCTGAAGCTTTTAGAGGTCCCTTTTATACCTTCTCATTGAATTCTAGACGTTGTGGTTGTTGCATTCATCAATAGAGCCGTTGGGGATATTATCTTCCCTCCATAAATGCAGTCTGCAACTAACCGTTTCGAAACGCCCGACCCTGTTTCAAAACAGACCAAAATAGAAAGAGCCGTTAGGGTGCATTAAAGAGCCCGTATCGAAACGGTTAAGCTTGTTTCGTTACGCTAAGAGCCATTTCGAAACTCATTTCGAAACATTTTAGCTGCTGTTAAGGCCTGTACCGAAACGGCTTGAAATCGCTTCGATACGCCTTAACGACTTGTGTAAAATCAGTTAAAAACTTTCAACGGTCATATTTTTTTTAAGTTTGATTTGAATACCGTTTCGAAACGTTAGATGTCGTTTCGATACGATGTCTCGATGTTCTTAGGCCGTTTCGAAACTCGTTTCGAAACAGGGGTTCACAATATCAAAACTGTTTCGATACCCGTTCCGAAACATGAGTTCACAGTTTCAAAAGTGTTTCGAAACGTCTTAGGCCGTTCCGAAACGATGACTCGAAAAATATTGTTTTGGCTTCAAGAACACTTAGAAATTTTTTGACAATATAAGTTTTTAACTTAGGCATTTTCCTTTAAACATATAGAGAGGTTTGAGGACTTAAAAATTCGTTTTCTCATTTTCAATTTAGTCCTTAAATTCTTTAGTTATATCAAAATCAATTTATCTGTTTTACAATCTCCCCCTTTTTGATATAACAAAACCAAAGTTAGAATTTTTAAGAGTTTTGAAAATTTTGAATACATTCTAACTCCCCCTCAATTAAGATGGGTTTTAAAGTTTTAAAAGGATTTAAATTCAAGTTTTAAAACTTAAAAAACACTTAAAACGAATTTTGGCTTTTAGATTACTTCTCCCCCTTTTTGTTAGATCAAAAATAATAAACAAGGCTCAAAGAGAAGAGATAAGGTTAAAAGAAATAATCAATAAGCAATAAGAAACATAACATAATATAGATTCATAAATATCAAATATCCAAAACATAAACTTAAGCAATAAAGTTCAAAGCTTAATCCCAAATAAAAAAAATCAAAGCATATGTTCATAAAACATAAGGGAAATAAAGATGCAAACTTAATCCTAATATGCTAGACTAATATGCGATGACATCAAAAGCCTAAGCCTCGTCATCGTCACCATCACCATCCATGGAATCATCATTGTCCTTAGCTTGAGAGCGACGAAAATCCATCCATTGACCATAAAAAGTGGAGAAAGACCTGTCCATGGATTGATGTTGATTCTCAAGGGATGTGTATCGATTCTCATTTGCAAGGAGACGATCCTCCACGGATTGCAAGCGATTATTGATAGCACCAAAACCCCTAGCCATGTTAGTGTCCATTGTGTTGAACCGCTCGGTGAGAAAAGTCATGAGAGCTTCATTGTTGGCAACCGGAGCTTGTGGTTGAGGTCCAACTTGAAGTGGAGGTGCTTCCCTATCAACTCGTTCCCATTGACCATTGTTGATGTATTAAAATCCGGACTTGCGGAGAGAAGATTCACCAAGTTTTTGCTTGCGGGGTTCCAGTGAGTCATAAGTGCAATCAAGATTAAGCTCTCTAAAGATATAACTTAAAACAACCCCATAAGTGAAAGACTTGAGCGTATCGGTTTCACGGAGTTTGAAATTATTCACCATCTCAGCAAACATGATCTTGACAAGATTAGGGTGCTCTCCACGACGAAAACATTCAAGCAAAAAATAATCTACTTGACGAACGTGAGAAAATTTACCTCCGGAGGGGCGAATAAACCACGAGACCATCAAGTGGAGGAACCTATCGTGAGCATCCAAGGCAAGCACTGAACCGGTGTGAGAACCAAAATGAGTCTCATTCTCGATTCCTTCGTTCTTAAGACCAAAGGTAATCTCTAAGAAAGGTATGTCAATGACAATCTTCTTTCCCAAGATAAGAGACTCAATGCGAACAACTTCGGAGTTGTCTTCATTGTTGAAGAGTTGGGCATTCGGGTAGAAGATAAGAACCATGTGCTTGTAGCAAATATCCGGGATACTTAAGAAACCAAAGAAGCTCCATTCTTGTAAACGATGGAGATAACGGAAGAGAAAGCGCTCGGAGTCAAGAAACGACATGTCAACAACACGCTCACGACGAACGCCAAACTCCTTGACATATTGGAAAGGCTCCCTCATCGCAGGCGTGTTGAGACTCTTGAGAAAAAGTTGAGTAAGGTTGGGACGGAGAGCGGCTTGATTGAGAAGCCTTACGTTTCTTGTTAACATTCTCCATTGAAAAATCCTAAAAACATAAAGCAAGCAATTTAAAACAAAATTGAAGTGTATGCATGAAATTCCTTAATTCAATCCAATGGCAAATCCCTCTTAGGTTTAAAAACAAATTTTAGGAACAACAAAACAAAACAAAAAAATTTAAGAGAAAACAATTGAAAAGAAACAATAAAAAGATACGAATGAAAAAACATATATTCGAATAAATTTTTTTAAGATTTTGAAAAATTTCACAAGATTTGAAAAACCCAAGTATCAAAACACATAAACTATACAAAATTAAAATTTTCTAATCTAGGATTCGAATACAAATTTAAGGAAAAAGAAAAAGATGAAAAAATACCTTAAATTGGGATTTTGGATGAATAGATGGAAATCCTTGCACAAAATTGTTGATGCTTGCTTAGACTTATGTTTAAGAGTAAAAGCCCTCAAGATTTGGTGAAAAATAATGAGGTTTAGAGGATTTTATAGGGAAAATTGATTTAGGGTTTTTAGGGTTTGAGGGAATTTTAATTAAAGTGAAACTTTAACATTAAAAGCCCCTTTAAAGCAGTCTGCTAACCCGTTTCGGGACAGGTTTCAACCGTTCCGAAATGCGGGCACCGAAGGTTGGCTGACTTTTAAACTCCAGCTGACCGTTTTGATACGACTTTGACCGTATCGAATCCCATGTTGACTCGTATCGAAACACGTTTTGATACACCCCTTGGGAGTAGCTAAAACATTTCGAAACCCTTTGAAGGCGTTTCGAAACACCCTTCTCTCAGATGGATTTTTAAGGCACCCGTATCAAAACAGTTGGACCCGTTTCGATACACCTGGGCCTGGAAGTGCAGATGAGGCTCTAAAAGTGCAGAAAAATGGATTTTATAAGTCCTAATTTGCATGAATGACATGAGGGAGCAAGAATAACATGTGCAAACATAAACATACTCCCCCTAGCTATAAGCATGGATATTTTTCAAGAGCTACAACACACAAACATGCAATTTCACAAGATCAAGCAATTTTAAGCACAAAAGAGGTCCTAAAAGGTCAAGATAGGCTAGTTAGACCTAACTCTCTCCTAAGGGACCAAAAACGCTCTTTATCTAAAGGTTATGTAAAGATGTCCGCTAATTGATTTAAGGTGTCAACATACTCTATAACAACATCTTCTTTAAGGACATGATCTCCAATGAAATGATGCCTTGTTTCTATATGTTTGGTTCTAGAGTGTTGGATGGGATTTTTTGTTAATCATATGGCACTAGTGTTATCACACTTAAGGGGTATGGTTTCAACTTTAATACCATAATCTAAGAGTTGTTGCTTCATCCAAAGGACTTGAGCACAACAACTCCCTAAGGATATGTACTCGGCTTCGGTGGTAGATAAGGCTACACTATTTTGTTTTATAGAGAACCAAGATATGAGCATACTACCTAAGAATTGACAAGTTCCCGAAGTACTTTTCCTATCAATTTTACATCCCCCATAATCCGCATCCGAATAAGCATGAAGGTTGAAGGTGGAGTCTCTAGGATACCAAAGACCTAGACAAGGAGTATCTCTAAGGTACCTAAAGATTCTCTTAACGGCTATAAAGTGAGACTCTCTAGGACTAGCTTGAAACCTATCACACAAGCAAACACTAAACAAGATATTCGGTCTACTTGCGGTAAGGTAAAGCAATGACCCAATCATAGAACGATAAAGCTTAGAGTCAACACACTTACCTCCTTCATCTTTGTCAAGCTTTGTAGATGAGCTCATAGGTGTGGCTTGAGGCTTTGCATTCTCCAAGCCAAACTTCTTGAGCATATCCTGGATGTACTTTGCTTGATTGATGAAGGTGACATCCTTCCTTTGCTTGATTTGGAGTCTCAAAAAGAATGAGAGCTCCCCCATCATGCTCATCTCGAATTCACCTTGCATTATCTTAGCAAACTCTTTGCAATGACATTCGTTAGTAGAACCAAAAATAATATCATCAACATAAATTTGTACTACTAAGATGTCAGTTTTATACCTTTTTATGAAAAGTGTAGTGTCCACCTTACCTTTTTCAAAACCTTTTTCAATTAAAAAGTTTGAAAGTCTTTCATACCAAGTTCTAGAAGCTTGTTTTAAACCATAAAGAGCTTTAGTGAGTTTGAAAACATGATTTGGAAATTTTGAGTCTTCAAAACCCGATGGTTGTTCCACATACACTTCCTCATTTATAAAACCATTTAAAAATGCACTTTTAACATCCATTTGAAAAAGCTTGAAATCATGATAACATGCATATGCAAGCAACATCCTAATGGCTTCCATTCTAGCTACAGGTGCACAGGTTTCTTCAAAATCTATTCCCTCTTCTTGAGTGTAACCTTGTGCTACTAATCTAGCTTTATTTCTTACAATGTTACCACTCTCATCTAGTTTGTTCCTAAAGACCCATTTAGTTCCTATAGTAGATTGATTACTAGGCCTATCAATTAATGTCCAAACATTACTTCTCTCAAATAGATTTAACTTTTCTTGCATAGCCTTAATCCAAAAATCATCTTTCAATGCTTCTTTTATATTCTTAAGCTCTATGCATGAGATAAATGCAACATGGTTCATACGTTTAAGAGAAGATCTAGTGGTTACCCCATTGGATGGATCACCCAAGATTTCACCATCTTTGACATAGTTGAACTCCCTTGGGTAGCTCACTTCCTTTTCCTCAAGAGCCAAGTCCTTCAAGGCTTCAAGAGGTGGATCTTGTGTATCCTCTTTATTTGATGGAGTCTCATCAACCTTTGAAGTTTGTCCTCCATCAAAGGCATTTAAGATTCCTACATCATCATCATCACAAGAATCCTTCCTTGGAAGGAGGTTATCATCGAATACAACATGTATAGATTCTTCTACTACTAAAGTTCTCTTGTTAAATACACGATAGGCTTTAGAGGTTAAAGAATATCCTATGAAAATAGCTTCATCACTTTTTGATTCAAATTTACCTAAGTTGTCTTTTCCATTATTTAAAACAAAACATTTGCAACCAAATGGATGAAAATAGCTAATGTTAGACTTTTTAGCTTTTAAAATCTCATAAGGTGTTTTCGTTAAAATTGGCCTAATCATTACTCGGTTTACAATGTAGCAAGCGGTGTTTTTGGCTTCCGCCCTAAAATATTTAGGTAAATTGTTTTCACAAAGCATGGTTCTAGTCATTTCTTGTAAAGTTCTATTTTTCCTCTCAACTACCCCATTTTGTTGAGGAGTTCGAGGAGCCGAAAAATTGTGGCTGTAACCCCCTTAGCCCGGCCTAGACGGTTGGCCCGAACTACGAAGATTACACAGGGAAAACCAAAGTCAACCCGAAAGTCAACCTTGATTAACGACCCTTTTTTTTCTTTTTAAAACTTGTATAAATGCATATTAACCCTAGGTGAACACTTGAGATAAGCATACTCAAGAATCACAACGATCGGAAAACATTTAGGGACTCAATTGCACAACATACAAATTTAGGGACCAAAATGCAAATTCTGGAAATTAGGAGGACTTAACATGTTTTAAAGTTACCATTATGAAATTAATCATATTTCATGCCTCTCTGCCAAATTTCATCTCAAACGGACGTCATAAACTCAACCAATTGCATATACAAAGATTGGGACCAAAATGTAAGAGTTCCAAAACATTTCACCATCAGAATCAGTGCCCAACGGTCGAGTGTTCCGAAACGGGGAAGGTCCGTTCCGAAACGCGGGACCGTTCCGAAACGCGGGACCGTTCCGAAACTTGTTGCGGAACAGGGCTTGGCAGTGGCAAATCCGTTTCGGAACAGTTCTACCTGTTTCAAAACGCCATGGCCATTTCAGGCCACCTGTTCCAAAACAGTAGCACCCGTTCCGAAACGAGTTGCCCATATTTGCAGAATTCATCTGGTTTTACACACTTTCAGCCCATCAAACACATCCATATGACCTCCTTATCATACACACAAGTCATCACACACTTAAGGAACATATTAGCATCAACTAATCACAATCATGGCATCATTCAAGGAAAAACCCAATTCTATAGGCATGCATCCTATATTGAGAACCATGCAACCATCAATTCACCAAAACCAAATACCAAAAGGCCAATTACATGTTCCAACATCATCAAAAGCATTAACCAAACTTAGGGAGTCCAAAATATCTCCCAAAAACACAATTAGGTTCCCATTGCCAAATGCCCAAAAGCTAATAGTATTAGGAAAACATTCACCATACATGAGCTTAGTCTTTCACTTGGATCCTTGACCTCCTTGCTGCCCTTATGCACTTCAATGCTCTGCATTATTGGTTTAAGAAAGAGAGAGCGTAAGCACATAGCTTAGTGAAGAATGCTCAATAAAAACATCACAATAATGCATTTGCAAAAACACCTTCTCAAGGCCTTTAGTTTCAAAACAACATTTACCATGCAATTATGCATACAAACCAAGCATCTCATGCTTCAAATCATCAACATGTCATATTGGCTTTCAAGTGATAATCATAACCATTTTACAACTCAAAAACACAATCGGATACTCGGATTACAAGCGTTGTCCCATACGCTTCATACACACTACTAATATCAAGGTGGAGCATGGTACAATCACAACCCCTCAACACCCGTGATGGAGACTATGGTACAATCACAACCCCTCAACATCACTCATTGGCAGTTGTATAACATCACTAACGAGAACACGAGACACACAACACAAGATCCACACATGGACTTTTAACCACCATTGTGATCTTAACACAAGATCCACTCATGGACTTTTAACCACCATGATGATCTTAACCATCTCGTTAGTGTACTTGGATGGAGTTTACGGTACAATCACAACCCTCAACATCCAAGGCGACTTTATTCACGGTGCACCCAATCCTATAGCCGGCTAACTATATCCGATTCAAGTACTTTAAAACCAACACATCACTTGCCAAAATACATCATTTATCATCAACAATCCACTGTTTTAAAGCATTTAACAAAGCCATTAAATAGTCATGCATTACAATGCATCAAACCACATTTACCAATGTTCAAAACAAGGATCTCTTACCTTGAGCATCCTTCAACACATGGCTTATAAAACCAGCATCAAACATGTTAAAATATGCTTTCAAAATAGAATTTAAACATGCAATTAAAACACATTGCATTCATCCATCTCATGGTTCAACAAAAAGAGAGTCTCTCCGAAAACTTACTCTTGAGCTTAGCTAAGTTGTTTAGACTTAAACTAAGCTCCCATAACCTTCAAACATTGGTTTCAAAGCTAAAAACCAAACTTCACTCACCGATTCCATTTCGCAAGCTTGCCGAAACACCAATCAAGCTCCCGGATCAACATGTAACGCCCCGGTTTTGGGCTCAGAAGTTTTGGGCGTTGACCGGTTTGGTCAAAGTGCTGATCGAATATATAAGAGTGAATTTAGGAAAGCCTAGTTCGGGTTGCATTAAAAATATGGAAAAATGTCCTAAAATCATCTTTTAATATAATTAAGTGAACTGTGAAATCAATTTTGGAAAATGAGGGTCGTTAATCAAGGTTGACTTTCGGGTTGACTTTGGTTTTCCCCGTGTAATCTTCGTAGTTCGGGTCAACCGTCTAGGCCGGGCTACGGGGGTTACATTTGGTGGTATCAGAGCTGAGTTGCGAATGCTTGGGGAAAACGGTAAGTTGTTGTGATGTGTGTTGATGTTTACCTTGTTGTGTGGATGAAAGTTGGTTGAATGTTGGTTGAAACACGTGTTTCTGGGCATGATACTGATGTTTCTGAGAAAATTGTTGATGTTTCTGATCAAGTTGCTGATGTTTTCGAGCATGCTTTGTGTTTATGAATCATTGTTGAATTAGTGTGGATATGTGCTGATGTTGTGAGCTGGTGTTATGCTTGATGATTGTGTAATGAGTATGTTATGTTGATAATATGCTGATGCAAATGGATGCTGTTGGATGTAAGCATGATCGAGTATGTAGATTGATATGCTTGATGTTGTGATATCCATGTTGTGTTGACTGTTATGTCATGTAAAGGGGAGGATTCGGGATACCCATTGCCTTATTAATATAGCTATTGTGTTATTTTGGAGTTGGAGTTTGAATCCTTGCTTAATGCTGGTCTAACTGGTTTGTTTGTTTGTTGTGATTGTATGTTTGTTGTTGTTAGTAGTATGGCTAAGTCGATGAAAGAATGGCAGTTGGGAGAGATGGTTGCTGCCTTGGGGCAGGTTGTTAAGGCGTGGAATTCACCCTTTGGTAGAGGTGTTTTGTCTCAGTTTTCTGTGCCTGGGGTTGAGGTGATAAGGCAAGGGAAAGAAGCTGGTTCTGTGGTGAAGAGTTCATCATCTGATGTTCAGGAGGTGTTGGGAACATCTCAGGCTGTGGTAAAGGTAAAGTCAGTGGATGTGCTGGCTGTGGGATGTGTGGGTTTGCCGAAGCAGCGTTTGCTTGATTTGGGTGCTGTGGAATATCGTGGTTCTACACCGGAGATGTTTGAGGCCTGGTTGGCCAGTGTGGTTCTGATCTTGGATCAGGAAGGCTGTGATCTTGCTTGTAAGCTGGGGAGTGTTGTTTCTTTGATGTTGGAGGATGCCTGTGTCTGGTGGACATCAGTGGCTGTGGCGTCACATATTCATGATATTGATTGGGATTTCTTTGTATCTGCCTTTTATGAAAGGTATCTTGGAGGGAAGTTTCCAAGGGTTGAGCAATGTGACGGTGGTGTTGTTGTAGAGCAAGTGTTGCTTGGGCAAGGAGTGGAAGTTCAACCACCGGTGTGTGACCGTTGTGAAAGGCGCCATGTTGGAGGTTGTTGGGGCGTGGGTGCTTGCTGGAACTGTGGTTCCAAAGTGCATGTAAAGCGTGATTGTCCTCTTGGAGTGAAGTCAGCTTTGGTGTTAGCCAAAGGGTCTCAGAAAGGTCGTGGGCACGGCCGAGGCAAGGTACAGAAGTCGCGGAAAGAGCAGAAAGTTGTGAATAGTGTGGGAAAGGAGAATTGCTGGAAATGTGGGTCTGCTGGACACATGAGACGTGATTGTTTGATGTTGGCTCGGAACAGCCAAGGTCCCTTACCGCAAGGAGTTGGTGGTGACCCTGGTGTGTTAGCTGGTGCTGCAGTGGTGCGGCAGGAGGATGATGGTTCCGCGAGGAAGAGAGTTCGTCTGATGAAGCTTCAGGGTGGTGTGGTGCTTTCAGGTAACCTTGTTTAGTAATCTTTTCTCTAGTTACCTTAGTTTGGTTTCTGTTGGTTTTCCTTGCGTGGTAAGTTTAGTCTTGTTGCTAGCATGTTTGGGGTAATGGTTGTAGTTTGGAAACATCTTTGGTGTGAAGAAGGCTTAGGTGAGAATCTTGTGGTTAATGATTGTTGGTATGATGGAGTTAGATAAGTTAGAAGTGAGGTAGGAGGTTGTTCTTAGACGGATTTGAGGATGTTATTGGAGGGTGTGAACTGGCATTCATGCACAGTTAAAATCATTGTTATATGTTATATTATATATGTTGGTCCATGCATACATATGGCATGACATTAGAGGTTTTGCATACATGTACATCAGGCATTGATAGGGCATGTTGGTGATCATGCATACGATGTTCACACTCGCTAATAACTAATCGAATCTGTTAGAGTGGTGGTTGGGTTAGGTTGGATGATGGGTTTTTAGAGGTTGTTTTGGTGCTGGGTGAGAGTTAGACATAATGGAGTATATATTAGGCTAGTTGCTAGTAATAGTGAGAGTGGTATGGTCTGATGGTAGAAGGATAGTGTTTGTTGCTTAAAGAGAGTTTAGTGGTTTGGATAGCTAAGTGGAAGGGGTAGCACCTTGATGCTAAGTGATGTTGTAGTTTAACGGTTGTGTTTCCAGGTGCTGGGGTAGCTTAGCATTTGGGTTGTTGTGGAAGGGTTGTGTTTGTAAGTGCTGGTTCTTAGCAACCTTTGAGGAGTTGAGGAGTTGGTATGTATGATAGGTTGGGCGATGTCCTGGTAAGACAAGTGTTATGGTTGAAGTTTGAAGTGGAAGGGTTATGAAAGATCGAAGGCTTTTGTTGGTTATTTGGGTTCTTGTGAGAAGTGGTTGGCTGGTTGTGTGTGTGTGAATTTCTTTTGAGGTCAGCTGGTGGTGTATGGAACAGCTGGCGGAGTCGAGTTGGGGTTGTGATGTGATTTTTGGAATCTGGGTGAGTGATCCTGGTGAGATGTTGTGGTAATGTTAGCAACAGTTGTGAGGGTTTATCAGCATTCGTTGGGGAGTTTGGGTAAGCAGTTTATGCTTAAGGATTTTTGCTTATTGGGAAATTCTTGGAAGGGGTTTGAGAGTTGCAAGAGTTTTGGAAGCAGAGAAGTTTGCAGAGTGGTTGAATTGGATTGGTTAGAGTCCATGTGTAAACCAGTCTTGGAAGTTGTGTGTTACAGTAATGTGTGCTGTGAGAGTTAAAGTTCTTCAGGTTGATATTGGGGCTGTGTACAGTCCGGTTATGTGAAAGGTTAAGTTGTGGTTATCTTTGTGTGCTCTGGATTTTGTGAACAGCATGTGGTGGTGCTAAGTTGGTGGAGTTTTGTGTGGAAAGTGTCCAGTGATGGTTGAGGCTTTTGTGTTGCCTTGTGTGTGTTTTGAGAAAGTTGTTGTTTTCTTTTCGCCGGTTAAATTTCGAGGACGAAATTTCCTAAGGGGGGGAGAGTTGTAACGCCCCGGTTTTGGGCTCAGAAGTTTTGGGCGTTGACCGGTTTGGTCAAAGTGCTGATCGAATATATAAGAGTGAATTTAGGAAAGCCTAGTTCGGGTTGCATTAAAAATATGGAAAAATGTCCTAAAATCATCTTTTAATATAATTAAGTGAACTGTGAAATCAATTTTGGAAAATGAGGGTCGTTAATCAAGGTTGACTTTCGGGTTGACTTTGGTTTTCCCCGTGTAATCTTCGTAGTTCGGGTCAACCGTCTAGGCCAGGCTACGGGGGTTACACAACACCACAAGGATCCGAAGATGTCTCCCCTGTTTTAAACACATCAAAGCAGTGTATTAATGCATCATCATGCATTAATATCTTCAACCAAGACACCTAAACTCGCTGCTCTCATCAACACTCACATTTCGGCTACCAAACACAACCGAAATCACATCCAAACACCTCTACAACATTACCCAGCCAAGATCCATCAATTCCAAACATACTTATACATCAATTAACATCCAAAAAGGATCTAATCACGTCCTTATACCTCCAGCTATATCAGAACATCAAAAACACCTCAAAACCACCATTAACTCAATCAAAAACTTAGGAAAATCAACCTATCCGGGATTGCATTGACTAAACCTCAATTTCACATCATTTATACATCCAATAAACATCAAAAAGACATCTCAAAACATAGCCCAATCATTTAGTACGAATTTAATCAAAATCAAGGATTGAGAACTTGGGAATTTCAGTAAAGAACTGAGTATTTAGAGGAGAAGGATGTTCATACCTCTAAATGTGAGTTTCTCCTTGTTTAAAGCCAAGATTCTTGAAAATTCAATAGGCAAATGATAAGAATTTGATGTAGGAATGATTAGAGATCAAATAGAGATTGAAATCTCATCTTTATGTGTTAAAATCAGAGGGAAAATGGCTGGGGAAATGTGTTTGGCTGAGAGAAAATGAAGAGGGAAAATTTTGAGAAAAGTTAGTTATGAACTCAAAAATATCTATTTCCCCTTTTTCCTTTTATTAAATATCATTTAATAAATGTTTAATATTAAGAAAAATCTGGAGAAAACTCTTCTTGGGTAAATTAGCTCCTTAAAGATTCAAAGTTTCAATCCTTTTAAAACAGTCACCAACTTTTCAAAAATTACATTTTAGTCACTAACTTGAAATGTCACATTTCGAAACCTCATTTTGTAAAATTGATTTCACCACTCTCTTATATATAATAAAAGAGGATTTTAAGATATTTTTCCATATTTTTAATGCATCCCGAACTAGGCTTTCACTAAAACCACCTTTTATACTCGAACCGAAATCCGACCGGTCCAACTCAAACCCAAAACTTCTAAGCCCAAAATTGGGGTGTTACAGTGGCTAATACCATTTTCATTTAAAAATTCTTCAAACCCTAAATTTTGAAATTCGGTTCCATGATCACTTCTAATATGAGAAATTCCAAGTTCAAGATCATTTTGGGTTAGTTTTTAAAATGTGATGAATTTTTCTAAAGCCTCATCTTTAGTACTTAAAAATATAACCCAAGTAAATCTAGAAAAATCATCTACAAGAACAAATGCATAAGATTTACCACCCAAGCTCATAGTCCTAATTGGCCCAAATAAATCCATGTGGATAAGTTGTAAACACCTACTCGTAGGAACATCATTAATGGATTTAAAGGATGACTTATGTTGTTTACCCTTAGAGCATGCATCACAAATTTTATCGTTTGAGAACTTAATTTTGGGTAAACCTCTAACTAGATCAAGGGAAACTAATTTTTCTAAAACACTAATGCTAGCATGTCCTAGTTTCCTATGTCATAGACATGCATCATTTTCATTTTGAGCTACTAAACATGCATGGGATGAATGTATGTCATCTAGATGCACCATGTAAATGTTACCTATGCGATGACCTATGAGCATAATATTATTAGATTTAATGTCAACAATTTTGCACCCATTTTTATCAAATAAAACATTAAATCCTTTATCACACAATTGGCTTATGCTCAACAAATTATGTTTAAGACCATCAACATACAAGACATTTTAAATAAGAATGGTAGAGTGATTACCTATGGAGCCAATACCTTTAATGTGGCCTTTGGAGTTGTCACCAAATGTCACCACTCCTCCACTTTTTGGGTTTAAATCCATGAATCTACTCTTGTCTCCGGTCATATGCCTCGAGCATCCACTATCAAGGTACCATGAGTTTTGACTTTGTGCTTTGGCCTTGTAGCAATGCTCCCCCTACAAACAAAGATATTAAACTCTTGTTTTTGGTACCCAAATCATTTTGGGTCCAGAGTGTTAGCTCTCAATAGCTTGGTTCCCTTAGGAATCCAAGGTGACATAGCAACAATATTATTAGATTTTACAAGTTCCTTAGGAACCCATACACTTCTAATCCTTTTTGTTCTATTATGTCTAGGGAAGATACTTTGTTTGTAGTTATTAGTCTTTCTCCTAAATTGGTTTGTTTTAGAAGATTCACCTTTTTCATGCTTCACACTACCAACATATTTAAAAGACGCTTTGAGCTTGTTAAGCTCACCTAACATCTTTTGGTGTTCACTATTGCATTGAGAAAGAAGATTATTTAGGTAAATATTTTCATCTTGGAAGAATTTAAGTTCATCTTTCAAGCCTAAAATATTTTTTCTCAAATTTCAAGTTTGCTTGAGGAAGTGAGTCATTTTTATCATTTAATTCCGAATTATTTTTCTTATTCCTAATGACCGACTCCTTGTATTTCTCAACTAACTCATCATAAACCTCTTGCAACTCATCATATGCATAATTTAATTCATCATATGTAAAATCAAAAGATGATGCGTTAGAGGTTACCATGGAGGAATCCTCCTCAAGTGCCATGAGGCAAAGGTTGGCCACTTCTTGTTCGTCATCCTCGGATGACTCATCATCACTCCAAGTAGCAAGCTTGGCTTTGAGCTTCTTCTTCTTCTCAAAGCCCTTTTTCTTGAGTTGAGGGCACTCCGAACGAATGTGACCGGGCTTATTGCACTCGAAGCAAATGATTTGATCCTTCCCTTCTTCTTTGCTTTCACCTTTGAAGTCCATCGTTCTTTGAATTTTCCTTCCACGGTTGGACCTCATGAATCGGGAGAACTTTTTAGCTATCATAGCCAATTCTTCAAGGTCATCCTCCTCACTAGAAGAGCTCTCTTCAAATAATGAAGCTTTGAGTGGACTGATGCGAGACAACAAGATTTTGAAAAGTTGAAAGAAGCTTTGACGCAAGCTCCTATTCTGATTCAACCCGAGTCTGGTAAGGAGTTTGTGGTTGATAGCTATGTTATCACCTATATATTTATGCCTCTTTGCTATAGCAATTGCTTGTTTTCAGGTGCATTACATTGCATGTAGGCTGCAATTTTAGTATATTATGGGTGCTTTTCAATTTATTGCTCGTGTTGAGTTGGTGTTGCGTGAAAGGTAGTTTCTGGTTGTTTGTGTGCAGGATGACAAAGCAGAATGCGAGAGAAGAAGCAAAAAAATGCTAGAGCAAAGGAGGAGAAAGAAGGCTAGATGGCGCTCAAAAGTACAAGCACGTGAAGTGCAGGAAAGGACGCCTAACACTGTCAGACAACTTTATGCAGCGGCCGCACTCCATCTGCAGATCGTCCTCTTGTCCCCTGGTGGACAGAGCTTATCAGAGGATATTCGTTGGGATCCCCAACGAGATACCAAGGCACCAAAACCCTAGAAGACCACCCCCACTATATAAAGGCTTCATCTCTTCAAGGCAAAGAGAGAGCGGAAGAGAGAGAAAAGTGTGCGAGAGGAAATACAACAGAGGGGAGGAGCACTTCATCGTCAGTCAGCTTTGGTGTCCTTCATCGGGAAGCTCGGGTGTGGCCTCACCGTCCTCTTCTAAGGCAATGAGCCTAAGGCAATCATGGCAGTCCACCGGCAAACTAGGAGTTTATCTTTTCTTTTTCGCTATAGCATTTATTTATCTAGAGGGTTGTATGAGAATGATACGTTTGAATATTACCTAGCCATGAACTGTTTTAGATGGCGTGGGTTTTGCTGGATGATACTCTTTTTATTTTCTTAATCTCATGTTGATGTTTACTGTTCTCTCTTGATCTTTTCTTTGTTTATGGTATGCTTAATTTCCTTGAAGTTGTAAGAGCTTAGGGTTGCCAATGCTTTGAGATATAGGCCGTACCTTAAGCGCCTTCGAGAGTTGGCCTTTCTTTAGGAGCAGCACAGGGTTGTAAGAGATTAGGGATGTTAGAGCCTCGAGAGAAAGGCCATTCCTTATGATGCCTTCGAGTGATGTCGTTCCCTAGGTATAGTTGGGGGTAGTGATTAAGAGAGTAAGCCTTAGCTAATAGTGACAGTTAGAGTAGTGAGTGACAACCTTTGAGAGAGGGTCATTGCTTTAGCATTAGTTAGGGGGAGTGATCGAAAGAACTAGCCTTAGATCTTCATAAACAATGGAGTAACCACCAAGGGGAAGGACTCCAATCTGCCTTAGAGATAAGTGATAGGTTTAAACGGCTAAGAGGGATAGAGATTAGGAGAGTAAAGTGTTGGAGTCAAGCCGAGAGGTATTGCTATAGCATTTTAGTCTCCCAGCTTTTGTACTAGAGATAGTTTAGGAGCAACCTAAGTAAATCCCACCGAGCATAGTGAGAGAACTAGGATTCGTTACCAGTATTAAGAGGGTTGAGAGGATTATCCTTCAAGAGCTAGCCTGCCATTCCATAGAGAGCTTCGTATCCGAGAGAGGACCTATCTGTCATTTGATTATCTCTTCTCTGTTTGCTTGTTTTGTTACAGCATTTTTCCATCTTTCATTCTGCCTCAGCATACTCAGATTACAATTTGGTTACTATAGCAATTTGGAAACAAAAATGTGTTCACCTCCAATCCCTATGGAGACGATACTCACTCATCACTTTATTACTCGTTAGACGTGTATACTTGCACCATTCGCCTATCATTTATAGTCACTGCACGAACGCAACAAGTTTTTGGCGCCGTTGTCGGGGATTGGCAATTGGTTGTCCATAATTTTTATTTTCCTTTTGCTTTCTATTTCCACATTATAAATATTCACTAGTTTTGTTTTTGGTTGTTCTATTTTTTCAGGTATTTTTCTAGTTTATGACCAGAAGAAAAAGACCAAGAGGACCTATTCAGCCCATTGTTCCAAAAGTTGATCGCTTATTTTGTTTGAGAAGACGCGAGCAAGCAGAAGTTAGAGTCATGGAACCAACACCTATTGACGCAAATGCTATGGCAAATGGCCAGGGAGAAGCGACTCGATCACGAGCTATTAGGGATCATTTAACTCCTAGTTTGGATTATCTCCATCCTGGAATTGTAGCTCCAGAAATTCAGGCAGCCCAATTCGAACTTAAACCTGTCATGTTCAACATGTGAAGCAACATTGGACAGTATGGTGGCTTGCCTCATGAAGATGCTAGACAGCATATCTGTGCTTTCTTGGGTGTTTGTGATTCTTTCAAGCAGCAAGGGGTGCACGAAGATGTGTTGAAATTAAAGTTGTTTCCGTATTCATTAAGAGATCGTGCTAGAGCATGGCTAAATGGAGTGCCAGCCGGATCAATTCAAAGTTGGACCGATTTATGCAAGAACTTTTTGCTATGGCATAGTCTGCCAGTGATGAACACCCAGATGAGGAATGATATAGCTTCCTTTCGTCAGTCTGATGACGAATCTATGTATGAGTGCTGGGACCGATTTAAAGGATTGTTGAGGAAATGCTCTAACCATGGGTATCATGAATGGACCCAGGTGGTTATGTTCTATAGTGGTGTCAATTCGCCCACAAGGATGTTGATAGATGCTGTAGCAAATGGGACACTGTTGGACAAGTCACCAGAAGAAGCATTTGATATCCTTGACATGGCAGCCAACAATGATTATCAGTTCCCAACGGTGAGGCTTAGAACGGGGAGGAGAAGACAAGCTGCCAAGGAGAGTGAAGTTGACAACTCAATACTGAATAAGTTGGCCAACATCACAGATTTGCTCAAGAATCTCCAGCGTTCCAACGAAGTGAGGGAAGTTAAGGCAGTAAGGTCATGCCTAAGATGCGATGGCAATCCCCACCTTAATGATTGCCCTGATAATCCAGAATCTGCCAACTATATGAGGAACTATAACCATAGCAACAACAACCCAGGGTGGAGTCAGCACACAAACCTGAGTTGGGATAATCAAGGATACATCAACATTTCGACCAATCAAATGCCACAGCAAAATCCGCAAGAGGTACACCAATCCCGCCAGAATAAGCCATGGCAAAATCAAAAGGGCGCAACACCTTCATTAAGCAGTTCATTGGAGTCTACTTTTAAGGAATTCATGGCTATGACAAAGGACTTCATGGGGACCACGAAAGTTTTGCTACAGGATCAGGCAGCACAAATAAAAAATCAGGGAGCCCTTCTACAAAGTCAATGTGCATCCTTACGAGCCTTAGAAACTCAAGTGGGCCAGAATGCTCAAGCCTTGTACGTGCGACCACAAAGAACTTTGCCTAGTGACACTGAAGCCACTAAGCACCATGGCAAGGAACAATGCAGTGCACTCACACTAAGGAGAGGCACAAAGATTAACCAAGGTAATAAGTTTGGGGGTGGAGAGAAGGAAGAAGCCCAACCCAGCTCACTGCCAAACCAAGAAAATATTCAGGAACCACAGCAAGGAGAAAGAATAAAGGAGGAAGGCAAGGCCAATAGACCAATCAAGGAAGGGCAAACTTGTGTTACATCAAAATACACGGCCTCACGAGCTACATCAGATCTGGCCAAACCACCTCCACTATTCTCTCAAAGACTCATAAAGCAAGAAGATCTTCAATTTGGAAGGGATATCATTACAAAGAAGAGAAAGGTGGAAAAGCACGAGATGGTTGCTATAGAAAAGGAATGCTACTACATTTGGAGAAAACGCCCACCAAAAAGAAAAGACCCAGGAAGCTTTATTATCCCCTGCTCTATCGGAGATGAGTTTGTTGGAAGAGCATTGTGTGATTTGGGATCGAGTGTCAACCTGATGCCTGAAACCATATTTCAGAAACTAGGGTTAAGGGATGTCAAGACTATTAGGGTTGCGATGTAGCTTGCTGATCACTCAAAAATCCGACCAGAAGGAAAAATCGAAAATGTGGTAGTAAAAGTTGATCATTTTGCTTTCCCGGCTGATTTCTTGATCCTGGATTGTGAAGAAGACAACGATGCTCCTATTATTCTAGGAAGGCCATTTTTAGTTACAGGGCGAGCCTTAATTGATAGTGAGAAGAGTGAAGTCACACTGAGAGTGGGTGAAGAGACAATTACCTTCAATATACATAATACCCTTCATGATAGGTCAATGGAAGATAAGCACTGCAATACTATAGCATGGGATGAGCTACAAGAACTTTGCTGTAGCATCAACATTCAGAAGAAAGCCTTTGTTGGACTAGTTCAAGAGAAAGAATTTAAGGACCTGACTAGGGAAGGGAACCCAGATGCTGAAAATCACTCAAACGAAGTGGGGCTAGCCACGTCTCACCTCAGCCTTCCCGACCCTTGATAGTATGCCTCCTAACTTTTTCTTTTTGCTTTAGAATTTCAAGTAAAGAGTAGTTAGTTTGTTTTGTGTGTTTTCAACTTTGTTCTTATCTTTTGTTTGTCCTTTCTTTTAATTTATTATCCTGCAAATTCTGTATCATAGTACATGTCCTCTGTAGTGTTGATCAGTCGTGCAGGTGGTACATCAAAAAGGGTTTATGCTATTGATTGATAAAGGAGATCAGAGTTTGTAGGGAACACAATTTGTCTTAACTTGGGAGTTGGTACGACATACGATAAGGAGGGAAATAAAAAGGGCATTATAAAAATGGGGAATTAATAAAGAGAATATTTGAAGATTAAACCCTAGCCACATATAACCTAGTTCTCTCTCCTACTTTTTCTTCAAGCATTTAAGAGCCCTTTTCTCTTTCATGACAAAAAATGGCTCCCATCAACCTCAATCTTCTCTCCTCATTAAGGCGAGTTAGTGGTTAGCCATTTCCCAAAGAAACTTCCTACACGTCATCCCCCACTCTCCTTTCTATCCGTCCTCACGCTTCATCTTCTTCACTCAACCCCAACCCATTCAACTTCTCTCTTTCTTTTCTTCCCAACAAAAAACATTTGTTCCCTAAAAAGACCAAAAGACCTACCTTCAAGCCTCCAACAATGGTCCGCTGCAAAAATGTCTCTGGTGTTGCATCAAGTTCACAGAACCCACCGTCCGTCAAGATCAAACTCTTCTACGATGAAGCAGCCCGTGAAAGATGGCTAAGTCGAAAAGATAGAAAGCTACTACTAGAGCAAGGATTCTGATTCCCTGAGGAAAATGAGGAGAACTTCAAGTCAGCCCTGCTTGATGTCATAGCCAAGCACAACTGAAGAAAGCTAGCTGAGCACCCCAAGGCATATGTTTCCCATTAGTGAAGGAATTCTATATGCACTTGACTAGCCCAACATAGTCAAGTGTCCACGTTAGAGGAGAACAAGTGAAATTCACTACTGCAGCAGTGTACAAATATTACAGCCTAATGAATGTAGTTGATGAGCATGGTAGTTTTGTTGCTGGGCTAGACGACAAAGCACAAGAAGAAATCGTAAAGGAACTATGCTTTCAAGGGACAAAACTCAACCGGAACACCATGACAGTGGAGAGGGGGAGGCTAAAGCCTGAAGTAAAATTATGGAATCACCTGCTCCGAACGAGACTGATGCCCACATTGCACACAACCACGGTACATCCATCTCGTTTGCTGATTATTCATTCCATAATTAATGGTCAAGAAATTGATGTAGGGAAATTGGTGGTGGATGAGGTCTACGTATGCCTTAAAAGGAGCAAGAGCCCTTTGATTTTCCCAAATCTGATAACCGCCCTCTACCGAAGGAAGAAAGTGTTTGAAAACCCAGCTAAGGACGAGCAAATGGAAGGCAAAAAGGGGTTAACACCTGCCCAGATTCCTCAGCTGATGGGATTTGATTAGGATGCTCCAAACGAGACCCTGGAGGGAGGAGCCAAGAGCTTTGCTGCAGCAAGGACTGCAGCATTGGTTGCTAAAGCAACCCACCTGGCCACAGAGCTTCACAACTTGAGGGTGCAACTGAGCACCTATTTTAAATATGCCAACCAAAGGGATGTGGCCATCTCACAATGCTTCTTCGAGGTCTTGCCGGGATTTGCAATTCAGTTTCCCCCATTTCCAAAAGAACTCCTCACCACTCCTGAACCACAAGACCAAAATGCTACAGCAAGCATGCCCCAGCCAGCAGCCTAGAAGAGGAAGTTAACAGCTCAGAAGAAAGTCAACCCAACGCCTGCCCATGAGCCAGATACGCGAGACCCCTCAGCTCAAAAGTCACAGCAAATTGATCCTACTACCACACCCACTAGGAAGAGAACACGAAGCACAAAACCTGCTACATCATCATCGCAGCCACCTGAATCGCAAAGGGAGCCGACCACCACCTTGAGCAAAGATGATCATCCTATGGCTGAGGCGGCCCCTACCAGTGGAACCAACCCCGTTGTGCCACCATCCGAGGATGCTACAACAACCAAGTCGAAACGTTATAAACGCACAACAGGGCGCACTGTCAAACTAATCGATCCAACCCCTGCCATATCTGATGACAGTGAAACCTCAACAGTTCAATTGGCGCACAACGACCACTCCACAGATGACACCAGTGACAATTGACCTCAGCACCCATGAGGTACATCTTTTTTTTTAGTTTTCGTTCTTTTTAGTTTATTTTTGCATCAGCATTTTGCATAACATTTTTTTCATGCATCGAGGACGACGCATCTCCAAGTTTGGGGGTGTCTCGCCTTTGCTTAGTTTAGGACCATAGCATTTGCATCGTAAGATTAAACAAAATTTTTGCTATGGCATTTTGTTTAGCTAGGAAGAAATATGCAAATGTGTTGATGATTCTTAATGATGATCATTTGAAATTCAATAGGTCTGAACTTAAAATTTTACAACTGCATGAGACTTAAAGAACTATCTTATGAGTGAGTTTGCTATAGAAAATAATTTTAGACATAGATTGCTTTCTTTCTCTGCTTGGTAGGTTTAGAAAAACTTTTTAGGAAGGACTTTAGTATTGCCTTGCATGAAAGAATGAAAAATGAGCTTAAAAGAAAATAGACTCCCTTGTACCCAAAACTAAAAATTGAATGAATGCTATAGCATAACTGTAGAAGGACACTCCGCTGTGTAGCCTTCAGGCCATACAACTCAAAAAAAGATAGAAAAAGAAACAAAATAAATAAGTGGCAATGAAAAGCAAATGAGTGAATGAAAGTTGTCACAAGATGACTCTACCTACTAGCTCATGGGTGAGAGGTATGCTCCCTGCTCATCTAGAGTTAAGGACGGTAGGTGTAATGAGCTGACACCCTTCGCAACAGTACCTCTTTCATTTTTGTAGGAGTCTATAATACTTGAAAATTTCATTGCTAAGGCATTATTATGGAGCTTCCTTGAAAAATTTTCTTCGCTTATCATGCATATCTCGAAACTAATCTTGCACACACACTCACTAGAAGCTTGCTCTTAAGAGAAATTCTTGCGCGTCTCAAATAAAGGATGTTGATATTGAATGCCTGTATTTTCTTGAAAGTTGAAACGCTGCTGTAATATTAATTCCTTGCCAAATCTTTGTCATAGCAACCATTTTGTTTATTTTTACTCATTGCTTGAGGACAAGCAATAGCTTAAGTTTGGGGGTGTGATGGTTATGCTATTACCTATATATTTATGCCTCTTTGCTATAGCAATTGCTTGTTTTCAGGTGCATTACATTGCATGTAGAAGGCATTTTTAGTATATTATGGGTGCTTTTCAATTTATTGCTCGTGTGGAGTTGGTGCTGCGTGAAAGGTAGTTTTTGACTGTTTGTGTGCAGGATGACAGAGTAGATTGCGAGAGAGAAAGCAAGGAACAAAATGCTATAGCAAAGGAGGAGAAAGAATGCTAGTTGGCGCACGAAAGTACAAGCACGTGAAGTGCAGGAAAGGACGTCTGACACTGTCAGACATCTTTATGCAGCGGCCGCACTCCATCTGCAGACCGTCCTCTTGTCCCCTGGTGGACAGAGCTTGTCAGAGGATATTCGTTGGGATCCCCAACGAGATACCAAGGCACCAAAACCCTAGAAGACCACCCCCACTATATAAAGGCTTCATCTCTTCAAGGCAAAGAGAGAGCAGAAGAGAGAGAAAAGTGTGCGAGAGGAAGTACAATAGAGGGGAGGAGCACTTCATCGTCAGTCAGCTTTGGTGTCCTTAATTGGGAAGCTCGAGGTGTGGCCTCACCGTCCTCTTCTGAGGCAGTGAGCCTAAGGCGGTCCTGGCAGTCCACCGGCAAATTGAGAGTTTATCATTCCTTTTTGCTATAGCATTTATTTATCTGTAGGGTTGTATGAGAATGATACGTTTGAATATTGCCCAGCCATGAACTGTTTTAGATGGCGTGGGTTTTGCTGGATGATACTCTTTTTATTTTCTTAATCTCATGTTGATGTTTACTATTCTCTCTTGATCTTTGCTTTGTTTATGGTATGCTTAATTTCCTTGAAGTTCTAAGAGCTTAGGGTTGTCAGTGCTTTGAGATATAGTTCCTACCTTAAGCGCCTTCGAGAGTTGGCCTTTCTTTAGGAACATCCCAGTGTTGTAAGAGATTAGGGATGTTAGAGCCTCGAGAGACAGGCCATACCTTATGATGCCTTCGAGTGATGGTCGTTCCCTAGGTACAGTTCGGGGTAGTGATTAAGAGAGTAAGCCTTAGCTAATAGTGACAGTTAGAGTAGTGAGTGAAAACCTTCGAGAGAGGGTCATTGCTTTAGCATTAGCTAGGGGGAGTGATCGAAAGAACTAGCCTTAGATTTTCATAAACAATGGAGTAACCACCAAGGGGAAGGACTCTAACCTGCCTTAGAGATAAGTTATAGGTTTAAACGGCTAAGAGGGATAGAGATTAGGAGAGTAAAGTGTTGGAGTCAAGCCGAGAGGTATTGTTATAGCATTTTAGTCTCCCAGCTTTCTTACTTGAGATAGTTTAGGAGCAACCTAAGTAAATCCCGCCGAGCATAGTGAGAGAACTAGGATTCGTTACCAGTATTAAGAGGGTTGAGAGGATTATCCTTCAAGAGCTAGCCTGCCATTCCATAGAGAGCTTCGTATATGAGAGAGGACCTATCTGTCATTTGATTATCTCTTCTCTGTTTGCTTGTTTTGTTACAGCATTTTTCCATCTTTCATTCTACCTCAGCATACTCACATTACAATTTGGTTACTATAGCAATTTGGAAACAGAATTGTGTTCACCTCCAATCCCTGTGGAGACGATACTCACACATCACTTTATTACTCGTTCAACGTGTATACTTGCACCATTTGTGTATCATTTATAGTCACTGCACGAACGCAGCAGTGGTCTATAGTGATGCGTCCATTGTTGGTTTAGGCTGCGTATTGATGGAGGAGGGTAAGGTAGTGGCCTATGCATCTAGGCTGTTGAAGGTGCATGAGCGCAACTACCCTACTAATGATCTTGAGCTTGCGGCTGTGGTGTTTGGCTTGAAGATTTGGAGGCATTACATGTACGGTGAGAAGTGTGTTGTGTTTACAGATCATAAGAGCTTGGAGTATCTTATGTCTCAAAAGGAGTTGAATCTTAGGCAGCGTCGCTGGGTAGAGTTGCTTAAAGATTATGATTTAACGATCGAGTACCACCCGGGCAAGGCTAATGTTGTGGCTGATGCTTTGAGCCGGAAATTGGCTGTAGAGTTGAGGGCGATATTTGCTCGTTTGAGCATTACGCGTGATGGTGGTCTTATTGCAGAATTGCAAGTCAAACCATCTCTTATTCAATTGATCAAAGATAAGCAATTGTTAGATGATTCCCTTGTTCCGCATGTTCAGGACATTGCGGAGGGTAGACGTTCAGATTTCAGCTTTAGTGATGATGGTGTTTTATGCTTTGGAAGTCGAATAGTGGTGCCGGATGATGTTGAGTTGAGGTGCACTCTTCTGACTGAAGCTCATATTATTCCTTTTGCTATGCACCCTGGTAGTACAAAGATGTACCGTGATTTGAAAGATGAGTACTACTGGGTGGGGTTCAAAAAGGATGTGGCTGAGTTCGTTAGTAAATGCACGGTGTGTCAGTGAGTGAAGGCTGAACATCAGGTTCTTCTAGGTTGTTGCATCCTTTGAGATTCCCATAATGAAAGTGGGAGAGAATCACCATGGATTTTGTGTCTGGATTGCCTTTGTCACCGTCCAAGAAAAATTCAGTTTGGGTGATTGTGGATCGACTTATGAAGTGTGCACATTTTCTGCATGTGCATACTACGTATACCTTGGATAAGTTGGCTGAACTATACATAGCTGAGATCGTGCGGATGCAAGGTGTGCCAAATTCTATAGTTTCGGATAGGGATCCGAGGTTTACAGCGCGATTTTGGGAATGTTTGCATCAAGCCTTGGGTACACGGTTGAATTTTAGTACTTCTTATCATCCTCTAACGGATGGACAGTCAAAACGTGTGATTCAAGTGCTTGAGGACATGTTGAGATGTTGTGTGATAGATTTTCAGGGTTCTTGGGAGAAGCACTTGCCGTTGGTTGACTTTGCATATAATAACAGTTACCAGACAAGCATTCAAATGGCTCCATACGAGGCTTTGTATGGGAGAAGATGTAGAACCCCTCTCTGTTGGGCAGAAGCTGGGCAAAGTTGATTTCGATGCCAGCTATGCCAAAGGGAACCACCGAGAAGCTGAAGCTCATTTGTGAGCGTTTAAAGGCAGCGTCGGATAGGCAAAAGTCTTACGCGGACCTGAAGCGTAAGGAGATTGAGTTCGTGGTTAGCGAACATGTATTCTTGAAAGTTTCGCCTTGGAAGAAGGTCATGAGATTTGGGCGTAAGGGTAAGCTTAGCCCAAGGTTCATTGGACCTTATGAAATTGTGGAGCATATTGGTCCTGTGGCATATCGGTTGAGAATGCCAACGGAGTTGGAGAAGATACATGATGTGTTTCATGTCTCTATGTTACGAAGGTACTGACCGAATCCTTCGCATGTGATGCTTGTTGAGGAGATAGAGTTGAATCCAGATATGTCGTATGATGAGGAACCAATGAAGGTTCTTGATGTGAGAAGCAAAGTTCTTCATGGGAAGACGATAGAGCTTGTGAAGGTGTTGTGGCGACACCGATGAGTTAAGGAGGCCACGTGGGAAAGCAAGGCGGACATGCTGAAGCAGTTTCCACACCTCTTTCCATCAGGTAAGAATTTTTTAGGACGAAATTTTCTAAGTGGGGGAGAGTTGTAACGCCCTAGTTTTGGGCCTGGATGTTTTAGACATCGGATCAGATCGGTCGAGAACGGTTTGAATCGCGTAAGGTGATTTAAGGAAATCAAGGATCGGGATAGGATAAAAATATGGTAAAAATTGCTAAAATCCTCTAAAAATATGTTTAAGAGGTTGGCAAGTCAATTTTACAAAACAGATTTTGGAAATGGGACATTTTGAGTAGTGACCAAATTGTAAAGTTTCAAAACTCGGAAAATGTGATTTTTAATGTAGAAGCCAAAATCTTAGAATCTTTAGGGGGATTTAAGGCAATTTAACCTTTTCTCAATATGACATGTGTTTTAAAAAGGTTTTTATTTAAATGGCTTAAATTGGATTTATATTAATTATTTAAAAGAGGTAGTTAATGTGAGATTTTCAATTACGTAACTACCAACTCTTTCTCACTTTCAGCCAAACACTATTTCACTCATCTTTCTCCAGAATTCTTTCTTCCAAAAACTCTCTCAATATTTCCTAAACCATTTTCAAGAAATCTTTCCTAGTTCTTCTAGATCTTGCTAAGGAAAACTTGTCATTTATTGAGGGAAGCAAGGATTGGAGGTAAATCCCGTTCTCAATCTCTAATTAAAGTTCTTTATCTAAATTCCCAAGATATTTGGCTTCTAAATACTATTTTTGGTTGAGTTTTCATTATAGTGTTGTTTGGAGATCAAAATCTTGTGAAATTGTGGTTGAAATCCTAATTTTCGGACTTGATGAGTTAAGCTCTATTTTGTGTTGATTTTAATTGAGTTATAAGTTGATTAATATGTTAAAATAATGTGTTGATAACATAGATTCCGAAATCCTTGAGATCCTTGAGTTTCTTGGTTGTTTTAAGTGAGTTTTTTAGGTGAAATGGTGGAATCTTGCTTGCTGGAGGTATAAGGTTGGGTTAGGTTGTTTGTTAGATGTGTTTTGATGTTTATAATGGTATGGAAGTGATGTATGTTTGCTGGGCTTGGTTTAGGAAGCAATCGATTGAGTTTCTGGTTGTTTTGGATGGGTAATTTGGTGTAGTTTGAGTGGGCAACGAGTTTGTGAATTGTTGCTGGTGATGAAATGCATTTTTAATGCATTTAGATCTCTGTTTTGATGATGTAAAAATAGGGGATCTTGATCCGGAAGCAAACGAGGTGTTGTTGGAGGCTCCAGAAGAGTAATTTTTGTGTCAGTGAGCAAGGCTTCGCGTATCGATGAGTGGAAATGCAATTACCTGCTTTGTAACGCTTTGAGCGTGGTATTGGGAGCTTAGTGTAAGTTTGACACACTTAGCTAAGCTCAAGAGTAAGTGTTTCGGAAATCCCTCTCTTGGAAATGTGCTATGTTTGGTGAAATTGCACTTGAGATAAGTGTGGATTTGTTTACTATTTTTAAAGCATGTTTTAAGCATGAATGTTGTTGGATTTAAATGCCATTATGTTAAGGCTGCACTAGGTAAGTGATCCTTGGTTTTCATGTGTTGAATGCATATGATATTAAGTATAATATGCTTGTGGAAATGGCATTGTGTTTATGCTTGTAAAACAGTGGATTAATGAGGTTAAATGATTATATTGGCAAGTGATGGAAATGGTTTTTGGTTGTGTTAATCGGATATAGTTAGCCGGCTATAGGATTGGGTGCCCCGTGAATAAAGTCACCTTGGATGTCGAGGGGTTGTGATTGTGCCGTAATCTCCATCCAAGTACCCTAACGATTGAGGTTAAGACCACAACTTTGAATGGTTTAATTTCGTGTGTGTGTCTTGTTTATGGGTCTCGTACTCTCGTTAGTGGAATTATACTACTACCGATGAGTGATGTTGAGGGGTTGTGATTGTGCCATTAATCTCCATCACGGGTGTTAAGGGGTTGTGATTGTGCCATTGATCTCCACCTTGTGTAGTCTGGTAGTATGTATGAAGCGTGTGATACAACGCTTGTAATCCATGTATCCAATTGTGTCTTTTGTGGTATTGTTTATGGATTATCACTTGTGAGCCAATATAATGTTAATGATTAATGTGAAGCATGAAATGCTTGTAAATGATTCAAGAATGCATGAGATGCTTAGTAGAGCATGAGCAAAGGTTTATTTGCTATTTTAAAATGTTGCATATGAGCATGTGTTTATAAAGTGCATTGATGTCTTTAGGAGACATGTTTTATGAAAAGGCATGTGTTAAAAAGTGGTGGTTTTACAAGTCATGTGGCATGCATTGATGAATTTTGTTTAGCGATCCTCACTAAGCTTTGTGCTTACGCTCATTTGTTTCATCAATGCAGAAAATTGAGCATTTCAAGGAAGCCTAAAAGCAAAGGGATTCCAAAAGCTTTGTTTAAGCGATGTATGTGGTTCACCTTTAGTGTAATAAGTGGCAATGGGTGGGATTCCTATTTTTCCTGGATTTGATGGTGATGTTGTTGTTTTAAGCATGTTTAGTTTATGTTTGTGGACTTGTAATTGGCCTGTAAATGGTTCTTGGTTTGTTTGTGGTGTTTAACCTATGCTATAGCTTGGTATCTTAAGCATGCTTGAATAACTAAAAAGTCATCATGGTATGAAGTGGTTGATGAGTGTGATTTGTTGTTTGATAGTGTCTATAAGTTTATTTAATAGATTATATCATGTATGCATGATTTGTGCTTGTTTGGATGTGTTTTAGATTGTTTAGGTGATGCTGGAATGGGTCATTCTGGTATGCGTATCGATACACGGGGAAGTGTATAGATACACTAAAGCAAAATTGAGGCATTTCTGTACAGGGGTATCAGAACGATTTGCCAGCGTATCGATACGCCCAAGCCGAGTTTGAAGGTCGTACCAATAAGCAGGGAAGCTTTTCGATACGTTCTACCCTTATTTTGCTACTGTCATCCCGCGTATCGATACAGACTCAAGTGTATCGACACGGGTAGTTAAAATTCGGTTAAAAGTATCTTTGTAAGTCTTGAAATGTTATGTTTTGGTCCCTGAGTTTTGGTTGCTTAATTTAATGAGTTTGACTGATCTGTTTGGGATGAAATTTGACATGATGTCATGTTATATGATTAATTACAGATTGGTAACATTAAAACTTGTTTAGTCCTTATAATTCTAGAAAATTACATTTTAGTCCCTATAAGACGTTTCTATGCAATTGAACTCATGTTTGAGTTCCGTTTCCTGTGTCGCTTCCGCTGAAATGATTTTCTAATCATGTAGGCTAATAATGAACATCTAGAAAAAAGATAAAAAGAAAAAATGGGTCATTAATCAAGGTTGACTTTCGTGTTGACTTTGGTTTTCCCCGTGTAATCTTCGTAGTTCGGGTCGAGCGTCTAGGCCGGGATAAGGGGGTTACAACCTCGAACTCCTCAATAAAATGGGGTAGTTGAGAGGAAAACTAGGACTTTATACGAAATGGCTAGAACCATGCTTTTTGAAAACAATTTACCTAAATACTTTTGGGCAGAAGCCACAAATATCGCTTGCTACATTGTAAATCGAGTAATGATTAGACCAATTTTAAAGAAAACACCATATGAGATTTTAAAATCTAAGAAGCCTAACATTAGCTATTTTCATCCATTTGGTTGCAATAGTTTTGTTTTAAACAATGGAAAAGACAACTTAGGTAAATTTGATGCTAAAAGTGGTGAAGCTATTTTCTTAGAGTATTCTTTAAACTCTAAAGTCTATCGTGTATTTAATAAAAGAACTTTAGTAGTAGAAGAGTCTAAACATGTTGTTTTCGATGATAACCTCCTTCCGAGGAAGGATTCTTGTGATGATGATGATGTAGGGATCATTGAAGCTAATGATGGTGGAGAATCATCAAAGGTGGATGAGATTCCAACTAAAGAAGAAGATGCACAAGATCCACCTTTTGAAGCTTTGAAGGACTTGGCTCTTGAGGAAAAGCAGGTATGTTACCCAAGGGAGTTCAACTATGTCAAAGGTGGTGAAATCTTGAGTGATACATCTAATGGGGTAACTACTAGATCCTCTCTCAAATTAATGAATCATGTTGCTTTTATCTCATGAATTGAGCCTAAGAATATCAAAGAAGCATTAAAAGATGACTTTTGGATTTTGGCTATGCAAGAAGAATTAAACCAATTTGAGAGGAGTCATGTATGGACATTAGTTGAAAGGCCTAGTAATCAATCTACTATATGAACTAAATGAGTATTTAGGAATAAACTAGATGAGAGTTGTAACATAGTGAGAAACAAAGCTAGGGTAGTTGCTCAAGGTTACACTCAAGAAGAGGGAATATATTTTGATGAAACCTATGCACCCGTAGCTAGAATTGAAGCTATTAGGATGTTGCTTGCATATGCATGTTATCATAATTTCAAGCGTTTTCAAATGGATGTAAAAAGTGCATTTTTAAATGGCTTTATAAATGAAGAAGTGTATGTGGAACAACCACCAGGTTTTGAGGATTCAAAATTTCCAAATCATGTTTTTAAGCTAACTAAAGCCCTTTATGGTTTAAAACAAGCTCCTAGAGCTTGGTATGAAAGGCTTTCAAACTTTTTAATTGAAAAAGGTAAGATGGACACTACATTTTTCATAAAAAGATATAAAAATGACATTATAGTAGTGCAAATATATGTTGATGATATTATCTTTGGCTCTACTAATGAATGTTATTCCAAAGAGTTTGCTAAGTTAATGCAAGGTGAATTTGAGATGAGCATGATGGGGGAGCTCTCATTCTTTTTGGGACTCTAAATCAAACAAAGGAAGGATGGCACCTTCATAAATCAAGCAAAGTACTTGAAAGATATACTCAAGAAGTTTGGCTTGGAGCAAGCAAAAACTCAAGCTACACCAATGAGTTCATCTACAAAGCTTGACAAAGATGAATGAGGTAAGTGTGTTGACTCTAAGATTTATCGCTCTATGATTGGATCATTGCTTTACCTTACCGCAAGTAGATCGGATATATTGTTTAGTGTTTGCTTGTGTGCTAGGTTTCAAGCTAGTCCTAGAGAGTCTCACCTTATAGCCGTTAAAAGGATCTTTAGGTACCTTAGAGATACTGCTTGTTTAGGTCTTTGGTACCCTAGATACTCAACCTTTAACCTTCATGCTTACTCGGATGCGGATTATGGGGGTTGTAAAATTGATAGGAAAAGTACTTCCGGCACTTGCCAATTCTTAGTTAGTATGCTCATATCTTGGTTCTCTAAGAAACAAAATAGTGTAGCTTTATCTACCACTGAAGCCGAGTACATATCCTTAGGGTGTTGTTGTGCTCAAGTCCTTTGGATAAAGCAACAACTATTAGATTATGGAGTTAAAGTAGAAACCATACCCTTTAAGTGTGATAACACTAGTGCAATTTGTCTTACCAAAAATCCCATCCAACTCTCTAGAACTTAACATATAGAGATAAGGCATCATTTCTTTAGAGATCATGTCTTTAAACAAGATGTTGTTATAGAATATGTTGACACCTTGAACCAATCAGCAGACATTTTTACCAAACCTTTAAACAAAGAGCGTTTTTGGTCCCTTAGGAGAGAGTTAGGTCTAACTAGCCTATCTTGACCCTTTAGGACTCTTTTGAGGTTAAAATTGCTTGATCTTGTGAAAATTCATGTTTATGTGTTGTTGATCTTGATGGTAATCATGCTTGTAGTTAGGGGGAGTATGCTTCTATTAGAACATGCTTAGATCTGCTCATACATCATATGCATACATATAGAAGATGTTAAAGTCGAGCCTTTGGTTGTTCTATAGACAAAAAATGCGATTCTGAGCATAGGGTATAGATACGGCCTTATGCGTATCGATACGAGTACTTCATTAGCTTTCCAGATTGCATTTTCTCTCTTGCGGGTATCGATACAGTTAAATCTGTTTCGATACGGATATCTTTTGTTTCGATACAGTTCCCTGATACGTGGTTCCAAGGAATTACCATTGTAGCCTCGTATCGATACACTCGTATCGCGTAGACAACTTAAATTTACATTAAAAGACTTTCACTTTTACCAAAACTACTATTTCAAAACCCTAGCCGATTTTCATTTATAAAAAGCCTCTCAATCCCTCATATTTTCATCATAAAACTTAAAGTTTCTTGAGGGTTTTTCAAAATCAAGCCAAGTCTTAAGGCTCTCCATCAATTTGGTGCAAAATCTTCATACATTCATCCCTCTCTCAATATCAAGGTACAAAAACTCATTTTCTTTCTATTTTCTTTATTATTTTCGTTTTAAATTTGTATTGTTGTTTTTATCTTTATTTGTTCTTTCAAAATATTTTATCAAACTTTTTTTGTTTTGTTTTTTCTTTCAAAAATTTTCTGTCTACCTTGATTATTGGTTTATCCATGGGATTGAAAGTGAAAATTAATGCATGCACACATTGTTTCAATCAATTTTTTTTTCTAAAAAGAGAGCACGCAATACAAGCGAAGTTGGTGAAGGATCAACTCCCGACGATGGCACTCATCCAAATTTGACATTGATTTATCATGTAACGCCCTGGTTTTGGGCCTAGATGTTTTAGACATCGGATCGGACCGGTCGAGAACGGTTCGAATCGCGTAAGGTGATTTAAGGAAATCAAGGATCTGGATAGGATAAAAATGTGGTAGAAATTGATAAAATCCTCTAAAAATATGTTTAAGAGGTTGGTCAAGTCTTTTTTACAAAACGAATTCTGGAAATGGGACATTTTGAGTAGTGACCAAATTGTAAAGTTTCAAAACTGGGAAAATGTGATTTTTAATTTAGAGGCCAAAATCTTAGAATCTTTAGGGGGCTTTAAGGCAATTTGACCTTTCCTCAATATGACATGTGTTTTAAAAGGCTTTTAATTAAATGATTTTAATTGGATTTATATTAATTAATTAAAATAGGTAGTTAATGTGAGATTTTCAATTACGTAACAACCAACTCTTTCTCATTTTCATCCAAACACTATTTCACTCATCTTTCTCCAGAATTCTTTCTCCCAAAAACTCTCTCAATATTTCCTAAACCATTTTCAAGAAATCATTCCTAGTTCTTCAAGATTTTGCTAAGGAAAACTTGGCATTCATTGAGGGAAGCAGGGATTTGAGATAAATCTCGTTCTCAACCTCTAATCAAAGTTCTTTATTGAAATTCTCAAGATATTTGGCTTCTAAATACTATTTTTGGTTGAGTTTTCATTATAGTGTTGATTGGAGATCAAAATCTTGTGAAATTGTGGTTGAAATCTTAATTTTCGGACTTGATGAGTTAAGCTCTGTTTTGTGTTGATTTTAATTGAGCTCTAAGTTGATTAATATGTTAAAATGAAGTGTTTATAACATAGATCCCGAAATCCTTGAGATCCTTGAGTTTCTTGGTTGATTTAAGTGAGTTTTTGTGGTGAAATGGTGGAATCTTGATTGCTGGAGGTATAAGGTTGGGTTAGGTTGTTTGTTAGATGTGTTTTGGTGTTTATAATGGGTTGGAAGTGATGTATATTTGTTGGGCTTGGTTTAGGAAGCAATCGATTGATTTTCGGTTGTTTTGGGTGGGTAAAATGGTGTAGTTTGGGTGAGCAACGAGTTTGTGAATTGGTGCTGGTGTTGGAATGAATTTTAATGCATTTAGATCTCTATTTTGATGATGTGGAAACAAGGGATCTTGATCCAGAAGCAAATGAGGTGTTGTTGGAGGCTCCGGAAGAGTGATTTTCGTGTCGGCGAGCAAGGCTTCGCGTATCGATGAGTGGAAATGCAATTTCTTGCATTTTAACTCTTTGAGCATGGTCTTGGGAGCTTAGTGTAAGTTTGATACACTTAGCTAAGCTCAAGAGTAAGTGATTCAGAAATCCCTCTCTTGGAAATGTGTTATGTTTGATGAAAATGCACTTGAGTTAAGTGTGGATTTTTTTACTATTTTAAAGCATGTTTTAAGCATGAATGTTGCTGGATTTTAATTCCATTATGATAAGGATGCACTAGGTAAGTGATCCTTGGTTTTTATGTGTTGAAGGCATGTGATGTTAAGCATAATATGCTTGTTGAAATGGCATTGTGTTTATGCTTGTAAAACTGTGGATTAATGAGGTTAAATGATTATATTGGCAAGTGATGGAAATGGTTTTTGGTTGTGTTAATTGGATATAGTTAGCCGGCTATAGGATTGGGTGCACCATGAATAAAGTCGCCTTGGATGTCGAGGGGTTGTGATTGTGCCGTAATCTCCATCCAAGTACCCTAACGATTGAGGTTAAGACCACAAAGGTGGATGGTTTAATCCCGTGTGTGAGTCTTGTGTATGAGTCTTGTACTCTCGTTAGTGGAATTATACAACTACCGATGAGTGATGTTTAGGGGTTGTGATTGTTCCATTAATCTCCATCACGGGTGTTGAAAGGTTGTGACTGTACCATTGATCTCCACCTTGTGTAGTCCGTTAGTATGTATGAAGCGTGTGGGACAACGCTTGTAATCTGTGTATCCGATTATGTCTTGTGTTGTTATGGTTTATGGATTATCACTTGCGAGCCAATATAATGTAAATGATTAATATTAAGCACGGGATGCTTGTAAATGATGCAAGGATGCATGAGATGCTTGGTGAAGCATGAGCAAAGGTATATTTGTTGATTTAAATGTTGCATATGAGCATGTTTTTAAAGTGCATTGATGTTCTTGAATGGGCATGTTTTATGTAAAGGCATGAGATATGAAATGGTGGTTTTGCCAGTGGTGTGAAATGCATTGATGAATGTTGCATAGCGATCCTCTCTAAGCTTTGTGGTTACGCTCTTTTTTTTCATCATTGCAGAAAACTAGGCATTCGAGGCAGCAAGTAAGCAAGGGGAATCCAAGCTTTTAATCTTGCAAAGTATGTGGATTTACTTTGGTGTAATAAAAGGCAATGGGTGGGATTTATACTTTTGAATGGTTGAGGATGTTTCCCTTTACTTTGAGCATGTTGGGTGGTTTAACCTCGAGTTGTAATTGGCCATTATGGGTTGATTTTGGATGTGAATGTTGGTTTTAGCTTGTTATGGCTTTGGTGGACTAGGGAGCATGCCTTTAGTATCTATGTTTGCATGTTGGCTGCCACGTCGTAGCTAATGCCTCAAAATGATGACTGTTGGTGTGTATCTATGTTGTATGCATTTTGTGGCATGTTTCGTGTATGTTTCAAATATGAAAAGACGTGAAAAACCAGCAAAATCTGTTGTTGCAGGGCAAGGCGTATCAGAACGACCTTACATGTTTCGGAACAGAAGCCTGAAATGGCCATGAGGTTTTGGAACGAGTAGGGACATACCGAAACGATTTTGCAACTGGAAAGGGGTGTTTCGATACGGGTCTCGGAACGCACCCGAGTATTGAAACGGTCAACCAAGTTTCGAAACGACCGTTTCGGTACATGGCCATCCGTTTCGAAACGCCTGACCGTTGAGTTTGAATTTGAACTGTTTCAGGTTTATGTTTCTTACATTTTGGTCCCTAAGTTTTGGTTGCTTAATTTAATGAGTTTGAATGATCTGTTTGAGATGGTATTTGACATGAGGGCATGTTATATGATTAAATACAGATCGATATCATTAAAACTTGTTTCCTCATTATAATTCTGGAAATTTAAATTTTAGTCCCTAAAAGACGTTTCTATACAATTGACCCCCTGTTTGGGTTCCGTTTGCTGTGTCGCTTCCGCTGAATTGATTTGCTAATCATATATGCTAATAATAAGCATCTAGAAAAGATAGAAAGAAAAAAAGGGTCGTTAATCAAGGTTGACTTTCGGGTTGACTTTGGTTTTCCCCATGTAATCTTTGTAGTTCGGGTCGAGCGTCTAGGTCGGGCTAAGGGGGTTACATTTGTTGGTATCAGAGCCAAGTTACGAAAGAATTTGGGATGTTGGTGTGAGAAATCGATATGTGTTGATGTATGTTTTCTGAAAAGCATGCAATTGGTTGAATTTTGAAGCTTATGCCATGCTTGATTTATGTGAATCGCATGTGGAATTGATATGATTGCGTGATGATGATGCAATGTTGTTATGTGCTGAATTTGGATGATGAAAAGCATGTTGAGCATGATGTTTCATGTATGCTATGCTATGTTGAGGGAAATTGGGGTGCCCATTGCCATATTACACTAATAAAATGTTTTGTAAACATGGATTCTTGCTTGCAGCTGGCCTAAATAGTTTGACTTGTTTTGTGATTATGCTTTGTTTAAAATAGCACTATGCGTCCAAGAAGAGAACTGAGATCGAATACGATAGTGCCTGCGGTTGACCAGGGTGACCAGGGTGAACAAGCGGCAGATGTCCCTTCTGGTGTAAATCTACCTCCTCCGCCACCACCAGGAGGTGGGGAGCAGGTGCAACAAGGACATTGGTCCTGGTTTGGGTGATTTGGCGCAACTAGTTCAGGCGATCACCGGGAAGTTTCGGGTTGATGTGGTCGGAGCGCATGTACAGGACCCTGTAGCTGGGCAGGCGGGCTTACCTTTAGAAAGGTTTAGGAGCCAGGAGCTGGGGAGTTTTATGGTATGTCTTGTGAGGCGTCTGAGGCCTGGTTAGCAAGTACGATCCGTATCATGGATTAGATGGGCTGTAATGATGTGCGCAAGCTGGGATGCGTCGTTTCTTTGTTGCAAGGCGATGCCTACAGCTGGTGGATGACTACCACTGCTCGTATAGAACCCAATGAGGTTGATTGGGAGTTTTTCGGAGGTGCCTTTAGGAGGAAGTATCTAGGGGTGAGATACTTGGACGAAAAGAAACGTGAGTTTATGTCGCTTGTTCAGGGCAACCTTTCTATGGCTGAGTACGAGGTCCAGTTTGTACGCCTGAGCTAGTATGCTCCTGAGCTAATACCTAGTGAGAGGCACTGATGTGACCGCTTCCGGTACGGGCTGGTACAGGAAGTTAAGACGTATATGCTGGTTGCAGATTATACTGACTTTGATGTGCTTGTGTGTTGAGCCAAAGACATCGAGCAGAACTTGGGATTGTCGTCTCGAGGTGTTAGTTCTATCTCCGGGAAGAGAGCAGCTGAGTACAGTTTCGGAGGTGGACGGAACAAAAGAGGTCGAGATAGGAGACATCAGCCTGAGGGGAAGCGTAGTGCTCCGGGTCGAGGTGGTCAGGCCCAGGGAGGACGTATGAGATCTGAGCAGCATACATGTTAGACATGTGGTTCGAGGGACCATTTGAGGCGAGATTGTCCTCGAGTGGCTAGAGAGGTCCAGGCTTCTGTTGTGGTGACAGGGAATTCATGTTGGAATTGTGGTTCGGCGGATCACATGAGGAGGGAGTGTCCTTTGTTGGCTGGTGGAGGCAAAGGACGTGCTCTTGTGGTAGCTGCACCTCAGAGAGGCCATAGGCGCGACCGTGGGAACTTTCAGAGGAGAGACGAGGGACATCGTGGTGTTGCTCATGTAGTAGCTGTCCGACCTGAATGAGGTGGACCAACGAGGGTTTATGCTCAGCGTGAGGAGCGCAATGATATTGATGTCATCGCTGGTACCTTTGTTCTTTTGTCTTTATCTTTGCTGGCTTTGATTGATTATGGATCCACGCATTCTTATATCTTGAGTGAGCATCCACATTTGCTTGATATACTTGTTGAGTTGCTTGAAGTAGGAATGCAAGTGACTAGTTCCTTTGGTGAGACTGTAGTTGTAACGCCCCAAATTTGGGCTTAGATGTTTTCGCGTTCGAATCGGACCGGTGAAGAATGGTTCGAATCTTAAAGGATGATTTAGGGAATACCTAGTTCAGGATGCTTTAAAAATATGGAAAAATATCTAAAAATCCTCATTTATTATATGAATGATTATGGTGAAAACAATTTTACAAAATAAGGTTTGGAAATACTACATTTATGTGTACTGACCAAATTGCAGTTTTTGCAAAAGTTAAACAGTGACTGTTTTGTAAATGATTGAAACTTTGAATCTTTAAGGAGCTAATTTTACCAAAATGTTTTAATCAGATTTCTCCTTATTTTGGGTGATTTTAATAAAGTTTTAATTAAAGGAAATAAAGATAATTAAAAGGAAAACTATCTTTGACTTCTCATAACTACCTTATGTCAATTTTCCCTCATTTCATTTTCTCTCAATTTCTTTTTAGCCAAAAACATTTCCTCCATCAATTATTCTTTGATTTTTATTCCTTTTGATGAGATTTTAATCTCCTTTTGATTCATAATCTTTTCCTCACCAAATCCTCTTGTTTTTACATTGGATTTTCAAGAAAACATGCCCAAATCAAGGAGAAATCAACCATTTGAGGTCTTGATGATTTTTGAGTTGCTTTAATGTTAGAAACAAGAAATTGTATTAAAACTCAAATTTTTTGTGAGATCTTGATGATTTTTGTGGTTGTTGGTTGGGCTCTATTTTGAGGTTGTTTTCTATTGTATTTTGGATGTTAATTAATTTTATAAATTAGGTTTTATCAAACAAATCCCGAATAGGCTTGGATTCCTAAGTTTTGCATGCTAGAATGGTGGTTTTGGGTGGTTTTGGTGCTATGTTATAGCTGGAGGTATAAGGACTAGTTCGTGGTGGTTTTTGATGTTGATTGATGTTTAGAAATGATTAGAAGTGATAGATCTTGGTTAGGCTATGTTTTGGAAGAGTTTGGAGATGATTTCGATTGTTTTTGGTAGCCGAAATGAGGTTCTTGTGTAGAGTAGCGAGTTTAGGTATGTGGCTGATGATTTCAATGCATGATGATGCATTAATCATCTGCTCTTATGTGTTATAAACAAGGGAGACATCTTCAGACGCCTTTGGTGTTGATCTGGGAGCTTAGATAGCGTTTCGGCGAGCAAGCGAAACGTAATCGGTGAGTGCGAATGGTTTTAGAAGTCCTCGAGGGACAAACAAACAAGGTTTGGGGATTTAGGAATGGTTTGAAACACCTTCCTAAGTCCGGAAGTAAGTATTGGCTAGATTGCTCTCATATATGTGGTGGTTGCCCCTAAAATGCTTTTACATGCTCATGGTTTGAGATAGATAAATTCCTATTGTTTTTATGCATGATTTTTAGCATGAGATGATGCTTGAAATGATTTCATGAAAAAACATGTTGCATTGATGAGATTTGAGCTTTTGTTTTAAAGCATGGAAAATGTTATGGTTTTGAAATGAGATGAGAAAGATTTGAGAAATGTTGCATGAAAAACAGTAGGAGAGATGATATTTTGACATAATATATTGGCATAGAAGATGAGATACTTACCGGATATAATTGATCGATCAATAGGATGAGAGTGCACTATAAACTAAATATCCGTATGTGCTCTTTGGTTTAACCCAAAGGGAGAGACCGATGATGGGCATTCCATCGGGTCGGACTTGGTGAAAAACCCAAGCTTTGTGGCGATGAGAGATTCCGCCATGTGAGTATGGTGATGTGAGATTGCACCGGAAATTATGTTACTAGACAAGTGATTACGGTGATGTGAGATTCCACCGGAAGCGTCTAGTGGTTTGAGAATGATGTCCGCATATCCGAGTAGTAATGAGAGGTGAAATGCCAATATAATATATGAAAAAGATTTTGATTCACATGTACATATTGATGAGATGATTTATGCTATGAGAAATGCATATGAGATTTGTATATGAAATGCTTTGGTTTTCACAAGCATGAGTATGGCTTTGCCATGAGATTTGCATTGGTTTAAATGGATGAGATAGAATTGAGGTACATGTGTTTTCAATGGAGATTTGCTTTGAAATGGTTTTCAAGCATGAGATAGAATGAGCATGTTGTAGAAAAAGGCTTTTGAGAAAGTGTTTTGATTAATGCATTATTGTGCTGGTTTTCTTTAGAGCATGCCTCACTAAGAAAATGTGCTTACGCTCTCTTTTACCAATAATGCAGATAATTGAGGTGTTTTCGGCAGCAAGAAGGTTAAGAACATCCAAGGAAGTGCAAAGCTCATGTATGGTGATGTTTTATACACTTTAGTTTTGATATTTTGCAATGGGACACCAAGGTTGTTTTGGGAGATGTGTTTTGAACTCCCTAAGTTTGTAGCATGTTGGTGATGACATTTATGGGTTGTAAATGGTCCTAAAGGTTTGGTTTGAGGTTTGATAGCTTATATTGGTTTTGTGCTAGGAAGCATGCATATAGATTGGGTGATTATGTGTTTGATGCCATGCTCTAGCTTAAGGTCCTTAAATATGTTCTTTGGTGTCTAAATGAATTGCTGGTATGTTAGGGTACATTTTGAAGCATGTTTGAGTTGGTTAAGAGGTGAAGAACCAGCAATTTCTGCTGTGACAAGGCAGGGTGTATCGAAACACCCTTAACTGTTTCGAAAGGGGGGCCTGTAATGGCCATAGCGTTTCGGAACGGCTGAAGGTGTTTCGGAACATTTTGGCTACTGGAGAGGCATGTTTCGATACTGGTCTCGGAACGCACCCGAGTACCGAAACGGTCAACTCCGTTCCGATATAGGCGTTTCGGTACGAAGGTTGGTGTTTCGAAACGGATGACCATTGGATGATGATTTTGAATTGTTTTAAGTTTCCATGTTTTGCATTTTAGTCCTGAATGTTGTGGATGCAATCGTTTAAGCTTGGAATGTCCATTTAAGCTGAAATTTGACAGAGAAGCATGTAACATGACTAATTACATATTGGTAAACTTAAAATCCATAAAGTCCTTGTATTTTCTAAAAAATACATTTTGGTCCCTAAAAGTGTAATTCATGCAATTGAGTCCCTAAATTTTTTCCGATCGTTGTGCCTTTTTGTCATATGATTATTGAGTATTCACATAGGCTTAATGTGCATCTAGAAAAGATTAAAATGAAAAAAGGGTCGTTAATCAAGGTTGACTTTTGGGTTGACTTTGGTTTTCCCCGTGTAATCTTCGTAGTTCGGGTCAAGCGTCTAGGCCGGGCTAAGGGGGTTACATTTGTTGGTATCAGAGCCGGGTTATCGAATAATTGGGGCATGGTATGTTGTTATTGTCTGTGGTTATGTATGATTGTGACTTTTCGATAAAAGTATGATGTATGAATATTGAAGTATGATTCAATTGAGATGAATTTGTGATGCTATGCTATGTTTGGAGTGTGGTTGGGGATCCCATTTCCATATCATTACTAATGAGAAGAAATGGTTTCAAAAATGAGCTTGAGTACTTGGATTACTTACCTTATTATGCCTAATTGAGTTTGTTGTATTTTTGTCAGTGCATTGTGTTTATTATGGGGCCACGTAGCGAGCTGAGAATCAATACTCGATCCATGGCTGAGAATGAGAATGTAGAGAATGCTGAGGATTTACCTCCTCCTCCCTCTGGTGGTGGTGGAGCTGGGGCTGGTGCTGCTGGAGTTGGTGCTTGGGTTGCTGGACCCGATGGTGTTAAGGGGCAAGCTGCTCCTGATAGGATTGTGTTGATACAGGCTATTGCTGGAGCTTTCCAGGCAGCAGTAGCTGGAGCACATAGAGCTGCACCTCAAGATGGTGCTAATGTTAGATTGCCATTGGAGCGTCTTCGCAGTCTAGGAGGGACTGAGTTTAGTGGTTTGACCCCGGAAGGCTCCAAGTCTTGGTTAGAAAGTACCAAGAGAATACTTGGACAACTGAACTGCAACAATATTCAGAAGCTGGGATGCATTGTGTCACTACTGCATGGTGATGCGTATACGTGGTGGACGACCACTATTGCGGGAATGGAGGATGAGGAAGTGACTTGGACATTCTTTTTGAATGTGTTCAAGCGAAAATATCTGGGAGTTCGTTACCTCGACGAGAAAAAGAGGGAGTTCATGTCCCTTGTGTAAGGGAGCATGTATGTGGCTGAATATGAGATTCAGTTTGTTCGCCTTAGCCAATATGCGCCTGAGTTGATCCCTAGTGGGCGGGAAAGATGTGAACGGTTCTGTTATGGGCTGGTGGCGGACGTGAAAACCTATATGCTTGTAGCTGATTATACTGATTTCGATGTCTTGGTCACTAGAGCCAAGGACATTGAGTTGAATCTTGGTTTGGCGAGTTGAGCAGGAGGATCTAGCTCGGGAAAGCGAGCTGCAGAACACGATTATGGTAGAGATTGCAACAAGAGGCATAAGGATAGAAAGCCGTATTTTGATGTTAGACGCGGGGGTGGTAACCCTGGAAGAGGTCAGCAAGAACCAAATGCTTTCTTGAGGACTTCTGAGTGTAACCAGTGTGGTAGGAGACACGGTGGTGAGTGTTGGGGTAACCTAGGTACATACTGGAACTGTTGTAATCGGGGGCATATGAAGAAAGATTGTCCTCAGCTGCTGAAAGAGGGACATGCTCTAGTGAGGGCAGCTGAGCCACTGAGAGGTCGTGGGCGCGGCCTTGGTAATTTTCAGCGCAGAGATGAGGGTGGAAGGAATGTGGCGCATGTGGTGGCATGAATTCACGCTTCTTCTCATCAAGGTATCTAACACCAAGATATCTCCGCTTGAACACATTCTGGAAGAATGTCCAAGTCACATCAGCTTCAACCATCCCAGCTATGGTGGTCGTCCACCACGTATACGCATCGTCCTGCAGCAAGGATACAACACAACCCAGCTTTTGCACATCAGTGCAACTCATCTGACCCAAGATTCGCTTGGTACTCTCTAGCCAAGCTTCAGAACTCTCAGCAGACATACCCCTGAACTCAGTCCCACCAAGACTGTGTAAGCGCTCCAAAGGTAGTCTAACACCAGCATCTCCCTGATGCCCAGCTCCTTGAGCTCCGGCTACTGCTGCTCGGAAAGCACCCGCAATAGCTTGTACCAACATAGACATATCAGGCATTGCTTGCCCCTGACCAACCTCTGGTCCAGCAGCTCCAGCACCAGCTGCAGCTTCAGCTCTTTCACCCTCAGCACCACCACCAGGTGGAGGAGGAGGTATCACCGCACTACCCGTGTTTTCCTCATTCTCGTTCTCATTAGGAGCCGTAGCTCGCACATTACCTCGTAACTCTCTACGTGGTGCCATACTTTTACCATGCAATCACAATGCAAATAAAACGAAGTCAGGCCCAGCAAGGTAAGCAATCCAAGTATTCAAGCTCAATTTCATTCAAAATCAACACCATTTCATTAGCTTTTATTTGGCAATGGGTACCCACAACATGCTACATCACAGCATACATCTCAATTGCATCCAAATCACAAGCCACTAAACATGCTTTCGATCAACAAGCATACAAGGCACACATACTTCAATCATGCACACATTCATTCCCAATTACTCGAGAACTCAGCTCTGATACCACCAAATGTAACCCCCTTAACCTGGCCTAGACGGTTGACCCGAATTAAGAGAGCTACACGGGGAAAACCAAAGTCAACCCGAAAGTCAACCTTGATTAACGACCCTTTTTTTTCTTTTTAAACTTGTCTAGATGCATATTAATCCTTAGATATGATCATACAACAGCATACTCAAAGATCATAAACATCAGAGATCAAACAGGGATCCAATTGAACAAATTACAACTTTAGGGACCAAATTGTAATTTCTGATATATATATAAGGACTTAACCCAAATTAAAGTTACCAACTTGAAATTAATCAGGTTTCATGCTTCTCTGTGAAATTTTAGCTCAAAAGGACTTCCCAAACTCATACAATTGCACAAACAAGATTCAGGACCAAAATGCAAACAATTCAAACATTTAACTGCCAATGTCAGCCCCTAACGGTCACCCGTTCCGAAACCGGCAGAGCCCGTTTCGAAACGCGGGGCCGTTCCGCAACGCGTACCGCAACACGGGCTGACAGTAGCCAACCGTTTCGGAACGGTCCCTCCCGTTTCGGACGCCTGGGCTTGTTTAAGACACCCGTTCCGAAACGGTAGGTACTGTTCCGGAACACCCTGCACAGATTACCCCAAAATGCATACTTAAACATGCAATTAAACATCCAATCATGCTCCAAATGCCACCAAACTTTACCAACATGCAATTCAACATATATGAGACATACTTGCATCAACAATTCATCAAAACATCAACATATGTGAAAAACCCCAAATCTATAGGCATGCTTCCTACACAAGCAACCATTCAAGCATAAACTTCCAATTCAAGCATATAATGGCCAACCACAAAAACCAGCATTATCAACAACATTCAATATACTTAGGGAGTTCAAAACATCTCCCAAAACATACACATAGGTCCCCCATTGCCAAATTACCAAAAGCTAAATGTACTTAAGAAAACCTTCCATACTTTGAGCTTTACTTCCACTTGAATGCTTGCCTTCCTTGCTGCCCTCAAAGTACTTTAATGTTCTGCATTATTGATTTGAGAAAACAAAGAGAGAGCATAAGCAAAAGCTTAGTGAGGAATGCTCAATTAAACCGTTCAATAATGCATTTATAAAACACTTTATAAATCATGCCTCAAATCATCATTTACACATGCTCAAAAGCATACTTAAACATGCATCTCATGCTTCATATCATAACATGTCATATTGGTCACAAGTGATAAGTTCCATTTCTTTAAAAACAAGTTCATCAACTTTCACCCCAAGGACTTTTAAACACCTTGGCCCCAAGGACTTTTAAACACCTTGGCCCATGGACTTTTAACCACCATGGAAAGGACCACACAAGGACTTTTAACCACCTTTGTGTCCGTATCAAGTTTCACCCCAAGGACTTTTAAACACCTTGGCCCCAAGGACTTTTAAACACCTTGGCCCATGGACTTTTAACCACCATGGAAAGGACCACACAAGGACTTTTAACCACCTTTGTGTCCGTAGCAAGAATCATCCAAGGACTTTTAACCACCTTGATGTTCTTAAATAAACAAGGCTCACTCAAGGACTTTTAACCACCTTAGTGACCTTAACCTTTGCAAAACATCACTTGCCAATATACATCATTATCATCAATTTATCCACTGTTTTAAAGCATTAAACCAAGCCATATTCATCATGCATTTAAAAGCATCAAACCACATTTAATCAATGTTCAAAACAAGGAACTCTTACCTTGAGCTTCCTTCAACATATGGCTTACAAAAACATCATTAACCATGCTAAATCATGCTTTCAAAACAGAGTTTAAAACATGCAATAAACCACATTGCACAACAATCAAATCATGGCCACCACTAGAGAGTATTTCCGAAAAACTTACACTTGAGCTTAGCAAAGTTGTTTAGACTTAAACTAAGCTCCCAAGACATTGGTTTCAAAGCCGAAAACCCAATTTCACTCACCGATTCCACTTCGCCTCTTGCCGAAGCACCAAATCAAGCCTCCGGATCACCACCACTTGGATCCAAAGATGACTCCCCTGTTTTAACACATCAAAACAGTAGATTAATGCATCATCATGCATTAATATCCTCAATGAAAGCACCTAAACTCGCTGCTCTCATCCCCACTCCATTTTCGGCCACCAAACACAACCGAAAATGCATCCAAACCACTTCTCAACAAAGCCCAGCCATTAACCATCAAAACCTAACATCCTTTAACATCATTTAACATCTAAAAAGAACCTAATAACATCCTTATACCTCCAGCAACACCAGATCCACAAGATCACCTCAAAAACAATCAAGAATCACAAGCTAAACTTAGGAAACCCAATCTATCCGGGATTGCATCAATCAAAACTCAATTCCTTATCAATTTAGAGTTCAAATAACATCAAAAACACATCTCAAATCACAGATTTAATAGATCAAACGAAAATCATCAAAAATCACCAAATCTTGCATTGTAAGCCAAGATCCATTTCACAACTTAAAAGCCTTTAATAAAACATCAATTAAGGATTGAAAACTTAGGAATTTCAGTAAAGAACTGATAGTTTAGAGGAGAAGGACGTTCTTACCTCCGAACTTGAGTTTCTCCTCTTTTTGGAATCAAAAACCTTGATGAATCAAGTAGCAAATGATGAGGTTTTGTAGATATGATGATTAGGAATCAAAAGAGAGTTGAAAGGAGAGATTTAGGTGAGAAAATCAGAAACAATTCTCTGGAAAGAAAGTGTTTGGGTTGAGAGAAAATGAGAGAAAAGAAAATAGGAAGTTAGTTATCAAAATGGCCAAAATGGCTTTCCCTCCTCTTTTGATATGTTTTAAAATCAGAATATAGCTTAAAATATCTTAGAAAAATCTGGAGAAACTACTTTTGGAATAATAGCTCCTTAAAGATTCAAAGTTTCAACCCTTTCTAAAACAGTCACAAAACTTTCAAAAATTACATTTTGGTCAGTAGCCAAAATGTCACCCTTCCAAAACTCATTTTCCAAAATTGATTTCACAGTTCACTTAATTATATTAAAAGATGATTTTAGAACATTTTTCCATAATTCTAATGCAACCCGAACTAGGCTTTCCTAAATTCACCCTTTTAGATTCGAACAGCACTTTGACCAAACCGGTCAACGCCCAAAACTTCTAAGCCCAAAACCGGGGCGTTACAACTCTCCCCCCCTTAAGAAATTTCGTCCCCGAAATTTACCTGAAGGAAATAGATAAGGAAACTGCTTCAGCATGTCTTCCTTCCGCTCCCACGTGGCTTCCTCAACACCTCGATGCTTCCACAGCACCTTCACCAACTCAATGGTCTTGCCACGAAGAACCTTGCTATCCGAATCCAGAACCTTCACCGGTTCCTCATCATAGGTCAAATCCGGATTCAAAACCACTTCCTCCACAGGCATCACGTGCGAAGGATCAGATCTATACTTCCGGAGCATAGAAACATGGAACATATCATGAATCTTCTCCAACTCTTGAGGTAACCTCAGCTTGTACGCAACAGGACCCACACGCTCAACCACCTCGTATGGTCCAATGTACCTAGGGCTCAACTTACCCTTCCGGCCAAACCTCATCACCTTTTTCCAAGGCGAAACCTTCAAGAACACACGGTCACCCACCGCATACTCTATCTCTTTACGCTTCAAATCCGCGTAAGACTTTTGCCGATCAGAGGCAGCCTTCAACCGCTCACAAATGAGCTTTACCTTCTCTGTGGTCCCTTTCAACAAAGTCGGCATCGAAACCAACTTTTGACTAGTTTTAGCCCAACAAAGAGGAGTCCTACACTTCCTCCCGTACAAAGCCTCATAAGGTGCCATCTGCATACTTGCCTGATAACTATTGTTATAAGCAAACTCAACCAAAGGCAGATGCTTCTCCCAAGAACCCTGAAACTCAATCACGCAGCACCTCAACATATCCTCCAAACTCTGGATAACTCGCTCAGACTAACCATCCGACTGAGGATGATAGGATGTACTGAAATGCAACCTTGTACCCAGAGCTTGATGCAAACACTGCCAGAAACGCGATGTGAACCTCGGATCCCTATCCGACACAATCGACTTAGGCACACCATGCAGCCGCACAATCTCAGCAATGTACAGCTCTGCCAACTTATCCAAAGAAAACGTGGTATGCACAGGCAAGAAATGCGCACACTTCGTTAGGCGATCCACAATCACCCAAACAGAATTCTTCTTCGAGGGAGACAAAGGTAAACCAGATACAAAATCCATGGTAACCCTTTCCCACTTCCATTCAGGGATTTTCAACGGTTGCAACAACCCTGAAGGAACCTGATGCTCAGCCTTAACTTGCTGACACACCAAACACTTGCTCACAAACTCCGCAACATCCTTCTTCAAACCCACCCAATAGTACTCATCACGAAGATCACGATACATCTTGGTACTACCAGGGTGCATAGCAAAAGGACTACTATGACCTTCAGTCAGAATAGCACGCCTCAACTCAGCATCAGCAGGCACTACTATCCGACTCCCAAAACACAACACACCATCATCATTAAAGCAGAAATCCGAAGGTCTACCCTCCGCGATATCCTGAACATGAGACACCAAGGAATCATCCAGCAACTGCTTATCCTTGATCAACTGAACCAAAGATGGTTTCACTTGCAACTCAGCAACAAGACCACCATCTTGGGATATGCTCAAGCTAGCAAACATAGCTCTCAGCTCAACAGCTACTTTCCTACTCAAGGCATCCGCAACAACATTAGCTTTTCCAGGATGATACTCAATCGTCAGATCATAATCCTTGAGCAACTCTAACCAACGCCGCTGCCTAAGATTCAACTCCTTCTGAGACATCAGATACCTCAAACTCTTGTGATCTGTGTACACAGTACACTTCTCACCATACAGATAATGTCTTCAGATCTTTAGAGCAAAAACCACTGCAGCCAGCTCAATATCATGCGTAGGGTAATTGCGCTCTTGCACTTTCAACTGCCGCGATGCATAAGCCACCACCTTACCCTCCTGCATCAGCACACACCCCAAACCAACATAGGATGCATCACTGTAAACCACAAACTCTTTCCCTGATTCAGGCTGAATCAAGATAGGAGCTTGCGTCAAAGCCGCCTTAAGCTTCTCAAAAGCCTTCTGTCTCGCTTCCGTCCACTCATACTTAACATCCTTTTGCAACAGCTTCTTCAAAGGAGTACCAATCTTGGAAAAACCGTCCACAAACCTACGGTAGTATCCCGCCAAACCAAAGAAACTACGGACCTCATGAACAGACTTAGGAACTTTCCAATTCATCACCACCTCAATCTTCTGAGGATCAACACGAATCCCCTCAGCTGAGACCACATGCCCAAGAAACACCACCTCCTTAAGCCAGAACTCACACTTGCTCAGCTTAGCATAGAGCTGATTCTCCAACAAAGCCTGCAACACAATCCTCAAATGCTCTTCATACTCCTCCTCAGTACGCGAGTACACGAGGATATCATCAATGAATACCACAACGAACTTGTCCAGGTATTCATGAAACACACGATTCATCATGTCCATGAAAGCAGCAGGAGCATTTGTCAGACCAAACAGCATCACAAGGAACTCATAATGCCCATACCTTGTCCTGAAAGCTGTCTTAGGCACATCCACATCCTTCACCTTCAACTGATAATACCCTGACCTCAAGTCAATCTTAGAGAACACAGCAGCTCCCCGAAATTGATCAAAGAGATCATCAATCCTCGGCAAAGGATACCGATTCTTGATAGTCAACTTGTTCAGCTGACGGTAATCAATGCACATTCTCATAGTGCCATCCTTCTTCTTCACAAACAAGACCGGTGCTCCCCAAGGTGACACACTCGGCCGGATGAAACCACGATCAAGCAACTCTTGCAACTGCGTCTTCAGCTCCTTAGGTGCCATTCTATAAGGAGTAATGGACACAGGAGTTGTATTCTCATACAGCTCAATTCCAAACTCCACCTCGCGGTTAGGAGGTAAACCAGGCAACTCCTCAGGAAACACACCAGGAAACTCCTTCACAACTCTGATATCTTGCACCCTCAACTCTTTAGAGCTAGAATTCATCACAAAAGCTAGATAGGCTTCGCAACCTTGCCTCAGCATCCTGCTCGCCTCCAAGGTAGACACCACATTGGCAAGAAACTTCACATTCTCACCAACCACAACAACTTCATAATCATCCGCAAGCTTAAGCGAAACTCGCTTGCTTTCACAATCCACAACAGCACGATGCTCAGCAAGCCAATCCATACCAAGGATTACATCAAAACCATAAAAGGGCAACTCCATAAGATCAACATGAAAAACATGTTCTTGAACAACCAAGGGACACCTTCTATAAAGCTTTCGAGTCACAACAGTCTCACCAAAAGAACTAGTGACACGAACACCAACATCCAAAGACTCAACAGGCAAACCAAGCAATTCAGCATGCCCACGCAAAATGTATGAATGCGTAGATCCAGAATCTATCAAAGAAAGCAATGACAAGGATTGCAAAGTAAAGGTACCTGCAATCACATCCGCATCATTCCTTCCCTCACGCTGAGCATACACCCTCGCTTGGCCTCCACCTTCAGGCTGAATAGCCACAACATGGGCCACTCCACGACCACCTTCCTCTCTCCTCTGGAAATTACCACGGCTGCGCCCACGACCTCTCTGCGGTGCAGCAACAACAGGAGCACGCACTTGATCACCAGCCAACCTAGGACAATCTCGCCTCAAATGGTCTGCGGATCCACAATTCCAACACCCATTACCAGCTGCCGCAACAGGAGCTTGCACCTCTCTCACAGCACGAGGACAGTCACGCTTCATGTGACCACGTGAACCACAGATCCAACAAGCACTCGGATCAGCTCTAGCATTGCCTCCTCTAGCAGGTGCACCACCACCTCTCTTAGCTGAAGACTGATACTTCTGATCACGTCCCCTCTTGTTCCGTCCACCTCCGGAACTATACTCAGCAGCTCTCTTACCAGAACATGCTCCAGCACCTTTCGCAGATAAACCCAAGTTCATCTCAATGTCCTTGGCTCGGCCCACCAACACATCAAAATCATCATACTCGGTGGCCAGCACATACATTTTCACATCCGTCACTAAGCCATAACGGAACCTCTCTTACCTTGCCCGCTCATCAGGTACCAGCTCAGATGCATACTGACTGAGTCGCACAAACTGTACTTCATTCTCAGCCACACTCATGCTCCCTTGGGTAAGAGACATGAATTCACGCTTCTTCTCATCAAGGTATCTAACACCAAGATATCTCCGCTTGAACACATTCTGGAAGAATGTCCAAGTCACATCAGCTTCAACCATCCCAGCTATGGTGGTCGTCCACCACGTATACGCATCGTCCTGCAGCAAGGATACAACACAACCCAGCTTTTGCACATCAGTGCAACTCATCTGACCCAAGATTCGCTTGGTACTCTCTAGCCAAGCTTCAGAACTCTCAGCAGACATACCCCTGAACTCAGTCCCACCAAGACTGCGTAAGCGCTCCAAAGGTAGTCTAACACCAGCATCTCCCTGATGCCCAGCTCCTTGAGCTCCGGCTACTGCTGCTCAGAAAGCACCCGCAATAGCTTGTACCAACATAGACATATCAGGCATAGCTTGCCCCTGACCAACCTCTGGTCCAGCAGCTCCAGCACCAGATGCAGCTTCAGCTCTTTCACCCTCAGCACCACCACCAGGTGGAGGAGGAGGTATCACCGCACTACCCGTGTTTTCCTCATTCTCGTTCTCATTAGGAGCCGTAGCTCGCACATTACCTCGTAACTCTCTACGTGGTGCCATACTTTTACCATGCAATCACAATGCAAATAAAACGAAGTCAGGCCCAGCAAGGTAAGCAATCCAAGTATTCAAGCTCAATTTCATTCAAAATCAACACCATTTCATTAGCTTTTATTTGGCAATGGGTACCCACAACATGCTACATCACAGCATACATCTCAATTGCATCCAAATCACAAGCCACTAAACATGCTTTCGATCAACAAGCATACAAGGCACACATACTTCAATCATGCACACATTCATTCCCAATTACTCGAGAACTCAGCTCTGATACCACCAAATGTAACCCCCTTAACCCGGCCTAGACGGTTGACCCGAATTAAGAGAGCTACACGGGGAAAACCAAAGTCAACCCGAAAGTCAACCTTGATTAACGACCCTTTTTTTTCTTTTTAAACTTGTCTAGATGCATATTAATCCTTAGATATGATCATACAACAGCATACTCAAAGATCATAAACATCAGAGATCAAACAGGGATCCAATTGAACAAATTACAACTTTAGGGACCAAATTGTAATTTCTGATATATATAAGGACTTAACCCAAATTAAAGTTACCAACTTGAAATTAATCAGGTTTCATGCTTCTCTGTGAAATTTCAGCTCAAAAGGACTTCCCAAACTCATACAATTGCACAAACAAGATTCAGGACCAAAATGTAAACAATTCAAACATTTAACTGCCAGTGTCAGCCCCTAACGGTCACCCGTTCCGAAACAGGCAGAGCCCGTTTCGAAACGCGGGGCCATTCCGCAACGCGTACCGCAACACGGGCTGACAGTAGCCAACCGTTTCAGAACGGTCCCTCCCGTTTCGGACGCCTGGGCTTGTTTAAGGCACCCGTTCCGAAACGGTAGGTACTGTTCCGGAACACCCTGCACAGATTACCCCAAAATGCATACTTAAACATGCAATTAAACATCCAATCATGCTCCAAATGCCATCAAACTTTACCAACATGCAATTCAACATATATGAGACACACTTGCATCAACAATTCCTCAAAACATCAACATATGTGAAAAACCCCAAATCTATAGGCATGCTTCCTACACAAGCAACCATTCAAGCATAAACTTCCAATTCAAGCATATAATGGCCAACCACAAAAACCAGCATTCTCAACAACATTCAATATACTTAGGGAGTTCAAAACATCTCCCAAAACATACACATAGGTCCCTCATTGCCTAATTACCAAAAGCTAAATGTACTTAAGAAAACCTTCCATACTTTGAGCTTTACTTCCACTTGAATGCTTGCCTTCCTTGCTGCCCTCAAAGTAGTTTAATGTTCTGCATTATTGATTTGAGAAAACAAAGAGAGAGCGTAAGCAAAAGCTTAGTGAGGAATGCTCAATTAAACCATTCAATAATGCATTTATAAAACACTTTATAAATCATGCCTCAAATCATCATTTACACATGCTCAAAAGCATACTTAAACATGCATCTCATGCTTCATATCATAACATGTCATATTGGCCACAAGTGATAAGTTCCATTTCTTTAAAAACAAGTTCATCAACTTTCACCCCAAGGACTTTTAAACACCTTGGCCCCAAGGACTTTTAAACACCTTGGCCCATGGACTTTTAACCACCATGGAAAGGACCACACAAGGACTTTTAACCACCTTTGTGTCCGTATCAAGCTTCACCCCAAGGACTTTTAAACACCTTGGCCCCAAGGACTTTTAAACACCTTGGCCCATGGACTTTTAACCACCATGGAAAGGACCACACAAGGACTTTTAACCACCTTTGTGTCCGTAGCAAGAATCATCCAAGGACTTTTAACCACCTTGATGTTCTTAAATAAACAAGGCTCACTCAAGGACTTTTAACCACCTTAGTGATCTTAACCTTTGCAAAACATAACTTGCCAATATACATCATTATCATCAATTTATCCACTGTTTTAAAGCATTAAACCAAGCCATATTCATCATGCATTTAAAAGCATCAAACCACATTTAATCAATGTTCAAAACAAGGAACTCTTACCTTGAGCTTCCTTCAACATATGGCTTACAAAAACAGCATTAACCATTCTAAATCATGATTTCAAAACAGAGTTTAAAACATGCAATAAACCACATTGCACAACAATCAAATCATGGCCACCACTAGAGAGTATTTCCGAAAAACTTACACTTGAGCTTAGCAAAGTTGTTTAGACTTAAACTAAGCTCCCAAGACATTGGTTTCAAAGCCGAAAACCCAATTTCACTCACCGATTCCACTTCGCCTCTTGCCGAAGCACCAAATCAAGCCTCCGGATCACCACCACTTGGATCCAAAGATGACTCCCCTGTTTTAACACATCAAAACAGTAGATTAATGCATCATCATGTATTAATATCCTCAATGAAAGCACCTAAACTCGCTACTCTCATCCCCACTCCATTTTCGGCCACCAAACACAACCGAAAATGCATCCAAACCACTTCTCAACAAAGCCCAGCCATTAACCATCAAAACCTAACATCCTTTAACATCATTTAACATCTAAAAAGAACCTAATAACATCCTTATACCTCCAGCAACACCAGATCCACAAGATCACCTCAAAAACAATCAAGAATCACAAGCTAAACTTAGGAAACCCAACCTATCCGGGATTGCATCAATCAAAACTCAATTCCTTATCAATTTAGAGTTCAAATAACATCAAAAACACATCTCAAATCACAGATTTAACAGATCAAACGAAAATCATCAAAAATCACCAAATCTTGCATTGTAAGCCAAGATCCATTTCACAACTTAAAAGCCTTTAATAAAACATCAATTAAGGATTGAAAACTTAGGAATTTCAGTAAAGAACTGATAGTTTAGAGGAGAAGGACGTTCTTACCTCCAAACTTGAGTTTCTCCTCTTTTTGGAATCAAAAACCTTGATGAATCAAGTAGCAAATGATGAGGTTTTGTAGATATGATGATTAGGAATCAAAAGAGAGTTGAAAGGAGAGATTTAGGTGAGAAAATCAGAAACAATTCTCTGGAAAGAAAGTGTTTGGGTTGAGAGAAAAGAAAATAGGAAGTTAGTTATCAAAATGGCCAAAATGGCTTTCCCTCCTCTTTTGATATGTTTTAAAATCAGAATATAGCTTAAAATATCTTAGAAAAATCTGGAGAAACTACTTTTGGAATAATAGCTCCTTAAAGATTCAAAGTTTCAACCCTTTCTAAAACAGTCACAAAACTTTAAAAAATTACATTTTGGTCACTAGCCAAAATGTCACCCTTCCAAAACTCATTTTCCAAAATTGATTTCACAGTTCACTTAATTATATTAAAAGATGATTTTAGAACATTTTCCCATAATTTTAATGCAACCCGAACTAGGCTTTCCTAAATTCACCCTTTTAGATTCGAACAGCATTTTGACCAAACCGGTCAACGCCCAAAACTTCTAAGCCCAAAACCGGGGCGTTACATTGGGTGATTTTAATAATGTTTTAATTAAAGGAAATAAAGATAATTAAAAGGAAAACTATCTTTGACTTCTCATTACTACTTTATGTCAATTTTCTCTCATTTCATTTTCTCTCAATTTCTATTCAGTCAAACAAATTTCCTCCATCAATTATCCTTTGATTTTCATTCCTTTTGATGAGATTTCAATCTCCTTTTGATTCCTAATCTTTTCCTCACCAAATCCTCTTATTTTTGCATTGGATTTTCAAGAAAACTTGCCCAAATCAAGGAGAAATCAGCCATTAGAGGTAAGCTTCGTCATTCTCCTCTAATAATCAGTTCTTTACTGAAATTCCCAAGTTATCAATCCTTTGTTAATGATTTTTGAGTAGCTTTAATGTTAGAAACAAGAAATTGTATTAAAACTCGAAGTTTTTGGTGAGATCTTGATGATTTTCGTAGTTGTTGATTGGGCTCTGTTATGAGGTTGTTTGCTAATGTATTTTGGATGTTAATTAATGTTATAAATGAGGTTTTATCAAACAACTCCCGAATAGGCTTGGATTAACCGAGATTCTCCCCCCATTAAACATCAACATAAGAGATTCTCCCCCCATTGCCTTTATTATCTATAGCTATTAACCGAGACATACATCTCAAGTGGAGCTCTCCTTGAATCCCTTGCTTCTCGCTGTCCCAACTTCAAAAATCTGCATTGATGGACAAAAAGGAGCGTAAGCACATAATGCTTAGTGAGGAATGCTCAAAACCAAAACACCATCAATGCAGCGAGTCATAAAACCTCTTTTAAAAGTAAACACAATTCGATAAACCAAAGCAATGTTTGAAAACCCCTTTTAACAACATGCTTTAAATCATGCATTGCTCAAACATGAAAAACCAACCCTTAGCTTAGAAAAGTTAAGTAATTCACTTCAAAGCACAACCTTGAAAAACCATCAATTTAACCATTCCATGCATGAACATCATATGCAAAGTTAAATACAAGATCCTTGGAAAACACTTCCACTTCACATTATACTTTTCTTATACTTGAAAATCATTTCAAAGCAAGAAACCTTTAAAAACCACTTACACCCTCAATTCTATCTCATGCATTAAGCAAATGCAATACATGAACCACAAAATCAACATTTGCATTACATGCCTTTTTAAAACAAGCCTTCACAAGACTTCAATGCACCAAAGAGATTCCATGCACACAATGCAACATTCTCAATAGAAGATAAACACTTGTTCAAGCTAACAAGTAAAACATGCATTCATAGAACATTACACACTTCTCATGCAACCATGCATCATTTCAAGCATCTCATGCTTCATCATATTCAAGAACATTATATTGGCTTCCAAGTGATAATTCACAAACCATCATAACGCAAGACACAATCGGATACGCGGATTACAAGCGTTGTCCCACACGCTTCATACACACTTCAGAACAACACAAGGTGGAGTTTACCGGTACAATCACAACCCCTCAACACTCGTGATGGAGTTTAACGGTACAATCACAACCCCTCAACATCACTCATCGGAAGTTGTATAATACACTAGCGAGAGCCGGGACACATCACAAGGCTTACACATGGAAGCTACCACAACCATTGTAATCACCTTAACCAAGCTCACACACGGGAGCAACCCTCCACCGTTGTGACGCTTATCAAAGTCCACCCATGAGAGCCAACCTCCATCATGGTGACTTTAACAAGGTTCACCCACGAGAGCCATCCTCCATCGTGGTGGCACTAAACCAAGCCCACTCATGAGAGCCAACCTCCATCGTAGTGGCACTAAACCAAGCCCACTCACGAGAGCCAACCTCCATCGTGGTGACACCAATTTCCTCAATCGCTAGGATTCTTGGATGGAGTTTACGGTACAATCACAACCCCCTCGACATCCAAGGCGACTCAATTCACGGTGCACCCAATCCTATAGCCGGCTAACTATATCCGATTAAAGTAACCAAGAACCACTTACATCACTTGCCAATATAACCATTTTACCACATTAATCCATTGTTTTACAAGCATAACCAAAATGCCAAAACCACCAATTACCATCATCAATCCACTGTTTTTGAACCATTACACAAAGCCATTAAACAACATGCAACACTATGCAACAATTCCACAATTCCAATGTACAAAACCAAGGATCTCTTACCTTGAGCATCCTTCACACATGGCTTTCAAAACCAGCATTAAACCATGCTAAAATATGCTTTCAAAACAGAATTTAAAACATGCAAATCACATGCATTGCATCCAACAATCACAAGTGCTTTAAAAACCAATTCATAACACAACCAAGAGAGAAATTCCATTTACTTACTCTTGAGCTTAGCTAAGTTGTTTAGACTTAAACTACGCTCCCAAAACCTTCAAACCTTGGTTTTAAAGCTGAAAACTCAACTTCACTCACCGATACACAAAACAAGGCTAGCCAACAAGCCTTCCAAGCATCTGAAACCTTCAACGCCTCCTCTATTGCTCACGGATCATTCTCCCCTGTTTCAAGCACATAACAACAGAGGATTAATGCATCATTATGCATTAAAAACACCAGCAACACACCTAAACTCGCTACTCTTTGCAAATCCAACATTTCGGCTACCAAACACAACCGAAATCACATCCAAACACTTCCAAAACCTAACCCAGCCAAGATCCATCACTTCTAACCATTTTTAAACATCAATTAACATCCAAAATGATCCCAAACACGTCCTTATACCTCCAGCATTAACAAAACACCAAGATCACCCCAAAAACCACCATTTTCACAAGTAAAAACTTAGGAAAATCAACCTATCCGGGATTGCATTGATTAAACCTCAATTTCACATCATTTATACATTCAATAAACATCAAAAAGACATCTCAAATCACAGCCAATCACTTAGTACGAATTTAATCAAAATTAAATCCAAATCTTGCATTTTAAGCCAACATCAAGAACACAACATAAAAACCTTTATTAAAACTCAAATCAAGGATTGAGAACTTGGGAATTTTAGTAAAGAACTGAGTATTTAGAGGAGAAGGACGTTCATACCTCTAATTGTGAGTTTCTCCTTGTTTAAAGTCAAGATTCTTGAAAATTCAATAAGCAAATGATGAGAATTTGGTGTAGGAATGATTAGAGATCAAATAGAGATTAAAATCTCATCTTTAGATGTAAAAATCAGAGGAAAAGTGGCTGGAGAAATGTGTTTGGGCTGAGAGAAAAATTGAGAGAAAAGAAATGGAAAATTTTGAGAAAAGTTAGTTATGACATCAAAATATTTATTTCCCTTTTTCCTTTAAATTAAAAATCATTAATTAAATCTTTAATATTAAGAAAAATCTGGAGAAAACTCTTCTTGGGTAAATTAGCTCCTTAAAGATTCAAAGTTTCAATCCTTTTAAAACAGTCACCAACTTTTCAAAAATTACATTTTAGTCACTAACTCGAAATGTCTTATTTCCAAACCTCATTTCGAAAAATTGATTTCACCACTCTCTTATATATAATAAAAGAGGATTTTTAGATATTTTTCCATATTTTAAATGCATCCCGAACTAGGCTTTCCCTAAAAACCATCTTTTATATTCGAACCAAAAATCCGACCGGTCCAGCTCAAGCCCAAAACTTCTAAGCCCAAAATTGGGGTGTTACAACTCTCCCCCCCTTAAGAAATTTCGTCCTCGAAATTTCAACCGGCGAAAAGAGAACAACCAAACTTCTCAAAGCAACACACAAGGCAACACAGGAGACTTAACCACCACTGAACACTCTCCTCACAAAACTCCACTCAAACTCAACACCAACACATACTGTTCACGAATTCCAGAACACTCAAATTTTAACCACATCTTAACCTTTCACACTTCCGGACTGCACATAGCCCCAACAACAACCTGAAGAACCTCCAACTTTTACAGCATACACCACCCTAACTCACAACTCCCAAAACTTGTTCACACAGTGACACCAACCAATCCAGTTCAGCCACCATGTGACCCACAACCTCCACTGCTTCTAAAACTCCTTGCAAAACTACTCAACCTCTTTCAAAGACTATCACAACAAGCAAAAATTCTTAAGCATCAACTGCTTACCCAAACTTCTCAACGTAATGCTGACATTCCTTCACATCCGCCGCTATCTTTACCATAACGATTCACCAGAACTACTCACCTAACATCCGAAAATCACATCACAAAACCCCAACCTTGACTCCGCCAGCTGTTCTATACACCACCAGCTGTCTTCAGACGGAATTTACTTATTCACAATCAGCCAACCACTTCTCTCAAGAACTCGCCCAACCATCAATGGCCTTAAATCTTACATTGCCTTTCCACTTCAAGCTTTGACTAGAACACTAGCATTACCAGGACACCGCCCATTCTATACATACATAAGATTACGAAACTTCTATTCTCCAGGCTAACCCTTTTCTACAACCCACAACACAACCTCTTCTCAACTCCTCAAAGGTTGCTACGAACCACCACCAACAAAAACAACCCTTTTACTACAACATCAATGCCAAGATGCCTCAGCACTCTAGAACACATCCACTAACTTACTACATCACTTAACACCAAGAAACTACCACTTCTACCAGCTATTCACAACCACTTTGACTGATTCTAACTCAAACGGTAATCCCCTCACCACCATACCGCTAAACTCATTAAGCACCAAACACTTTCCTTCTACCAACATGCTATACCGCACTCACTATTACTGTCAGCTCGCTTAATACCCTCCATTACTCCAAACATTCTCCTAGCACCAAAACAACTTTTAAAACCCATCATCCATCCTAACCCTATCCCAACACTAACGGACCCGATTAACTATCAGCGAGTGTGAACGTTCGTATGCATGGTCACCAATATGCCCTAACAATGCCTGATGTACATGCATGCAAAACCTCTAATGTCATGTCACATGTATGTATGGACCAATACATATATAATATAGCATATAACAAATGATTTTAACTGTGCATGTATGTCGGTTCACACCCACCAATAACATCCTCAGAATCCACCTAAAACAACCTCCTATCTCACTTCCAACTTGACCAACTCCATCATTCTATCAACCCACTATCCATAAGATACTCACTAATGCCCTCTTCACACTAAAGTTGTTTTCAAAACAACACCAACTACTACCCCAAGCATGCTAGCTACGAGACCATACCCACTACACAAGGGAAATACCAACTGAAACCAAACTAAGATACTAGAGCAAAGGTTACTTAACACGGTTACCTGTAAACACCTCACTGCCCCGGAGCTTCAACAGACAAGCTCTCTTTCTCGCAGAACCATCATCCTCCAGCCGTACCGCTACAGCATCTGCTAACACATTAAGGTCATCACCATCTTCCTGCAGTAAAGAACCCTGACTACCCCGAGCCAACTTCAAACAATCACGTCTCATATGTCCAACAGACCCACAATTCCAACAGGTTTCATTCTCCAAGCTCCTCACACCTTTTTGCCCTTCCTGCCACCTTCGAACATTGTCTCTGCCGCGCCCACTACCCTTCAGAGACCCTTTTTCTACCACTGAAGCTGATCCCACCATATTAGGACAATTCCGCTTCACATGCTCCTTAGAACCACAATTCCAACAAACTCCTACGCCCCAACAACCTCCAACATGATACCTTCCACAACGGTCACACACCGGTAACCGAGCTACCACTCCTTGATCATGTAGCACTTGCCTCACATCTGCACTACCATCCAAGCTTCGATTCAAGCAAAACCTTCTATCACGTCGCCTCTTACGCTGACCACTCCCAAGGTCAGTACCCACAACTCTCTTGCTTAAACTTTTCTCACCTTCATAAACTGAAACCACACCCTCATGTTGCTTAACCCTCGGGAATTTCTCTCCAAGGTACCTTTCATAAAAGGCAGACACAAAGAAGTCCCAACCTATATCGTGGATATGCGATGCCACCGCCACAGATGTCCACCAGGCACAGGCGTCCTCCAACATCAATGAGACAACACTTCCCAGCTTACAAGCATAGTCACAACCTTCCTGATCCAAAATCAGAATTACACTGGCCAACCAGGCCTCGAACGTCTCAGGTGTCGAACCATGATACTCCACAGCTCCCAAATCATCCAAACGCTGTTTCGACAAACTCGCACATCCCACAGTCGACACGTCTACAGGCCTCACTCTCACCACGGTCTGAGATGTTCCCGACACCTCTTGAACAATAGGTGATGAACTCTTTATCACAGAACCAACTTCTTCCTCCTGCCTTACTACCTCAACTCCAGGCACTGAAGACTGAGACGAAACACCTCCATTAAAAGGTGAATTCCACGCCTTAACAGCCTGCTCTAAAGCAGCAACCATCTCACCTAACTGCCATTCTCTCATCGATTTCACCATGCTATTAACAACAAGCTATCATAACAAAACAAACAAAACGATCAGGCCAGCTTCAAAGCAAGGATTCAAGACTCCAATAACAACATAACACAATAGCTATAATAATAAGGCAATGGGTATCCCGAATTCTCCCCTTTTTACATGACATAACAGTCAATAAAAACACATGGATATCACAACATCGAGCATATCAATCAACATACTTCGATCATGCTCTCATCAAACAACATTCACTCGCAACAGCATATCATCAACATATCATATCGATTACACTTTCATCATTCACAAAATCAGCTCACATCACCAGCATATCATCAGCACAAATTCACATCAGCTCAATGAAGATTCTCAATCAAAAAGCATGCTAAAAACATCAACAACTCGTTCACAGACACACATTTCAACCGACTTTCAACCACACATCAGAATAAACATTAAACATTTATTACAATAATTTACCACTTCCCCAAGCATTCGCAACTCAGCTCTGATACCACCAAATGTAACCCTCGTAGCCCGGTCTAGATGGTTGACCCGAACTACGAAGATTACACGGGGAAAACCAAAGTCAACCCGAAAGTCAACCTTGATTAACGACCCTTTTTTTCTTTTTAGACTTGTCTAGATGCACACCAAACCTAGGCATACTCTTGAGATAAGCATACTAAAAAATAACAGCAATCGGAAAACAATAAGGGACCCAATTGCACAAAATACGAATTTAGGGACCAATTTGTAAATTCTGAAAATTAAGAAGACTTTACCAATTTTTAAGTTACCATTATGAAATTAGTCATGTTTCATGCCTCTCTGCCAAATTTCATCTCAAACGGACATCTCAAACTCAAGCAATTGCACATACAAGAATCGGGACTAAAACGTAAAGCTTGCAAACCTCAAAACCATTCAAATTTTATGCCCAACGGTCAAGTGTTCCGAAACGGGTCTAGGCCGTTCAGGAACACCCAGGCCAAATCAAGGGCCTGTTTCGAAACAGGCAAGGGTGTTTCGAAACACCCTGCCCAGAAACAGCAGATAGGCCTGTTTTAACACCTTTAAACCCCATCAAACATGCTCCAAACCATTCCACAATAAATCAACAACATGCCAAGCATCATACCTACCAATTTGCATCAAAATCTAGATACAAAACCACCCCTAGGTGCACCAACTCATTCAACACATCCAACACTCAATCATGCTTTTAACCAAGAAGCATAGCATAACGAATTAAGAATAAGAAGATTCAAACGGTGCAAGCGTTAAACCACATAGTTCAAAATCATAAACCTAACTTGTCCAACATACACAAACTCATTAAACATCAACATAAGAGATTCTCCCCCCATTGCCTTTATTATCTATAGCTATTAACCGAGACATACATCTCAAGTGGAGCTCTCCTTGAATCCCTTGCTTCTCGCTGTCCCAACTTCAAAAATCTGCATTGATGGATAAAAAGGAGCGTAAGCACATAATGCTTAGTGAGGAATGCTCAAAACCAAAACACCATCAATGCAGCGAGTCATAAAACCTCTTTTAAAAGTAAACACAATTCGATAAACCAAAGCAATGTTTGAAAACCCCTTTTAACAACATGCTTTAAATCATGCATTGCTCAAACATGAAAAACCAACCCTTAGCTTAGAAAAGTTAAGTAATTCACTTCAAAGCACAACCTTGCAAAACCATCAATTTAACCATTCCATGCATGAACATCATATGCAAAGTTAAATACAAGATCCTTGGAAAACACTTCCACTTCACATTATACTTTTCTTATACTTGAAAATCATTTCAAAGCAAGAAACCTTTAAAAACCACTTACACCCTCAATTCTATCTCATGCATTAAGAAAATGCAATACATGAACCACAAAATCAACATTTGCATTACATGCCTTTTTAAAACAAGCCTTCACAAGACTTCAATGCACTAAAGAGATTCCATGCACACAATGCAACATTCTCAATAGAAGATAAACACTTGTTCAAGCTAACAAATAAAACATGCATTCATAGAACATTACACACTTCTCATGCAACCATGCATCATTTCAAGCATCTCATGCTTCATCATATTCAAGAACATTATATTGGCTTCCAAGTGATAATTCACAAACCATCATAACGCAAGACACAATCGGATACACGGATTACAAGCGTTGTCCCACACGCTTCATACACACTTCCGAACAACACAAGGTGGAGTTTACCGGTACAATCACAACCCCTCAACACCCGTGATGGAGTTTAACGGTACAATCACAACCCCTCAACATCACTCATCGGAAGTTGTATAATACACTAGCGAGAGCCGGGACACATCACAAGGCTTACACATGGAAGCTACCACAACCATTGTAATCACCTTAACTAAGCTCACACACGGGAGCAACCCTCCACCGTTGTGACGCTTAACAAAGTCCACCCATGAGAGCCAACCTCCATCATGGTGACTTTAACAAGGTTCACCCACGAGAGCCATCCTCCATCGTGGTGGCACTAAACCAAGCCCACTCACGAGAGCCAACCTCCATCGTAGTGGCACTAAACCAAGCCCACTCACGAGAGCCAACCTCCATCGTGGTGACACCAATTTCCTCAATCGCTAGGATTCTTGGATTGAGTTTACGGTACAATCACAACCCCCTCGACATCCAAGGCGACTCAATTCACGATGCACCCAATCCTATAGCCAGCTAACTATATCCGAGTAAAGTAACCAAGAACCACTTACATCACTTGCCAATATAACCATTTTACCACATTAATCCATTGTTTTACAAGCATAACCAAAATGCCAAAACCACCAATTACCATCATCAATCCACTGTTTTTGAACCATTACACAAAGCCATTAAACAACATGCAACACTATGCAACAATTCCACAATTCCAATGTACAAAACCAAGGATCTCTTACCTTGAGCATCCTTCACACATGGCTTTCAAAACCAGCATTAAACCATGCTAAAATATGCTTTCAAAACAGAATTTAAAACATGCAAATCACATGCATTGCATCCAACAATCACAAGTGCTTTAAAAACCAATTCATAACACAACCAAGAGAGAAATTCCATTTACTTACTCTTGAGCTTAGCTAAGTTGTTTAGACTTAAACTAAGCTCCCAAAACCTTCAAACCTTGGTTTTAAAGCTGAAAACTCAACTTCACTCACCGATACACAAAACAAGGCTAGCCAACAAGCCTTCCAAGCATCTGAAACCTTCAACGCCTCCTCTATTGCTCACGGATCATTCTCCCCTGTTTCAAGCACATAACAACAGAGGATTAATGCATCATTATGCATTAAAAACACCAGCAACACACCTAAACTCGCTACTCTTTGCAAATCCAACATTTCGGCTACCAAACACAACCGAAATCACATCCAAACACTTCCAAAACCTAACCCAGCCAAGATCCATCACTTCTAACCATTTTTAAACATCAATTAACATCCAAAATGATCCCAAACACGTCCTTATACCTCCAGCATTAACAAAACACCAAGATCACCCCAAAAACCACCATTTTCACATGTAAAAACTTAGGAAAAGCAACCTATCCGGGATTGCATTGATTAAACCTCAATTTCACATCATTTATACATTCAATAAACATCAAAAAGACATCTCAAATCACAGCCCAATCACTTAGTACGAATTTAATCAAAATTAAATCCAAATCTTGCATTTTAAGCCAACATCAAGAACACAACATAAAAACCTTTATTAAAACTCAAATCAAGGATTGAGAACTTGGGAATTTCAGTAAAGAACTGAGTATTTAGAGGAGAAGGACGTTCATACCTATAAATGTGAGTTTCTCCTTGTTTAAAGCCAAGATTCTTGAAAATTCAGTAAGCAAATGATGAGAATTTGGTGTAGGAATGATTAGAGATCAAATAGAGATTAAAATCTCATCTTTAGATGTAAAAATCAGAGGAAAAGTGGCTGGAGAAATGTGTTTGGGCTGAGAGAAAAATTGAGAGAAAAGAAATGGAAAATTTTGAGAAAAGTTAGTTATGACATCAAAATATCTATTTCCCCTTTTTCCTTTAAATTAAAAATCATTAATTAAATATTTAATATGAAGAAAAATCTGGAGAAAACTCTTCTTGGGTAAATTAGCTCCTTAAAGATTCAAAGTTTCAATCCTTTTAAAACAGTCACCAACTTTTCAAAAATTACATTTTAGTCACTAACTCGAAATGTCTTATTTCCAAACCTCATTTCGCAAAATTGATTTCACCACTCTCTTATATATAATAAAAGAGGATTTTTAGATATTTTTCCATATTTTAAATGCATCCCGAACTAGGCTTTCCCTAAAAACCATCTTTTATATTCGAACCGAAAATCCGACCGGTCCAGCTCAAGCCCAAAACTTCTAAGCCCAAAATTGGGGTGTTACATTTCATGAAATAACATGTTGTATTAATGAGATTTGAGCTTTTGTTTTAAAGCATGGCAAATGTTATGGTTTTGAAATGAGATGATAAATATTTGAGAAATGTTGCATGAAAAACAGTAGGTGATATGATATTTTGACATAATTTATTGGCATAGAAGATGAGATACTTATCGGATATAATTGATCGATCAATAGGATGAGAGTGCACTATAAACTAAAAATTCGTACGTGCTCTTTGGTTTAACACAAAGGGGGAGACCGATGATGGGCATTCCATCGGGTAGAACTTGGTGAAAAACCCAAACTTCGTGGCGATGAGAGATTCCGCCATGTGAGTACGGTGATGTGAGATTCCACCAGAAATTATGTTACTAGACAAGTGAGTACGGTGATGTGAGATTCCACCAGAAGCGTCTAGTGGTTTGATAATGATGTCCGCATATCCGAGTAGTAATGAGATGTGAAATGCCAATATAATATATGAAAAAGCTTTTGATTGACATGTACATATTGATGAGATGATTTATGCTATGAGAAATGCATATGAGATTTGTATATGAAATTCTTTGGTTTTCACAAGCATGAGTATGGCTTAGCCATGAGATTTGCATTGGTTTAAATGCATGAGATGGAATTGAGGTACATGTGTTTTCAATGGAGTTTTTCTTTGAAATGGTTTTCAAGCATGAGTTAGAATGAGCATGTTGTAGAAAAAGGCTTTTGAGAAAGTGCTTTGATTAATACATTATTGTGTTGGTTTTCTTTAGAGCATGCCTCACTAAGCAAATGTGCTTACGCTCTCTTTTACCAATAATGCAGATAATTGACGTGTTTTCGGGCAGTAAAAAGGTTAAGAACATCCGAGGAAGTGCAAAGCTCATGTATGGTGATGTTTTATACACTTTAGTTTTGATATTTTGCAATGGGACACCAAGGTTGTTTTGGGAGATGTGTTTTGAACTCCCTATGTTTGTAGCATGTTTGTGATGGCATTTATGGGTTGTAAATGGTCCTAAAGGTTTGGTTTGAGGTTTGATAGCTTATATTGGTTTTGTTGCTAGAAAGCATGCATATAGATTGGGTGATTATGTGTTTGATGCCATGCTCTAGCTTAAGGTCCTTAAATATGTTCTTTGTTGTCTAAATGAGTTGATGGTATGTTATGGTACATTTTGAAGCATTTTTGAATGGGTTAAGAGGTGAAAAACCAGCAATTTCTGTTGTCACAGGGCAAGGTGTATCGAAACACCCTTAACTGTTTCGAAACGGGGGCTTGTAGTGGCCATAGCATTTCGGAACGGCTGAAGGTGTTTCAGAACATTTTGGCTACTGGAGAGGCCTGTTTCGATACCGGTCTCGGAACGCACCCGAGTACCGAAACGTTCAACTCTCTTTTGATACGGGCATTTCGGTACGAAGTTCGGTGTTTCGAAACGGATGATCGTTGGATGATGATTTTGAATTGTTTTAAGTTTCCATGTTTTGCATTTTAGTCCTGAATGTTGTGGATGCAATCGCTTAAGCTTGGAATCTTATTTTAAGCTGAAATTTGACAGAGAAGCATGTAACATGACTAATTACATATTGGTAAACTTAAAATCCGTAAAGTCCTTGTATTTTCTAAAAATTACATTTTGGTCCCTAAAAGTGTAATTCATGCAATTAAGTCCCTAAATGTTTTCTGATCGCTGTGCCTTTCTGTCATATGATTCTTGAGTATTCACATAGGCTTAATGTGCATCTAGAAAATATTAAAATGAAAAAAGGGTAATTAATCAAGGTTGACTTTCGGGTTGACTTTGGTTTTCCCCGTGTAATCTTCGTAGTTTGGGTCAAGCGTCTAGGTCGGGCTAAGGGGGTTACAATTGTCACTACGATGTTGTATAAGAGATGCTCTTTTATCTCTACAAGGACATGTTTTTCCTATGGATTTGATGGAGTTACCTTTCTACGGATTTGATGTAATCCTTGGCTTGGATTGGTTGTCGGAGCATAGGGCGGTGGTTGACTTTGATGTCAAGCGAGTCACCTTAAAGCTGGCCGATGATTATGAAGTAGTGGTAGTAGGCGAGAATGTGAAATTCTTGTCGAATGTGATTTTGTCTTTGGAAGCAAACTGTGTGATGAGGTTGGGTTCCGAGGCTTACCTTGCCTATGTGATGAATCCTAGCACCAAGGATGTGCATGTGCAGGTCATCCGAACTGTTCGCGATTTTCTGGGTGTCTTTTCAGAAGAATTGCTTGGGTTGCCACCAAACAGGGAAGTTGAGTTTGGTATTGAGTTGTACAAGGATACGACTCCGGTACCCATTGCTTTTTATCGCATGGCACCTAAGGAACTGAAAGAGTTGAAAACATAATTGCAGGAGTTGTTGGATCGAGGTTTCATCCGGTCGAGTAGGTCACCTTGGGGTGCACCGGTCTTGTTTGTAAAGAAGAAGGATGGGATAGTGTGGGTGTGCATAGACTATCGGCAACTGAACAAGTTGACGATCAAGAACAAGTATCCCTTGCCTAGAATCGATGATCTCTTTGATCAGTTTTGGGGAGCCTCAGTGCTTTCTTAGATAGATTTGCGAGCGGGGTATTATCAGTTGAAGGTGAAGGATGTGGACGTACCTAAGACAGCTTTTCGGACGAGGTACGTGCATTATGAATTCTTGGTGATCTCGTTTGGTTTGACCAACGCGCCTGCTGCTTTCATGGACATGATGAATCATGTATTCCATGAATTCTTGGATCAGTTTGTGGTGGTGTTCATCAATGATATCTTTGTGTATTTGCGTACCGAGGAGGATCATGATAGACACTTGAGAATTGTGTTGCAAGCGTTATTGGAAAATCAGTTGTGTGCCAAGTTGAGTAAGTGTGAGTTTGAGCTTAGGGAGGTGGTCTTCCTTGGACATGTTGTGTCAGCTGAGGGTATTCGAGTTGATCCACACAAGGTAGAGGCTGTGATGAGTTGGAAAGTACCTAAGTCAGTGACGGAGGTGCGGAGTTTCCTTGGTTTAGCTGGGTATTACTGTAGGTTTGTCGAGGGTTTCTCGAAGATAGCAACACCTTTGACCAAGTTGTTGTAGAAGAATGTTCGCGTTGAGTGGACTGATACGAGACAACAAGCTTTCGAGAAGTTCAAAGAAGCTTTGACGCAAGCTCTTATTCTGATTCAACCTGAGTCTGGTAAGGAGTTTGTGGTCTACAGTGATGCGTCCATTGTTGGTTTGGGCTGCGTATTGGTCCTGTGGCATATCAGTTGAGATTACTTGCGGAGTTGGAGAAGATACATGATGTGTTTCATGTCTCTATGTTACGTAGGTACAAATCGGATCCTCGTATGTGATGCCTGCTGAGGAGATAGAGTTGAATCTGGATCTGTTGTATGATGAGGAAACAATGAAGGTTCTAGATGTGAGTAACAAAGTTCTTCGTGGCAAGACGATAGAGCTTGTGAAGGTGTTGTGGCGACACCGAGGAGTTGAGGAGGCCACGTGGGAAAGAAAGGCGGACATGCTGAGGCAGTTTCCGCATCTCTTTCCATCAGGTAAGAATTTCGAGGACGAAATTTTCTAAGTGGGGGAGAGTTGTAACGCCCTGGTTTTGGGCCTAGATGTTTTAGATATCGGATCGGACCGGTCGAGAATGGTTCGAATCGCGTAAGGTGATTTAAAGATATCAAGGATCGGGATAGGATAAAAATGTGGTAAAATTTCTAAAATCCTCTAAAAATATGTTAAAGAGGTTGGTCAAGTCAAATTTACAAAACGGATTTTGGAAATGGGACATTTGAGTAGTGACCAAATTGTAAAGTTTCAAAATTGGGAAAAATGTGATTTTTAATGTAGAGGCCAAAATCTTATAATCTTTAGGGGGCTTTAAGGCAATTTGACATTTCCTCAATATGACATGTGTTTTAAAAGTCTTTTAATTAAATTGCTTTAATTGGATTTATATAAATTAATTAAAATAAGTAGTTAATGTGAGATTTTCAATTACGTAACTACCAACTCTTTATCATTTTCAGCCAAACACTATTTCACTCATCTTTCTCCAGAATTCTTTCTCCCAAAAACTCTCTCGATATTTCCTAAACCATTTTCAAGAAATCTTTCCTAGTTCTTCAAGATTTTGCTAAGGAAAACTTGTCATTCATTGAGGGAAGCAAGGGTTGGAGGTAAATCCCGTTCTCAACCTCTAATCAAAGTTCTTGATTGAAATTCCCAAGATATTTGGCTTCTAAATACTATTTTTGGTTGATTTTTCATTATACTGTGGATTGGAAATCAAAATCTTGTGAAATTGTGGTTGAAATCTTAATTTTCGGACTTGATGAGTTATGCTCTATTTTTATTTTATTTTAATTGAGTTCTAAGTTGATTAATATGTTAAAATGAAGTGTTGATAACATAGATCCCGAAATCCTTGAGATCCTTGAGTTTCTTGGTTGATTAAAGTGAGTTTTTAAGGTGAAATGGGGGAATCTTGATTGCTGGAGGTATAAGGTTGGGTTAGGTTGTTTGTTAGATGTGTTTTAATGTTTATAATGGGTTGGAAGTGATGTATGTTGGCTGGGTTTGGTTTAGGAAGCAATCGATTGAGTTTTTGGTTGTTTTGGGTGGGTAATTTGGTGTAGTTTGGGGTGAGCAACGAGTTTGTGAATTGTTGCTGGTGTTGGAATGCATTTTAATGCATTTAGATCTCTGTTTTCATGATGTGAAAACAGGGGATCTTGTTCCGGAAGCAAACGAGGTGTAGTTGAAGGCTTCGAAATAGTGATTTTCGTGTCGGCGAGCAAGGCTTCGCGTATCGGTGAGTGGAAATGCAATTTCCTGTATTGTAATGCTTTGAGCGCGGTCTTGGGAGCTTAGTGTAAGTTTGATACACTTAGCTAAGCTCAAGAGTAAGTGATTCGGAAATCCCTCTCTTGGAAATGTGCTATGTTTGATGAAAATGCACTTGAGTTAAGTGTGGATTTGTTTACTATTTTAAAGCATGTTTTAAGCATGAATGTTGCTGGATTTTAATGCCATTATGTTAAGGATGCACTTGGTAAGTGATCCTTGGTTTTCATGTGTTGAATGCATGTGATGTTAAGCGTAATATGCTTGTGGAAATGGCATTGTGTTAATGCTTGTAAAACAGTGGATTAATGAGGTTAAATGATTATATTGGCAAGTGATGGAAATGGTTTTTGGTTGTGTTAATCGGATATAGTTAGCCGACTATAGGATTGGGTGCTTCGTGATTAAAGTAGCCTTGGATGTCGAGGGGTTGTGATTGTGCTGTAATCTCCATCCAAGTACCCTAACGATTGAGGTTAAGACCACAACGGTAGATGGTTTAATCCCGTGTGTGAGTCTTGTGTATGAGTCACGTACTCTCGTTAGTGGAATTATACAACTACCGATGAGTGATGTTGAGGGGTTGTGATTGTTCCATTAATCGCCATCACGGGTGTTGAGGGGTTGTGATTGTGCCATTAATCTCCACCTTGTGTAGTTCGGTAGTATGTATGAAGCGTGTGGGACAACGCTTATAATCCGCGTATCCGATTGTGTCTTGTGTTGTTATGGTTTATGGATTATCACTTGCGATCCAATATAATGTAAATGATTAATATTAAGCATGGGATGCTTGTAAATGATGCAAGGATGCATGAGATGCTTGGTGAAGCATGAGCAAAGGTTTATTTGCTGATTTAAATGTTGCATATGAGCATGCTTTAGAAAGTGCATTGATGTTCTTGAATGGATATGTTTTATGTAAAGGCATGAGATATGAAATGGCGGTTTTACCAATGGTGTGAAATGCATTGATGAATGTTGCATAGCGATCCTCACTAAGCTTTGTGCTTACGCTCTTTTGTTTCAGCAATGCAGAAAACAAGGCATTCGAGGCATCAAGTAAGCAAGGGGAATCAAAGCTTTTAATCTTGCAAAGTATGTGGCTTTACTTCGGTGTAATAAAAGGCAATGGGTGGGATTTATACTTTTGAATGGTTGAGGAAGTTTCCCTTTACTTTGAGCAAGTTGGGTGGTTTAACCTTGAATTGTAATTGGCCATTATGGGTTGATTTTGGATGTGAATGTTGGTTTTAGCTTCTTATGGCTTTGGTAGACTAGGGAGCATGCCTTTAGTATCTATGTTTGCATATTGGTTGCCATATCGTAGCTAATGCCTCAAAATGATGACCGTTGGTGCGTATCTATGTTGTATGCATGTTGGTGCATTTTTCGGGAATGTTTCGAATATGAAAAGACGTGAAAAAAACTAGCAAAATCTGCTGTTGCAGGGCAAGGCGTATCGGAACGCCCTTGCCTGTTTCGGAACAGAAGCATGAAATGGCCATGAGGTTTCGGAACAGGTAGGGACGTATCGAACGGTTTTGCTACTGGAAAAGGGTGTTTCGATACGGGTCTCGAAACGCACCCGAGTATCAAAACGACCGTTTCGGTATAGGGCAATCCGTTTCGAAACGCCTGACCATTGAGTTTGAATTTGAACTATTTCAGGTTTCTGTTTCTTACATTTTGGTCATTGGGTTTTGGTTGCTTAATTTAATGAGTTTGAATGATCTGTTTGAGATGGTATTTGACATGATGGCATGTTATATGATTAATTACGGATCGATATCACTAAAACTTGTTTAGTCCTTAAAATTCTGGAAATTTATATTTTAGTCCCTAAAAGATGTTTCAATGCAATTGAACCCCTGTTTGGGTTCTGTTCGCTGTGTCGCTTCCGCTGAATTGATTTGCTAATCATATAGGCTAATAATGAGCATCTAGAAAAGATAAAAAGAAAAAAAGGTCGTTAATCAAGGTTGACTTTTTGGTTGAATTTGGTTTTCCCCGTGTAATCTTCGTAGTTCGAGTCGAGCGTCTAGGCCGGGCTAAGGGGGCTACATATCAAAGGTGCTTTAGAACTCCTGGTGAAGTCAACTATTTTTGATCTTTTCAAAACTACAAGATTCGACCGGAGAGGGTAATTTCCATTCCTTTTCTCAATTCAGAGCGTTTAAATTTTGCTTATTTACCTTTGCTCCAAGAATGGAAGTTCATGGATTTTCTACAAATTCCAGGGTTTTTCTTTCGAAATCTAGTTTTGATCTTTTATGCCAATGCCAAGTGTGTTGCCAATGCCGAGGGTAATGCCATTGTCGTTAATTCCTATCTCATTGGCAAGAAGATTACCGTCGATGCACAACTCTTTTGTGTTGTTTTTGGCTTTGAGGATGAGGGTATTGATGATGAAAATGCTCTTCGACATGTTTTGGGGGGATCCGTGACCGTTCTAAATGCTCAAGATTGCATCTTACATTTGATGATCACTTGGTGGTTTAGGCCTTCCAGAGGAAAATACTCAACAATCCGCCAAGTTGATGACTTTTGGATTAGATGTTTTCGCGAGAGGAAACAACCTAACCTTGCTCGCATTATGTTTTGTGGAGATTGTCTTTCTCGTTCAACATCGTCACACCTCTCTTGTTACTTCATTCACCTATGGCACCGCTTTGAGCTACTTTTTCACGAAGAAGGAGATCGATTGCTCTCATGACTATCCCACAAGTCTCACCGATCCTATTGATGAGAGGTCTCTATCTCGGGGCAAGTTTCATTATTTCAATGTAAATTGGCTTCGCCTTTACGAGCTTCCTAGTGATGTTATACCCGAAGAGATTGCAAATCCTACCGTAGCTCCTGCTCCTCCATCCATGAATTCTCTCATAACCTACCTTAATGAACAATTCACGGGCTTACGCACAAGAATTGCTTCTATGGATCAAGTCATGAATTCGTGGTTTGCCGCCATTGATACATGCTTCACAAGCTTAGAAGATCGTATGACTAATGTGGAGAAGCGTATCTCTTCTATTGAGGCCGAGCACAATTCGATGAATATCTCTCTTATGGTCTTCCATGATGAATGACGTCAACCAAGGAGGAACGATGATGCCAATGAAGATGAAGATGGTGATGGAGACGAGTAGTAGATTAGTCTTTGCATCTCATTCATGTCATCTTAGGATTTCCTTTCATGCACTTTGATTTATGTTTTGAGGATTAAATCTATCATTTAAAACCTATGCTTTGAGTTGTAACGCCCTGGTTTTGGGCCTAGATGTTTTAGACATTGGACCAGACCGGTTGGAAACGGTTCGAATCGTGTAAGGTGATTTAAGGAAATCAAGGATCGGGATAAGATAAAAATGTGGTAAAAATTGTTAAAATTCTCTAAAAATATGTTTAAGAGGTTGGTCAAATCAATTTTACAAAAAGAGTTTCGGAAGTGGTACATTTTGGGTAGTGACCAAATTGCAAAGTTTCAAAACTGTGGAAAATGCAATTTTTAAAGGAAAAGCCAAAATCTTAGAATCTCTAGGGAGCTTTATGGCAATTTAGCATTTCCTTAATATGACATGTGTTTAAAATGGTTTTAATTAAATAGTTTTTAATTAGCTTTTATTTTATTTAATTAATTAGGTAGTTAATTAGTGAGATTCCATCACGTAACTACCTTTCTCTTCTCATTTCCAGCCAAACACCATTTTTAACTCATTTTCTCCATATTTCTTTTCTCTCAAACAGACTCTTCTTGATTTCTTACTCATTTCAAAGAATTCTTCCTAAATTCTTCAAGTTTTATAAAGCAAAAACTTGTCATTCATTGAGGAAAGCAAGGATTGGAGGTAAATCTCGTTCTCAATATTTAATCAAGGTTCTTTATTGAAATTCCCAAGATCTTTGGCTTCTAATTAATGTTTTTTGTTGAGTTTTCATTATAGTTTTGATTTGAGATCAAAATCTTGTAAAAATATGATTAAAATCTTGATTTTTGAATTTCATTTGTTAAGCTCTACTTTGGATTTATTTTAATTGAGTTTCAAGTTGATTATTATTTTGAAATGAGGATTTGATAGTATATATCCCGAAATCCTTGAGATCCTCGAGTTTCTTGATAGTTTTAAGTGAGTATTTGAGGTGAAATGGTGGAATTATGCTTGCTGGAGGTATAAGGATGGGTTTAGGTTGTTTTTAGAAGTGTTTGATGTTTATAAATGGTTGAAAGTGATGTATGTTGGCTAGGCTTGGTTTAGGGAGCAATCGATTGAGTTTTCGGTTGTTTCAGATGGGTAAATTGGTGTAGTTTGGGTGAGCAACGAGTTTGTGATTGGTTGCTGGTGTTGAAATGCATTTTAATGCATTTAGATCTCTGCTTTGATGATGTGAAAATAGGGGATCTTGATCCGGGAGCAAACGAGATGAATTTGGAGGCTCCAGAAGGGTGATTTTCGCGTCGGCAAACGAGGTTTTGTGTATCGTTGAGTGGAAATGGATTTTCCAGCTTTGTAACACTTTGAGCATGGTCTTGGGAGCTTAGTGTAAGTTTGAAACACTTAGCTAAGCTCAAGAGTAAGTGATTCGAAAGTCTCTCTCGGAAATGTGCTATGTTTTGATGGAAATGCACTTGAGTTAATGTGGTTTTGATTACTGTTTTAAAGCATGTTTTAAGCATGGTTAATGCTGGATTTTAATGCCATTATGTTAAGGATGCTCTAGGTAAGTGGTCCTGTGTTTTATGTGATAAATACATATGATGTTAATCATGTTTATGCTTGTGGAAATGGCATTATGTTTATGCTTGTAAAAATGTGGAATATTGATGTTAAATGATTATATTGGCAAGTGATGGAAATGGTTTTTGGTTACTTTAATCGGATATAGTTAGCCGGCTATAGGATTGGGTGCACCGTGAATAAAGTCTCCTTGGATATCGAGGGGTTGTGATTGTATCGTATACTCCATCCAAGTACCCTAACGATTAAGGTTAAGATCACAACGGTGGATGTTAATTACGTGTGTGGATCTTGTGTTATGTGTCTCGTTCTCTCGTTAGTGGAATTATACAACTACCAATGAGTGGTGTTGAGGGGTTGCGATTATACCATTATACTCCACCACGGGTGTCACAACGATGGAGGGTTACTCTCGTGTGTGAGCCTTGGGTAGTCCGGTAGTGTGTATGAAGCGTGTGGGAAAACGCTTGTAATCCGCGTATCCAATTGTGTCATTTGTGTTGGTTTTGGTATCATTGAGAGTGGATCACTTGCCAATATAATGATGTTGGTTTATTATTTGAGCATGAAATGCTTAAGGTTTATGTTATCTAGATGCACATTAACTTCCTAAGTGATAAGACTCACACCAAAAGAAACGTCAACTCAAACAGACATCGATTTGGCATTCAATTGATTACGAACATGTGTTAGGGACCAATTTGTAATTTTAACAAATTACATGGGCTTCATCCAATTTTAAGTTACCATCATTTAATTAGTCATATTACATGCCACTCTGTCAAATCTCAGCTCAATTCGATCATCAAAACTCTTTTAATTGCATCCACAACATACAGAGACTAAAATGAATGAAACAAAACTTCAAAAGATTCCAAATAACTAAATAACCACTTAGCGTATCAGTACACTCAACCTTGTATCGATACACCTTATACTGAAACAACTCTAAGTGTTTCAAAACACGAACTCATACCGGTACAGTCTTATAAGCGTATCGATACATGGAATTCCAGCAACCAAATTAACCAAGCTTGTTTTGATACACCATGCACTATATCAAAACACCATGTCCATTTCAGACTCACCGTATCGATAAAACCTTAGGTGAATCGATACACATGTGCCTGTAATGTCTCATTTTGCTAGTTTTTCAATCTTCAATGCAACACAAACCACCTAAACATGTTTCTAACATATGCACAACATATCCAAATATCAATTCTCAACATAATATGGCTTATTAACCATCATCTCATGGCATTATGCATCAAAGAGAAACTATAGGCATGCAGCCTAGAAACCAATCCATGCAAGATACCAAAAACCATAGCAAAGCACAAACCAATTACCAAATTCCATTTACAAGTCTAAAACAACGATATAAACTTGCTCAAATAAGGAGTTTACACAAATGTCCCAAAAAACACAACGGGTCCCCCATTGCCCTTATTACTTATAGTTTAAACCGAAAACATACTTTCAAGAAAGAAGTCTCTCTTAATCCCTTGCTCCTCATTGTCTTCCAAACCTCAATTCTCTGCATTGATAGACAAAATAGAGCGTAAGCACACAAGGGTTAGTGAGGAGTGCTCAAAAGAAAAACACCATCAATGCATTTAAAACCATTTTCCAAATCTACATTGAAATCTCATTCAATTATCTCAATCATCATTTGAAAACCATCATGCATTTAATTCCATGCACTTTAACAATAAAAAACCAGCATAATAAACCATATGCAACATGTATCATGAACCAACAACAAGTCCCATTGCTAACACTTAATTTAAGTCTTCCCATGCATAACTACCATATGCAAAGCTTAAAGAGTAAACATGTATAAATCACATTTTACAACACAAATCATTTCATGATACATCATCAATTATATTGGCTTACAAGTGATTATTAACCATATTCCATTCTCAAAATATCATATTGGATACGCGGATTCAACAAGTGTTTTCATAACACTTCAAGCCATCTTAACAGGAATAATGGTACAATCACAACCAACAGGGATAACAACCCCAAACATTAGTGAGATGCTTAACCCACTAACGAGAGACGAGACACCAACCTCCTCGATCGATAGGGTACTTGGATAGAGACGGGACACCAACCTCCTCGACATCCAATACGACTTATTTATAGTGCACTCAATCCTATAGTCGACTAACTATATCCTATAACATTTATAAACCATTTTCATAACATCACTTTCCAATATAATTCACATTTAACCACATACCTCATTGTTTTCAAAGCATCAATAATAATTAATTTTCCAAAGCATTAAACCATGCTTTAAAACAGAAGTATAAACATGAACTTACAAGGATCACTTACCATTTACATCCTTCATCAACACATCATTAAAAATAGTAAACCACATACTTTAAACATGCTTTAATTGTAGGTAATATGAACTCAAAACCAAGTGCATAAACCATTTGATAATAGCACAATTCAGGGAGAAATTCCTTATACTTACTTCTGAACTTAGACAAGTGTTTCAAGCTTACATCTAAGTTCCCATAACCACCTTTAAAACATTTCAAAGTTGAAATCCATGTTCTTACTCACCGACACAAACCTCGACTAGCCGACGTGAAACTAAGCGTCCAAAGCTCCCTATGTAATAGCCCGAAGAATAGTTCAGCAATAAGTACCATTTTGTTGGTTGCTTGTTCTATGAAGGAATGCGTTAAGATGTACTTACAATAAGTTGGGGACCTATTAGTAAGTTTGTAAAATATGATAGCTTTGTTGAAAGGACTAAATTGTAAGAATGCTTAAATTTCTAACTAAACTAGAAGAGGGCCTAATCGAAAGAGTTAATTATAGGAGTGCTTGCATGTAAATTTTCTAAGAATTATTGACTCTTCCATGTGTCAATGGAAGATGAAATTAAGTGGAAGCAAGGGGGATATGTGTCTCGGTTTTGGAGGGGGGATAACCATGATGATTAGTGATCTTCTTCTTCTTGCCCGAACACACCAAATAGGAGAGAGAGGGGGGAAGTGTAACGCCCTGGTTTTGGGCCTAGATGTTTTAGACATCGAATCGAACCGAACAGAAACGGTTTGAATCGCATTAGGAGGTTTAGGGAAATCAAGGATCGAGAAAGGATAAAAATATGGTAAAAATTGCTAAAATCCTCTAAAATCATGTTTAAGGGGTTGGTCAAATCAATTTTACAAAATAAGCTTTGGAAGTAATACATTTTGGGTAGTGCCCAAAATGTAAAGTTTCAAAAGTGTGGAAAAATGTAATTTTTAAAAAGGAGTCAAAATCTTAGAATCTTTAGGGAGCTATAGTGCAATTACACCTTCCTTAAATTGACATGTGTTTTAAAATGATTTTTAGATGATTAAAATAAAAAGGATTTTTTTAATTAAATTGTTAAAATAAAATAATGAGAAGTTTTTGACGTAACTAACTTTCATTTAAGGAAAACCATTTTCTCAGCTCTTTTCTCCGGATTTCATTTCTCCCAAACACTCTCTCTTTGATTTCTAAACCATTTTCAAGAGTTCTCTTCAAATTCTTCAAGATTTGTGAAGGAAAAACTTGCCAATCATTGAGGAAGGCAAGAATTGGAGGTAAATCTCATTCTCAACCTTCAATCTAGGTTCTTTATTGAAATTCCCAAGATCTTTGACTTCTAAATATTGTTTTGTCTGATTTTTTATAGTAGTTTTGATTTAAGATCAAAATCTTGCAAAATTATGATTTAAATCTTGATTTTCGGACTGGTATTGATGAGCTCTGTTTTGGATTGATTGTAATTGAGTTTTTGAGGTGAAATGATAAGGTTATGCTTGCTGGACGGATAAGGAAGGCTTCAGGTTGTTTTTAGATGTGTTTTGATGTTTAATAATGGTTGAAAGTGACGTATGTTGGCTGGGCTTGGTTTAGGAAGCAATCGATTGAGTTTTCGGTTGTTTCGGTTGGGTAAATTGGTGAGCAACGAGTTTGTGTTTAGTTTCCGGTGTTGGAATGCATTTTAATGCATTTGGATCTCTGTTTTGATACTTTAAAAAACAGGGGATCTTGATCCGGAAGCAAACAAAGTATTTTTGGAGGCTTCGGAAGGGTGATATTCACTTCGGCGAGCAAGGTTTCGCGTATCGGTGAGTGGAAATGGATTTTCCAGATTTGTAATGCTTTGAGTGTGGTCCTGGGAGCTTAGTGTAAGTTTGAAACACTTTGCTAAGCTCAAGAGTAAGTGATTCGAAAGTCTCTCTCGGAATGTTTTATGTTTTTTTGTTGGAAATGCACTTGAATTAAATGTGGTTTAATTTACCATTTTAAAGCATGTTTTGAGCATTGATAATGCTAGTGTTTAATGCCATTTTGTTTAGGATGCACTTGGCAGGTGATCCTTGATTTGATGAGATGTATGCACTTGAGTTTAAGCATGTTTATGCTTGTGAAAATGGCATTGTGATTTATGCTTGTAAAACAGTGGAATGATGATGTTAAATGATTATGTTGGCAAGTGATGGAAATGGTTTGTGGTTACTTTAATTGGATATAGTTAGTCGGCTATAGGATTGGGTGCACCGTGAATAAAGTCGCCTTGGATATCGAGGGGCTGTGGTTGTATCGTATATTCCATCCAAGTACCCTAACAATTGAGGTTAAGATCATAACGGTGGATGTTAATTCCGTGTGTGGATCTTGTGTTATGTGTTCCGTGCTCTCGTTAGTGGAATTATACAACTACCAATGAGTGGTGTTGAGGGGTTGCGATTGTACCATTATACTCCACCACGAGTGTCACAACGATGGAGGGTTACTCTCGTGTGTGAGCCTTGGGTAGTCCGGTAGTGTGTATGAAGCGTGTGGGACAACTCTTGTAATCCGCGTATCCAATAGTGTCATTTGTGTTGGTTTTGGTATCATTGAGAATGGATCACTTGCCAATATAATGTTGTTGGTTTATTATTTGAGCATGAGATGCTTAAGGTTTATGTTAGATGTTGCGTGTAAAAGTGTCTATCGCAATGTAGTGCAAGTGTACAAGACGCAAGTAGTAAAGTGATACGGAAGTATCGGATATCGTCTCCACAGGGACTGGGCTAATAGCTTCACCTTGGATTACTGCACGAGAGGAAAAAGAATAGTTTAAATTGTTGTCACGAAAATAATAAAGAGAACTGAAAATTAAGATTAAAGAAATCAAGATAGAGAGAATGGGCTGGTATTGAATTGCTCAGTAGTGTAGGTGTTGCAAAGTCTAGGAATGTCTATCCTGTCGTCGCGCCTGTCGCGGCAGCACTTGTCGCGGCAGCCACTACAAGAAATTTATAATATTCCAACAAAATTATTTATCACTAAAAGTACTAATTTTGTCACGATATATTTATTTTGACAAATTTTGTTTGTTACTATGTTTGTTAGAACAACCCCGTCATGTAAAGTATATTGCGACAAAATTGTGTTTGTTACCATTTTATAATATTTATCACAAAAATAAAAATTTGTTACTATAATTAACTTATCATGACAAAATATTTTTCACAATAATTAACTATTTCATCACGAGTAGTACGTTTTGTCACAACTAACTTATATTTTTAACATGAAATATAAACGGTTTTTGCGACAAAAATACATATTGCAACAAAAATCAATTTCTCCACTACCTTAGAGGTATTCTTTGTTTTGGCCTCCCTTAGAGGTTGAATACGGGTAGGGGAGATATGAGGAGGTTTCTCCACTACCTGAACCTCGGAGCTGCTACTATTGTCGCTGCTGCTGCCGCTGTCTTCTTTTTCCTTGTCTGCTACCGTTTTCTATCGCTTCTCTGGTGTAAACTCCTTGGACAAATTTCTCTTGACAGAGGGTTCGCCGTCGGATTCCTCCCAAACTGAGGAAGAGGAGAAACATGCTATATAGGCGTCGAGTTCAGCCGAAGGCATCTTTCGCCCCAGGATGATTGGTGCGTTTTCATCTGCTTCACAATCTAAGACAAGAAAGTCAGCAGGAAAAATAAATTTATCCACCCTTACCAGAATATCTTCAATTTTCCTTCTAGATGAACGTAAGAGCGGTCTGCCAGCTGCAGTAATACTGTTGTGGGCCGAGCTTTTCCAATACCTAATTTTTGAAAAACATATTTGGGCATTAAATTTATACTAGCACCAAGATCACAAAGTGCCTTACCCACAAATTTGTCTCCGATTATGCATGGTATGATGAAGCTCCCAGGATCCTTCTTCTTCTGGGGTGGATGCTTGTGCAGAATACTCATGCATCCTTCTGTCATCTTAACCGTTTCGATTTCCCCAAGTCTGGATTTCTTCGACATGGCATCCTTGAGAAATTTGGCATAACCAGGCATCTCCTTTATGGCATCCAACAACAGAATATTGATATGGACCTGCTTAAAAATATCATAAATCTTCTTAAGTTGTGATTCCTGTTTCAATTTCTGTAACCGCTGAGGAAAAGGAGGTGGAGGACGATAATCAGCAATACGTCCTTCCCACTGCATTCGGATCTGAGGAGGTTTTGGTTCATCATCTTTCTCCTTTGTCCCTTCCGCTGTCGTGATAGGCTCATCGGCAGTAGGCTGCTTGTCGTCTGCCGGGGAAGCGTTTTCGGCAGTCGACTCCAAGGCTGGTTCCTTAACTAATTCAGTTTCTATCTCTAGCGCTGGTAATTTCTTCCCACTTCTAGTAGTGATGGCTTTACACTGCTCATGTGTTGGCTGTCTAGCGTTTTCAGTATCGCTAGGAAATCCTCCATTCTGCCTCTGTTTAATATGCTGGGAAACCTGACCCATCTGTGTCTCTAATGATTTCAGAGTAGCTTCATGATTGATCATTCGCATCTCTATTTTATCCATGAATGTTTCCGTCTTCTTGACAAAGTGATTCATGTTCTCAATGTAGGTTCCTGTTTGAGACATAAATGTAGCCAAAGTTTGTTCCAGTATACTAGTTGTGGCAGCTAGTGGTTGTTGTTGCTGCTGCTGTGGTTGCTGCCGAGTCAGTAATCTAGGTCCCCCTGATTCTGAGTATTCTGTGCTTGAGGATTCAGGGCATTATTAGGATTGCTCCAAGAGAACTTGGGATCCTTTCTCCAGTTGGGATTGTAGTTTTTGGAGTTATAATTCTGCTTATTGTAGTTCCCAACATACATCTCTTCTTCTAACTGTAACGGACATTCTTCCGAACTGTGATTTCCATCGCAAGCTTTGCATACCTCTTCAGCAGAGTAGACAGGCTGTGAATATTCTTTCAAGAGCTTTTTCATTGCCTTAGTGAGATATGCCACCTGTGATTTTAACGAACTGTAGGCCTCATAATCTTGTATAGCTAGAACGCGTTTACCCCCTCTTCTTGCTGTAGGAAACTGTTCCTCATTCTTCGCCAGATTTTTAAATACTGCCATTGCCTCATCTGGATCTTTGTCCAGCAGTAATCCATTCTCTGCTGAATCAATTCTTATACGAGTTTGTAAATTAGCAGCATTATAAAATTTAGTTACCTTGTTCCAAACAGGGAATCCATGCATCGGGCAGTTCCTTAGAAGAGTGGTAAATCTGTCCCAGGCTTCGTGCATTGGCTCGTCATCTTCCTGTTGAAAAGTAGCAATTTCGTTACATAATCACTCAGATAAGTGTGAAGGATTAAAACGAGACAAAAATTCACGAGTTAAATTTGCCCAAGTTCGTATTGAACCCGACGTCAGTTTATTCCACCAAGTCTTTGCCCTGTCCCTCAATGAATGGGGAAATAACCGAAGCCTCAGTATCTCCGGATTAACTCCTGGTAGTCTAAACGAGCCACAGATTTCCTGGAACGTTTTCAGATGCTCCCTAGCATCCTCTGTAGCACCACTGAATTGGCCAGCGTTGTTAATCATGTTGAACATAACAAGTTTCAGCTCAAAGTTGTCAACATCAACGTCTGGCAGGGTTGTTTCTAGTTCTACATGATCATTGAGCATGTAGTCTCGGCATGACCGGCGTGCGGCAGCGACAGGAGGGTCGACAGGTGGATCGTTCCCTCCGTCTCCGGCAGGATTTACATTATCTTGGGATTCCTTTGGTCGTTCCTTCTTTCTTCGCGTCTTTCGTTCACCATTGCTTCTAATTGCTCCTCTAGGTATTCGTTTCTTTCAACGAGGTAACGAACTCTTTTCCTGAGATTGTATGTTCTTTCGATTTCAGGATCTAACTGATGCTCAGGTTCTTTCCCTCGTTGAGATCTGCGCATACGCAAACAAAAGACCTTGTGAAAGGTATAGGTTGAACAATCCAAGTAAAAATCGAAAAGTAAAGGAAGTGCAGTAAAAGATAGGGTAAAGATATGTTGCCAGTCCCCGGCAACGGCGCCAAAAACTTGTTGCGTGTAAAGGTGTATATCGCAATGTAGTGCAAGTGTACACGACACAAGTAGTAAAGTGATACGGAAGTATCAGATATCGTCTCCACAGGGACTGGGCTAATAGCTTCACCTTGGATTATTGCACGAGAGGAAAAAGAATAGTTTAAATTGTCGTCACGAAAATAATAAAGAGAACTGGAAATTAAGATTAAAGAAATCAAGATAGAGAGAATGGGCTGGTATTGAATTGCTCAGTAGTGTAGGTGTTGCAAAGTCTATGAATGTCTGTCCTGTCGTCGCGCCTGTCGCGCAGCACCTGCCGCGGGAGCGGTCTGTTGTTAGTCGCGGCAGCAATCACACAACTCTGTACTTCAAGCTTGGCAAGAATCCCTGTGATGCCTTGGCCTATCCCTAGGTTCAAGTCTGTTGATGAACACGTCTTTGATGATACCTCCCGGTGTGAATCGAAGGATGAACACCGATGTTGTTGAATTCTTCTTTAGCCACTTAACCTCGTCCTATCCCTAGGTCCGAGATAGTTCAACCATAAACTGGAGAACCCGTACTTATTCCTTTCGTATACTTAACTCTCCTGATATTAAGTAAATAGATAATCTCACAATGCTCTCCTGATACTCTTGCAAGATGTTGAAAACCAGAATAAGTAAACTTGAAGTCTATTTTATTGAACAGAAAAATTCCTAAAACAAATGCAATCCTTGCAACTACTTTACAAATCAACCCGTGGCCCTAGGGGAAGTTTAGAACATGTTGAGAAAAGGAAAAAGGCTAAGGTTTTGGGAAGAAGGCTAGAGATGAAGATATCCTTCCCTAGGTCGAATTACAAGCCTTTATATAGGCCTTGGGTTCAAGTTTTCTAATATGGCAAGAATACAAGTTTAAACTAAAGTACAACTCTATTAAAGACTAAATATTCAGAGAATATATCTTTAATTCGTCCTTCCTTCTTGCTTGGAGTTTCTTCCTTGAACCATGGGCTTGGATTTCATTCTGATCTAGGGCTTGGAAAAATATACGGCTGCTCCATGACATACTAGCTTAATTTTCTCTTCTGTCAAGGCCCACTTTGCTTCTTCTCCTCACCACTGATGTCGTCCTTGGCTGCCACGGCGACGGCCATTGCAGCATCGTCCTCCTCGTCTGCACATTCAGTTTCAGCTCTGCTTCTCCATCTGCTACAGCAGCTACCTGCGAAAGCAACCAATTTCAGTAGAAACTGTGCAATTTAATATATTTTTGATGCATAGCTGAAATCTAACCTAAATGCAATGAATTATGCTTGAATGCAGTAGAAATATGGGTTAAATAGGGGTAAATTATAGAACTTTTACACACTCAATATTAGAATGCCTATGATGCTTGGTTTAAGCATGAGCAAAAGATTAATTGATGTTTTTGTAATGATGTTAAAAGCATGTGGTTGGAAAAGTGCATTGATGCTTAGAAGAGCATGTTTTTAAGAAAGGCATGAGTTTACAATTGATGATACAATGGTTTTATGAAATGCATTGATGAATGTTGTTTTAGCGATCTTCACTAAGCTTTATGCTTACGCTTATTTGTTTCATCAATACGGAAAATTGAGCATACAAGGTAGCTCGATAGAAAGTGGAATCCAAGCTTTTGATTAAACAAAGTATGTAGTTTCACCTTGGTGTAATAAGAGGCATTGGGAGGGATTTCTACTATTGTTTGTATTTGTTGATGTTAAACACCTTAAGTATGTTTGGTTTGCTTATTTTGGTTTGTAAATGACCGTTGAGGCTTGATTTATGCTTGAATGTGGCTTTTAGCTTTTGTATGGTTTTGAAGACTAGGAAGCATGCCTATAGATCTAGTGCTTGCGTGAATGATGCTATGTTTTAGTTTATGCTTCGTAATGTTGGTTATTGATGCTTAGACATGTTGTGCGTATGTTGTGGCATGAATTGGAATGTTTTCGGAGGTGTTTATGTGATAAAAACCAGCAAACAGTGAAGTTGCAGGGCAAGGCGTATCAGAACACCCTTACCTATTTCGGAACGATGGCCTGGAATGGTCATAGCGTTTCGGAACGGGTAGGCACGTTCCGGAACATTTTGCTACTGGAAAGCATTGTTTCAAAACGGGTTTCGCAACGCACCCGCGTATCGAAACGGTCAACCTGGTTTCGAAACGACCGTTTCGATGCAGGGTCTTGTGTTTCGAAACACCTGACCGTTGGATTTGAATTTGAATTGTTTTAGGTTTATGTTTTCTTACGTTTTGGTCCCTGAATCTTGGATGCTTAATTAAATGAGTTTGGAAGACCGGTTTAAGATGAAATTTGACATGCTGACATGTAATATGAATAATTTTGGATTGGTAACTTTAAAACTTGTTTAATCCTTATAATTATAGAAATTTACAAATTAGTCCCTAAAAGACGTTAGTATGCAATTGGACCCCCTAATTGAGTTTCATTCGCTGTGTCGCTTTCGCTAAATCAAATTGCTAATCATATAGGTTAATAATGTGCATCTAAAAAAGATAAAAAGAAAAAAAGGTCATTAATCGGGGTTGACTTTTACGAGTTGACTTTGGTTTTCCCCGTGTAATCTTCTCAGTTCGGGTCGGGCGTCTAGGCCGGGCTAAAGGGGTTACATGATTTCTATTGTTTGGATTTAAGTTTGATGTTTCTTTCATTTATGAACTTTATATTTATCTATTTAATGTTGCTTGGTTTATTGTTATGCCTTTATAGCCTATGTCTCTTATTTTGATCTATCAAAAGGGGGGAGAGGGAAGTCCACAAGCTCACTTAAAACTTAAACTTAAAATTTTACCTAGCTAACATTAAGCGGGAGTTGTTTTACAAACTTTTTTAAAAGACTTAAAAATTTTAAGCTTTGGTTTTGTTATATCAAAAAGGGGGAGATTGTAAAACATATGTTTGATTTTGATATAACAAAATGTTTTAAGGACTAATTTGTAAAACTTGAAATAAATTTTTAAGTCCCCTAAAAGGTTTCAAATCATCAAGGCTTTGCTCTAGATTGAAAAACTCAAACTGCAAAATATTTTCTAAGTGTTCCAAGGCCAAACTACTCAAAAACGTCTATGCGTATCAATACGCCCCTTACCGTATCGATACCATTTTTTACAAACTTGGCTACTGGAGACAAACGTTTCGATATGCTCCTTACAGTATCGAAACATGGTATCAAAACAGATTCCATCTATATCGATACGCTCTCTCTTTATAAAATCACAAGGAGTTTGAATCGAGTACTGATACGGTCTCACACGTATCGATACAGTTTAAAATATTTTGAAAAATCATAGCCTTAAATATTTCGACCGTTGCTTGTCAGTTGGTAGGTAACCAATATTTAAAGAGGTGGTTAATGAGTATCGATACGCTCTTTACTCGTATCGATACGATTTCCTCTAGTGAGCTATGTTGGAATAATTGCATCGATACGGTCCTGCCCGTATCGAAACGGTTCCCTAACCCGTACCGATACGCCTGAACGTGTATCGATACGCCTCTCTTTCTTTTTTGAGAAAGGTATCGATACGCTTCCTTGAGTACCGATACGATAGGCTGCAGAGGTGCATTTATGGTGGTAAGAGAGTGTTCAAACGACTATAATCAATTCACTAACCACCCAAACGGCTATAATTAATGGAGAAAGTATAAAAATAATCCATTTGAAGACCAGTAACAACTATTGAATCCTAGAGAAACATCCATACACAAAATCCAAGCTCAAGTGCCTAAAATATCATTTCTTGTAAAATCCTAAATTATATTGAGTGAAATTCTTATCTTGTATTTCAATTTGGGTTGAGTGCTTGTATTAAAATGGGCAAATTTGTATTGAGAGATATTCTTATTGCCTTCAGTTTCTTCTTTGTAACCAAGTGAGAGTTTGGTCAATTTTTGGTAGAAAATTGATCGATTTTGTAAAGGTTTCCTCCTAAGCCTAGAAAAGGGGAAGATCAATTAGTGGAATTGTTGGAAAATCCTTAGTGGGGGCTAAGGTAGTGGATGTAGAGTTCATTTGGAACTTGAACCACTATAATTGCCTTGTTCTTCATTTTTATTCATTCCACTTCACTTCCAAAATTTTAAAAACCCAATTCACCCCCCTCTTGCCTTTAATCAATCCTTTGATCCACTCAACAAAAAGGTCATTTCATAAATACAAACATAAACCAACTCTTAAAGGCCATTTACATACTCATATATGCATATCAAACTTATACTAAACCAGGAAATACGAAAGCAACCAACATTCATAGCATTGGACACCCTCATTGCCTTTATTACTCTAGTTCATAACCAAACATACCTTCAATCAAAGTCTTTCACCGATCCCTAGCAAGTGCCGCCTCTAAAGCTTAAATGGAATGCATTGATGGACAAAGAGAGCGTAAGCACAAAATGCTTAGCGAGGAAAGCTCAAAACCAAAAACACCATCAATGCACAAAACCATTTTTCACTCTTTTCAAAACCATCATTCCTTCTTTGATAAACCATGCACTTTAACATTGAAATCAGCATGCTAAACACCATGTTACATGAATCATATATTTTCCAGCAATTAAACCATTGCTACACAACGTAAAGCCTTCCAAGCATAAACACCATTATGCTAAGCTTAAGGTAAACCATGCATTTTTCATAATATGCATCATCAATATTTCCATAACATTTCATTACATTATATTGGCTTACAAGTGATTAACAACAATCCATTTCTAAAAAAAACACATCAAATACACGGATTACCAAGGGTTGTCCCCAAACCCTTCATACACTCTACTGGCATCTCAAGGCTCACACACGAGAGCAACCCTCCACCGTTGTGACACCCGTGGTGGAGCATTCGGTACAATTATAACCCCTCAACACCACTCATCGGTAGATGTATAGCCCACTAACGAGAGATGGGAAACACATAAGGTTCGCACCCGGGAGCTACCATCAACCATTGAAACCTTAAACAATCCTCAATCGTTATGGTACTTGGATGGAGTTTTTGGTACAATCACAACCCCTCAACATCCAAGGTGAGTTGTTTATAGTGCACCCAATCCTATAGCCGGCTAACTATATCCGATTTCATTTATAAAACTCTTTACACGACATCACTTGCCAATATAATCCACATTTCATGCATACCTCACTGTTTTTCCAAAGCACTTATAATAAGCCATAACACAAGCATTAAACCATGCTTCAAACCTCATGCATCATCACATGCATACAAGGATCACTTACCTAGTGCATCCTTAAAGCATATGGCATCATCAAACACATTTCATAAACTCAAAATATGCTTTTAAACAGTAGGTTAACAAAAGTAAATCAACTGCATTCAAAATCTCACAATAGCACAATTCGAGAGAGAAATTCACTTTACTTACTTCTGAACTTAGTAAAGCGTTTCAAGCTCTTACTAAGTTCCCAAAACCTTTTTTAAAACGTTTCCATTCTAGAAAACCAAGTTCCACTCACTGACTTGCGAAACCATACTTGCCGACGCAACACTCAAACGTCAGAAGCCTCCAAAACCACTTCGTTTAATTCTGGAATACTATACCCTGTTTTCAACACATTAAAACAGAGGTTCAATGCATCATAATGCATCCAAAACTCCGGCACTTAAAAGAAAACACGCAGCCCTTCTCTAAAGCATCAAATTACCCATCCGAAACAACCAAAAACTCGATTGATTGATCTTCAACCTCAGCCCAGCCATCACCTAACACATTTTAGGCATAAATCAATATCCAAAAACAACCTAAAACCATACTTATACCTCCAGCAACTCAGATCCCACATTACACCCCAAAAACCCAACCAAAAACACTTTAGAAACCAATTATCTCAAGTATTTCGGGATTAATATGATTAAGACTTTATTTCAACATCATAAACCTTCCAAAACTTGTTTAGAAATCATCTCAAACAGATCCAATCAAGACTCCTCCGAAAATCACAATAAAACCTTCTTTTCTAACAAGATTTCTCCATTTTATCAAAACAATAATAAAACCTCAATCAAAAACATGAATAAATAGTCAAATATCTTTGGAATTTCATTAAAGAACCTTGATTAGAGGGTTAGCATGAAATTTACCTCCAATCCTTGCTTCTCTTCTAATTTGGCAAGTTTAGCTTTCAAGAATCTTGAAGAATTTGAGAGAAATCACAAAGATGAAATTGGAAACAAAGAAAAGAAATGAAGATGTAGAAAATCTGGAATTTGAGAGCAAATGGAGAGTGTTTGGCTGAAGTGAAAAGAAGAGAATGAAAATGATCGTCAAAATCCTTAAACCAAAATAACTACCTCTTTAATTAAATCAATTAAAACCATTTTAATATTTAATAAATCATTTAAAACACATGCCAAATTAGAGAAAAGGCTTAATTGCCATTTATCTCCCTAAAGATTCTAAGATCTTGACTCTTTTTGAAAAACACCCTTTTCCACAACTTTAAAACTTTACATTTTAGTCACTGCCCAAAATGTATGCCTTCCAAAACTTGTTTTGCGAAATTGATTTAATCAACCTCTTAAATATATTTTTAGATGATTTTATAAATTTTTACCATATTTTTATCACATCCCGAACCTTGATTTTCTTGAACCACCTTTTAACGATTCGAACCGCCAACCTTCGGTTCCACTAGCCTAACCCGACACGCAAAACAACTAGGCCCAAAATTGGGGCGTTAAATTCAAGGCAAGGTTGGTAGCAAAAGGATTCACACAATCCTATGGAATATACTATCAAAAAACCTTTGCACCAGTAGCAAAGTTGAATACTGTGAGAGTCATTTTATCTATGGCTGTTAATAAAGATTGGAAGTTACATCAGCTCGACATCAAGAATGCATTCTTGAATGGAAATCTAGAAGATGATGTATATATGCATATTCCAGAAGGCATGGGATATCACATTGACAAGAAGAAGGTTTGCAAGTTGGATCGATTTACTAAAGTAATTGTGAAGAATGGGTACCAGTAGTGCCAAACCGATCACACTATGTTAATTAAGGGATATGCTTATGGGAAGAAAGCTATTCTAATCGTCTATGTGGATGATATTAGAATTACTGAAGATAATGTTAAAGAACTTGAAAAATTAAAAACACTCTTCGCATGAGACCAAGGATCTTGGAAGTCTTAGATACTTCCTTGGAATGGAAGTTGCGAGATCAAGAGCTAGAATTGTAATTAATCAAAGGAAATACATCATTGATCTTCTTATTGAAATCGAAATGAAAAGATGCAAGCCAGCTGAAACTCCTATGGAATCCAACCTATAATTTAAGAAAGATAAAAGGGGAAGCCCAGTGAATAAAGAACTCTATTAGAGGTTAGTTGGAAAATTAATTTACCTTTCTCTCACACGTCCAGATATAGTCTTTTCAGTCAATATTGTAAGCCAACATATGAGTGATCCTAGAGAGGAACATCTTGATGTTATTAACAGAATTTTATGGTGCCTCAAGATGACCCCTAGATACAATTTGATCTTTAAGAAAAAATGAAGAAAGAACAATAAAGGTTTTTACTGATTCTAATTGAGCTAGAGAATTAACTGATGAGAGATCTACTAGTGGATATTGTACGTTTGTGTGGGGCAACCTAGTTACTTGGAGAAGTAAAAAGCAATATGTACTGTCTCGAAGTAGTGCTGAAGCAGAATATAGGGCTCTTGCACTTGGCATTTGTGAAGGCATATGACTACAAAGGCTTTTGACAAAATTGGGATTAAATAACAGAAAAGGATTTAAGTTATTTAGCGACAATCAATTTGCCATTAGCTTTGTGAAAAACTCAGTTCATCGTGACAGAACAAAACTTGTGCAAATAGATAGACATTTTATTTCCGAAAAGGTTAGTATTGAACTAGTAAACCTTAATTTTGTGCCTACTAAAGATCAACTAGCAGATGTTCTCACCAAGGGAATTCCAAGAGTAACCTTTGATGAATTCACATCCAAGCTGTGACTCTACAACGTATACTCACCAGCTTGAGAAGGAGTGTAGTTTATGTTTGAATTAAAGATAAATATATTTTCTCTTTGTATCTATTATCTAGTAGCAATAGTTTAGATAGATAATAACTCTACTTAAATGTAGATAAATAAAAGTAGTTTTGTTGTATTAAAATTCAATGTATTGAGTCTTTTAATAAAGACATAAATTGTAAACAATAGAAAATATAAAATACACGAGAAAGTTAGAGAACTTATTTCTGAACTATTTCCTATCTTCATATGTTATTGTTGAGTTGATCACACAATTGCAAATGGCCAAGAGGGGGTGAATTGGCGATAAAAATTTTGGTGGGTGAGAATATGAAAAATTAGAATGTGACACAAAGCAATTAGATTGGTTCAAGTTGTCCAAACAAACTCTACATCCGCTACCTTAGTTCCCACTAAGGATTTTCAACCAATTCACTACTTGAATTCTTCCCATTTTCTTGGATAAGGAGATAACCTTACAATTTGATTAAGCTTTCTACCCAAAGCTTAATCCACTCACTTTTACAAAGAGACGTTTTAGGTAAACTCTACAAATTCCTCTCAAAGGATATATGTTTACCCAATTATAATTTCACACTCCCCAAACTCACAATAAAAAGATTACAATTGAGAATACAAGAGTTAGGTACAAGAATTTGACTCTAAAGGTGCAAAGTTTGGATTTGAGTGCTTTGATGTTGCTTGTAGGTTCAATAGTTGTTGCATTTCAATTGAGACTTGTTTTTATACCCTTGTATTGAATTCTAGCCGTTTGGGTAGTTGGGATCATCAATAGAGCCGTTGAGATGTAATTTCCCGCAATAAATGCAGCTCTGCTGCCTACCGTATCGGTACAGCTAGGGGGCGTATCGGTACTTGTATCAAAGAGGAAAGAGCCGTTGTGACTGAAAACATCGTGTATCGATACGCTCAGAGGTCGTATCGGTACGGTTTTAAGGGGTGTATCGATACGGAAGGGCGTATCGATACTGGATTTGCTCACTGGAATCCCAAGTTTGGTTTTAATAAAAAGTGTATCGGTACGCATACTTAGCGTGTAACATGCCAATTTTGGGCTTAGAAGTTTAGGGTTTGGTCGGACTGGTCTGAGAAACGGTTCGAATATAAAAGGAGGTTTTAGGGAAAGCCTAGTTCGGGATGCTTTAAAAATATAGAAAAAAATCGAAAAATCCTCTTTTAATATATATAAGAGAGTGGTGAAATCAATTTTACAAAATAAGGTTTGGAAATACTACATTTCGGTGTAGTGACCAAAATGCGATTTTTGAAAAGTTTAGTGGTGACTGTTTTGTAAAGGATTGAAACTTTGAATCTTTAAGGAGCTAATTACCCAAAATGTTTTTCTCTAGATTTTTCCTTAATTTGAGTGATTTAATTAATGTTTTAATTAAATAAAATAAAGATGGAAACTACTTTTAGATTCTCATAACTACCTTTTCCTAATTTTCTCGCATTCCTTTTTCTCTCAAAATCCCATTAACCAAACACATTTTCTCCAGCACAAATCACTTTGATCTTCACCTCATTTGATGAGATTTCCATCACTCATTGTTTCATAACCAATCTAGCAACAAAACCTTTTGATTTCCACATTGATTTTTCATGGAATTTTGCCCAAATCAAGGAGGAATCACCATTTAGAGGTAAGATTGTTCTTCTCCTCTAAATACTCGGTTCTTTACTGAAATTCCCAAGTTGTCAATCCTTAATTTAAGTTTTATAAATGGTTTTAATGTTAGAGACTTGATTTTTGCTTAAAACTCAAGATTTTGGAAGAGATCTTGAAGAATTTCATTGAAATTGATTGGGCTCTGTTTTGAGGTGGTTCTTTAATGTATTTTGGATATTAAATGATGTTATACATGAGGTTTTATCAATGCAATACCGAATAGGTTGTGTTTCCTAAGTTTTTGCTCAAGAAAATGGTGGTTTTTGAGGTGTTCTTGGTGTTCTGTTATAGCTGGAGGTATAAGGACGAGTTTAGGTTTATTTTGGATGTTAATTGATGTTTAGAAATGGTTAGAAGTGATGGATCTTGGCTGGGTTAAGTTTTGGAAGAGTTTGGAGGTGTTTTCGGTTGTGTTTGGTAACCGAAATGTTAGTATTGGGTAGAGTAGCGAGTTTAGGAGTGTTGGCTGAAGATTTCAATGCATGATGATGCATTAATCCTCTACTTTGATGTGTTTAAAACAGGGGAGACATTTCCGACACTTTTGGATTTGATCCGGAGGCTTGATTGGCGTTTCGACAAGCTAGCGAAACGAAATTGGTGAGTGGAGTTGGGTTTCCAGCTTTGAAACGATTATTTGGTGGTATTGGGAGCTTAGTTTAAGTCTAAACAACTTAGCTAAGCTCAAGAGTAAGTTTTCGAAAAAACTCCCTCGGTTGTGCTAAGAAGTGGTTTGATGCATTGGTTATAAATTGCATGTTTAATTTCTGTTTTGAAAGCATGTTTTAGCATGTTTAATGCTGGTTTTGAAAGCCATGTGTTGAAGGATACTCAAGGTAAGAGATCCTTGGTTTGACATGTTATTAATTTGGTAATGATGCATGGAGATGCATGATGTTTAATGGCTTTGATTAATGCTTTAAAACAGTGAATTGATGATGGTATTTGATGTATATTGGCAAGTGATGAAATGGTTTTAAAGTACTTGAATCGGATATAGTTAGCTGGCTATAAGATTGGGTGCACCGTAAGTAAAGTCGCCTTGGATGTTGAGGGGTTGTGATTGTACCGTAAACTCCATCCAAGTACCCCTAACGATTGAGGTAAGATCACAACAGTGGTTAAAAGTCCATGTGTGGATCTTGTGTTATGTGTCCCGTACTCTCGTTAGTGGAATATACAACTACCGATGAGTGGTGTTGAGGGGTTGATATTGTACCGTTATACTCCACCACGGGTGTCACATCAATGGAGGGATTGCTCTTGAGTGTGAACCTTGTGTAGTTCGGTAGTGTGTATGAAGCGTGTGGGACAACGCTTGTAATCCACATATCCGATTGTGTTTTGTGTTGTAAATGGTTATGAACTATCACTTGAAAGCCAATATAATGTATTGAATGTAATGAAGCATGAGATGCTTGTAAAGTATGCAAGGTTGTATGAAAAGATATGAGCATGTGTTTTAAAAGCTTTGTTGAAAGTGTTTTCTAAAGATGTATTGTAGTATTGGTTTTATTTAGAGCATGTCTCACTAAGCATTTGTGCTTACATTCTCTTTTACCAATAATACAGATAATTGAAGTGTTTAAGGGCAACAAGGAAGCTAAGAGTGTCCAAGGGTAACCAAGCTCATGTATGGTGATGTTTTCATACACTATTAGTTTTGGTAATTTGGCAATGGGAACCTAAGACGTGTTTTGGGAGATGTGTTGAACTCCCTAGGTTGTGGCATGTTGTCTTTGATGGTTTGAATTTGTAAATGGCCTTTTAATGATTGTTTTGAAGTTTGTTTACTTACTTGGTTTTGGATAATATGAAGCATGCCTCTAGACATGTGAAATTTCATGTTTGATGCTATGAATATGTTTAGGAGTTCTAAACATGCACCATTTATGTATGATGACTTGTTGGTATGATTAGGGAGTCATTAGGTAGTGTTTGATTGGATTTATGTATGAAAAACCAGCAAAATCTGTAGCTTCTGGGCAAACCGTATCGGAACACTCTCTGGCATTTCAAAATGGGGGCCTGTAATGGCCTGCGTGTTTCGAAACGGCTGGAGGCTGTTCCGAAACGATTTGGCTACTGGAAGGCCTCGTTTCGGAACCAGTCTCGGAACCAACCCGCGTTTCGGAACGGTCAACGCCCTTTCGGTCCTCGTTCCGATACAGCTGGTGAACGTTCCGAAACAGGTGACCGTTGGGTACTGATTTGAACGGTGCTGAAGTTTGCAAGCTTTACGTTTTAGTCCCGAAAGTTGAGTTTACAATTGTATGTGTTTGAGATGTCCAATTAAGGTGAAATTTTACAGGGAAGCATGTAACACGACTAATTTCATATTGGTAACATAAAAATCAGTAAGACTTTCCTATTTACAGAATTTATATTTTGGTCCCTATTCTTGTAATAAGTGCAATTGAGTCCCTGTTTGTAATCCAATCGTTGTGCCTTTCTCAAATAAGTTTTATGGGATCTCACTTAGGGTTAATGTGCATCTAGACAAGTTTAAAAGGAAAAAAGGGTCGTTATTCAAGGTTGACTTTCGGGTTGACTTTGGTTTTCCCCATGTAATCTTCGTAGTTCGGGTCAACCGTCTAGGCTGGGCTAAGGGGGTTACATTTGGTGGTATCAGAGCTTAGTTCTCGTATCCTTGGGATTTGTATGAGGATGATGTATGTGTATTTGCATGATATGCCTTTTGGGTGAAAGTATGTTGTATGAATTGTGATGCGTGATTTCAATTGTGATGATATGCTATGTTGGAATGTGTTAGGGGATCCCATTGCCATATCAAAACTAATGAAAGGAATTGTTTCCAAAAAAGAGCTTGAGTACTTGGATTACTTACCTTGTTGAGCCTAATTATGTTTATTGCATTTGTGTCAGTGCATTGTTTTCTTGTAAATGGGGCCGCGTAGAGAGATGAGAATGAATACAAGAGCTATGGCTCAGAATGAGAATAAGGAGAATGCTGAAAATTTTGTGGATTTACCTCCTCCCCTGGTAGTGGACCACCCAACGGTGGTGGTGCTGGAGGAGATAATGCTGGTGTTGGTGCTGGTGCTGGGGTCGCTGGACCTGAAGGTGTGCAGGGGCAAGCTGCTCCTGACATGACTGTGTTGATTCAGGCTATTGCTGGAGCCTTTCAGGCAGCAGTAGCTGGAGCTCACGGAGCTGCGCATCAGGGTGATACTAATGTGAGATTGCTTTGGGAACGTCTTCGCAGTCTGGGAGGGACTAAGTTCATAGGTTTATCTCCGGAAGGATCTGAATCTTGGTTGGAAAGCAGCAAGAGGATTTTGGGGCAAATGAACTGCAATAATGTGTAGAAGTTGGGTTGTGTGGTGTCACTGCTGCATGATGATGCTTATACGTGGTGGACGACCACTGTCTCTGGGATGGAGGACACTGATGTGACTTGGACGTTCTTCTTGAATACGTTCAAGCGGAAGTATCTGGGTGTGCGATACCTAGATGAGAAGAAAAGAGAATTTATGTCTCTTGTGCAAGGAAGCATGACGGTAGTTGAGTATGAGATCCAGTTTGTCCGTCTTAGCCAGTATGCACCCGAGCTAATCCCTGATGAGCGGGAGAGCAGTGAATGTTTCCGTTATAGTTTGGTGACGGACGTGAAGACTTTTATGCTTGCGGCTGAGTATGCAGATTTTGATGTGCTTGTGAGTATAGCAAAGGACATTGAGTAGAACTTGGGTTTGTCTTCCAGAGGCGGTAGTGCTAGCTCGGGAAAAAGAGCTGCTGATCATAGTTCTGGTGGGGGACGGAACAAGAGAGGACGAGATAAGAGGTATCAGTCTTCTGTTTGGCGTGGTAATAGAGGACATGGTGCGCCTGTTCAGGGAGATAGGATGAGGGTTGATCAGAACACGTGCTGGACATGTGGATCTCATGGCCATTTGAGGCGAGATTGTCCTCGAGCAGCGAGGGAGGTTCAGGCTCCTGTTGCAGTGACAGGTAATTCATGCTGGAATTGTGGTTCGACAGACCACATGAGGAGGGAGTGTCCTTTGTTGGCCGGTGGTGGTCAGGTACGTGCTCCTGGGGTAGTTGCACCACAGAGAGGTTGTGGGCGCGGCCGTGGTAACTTTCAGCGCATAGATGATGGTGGGAGGAATATGGCGCATGTCGTGGCTGTTCAACCTAAGGGTGGTGGCCAGGCTCGAGTGTATGCTCAGCGTGAGAGAAGGAATGATACGGATATGATCGCAGGTACCTTTACTTTGCAATCCTTGTCATTACTTTCCTTGATTGATTCTGGATCTACACACTCATACATATTGCGTGAACATGCTCAATTGCTTGGTTTACCTGTTGAGTCTTTGGATGTTGGTATGCGTGTGACTAGTTCCTTTGGTGAGACAGTCGTAACACGGAAGTTGTATAGAAGATGTCCCTTGAAAGTGCAAAATCATGTTTTTCTTGTTGATCTCATGGAATTGCCATTCTATGGTTTTAATGTAATCCTTGGTATGGATTGGCTTGTTGAACATCGAGCTGTAGTGGATTTTGAGAACAAGCGAGTTTCGTTGAAGCTTGCGGATGATTACGAAATAGTGGTGGTTGGTGAGAATGTGAAGTTTCTTGCCAATGCGGTGTCTACGTTGGAAGCAAGCCGAATGCTGAGGCAAGGTTGTGAGGCTTACCTAGCCTTTGTGATGAATCCTATCTCTAAGGAGTTGCGCGTTCAAGATATCAGGACTGTGCGAGAGTTTCCTAGAGTGTTTCCGGAGGATTTACCTGAATTGCCTCCTAGTCGAGAGGTGGAGTTTGGAATTGAGTTATATGAAAACACAACTCCAGTGTCCATTGCTCTTTATCGTATGGCACCTAAGGAGTTGAAGGAGTTGAAGACGCAACTTCAGGAGTTGCTTGATCGTGGTTTCATTCGGCCGAGTGTGTCACCTTGGGGTGCACCGGTCTTGTTTGTGAAGAAGAAGGATAGCACTATGAGAATGTGCATCGATTATCGTCAGCTGAATAAGTTGACTATCAAGAATCGGTATCCTTTGCCGAGGATTGATGATCTTTTTGATCAGTTTCGGGGAGCGGCTGTGTTCTCTAAGTTTGACTTAAGGTCAGGTTACTACCAGCTTAAGGTGAAAGATGTGGATGTGCCAAAAACAGCCTTTAGAACGAGGTATGGGCATTATGAGTTCCTTGTAATGCTGTTTGGTTTGACGAATGCTCCTGCAGCTTTTATGGACATGATGAATAGAGTGTTCCATGAATACTTGGATAAGTTTGTTGTAGTGTTCATTGATGATATTCTTGCGTATTCTCGTACTAAGGAGGAGCATGAGGGGCATTTGAGGATTGTGTTGCAGGCGCTGTTGGAGAATCAGCTTTATGCTAAGTTAAGCAAGTGCGAATTCTGGATTAAGGAAGTTGTTTTCCTTGGTCATATGGTTTCTGCTGAGGGGATTCGTGTTGATCCTCAGAAGGTTGAGGCGGTGATGAATTGGAAGCCTCCTAAGTCTGTTCATGAAGTCCGTAGTTTCCTTGGGTTGGCAGGATATTATCGGAGGTTTGTGGATGGATTTTCGAAGATTGCTGCTCCTTTGACGAAGTTGTTGCAAAAGGATGTCAAGTATGAGTGGACAGAAGCAAGGCAACAAGCTTTTGAGAAGCTTAAGGCAGCTTTGACACAAGCTCCTATCTTGGTTCAACCTGAATCAGGGAAAGAGTTTGTGGTGTACAACGATGCATCCTATGTTGGGTTGGGGTGTGTGCTGATGCAAGAGGGTAAGGTGGTGGCTTATGCATCGCGCCAGTTGAAGGTGCATGAGCGCAATTATCCTACGCATGATATTGAGTTAGCTGCGGTGGTTTTTGCTTTGAAGATCTGGAGACATTATTTGTATGGTGAGAAGTGTATTGTGTACACGGATCACAAAAGTTTGAAGTATCTGATGTCTCAGAAAGAGTTGAATCTTAGGCAACGATGTTGGGTGGAGTTGCTAAAAGATTACGATCTGACGATCGAGTTCCATCCGGGAAAGGCTAATGTTGTTGCAGATGCCTTGAGTAGGAAGGTGGTAGTGGAGTTAAGAGCTATGTTTGCCAGTTTGAGTATTTCGCGAGATGGGGGTCTCGTGGCTGAATTGCAAGTGAAACCATCTTTGGTTCAGTTGATAAAGGATAAGCAATTGTTGGATGATTCTTTGGTGCCACATGTTCAGGATATTGCTGAGGATAGACCATCAAATTTCTGTTTTAATGATGATGGAGTTCTATGTTTTGGAAGTCGGATAGTAGTGCCGAATGATGCGGAGTTGAGGCGTACTATTCTTACTGAAGCTCATAGTAGTCCTTTTTCTATGCACCCTGGTAGTACAAAGATGTATCGTGATCTGAAGGATTAGTACTATTGGGTGGGTTTGAAGAAAGATGTTGCGGAGTACGTGAGTAAGTGCATGGTTTGTCAGCGGGTTAAGGCTGAGCATCAGTTTCCTTCAGGGTTGTTGCAACCATTGAGGATTCCTGAGTGGAAGTGGGAAAGGATTACCATGGACTTTGTGTCTGGTTTGCCTTTGTCGCCATCGAAGAAGAATTCGGTGTGGGTGATTGTGGATCGCCTTACGAAGTGTGCGCATTTCTTACCTGTGCATACCACGTATACTTTGGATAAGCTTGCAGAGCTGTACATTGTTGAGATTGTGCGACTGCATGGGGTGTCAAAGTCTATAGTGTCGGATAGAGATCCGAGGTTCACATCGCGTTTTGGGGAGTGTTTGCATCAAGCTTTGGGTACGCGGTTGAATTTCAGTACTTCTTATCATCCACAGTCGAATGGACAGTCTGAGCGTGTTATCCAAGTGCTTGAGGATATGTTGAGGTGCTGTGTGATTGAGTTTCAAGGTTCTTGGGAGAAGCATTTGCCTTTGGTGGAGTTTGCTTATAACAATAGCTACCAGACAAGTATTCAAATGGCACCTTATGAAGCCTTTAATGGGAGGAAATGCGGAACTCCTCTTTGCTGGGCTGGAGCAGGTCGGAAGTTGGTCTCGATGCCGGCTTTGTTGAAGAGAACCACCGAGAAGGTGAAGCTCATTTGTGAGCGATTGAAGGCAACTTCTGATCGACAGAAGTCTTACGCGGATTTGAAGCGTAAGGAGATTGAGTTTGCGGTAGGTGACCGTGTGTTCTTGAAGGTTTCGACTTGGAAGAAGGTGATGAGGTTTGGCCGAAAGGGTAAGTTGAGCCCTAGGTATATTGGACCATACGAGGTGATTGAACGTGTGGGTCCTGTCGCCTACAAGCTGAGGTTGCCGCAAGAGTTGGAAAAGATACATGATGTGTTTCATGTCTCTATGCTTCGGAGGTATAGATCGGATCCTTCGCATGTTATGCCTGTGGAGGAAGTGGAGTCGAATCAAGACTTGACCTATGATGAAGAGCCAGCTGAAATTCTAGATTCAGACAGTAAAGTTCTTCGAGGCAAGACCATCGAATTGGTTAAGGTGTTGTGGAGGAATCGTGGTGTTGAGGAAGCCACGTGGGAAAGAAAGGATGACATGAAGAAGAAATTTCGTTAACTTTTTCCTCCAGGTAAATTTCGAGGACGAAATTTCTTAAGTGGGGGAGAGTTGTAACACCCCAAATTTGGGCTTAGAAGTTTAGGGTTTGGTCGGACCGGTCTGAGAAACGGTTCGAATATAAAAGGAGGTTTTAGGGAAAGCCTAGTTCGGGATGCTTTAAAAATATAGAAAAATATCTAAAAATCCTCTTTTAATATGTATAAGAGAGTGGTGAAATCAATTTCACAAAATAAGGTTTGGAAATACTACATTTCGGTGTAGTGACCAAAATGCGATTTTTAAAAAGTTTAGTGGTGACTGTTTTGTAAAAGACTGAAACTTTGAATATTTAAGGAGCTAATTACCCAAAATGTTTTTTTCCAGATTTTTCCTTAATTTGGGTGATTTAATTAATGTTTTAATTAAATAAAATAAAGATGGAAACTACTTTTAGATTCTCATAACTACCTTTTCCTAATTTTCTCTTATTCCTTTTTCTCTCAAAATCCCATCATCCAAACACATTTTCTCCAGCACAAATCACTTTGATCTTCACCTCATTTGATGAGATTTCCATCACTCATTGTTTCATAATCAATCTAGCAACAAAACCTTTTGATTTCCACATTGATTTTTCATGGAATTTTGCCCAAATCAAGGAGGAATCACCATTTAGAGGTAAGATTGTTCTTCTCCTCTAAATACTCAGTTCTTTACTGAAATTCCCAAGTTGTCAATCCTTAATTTAAGTTTTATAAATGGTTTAATGTTAGAGACTTGATTTTTGCTTAAAACTCAAGATTTTGGAAGAGATCTTGAAGAATTTCGTTGAAATTGATAGGGCTCTATTTTGAGGTGGTTCTTTAATGTATTTTGGATATTAAATGATGTTAGAAATGAGGTTTTATCAATGCAATCTCGAATAGGTTGTGTTTCCTAAGTTTTTGCTCAAGAAAATGGTGGTTTTTGAGGTGTTCTTGGTGTTCTGTTATAGCTGGAGGTATAAGGACGAGTTTAGGTTTATTTTGGATGTTAATTGATGTTTAGAAATGGTTAGAAGTGATGGATGTTGGCTGGGTTAAGTTTTGGAGGAGTTTGGAGGTGTTTTGGTTGTGTTTGGTAGCCGAAATGTTGGTTTTGGGTAGAGCAGCGAGTTTAGGAGTGTTGGCTGAAGATTTCAATGCATGATGATGCATTAATCCTCTGCTTTGATGTGTTTAAAACATGGGAGACATCTTCGGACACTTTTGGAGTTGATCTGGAGGCTTGATTGGCGTTTCGGCAAGCTAGCGAAACGAAATTGGTGAGTAGAGTTGGGTTTCCAGCTTTGAAACGATTATTTGGTGGTTTTGGGAGCTTAGTTTAAGTCTAAACAACTTAGCTAAGCTCAAGAGTAAGTATTCGAAAAAACTCCCTCGGTTGTGCTAAGAAGTGGTTTGATGCATTGGTTATAAATTGCATGTTTAATTTCTGTTTTGAAAGCATGTTTTAGCATGTTTAATGCTGGTTTTGAAAGCCATGTGTTGAAGGATACTCAAGGTAAGAGATCCTTGGTTTGACACGTTATTAATTTGGTAATGATGCATGGAGATGCATGATGTTTAATGGCTTTGATTAATGCTTTAAAACAGTGAATTGATTATGGTATTTGATGTATATTGGCAAGTGATGAAATGGTTTGAAAGTACTTGAATCGGATATAGTTAGCCGACTATAGGATTGGGTGCACCGTAAGTAAAGTCGCCTTGGATGTTGAGGGGTTGTGATTGTACCGTAAACTCCATCTAAGTACCCTAACGATTGAGGTAAGATCACAACGGTGGTTAAAAGTCCGTGTGTGGGTCTTGTGTTATGTGTCCCGTACTCTCGTTAGTGGAATTATACAACTACCGATGAGTGGTGTTGAGGGTTTGAGATTGTACCGTTATACTCCACCACGGGTGTCACATCAATGGAGGGATTGCTCTTGAGTGTGAACCTTGTGTAGTCCGGTAGTGTGTATGAAGTGTGTGGGACAACACTTGTAATCCGCGTATCCGATTGCGTTTTGTGTTGTAAATGGTTATGAACTATCACTTGAAAGCCAATATAATGTATTGAATGTAATGAAGCATGAGATGCTTGTAAAGTATGCAAGGTTGCATGAAAAGAGATGAGCATGTGTTTTAAGAGCTTTGTTGAAAGTGTTTTCTAAAGATGTATTGTAGTATTGGTTTTATTTAGAGCATGTCTCACTAAGCATTTGGGGTTACGCTCTCTTTTACCAATAATGCAGATAATTGAAGTGTTTAAGGGCAACAAGGAAGCTAAGAGTGTCCAAGGGTAACCAAGCTCATGTATGGTGATGTTTTCATACACTATTAGTTTTGGTAATTTGGCAATGGGAACCTAAGACGTGTTTTGGGAGATGTGTTGAACTCCCTAGGTTGTGGCATGTTGCCTTTGATGGCTTGAATTTGTAAATGGTCTTTTAATGCTTGTTTTGAAGTTTGTTTGCTTACTTGGTTTTGGATAATAGGAAGCATGCCTCTAGACATATGAAATTTCATGTTTGATGTTATGAATAAGTTTAGGAGTTCTAAACATGCACCATTTATGTATGATGACTTGTTGGTATGATTAGGTAGTGTTTGATTAGATTTATGTATGAAAAACTAGCAAAATCTGCAGCTTCTGGGCAAACCGTATCGGAACACTCTCTGGCATTTCGAAACGGGGGCCTGTAATGGCCTTCGTGTTTCGAAACGGCTGGAGGCTGTTCCGAAACGATTTGGCTACTAGAAGGCCTCGTTCCGGAACCAGTCTCGGAATCAACCCGCGTTTCAGAACGGTCAACGCCCTTTCAGTCCTCGTTCCGATACAGCTGGTGAACGTTCCGAAACAGGTGACCGTTGGGCACTGATTTGAACGGTGCTGAAGTTTGCAAGCTTTACGTTTTAGTCTCGAAAGTTGAGTTTACAATTGCATGTGTTTGAGATGTCCAATTAAGGTGAAATTTTACAGGGAAGCATGTAACACGACTAATTTCATATTGGTAATATAAAAATCAGTAAGACCCTCCTATTTACAGAATTTACATTTTGGTCCCTATTCTTGTAATAAGTGCAATTGAGTCCCTGTTTGTAATCCAATCGATGTGTCTTTCTCAAATAAGTTTTTTGGGATCTCACTTAGGGTTAATGTGCATCTAGACAAGTTTAAAAGAAAAAAAAGGTCGTTAATCAAGGTTGACTTTCGGGTTGACTTTGGTTTTCCCGTGTAATCTTCGTAGTTCGGGTCAACCGTCTAGGCCGGGCTAAGGGGGTTACATAGCGTACCGGTACGGTATAACGGTCATTTAAATATTGTGATACCAACTAACTGACAAGTCAACAGTCGAAAATTAAATGCAAAGATAAGCTTGTCGTATCGATACAGTTGCAAAGCGTATCGGTACGGTATCATTGAAAGAGTTACTCAGATGAATATCGTATCGATACGGGGTAATACCATATCGCTACGATATATTTATTAAAATTTCAGTAGCTAAAAATCGTATTGATACGCCTAAGGGCATCGATACGCCTATGGGTATCGATACGCCTGGCGTTTTGGTGAAGTTTGGCTTGAAAACACATAGGAAAAACTTATGAATATTTATCATTTAAGAAAGATTTTTCTTGAGATATTATTTGGTTTAAAAGACTTGTCAATAGTGAGACTTTGAAGAGTACTTTAAAATTATTGTTTTGCAAATTAGTCCATAAGTTTAGATGTTATATCAAAATCAATTTTGGTTTCACAGTCTCCCCCTTTTTGATATAACAAAACCACATATAAATGTTTATGTTTCTGAAACTTTTGAAAAACTTTCTCCCCCTTAATTTAAGATGGATTTTAAAAATAAAAAAATTGGATCTATAATCCTTCTTCCCCTTTTTGTTAGATCAAACATAAGCACATGGATAATAGCAACAATCATATGATAAAATTCAAAGCAAACTTCAAATTAAAACAAACTTAATAGTTCAAAGCAAACTTCAAAGGAAAAGCAACATAATAATCCAAACTTAGATCCTAAAACATAGATAAAAGGCATAAAGTACTAATCATAGGTGCAAAAACTAACGAAACTAAATGTCATGAGATGGTATGCAAAAACTACTCGCCCGCCTCATCATCATCATCTTCTTCCTCGTCCTCTTCATCTTCATCGTCTCGAGTAGGTTTATTCCTCCTATTTTGGTTGAGCCAAGCACCATGGAAGGCGGTGAGAGAGATATCCATGGAGTTTTGTTGAAGAGTGATGGCTTTAATTTGATTCTCCATACGTTTGACGCGATCTTCCAAGGAGGTGAACCGAGTGTCAATGGCGGTAAACTCGGCTTCCATGTTAGCAAACTTCTCATTGAGGAATTTCATTAGGGTGCCCATGGAAGAGGACTCAATTGGAGCTCGTTGAGAGATTGAAGGAGCATGAGGAGCATCAACTGGGGCATCTTGTTGAGGAGCACGAGGGACACGAACCCATTCATTGTTAACATAGGAAAAATGAGCATGAGATAGGGAACGTTCATCGATAGGTTGGCCAAGGGGTTCGGGATAATCATAGGAACAATCAATTTCAAGGGAATTGAAGAGGTAACTCAATGCCGTAGAATAGTAAAAAGATTTGACTTGGTCAGTGTGACGGTGTTGAACGAGATAGACAAGATTGGCAAACATAATTTGACAGAGGTTTGGACGTTGACCCTCCGTAAAGCACCTAAGCCAAAAATCATCGACTTGACGAATTGTAGAAAATTTCCCTCCCGATGGACACAAAAACAAAGTAATGAGAAGATGAAGGATTCGGTCCTGAGCATTTAAGACTTTGACGGAACCTAAGGAACCTTGACCTAAGGACTTTTCATCATCAATTCCTAGGTTTTCAAAACCAAAAGCCTTGCAAAGAACCTCTTGATCAATTTTAATGGTTTTGCCCATAACATATGAATCGATAGCAATGACATGTTCTCTATCCTCATCATGAACACATATGGCATTTGAAAAGAATATGATGACCAAGTTCCTATATAGAATGGGAGGAATACTTAAAAAGGTTAGAAGTTTCCATTGCCTAATTAAAGGGAGGTATTGAAATTTGAAACGGGCAGAGTTTAAAAATGGTATAGAGACAATGTGTTCTTCCCTAAGGGTGAAACCTTGAAAGAGTTTGTAACGAGACATATCCGAAGGGTCGGGAAAACTACATTGGATAATATGAGGGAGATTAGGTTTAGGGTTACCCTCTTCATCCTCAATAGGATCGGAAGTGGCAAGACTACGTCTAGCTCTCTTTTTCGGTGCCATAACCTTGAAAACACATCAAAAACGATTCGAATATGTATGCCATTAACATCTTATCCAAACCAAAAAATTCTAATAGTTCAAGGTAATTTTATAAGGCAATTTTATTATGAAAAAGATATATACATATTTTAGAAAGAGTTAAAAAAGATTAAAAATACGATTAGAAAATATATTCGAATGAAAAAAAAATTGATTTTGAAAAATTTTGGTAAAAGGTTTGAAGCCCATGTTATAAAAGTATAGTTTGTACAAAAACTAAGTTGAAATAATTATAAAAATCAAACGAAAATAAAAGAAAATAAAAAAGGGAAAAGTTTAATACCTTGAATTGTTAGATTGGATGAATGTGTTGAAGTGAATGCACTAGATTGTTGAAAAATCTTAGCTTTGATGTGGAGATCAAAAACCCTCAACGAATTTTTAAGTTTGATGGAAAATTGAAGGATTGAAGGGGTTTTATAGAGGGGTGCGGCTAGGGTTTTAAGAGAAAAATAGGGTTTTTTTTTTTAATTTTGAAGTGTTTTTGTAGATGCAGCCCTAAATAACCTCTCCGTCGAGACCATATCGGTACGCCTGTATAGCATATCGATACACGTTTGCCCTAATTTTTTATTTGATGTTATTGTCGTATCGATACGCGGGACCGTATCAGTACGATTTGACCTGGATTACTTCCCTTGACTTATCTGTATCGATACGCGGGGTCGTATCGATACGCATTTAGCTTTTAAGATATCCCTGTTGTGAACCCGTATCGATACGCTTCAGCCGTATCGATACGCCTTTACCAGATAAGGCATTTTTGACAGATTTGAGTTCAAAAAATCAACTTTAAACGTCTCTAAATGCATATTAATGACATATGAACAAGTTTTAATGGCTAAACTTAATGCATACTTCCCCTAGCAACATGCATAGAAGCAAAAAGAGGCAAATTAACATAAGCATGAATGTCAACCAATTTCAAGCAAATTTTTGACAATTTGGGACCTAAGAGGGGTCAAGAAAGGCTAGTTAAACCTAACTCTCTCCCAAGGGTCCAAAAACGCTCTTTATCTAAAGGCTTTGTGAATATATCTGCTAATTGGTTCAAGGTATCAACATACTCTAGAACAACATCATTTTTCAACACATTGTCTCTAATGAAATGATGTCTAATTTCTATGTGTTTGGTCCTAGAGTGTTGGATGGGATTTGTAACCCCCTTAGCCCGGCCTAGACGGTTGACCCGAACTATGAAGGTTACACGGGGAAAACCAAAGTCAACCTGAAAGTCAACCTTGATTAACGACCCTTTTTTTCCTTTTTAAACTTGTCTAGATGCACATTAACCCTAAGCGTACTCTTGAGAAACACATACGTGAAAAACACAGCGAACAAATTACAATAAGGGTCTTAATTGCACATAATACGATTGTTAGGGACCAAATTGTAAATTCTAGAAATTTGAAGGTCTTAATTGATTTTTAAGTTACCACTATTAAATTAATTATATTACATGCTTCCCTGTCAAATTTCACTTTAATCGGACATCTCGAACTCATGTAATTGCAAATACAATTTTCAGGACTAAAACGTAAAGCTTGCAAGCCTTAAAACCATTCAAATCGGTGCCCAAGGGTCACCTGTTTCGAAACGGGGTTGACCGTTCCGAAACACGGGTTCGTTTCGAGACTTGTTTCGAAACAGGGCCTTCTAGTGGCCAAACCGTTTCGATACGGTCACCATTCGTTTCGAAACACCAAGGCCATTACAGGCCCCCGTTTTGAAACGCCTATGAGTGTATCGATACGGGTTGCCCAGAAACTGCAGAATTTGCTGGTTTAACATGCATTTAACCACTCAAACACATCCTATTGACTTCCTAATCATGCCAACAAGTCATCATACATATAAGGTACATGTTTGCAACATCAAAACACGTTCATGGCATCAATCATGGAAATCCACAAGTCTATAGGCATACATCCTAATATCCAAAACTAAACAACCATCAAAACACCAAAACAAGCATCAAAATGGCCATTTACAAATCCATACCATCAAAGGCATCATGCCACAATTAGGGAGTCAAAAACATCTCCCAAAACACAACCTAAGTTCCCATTGCCAAATTATCAAAAACTAATATTGTTGTGAAAACATCACCATACATGAGCTTAGCTTTCCCTTGGATTCTTAGTCTCCTTGTTGCCCTCAAATACTTCAATTATTTGCATTATTGGTTCAAGAGAGAGAGCGTAAGCACAATTGCTTAGTGAGACATGCTCTAAAGAAACAACACAATAATGCTTTTTATAAAACACTTCTAACAAATTCTTCCATCACACAATCATCATTTCTCATGCAACCTTGCATACATAAACAAGCATCTCATGCTTCATTAAAATCAACATGTCATATTGGTTTTCAAGTGATCATCCATAAACATTTACAACATAAACACAATCGGATACGCGGATTACAAGCGTTGTCCCAAACGCTTCATACACACTACCGAACACACAAGGTGGAGTTTACCGGTACAATCACAACCCCTCAACACACGTGATGGAGTTTAACGGTACAATCACAACCCCTCAACATCACTCATCGGTAGTTGTATAACATCACTAACGAGAACACGGGACACACAACACAAGATCCACACATGGACTTTTAACCACCACTGTGATCTTACCTTTCTTGTTAGTGTACTTGGATGGAGTTTATGGTACAATTACAACCCCTCAACATCCAAGGCGACTTTATTCACGGTGCACCCAATCCTATAGCCGGCTAACTATATCCGATTCAAGTACTTTAAAACCATCACATCACTTGCCAATGTACATCATTTATCATCAACAATTCACTGTTTTAAAGCATTTAATCAAGCCATTTAACAACATGCATCACTATGCATCAAATCCATATTTACAACAAATCAAACCAAGGATCTCTTACCTTGAGCATCCTTTAACATATGGCTTTCAAAACCAGCATTAACCATGCTAAAACATGCTTTCAAAACAGAAATTAAACATGCAGTTTATAAACAAATGCATCGAACCACTCCATGGCTCATCCAAGAGAGTTTTTCTGAAAACTTACTCTTGAGCTTAGTTAAGTTGCTTAGACTTAAACTAAGCTCCCAAAACCTTCAAACATTTGTTTCAAAGCTGGAAACCCAACTTCACTCACCAATTCTGTTTCGCAAGCTTGCCGAAACGCCGATCAAGCCTCCGAATCAACACCACAAGTATCCGAAGATTTCTCCCCTGTTTTAAACACATCAAAGCAGAGGATTAATGCATCATCATGTATTAAAATCTTCAGCCATCACACCTAAACTCGCTGCTCTAACCAATTCTAACATTTCGGCTACCAAACACAATCGAAATCACCTCCAAACTCTTACAAAACATAACCCAGCCAAGATCCATCACTTCTAACCATTTCTAAACATCAATTAACATCCAAAATGAACCTAAACTCGTCCTTATACCTCCAGCTATAACAGAACACCAAGATCACCCCAAAACCACCATTTTCATAAGCAAAAACTTAGAAAACACAACCTATTCGGGATTGCATTAATCAAACCTCATCTACACATCATTAGACACCCAAAATACATTTAATAATCATCTCAAAACAGAGCCCAAATAATCACAACGAAATTCTTCAAGATTTCCTCCAAATCTTGAGTTTTAAGCCAAAATCAAGTTCATATCATTAAAACCATTTATAAAACTTAAATTAAGGATTGATAACTTGAGAATTTCAGTAAAGAACTGAGTATTTAGAGGAGAAGAACAACCTTACCTCTAAATGTTGATTTCTCCTTGATTTGAGCCAATTTTTCTTGAAAATCCAATAAGCAAATCAAAAGGATTTAATGTAGAATGGATTAGGAATTAATTGATGATTGAAACCTCATCAATTGGAGTGAAAATCAATGGATAAGTTGCTGGAGAAAAGTGTTTGGATGAGGGAATTTTGAGAGAAAAAGAGATGAGAAAATTTTAAGAAAGTTAGTTATGAAAATCTAAAAAGTGGTTTCCCCCTTTTCATTTAATTAATTAAACATTAATTAAATCACTTAAATTTAAGAAAAATCTGGAGAAATCATTCTTGGGTAAATTAGCTCCTTAAAGATTCAAAGTTTCAATCCTTACAAAACAGTCACCACTGAACTTTTCAAAAATCGCATTTTAGTCACTATTTCAAAATGTTGCATTTCCAAACCTTATTTTGTAAAATTGATTTCACCACTCTCTTATATATATTAAAAGGGGATTTTTAGATATTTTCCATATTTTTAAAGCATCCCGAACTAGGCTTTCCCTAAAACCTCCTTTTATATTCGAACCGAAAATCAGACCGGCCCGGTTCAGACCCTAAACTTCTAAGCCCAAAATTTGGGTGTTACAGGATTCTTAGTGAGACAAATGGCACTAGTGTTGTCACACTTAAGGGGTATAGTTTCTACTTCAACACCATAATCTAAGAGTTGTTGTTTCATCCAAAGGACTTAAACACAACAACTCTCTAAGGATATGTACTCCGCTTCAGTGGTAGATAAAGCTACGCTATTTTGTTTCTTAGAGAACCAAGATACGAGCATACTACCTAAGAATTTGCATGTCCTGGAAGTACTTTTCCTATCTATCTTACACCCCTCATAATCCGCATCCGAATAAGCATGAAGGCTAAAAGAAGGAATCCTTAGGATACCAAAGGCCTAAACTAGGCGTGTCTCTAAGGTATCTAAAGATTCTCTTAATGGCAACTAAGTGTGATTCTCTAGCACTAGCTTGAAACCTAGTACACAATCAAACACTAAACATGATATCCAGTCTACTTGCGATAAGGTAAAGCAAAGAACCTATCATGGATATATAAATCTTAGAATCAACACACTTACCTCATTCATCTTTGTCAAGCTTTATGGAAGAGCTCATAGGTGTTGCTTGAGGCTTTACATTCTCCAAGCCGAACTTTTTGAGCAAATCGTTCACGTACTTAGCTTGATTTATGAAGGTGTCATCTTTCCTTTGTTTGATTTGGAGTCCCAAAAAGAATGAGAGCTCCCCCATCATGCTCATCTCGAACTCACCTTGCATTAGCTTAGAAAATTCTTTGCAATAACATTCATTAGTAGAACCAAAACTGATATCATCAACATAAATTTGTACTACTAAGATGTCATTATTATATCTTTTTATGAAGAGTGTAGTGTCCACCTTACCTTTTTCAAAGCCCTTTTCAATTAAAATTTTTGAAAGTCTTTCATACCAAGCTCTAGGAGCTTGTTTTAAACCATAAAGAGCTTTAGTTAGTTTGAACACATGATTTGGAAATTTTGAATCCTCAAAACCCGGTGGTTGTTCAACATACACTTCTTCATTTATAAACCCGTTTAGAAAAGCACTTTTCACATCCATTTGAAAAAGCTTGAAATCATTGTAACATGCAAATGCCAAAAGCATCCTAATGGCTTCCATCCTAGCTACGGGTGCATATGTTTCATCAAAATCAATTCCTTCTTCTTGGGTATAGCCTTGAGCAACAAGTCTAGCCTTTTTTCTCACTATATTACCATTTTCATATAGTTTATTCCTAAAGACCCATTTAGTTCCTATAGTAGATTGATTACTAGGCCTTTCAACTAATGTCCCAACTTTACTTCTCTCAAATTGATTTAATTCCTCTTGCATGGCCAAAATCCAAAAATCATCTTTTAATGCTTCTTTGATATTTTTAAGCTCAATGCATGAAAGAAATGCAACATGGTTCATTAATTTGAGAGAGGATCTAATAGTTACCCCCTTGGATGGATCACCCAAGATTTCACCACCTTTGACATAGTTGAACTCCCTTGGGTAAGATACCTCCTTTTCCTCAAGAGTCAAATCCTTCAAGGCTTCAAGAGGTGGATCTTGTGCATCTTCATCTTTAGTTGGAGTCTCATCTACCTTTGACGTTTATCCTCCATCAATGGCATTAAGAATCCTTATATCATCATCATCACAAGATTCCTTTCTCGGAATAAGGTTATCATCGAAAACAACATGTATAGACTCTTCTACTACTAAAGTTCTTTTATTAAATACACGATAGGCTTTAGAGTTTAAAGAATACCCCAAGAAAATAGCTTCATCACTTTTAGCATCAAATTTACCTAATTTGTCTTTTCCATTATTTAAAACAAAGCACTTGCAACCAAATTGATGAAAATAGCTAATGTTAGGCTTTTTAGATTTAAGGTTCTCATATGGTGTTTTCTTCAAAATTGGCCTAATCATTACACAATTTATAATACAGCAAGCGGTATTTGTGGCTTCCGCCCAAAAGTATTTAGGTAAATTATTTTCACAAAGCATGGTTCTAGCCATTTATTCTAAAGTTTGATTTTTCCTCTCAACTACCCCATTTTGTTGAGGAGTACGAGGAGCGGAAAATTATGGCGAATCCCATTTTCATTTAAAAACTCTTCAAAACCTAGATTTTGAAATTCGGTTCCATGATCACTTCTAATGTGAGAAATTTTAATTTCAAGATCATTTTGAGTTATTTTAGAAAATGTGGTGAATTTTTCTAAAGCCTCATCTTTTGTACTTAAGAATAGAACCCAAGTAAACCTAGAATAGTCATCAACAAGTACAAAGGCATATGATTTTCCCCCCAAGCTCATAGTTCTAATAGGCCCAAAAAGATCCATATGAATCAATTGTAAACATCTACTAATAAAGACATCATTAATGGATTTAAATGAAGTTCTATGTTGTTTACCCTTAGAACATGCGTCACAAATTTTATCATTAGAGAACTTAAGTTTGGGTAAACCTCTAACTAGATTAAGGGAAATCAATTTTACTAAAACACTCATGCTAGCATGTCCTAATTTTCTATGCCAAAGCCATGAGTCATGTTCATTATGTGCAACTAAACATGTATGAGATGTATGGATGTCATCTAAATGCACCATGTAAATATTGCCTATTCTATGTCCTATGAGCATCAATTGATTTGTTTTAATGTTCACAATTTTGCAGCCACTTTTATCAAATAAAACATTAAAACCCTTATCACATATTGACTAATGCTCGATAAGTTGTGTTTAAGACCGTTGACATAAAAAACATTTTTAATGAAAATAGAAGATTGATTACCAATGGAGCCTATTCCTTCAATGTGGCCTTTGGAGTTATCACCGAAAGTTACCACTCCACCACTCTTTGGCCTTAGTTCCACGAATCTATTCTTGTCACTGGCCATGTGTCTTGAGCATCCACTATCAAGGTATCATGAGTTTTGACTTGAAGCTTTGGCCTTGTAGCAATGCCCCCTACAAACAAAGAAATTAGGCTTTGATTTTTGGTACCCAAATCATTTTGGGTCCATGTGTGTTAGCTCTCAAAACCTTGGTTCCCTTAGGGATCCAAAAAGTAATAGCATTCATGTTATTAGAAATAATGAGTTCCTTAGGAACCCAAACACTCCAAATCCTTTGACCTCTAGATTGCTTAGGAAAATTTCTTTGTTTAGGAACAAAAGTTTTTCTTTTTACATATTGGGATTTAGAAGACTTTTCTTTTTCAAAATGGTTTTTCCCAATAGCAATAGATGTTTTAAGATTATCCACTTCCTTTGTGTGATAATCTTGAAAATCGGAAAGAAGTTTTTCAAGATCAAAGTTTTTCTTTTTAAGATCATTTGAAAGATTTACTAAGTACAAAACCTTCTTTTCCAATTCCGAGTTAGTTTTTGAAATAGATTCATTTTGAGTTTTTAAATCGGAAATGTTTTTCTTATTTCTCAAAATAGACTCCTTATATTTTACAACTAACTCATCATAAACCTCTTGCAATTCATCGTAAGCATCTTGAAGTTCATCAAAGGTAAAATCAAAATTAGATGAGTTAAGGTTTACCTTTGGTTCATCATCAATGGCCATGAGACAAAGATTAGCCACTTCCTCCTCCTCCTCGGATGAATCCTCGTCACTCCAAGTTGCTACTTGAGCTTTGATCTTGTTCTTCTTCCCAAAGCTCTTCCTCTTCAATTGAGGACATTCGGAACGGATATGGCCGAATTTTTTGCACTCATAGCAAATGATTTGGTCCTTCTCCTCTTATTTACTCTTGCTCTTGAAGTCTTCTTTTCTAATGAACTTTCTCCCACGGTTGGACATCATAAAGCTAGTGAATCGTTTGGCCAACATGGCCATCTCCTCATCTTCATCTTCGCTAGAATCGCTTTCATGGTATGAAGCTTTAAGAGCGATTCCAATCTTCTTCTTCTCAACATCCTTCTTCTCAACCTTCTTTTCCTCCATTGTCTTTTCTTCTTCTATTCCCTTCTTCATGATCTCATGGGTGAGTAGAGATCCTATAAGAGCATCTAGCTTGAGAGTCTTCAAATCTCGAGTTTTAATAATAGCAGTTCTCTTGCAATCCCATGATTTCGGAAGAGAGTACAACAATTTCCTCATTAGCTTGTCTTCGGGAATGATCTCACCGAAACCCTTCAACCCATTGACAATGACCGAAAATCGATCAAACATCTTGGAAACACTCTCATCGAGATCCATTTTGAAATTTTCGTAGCTTAGATTTAGTAGCCCGATTTTTGTTTCCTTGATGTCACTAGTTCCCTCATATGTTGTCTCGATGGTGTCCCAAACTTCCTTGGCATTCTCGATCGAAGACACCTTTGAGTAGATATCCGGACCAAGTGCACAAAAGATGACATGAAGAGCTTTATCATTTACTTGCATCCTTCTTCGATCATCTTCGGTCATTTCGGCCTTGACCTTTGGAACAAGTCTTCCTTCACCTTCTCTCTTCATCGGTATGAATGGACCTTCTTCAACCACATCCCACGCCATGTAGTCGGTAGACTTGATGAAGAGCCTCGTCCTATTCTTCCAATATGGGTAGTTATCCCCATTGAAGAATGGTGGCTTGGTGGTAGATTGTGACTCGTAAAAGTTGGAATTTGAGGTGGATGACATTGCTTGACTAGTTGTTGATCAAACTCTCCTAGAATCGACTCAAAAGGGTTGTAATCCTTCCAATGAGTGTAGCTCTGATACCAATTGTTGAGTTGATCACACAATTGCAAATGACCAAGAGGGGGTGAATTGGCGATAAAAAATTTGGTGGGTAGGAATATGAAAAATTAGAATGTGACACAATGTAACACCCCTCGCCCAGTTACGAGCGAACGATGTTACGATTCGGGTGATGGACAGATTCATACATGTCAACATATCAAACATACAATTATATGAGATTCAATTCATACTTAACAAGCATCAAAGCAAACAATCATATAATCATTTATCCAATCACAAGATCATAAACACAAATAGGTGAGCCAATTTAAAACTTTCTAACATGAATCCTATATTCATGTTGCAAATGAATATTAACAAGCCTAACTAACCTACACGTGATCTAATTTCAAATCAAACTAATCTAATATAAACTTATATACATTTGGTCTACATGATATAAAACTTGTTATTAGCCTAATCCTTACACATGATCATCTAACATATGTTTAAGACCTAGCAAACATATATTCAATCAAACTCATGAACATTTGATTCAAGTATACCAATGCTTCTTATTCGAATACATAAGACAATCAAACATTATCTATATACATATCTTAGTTCATATTGCAACACAATCATACATATACATATAACAACTTTCAAACAACCTAAATCATATACAATAGTATTCGAAATCAGCATTCATCTTATTTTAATATTCTATTACAATTCGAACTATACAAGTCATCCAACAACAATTCTAGATGCAACCTTCCTAATTCAAATAAAGATATCATACTTATACATACTCAACTATTCAAATCCATCAAGGGCATGAACCATATAAATGATACTCAAATTCAAATCAAGCTTAGTTTACTTCAAACATAGTTCATTCATATCATCATATCCATATTTACATAAACATTCATCAAGTCATTACGTAATATAACATGTCTTAGTTTTATACAAACCAAACTTATCAATTACATGTTCCATAATGCATGACAAACTAACTTAGACAATGCCACCAACTAGGAGACTAAGCAAGATTATATCATACTTGTTCTTGGATTGCGAAGCTCTCGGAACAAAACGGATGGCTTTCGGATATCAACGGACCTGTTATTTTGGAAGAAGGAAACAAAGAGAGTGATAAGTACACATAATGTACTTAGTGAGGCAGCCCTAAACTTTACCAGTTTCAATCTTTTAAAATCTTATTCAATCTTTAAGGTTACTTAGCTAGGCTTAGCACGTATTGGAATACCTAGCTAGTTCTATCAAAACCAAGTTAACTTAGCTAGTTTCATGTACTAACCAATAGGACAACAAGCATTTACATGTACTATGACTTATTGGGCAGCAACCATTTCATTTAAAACACACCAATTTGGGCAGCAAACTACATATGCATTTCATACCAAATTGGACAGCAAGCAACATATACAATTCAAGCCAAATTTGGGCAGCAAGCACATGTACAATTCAAGCTAAATTGGACAACAAACAACATGTAATCTCATTGTCATCTTGGCAGCAAGTAACACATATAATTCAAATCATATTGGCAACAAACAATACACATGATTCATGTTAATTCTTTAAGGTCATTACTCAACTTATTCATTTACACAATATCATTGATTTATTCATGTTTTGCCTTGGATGATTAATGAAATAGGTAATCAAGTCTTCATGTATCATGTAACTTTAGATACTCAAAGTATCAATTTCTCATTTCAACTTATAACAGAGGATGCATAGGCATCAATGGTGACTTACCACCATTCAATTATCAAGGTGACTAACCACCTTATCAGGTTTATAGGTATCTAACCACCATCATGTAACAAAGATCAGAGGAGCTCAATGACTCTAAGGCATGCCCTTCTACCTATAGACACGAATCAACCAAGGACTTTAACTTATCTTTTATGTCTAACAAGTTCATTTAACTTGTTTATCAAACACATATCACAAAGTCATGTACACATTCAATCATGTTTACATTGTGCACATTCAAGCCATGCTCAATCAAATTTCCAGCAAACATTTAGCATCATTTCAATCATATAATCATCTTCAAACAGTAGCTAAATCATCCATTAATTCAATTCAAGTGGCTCAAACAGCTCATGTCACAAAGCAACACATATAAACATCAACTAGCATATCTAGATAGCATCATACACCTAGTTCATAGTTCATTCCTTTAGTCCTTCTTCCTTAGCATTTAAATTTACCAATCCATTATTAAGTTCATTACATGCTTCATTTCAAATCATCCAAGAAACATAAACACATTGGTTGAGACACTAATCTCAACCCTAAACTAGCTACACTCACAGATACTTCCAAGCTTAGTTGTTATCCTTGATGATGATTCTTTTCCCCCTTCTCTTTGCTTGATCACTCCTTGAATCTTCTTGAAATTCTTCACCAATGTGATCTTAAATCATAAAATATCATATACAGTATCCATTAGTAATTAATTCAAACATATAAATTCATTTACTTAAGCATAATCACCTAGACAAGTGAATATGCCCCCTAAACTGGCAGTTTGAGTAACCTCTACTAAACTGGCCATATATTTTTACTCAGAACTCCAAATAAGGAGTTCTTTACCATTCTAGAAAGCTTATAAACACACCTTTACAACCATGTATGGCACATAATTTTATCATTTCCCTATCAATACAGTTTATTACTTGAACATAAGGCATTTTTAGATACCTAATCTGTCTATGCTTAATTTCTGACTTTAGTGCATTTATAACCTATGTTTCACTACACCATTAATCTTGAGCTTTTAACCACATTTACCTACATATATTAACATAATAATTATGTTCCAGCAACCACAAAAACAGGGCATGTAAGTCCTCAAATTATCAATCCTTACAAACTAGTCCATTTTGACCTTCTATGTGTTCTAATGATATTTAAACTATCAATTGATATATAATTCAAGCTAAACCATTTATTTTTCATTCCTAAAATACCCCCCCTGTTTCTAACAAATTTTCCAAAATTTATGGGCATCAATTAAACCCCTAAACATTTTCAAAATTTCAATTTAACCTAAGCAGTTTCCAGATTCATTCAATTCTGAGCAGTCTCTTTGTAATTCAATTTCCAGTCACTTCCTATGTCGTTTTCATACCCAAAAGGACATTTTCTTATAGTACTCATTCAGCTCTACAACTTTTATTTACAAAAGTTTTACTAATTGGAACCCTAACCCATTCGAAATTCAAGTTCAAAACAGGGCAATGCATGAACCCTAATCTGGGCAGATTCAATCTAAGTTCATGTTCATATTAAATTTCCAGAAATTTAGCTATTCTAACATGAACCCAGCTATCAAACAACTTGATGACTTAATTCTAACCTTATTTACAGCAACCATTCATAATCAAAATCATCAAAATATACCCTAAATCTCAAGAACAACATCAAATGACTAACACACACTTACTTGAGCTATGGAATCAACATGCATGTATTTTCCATTTAATTTCCAGCAACTTTCTTCTCTAATTTCTCTTAATTCTTGGTGAAGAAGATGAATGAAGAAGGTGAAATATGATAATGGCTTTGGGTTTACACTTGTTTGATTTTAAGCCTCAATGGCCGGATATGGCTTAGTAAAGGACACATGGTTCCTTTGTTAGCCATGTTTATTTCCACTAAGTGGAATTACATGTATTTTATTCTTATAATAATTTAATTTATCAGCCACTATCTATATATATATAATTATATATGTATATTAGTTATATATTTTACTTATAATAACATTAATTTGGTCCTATTTAAATTTAATCTAACATATGTGACATACATGTTATTACATATTAGATTCAATTACTTATAAGTTTACCCATGAACATATCTATTATTCTTACTTCATTTGTAACTTAATAGAGCTTAGTTTATATGATTTCATTATAATCTTAACTAAATTGTAAATTGTTTACGCTACCCTTGTCGTTTTCTATAATTCTAACTAGGGTGGTTTTTAGGGTGTTACACACAAAGCAATTAGAGTGGTTCAGGTTCTCCAAACGAACTCCACATCCACTAAATTAGTTCCCACTAAGGATTTTCAACCAAATCACTACTTGAATTCTTCCCCTTTTCTTGGATAATGATGTAACCTTGCAATTTTATTAAGCTTTCTACCCAAAGCTTAATCCACTCACTTTTACAAAGAGAAGTTTTAGGTAAACTCTAAAAATTCCTCTCAAAGGATAATTGTTTACCCAATTACAATTTCACACTCCCCAAACTCACAATAAAAAGATTACAATTGAGAATACAAGTGTTGGGTACAAGAATTTGACTCTAAAGGTGCAAAGTTTGGATTTGAGTGATTTGATGTTGCTTGTAGGTTCAATAGTTGTTGCTTGTTCAATTGAGACTTGTTTTTATACCATTGTATTGAACTCTAGTCGTTTGGGTAGTTGGGATCAGCAATACAGCCGTTGAGATGCAATTTCCCGCAATAAATGTGTAAAACCTATGTTTGATTTTGATATAACTAGATCTTTAAGGATCAATTTGAAAAACTTAAAATTGTTTTTATAAGTCCCTTAATAAGTTTTAAAACACCAACACTTTAAAACTGATTTGTAAAATTCAAACTCAAAATATTTTCTAAGTGTTCCAAGGCAAAACCATTGAAAATCGTTCAGGTGTATCGATACACTACCAAGCGTATCGATACCTTTTTGCCAAACTTGGTTACTGTCGGAACACGTATCGATACGGTAAACCCTCGTATCGATACGCCCATGTGTTAAAATTCAAAGAGTTTGAATAGCGTACCGATACGGCAAACCCTCGTATCGATACGGGCTTTATAATTTTTAAATATTAAGTCGGTTTAAAAAAATATGACCGTTGGTGTCAGTTGGTTGGTAACCAAACTTTAAAAGTTCATTGACCAGTATCGATACCCCTAACCACCGTATCGATACGGATTTTGATAGTGAGCTAAGTTGAGGAAAAGGTATCGATACGGCAAACCCCCGTTTCGATACCCGGTACCGATACGCTTACGTGTGTATCGATACTCCCTATTTATTGCACACAACGGCTCTTTCTTTTCTGAGACAGGTATCGATACTCCTTCCCGCGTACCGTTACGCATAGCTGCAGAAGTGCATTTATGGTGGTAAGAGAAGGTTCCAACGGCTCCATTTATGTTCCCAACCACCCAAACGGCTAGAAATCAATGAGGGGGTATAAAAGAGACATCTAAAAGCATCAGCAACAACTATTGATCTTCAAGAAAACATCTATTCATCAAATCCAAGCAATTGTGCCAAAATTCCTATTTGTCTAGAAACCCCAATTGTAATTTTCATTCATATCTTGTTCAATTGGGTTGAGTGCTTGTAATTGGACTATCATTTGTATTGAGAGATACTTCATTAGCCAACAAATTTCTTTGTTCTCTTGTTGTGAGGATTGGGTTGAATTTTGGGTAGAAAATTCAACCGAAATTGTAAGGGTTACCTCCTTAGCCTAGAAAAGGGGAAGAGCAGTTAGTGGAATTGTTGCAAATCCTTAGTGAAGCTAAGGTAGTGGATGTAGAGTTCATTTGGAGAACTTGAACCACTCTAAAATCCCTTGTCAATCTTTTTATTTGCAAATTTCCACCATACAAACTTTAAATTTCCAATTCACCCTCCTTCTTGGTTCATATCGATCTTTCGATCCACTCAACAATTGGTATCAGAGCCTACCTCTTTGAGGATTAACAACCACAAGAGGAGTTCCTTGGAAGAGTGTGATCATCATATATCAAGAGATGGCTTCAACCTCTGGTTCGGGCATGTACGAGTCACAATCCACTACAAAGTCTCCTTTCTTCAACGGTGATAACTATTCTTTTTGGAAGAATAGAATGCGTCTCTTCATCAAGTCAAATGACTATCTAGTGTGGGATGTCATTGAAGATGGGCCATATATTCCATTGAAGCAAGATGGTGAAGGCAAGATGGTTTTGAATAAGAAAGTGGAGATGAGTAAAGAGGAGAGGAAAAAGATTCAAGTCAATGAAAAAGCTCTCCACATGCTATTTTGTTCTTTCGGTCCGGACATCTATTCAAAGGTCTCATCCATCGAAAGTGCCAAAGAAGTGTGGGACACTCTCGAGACTACTTATGAAGGCACCAACGATGTTAAAGAAACTAAGATTGGAAATCTCAATCTTAGTTATGAAAACTTCAAGATGGAGCCCGATGAGACGGTGTCAAAGATGTTTGATCGTTTCTCCATGATTGTCAATGGGCTAAAGGGCTTTGGAGAGATCATACCGGAAGACAAGCTTGTCCGGAAGCTACTCTATTCACTTCCCGAGTCTTGGGATGGGAAGAGAACCGCTATCATCGAAGCAAAGAATTTGAAAACTTTGAAGCTTGATGAGCTTGTGGGTTCTCTCCTTACTCATGAGATCATGAAGCAAGGAAGGGAAGATGAGAAGAAGAAAGAAGAGAAAAGGGTAGAGAAGCTTGAGGTTGAGAAGAAGAAGAAGATGGGAATAGCTCTCAAGGCTAAAGCTTCACAACATGATGAGAGCTCATCTAGTAAGGAGGATGAACTTGAAGAATTGGCTATGATAGCCAAACGATTCTCACGTTTTATGAGGTCCAACCGGAGAAGAAAAATCCAAAGGAAGATGGGCTTCAAAAGCAAGAACAAAGAAGAAGGAAGGGATCCTATCACTTGCTTTGAGTGCAAACAACCCGGCCACATACGTTCGGAGTGCCCTCAACTCAAGAAGAAGGGCTTTGAGAAGAAGAAGAAACTCAAAGCCAAGCTTGCTACTTGGAGTGATGAGGAGTCATCGGAGGATGACGAACAAGAAGTGGCTAACCTTTGCCTCATGGCACTTGAGGAAGATTCCTCCTTGGTAACCTCTAACTCATCTACTTTAGATATTTCATATGATGAATTGAAGGATGCATATGATGAGTTACAAGAGGTCTATGATGAATTAGTTGAGAAGTTTAAAGAGTCGGTCATTAAAAACAAGAAAATTATTTTAGAACTAAATGAGAAAAATGACTCACTCACTCAAGCTAATTCAAAATTTGAGAAAAAGATATTAGGATTAAAAGATGAACTAAAATTCTTTCAAGATGAAAATGTTGATCTTAATAATCTTTTATCTCAATGTAATAGTGAACACCAAAAAGTGTTGGGTGAGCTAAATGAGCTCAAAAAGTCCTTTAAAAATGTTGGTAGTATCAAGCATGAGATAGGTGAATCCTCTAGAACAAACCAACCTAAGAAAAGGACTAACTACTACAAACAAGGTAGCTTTCCTAAACATAGTAAAGCTAAAAGAATTAGAAGTGTATGGGTTCCTAAGGAACTCGTAAAATCTAATAATATTATTGCTATGTCTTCTTGGATTCCTAAGGGAACCAAGGTTTTGGGAGCTAACACTCATGGACCCAAAATGATTTGGGTACCAAAAACCAAAGTTTAATATCTTTGTTTGTAGGGGGAGCATTGCTACAAGGCCAAAGCACAAAGTCAAAACTCATGGTACCTTGATAGTGGATGCTCGAGGCACATGACCGGAGACAAGAGTAGATTCATGGATCTAAAGCCAAAAGGTGGAGGAGTAGTAACAGTTGGTGACAACTCCAAAGGCCACATTAAAGGTATTGGCTCCATAGGTAATCACTCTACTATTCTTATTGAAAATGTCTTATATGCCGATGGTCTTAAACATAATTTATTGAGCATAAGTCAATTGTGTGATAAAGGATTTAATGTTTTATTTGATAAAAATGGATGCAAAATTGTGGACATTAAATATAATAATATTATGCTCATAGGTCATCGCATAGGAAACATATATATGGTGCATCTAGATGACATACATACATCTCATGCATGCTTAGTTGCACAAAATGAAAATGATGTATGGTTGTGGCATAGGAAACTAGGACATGCTAGCATAAGTGTTTTAGAAAAACTAGTCTCTCTTAACCTAGTTAGAGGTTTACCCAAGATAAAATTTACAAATGATAAAATTTGTGATGCATGCTCTAAGGGTAAACAACATAGGTCTTCCTTTAAATCCATTAATGATGTTTCTACTAGTAGATGTTAACAACTTATCCATATGGATTTATTTGGGCCAATTAAGACTATGAGCTTGGGTGGTAAGTCTTATGCTTTTGTACTTGTTGATGATTTTTCTAGATTTACTTGGGTTCTATTTTTAAGTACTAAAGATGAGGCTTTGGAAAAATTCATCACATTTTCAAAACTAACCCAAAATGATCTTGAACTTAGAATTTCACATATTAGAAGTGATCATGGAACCGAGTTTCAAAATTTAGGGTTTGAAGATTTTTTAAATGAAAATGGTATTAGCCATAATTTTTCGGCTCCTCGAACTCCTCAACAAAATGGGGTAGTTGAGAGGAAAAATAGAACTTTACAAGAAATGGCTAGAACTATGCTTTGTGAAAACAATTTACCTAAATATTTTTGGGCGGAAGCCACAAACACCGCTTGCTATATTGTAAATCGAGTTATGATTAGGCTAATTTTAAAGAAAACACCTTATGAGATTTTAAAATCTAAAAAGCCTAACATTAGCTATTTTCACCCCTTTGGTTGCAAGTGTTTTGTTTTAAGTAATGGAAAAGACAACTTAGGTAAATTTGATGCAAAAACTGATGAAGCCATTTTTATAGGTTACTCTTTAACCTCTAAAGCCTATCGAGTATTTAACAAAAGAACTTTAGTAGTAGAAGAATCTATTCATGTTGTATTCGATGATAACCTCCTTCCTAGGAAGGATTCTTGTGATGATGATGATGTAGGAATCATAAATGCCTTTGATGGAGGACAAAGTTCAAAAGAGGATGAGATTCCAACAAAAGAAGAGGACTCACAAGATCCACCTCTTGAAGCCTTGAAGGACTTGGCTATTGAGGAAAAGGAAGTGAGCTACCCAAGGGAGTTGAACTATGTCAAAGATGGTGAAATCTTGGGTGATCCATCCAAGGGGGTAACCACTCGTTCTTCTCTTAGATTAATGAATCATGTTGCATTTATCTCATGCATAGAGCCTAAAAATATTAAAGAAGCATTGAAAGATGACTTTTGGATTATGGCTATGCAATAAGAGTTAAATCAATTTGAGAGAAGTAATGTGTGGACATTAGTTGATACGCCTAGTAATCAATCTACAATAGGAACTAAATGGGTCTTTAGGAACAAGCTAGATGAGAGTGGTAACATTGTGAGAAATAAAGCTAGACTAGTAGCACAAGGTTACACTCAAGAAGAGGGAATAGATTTTGATGAAACCTATGCACCCGTAGCTAGAATGGAAGCTATTAGGATGTTGCTTGCATATGCATGTTATCATAATTTCAAGCTTTTTCAAATGGATGTTAAAAGCGCATTTTTAAATGGTTTTATAAATGAAGAAGTGTATGTGGAACAACCACCGGGTTTTGAAGATTCAAAATTTCCAAATCATGTTTTCAAACTTACCAAAGCTCTTTATGGTTTAAAACAAGCTCCTAGAGCTTGGTATGAAAGACTTTCAAATTTTTTGATTGAAAAAGGATTTGAAAAAGGTAAGGTGGACACTACACTTTTTATAAAAATGTATAAAAATGACATCTTAGTAGTTTAAATTTATGTTGATGATATTATTTTTGGATCTACTAATGAATGTCATTGTCAAGAGTTTGCTAAGTTAATGCAAGGTGAATTTGAGATGAGCATGATAGGGGAGCTCTCATTCTTTTTGGGACTCCAAATCAAGCAAAAGAAGGATGTCACCTTCATCAACCAAGCAAAATACATAAAGGATATGCTCAAGAAGTTTGGCTTGGAGAATGCAAAGCCTCAAGCCACTCCTATGAGCTCATCTACAAAGCTTGACAAAGATGAAGGAGGTAAGTGTGTTAACTCTAAGCTTTATCGTTCTATGATTGGATCTTTGCTTTACCTTACCGCAAGTAGACCGGATATCTTGTTTAGTGTTTGCTTGTGTGCTAGGTTTCAAGCTAGTCCTAGAGAGTCTCACCTTATAGCCGTTAAGAGAATCTTTAGATACCTTAGAGATACTCCTTGTTTAGGTCTTTGGTATCCTAGAGACTCTACCTTCAACCTTCATGCTTACTCGGATGCGGATTATGGGGGTTGCAAAATCGATAGGAAAAGTACTTCGGGAACTTGTCAATTCTTAGGTAGTATGCTCATATCTTGGTTCTCTAAGAAACAAAATAGTGTAGCCTTATCTACCACCGAAGCCGAGTACATATCCTTAGGGAGTTGTTGTGCTCAAGTCCTTTGGATGAAGCAACAACTCTTAGATTATGGAATTAAAGTTGAAACCATACCCCTAAAATGTGACAACACTAGTGCAATATGTTTAACAAAAAATCCCATCCAACACTCTAGAACCAAACACATAGAAATAAGGCATCATTTCATTAGAGATCATGTCCTTAAGGAAGATGTGGTTATAGAATATGTAGACACCTTGAATCAATTAGCGGACATATTTACAAAACCCTTAGACAAAGAGCGTTTTTGGTCCCTTAGGAGAGAGTTAGGTCTAGCTAGCCTATCTTGACCTTTTAGGACTTCTTTTGTGCTTAAATATGCTTGATCTTGTGAAATGACATGTTTATATGCTTAGACTTCTAATTTCAACCATGCCTATAGTTAGGGAGAGTATGCTTCTGTTAAAATATGCTTAGAACTGCTCATTCATCATTTGCATACCTTTAGGAGATGTTAAGTTCGAGCCTTTGGTTGTTCTTTGAACCAAATATGCATTTCTGGGCATACAGTATCGATACGGCTCTACGCGTATCGATACCTGTTCTTCATTCTGTTTCCCAGAATTCACTTCACTTCACAGGTATCGATACAATTAAACTCGTATCGATACGGGTCGTTTCGATACGGACCCCTCCGTTTCGATACGACTTTCCAACGGGCATTTTTGCGGAAAAGACAATTCTATCCCCGTATCGATACACCCTCAGGCGTATCGATACTCGACTGCGCTGATGGCATTAAATTGGCTTTTAATGAGTTCAACTTTTACATAAATTCAAACTCTTCAAAACCTAATTAACCCTAGCCGTTTTTGCCTATAAAAAGGCCCTTCCTCCTTCATATTTTTCACACCTCAACTCAATTCTAAAAGAGTTTTTGAATCAAGCAAAGCTTTGTGCTCTCTCTCTCATCAATTGTGCTAGTTTTTCTTCAATCTCCCAAGTTCTATCAAGGTAATTTTTTTTCTTCTTTTTTCTTTTTCAATTTTTTTTGTTATTTTGTTTCATCTTTTCTTTTAAAGTTTTTGTCTTTCAAAACTTTTCTTCAAATTTTTCTCAAAATTTTTTTTACCTTGATTTTTACTCAAATTGAAGAAATCCTTTTGCTTAATTCTCTTTTAGATCATGGCACCAAAAGAACCATCGAGGAAGCGTACAAGGGTTAATCAAGCCGGTGAATCCTCCACCCTTGGAGCTATTGCTCGTCCAAACTACTCAATCATCTATGAGCAATGCTTTGAAGGCAATTCGGGTCTAACTCACTTCCGTCAATATGAGAATTATAAGATTCGTGCCGAATGGGTAATATCCGTTCCTTTTCTCAATTCCGAGCGTTTTAAGTTTGAATATCTTCCGTTATTTTGTCGATGGAACTTCATGGATTTCATCTCTATTCCCGGTGTTTTATATCGCCTTTTGGTTTTGATTTTCTATGCTAATGCCAAATGTATTAGTCGTGATGGGGAAGTTGTTGCAATTAGCTCTTACCTCATGGGGAAGAAAATTATTTTTGATGTCAAATCCATTTGTGAGGTTTTCAAATTAGAGGATGAAGGCCTTGATAATGAGCATGCTTTGGGGCATGTTCTTAGTGGATCCGTCACCGCCCTAAATGCTCAAGACCGGATCTTACATTTGATGGTGTCGTGGTGGTTTCATCCCTCCGGAGGAAAATATTCCACCATCCGTCAAGTGGATGATTTTTGGATTCGGTGCTTTCGTGAGAAAAAGCGACCAAATCTAGCTCGACTTATGTTCCAAGAGATCGTTTACCTCGTGCAAAATCGTCACACAACTCTCGTCACCTCATTTACATATGGTACGGCTTTGAGTTATTTCTTTATTAAAAAGGATATTTATTGCTCTTTTGACTTCCCAACTCCCCTTACGGATCCCATTGATGAGCTATCTCTTGCTCGGGCAAAGTTTTCATATTTTAATGGTGAATGGGTACGTCTTGCCGAGTTACCACCGGAAGCCGCCGCCATGTTTGAAGAGCCTCAAGCTCCTCAAGTCCCACAACCCTCCATGGATGCTCTCATGACCTATCTCAATGAGCAATTTACAGGGTTGCGCACGGACATGAATACTCGTCTTACTTCAATGGAAACTACCTTTGATACAAGGATGACGGGTATGGAGAATAGCCTCACATCCCTTGAAAGCGGGCACAATTCCTTGAATATTTCCCTTGCCGCTTTCCATGATGAGTGGTGCAATAGCATGCGGGATAATGAGCCATTGGGAGTTGATGATGAATAGGATGAAGATGACGAAGACAATGCCTAGACGTTTCTTCTTGCATATCATTCATATCATTTAGGATTTTCTATTTTATGCACCTATGCTTTATGTTCTTAGGATTAAGGTTGTTTTAGGATCAAACCTATGCTTTGATTTCTTTTTGCTTTTGTTTGGATTTCAAGTATGTTGCTTTGATGAATAAAATTTATGTTGCTTATTATACCTTTGATTTCTTTATACACTTAATTGTCTCAAAGAATTTTTTATCTAACAAAAAGGGGGAGAAAAAACTAGCTCACACTTCAAATATTTTTATTTTAACTCAAAGGTTACCAAGCTTATATTAAGGGGGAGTTAACTTTGTAAAGGTTTTTCAAAAATGTCAAAAATTTTAAGTTTTGGTTTTGTTATATCAAAAAGGGGGAGATTGTAAAACCTATGTTTGATTTTGATATAACTAGATCTTTAAGGATCAATTTGAAAAACTTAATATTGTTTTTATAAGTCCCTTAATAAGTTTTAAAACACCAACACTTTAAAACTGATTTGTAAAATTCAAACTCAAAATATTTTCTAAGTGTTCCAAGGCAAAACCATTGAAAATCGTTCAGGTGTATCGATACACTACCAAGCGTATCGATACCTTTTTGCCAAACTTGGTTACTGTCGGAACACGTATCGATACGACAAACTCTCGTACCGATACGCCCATGTGTCAAAATTCAAAGAGTTTGAATAGTGTACCGATACGGCAAACCCTCGTATCGATACAGGCTTTATAATTTTTAAATATTAAGTCGGTTTAAAAAAATATGATCGTTGGTGTCAGTTGGTTGGTAACCAAACTTTAAAAGGTCGTTGACCAGTATCGATACCCCTAACCACCGTATCGATACGGATTTCGATAGTGAGCTAAGTTGAGAAAAAGGTATCGATACGGCAAACCCCCGTTTCGATACCCGGTACCGATACGCTTACGTGCGTATCGATACTCCCTATTTATTGCACACAACGGCTCTTTCTTTTTTGAGACAGGTATCAATACTCCTTCCCGCGTACCGATACGCATAGCTGCAGAAGTGCATTTATGGTGGTAAGAGAAGGTTCCAACGACTCCATTTATGTTCCCAACCACCCAAACGGCTAGAAATCAATGAGGAGGTATAAAAGAGACATCTAAAAGCATCAGCAACAACTATTGATCTTCAAGAAAACATCTATTCATCAAATCCAAGCAATTGTGCCAAAATTCCTATTTGTCTAGAAACCCCAATTGTAATTTTCATTCATATCTTGTTCAATTGGGTTGAGTGCTTGTAATTGGACTATCATTTGTATTGAGAGATACTTCATTAGCCAACAAATTTCTTTGTTCTCTTGTTGTGAGGATTGGGTTGAATTTTGGGTAGAAAATTCAACCGAAATTGTAAGGGTTACCTCCTTAGCCTAGAAAAGGGGAAGAGCAATTAGTGGAATTGTTGCAAATCCTTAATGAAGCTAAGGTAGTGGATGTAGAGTTCATTTGGAGAACTTGAACCACTCTAAAATCCCTTGTCAATCTTTTTATTTGCAAATCTCCACCATACAAACTTTAAATTTCCAATTCACCCCCCTCTTGGTTCATATCGATCTTTTGATCCACTCAACAAAATGCAGCTCTGCTGCCTACCGTATCGGTACCTGTATCAAAGAGGAAAGAGTCGTTGTGACTGAAAACATCCTGTATCGATACGCTTAAAGGTCGTATCGGTACGGTTTTAAGGGGCGTATGCGTATCGATACAGAAGGGCGTATCGATACTAAATCTGCTCACTGGAATCCCAAGTTTGGTTTTAATAAAAAGCGTATCGGTACGCAAACTTAGCGTATCGGTACGATATAACGGTCATTTAAATATTGGGATGCCAACTAACTGGCAAGTCAACGGTCGAAAATTAAATGCAAAGATTTTTCAGAGATAAGCTTGTCGTATCGATATGGTTCCAAAGCTTTTCGGCACGGTATCATTCAAAAAGTTGCCCAGATGAATATCGTATCGATACGGGATAATACAGTATCGGTACGCTATATCTATAAAAATTCCAGTGGCTAAAAACTGTATCGATACGCCTAAGGGTATCGATACGCCTTGGCGTTTTGGTGAAGTTTGGCTTGAAAACATATCGGAAAAACTTAGAAATATTTATCATTTTAGAAAGATTTTTCTTAAGATATTATTTGGTTTAAAAGATTTGTCAATAGTGAGACTTTGAAGAGTACTTAAAAATTTATTGTTTTACAAATTAGTCCATAAGTTTAGATGTTAAATCAATTTTGGTTTCATAGTTATTCTACACCCGCCCCCTACGTCAGCTCCGACGACGACACTACGACCACCGACTGACGCATCTCAACGAAGAACACCCAATTGTCCTGACGGTGTCGAACACAACAGCTCCGAAAGCAACAAATTCGAGTTTAAAGTTTGTAGTGGAAGAAAGCGTAAAACCTATGTTTGATTTTGATATAACAAAGTGTTTTAAGGATTAAAATTAAAAACTTGAAATAGATTTTTAAGTCCTTCAAAAGGTTTTAAATCAACAAGGCTTTACTCTCGTTTGAAAAACTCAAACTCTAAAATATTTTCCAAGTGTTCGAAGGCCAAACTATTGAAAATGTCTATGCGTATCGATACACCCCTTGCCGTATCGATACCTTTTTTACAAACTTGGCCACTGGAGAGATTCGTTTTGATACGCCCCTTACCGCATCGAAACAGGGTATTAAAACAAATTGTATCTGTATCGATACGCTCTCTCTATAAAATCACATTGAGTTTGAATGGTGTACCGATACGGTGTCTCCCGTATCGATACAGATTTAAAGGAATTTTAAATTTCAGAGCCTTAAATGTTTTTGGTCGTTGATGTCAATTGGTAGATGACAAACGTTTAAAAAGAGTTGGTTAACTCGTACAGATACGCTCTTTCTCGTATCGATACGGATTTCTCCATTGAGCTTTGAAGTAAAAATTGCATCGGTACGCTTCTATCCGTATCAAAACGGATCCATATCCCGTACCGATACGCCTACACGCGTATCGATATGCCCCTCTTATAATTGTTCAACGGCTCTTTTTGTTTTGAGACATGTATCGATACGTCTTCCCGTGTACCGATACGGTAGGCTGCAGAAGTATATTTATAGTGGAAAGATAGGGTCCCAACGGCTATAATCAATACCCTAATCACCCAAACGGTTAGAATTAATGGAGAAGGTATAAAATCAAGCCAATTGGAGACCAGCAACAACTATTGCATCCAAAAGAAACATCTATACAAAAATCCAAGCTCAAAGCTCCTAATTTCTCATTCTTGTAAAATTCCAAATTGTGTTGAGTGTAATTCCTATCTTATATTCCAATTTCGGTCGAGTGCTTGTATCAAAAGGGGCAAATTTGTATTGTGAGATATTCTACTTGCCTTAAAATTCTTCTTTGTATCCTAGTGAGGGCTTGGTCAAATTTTGGATAGAAAATTGACTGGTATTGTAAATGTTACCTCTTAAGATTAGAAAAGGGGAAGAGCAATTAGTGAATTGTTGAAAAATCCTTAGTGGTAGTTAAAGTAGTAGATGTAGAGTTCATTTGAAAATTGAACCACTCTAAATTGTCTTGTTCTTTAATTTTAGTCATTCCACTTTCTCCAACAAAATTTTAAAAACTCAATTCACCCCTCTTAGCTTTATCAATTAATTGATCCACTCAAACAGAAAGGAAAAAGAGGAAGAAAAAGAGAAGAGAGAGTAAAAGAAATCAAATTTTGTTTTCCTCCCCCTTTCACAACCACTTTAATTGAAAAAAAAAAGTTGCCTTCCAACCAAAGGTGGGTAAATCCCACCCGGTCATCATTTTTCATCAATTGACATTCATTCATATTTTGCATTAAAGAGTAACATTTTAAAGAAAGAAAGAAAGAACCACATTAATATTTTGATCGGAAAAGGTGCAACGATAATTATTTAAACAAACTAATGGTATTATAAAATAAAAATATAAAGACCAAATCCCGAATTTGAGTATAATAGAGGGACTAAAATCATATTTTGACCTTGTATCAACATGCAACTTCAAAAGGATAGAAAGAAGGAAAATAAAGCATTAATGGATGATAGTGAAGCCTCAGGCTCAAATGTTGGCATCACAAACACAGTTGGAAGTTGAATGCCATCACCGGAATTAACATTTCAAGCACTTCATGTCGTGCTAAGTTGCAACATATATTATATAGTAAATTATGAGCTAAATAAACAATGGCAAGTTTTATAGTGATTCTTGAATCAGAAAACGAGACTGCTGATTAATACTGACGTTAAGGTAACCGTGAGGTTGTCATCAAGCTCCGTGCTAATTGGAAGGGACTCCACCAGGGCTGAGGCAAGAGATACAACCAAGAAACCCAAAACCATCCCCCAACTCTTTTGAATGTATCCAAAGTAGGAAAAGTAATACATATACCTGTTACATTATTGGTTGCTCGGCATTAATGCTAATGCTACATCATGTTGATGCTTAACATTGTACGGGAAAACCAACTCACAACTTACCCTACACAAGACAAAAAACCGGCTGTGGCCATTGCAACACTACCAGCTATGGACTTGTTCCTGTTGTAAGCAAGTTTCTGTCTACCAAATCGTCTTCCTACAACATCAGCGAAACCTGTACAGATAACGATATATATATGGTAAAGTTTGCACTTCTCATGGCACCCCAAAAATCACCCCATTCAGTGTTTCAAACAAGTAGTTGAAATGTTCATCTGTAACTCGAGCTAAATCAATACAGAAGAAAGGACAAAACAAATGAATTAGTTAACAGTTACCATCTCCGGCACAAAGGTTACATATTGCAGCAATTCCAATAGGTGAAGTCCTCCAGTATACCGCACAAGCCAAAGTAACCGTTATAGCATAATAAAGTGGTCCTTTAAGAAGTTCCCTGATGTAGCCAGTAAGTTAAGGTCAAGTTGAACAAGTCCTAATAAATGATAAACAATAAAGACCCTATTTCATTTTCAGATTATCAAATAACAACTTTTAAGGAAAAACTTCACATATACAATTTGATGGATTTAATTTGGCTGGAAGAAAATAACCAACAAGAGAAAGCAGCTAGCAAGATAGATATTCATAACATAGACATTAAGTTTTAAACTGTAATCGAACCTGTAGTCTCCATATCTGCTCATTGATTTCACAGTGGCTTCATCTTTCCAAATTCCAGAACCTATAAGAAGCATTCGTATAATGTTGACACCAGGAGTAATAGCTGCTAAAGTTGCTCCACGAAATCCTGCACTGCAACGATAAGTATTAGCTATTTTACACGGCAACCAGTATAGCCTGCATTGCTAAGGACTAAGGAGACTACCTGAATAATGGCCAGCAAAGCATGAAAACTAGCCCGATGCTTATATGCACAAGCTTCCGATTCAGTTTCTGAACAACAAAACAAAAAAGTCGTGAAGCCTTTACAAAAGAAGGAATTCTGAAAGAAAAAAAAAGTATCTTGAATTTTGATGTTATGTCTCTTTAAAGAGACTGGTTTACTTTGGGAATCAAGTGTTTACTTGTAACATCCTAGCACCATTCCTAGACGAATTAACAGATATTTTTTTACTCAATACATGAAGTTGAACAAGGCCAGTCATAAAAAGCTGTAATTATGATTTTAATCCCTCTATCATACAAAAATTTAAGATTTAACCCCTTTACTTTACAAGGTTGTTATTGATAACACTACTAATTGCTGCAATTGAAGTGATAATGTTGAATTTTCTTTACTATTATTTTATCACAAAATCATGGTCTTCTGGAAATCCAGTCAACCATTTTTGATCAATAACAAATTTAGTTGTCTTCTTTAAAAAAAAAAACATGTCATTACTTTAATGAAAAAAGCTAATGGTGTTATTAATTTAGATCTACTAATAACATTATAAAAGAAAAGGTAAAGTTGAGATTAAATCTAAAATTTCATCATAGTAAAAAGACTAAAACTAAACCGCCATACAAGTCAATCTTCTTACATGAGTCAACAAGCTTTAGGGTTGTTATTTTATGATGTTAGCCTTAATTGTTTTATCAGACATATAGATAAGACGGGTAGGATTATTAGTTATCTCTAGGTTTAAATCTAGAGTTAGAATTACAACTTAATTTGCAACACTGGCCTAATTAACGTAAATAAGCTGTAAAAAAGTTACAGCCGCATCATTATCATTATTCTTCTGAATCAATACAAAAACTAGAGGTTTTCTCTGATCCTAAGTTTTCCCTATTCGCATTTCAGTCACTAATTCTGCTGTTTTTCCATTTATATCACATCATATTGCTAAATGCTAATTGCTATCCAGAACCAAAAGTCAGTAGGAAATGGTAAGATTTACTAATTTGAGGGCAGTTGTCCCTATGGAGTATAATTTAAAATGGATGAATTATATCAAGCTTAGTTTTAGAATTTAGATCCAGATGCTATAAATATAATCTGGAAGACGAACAAGGCAACTTTTTAGCGACAGAAGCAAAGTAGGTAACTGACCTGATCTACGCCTCGTTTGGCTGTTTCTTTCCAGAGTAAGAGAAAAGCGAATATAACGCCGCAGCAAACCACCGTGGCTAACAAGTCAGACACCAGCGAGTTTTCGGATAACATTATTAACCGCCGCGAATAATATCTCCCTCAACCTTTGCCCAAAATGAAAGAAAACTACATACCAAACGAAAGTACTCTCTATGAACATTTACCCACATTCCATACAAAATTGGAAAAAAGGTATAAATTTCGCTGATGAATCTGCATAAATCTAATAAAATATTAATAAAAGGAAAAACAACCCTCGTAAGCTGCCAAACATTTTGGACTACTGGACAGAGTTACCAAGTCAGCATTTGCTAATTGAAAACGAAATGTTTCAGCGCAAAACTATGAGGAGGATAATGAAACGATGTGGGCGGAGTTTTGACCTGGTCACTATATTTTGAAAGGTTACAATTTAATTATTCTGTTTATCGATTTGTAACAAAGAAATCACTATACTATTTTTTATAAAAGGTACGCAAATTATAAGTTTATAATTTGATCACTCAACTTTTAATTTTATTCAAAATTGTTAGATAATTCTTTTCTAATTTTATACAGTTTGAAGTAAGATCAATTCTTCATTAATCTTATGTTCTTTTTGGACAAAAATTCTTTAATACTTGTATACTTTGTGAATCTAAAAAATAATAAGAATATTTTTTTACTTATTATTGAATTACCATTTATATGAAAGATAAATAAAGTCGCTTGTGATTAAAGAATTAATTTTTAATATTTAAAAATATCTTGTACCTATACTTTTTTGCTAAGAATAATTAGCACTTTTTGTGATAAGATCAGATTTTTTATCCTTTGTAATTAGTAAACTTGCCTTGTTGTTCAAATTTACTTAGGGTTTTTTTTCCTGTTGTCCTCCCAATTACCCAAACTTTGCTCGAACTAACTGTTTCCCTTTATATTTTTCTCAAACCCAAAAATGTGAATATGAAACTATTTATTTTTAATAAACTCTTCGAAATTTACTTGGATATACAAAAGTTCTTTGATCCAAAAGATAGAATATATATGCTTGGAGTAGATTATGAGGGAAATAGAGAAAGGGAGCAGCCGCTAGTAATGGTGGACGATCTTTTTCAATAATCTATTGACCCAAATCCATTGGAAATGCGTTTGGCAAGTATTTGATAAACACAGACAAGTTAGAGATGTCTTTGTACCAAACAAACGAACAAGGGATGGATTGAGATTTGGTTTTCTGCGGATGGCGACTAAGATAGATGTTAGAAGGGCAATTGAAAGATTAGATGATAAGTGGATATATGGCTCCAGGTTGAGAGTATCATTGGCTAAAAGGGAAAGGACAGATTCGATCTGGAATCGACATGTTAATGTAAAGGAGGCGGCGATAGAGAGTACGAATAACAAAACAAATCGTAAAATTTTGATTATTCAAGGAGTAAAGGATGCGAGTAAAATTGAAATGCTGAGATGTTGTGCTATTGCGTGGTGTCGATAATCAGTGGTGATAACTTCGTTGGCTAAGGAATTGAAGGCAGCTAAAGTGGAAGGTGTATCACTAATGCGCATAGCGGGATCAAGAGTATTACTGTTGTTTGAGGACATTGAGGCGCGTCAATTAGGTTTATCCAGGATTGAGCTACAAAATTGGTTCACAAGGGTGCAAAATTGGGAGCCAACATTGGATAAGGGTAATAGGCGAGTGTGGTTAGCGATCAGTGGGATTCCGATGCATGTGTGGTCGCGTGCTACATTTGATAATTTGGCAGCATATGGGGGCGAATGATGCGATGTGATGATACGATGATTGACCCAAAATCATTTGAAGGGGGAACATTTTGATTGAAACAAACCAAATGGAGAAAATTGAAACGGAGGTGATGTTACAGGTGAATGGATTATCTTTCAAAGTTCATGTGAATGAGTTTGAGTCGTTGATGGATGATCATTTATGTGCAAAGTGTGAGATGGCTATTGACTGCGAGCTTAGCTCGATTAATGAGGGTAAGGAGATGAATGAAGGAATAGAAGAGCAAGTAAGATCACATGAAAACGATGGATTGGTGGAAATACAAAATGAGGAAGATAGACACATGGACAATGAATCTAAGGGGACGTTGAAGGAGGAGGAGAGGGTAGAAATAGGGCAGGTGAATAATTCAACGAGTGGAGACGTACAGGGTAAGAGCTAGAAGATAGGGGACATGGTTAGTTCAGGGGATTGGATGGCAGAGAAAGCTGTAGGAATGGTGTCGAGAATGGAATCACAATTGTTGGATACCAATAACTAGATGGGAGATAATGAATTAGTTGATTGTCCTGTTATATTTGGTTTTGTCCCGTGTGAGACTAATGATGGGGGATGAGTGTCGAACCAATACAAGCAATTGAACCAACTGAAGCAGGCCTATTGGGGGATTGATTAGATGAGAGGTTGGGTACGGAGGATGAGATGCTAGATTTGGAGATAGGATTTCAATAAAAAAGGACTCTCAAAACACGATAGGACAACAATTTGAGACGCAACATGAGTCTTTTCATACAGATAAAGCAAACATAAATAAAAAAGGGGGCAGAGGCAGGCCGCGAAAAATAAACCAGGAAAGTGTTAGTGCGACGGAAAAAAATAGCGTTTGTTCGCAACAACAACAGTTGATCTTGCATAAGGCTGGGGAAACTATAAAATTGGGGAAGTTAGTAGGAGCAAGTACGGTAGGGAATGAGGAAGCAATTATTAAAGATATAGCTGATATTATTGTCGAAAGAGAGCGTATTTAGGTGTGATAATGAGGGTGCTGTCACGGAACATTAGAGGGTTAGGCGCAGCGTTGAAAAAGAGAGTTGTTGAGAGTTTGTTGCTGCAACACAAATGTGGGATTGGGTTTATCGTGGAGTCGAAACTAGAAGACATAGCAGAGATTTTGATTTGGAAGGTGTGGTTTACAGATAAATTTAAGTTTGTGTTTTCCCCTTCACAAGGCCAACCGATGTTGTTTGGGAATTAGATTGTTTTGTCCTTGAGGAAGCGATTGTTGAGAGTCATTTCATTTTATTTCGATTTGGGGAGTGGAAGTGCCGCCCAAGGTCCAATATTTTTTATGGTTTATCTTTTTGAAGCGACTGCCAATGATTTGTTTTCTTATGGAATGTGGTATTTCGTTTGGTTCTTTGGAGGATGCTTGTTTATGGTGTAATGAGGGGAAAGATGAGATTGACCATATCTTGTTTTCTTGTATGGTGATTCGAAAGTTATGGTGTTTATTATTTGCGTGGTGGGGTGTGGATTTAGTTTTGCCGCGAACATTGGATGAGTTTTGGGTACAAGGTGCTTGTTTGTTCTCGGTTATCTTACGTAAGTGGTGGATCGTTGGTTGTGCTACAGTTTTGCGGTCAGCTTGGCTGGCTCGAAATGATATTTTGTTCAATAAGAAGAAGTTACCTATAGATGAACTTTTCTTCTTGATTAAATTGAGATAGTTGCATTGGGTGAAAGTGATGAGTGTAGAAAAGCACTATTTTTATGACCCCTTTTACTCATATTATTGTTAGGCTTAAGTTCATTTTTGTTGCATTTTTAGTCATTCATATACATTTGCATTGTTTCCTTTGTGGTTGTGCTTGATTTCATGTTTCGGTTACTTTTTGTGGAAAAAGATACTACTTTGGTATTTTATTTGTGCATGTTAGGATTTCCGTGGTAAATTGCAAATTGCTGAGGCAATTCAGGAAGGATATGCCGAACCAGTTGCCAAGGCAATCGCCGACAATTGAGGATAAGATGAAGTGGTAGTTGAAATTGATGACTGGATAAACCCAACATGGCGTGAAGCAAAGGTAAATCCTAGAAGAGTTGGAGTTTTATGAAAAGATCAAAAGGAGATTAAATTCCATGAAAATAGGAGGAGTTTTTTGAGGATAAGTAAATAAAAGAGATTTATCTCTTTAATGCTATTTAACCAACTTAACTTCCTCCTCAAGAAAGACTTTGACCTAGCCATCTCCTATAAATAGAAGACCTAGCCGCCTACTTCAAAGGGAGGTTCGATTGAGAGGGAAAAATAAACCAAAGGGCTGCTCGACATTTTCTTCTTCTTCCTCTTTGTTCAATTAGATTCATGCTAGGGAAATTAATCTTTGTATATCTTTCGAACCCAGCCATGAACTAATTCTATTTGGCTCGGGTTATTGTGTATTTGTGGTTGTGAGAATGATTAGGTTTGGTTAGGTATTTGAGTTTGCAATTTTAATTCAAGGTTTGTTCATTCTTGGTTCTTAATTTTGTTTGCGAGTGAATTGGGAGAGGATCTCGTGAAATCATCCATTTATCTAATATCATGAGAGTTAGATTCAAGAAACGAATGAGCATGGTCTTTATTTAATCAATCGATGGTGAAGACTAATTTGACTTAGGGATAAGTTGCAAATTTCAACGGATAAAAGGAGTGCAAGATCGGTTGTTGTCCACCCTTGGTTCACGCAGGGATGTATTATCAAGGCATGCACAATTAACCAGTGTTTTGGATTAAGGATAAGGAGAAACCATTGAAGAACGCTTCACCGAACCTTAAAGGTTGTCGCCCAGTTGCCCAGGAAATCGCTCTACCAGTTGCCCAGGAAATTGCTCTACCAGTTAACCAGGAAATCTGACTGATGCTAGTTGCCAAGGCAATCAAGTTGCTCTTGCACTCAATTACCATGACAGTCCATTCAACTACCACTCCACGACTCACGATAATCCGACCTACTCTCTTAATTCGATCACTCCTATCTTTATTTTGTTTAGTTTATTTTACTTTTTATTCATGATCTACAATTTTATTTCTTTTACAACGTAGTAACTTAAGCAAAGTGGCCCAAATCAATCCCTATGGAGATGATACTCTATACTTATCACTTTATTACTTGCGACATGTATACTTGTACCATTTGCATGCACTCAAAACACACATCAGAAAGCTACGACGATGGATGCATTGATTATGGAGGCTAGCTAGTGGGATATTCCTCGCTTATGTTATGTGTTGAAGGGTGAGGTTGGTAGTCGTACAAAAGTTGTCTGGCAACCGCCGGTGGTAGGAGTTCTGAAATTCAATGTGGATGGATCCGCTCGAGGTAAGTCGGGGATGGCAGGTTGTGGAGGGGTGTTGCGTGATTCATCGGGGTGTGTTTTGGCTATGTTCTCGGGTCCTTTAGGTGTTTTGGAATCCAATGAAGTAGAGGTGAGAGCCATTATGGTTGCTCTAGAAATGGTAGTGGACTCGAAATGGGGCGGGACCTATCCGATTGTAATTGAATCTGATTCTCGTGTTGTTATCACATGGGTTTTACATGTGGAGCGACGTCCTTGGCGTTTGTGGCAGTGTTTTCGTGTTATTGATGAGGCTTGCGCATGTCTATATGATGTGAGTTTTGTTAACATTTTTAGGGAAGTGAATGGATTGGCGGATGCATTGGGCAAGGGAGGGGTTGAGCGTTCGACATGGTTTTGTGTAGTCAAGTGAGGGGCGGGCGCGAGGGGTTGCGATGTAGCTGCTATTGTGTCGATTAGCTTTGGTAGGATTTGGTGGAGGGTGCTTTACTGGGCAAGGAATTTTGAGTTTCGGAAGTTATGCACTAGGTGATTTTATGGTGTTTGTGGTGGTGTGAATTTCCTACTGCTCCATATGGGTTGTGGGGACGTGTTTTTGGGAGTTTTTGTTTGTTAGCTTTGTTTGTAATCGTTCGAATGTACTCTTTTCCTCCATTTTAGGTTAGGGATGTTTTTGATGAGGCATTCGAATGATTCTTCATGTATGATTCTCACTTCTAATTAAATCGTACGTTTTCAGATAAAAAATGTTCTTTGATCCTTATTTTTAACAAACTCTTTAGTGATACCAAAATTTGATTTAACATTACCATCAAAATGGAGACTTTGTTTCTCCCATTTTGACAATAGTTGGTTTTTAATCTTGATTATTTGTTTTATCTCTAGTATGTTAGTAGTGGTAGTTTCCTTGTATTAGTTGGTGTTGCAAATAAGTTTTAGAAAACATGTATTTTGCAAAGAATTTTAACCAATTTCTATTATAATTTAATTTAAAATGTATCTTTAAAATTTATTTAGTTAAAGAAAAACTATTAAGCCTTTATCTAACCTATGCATGCATAGGTTAAGGGTCATTTAAGAGCTTGCATTAAATACAATATTTTATTTGAAAAAATCTCCACCATTCCATGTATTATAAAACCTTAAAAGATTCCATTGAAAAAACTCTCATTTAATGTATTAAGGTTTAGGATTTATGGTTTTTAGGGTTTAGAGTTTTATGGTTTAGGGTTTACACTTTAGAGTTTATGATTTTAGGGTTTATAGTGTAGGGTTTAAAGTTTAGGGTTTTATAATTTATGGTTTAAGGTTTTATGGTTTAGGGTTTAGTAATACATTGAATGACAGTTTTTCAATAGAATCTTTTAGGGCTTTATAATACATAGAATGATAGAGTTTTTTTTTTCCAAATAGAATCTTGTATTTAATGCAAGCTCTTAAATGACCCCTAACCTATGCATGTATCCATAGGTTAGACAAAGCCAACTATTAAAGATAATTGTTATATCAAAATCAATATTTAATTATTTAATATTATAAAGTGGACTTGATGAATTCATTGATCTAAGTGTTTGGGTTCTTACTCTTAATGAATTCATATCCCTTGATTTGGGTGATTTTAGTGAGCTGAACTTGATGAATTTACGAATTTAAATTTGAGAGACCGATCTTATTAAATATTATTAATGACTTTCATATCCCTTGATTCAGGTGGTTTTTATTGAAGTAGACTTGATGAAATCACCTACGTAAGTGTGAAAGATTAGTCATCTTCCATAAAATATTTTGGGTTGCCTTTCTAGAGCACTTACCAATCAACATCCTGAGATGTATTGGTTAAATTGTAGATCTATCACGAAACTCAATTGGACCTTGAATTAGTCACGTGTCATAAGTTTACACATGTTTTAACAAGTATTAGTTTACTTATGTCACTATGTACTAGTTCAAATCTAACAAATATTAGCATTTAAGATGTTAATGTCCTTATTACTTTTTTCTCACATTTTTTTTATTTTTTGTATTAGTTGGGGATTGTTAATACTGCAAAGAAAAAAAAATTAAGATTTTATTTTTACATTTCAAATTGAGTGGGCGATTTTTTATAAAAAGAAGGCTTTAGTTATTCATCTTTTAAAAAAATCTTGGTTTATCTGTTCCTTTCTTTCATCATCATTTTCCTCTCGAAAAAAGTAATATTGATCAAGTTTTATCTTCCTACTCAGGGGTACGAAATTACTTTTAAAACAATGATTTTTTTTAACCACAACACATTAAATGTATTCTATTTAGGGTAAATTACAAAATCATCACTGAATTTTGCTCTTTGACCTATTTTGGTCATTGAACTTTCATAATGATCAATTTACTCACTGAATTTTATACATTGACCTATTTTGGCCCCTCCACTGTTAAATAATTAACGGTGTTATGATAAGGCACATGAAACCAAAACTACAAGTTTTTGGGAAAACTTAATTTGCATCAAAATGACGTCGTTTCCTATCCCTATAAAAAACCTTTTTTTCATTGTGCCTTCATTTTCTCGGTTACAAACATTTCTTTCTCCCAAATAAAACCCTAGCCATCGTGTCAACATCGCCGTTATCGCTCCGATATCCTTCTTCATTCGACGTGACCATCAAACCACTCCTCTCCTTCCCCTCTTCATTTTTGTCTAATTAGACTTTCATATTGCCCCTCGTTTGAGTCATATCTGAAATTTCATTACCAGTCTCATATCCTCTCCTATCTTAGCATCTTCAACTCCATTTTGTTGTTTGAAAAAATGGCGGCACTTGTTGTAGGGACGCCATAGATGCAAATCAGAGTAATCCATGAACTTGCTCCTCCGCTTATTTTTCGGCGCTATTTTTGTAAAAATCTCTCTGTCTGCGCTTCAGCTGATGCCGATGCACCAGTCAGAGTTAGTTTTGCTCCTTCTCCGATCAAAAATTTCCATGTCGACGGTTGTACGACTGTGTAAAGCTTACTTCGAATGTGGGTATAACTCTCTATTTTGGTTCTTTATTCCTTGCTAAATTGCCCATTTGTTTGTTACACACTTGCAACAAAGGCAAAAACAAATTCGGGGTAATGAAGAACCTTTCAATTTTTTTTAATTATTTGATCATATCTCCAACTCTTTTTATGTTATACAGTTCAATTGGATAAACTGTAGTTGCAGGAACTTTCTCCAACTCTTTTGTAAACTGCATCTTTAGTTAGGAAATCCACAACTGAAAAAGAAAGTTTGCTTAGACATCTTTGTGTTAGCTTTTCCTATAAGTTAATCCTTCTTCATTTTCTTGATAAGCTCAATCATTGAAATGATGAGATATATTTATCTAGATTTTAGACCCGAGTTCAATCGGATTCAGAAGGGCTCAGGTGAAGCTTCGGGACCATGATTTTTTAATGAGACGGAGATACTTTGGGGAGGGGAAGGTGATGTCGGCGGGGTTTGAGTAGAATTTAGGAATTTTAGTTTTTGTTTTATTTTAAATCCTACATGTTAACAAAATATAAATAAATAAATCAACGTTACATCCAAATATTAATAAAATAAGTCACGTCATCGGGCTGTTAATGAGAAAGTTGAGGAGTGACCAAAATAGGTCCATGTATAAATTTCAGTGAGTGAATTAATAGAGATTGTAGGTAAAAAGGTGAGGGGAGACCTTGACGACATTGTTTTAGCTATTTGTGCTTCGTAGAAGGAGACAATAAATAGAATTGGGGTTTCAAGCCCTCAGCATAGGAGGAAAACTTTATCATGGTTACAATGCTTGAGATTGGCTTATATCCAGAATATTTACTATTTACATAGGGTAACTGTTTTGCAGGAACTAAGAAAAAGAATTCAACAACCAAAAAACTTGGGCGACTTTATGATCCCAACTTTACTGGACCTTGCCTTGTAAACCTGTATATAAAGAAACATAAGCTTTGAGTATATAAATGGGCAATGAAATTCTTGGCCCAAATTCTTTGTAGAAATACACTTTCTGGGACAAGTATTTTCATTGTAGGAGCATGGCGTCTCAGATGGGGAGTACCGTGAGCGACCGTTCAAGACAATAAAAATAATGATTTATTTTTTAAATTAAATAATGTTGCAATAAAATAATTAAGGCAAATGTCAAGATTCGAACCCAAATCAAGGGTGAAGCAATGAGCATTCATGACCACTAGGTCAATTAGTGGATCTCAAAAATAATAATTTATTAATGACATATTAAATTAGTTGTTCAATGTAATTAAATATGCTTTCGTTCTACCCATTATTAAGTTTTTTTTTAAAGTCCCGAAAATATCTGAGATGACTCTGTGTAGGAGCATTTGCATACAAGTTTCAGAAACCTGATTTTTTTTAGTTTTAGATTCCCTCACGTAGACCTATAAATGAGACGTTTTGGATTAAGCATTTTTGTCTAGTTTTACTTTTAGGATACAAACCTAAAATATGAAACTAAACATATATTTAAAATAAGACAAAACTGTTCGAAATTTTGTATAACTTAGAATATAAATTTCAAATTTTATTCAACTTCATTTGCATTGATGAATTGTTAACAACAATCACTGATATGTACACGTATCTCAAACCAAGAAATGTTCTCAGCCTCAGAAAGATTCCCACAAAATTCTTAGTTTAACAATCCAGGGGCAATAGTTGAATATGGATGCAAATTGGCCATTGTCCATCTTTATCTCAATCAAAGAAAACAAGGCGATGCAGAGTCCTCACACTTTCTTGGCTCCTTTCCTACCAAAGATTAGGATATATTCTTGTAACACCCCGAAAATCGGTCTAGTCGGAATTGGATTTTGATGACCGGAGTATCGATAATAAAATATTGAAATGTCGACTCTTCGCCATAGATTATATTGCTATATTGTCATAGGACCTTAAGTAAACAAAGTCCTTAGTTAAGATTGCTTGGAGAATGCTCAAATTAGTGTTCTTAAGCTAGGTGTTTCGATACAATCAGACCCGTACCGAAACAGCCTAGGTAAGGCGTTTCAAAACGTTTATAGGCGTTCCGAAACGATTCTAACGGTATTAACTAACTTTTGGACTTTTGCTCAACCGTTTTGATACGTTTCCTCTCGTTTTGAAACGTGTCCTCTGTTTCAAATATATTTAAAGGATAAATTGAAGAGAAATGATTAGGTGATGACTCACCTAGTTTCCTGCTATCCTCTATGTGATTTCTAATCAGTGAAGATAAATTATAGTTATCTATTTGCTTATTTTGGAAAGGACAAAGGAAAGGTAGAAATATTATTAAATAAGCTTACCTTAGTTGGGAGGAAACCTTTCTATTGGTTGCAAGGGAGGTGGCAAAAATGATCGAGGTTAAAATAAATAAAGGAAATTGAAAAGGGTCTCATCTTTTGTTTGAGCTTCACCGAAACCAAATTCCATTCTTTGTCTTGAAGAGACAAGCATTGGATCTAGCAAACCCTTGGTAGGAGGAAATCTTCTTATTGGCTAAGTGGGAGGTGGAGTAATGAATAGACTTTGGCTTTTTATAAAAGGAAAGCTCTCATCTTTTTTTTAAGCCTCACCGAGACAAACACCCATCTTTTGTTCAAGATAATAAGCAAGCACCACCATTGTCATCTTCAACCTTGAGCTTTAAGCACACACCTCTTTATTGTGAGCCATAAGCTTTGGATTTCCTTGATTTAAGAACACCAAGTTATAGCTATCGATCGGGTAAGTGAAAGCCCTAAGTTAGCCATCGATTCTCTTGACTATTGAATGATCAATTTCAAGCTTTAAGATAAGCTTTGTCTATCGCTAATGTGTAGAACTAATGTTTTGATATAATAATTGAAAAATGTTTTGGACTGATTTAAAAAGTATTTAAAACAATTTCCAAAGTCTAAATATTCTGAAACTATGTTTAGGGATGTTTTTAAATGGGTTTTTAATGTGTTTCAAAGCCAAATTTCTCAAACTTGTCCAGGTGTTTCGAAACACCATAGGGCGTTTCGAAACAGGGGATTCCAGTAGCGATTTCGTTTCGAAACGTGTTTCGAAATGGGCTTTCCCTGGACTTGATTTTTGCCCAGCGTTTCGAAACGGGCTAAGCCGTTTCGATACGCCCACGTGGCAATGACCCCAACGGTCATAAACCCCAACGGCTATTTTCCCAACCAACTTTTAAATGCAGACGATTCGATACGGTCCTATAACGTTTCGATACGGGTTTCGAAACGGCCAGGAGGCGTTCCGAAACGGACATGAGGCGTTCCGAAACGGCCAGGAGGTGTTCTGAAACGGATGCCCTGACAGACTGCAACGGCTCTTTCTACATTGAGAGTGTTTCGAAACGGCATCTAGCGTTTCGAAACGGGGAGCTGCAGAATGCATTTATGGTGGAAATTAAAGTCCTCAACGGCTCCAATTTGATCCCAACGGCAAGTAACGGCTACAAACTCAATTGGGGAGTATAAAAGGGACCTCCAAGCATCAAGAGAAGGCTAATGATCATATTGTCAAACATCAAATGATCAAATATTGTCTTAGTGCCTAAATTGTCAATTCTTGTATAGACAAACACTAGTGAGCCAAAATTGTCAAATTTGCTCAAGTGTTTTAGGTTTTGGGTGAGTGCTTCATTGTGCAAACAAACACCTATTAGAGGGTTTAAGTTTGCTTTTATTGTCTCTTTGTAAAAGAGGGTTTTGATCAAGGCTTTGGGTAGAAGCTTGATCGTTTGTAAGGGTTTCCTCCTAAGCCTAGAAAAGGGGACGAATCAATTAGTGGAATTGGTTGTGAAATCCTTAGTGGGAAGCTAAGGTAGTGGATGTAGACCTTGGTTAGAAGGTTGAACCACTATAAATCATTGTGTCTTTATTCTTTCTAGCTTCCAAAACTCTTCCACCCAAAAATCCACCTCTCCACCACTTGGTGAGCTAAATTGGTTGAACGAATCGAGCACCACACAACTCAACAATTGGTATAAGAGCTTGGCTCAATTGAAGGGGATTCACATCCTTTTGAGAAGATCTGGCAAGCTCGATCACTAGTTCATCAACCGGCTCAAAATGGCGCAATCCATAGACAAACGGCCTTTCTTCGACGGAACATTCTATGCCCATTGGAAGATAAAGATGAAGTTCTTCATCAAGTCTAGAGATTACAAGCTATGGGACATAGTTGAAGATGGTCCGTTCGTGCCTCAACGAAGCAAAGCGGAGTGGAGTGCCGACGATCACAAGAAGATGGAGCTAAATTGCAAGGCCTTGCACATCTTGTTTTGTGCTTTTGGCCCATCCATCTACGAAAAGATGTCTTCTTGTGAGAGTGCCAAGGAGGTATGGGACAAGCTTGAAGTCACATACGAGGGGACCGATGAAGTCAAGGAGACCAAGATTAGGCTCCTAACCTTAGAGTATGAGAACTTCAAAATGGATCCGGAGGAAACATCGAGAAGATGTTTGATAGATTCTCCACCAACACCAACGGTCTTAAAGGTTATGGAGAAGCCATCCCGGAGGAAAAGCTTGTTCGAAAGCTCATCTACTCACTTCCCAAGTCTTGGGACTCAAAGAGGACCGCCATCATCGAAGCCAAAAATTTGAAGACTTTGAAGCTTGATGAACTCATGGGGTCACTCCTTACTCATCAAATCATGAAGAAGAATAAAGAGGATGAGAAGAAAAGGGAAGAAATTAGAGCTATGGGAGAGAAGAAAATCAAAGGGCTTGGCATCAATGCTAGTGCCATGGCTCTCAAATCCTCCACTTGCAATCATGTCTACTCAAGTGAAGAGGAGGATGAAGAAGAAGAGATAGTTCATCTCTTCAAGAAGTGTGCCCCGTTCATGAAGAAAGCCTTGAGAGAGCTTGAACGAGAACCTAAAAGAAAGGAGAGGGCAAGCACTTCAAGCCATAAGAAGAAGGCACATGTGGCTACTTGGAGTGATGAGGACTCCACCGACGATGAACAAGCCAACCTTTGCCTTATGGCCATCGAAGAAGATTCAAGGGTAACTTCTAATTCATCTACTTCATGTTCTTACTCCTTTGATGAATTACAAGATGCCTATGATGATTTGGTTTTAGATTTTAAAAGCCACATTTTGAAAAACAAAAAGTTGGTTTCAAAGTTAAAGACTCAAAAATGATTTGCTTTCTAAAACCAAACTTGAACTTGAAGCAAAACTTGAAGAGTTTGAATTAAAATGTCTTGATTTACAAAAATTGCTTCAAAAGGTTCAAGAAGAAAAAGATTTGATTTCCAAAGAACTTGAAAAGAAATTTTTTTTTGGAAAATCAAATTTTTATGTTAGACAATCTACTGCCCCTAGATTTAAAAATGGTAAATGTTTTAGAAGTGTTTGGGTCCCAAAAGGACTAACCACTTCAATTAAAAAGGATGACTTGAAAAATGGATTCCAAAGGGGTCAAAAATTTGTGCTACTAACGTTCATGGATCCAAAGCAATTTGGATACCAAAAGTTACTTGATTGTCTTTTGCTAGGTGTGATGGAGATGTTCAACAAGTCAAACATTGAGGGGGAGCTCCATGCACACAAGGAAGAACACTTGAAGAAGGAAGGCTTCACATCCTACCTTGAGTTCAAGTGTTGGTAAAATTCTAGTTGTTTTTGATTTCTTTTGTTAATTTTATTTTAAATTCAACTAGATGATCATATATGTTGTGACTAACATTTTGATGATGCTTTGAGTAAGGGGGAGCCATTTTAAAACCAAATTCTTACTTTTGTCAACTTTTTACCTCTATTGTTATTTTTGAACTTAATGTTTTAAATTCCTTTTGATATAACAAAAAGGGGGAGAAATGGTTTGAAAAATTGAATTTTCAAATGAATAAGGGGGAGCTTTATTTGATTTCATATCTTTAGTCTCTTATTCACATTTTTAAAGTTAAAGGGGGAGAATCCCAAACAATTTTTCAAGAGAGTTTTATTATATCAAAAAGGGGGAGATTGTAGAACTAATGTTTTGATATAATAATTGAAAAATGTTTTGGACTGATTTAAAAAGTATTTAAAACAATTTCCAAAGTCCAAATATTCTGAAACTATGTTTAGGGATGTTTTTAAATGGGTTTTTAATGTGTTTCAAAGCCAAATTTCTCAAACCTGTACAGGTGTTTCGAAACACCATAGGGCGTTTCGAAACAGGGGATTCCAGTAGCGATTTCGTTTCGAAACGGGCTTTCCCTGGACTTGATTTTTGCCCAGCGTTTCGAAACGGGCTAGGCCGTTTCGATACGCCCACGTGGTAATGACCCCAACGGTCATAAACCCCAACGGCTATTTTCCCAACCAACTTTTAAATGCAGGCGTTTCGATACGGTCCTATAGCGTTTCGATACGGGTTTCGAAACGGCCAGGAGGCGTTCTGAAACGGACATGAGGCGTTCCGAAACGGCCAGGAGGTGTTCTAAAACGGATGCCCTGACAGACTGCAACGGCTCTTTCTACCTTGAGAGTGTTTCGAAACGGCATCGAGCGTTTCGAAACGGGGAGCTGCAGAATGCATTTATGGTGGAAATTAAAGTCCTCAACGGCTCCAATTTGATCCCAACGGCTAGTAACGGCTACAAACTCAATTGGGAGTATAAAAGGGACCTCCAAGCATCAAGAGAAGGCTAATGCTCATATTGTCAAACATCAAATGATCAAATATTGTCTTAGTGCCTAAATTGTCAATTCTTGTATAGACAAACACTAGTGAGCCAAAATTGTCAAATTTGCTCAAGTGTTTTAGGTTTTGGGTGAGTGCTTCATTGTGCAAACAAACACCTATTAGAGGGTTTAAGTTTGCTTTTATTGTCTCTTTGTAAAAGAGGGTTTTGATCAAGGCTTTGGGTAGAAGCTTGATCGTTTGTAAGGGTTTCCTCCTAAGCCTAGAAAAGGGGACGAATCAATTAGTGGAATTGGTTGTGAAATCCTTAGTGGGAAGCTAAGGTAGTGTATGTAGACCTTGGTTAGAAGGTTGAACCACTATAAATCATTGTGTCTTTATTATTTCTAGCTTCCAAAACCCTTCCACCCAAAAATCCACCTCTCCACCACTTGGTGAGCTAAATTGGTTGAACGAATCGAGCACCACACAACTCAACATAATGGCTATTCAAGTATCGATATTGTTATATTGATCCTAATGTCTTCTTATTGCTTTTCCTAGCTCAAGAAGTGGAAAAGACTAATCCAACGCCTTCATCGAAAGCTAGGGATAAGGGTATCGCCATCCGAGAGGCTTAGGAGCTTCAAATTGTCAAGGTTATTGTAGTCAGAGTCTCGGGTTTAAGGGAAAGGTCTTCCTGGATCATTATTTGATAATTTAGATTACATCGCTAACATTGTTGTTGAAGAAATTGCATTGGATGATTAATCGAACACTTTGGTAAGTATTGCATCGATTCATTGTCCATAGCATTGCTATCATTGTCATGGAAGTCATTGAAGCATTGACATGTGGAATCATTGACAGGAGTTATTGCTATTGCTTATTGACATGGAAAATATGATTGTTTATTTATTGATATGAAACTATTGCCATCGAAGTATTGTTATTGATATTGATATGGAAATATTGTTAAGGAATCATGGATATTGAACTATTGTTATTGGACCTTGGATTCGAAGTATTGGATACAATTGGCATGCCATAGAATTCATGAGCTCATTGGTACGGGTGGACTACGGTCCTAAGGCTACGACCTATATTGATTTGGCGAGGCGGAGGGATGAATTGTGTATTGGTCTTATTGGCGATGTCGACGGGAATGAACATTTATTGATTTGGCGAGTAGGTGGAATTTGTGTATCCATATACCATGAATCGATCAAAGGGAACTATTGATTATTGATAATGTTTGTGTAACCCCCTTAGCCCGGCCTAGACGCCCGACCCGAACTAAGAAGATTACACGGGGAAAATCGAAGTCAACTCGTTAAAGTCAACCTCGATTAACGACCCTTTTTTTTTCTTTTATCTTCTCTAGATGCATATTATTAACCTATATGTTCAGCAAAACGATTAGGTGAAAACGGTACAACGATCGGAGTTCAATTAGGGGTTCAATTGCATACATTTGACTTTTAGGGACTAAACTTAAATTCCATAAAATACAGGGACTTTTAGGATTTTAAAGTTACCAATCTTCAATTAATCATGTAACATGCCAACATGTCAAAATTCAGCTCAAATGGATCATCCAAACTCATTCAATTGCACTCACAATGATCAGGGACCAAAATGCAACATTTCCAAACTTTGAAAGAGACTTTTAACTGAATTTTAACTACCCGTATCGATACACTTGGCCCTGTATCGATACGCGGGAAGACAGTAGCTAAAGAAGGGTTGAGCATATCGAAACTCTTCCTCGCGTATCGGTACGACCTTCAAACTTGGCCTAGGCGTATCGATACACGGGCAATCCATTTCGATACCCCTGTACAGAAATGCCTCATTTTGCCTTAGCGTATCGATACTCTTCCCTGTGTATCGATACGCGTACCAGATTTGCTCATTTTAACATCATTTAAACATACTAAATCACATCCAAACATGCTCAAATCACGCATACAAGTTATAATATATCTAATGGACTTTTAAACACCATCAAACAACAAAACATACTCATCAACCACTTCACATCAAGATGACATTTAGCTAGTCTAGCATGCTTAAGATATCAAGCTATAGAAAAGGTAAAACTTCACAAACAAACCATAGAACAATATAGAGGCCAGATACAAGTCCTCAATCAGAAAAAAAACATGCTTGAAACAACAAACATCTCCAACCAAAAATTAGAAAGTAGAAGTCCCACCCATTTCCTCTTATTACACTAAGGTTGAACCACATACATCTCTTAAACAAACCCTTGGATTCCTCTTGCTTTTGGGTTGCCTTGAAATGTTCAATTCTCTGCATTGATGAAACAAATGAGCGTAAGCATATAGCTTAGTGAGGATCGCAAAACAACATTCGTCAATGCATTTAACATGTCTTGCAAAACCTTAAATTTTATCACATGCTTTTTCATAAATCACGTCTTCTCAAGACAACAATGCATTTAATAAACATATGCTCATATATATCACTTAAAAATAGCAATTAAACCATTGCTCATGCTTTACCAAGCATCTCACGCATTCTTGCATCATTGACAAGCATCTCATGCTTCACATTATTCATTTACATTATATTGGCTCACAAGTGATAGTCCATAAACCATTTCAACACAAGACACAATCGTATACGCGGATTACAAGCGTTGCCCCACACGCTTCATACACACTACCGGACTACACAAGGGGAGATCAATGGCACAATCACAACCCCTCAACACCCGTGATGGAGATTAATGGCACAATCACAACCCCTCAACATCACTCATAGGTAGTTGTATAATTCCACTAACAAGAGTATGAGACACATACACAAGACACACACGGGACTAACCATTCACCGTTGTGATCTTAACCTCAATCGTTAGGGTACTTGGATGGAGATTATGGCACAATCACAACCCCTCGACATCCAAGGCGACTTTATACACGGTGCACCCAATCCTATAGCCGGATAACTATATCCGATTAAAGTAACCAAAAACAATTTTCATCACTTGCCAACATAATCATTAATCCACTGTTTTACAAGCATAACCACAATGCCATTTCCACAAGCATCACATGCTTAATATCATATGCATTCAACACATGCAAACCAAGGCTCACTTACTTAGTGCATCCTTAACATAATGGCATTAAAATCCAGCATTAAACCATGCTTAAACATGCTTAAAAACAATAAACAAATCCACACTTACTTCAAGTGCAATTTCATCAAACATAACACATTTCCAAGAGAGGGATTTCCGAATCACTTACTCTTGAGCTTAGCTAAGTGTATCAAACTTACTCTAAGCTCCCAAGATCACGCTCAAAGCGTTACAAAGCAGGAAATTGCATTTCCACTCACCGATTCGCGAAGCCTTGCTCGCCGACACGAAATTACCCTTCCGGAGCCTTCAACAACACCTCGTTTGCTTTCGGATCAAGATCCCCTATTTTCACAGCATCAAAAACAGAGATCTAAATGCATTAAAATGCATTCTAACACCAGCAACAATTCACAAACTCGTTGCTCACCCAAACTACACCAAAATACCCATCCAAAACAACTGAAAACTCAATCGATTGCTTCCTAAACCAAGCCCAGCCAACATACATCACTTCCAAAGCATTATAAACATCAAAACACATCGAACAAACATCCTAACCCAACTTTATACCTCCAGCAAGCAAGATACCACCATTTCACCTCAAAAACCCACTTAAAACAACCAAGAAACTCAAGGATATCAATGATTTCGGAATCTATGTTATCAACACATCATTTTAACATATTAATCAACTTTAAACTCAATTAAAATCAACACAAAACAGAGCCTAACTCAACAAGTCCGAAAATCAAGATTTAAATCATGTTTTTACAAGATTTTGATCTCCAATCAAAACTATAATGAAAACTCAACGACTCCGAAAATCCGATGTCTAAAACATCTAGGCCCAAAACCAGGGTGTTACAACTCTCCCCCACTTTGGAAATTTCGTCCTCGAAATTCTTACCTGATGGAAAGAGATGCGGAAACTTCCTCAGCATGTCCGCCTTGCTTTCCCACGTGGCCTCTTCATCTCCCTAGTGTCGCCACAACACCTTCACAAGTTCTATCGTCTTGCCACAAAGAACTTTGCTACTAATGTCCAGAACCTTCACTGGTTCCTCGTCATACGACAGATCCAGATTCAACTCTATCTCCTCAACAGGCATCACATGCGAAGGATCCGATTTGTACTTTCGTAGCATGGAGACATGAAACACATCATGTATCTTCTCCAACTCTGCAGGCAATCTCAATCGATATGCCACAGGACCAATACGCTCCACAATCTCGTAAGGTCCAATGAACCTTGGGCTAAGTTTACCCTTACACCCAAATCTCATCACTTTCTTCCAAGGCGATACTTTCAAGAACACACGTTCGCCAACTGCGAACTCAATTTCCTTACGTTTCAAGTCTGCGTAAGACTTTTGCTTATCCGATGCTGCCTTTAAACGCTCACAAATGATCTTCACCTTCTCGGTGGTTCCCTTAAGCATAGCTGGCATCGAAATCAACTTTTGCCTAGCTTTTGCCCATTAAAGAGGGGTTCTACACCTTCTCCCATACAAAGCCTCGTATGGAGCCATTTGAATACTTGCCTGGTAACTGTTATTATACGCAAACTCAACCAACGACAAGTGCTTCTCCCTAGAACCCTGAAAATCTATCACACAACATCTCAACATTTCCTCAAGCACTTGGATCACTCGTTCCAACTGTCCATCCGTATGAGGATGATAAGAAGTATTGAAATTCAACCGTGTACCCAAAGCTTGATGCAAACATTCCCAAAATCGTGCTGTAAACCTCGGATCTCTATCCGACACAATGGACTTTTGCACACCGTGTAACCGCACAATCTCAGCTATGTATAGCTCAGCCAACTTATCCAAAGTATATGTAGTATGCACAAGCATAAAATGTGCACACTTGGTAAGCCGATCAACAATCACCCAAACTGAATTCTTCTTTGACGGTGACAAAGGAAAACCAGACACAAAATCCATGGTGATTATCTCCCACTTCCATTCTGGGATTCTCAAAGGCTGCAACAACCCAAAAGGAAGCTGATGCTCAGCCTTCACTCACTGACACACCATAAACTTACCAACAAACTCAACCACATCCTTTTTCAACCCCACCCAGTAGTACTCATCTTTCAGGTCACGATACATCTTTGTACTACCAGGATGCATAGCAAAAAGACTACTATGGGCTTCAGTCAGAATAGTGTGCCTTAACTCAGCATCATCTGGCACCATTATTCGACTCCCAAAGCACATAACACCATCATCACTAAAGCTGAAATCCAAAGGTCTACCTTCCATAATGTCCTGAACATGCGAAACAAGAGAATCATCAAGCAACTGCTTTTCTTTGATCAACTGTATCAGGGATGGCTTCACTTGCAATTCCGTAATAAGACCACCATCACGCGATATGCTCGAGTGAGCAAACATCGCTCTGAACTCCACAACTACTTTCCTGCTCAAAGCATTGACTACCACATTAGCCTTACCCGGGTGATACTCAATCGTCAGATCATAATCTTTAAGCAACTCCACCCAACGACGCTGCCTAAGATTCAACTCCTTTTGAGACATGATATACTTCAAGTTCTTATGGTTTGTAAACACAACACACTTCTCACTGTACAGGTAATGCCTCCAAATTTTCAAGGCAAACATCACAGCCGCAAGCTCAAGATCATGAGTAGGGTAGTTGCGCTCATGCACCTTCAATTGCCTAGATACATAGGCCACTACCTTACCCTCCCGCATCAACACGCAGCCCAAACCAACAATGGACGCATCACTAAAGACCACAAACTCCTTACCAGACTCAGGTTGAATCAGAACAGGAGCTTGCGTCAAAGCTTCTTTCAGCTTCTCAAAAGCTTGTTGCCTTGCATCCGTCCACTCAAAGCGAACATTCTTTTGCAACAACTTGGTCAAAGGCGCTGCTATCTTCAAGAAACCCTCAACAAACCTACGGTAGTACCCAGCCAATACAAGGAAACTCCGTACTTCCGTCACTGACTTAGGCACCTTCCAACTCATCACAGCTTCTACCTTGTGCGGATCAACGCGAATAACCTCCGCTGACACCACATGCCCAAGGAAGACAACCCCCCTAAGCCAAAACTCACACTTACTCAGCTTGGCATACAACTGGTTCTCCAACAACTACCTATCACGATCCTCCTCGGTACATGAATACACAAGGATATCATCGATGAACACCACCACAAACTGATCCAAGAATTCATGGAATACACGATTCATCATGTCCATGAAAGTAGCAGGCACGTTGGTCAAACCAAACGGCATCACCAAGAATTCATAATGTTCGTACCTCGTCCGAAAAGCTGTCTTAGGTACGTCCACATCTTTCTTCTTCAACTGATAATACCCCGATCTCAAGTGTATATTAGAAAACACTGAGGCTCCCCGAAACTGATAAAAGAGATCATCAATTCTAGGTAAGGGATACTTGTTCTTGATCGTCAACTTGTTCAACTGCCGATAATCTATGCACATCCGCATTGTTCCATCCTTCTTCTTAACAAACAAGACCGGTGCACCCCAAGGTGACACACTCAACCGGATGAAACCTCGATCCAACAACTCCTGCAATTGTGTTTTCAACTCTTTTAACTCTTTGGGTTCCATGCGATGAGGAGCAATGGACACCGGAGTTGTATTCTCGTACAACCCTATACCAAACTCAACTTCCATGTTTGGTGGCAACCCAGGCAATTCTTTCGAAAAGACACCCGGAAAATAGCTAACAGTTCGAATGTCCTGCACACGTACATCCTTGGTGCCAGGATTCATCACATAGGCAAGGTAAGCCTCACAACCCAAACCCATCATACGGTTTGCTTCCAAAGCCGAAATCACATTCAACAAGAATTTCACATTCTCGCCTACTACTACAACCTCATAATCATCAGCCAACTTTAATGTGACTCGCTTGACCTCAAAGTCAACCACCGCCCTATGCTCCGACAACCAATTCGTGCCAAGGATTACATCAAATCCGTAGAAAGGTAACTCCATCAGATCCACAAGAAAAGCATGACCTTGCACAGACAAAGGGCATCTCTTATACAACTTCCTAGTGACTACAGTCTCACCAAAAGAACTAGTCACTTGCATTCCAACCTCAAGCAACTCAGCAGGTATATCAAGCAAATGCGCATGCTCACTCAAGATATAAGAATGCATGGATCCAAAATCAATCAAAGCCAGCAAAGATAAATACTGGAGAGCAAAGGTACATGTGATAACATCGGTATTAGTGTGCTCCTTGCGCTGAGCATAAACCCTCGCTGGTCCACCTCCCTCGGGTCGAACAACTACAACATGAGCAATACCTCGCATGCTCCTCATCTCTCCTCTAAAAGTTCCCACGGCCGCGTCCAGGGCCTGTCTGAGGTGCAGTTACCACAGAAGCACGTCCTTGGCCACCACCAGCCAACAAAGGGCACTCCCTCCTCCGAACCACAATTCCAACAAGAATTCCTACCACAATAGGAGCCTGAACCTCTCTAGCCGCCCGAGGACAATCTTGCCTCAAATGGTCCCTCGAACCACAAGTCCAACATGAATGTTGCTCAGATCTCACACGACCTCCCTGAGCCTGACCACCTCGACCTGGAGCACCACGCCTTCCCTCAGGCTGATGTCTCCTATCACGCCCTTTTTTTGTTCTGTCCACCTCCAGAAATGTACTCAACTGCTCTCTTACCAGAGGTAGAACCACCAACGGTGAGCCCGCCTGCCCAGCTGCAGGGGCCTGTACATACGCTCCGGCAACATCAGCCTGAAACGCTCCGGTGATTGCCTGAACCAGTGGCGCCAAATTACCCAAACCAGGGCTAGCAGGTCCTTGCTGCACTTGCTCCCCACCTCCAGGTGGTGGCGGAGGAGGTAGATTTCCACCAGGAGGGACATCAACCCCCTGTTCATCTTGGTCACCCTGCTCAGCCGTAGGTATTATCGTATTGGACCTCAACTCTCTTCTAGGTCCCATCGTGCTAATTTAAACAAAACACAACAACAAAAACAAATCAAACCATTTAGGCCAGCTTCAAGCAAGGATCCAAGTTTACAAAAACATTTGATTAGTGTAATAAGGCAATGGGCACCCCGACTTCCCCCAACATGGAATAGCATACAATGACACATCAAGCTCAACATGCTTTTCATCATTCAAATTCAGCATACAACAACATTACACCATCATCACACACTCATATCCATTCAACATGCAATTCACATAAATCAAGCATGGCATAAGCTTCAGAATTCAACCAATTGCATGCTTTTCAGACAACATACAACGATACATATCCATTTCACATACCGACATTCCCAATTCTTTCATAACCTGGCTTTGATACCAACAAATGTAACCCCCTTAGCTCGGCCTATACGCCCGACCTGAACTAAGAAGATTACACGGGGAAAACCAAAGTCAACTCGTTAAAGTCAACCTCGATTAACGACCCTTTTTTCCTTTTATCTTCTCTAGATGCATATTATTAACCTATATGTTCAGCAAAGCGATTAGGTGAAAATGGTACAGTGATCGGAATTCAATTAGGGGTTCAATTGCATACATTTGACTTTTAGGGACTAAACTGTAAATTCCATAAAATACAGGGACTTTTAGGATTTTAAAGTTACCAATCTTCAATTAATCATGTAACATGCCAACATGTCAAAACTCAGCTCAAACGGATCATCCAAACTCATTCAATTGCACTCACAATGATCAGGGACCAAAATGCAACATTTCCAAACTTTGAAAGATACATTTAACTGAATTTTAACTACCCGTATCGATACACTTGGCCCTGTATCGATACGCGGGAAGACAATAGCTAAAGAAGGCTTGAGAGTATCGAAACGCTTCCTTGCGTATCGGTACGACCTTCAAACTTGGCCTAGGCGTATCGATACGCGGACAATCCGTTTCGATACCCCTGTACAGAAATGCCTCATTTTGCCTTAACGTATCGATACGCTTCCCTGTATATTGATACACGTACCAGATTTGCTCATTTTAACATCATTTAAACATACTAAATCACATCCAAACATGCTCAAATCATGCATACAAGTTATAATCTATCTAATGGACTTTTAAAAACCATCAAACAACAAAACATACTCATCAACCACTTCACATCAAGATGACATTTAACTAGTCTAGCATGCTTAAGATACCAAGCTATAGAAAAGGTAAAACTTCACAAACAAACCATAGAACCATATAGAGGCCATATACAAGTCCTTAATCAGAAACTAAACATGCTTGAAACAACAAACATCTCCAACCAAAAATCAGAAAGTAGAAGTCCCACCCATTGCCACTTATTACACTAAGGTTGAACCACATACATCTCTTAAACAAAACCTTGGATTCCTCTTGCTTTTGGACTGCCTTGAAATGTTCAATTCTCTGCATTGATGAAACAAATGAGCGTACGCATATAGCTTAGTGAGGATCGCTAAACAACATTCATCAATGCATTTAACATGTCTTGCAAAACCTCCACTTTTATCACATGCTTTTTCATAAATCATGTCTTCTCAAGACAACAATGCATTTAATAAACATATGCTCATATGCATCACTTAAAAACAACAATTAAACCATTGCTCATGCTTTACCAAGCCTCTCACGCTTCACATTATTCATTTACATTATATTGGCTCACAAGTGATAATCCATAAACCATTTCAACACAAGACACAATCGGATACGCGGATTACAAGCGTTGTCCCACACGCGTCATACACAATACCGGACTACACAAGGTGGAGATCAATGGCACAATCACAACCCCTGAAGATCACTCATTGGTAGTTGTATAATTCCACTAACGAGAGTATGTGACACATACACAAGACTCACACACGGGACTAACCATTCACTGTTGTGATCTTAACCTCAATCGTTAGGGTACTTGGAAGGAGATTACGACACAATCACAACCCCTCGACATCCAAGGCGACTTTATTCACAGTGCACCCAATCCTATAGCCGGCTAACTATATCCGATTAAAGTAACCAAAAACCATTTTCATCACTTGCCAATATAATCATTTAACCACATTAATCCACTGTTTTACAAGCATAACCACAATGCCATTTCCACAAGCATCACATGCTTAATATCATATGCATTCAACACATGAAAACCAAGGATCACTTACCTAGTGCATCCTTCACATAATGGCATTAAAATTCAGCATTAAACCATGCTAAAACATGCTTAAAAACAGTAAACAAATGCACACTTACTGCAAGTGCAATTTCATCAAACATAACACATTTCCAAGAGAGGGATTTCTGAATCACTTACTGTTGAGCTTAGCCAAGTGTATCAAACTTACACTAAGCTCCCAAGACCACGCTCAAAGCGTTACAAAGTAGGAAATTGCATTTCCACTCACCGATACGCGAAGCCTTGCTCGCCGACACGAAATTACCCTTTCGGAGCCTCCAACAACACCTCGTTTGCTTCCAGATCAAGATCCCTTATTTTCACATCATCAAAATAGAGATCTAAATGCATTAAAATGCATTCTAACACCAGCAACAATTCACAAACTCGTTGCTCACCCAAACTACACCAAAATACCCATCCAAAACAACCGAAAACTCAATCGATTGCTTCCTAAACCAAGCCCAGCCAACATACATCACTTCCAAAGCATTATAAACATCAAAACACATCTAACAAACATGCATAAGCTACTACCTTACCCTCTTTTCCAAATTTAGGTTGAACCAAGATAGGAGCTTGCGTCAATGCGTCCTTTAGCTTCTCAAAGGCTTACTGTCTCGCTTCTGTCCATTCAAACTTAAAATCCTTCTGCAATAACTTCGTCAAAGGAGCAGCAATCTTGGAAAATCCATCTACAAACCTTCGGTAGTAACCCGCCAAACGAAGGAAACTACGAACTTCATGAACAGACCTAAGAGGCTTCCAATTCACCACCGCCTCGATCTTTTGAGGATCAACACGAATCCCTTCGGCTGAAACTACATGACCAAGGAAAACAACTTCCTTAAACTAAAACTCACATTTACTTAGCTTAACATAAAGCTGATTCTCTAGTAACACTTGCAAAACAATCCTCAAATGTTCCCCGTGCTCCTCCTCTGTACGAGAGTACATAAGGATGTCATCGATGAACACCACAAAAAACTTATCCAAGAACTCATGAAACACTATGTTCATCATATCCATGAAAGCAACATGAGCATTCGTAAAACCAAAAGGCATCATCAGGAATTCATAATGCCCATACCTAGTCCAAAAACAATTTTTGGCACATCCACATCCTTAACCCTCAATTGATAGTACCCGGACCTTAAATCAATCTTTGAAAACACATCCGCTCCATGAAACTGATCAAAAAGATCATCAAATCTTGGTAGAGGATACTTATTCTTAACAGTCAATGTATTCAGCTGACGATAATCAATGCACATTCTCATTGTGCCATCTTTCTTTTTTACAAACAAGACCGGCGCATGCCAAGGTGACACACTAGGCCGAATAAAGCCTCGGTCAAGCAACTCCTAAAGTTGCATCTTCAGCTCCTTTAACTCCTTAGGTGCCATTCGATAGGGAGCGATGGACACCGGAGTTGTGTTCTCATACAACTCAATTGAAAACTCAACCTCTCGACTAGGCGGCAAACCAAGTAACTCCACCGGAAACACCCCAGGGAATTCGAACACGGTCCTTATATCTTGTACCTGCACATCCTTTGTACTAGGATTCATTACAAAAGCTAAATAATCTTCACATCCCTGACGCAGCATCCGACTCACTTCAAGCGTCGAAACCACATTAGATAGAAACTTTACATTCTCTCCTACCACCACAACTTCATAATCATCAGCAAGTTTCAATGAAACTCGCTTATTCTCAAAATCCACAACAGCCCTATACTCAACTAGCCAATCCATAGTAGGGATTATTTCAAATCCATAGAAGGGCAATTTCATAAGATCAACCCAAAACACATGATCTTGCATCATTAAGGGACATCTCCTATATAACTTCCTTGTTACAACCATTTCACCAAAAGAACTAGTCACACGCACACCAACATCCAAAGACTCAATAGGAAACCCAAGCATTTGAGCATGTTCACGCAATATGTATGAATGTGTAGATCCAGAATCAATCAGAGAAAGCAATGAAAAAGACTGCAAAGTAAAAGTACCTGCTATCACGTTAGTGTCATTCCTCCCCTCACAGTGGGCATAAACTCCGACCTGACCACCTCCCTCCGCCTAGACAGCTACCACGTGAGCTATATTCCTCGCACCATCAACTCTACGCTGAAAATTGCAACGGCCGCGCCCACGGCCCCTATGTGGCTCAACTGCTCTCACCGGAGCCTGTCCCTCTCTCATTGGCTGAGGACAATCACGTTTCACGTGCCCACGAGAAACACAATTCCAGCATGTGCCAATGTTGCCCCAGCACTCTCCCGTGTGCCTCCTACCCCACCAATTACATTTAGGTGTACGAATGAAAGCATTTGGTCCTTGCTGACCTCTCCCCAGGTTGGGTCCCCCACGTCTAGAATCCAAGTGAAACCTTCGATCCTTAGGCCTCTTAAAACGATCCCTTCCAACATCACGTTCCGCAGCTCGCTTTCTTGAGCTTGACGCTCCTACTCTACTTGCCAGACCAAGGTTCAGCTCAATGTCCTTAGCTCGAGTGACCAGAACATCAAAATCAGTATAATCCAATGCAAGCATGTACGTCTTCACATCTGCCACCAGACCATACCAGAAACACTCGTATCTCTCCCGTTCATTAGGGATCAACTCAGGTGCATACTAACTGAGGCGTACAAATTGTACTTCATAATCAGCCACATACATGCCTCCTTGCACCAGGGACATAAATTCCCTCTTTTCTCATCCATATAGCGGACACCCATGTACTTCCTCTTAAACGCATTTAGAAAGAACGTCCAAGTCACTTCAGCATCTTCTAATATCGCTATAGTGGTCATCCACCACGTATAAGCATCACCGTGCAACAGGGATACAATGCACCCTTGTAAAGCCCTGGTTTTGGGCCTAGATGTTTTAGATGTTGAATCGGGCCGGTCGGGAACGGTTCGAACCCTCAAGGTTGGTTTAGGGAACATCTAGTTCGGGATGTTTTAAAGATATGGAAAAATATCTAAAAAATCCTCGTTTATTATATAAGTGATTATGGTGAAAACAAATTTACAAAAGAAGATTTGGAAATATTACATTTTGGTACAGTGACCAAAATGTAGTTTTTGCAAAAGTTGACTAGTGACTGTTTTGTAAAGGGTTTAAACTTTGAATCTTTAAGGAGCTAATTTTACCAATTGTTTTTCATCAGATTTCTCTTTAATTTGGGAGCTTTTAATAATGATTTAATTAAAGGAATTAAAAGAAAAATCAAAGTTGACTTTTCATAACTACTTTACGATAGTTTTCTCTCAACTGCCAATCAACCAAAAACTTTTCCCTCACCAAAGAACCTCTGATTTTCATCTCATTTGCTGAGATTTCATCTTCCAAACGATTTCCTATCTTTGCTTCATCAAATCCTTTTTGTTTTTGATTTGGATTTTCAAGAAATCTTGCCCAAATTAAGGAGAAATCAGCCATTAGAGGTAAGCTTCGTCCTTCTCCCCTAATGATCAGTTCTTTACTGAAATTCACAAGTTATCAATCCTTTGTTAATGGGTTTTAAGTTGTTTTAATGTTATAAACAAGAAATAGTTGCTAAATTCAAGGTTCTTGACGTGATTTTAATGATTTTAGTTTTTCTATGTTAATCGTTGTTTTGAGGTTGATTTCTATCATGTTTTTGATGATATTTGATGTTGGGATTGAGGTTTTAACAAATAAATCCCGAATAGGTCTGGGTTCCTAAGTTTTAGATGTTAGATTTGTGGTTTTTGAGGTGTTTTTGGTGATCTGCTAGTGCTGGAGATATAAGGTCGTGTTTGTGTTGATTTTAGATGTTGATTGAGGTTTAGAAAGGGTTAGAATTGATAGATCTTGGCTGGGCTTTGATTTGTGAAAGTTTGGAGGTGATTTCTTTTATTTCAGATAGCCGAAATGTTGGTTTTGAGTAGTGCAGCGAGTTAGAATGAGGGGCTAGTGATTTTAATGCATGATGATGCATTAATCCTTTGTTCTTATGTGTAATGAATAAGGGAGACTTCATCAGACGCTTTTGGTGTTGATCCGGAAGTGCCGGAAGCCTAGAAATCGTTTCGACAAGCAAGTGAAACGTAATCAGTGAGTGCAAATGGTTTTAGAAGTCCTTGAGGGACAATGAAATGAGGCTTGGGGATTTAGGATTGGTATGAAACACCATCCTAAGTCCGAAAGTAAGTATGTTTAGAATTGCTCTCGAAAAAGTGGTTGATGCCCTAAATTCTTTTGACATTCTCTTGTTTTGAGATAGCCAAATTCCTACTGTTTTATGCATGATTTATAACATGAAATGATGTTATGTGTTGATCCCATGAGATAGCATGACTTTGTAAAGAGTTTTGAGATTTTGATTAATTGTTATGCATGAATTGTGGTTTTTGAAATGGGATGAGATAGATTTGAGAAATGTTGCATCAAAAAAGTAGGTGAGATGATGATTTTAATGTAATATATTTGCATAAATGATGAGATGATTACCAGATACAATTGGTCGACCAATAGTATGTAAAGTGCACTATAAATTAAAATTTGTACGTGCTCTTTGGAGTCAGGCAATGAGTGTAGTGCCATTTCTATCCAAAGTGAGAATCCGATGATGAGAGATACCATCGGGGTAGGTCTTGGTGAAACACCCAAGCTTTGTGGTGAAGAGAGATATCGCCATGAGAGTCCGGTGGTGTGAGATTCCACTGGGGTAGGACTTGACTTATGTCAAGCTAATTCGCATATCCGAGTAAAGATAAAATATGAAATGCCAATATATGAGAATGTATTTATTTCACATGTACCAATGTTGAAATGATTTTATCTATGAGAAATGCATATGAGATTATGAGATTTATGAAATGCTTTTGAATGTCAAGCATGTGTGGCATTGCCATGAGATTTGCATTGGTTGAATGAATGAGATAGATAGACGGTACATGTGATTTTCAAATGGTTTTTTTGCTTTGAAATGGTTTTCAAGCATGAGATAGAAAGAGCATGGTCTTTGAAATGGATTTCAAGAAAGAGATTTTAAAAGCTTGCATTGTTGTGTTGGTATTTTTAGAGCATGTCTCACTAAGCTATCGTGCTTATGCTCTCTTTTACCATCAATACAGATAATTGAGACATTTTGGGCAACAAGGAGGTTTAAGAGGATCAAAGAGATTGTTAAGCTCAAGTATGGTGATGTTTACATTTTCTTTAGTAATGATATTTGGCAATTGGATTTAATGGTTTGCTTTGGGAGATGTGTTATGGACTCCCTAATCTTGGTGCAAGTGTTATATGGTTTATTTGGGTTGTAAAAGGCCTTTGTATTGGTTTTGATGTTATGCCTTGCCTTTTTAGAATGCTTTTGGTTTATGGTTTATGCATGCTTCATTATATGCCATGCTATGCTTGAGTTAATCAATTAAATGTTACCTTGTGTTTGAGGTTGCATGTTTATATGATTGAGTGGTTGTCATAAGCATGTATTTATGATTTGAGGATGATTTATTGAAGTTTGAATTGATTTCGAGGCTGTTTTTGGGATGTTCTGGTATGCGTATCGATACTCGGGCTAGCGTATCGATATGCATAAGCTAAATGTGTGCTCTCTGCACAGGCGTTTCGGTACGTTTGAGAAGTGTTTTGGTACGAGCTTGAAGGGCATACTGATACGCTGGGAAGCGTATCGATACACTTTCTACGACTTTGGTCACTACCATCCCGCGTATCGATACGGACCCAGGTGCAATGATACGCGACCGTTAATTCTGTTAATGGAATCTTTTTAGGTTTGAAATTGTTGTATTTTAGTCCCTAATTTTCAGGTATGCAATTGGGTGTGTTTAGTTAATCGGTTTGTGATGAAAATTTACATAGAAGCATGAAACATGAATAATCCAGTAATGGTAAACTTAAAATCAGAGAAGCCCTTGTAATTTGCAGAAATTACATTTTGGTCCCTAAATGTTTAATTTGTGCAATTAAACCCCTAAACGAGATCCGATCGTTGTGCCGTTTCTTCCTATGCTCTTTGGTGATCACATAGGACTAAAGTTGCATCTAGAAAAGATAAAAATAAAAAGTGTTGTCAATCGGAGTCGGCTTTAACGAGTTGGCTTCGGTTTTCCCCGTATAATCACCTCGGTTCGGGTCAACCGTCTAGACCGGGCTAAGGGGGTTACATTTGTTGGTATCAGAGCCAGGTTTGCGAATAATTGGGGCGTTGGTAAGTTGTTGGTAAGTTTAAATTTGAGTAGATATGAACTTTGTGAAAGCATGCTGTGTAATTGTGCACTATTTGAGCTTTAATGAGATAGAGTGCATGCAAATTGGATGTTTGAGATGAAATTGTGTTGTTATGCTATTTTTGGGGTATAGATGGGGAGCTCATTGCCATATCATTACTATTGTAAAGAATTATTTTAAAAATGAACTTGAGCACCTTGGATTTCTTGCCTTATATTGCCTAACTGAGTTTTATTGCATTTTGCTAGTTGCATTGTTTTGAATAGGGCCACGTAGAGAGCATAGAATTAATACACGTAATGCGGTTGAGAATGTGGCGAATGAGAATGATGAGTGTGTTTAGAATCTACCGCCTCCTCCTCTTGGTTGACCACCCGGTGGTGGTGGAGCGGGGGCTGGTGCTGTTGGAGTTGGAATAGGGGTTGCGGAACCCGAGGGAGCACGAGGGCAAGCTGCTCATAATATGAACATGTTGATTAAGGCTATTGCTGGAGCTTTTCGGGCGGCAGTAGCTGGTGCTCATGTGGCTGCACTTCAGGCTGGTGCTGGTGCGAGTTTGCCTTTGGAGCGACTCCGTAGTCTCGGAGGAACTGAGTTTAGAGGGCTGACCCCTGAGGGTTCCGAGTCTTGGTTGGAGAGCACCAAGAGGATTCTTGGGCAGATGAACTGTAATGATGCCCAAAAGTTGGGGTGCATCGTGTCCCTGTTGCATGGTGATGCCTATACGTGGTAGACGATAACTATAGCTGGTTTGGAAGATGCTGAGGAGTCTTGGACGTTCTTTCTAAATGCGTTCAAGAGGAAATATATGGGAGTCTATTATTTGGACGAGAAAAAGAGGGAGTTTATGTCCCTAGTGCAAGGAAGCATGTTAGTGGCGGAATATGAAGTGCAGTTTGTACGCCTTAGCCAGTATGCACCAGAGTTGATCTCTAGTGAACGGGAGAGGTGCAAGCATTTCAGATATGGGCTATGGCTGATGTGAAAACATATATGCTTGCATCGAATTATACTGATTTTGATGTCTTGGTCACTCGAGCCAAGGACATTGAGCTGAACCTTGGTCTGTTGAGTCGAGCAGGAGGATCTAGCTCGGGGAAGCGAGCTGCAGATCGTGAAGTTGGAAGGGATCGATTTAAGAGGCCTAAGTATAGAAGGTCACATATGGATGCTAGACATGGAGGAGGTAACCACAAGAGAGGTCAGCAAGGGCCAAATGCTTTCATTCGTACACCCGAGGGTAATTAGTGTGGCAAGAGGCACACAGGAGAGTGCTGAGGCAACTTTGGTACGTGCTGGAATTGTGGTTCTCGTGGACTCATGAAACGGGATTGTCATCAGCCGATGAGAGAGATTCAGGCCCCGGTGAGTGTAGCTGAGTCGCAGAGAGGCCGTGGGCTCGTCTGTGACAATTTCTAGCGTAGAGATGATGGTGCAAGAAATGTGGCACATGTTGTAGATGTTCAGCCCGAAGGAGGTGGCCAAGCCATAGTGTATTCCCATCGTGAAGGGAGAAATCACACTAACGTGATCGCAGGTACCTTTACTTTGCAGTCCTTGTCATTACTTTCTCTAATTGATCATGGATCTACACACTGATACATATTGCGTGAACATGATAAAATGCTTGGTTTGCCTATTGAGTCTTTGGATGTTGGTATGCGTGTGACTAGTTCTTTCGGTGAAAAAGTTGTAACGAGGAGGTTGTATAAGAGGTGTCACTTGAAGGTGCAAGAACATGTGTTCTTGGTAGACCTTATAAAGTTGCCTTTCTATGGATTCGATGTGATCCTTGGTATGGATTGGCTAGTTGAGCATAGAGCTGTTGTAGATTTTGAAAATAGGCGAGTTTCGCTGAAACTGGCTTATGATTACGAAGTTGTAGTGGTGGGAGAGAACGTAAAGTTCCTATCTAATGTGGTTTCGACGCTTGAAGAGAGCCGGTTGTTGCGTCAAGGATGCGAGGCTTATCTAGCTTTTGTGATGAATCCCAGCACAAAGGAGGTGCGGGTGCAAGATATTAGAACTGTGTGTGAATTCCCTGGGGTGTTTTCGGAGGAGTTACCCGGTTTACTGCCTAGTTGAGAGGTTGAGTTTGGAATTGAGTTGTATGAGAACACACCTCCGGTGTCTATCGCTCCCTATCGTATGGAACCTAAGGAGTTGAAGGAACTGAAGACGCAACTACATGAGTTGCTTGACCGAGGCTTTATTCGGCCTAGTGTGTCACCTTGGGGTGCACCGGTCTTGTTTGTAAAGAAGAAAGATGGCACGATGAGAATGTGCATTGATTATCGTCAGCTGAATAAGTTGACTATCAAGAATAAGTATCCTCTGCCAAGGATTGTTGATCTTTTCGATCAATTTCGTGGAGAGGCTGTGTTCTCAAAGATTGATTTAATGTCTGGGTACTATCAGTTGAAGGTTAAGGATGTGGACGTGCCGAAAACTACTTTTCAGACAAGGTATGGATATTATGAATTCTTGGTGATGCCTTTTGGTTTGAGGAATGCTCCTGCTGCATTCATGGATATGATGAACATGGTGTTTCATGAGTTATTGGATAAGTTCATTGTGGTGTTCATCGATGAAATACTTGTGTACTCTCGCACTGAGGAGGAGCATGAGAAACATTTGAGAATCGTTTTGCAAGTGTTGCTAGAGAATCAGCTTTATGCTAAGCTTAGTAAATGTGAGTTTTGGTTGAAGGAGGTTGTTTTCCTTGGTCATGTGGTTTCGGCAGAGGGGATTCGTGTTGATCCTCAGAAGATTGAAGCGGTGGTGAATTGGAAGCCTCCTAGGCCTGTTCATGAAGTTCATAGTTTCCTTGGTTTGGCGGGTTACTATCGAAGGATTGTGGAAGGATTTTCCAAAATTGTTGCTCCTTTGACGAAGTTATTGCAGAAGGATGTTAAGTTTGAGTGGACGGAAGTGAGACAACAAGCTTTTGGGAAGCTAAAGGAAGCTTTGACGCAAGCTCCTATCTTGATTCAACCTGAATCTAGAAAAGCGTTTGTGGTGTATAGTGACGCATCCTATGTTGGTTTGGGGTGTGTGCTGATGCAAGAAGGTAAGGTAGTAGATTATGCATCGCGACAGTTGAAGGTGCATGAGCGTAACTATCCCACGCATGACAAGAGTTTGAAGTATCTTATGTCTCAGAACGAGTTGAATCCTAGGCAACAACGTTGGGTGGAGTTGCTTAAGGATTATGACCTAACGATAGAGTATCATCAGGGAAAGGCCAATGTTGTGGCCGATGCTTTGAGCAGGAAAGTGGCGGTGGAGTAGAGCGCGATGTTTGCTTGTTTGAGCATATCGCGAGTTGGTGGCCTTGTTGATGAGTTGGAAGTGAAGCCATCTTTGGTTCAGTTAATAAAGGATAAGCTGTTGCTTGATGATTCTCTTGTACCGCATGTTCAGGATATTGCGAAAGGAAGGCCTTCGGACTTCGGTTTACATGATGACAGTGTTCTATGTTTTGGGAATCGGATAGTGGTGTCGAATGATGTGGAGTTGAGGCACACTATTTTGACTGAAGCTCACAATAGTCCTTTCGCTATGCACCATGGTAGTATGAAAATGTATCGTGATTTGAAGGATGAGTACTACTGGGTGGGGTTGAAGAAGGATGTTGCCGAGTTCGTTAGCAAATGTATGGTTTGTCAGCGGGTAAAGGCTGAACATCAGGTTCCTTCTGGGTTGTTGAAGCCGTTGAGGATCCTAGAATGGAAGTGGGAAACGATTACCATGGACTTCATGTCAGGGTTGCCGTTGTCGCCATCGAAGAAAAATTCTGTTTGGGTGATTTTGGATCGCCTTACGAAGCGTGCACATTTCTTGCCTATGTATACTACGTATAACTTGGATAAGTTAGCTGAGCTGTACATTGCTGAGATTGTGCGTTTGCATGGGGTGCCGAAATCTATAGTATTGGATAGAGATCCGAGGTTCACGTCGAGGTTTTGGGTATGTTTGCATCAAACTTTGGGTACGCAGCTGAACCTCAGTACTTCTTATCTCCCGCAGACGGATTGGAAGTTTGAGCGTGTTATCCAAGTGCTTGATGTTATGTTTAGGTGTTGCGTTATTGAGTTTCAATGATCTTGGGAGAAGCACTTGCCTTTGGTTGAGTTTGCTTATAATAATAGTTACCAGACAAGTATTCAAATGGCACCGTATAAGGCTTTGTACGGGAGAAAGTGTAGAACTCCCCTTTGTTGGACTGAAATGGGACAAAAGTTGATTTCGATGCCAGCTTTGTTGAAAGGAACCACTGAGAAGGTGAAGCTCATTTGTGAGCGGTTGAAGGCAGCATCGGACCGGCAAAAGTCTTAAACGGATTTGAAGCGTAAGGAGATAGAGTTCGCAGTTGGTGAACGCATGTTCCTGAAAGTGTCGCCTTGGAAGAAGGTGATGAGATTTGACCGGAAGGGCAAATTGAGTCCGAGGTTCATTGGACCATATGAGGTGATAGAACGTGTGGATCCTGTTGCTTACAAGTTGAGACTGCCTTCAGAGTTGGAAAAGATACATAATGTGTTCCATGTATCCATGCTTTAGAGGTATAGATCGGATCCGTCGCATGTTATGCTTGTAGAAGAGGTTGAGCTGAATCCAGACTTGATGTATGATGAGGAGCCCGTTGAGGTTCAGGATAAAAATAGTAAGGTTCTCCGGGCTAAGACCATCGAGCTGGTTAAATTCTTGTGGAGACATCATGGCGTTGAGGAAGCCACGTGGGAAAGTAAGGATGACATGAAGAAGCAATTTCCTTACCTTTTTCCACTAGGTAAATTTCGAGGACAAAATTTCTTAAGTGGGGGAGAGTTGTAGCGCCCTGGTTTTGGGCCTAGAAGTTTTAGATGTTGAATCGGGCCGGTCGGGAACGGTTCGAACCCTTAAGGTTGGTTTAGGGAACACCTAGTTCGGGATGTTTTAAAAATATGGAAAAATCTAAAAACCCTCATTTATTATATAAGTGATTATGGTGAAAACAATTTTACAAAAGAAGATTTGGAAATATTACATTTTGGTACATTGACCAAAATGCAGTTTTTGCAAAAGTTGACTAGTGACTATTTTGTAAAGGGTTGAAACTTTGAATCTTTAAGGAGCTAATTTTACCAATTGTTTTTCATCAGATTTCTCTTTAATTTGGAAGCTTTTAATATTGATTTAATTAAAGGAATTAAAAGAAAAATCAAAGGTTGACTTTTCATAACTACTTTACGATAGTTTTCTCTATTTTCATTTTCTCTCAACTTCCAATCAGCCAAACACTTTTCCCTCACCAAAGAACCTCTGATTTTCATCTCATTTGCTGAGATTTCATCTTCCAAAGGATTTCCTATCTTTGTTTCATCAAATCCATTTTGTTTTTTCTTTGAATTTTCAAGAAATCTTGCCCAAATTAAGAAGAAATCAGCCATTAGAGGTAAGCTTCGTTCTTCTCCTCTAATGACCAGTTCTTTACTGAAATTCCCAAGTTATCAATCTTTTGTTAATGGGTTTTAAGTTGTTTTAATGTTATAAACAAGAAATAGTTGCTAAATTCAAGGTTCTTGATGTGATTTTGATGATTTTTGTTTTTCTATGTTAAGCTCTATTTTGAGGTTGATTTCTACCATGTTTTGGATGATATTTGATGTTGAGATTGAGGTTTTAACAAATAAATCCCGAATAGGTTTGGGTTCCTAAGTTTTAGATGTTAGATTTGTCATTTTTGAGGTGTTTTTAGTGATCTGCTAGTGCTGGAGATATAAGGTCGTGATTGTGTTGATTTTTGATGTTGATTGAGGTTTAGAAAGGGTTAGAATTGATAGATCTTGGCTGGGCTTTGACTTGTGAAAGTTTGGAGGTGATTTCTGTTATTTCGGATAGCCGAAATGTTGGTTTTGAGTAGTGCAGCGAGTTAGAATGAGGGACTGATGATTTTAATGCATGATGATGCATTAATCCTCTGTTCTTATGTGTAATGAACATGGGAGACTTCACCAGAAGCTTTTGGTGTTGATCCGGAAGTGCCGAAAGCCTAGAAATCATTTTGGCAAGCAAGCAAAACGTAATCGGTGAGTGCAAATGGTTTTATAAGTCCTTGAGGGACAAGGAAACGAGGTTTGGGGATTTTGCATTGGTTTGAAACACCATCCTAAGTCCGGAAGTAAGTATGTTTAGAATTGCTCTCGAAAAAGTGGTTGATGCCCTAAATGCTTTTGACATGCTCATGTTTTGAGATAGACAAATTCCTAATGTTTTATGCATGATTTATAACATGAAATGATGTTATGTGTTGATCCCATGAGATATCATGACTTTGTAAAGAGTTTTGAGATTTTTATTAATTGCTATGCATGAATTGTGGTTTTGAAATGGGATGAGATAGATTTGTGAAATGTTGCATCAAAACAGTAGGTGAGATGATGATTTTAATGTAATATATTGGCATAAATGATGAGATGATTACCGGATAAAATTGGTCGACCAATAGGATGTAAAGTGGACTATAAACTAAAATTCGTACGTGCTCTTTGGAGTCGGGCAATGGGGGTAGTGCCATCCCGATCCAAAGTGAGAATCCGATGATGAGAGATACCATCGTGGTAGGTCTTGGTGAAACACCCAAGCTTTGTGGCGAACAAAGATACCACCATGAGAGTCCAGTGATGTGAGATTCCACCAGGGTAGGACTTGACTTATGTCAAGCTAATCCGCATATCCAAGTAAAGATAGAATATGAAATGCCAATATATGAGAATGTATTTGATTCACATGTACCAATGTTGAAATGATTTTATTCTATGAGAAATGCATATGAGATTTATGAAATGCTTTTGAATGTCAAGCATGTGTGGCTTTGCCATGAGATTTACATTGATTGAACGCATGAGATAGATAGATGGTACATGTGATTTTCAAATGGTGTTTTGCTTTGAAATGGTTTTCAAGCATGAGATAGAAAGATCATGGTCTTTGAAATAGATTTCAAGAAAGAGATTTTAAAAGCTTGCATTGTTGTGTTGGTGTTTTTAGAGCATGTCTCACTACGCTATCGTGCTTATGCTCTCTTTTACCAACACTGCAGATAATTGAGACATTTTGGGCAGCAAGGAGGTTTGAGAGGATCCAAGAGTTTGTTAAGCTCAAGTATGGTGATGTTTACATTTTCTTTAGTAATGATATTTGGCAATGAGAGTTAATGGTTTTCTTTGGGAGATGTGTTATGGACTCCCTGATCATGGTGCAAGTGTTATATGGTTTATTTGGGTTGTAAAAGGCCTTTGTATTGGTTTTGATGTTATGCCTTACCTTTTTAGAATGCTTTTGGTTTATGGTTTATGCATGCTTCATTATATGCCATGCTATGCTTGATTTAATCAATTAAATGTTACCTTGTGTTTGAGGTTGTATGTTGATATGATTGAGTGGTTGCCATAAGCATGTATTTATGATTTGAGGATGATTTATTGAAGTTTGAAATGATTTCGAGGCTGTTTTTGGGACAGTTCTGGTATGCGTATCGATACTCAGGCTAGCGTATCGATACGCATAAGCCAAATGTGTGCTCTCTGCACAAACGTCAGCACTCTAACCCCAGGGGTCAGCACTCGGGCTGTTTTTTGTGCTCTCTCCCCAAGACTCGAAACTCTCAGGGGTCAGCACTCTAAACTCAATCTCACCAAGACTGCGGAGTCGCTCCAACGACAAACTCGCACCAGCACCAGGCTGAGGTGCAGCCTTATGAGCACCAGTATTGCTGCCTGAAAGGCTCTAGCAATAGCATGAATCAGCACTGTCATATCAGGAGCATCTTGCCCACGTGCTCCCTCGGGTTCAACAACCCCTACTCCAGCAGCACCAGCCCCCGCTCCACCACCATCGGGTGATCCACCAGGAGAAGGAGGCGGCAAATTCTCAACATGCTCGTCTATCTCACTCATCTCGTTCTCATCCGTACTACGCGTATTAATTCTAAGCTCTCTACGTGGCCCAATTCAAAACAATGCAACTAGAAAAATGCAATAAAATTCAGTTAGGCAATATAAGACAAGAAAATCCAAGGTGCTCAAGTTTCATTTTCAAAAAAATTCTTCCCAATTGTAATGATATGGCAATGAGTTCCCCATCTATACCCCATACATATCATAACTACACAATTTATTCGCAAACATTGCACAAGTATACACCATTCATTCAAGGAATTCATCACCACTTGCATTTACACTTACCAACAACTTACCAACTCCCCAAATATTCGCAAACCTAGCTCTGATACCAACAAATGTAACCCCTTAGCCCGGTTTAGACGGTTGACCCAAACCGAGGTGATTACAAGGGAAAAACCGAAGCCAACTCGTTAAAGCCGACTTCGATTGATGAACCTTTTTTCTTTTTTATCTTTTCTAGATGTAAATTAAATCCTATGTGATCACCAAAAAGCATAGGAAGAAACGACACATCGACTGGAATTCGTTTAGGGGTTAAATTACTCAAATTAAATAATTAGGGACCAAAACGTAATTTATGTAAAATACTAGGGCCTTTCTGATTTTAAGGTTACCATTATTCAATTAGTCACATTTCATGCTTCACTGCCAATTTTCATCACGATCAAACCAACCAAACTCATCTAATTGCATACATGAAGTTCAGTGACTAAAATATAAAATTTTAGAGCTTTAAAAGATGCCTATAACTGATTTTAACGGTCGCATATCGGTACACCTTGAGGCCGTATCGATACGCGGGGAGGCAGTGACCAAACTCGCACAAAAGGTATCGATACGCTCTCCCGCGTATCGATACGCCCTTCAAACTTGGCCTATCCGTTTCGATACACTTCCCATCCGTACCAATACCAATGTACAAAAAGGCACAAATTTAGCTTATGCGTATTGATACGCAAGCCCGAGTATCGATACGCATACCAAAAGTGTCCCAAAACAGCCTCAAATACATGTCTAACATCAACAAATCATCACCAAAATATATGGACATGTTTGTAGCATCAACCCTAACATATAAGATTGCAATTCTAAGCACATGGTAAACATTTGGATGATCAACACAAGCATTGCAAAGCATACAAAGAAGTAAGCTTAAACCACAATCCATAAGCATACCAAAAGGCAAGATAAAGTATCAAAACCAATATAAAGGCCTTATACAAACCAAATAGGGTACAAATAACTTGCATCAACATCAGGGAGTCTGAAACACATCTCCCAAAGCAAAACATTAAATCCCATTGCCATATATCATTACCAAAGTAAAAGTATAACATCATACTTGAGCTTAACAATCCTTGAATTCCTTTAAGCCTCCTTACTACCCAAAATGTCTCAATTATCAGCATTGTTGGTAAAAGAGAGCGTAAGCACAATAGCTTAGTAAGGCATGCTCTAGAGACACCAACACAACAATGCAAGCTTTTAAAACTCTATCTTGAAATCCATTTCTAAAACCATGCTTGTAACCCCCTTAACCCGGCCTAGACGGTTGACCTGAATTAAGAAAGTCACACGGGGAAAACCAAAGTCAACCCGAAAGTCAACCTTGATTAACGACCCTTTTTTTTTCTTTTTAAACTTGTCTAGATGCATATTAATCCTTAGATATGACCATACAACAGCATACTCTAAGATCATAAACATCAGAGATCAAACAGGGACCCAATTGAACAAATTACAACTTTAGGGACCAAATTGTAATTTCTGATATATATGAGGACTTAACCCAAATTAAAGTTACCAACTTGAAATTAATCAGGTTTCATGCTTCTCTGTGAAATTTCAGCTCAAAAGGACTTCCCAAACTCATACAATTGCACAAACAAGATTCAGGACCAAAACGCAAACAATTCAAAACATTTAACCGCCAATGTCAGCCCCTAACGGTCACCCGTTCCGAAACAGGCAGAGCCCGTTTCGAAACGCGGGGCCGTTCCGCAACGCGTACCGCAACACGGGCTGGCAGTAGCCAAACCGTTTCGGAACGGTCCCTCCCGTTTCGGACGCCTGGGCTTGTTTAAGGCACCCGTTCCGAAACGGTAGGTGCTGTTCCGAAACACCCTGCACAGATTACTCCAAAATGCATACTTTAACATGCAATTAAACATCCAATCATGCTCCAAATGCCACCAAACTTTACCAACATGCAATTCAACATATAAGAGACATACTTGCATCAACAATTCATCAAAACATCCACATATATGGAAAGCCCCAAATCTATAGGCATGCTTCCTACTCAAGCAACCATTCAAGCATAAACTTTCAATTCAAGCATATAATGACCAACCACAAAAACCAGCAACCTCAACAACATTCAAAATACCTAGGGAGTTCAAAACATCTCCCAAAACATACACATAGGTCCCCCATTGCCAAATTACCAAAAGCTAAATGTACTTAAGAAAACCTTCCATACTTTGAGCTTTACTTCCACTTGAATGCTTGCCTTCCTTGCTGCCCTCAAAGTACTTTAATGTTATGCATTATTGATTTGAGAAAACAAAGAGAGCGTAAGCAAAAGCTTAGTGAGGAATGCTCAATAAAACCATTCAATAATGCATTTATAAACACTTTATAAATCATGCTTCAAATCATCATTTACACATGCTCAAAAGCATACTTAAACATGCATCTCATGCATCATATCACAACATGTCATATTGGCCACAAGTGATAAGTTCCATTTCTTTAAAAACAAGTTCATCAACTTTCACCCCAAGGACTTTTAAACACCTTGGCCCCAAGGACTTTTAAACACCTTGGCAAGGACCACACAAGGACTTTTAAACACCTTTGTGTCCTTAACAAGTTCACCTCAAGGACTTTTAAACACCTTGACCCCAAGGACTTTTAAACACCTTGGCCATGGACTTTTAAACACCTTGGCCCCAAGGACTTTTAAACACCTTGGCCCATGGACTTTTAAACACCATGGAAAGGACCACACAAGGACTTTTAACCACCTTTGTGTCCGTAGCAAGAATCATCCAAGGACTTTTAACCACCTTGATGTTCTTAAGTACACAAGGCTCACTCAAGGACTTTTAACCACCTTAGTGACCTTAACCTTTTCAAAACATCACTTGCCAATATACATCATTAACATCAATATATCCACTGTTTTAAAGCATTAAACCAAGCCATATTCATCATGCATTCAAAAGCATCAAACCACATTTAATCAATGTTCAAAAACAAGGAACTCTTACCTTGAGCTTCCTTCAACATATGGCTTACAAAAACAGCATTAACCATGCTAAATCATGCTTTCAAAACAGAGTTTAAAACATGCAATAAACCACATTGCACAACAATCAAATCATGGCCACCACTAGAGAGTATTTCCGAAACTTACACTTGAGCTTAGCAAAGTTGTTTAGACTTAAACTAAGCTCCCAAGACATTGGTTTCAAAGCCGAAAACCCAATTTCACTCACCGATTCCACTTCGCCTCTTGCCGAAGCACCAAATCAAGCTTCCGGATCACCACCACTTGGATCCAAAGATGACTCCCCTGTTTTAACACATCAAAACAGTAGATTAATGCATCATCATGCATTAATATCCTCAATGAAAGCAACTAAACTCGCTGCTCTCATCCACACTCCACTTTCGGCCACCAAACACAACCGAAAATGCATCCAAACCACTTCTTAACAAAGCCCAGCCATAAACCATCAAAACCTAACATCCTTTAACACCATTTAACATCTAAAAAGAACTTAACAACATCCTTATACCTCCAGCAACAACAGATCCACAAGATCACTCCAAAAACAACCAAGAATCATAAGCTAAACTTAGGAAATTCAACCTATCCGGGATTGCATTAATCAAAACCCAATTCCTTATCAAATTAACATTCATTAATCATCATTTTAACACCTTAAAACACTGCTTAAACAGATCCAACGAAATTTCATCAAAAACACACCAAATCTTGCATTTTAAGCCAAGATCCATTAAACAATCTTAAAAGCCATTTATAAAACATCAATTAAGGATTGAAAACTTAGGAATTTCAGTAAAGAACTGATAGTTTAGAGGAGAAGGACGTTCTTACCTCCAAACTTGAGTTTCTCCTCTTTTAGAGCCAAAAAGCTTGAAGATTCAACTTGCAAATTGAGAGGTTTTGTAGATATGATGATTAGAAATCAAAAGAGAGTTGAAAGGAGAGATTTAGGTAACAAAATCAGAAGAAACTCTCTGGAGAGAAAGTGTTTGCTTTGAGAGAAAATGAGAGAAAAGAAAATGAGAAGTTAGTTACAAAATAGCCAAAATGACTTTCCCTCCTCTTTTCTTATGTTTAAAAATCAGAATAAAACCTTAAAATATCTTAGAAAAATATGGAGAAACTACTTTTGGAATAATAGCTCCTTAAAGATTCAAAGTTTCAATCCTTTATAAAACAGTCACGCAACTTTCAAAAATTATATTTTGGTCACTAGCCAAAATGTCACCCTTCCAAACCTCATTTTTCAAAATTGATTTCACAGTTCACTTATATATATTAAAAGATGATTTTAGAACATTTTTCCATATTTTTAATGCAACCCGAACTAGGCTTTCCTAATGTCACCCTTATAGATTCGAACAACACTTTGACCGAACCGGTCAACGCCCAAAACTTCTAAGCCCAAAACCGGGGCGTTACAACTCTCCCCCCCTTAAGAAATTTCGTCCTCGAAATTTACCTGAAGGAAAGAGATAAGGAAACTGCTTCAGCATGTCTTCCTTCCGCTCCCACGTGGCTTCCTCAACACCTCGATGCTTCCACAGCACCTTCACCAACTCAATGGTCTTGCCACGAAGAACCTTGCTATCCGAATCCAGAACCTTCACCGGTTCCTCATCATAGGTCAAATCCGGATTCAAAACCACTTCCTCCACAGGCATCACATGCGAAGGATCAGATCTATACTTCCGGAGCATAGAAACATGAAACACATCATGAATCTTCTCCAACTCCTGAGGTAACCTCAACCGATACGCAACAGGACCCACACGCTCAACCACCTCATATGGTCCAATGTACCTAGGGCTCAACTTACCCTTCCGGCCAAACCTCATCACCTTCTTCCAAGGCGAAACCTTCAAGAACACACGGTCACCCACCGCATACTCAATCTCCTTACGCTTCAAATCCGCGTAAGACTTTTGCCGATCAGAGGCAGCCTTCAACCGCTCACAAATGAGCTTCACCTTCTCGGTCGTTCCCTTCAACAAAGCCGGCATCGAAACCAACTTCTGACCCGTTTCAGCCCAACAAAGAGGAGTCCTACACTTCCTCCCGTACAAAGCCTCATAAGGTGCCATCTGTATACTTGCCTGATAGCTGTTGTTATAAGCAAACTCTACCAGAGGAAAATGCTTCTCCCAAGAACCTTGGAACTCAATCACGCAGCACCTCAACATATCCTCCAAGATCTGTATCACACGCTCAGACTGACCATCAGACTGAGGATGATAGGATGTACTGAAATGCAACCTTGAACCCAGAGCTTGATGCAAACACTACCAGAAACGCGATGTGAACCTCGGATCCCTATCCGACACAATCGACTTAGGCACACCATGCAGCCGCACAATCTCAGCAATGTACAGCTCTGCCAACTTATCCAAAGAAAACGTGGTATGCACAGGCAAGAAATGCGCACACTTCGTTAGGCGATCCACAATCACCCAAACAGAATTCTTCTTCGAGGAAGACAAAGGTAAACCAGATACAAAATCCATGGTAACCCTTTCCCACTTCCATTCAGGGATTTTCAACGGTTGTAACAACCCTGAAGGAACCTGATGCTCAGCCTTAACTCGCTGACACACCAAACACCTGCTCACAAACTCCGCAACATCCTTCTTCAAACCCACCCAATAGTACTCATCACGAAGATCACGATACATCTTGGTACTACCAGGGTGCATAGCAAAAGGACTACTATGACCTTCAGTCAGAATAGCACGCCTCAACTCAGCATCAGCAGGCACTACTATCCGACTCCCAAAACACAACACTCCATCATCATTAAAGTAGAAATCCGAAGGTCTACCCTCCGCGATATCCTGAACATGAGACACCAAGGAATCATCCAGCAACTGCTTATCATTGATCAACTGAACCAAAGATGGTTTCACTTGCAATTCAGCAACAAGACCCCCATCTTGCGATATGCTCAAGCTAGCAAACATAGCCCTCAGCTCAACAGCTACTTTCCTACTCAAGGCATCCGCAACAACATTAGCCTTTCCAGGATGGTACTCAATCGTCAGATCATAATCCTTGAGCAACTCCAACCAACGCCGCTGCCTAAGATTCAACTCCTTCTGAGACATCAGATACCTCAAACTCTTGTGATCTGTGTACACAGTACACTTCTCACCATACAGATAATGTCTCCAGATCTTCAGAGCAAAAACCACTGCAGCCAGCTCAATGTCATGCGTAGGATAATTGCGCTCATGCACTTTCAACTGCCGCGATGCATAAGCCACCACCTTACCCTCCTGCATCAGCACACACCCCAACCCAACATAGGATGCATCACTGTAAACCACAAACTCTTTCCCTGATTCAGGCTGAATCAAGATAGGAGCTTGCGTCAAAGCCGCCTTAAGCTTCTCAAAAGCCTGTTGTCTCGCTTCCGTCCACTCATACTTAACATCCTTTTGCAACAGCTTCGTCAAAGGAGCAGCAATCTTGGAAAAACCATCCACAAACCTTCGATAGTATCCCGCCAAACCAAAGAAACTACGGGCCTCATGAACAGACTTAGGAACTTTCCAATTCATCACCGCCTCAATCTTCTGAGGATCAACACGAATCCCCTCAGCAGAAACCACATGCCCAAGGAAAACCACCTCCCTTAACCAGAACTCACACTTGCTCAGCTTAGCATAAAGCTGATTCTCCAACAAAGCTTGCAAAACAATCCTCAAATGCTCTTCATGCTCCTCCTCAGTACGCGAGTACACGAGGATATCATCAATGAACACCACAACGAACTTGTCCAGGTATTCATGAAACACACGATTCATCATGTCCATGAAAGCAGCAGGAGCATTTGTCAAACCAAACGGCATCACAAGGAACTCATAATGCCCATACCTTGTCCTAAAAGCTGTCTTAGGCACATCCACATCCTTCACCTTCAACTGATAATACCCTGACCTCAAGTCAATCTTAGAGAACACAGCAGCTCCCCGAAATTGATCAAAGAGATCATCAATCCTCGGCAAAGGATACCGATTCTTGATAGTCAACTTGTTCAGCTGACGGTAATCAATGCACATTCTCATAGTGCCATCCTTCTTTTTCACAAACAAGACCGGTGCTCCCCAAGGTGACACACTCGGCCGGATGAAACCACGATCAAGCAACTCTTGCAACTGCGTCTTCAGCTCCTTCAGCTCCTTAGGTGCCATTCTATAGGGAGTAATGGACACAGGAGTTGTATTCTCATACAGCTCAATTCCAAACTCCACCTCGCGGTTAGGAGGTAAACCAGGCAACTCCTCAGGAAAAACATCAGGAAACTCCTTCACAACTCTGATATCTTGCACCCTCAACTCTTTAGAGCTAGGATTCATCACAAAAGCTAGATAGGCTTCGCAACCTTGCCTCAGCATCCTGCTCGCCTCCAAGGTAGACACCACATTGGCAAGAAACTTCACATTCTCACCAACCACAACAACTTCATATTCATCCGCAAGCTTAAGCGAAACTCGCTTGTTTTCACAATCCACAACAGCACGATGCTCAGCAAGCCAATCCATACCAAGGATTACATCAAAACCATAAAAGGGCAACTCCATAAGATCAACATGAAAAACATGTTCTTGAACAACCAAGGGACACCTTCTATAAAGCTTTCGAGTCACAACAGTCTCACCAAAAGAACTAGTGACACGAACACCAACATCCAAAGACTCAACAGGCAAACCAAGCAATTCAGCATGCTCACGCAAAATGTATGAATGCGTAGATCCAGAATCTATCAAAGAAAGCAATGACAAGGACTGCAAAATAAAGGTACCTGCAATCACATCCGCATCGTTCCTTCCCTCACGCTGAGCATACACCCTCGCTTGGCCTCCACCTTCAGGCTGAATAGCCACAACATGGGCCACTCCACGACCACCTTCCTCTCTCCTCTTGAAATTACCACGGCCGCGCCCACGACCTCTCTGCGGTGCAGCAACAACAGGAGCACGCACCTGATCACCAGCCAACCTAGGACAATCTCGCCTCAAATGGTCTGCGGATCCACAATTCCAACACCCATTACCAGCTGCCGCAACAGGAGCTTGCACCTCTCTCACAGCACGAGGACAGTCACGCTTCATGTGACCACGTGAACCACAGATCCAACAAGCACTCGGATCAGCTCTAGCATTGCCTCCTCTAGCAGGTGCACCACCACCTCTCTTAGCTGAAGACTGATACTTCTGATCACGTCCCCTCTTGTTCTGTCCACCTCCGGAACTATACTCAGCAGCTCGCTTACCAGAACTTGCTCCAGCACCTTTCGCAGATAAACCCAAGTTCATCTCAATGTCCTTGGCTCGGCCCACCAACACATCAAAATCATCATACTCGGTGGCCAGCACATACATTTTCACATCCGTCACTAAGCCATAACGGAACCTCTCGCACCTTGCCCGCTCATCAGGTACCAGCTCAGGTGCATACTGACTGAGTCGCACAAACTGCACTTCATACTCAGACACACTCATGCTCCCTTGGGTAAGAGACATGAATTCACGCTTCTTCTCATCAAGATATCTAACACCAAGATATCTCCGCTTGAACACATTCTGAAAGAATGTCCAAGTCACATCAGCTTCAACCATCCCAGCTATAGTGGTCGTCCACCACGTATACGCATCATCCTGCAGCAAGGATACAACACACCCCAGCTTCTGCACATCAGTGCAACTCATCTGACCCAAGATTTGCTTGGTACTCTCTAGTCCAAGCTTCAGAACTCTCAGCAGACATACCCCTGAACTCAGTCCCACCAAGACTGCGCAGACGCTCCAAAGGTAGTCTAACACCAGCATCTCCCTGATGCCCAGCTCCTTGAGCTCCAGCTACTGCTGCTCGGAAAGCACCCGCAATAGCTTGTACCAACATAGACATATCAGGCATAGCTTGCCCCTGACCAACCTCTGGTCCAGCAGCTCCAGCACCAGCTGCAGCTCCAGCTTCCTCAGCCCCAGCACCACCACCACCGGGTGGAGGAGGTAACACCGCACTACCCGTGTTTTCCTCATTCTCGTTCTCATTAGGAGCCGTAGCTCGCACATTACCTCGTAACTCTCTACGTGGTGCCATACTTTTACCATGCAATCACAATACAAATAAACAAAGTCAGGCCCAGCAAGGTAAGCAATCCAAGTATTCAAGCTCAATTTCATTCAAAATCAACACCATTTCATTAGCTTTTATTTGGCAATGGGTACCCACAACATGCTACACCACAGCATACATCTCAATTGCATCCAAATCACAAGCCACTAAACATGCTTTCGATCAACAAGCATACAAGGCACACATACTTCAATCATGCACACATTCATTCCCAATTACTCGAAAACTCAGCTCTGATACCACCAAATGTAACCCCCTTAACCCGGCCTAGACGGTTGACCCGAATTAAGAAAGTCACACGGGGAAAACCAAAGTCAACCCGAAAGTCAACCTTGATTAACGACCCTTTTTTTTTCTTTTTAAACTTGTCTAGATATATATTAATCCTTAGATATGACCATACAACAGCATACTCTAAGATCATAAACATCAGAGATCAAACAGGGACCCAATTGAACAAATTACAACTTTAGGGACCAAATTGTAATTTCTGATATATATGAGGACTTAACCCAAATTAAAGTTACCAACTTGAAATTAATCAAGTTTCATGCTTCTGTGTGAAATTTCAGCTCAAAAGGACTTCCCAAACTCATACAATTGCACAAACAAGATTCAGGACCAAAACGCAAACAATTCAAAACATTTAACCGCCAATGTCAGCCCCTAACGGTCACCCGTTCTGAAACAGGCAGAGCCCGTTTCGAAACGCGGGGCCGTTCCGCAACGCGTACCGCAACACGGGCTGGCAGTAGCCAAACCGTTTCGGAACGGTCCCTCCCGTTTCGGACGCCTGGGCTTGTTTAAGGCACCCGTTCCGAAACGGTAGGTGCTGTTCCGAAACACCCTGCACAGATTACTCCAAAATGCATACTTTAACATGCAATTAAACATCCAATCATGCTCCAAATGCCACAAAACTTTACCAACATGCAATTCAACATATAAGAGACATACTTGCATCAACAATTCATCAAAACATCCACATATATGGAAAGCCCCAAATCTATAGGCATGCTTCCTACTCAAGCAACCATTCAAGCATAAACTTTGTAACCCCCTTAACCTGGCCTAGACGGTTGACCCGAATTAAGAAAGTCACACGGGGAAAACCAAAGTCAACCCGAAAGTCAACCTTGATTAACGACCCTTTTTTTTTCTTTTAAAACTTGTCTAGATGCATATTAATCCTTAGATATGATCATACAACAGCATACTCAAAGATCATAAACATCAGAGATCAAACAGGGACCCAATTGAACAATTTACAACTTTAGGGACCAAAAAGTAAATTCTGATAATTATAAGGACTTAACCCAAATTAAAGTTACCAACTGGAAATTAATCATGTTTCATGCTTCTCTGTGAAATTTCAGCTCAAAAGGACTTCCCAAACTCATACAATTGCACAAACAAGATTCAGGACCAAAATGCAAACATTTCAAAACATTTAACTGCCAATGTCAGCCCCCAACGGTCACCCGTTCCGAAACGGGAGACAGCCCGTTTCGAAACGCGGGGCCGTTCCGCAACGCGTACCGAAACGAGGGTCGGGCAGTAGCCTTTCCGTTTCGGAACGGTCCCTCCCGTTTCGGACGCCTGGGCTTGTTTAAGGCACCCGTTCCGAAACGGTAGGTGCTGTTCCGAAACACCCTGCACAGATTGCCCAAAAATGCATACTTAAACATGCAATTGACCAACCAATCATGCTCCAAATGCCACCAAACTTTGCCAACATGCAATTCAACATATATGAGACATACTTGCATCAACAATTCATCAAAACATCCACATATATGAAAAGCCCCAAATCTATAGGCATGCTTCCTACACAAGCAACCATTCAAGCATAAACTTCCAATTCAAGCATATAAAGGTCAACCACAAAAACCAGCATTCTCAACAACATTCAACATACTTAGGGAGTTCAAAACATCTCCCAAAACATACACATAGGTCCCCCATTGCCAAATTACCAAAAGCTAAATGTACTTAAGAAAACCTTCCATACTTTGAGCTTTACTACCACTTGAATGCTTGCCTTCCTTGTTGCCCTCAAAGTACTTTAATGCTCTGCAATATTGATTTGAGAAAACAAAGAGAGTGTAAGCAAAAGCTTAGTGAGGAATGCTCAATAAAACCATCCAATAATGCATTTATAAAACACTTTATAAATCATGCTTCAAATCATCATTTACACATGCTCAAAAGCATACTTTAACAAGCATCTCATGCTTCATTTCAATACATGTCATATTGGCCCCAAGTGATACATTTCAATTCTTTGAAAACAAGTTCATCAACTTTCACCCCAAGGACTTTTAAACACCTTGGCCACAAGGACTTTTAAACACCTTGGCCTATGGACTTTTAAACACCATAGAAAGGACCACACAAGGACTTTTAAACACCTTTGTGTCCGTATCAAGTTTCACATCAAGGACTTTTAAACACCTTGATCCCAAGGACTTTTAAACACCATAGAAAGGACCACACAAGGACTTTTAAACACCTTTGTGTCCGTAACAAGAACCATCCAAGGACTTTTAACCACCTTGATGTTCTTAAGTAAACAAGGCTCACTCAAGGACTTTTAACCACCTTAGTGACCTTAACCTTTTCAAAACATCACTTGTAACCCCCTTAACCCGGCCTAGTCGGTTGACCCGAATTAAGAAAGTCACACGGGGAAAACCAAAGTCAACCCGAAAGTCAACCTTGATTAACGACCCTTTTTTTTTCTTTTTAAAACTTGTCTAGATGCATATTAAGCCTAATTGTGATCACACAAACATCATACCAAAAGATCACAAACATCAGAGATCGAACAGGGACTCAATTGAACAATTTACAACTTTAGGGACCAAATTGTAAATTCTGATAAATATAAAGACTTAATCCAAATTAAAGTTACCATCTTGAAATTAATCATGTTTCATGCATCTCTGTAAAATTTCAGCTCAAAAGGACTTCCCAAACTCATACAATTGCACAAACAAGTTTCAGGACTAAAACGCAAACATTCCAAAACATATAACTGCCAATGTCAGCCCCCAACGGTCACCCGTTCCGAAACAGGCATAGCCCGTTTCGAAACGCGGGGCCGTTCCGCAACGTGTACCGAAACGGGGGTCTGGCAGTAGCCTTTCCGTTTCGGAACGGCCCCTCCCGTTTCGGACGCCTGGGCACGATTAAGGCACCCGTTCCGAAACGGTAGGTGCTGTTCCGAAACACCCTGCCCAGATTGCTCCAAAACTCCACTTTAAACATGCAATTACACAACCAATCATGCTCCGAATGTCACCGAACTTTACCAGCATGCAATTCAACATATATATAACCTATTAGCATCATCAATTCAACCAAACATCATCATATGCAAAAAGCCCCAATTCTATAGGCATGCTTCCTACACAAGCTAGATATTCAAGCACCAAACTTACAAAATAAGCATATAAAGATCCAATCCAAAGACCAACAATCTTAAAATCAAGAAACATACTTAGGGAGTACAAAACACCTCCCAAAACATACACATTGTTTCCCCATTGCCAAATCACCCAAAAGCTAAAATGTTTAACAAAAACCTTCCATACATTGAGCTTTACTTGCACTTGAATTCTTGCCCTTCTTGCTGCCCTCAAAAGGTCTCTAATGCTATGCATTATTGAATTAAGGAAAACGAAGAGAGCGTAAGCAAAAGCTTAGTGAAGAACGCTCTTAAAAACCATCCAATAATGCAACTTAAAACATTTACAAAACATGCTTCAAATCCACATTTGCTCATGCTCAAAACCTTACTTAAAACAAGCAATTTCATGCTTCAACATAAACATTAAAACAAGCATCTCATGCTTCATAATATACTTAACATGTCATATTGGCTCAAGTGATATATTTCATTCCTTAAAACAAGTTCATCAACTTCCCAAGGACTTTTAAACACCTTGGTCCCAAGGACTTTTAAACACCTTGGCCATGGACTTTTAAACACCATGAATAAGGACCACACAAGGACTTTTAACCACCTTTGTGTCCATAGCTTGAATCACCCCAAGGACTTTTAAACACCTTGGCCCCAAGGACTTTTAAACACCTTGGCCCCATGGACTTTTAACCACCATGGAAAAGGATCACCTAAGGACTTTTAACCACCTTAGTGTCCACAACATGAACCATCCAAGGACTTTTAACCACCTTGATGTTCATAAGTAACAAGGCTCACTCAAGGACTTTTAACCACCTTAGTGACCTTAATATTTTAAAACCTCACTTGCCAATATACATCATTTTCATCACTTACATCACTGTTTTAAAGCATAAAACCAAGCCATATTCATCATGCATTTAAAAGCATTAAACCACATCATTTCAATGTACAAAAGCAAGGAACTCCTACCTAGAGTTACCTTCAACATATGGCTTACATCATCAGCAAAAACCATGCTAAAACATGCTTCCAAAACAGTATGTAAAACATGCAAATAATCATTTTGCATCACAACAAAATCATGGCCACCACTAGAGAGAAATTCCGAAAACTTACGCTCGAGCTTAGCAAAGTTGTTTAGACTTAAACTAAGCTCCCAAGACATTGGTTTCAAAGCCGAAAACCCAATTTCACTCACCGATTCCACTTCGCCACTTGCCGAAGCACGAAATCAAGCTTCCGAATCAACAACTCTTGGATCCAAAGATGCCTCCCCTGATTAAACACATTAAAGCAGAGGTTTAATGCATCATCAAGCATCAAAAGCTTCAATGAAAGCACTCAAACTCGCTGCTCTCATTCCCACTCCAATTTCGGCCACCAAACACAACCGAAATTGCACCAAAACCACCTCCCAACAAAGCCCAGCCATAAACCAGCAAAACCCTACATCCATCAACACCATAAAACATCTAAAAACAACCTACAAACATCCTTATACCTCCAGCAACAACAGATCCACAAGATCACCACAAAAACATCCAAGAAACATAAGCTAAACTTAGGAAACTCAACCTATCCGGGATTGCATTAATCAAAACTCATTTCCTTATCAATTTAGAGTTCATTTAACATCAAAAACACATCTCAAAACACAGATCAATCAGATCTAACGAAAAATCATGAAAACCATCAAATCTTGCATTATAAGCCAAGATACAATTCCAAACTCAAAAGCCTTTAATTAAACATCAATTAAGAGTTGAGAACTTGGGAATTTCAGTAAAGAACTGATAGTTTAGAGGAGAACGACGTTCTTACCTCCAAACTTGTGTTTCTCCACTTTTTGGAATGAAAATCCTTGTTGAAACACTTAGCAATTGAAGAGATTTGAAGATACAATGATTTGGAATCAAATGAGAGTTGAATGGAGGGATTTAGGTGAAGAAATCAGATCCAATTCTCTGGAAAAGTAGTGTTTGGTTTGAGAGAAAATGAGAGAAAGAAAGTTTAGCAAAGTTGGTTACAAAATCCAAAAATAGCCAAAATGGCTTCCCTCCAATTTTAATAACCTTTAAAATCAGATTTTAGACTTAAAATATCTTAGAAAAATCTGGAGAAATCATCTTTGGATTAATAGCTCCTTAAGGATTCAAAGTTTCAACTCTTTATAAAACAGTCACCAAACTTTCGAAATTTACATTTTGGTCACTAGCCAAAATGTCATACTTCCAAAACCCATTTTTCAAAATTGATTTCACAGTTCACTTAATTATATTAAAAGATGATTTTAGAACATTTTTCCATATTTTTAATGCAACCCGAACTAGGCTTTCCTAATTTCACCTCTTTAGATTCGAACAGCACTTTGACCAAACCGGTCAACGCCCAGAACTTCTAAGCCCAAAACCGGGGCGTTACATCACTTGCCAATATACATCATTTTCATCATTTTATCCACTGCTTTAAAGCATTAAACCAAGCCATATTCATCATGCATTGAAAAGCATCAAACCACATTTTATCAATGTTCAAAAACAAGGAACTCTTACCTTGAGCTTCCTTCAACATATGGCTTACTAAAACAGCATTAACCATGCTAAATCATGCTTTCAAAACAGAATTTAAAACATGCAATAAACCACATTGCACAACAATCAAATCATGGCCACCACTAGAGAGTATTTCCAAAAACTTACACTTGAGCTTAGCAAAGTTGTTTAGACTTAAACTAAGCTCCCAAGACATTGGTTTCAAAGCCGAAAACCCAATTTCACTCACCGATTCCACTTCGCCTCTTGCCGAAGCACCAAATCAAGCCTCCGGATCACCACCACTTGGATCCAAAGATGACTCCCCTGTTTTAACACATTAAAACAGTAGATTAATGCATCATCATGCATTAATAGCTTCAATGAAAGCACCTAAACTCGCTGCTCTCATCCACACTCCATTTTCGGCCACCAAACACAACCGAAAATGCATCCAAACCACTTCTCAACATAGCCCAGCCATTAACCAACAAAACCTAACATCCTCTAACATCATTTAACATCTAAAAAGAACCTAACAACATCCTTATACCTCTAGCAACACCAGATCCACAAGATCACCTCAAAAACAACCAAGAATCATAAGCTAAACTTAGGAAATTCAACCTATCCGGGATTGCATTAATCAAAACTCAATTCCTTATCAAATTAACATTCATTAATTGTAACGCCCCGGTTTTGGGCTCAGAAGTTTTGGGCGTTGACCGGTTCGGTCAAAGTGCTGATCGAATATATAAGAGCGAATTTAGGAAAGTCTAGTTCGGGTTGCATTAAAAATATGGAAAAATATTCTAAAATCATCTTTTAATATATAAAAGTGAACTGTGAAATTAATTTTGGAAAATGAGGTTCGGAAGGTTGACATTTTGGCTAGTGACCAAAATGTAATTTTTGAAAGTTCAGTGACAGTTTTATAAAGGATTGAAACTTTGAATCTTTAAGGAGCTATTTACCCAATGGGAGTTTCTCCAGATTTTCTAAATATATTAAATGATTAATTAAATGTTTTTAAACTAAAGAAAAGTGGAGGGAAGATATTTTCCTAATTCTAACTAACTTTTCTCTCAACCATTTTCTCTCATCTTTTCTCTCAAACCAAACACATTCTCTCCAGATTTCCTTCTCTGATTTTGTCACTCAAATCACTCATTTCAACTCTCATTTGATTCCTAATCATCTCATCAACAAAACCTCTCAATTTACAAGTTGTTTCATCAAGCTTTTTGGCTCCAAAAAGGAGAAACTCAAGTTTGGAGGTACGAACGTCTCTCTCCTCTAAACTATCAGTTCTTTACTGAAATTCCCAAGTTCTCAATCCTTGATTTGTGTTTTGTTAAAGGCTTTTCAATTGAAATCTTGATTTTGGCTTAAAATGCAAGATTGGCGATTTTGGTGAAATTTTCGTGTGATCTGTTTGGGCAGTGTTTTGAAGTGTCAAAATGATGTTAAATGAATGCTAAATTGATTAGAAGTTGAGGTTTAATTAATGCAATCCCGGATAGGTTGAATTTCCTAAGTTTGGCTTGAGTTTTTGGTTGTTTTTGGAGTGTTTTTGGTGATCTGTTATACCTGGAAGTATAAGGACGTGTTTGTGATCATTTTGGATGTTAATTGATGTTTAAAAATGGTTAGAAGTGATGGATCTTGGCTGGGTTAAGTTTTGGTAATGTTTGGAGGTGATTTCGGTTGTGTTTGGTAGCCGAATTGTTGGTTGTGTGATGAGCAGCGAGTTTGGTTGTGTGGCTGCTGTTCTTAATGCATAATGATGCATTAATGTGCTGTTTTTGTGTGCTTGAAACAGGGGAGTTTGATCCGTGAGCTTTAGAGGTGTTGCGGAAGGTTTCGGATGCTTGGAAGGCTTGGTGGCTAGCCTTGTTTTGTGTATCGGTGAGTGAAGTTGGGTTTTCAGCTTTTAAACCAAGGTTTGAAGGTTTTTGGGAGCTTAGTGTAAGTCTAAACAACTTTGCTAAGCTCAAGAGTAAGTAAATGGTTTTTCGCTCTTAAATTATGATTGTGAAATTGGCTATTAAGCAATTGTGGTTGATGATTGGAATGCATGTGTTTTGCATGGTTTAAATCTGTTTTGAAAGCATATTTTAGCATGGTTTAATGCTGGTTTTGAAAGCCATATGTGAAGGATGCTCAAGGTAAAAGATCCTTGGTTTTATACATTGGAAATGTGGATTTGATGCATGGTGTTGCATGTTGTTCAATGGCTTTGTTTAATGCTTTAAAACAGTGAATGAATGTTGGTAAATGATGGTTTTTGCATATTGGTTATGCATGTGAAACATTGGACTAATGTGGTAAGGTGGTTATATTGGCAAGTGATGTAAATGGTTCTTGGTTCTTTGATCGGATATAGTTAGCCGGCTATAGGATTGGGTGCACCGTGAATTAAGTCGCCTTGGAGGTGGAGTGGTCAAGAGTGGACCGGGAAACTCCCTTCAAGTATCCTAACGAGATGGTTGAGGTCATAATGGAGGTGTTGCCCATTCGAGGACCTTGGTTGAGCAAAGGTTATATGGTGTTTAAAAGTCCATATGTGAGGACCTTGTGCTTGTTGAGATCACAATGGCGGTGTTAAGTCCATGTGTGGATCTTGTGTGGGATGTCCCGGATCTCGTTAGTGATTTATACAACTACCAATCGGTGATGCAAAGGTTGTATGGTGTTTAAAAGTCCATACATGGGAACCTTGTGCATGTTGAGGTTGTATGGTTGTCCATACATGGGAACCTCGGGAAAAGCTAAGGTTGCATGGTGCTTAAAAGTCCATGCATGGGAACTTTAGGCTTGTAAGGTCAAATGGTGTTTAAAAGTCCATTTGGAGAGACCTTGGATTGGTAGGGTGTAGGGAGCGTAGGGACAACGCTCGGAATCCGCGTATCCAATTGGGTGTTGAGTTGAAAAGTGAATGTGGTTGATCACTTGAAGGCCAATATGATGTTCTTGATTGTGATGAAGCATGAGATGCTTGAAATGATGCATAATTGCATGTGAAGCATGAGATGCTTGAATTGATGCATAATTGCATGTGAAGCATGAGATGCTTGAAAAGATGCATGGTTGCATGGAAAGTGCATAATGCTTGTGAATGCATGGTTACTTGTTAGGTTGAACAAGTGTTGATTATCATTTGGAGAATGATGCATGTGAGCATGAAATATCTTTAGTGCATTGGAGTCTTGTTAAGACTTGTTTTGAAATGCATGTGATGATGATGTTGTGGTTCATATATGTTGCCCTTGGTGTAATGCATGTGTTGGTTGGTTAGTGAAATGGTTTTAAAAGATTCTTGCTTGAATTGGCTTTCAAGTTTAAGAAAGGTATGTTGTGAAATGGGAGTGTTTTCCAAGGTTTTGTTTTAGCTTGCATATGGTGTTTATGCATGGTTTGGCTAAATGGTTGATTTTGCAAGTTATGCTTTGAAAAGGGTTTTCTTAGTTTGCTAAACTAAGGGTTGGTTTCCATGTATGTGCGATGCATGGTTTTGAGCTTGTTGTTGAAAAGGAGTTTTCAAACATGGCTTTGGTAAACAAATCGAGTTTGTTTTAAAAGTGATTTATGGCTCGCTGCATTGATGGTGTTTTGGTTTTGAGCATTCCTCACTAAGCATTATGTGCTTACGCTCCTTTTTGTCCATCAATGCAGATTCTTGAAGTTTGGACAGCGAGGAGAAAGGGATTCAAGAAGGACTCCACTTGAGATGTATGTCTCGGTTAATAGCTATAGTTAATAAAGGCAATGGGGTAGAATCTCTTGGGTTGATGTATGTGTTGGTTTATGTTCGGACAAGTATGGTTTTGTGTTGTTGATGTTGTTGAAACATGGTTTGGCTTATGAGTTTGATTTGGAAGTATGTTGTTTAAATGGTTGCTTGTGTTGGAAGCTTAGTCTTGAAATTGGGGCTTTTTGTGTATGTTGACATGTTGGTGAATTGTTGATGCAAGTATGCCTCTTTTATGTTAAATGGCATGTTGGCAAAGTTTGGTGGCTTTTGGAGCATGATTGGATGTTTAATTGCATGTTTAAATAGGCAAAATTCTGCATTTTGTGCAGGGTGTTTCGGAACAGGGTGCACCGTTTCGGAACGGGTGCCTTGAAGCAGCCCAGGCGTCCGAAACGGGTGACACCGTTCCGAAACGGAAAGGCTACTGCCCGACCCCCGTTTCGGTACCCGTTTCGGAACGGCCCCGCGTTTCGAAACGGGCTGTCTCCCGTTTCGGAACGGTTGACCGTTGGGGGCTGACAGTGGCAGTTATGTGTTTTAAAATGTTTGCATTTTGGTCCTGAATCTTGTATGTGCAATTGTTTGAGTTTGGGATGTCCGTTTGAGCTGAAATTTGGCCGAGATGCATGAAACATGATTAATTTTAAGTTGGTAACTTAAAATCTGGTTAAGCCTCAAAGTTTTCAGAATTTACAATTTGGTCCCTAAAGTTGTGTTTTGTACAATGGGTCCCTGAATGATCTCTGATGGTTGTGATCTTTGAGTATGATGTTTGCGTGATCACATATAGGGTTAATGAGCATCTAGACAAGATTAAAAAGAAAAAAAAGGGTCGTTAATCAAGGTTGACTTTCGGGTTGACTTTGGTTTTCCCCGTGTAATCTTCTTAATTCGGGCCAACCGTCTAGGCCGGGTTAAGGGGGTTACATTAATCATCATTTTAACACCTTAAAACACTGCTTAAACAGATCCAACGAAATTTCATCAAAAACACACCAAATCTTGCATTTTAAGCCAAGATCCATTAAACAATCTTAAAAGCCATTTATAAAACATCAATTAAGGATTGAGAACTTAGGAATTTCATTAAAGAACTTGAAGTTCAGAGGAGAAGGACGTTCTTACCTCCAAACTTGAGTTTCTCCTCTTTTGGAACCAAAAAGCTTGATGAATCAAGTAGCAAATTGAGAGGTTTTGTAGATATGATGATTAGGAATCAAAAGAGAGTTGAAAGGAGAGAAATGAGTGACAAAATCAGAAGGAAATCTCTGGAGAGAAAGTGTTTGGGTTGAGAGAAAATGAAAGAAAAGAGAAATTGGAAAATATGAGAAATTAGTTACAAAATAACCAAAATGATTTTCCCTCCACTTTTCTTTTGCTTGAAAATCAGAATTAATCATTAAAATATCTTAGAAAAATCTGGAGAAACTCCCTTTGGGTAAATAGCTCCTTAAAGATTCAAAGTTTCAATCCTTTCTAAAATAGTCACAAAACTTTCAAAAATTACATTTTGGTCACTAGCCAAAATGTCACCCTTCCGAAACTCATTTTCCAAAATTGATTTCACAGTTCACTAAATCATATTAAAAGATGATTTTAGAAATTTTTCCATATTTTTAATGCAACCCGAACTAAGCTTTCCTAAATTCACTCTCCTAGATTCGAACAGCACTTTGACCAAACCGGTCAACGCCCAAAACTTCTAAGCCCAAAACCGGGGCGTTACAAACTTTCAATTCAAGCATATAATGACCAACCACAAAAACCAGCAACCTCAACAACATTCAAAATACCTAGGGAGTTCAAAACATCTCCCAAAACATACACATAGGTCCCCCATTGCCAAATTACCAAAAGCTAAATGTACTTAAGAAAACCTTCCATACTTTGAGCTTTACTTCCACTTGAATGCTTGCCTTCCTTGCTGCCCTCAAAGTACTTTAATGTTCTGCATTATTGATTTGAGAAAACAAAGAGAGCGTAAGCAAAAGCTTAGTGAGGAATGCTCAATAAAACCATTCAATAATGCATTTATAAACACTTTATAAATCATGCTTCAAATCATCATTTACACATGCTCAAAAGCATACTTAAACATGCATCTCATGCATCATATCACAACATGTCATATTGGCCACAAGTGATAAGTTCCATTTCTTTAAAAACAAGTTCATCAACTTTCACCCCAAGGACTTTTAAACACCTTGGCCCCAAGGACTTTTAAACACCTTGGCAAGGACCACACAAGGACTTTTAAACAACTTTGTGTCCTTAACAAGTTCACCTCAAGGACTTTTAAACACCTTGACCCCAAGGACTTTTAAACACCTTGGCCATGGACTTTTAAACACCATGATAATAATCACCCCAAGGACTTTTAAACACCTTGGCCCCAAGGACTTTTAAACACCTTGGCCCATGGACTTTTAAACACCATGGAAAGGACCACACAAGGACTTTTAACCACCTTTGTGTCCGTAGCAAGAATCATCCAAGGACTTTTAACCACCTTGATGTTCTTAAGTGCACAAGGCTCACTCAAGGACTTTTAACCACCTTAGTGACCTTAACCTTTTCAAAACATCACTTGCCAATATACATCATTAACATCAATATATCCACTGTTTTAAAGCATTAAACCAAGCCATATTCATCATGCATTCAAAAGCATCAAACCACATTTAATCAATGTTCAAAAACAAGGAACTCTTACCTTGAGCTTTCTTCAACATATGGCTTACAAAAACAGCATTAACCATGCTAAATCATGCTTTCAAAACAGAGTTTAAAACATGCAATAAACCACATTGCACAACAATCAAATCATGGCCACCACTAGAGAGTATTTCCGAAACTTACACTTGAGCTTAGCAAAGTTGTTTAGACTTAAACTAAGCTCCCAAGACATTGGTTTCAAAGCCGAAAACCCAATTTCACTCACCGATTCCACTTCGCCTCTTGCCGAAGCACCAAATCAAGCTTCCGGATCACCACCACTTGGATCCAAAGATGACTCCCCTGTTTTAACACATCAAAACAGTAGATTAATGCATCATCATGCATTAATATCCTCAATGAAAGCACCTAAACTCGCTGCTCTCATCCACACTCCACTTTCGGCCACCAAACACAACCGAAAATGCATCCAAACCACTTCTTAACAAAGCCCAGCCATAAACAATCAAAACCTAACATCCTTTAACACCATTTAACATCTAAAAAGAACTTAACAACATCCTTATACCTCCAGCAACAACAGATCCACAAGATCACTCCAAAAACAACCAAGAATCATAAGCTAAACTTAGGAAATTCAACCTATCCGGGATTGCATTAATCAAAACCCAATTCCTTATCAAATTAACATTCATTAATCATCATTTTAACACCTTAAAACACTGCTTAAACAGATCCAACGAAATTTCATCAAAAACACACCAAATCTTGCATTTTAAGCCAAGATCCATTAAACAATCTTAAAAGCCATTTATAAAACATCAATTAAGGATTGAAAACTTAGGAATTTCAGTAAAGAACTGATAGTTTAGAGGAGAAGGACGTTCTTACCTCCAAACTTGAGTTTCTCCTCTTTTAGAGCCAAAAAGCTTGAAGATTCAACTTGCAAATTGAGAGGTTTTGTAGATATGATGATTAGAAATCAAAAGAGAGTTGAAAGGAGAGATTTAGGTAACAAAATCAGAAGAAACTCTCTGGAGAGAAAGTGTTTGGGTTGAGAGAAAATGAGAGAAAAGAAAATGAGAAGTTAGTTACAAAATAGCCAAAATGACTTTCCCTCCTCTTTTCTTATGTTTAAAAATCAGAATAAAACCTTAAAATATCTTAGAAAAATATGGAGAAACTACTTTTGGAATAATAGCTCCTTAAAGATTCAAAGTTTCAATCCTTTATAAAACAGTCACGCAACTTTCAAAAATTACATTTTGGTCACTAGCCAAAATGTCACCCTTCCAAACCTCATTTTTCAAAATTGATTTCACAGTTCACTTATATATATTAAAAGATGATTTTAGAACATTTTTCCATATTTTTAATGCAACCCGAACTAGGCTTTCCTAATGTCACCCTTATAGATTCGAACAGCACTTTGACCGAACCGGTCAACGCCCAAAACTTCTAAGCCCAAAACCGGGGCGTTACAATGCTCTTTCTATCTCATGCTTGAAATCCATTTCAAAGCAAAACATCTTTTGAAAACCACATGTACCATCTATCTATCTATCACATGCATTCAACCAATGCAAATCTTATGGCAAGGCCACACATGCTTGATATACAAAAGCATTTTATAATCTCAAAATCTCATATGCAATTTCTCATAGCATAAAATCATTTCAACCATTGTTACTTGTGAATCAAAGTTCATTCTCATATATTGGCATTTCATATTATATCTTTACTCGGATATGCGGATAGCTTGACTCGAGGTCAAGTTTTACCCCGATGGGATCTCGCCACCGGATTCTCATGGCGGTATCTATTTTCGCCACAAAGCTTGGGTGTTTCACAAAGTCCTACCCCGATGAAATCTCACATCATCGGACTCTCACTTTGGATCGGGATGGCACTACCCCCATTTCCCGACTCCAAAGAGTACGTACGAATTTTAGTTTATAGTGCACTCTACATCCTATTGGTCGACCAATTATATCTGGTAATCATCTCATCATTTATGCCAATATATTACATTAAAATCATCATCTCACCTACTGTTTTGATGCAACATTTCTAAATCGATCTCATCCCATTTAAAAACCACATTTCATGCATAGTATTTAATCAAAATCTCAAAACTCTTTGCAATGTTATTCTATCTCATGGGATCAATATACAACATCATCTCATGTCATAAATCATGCATAAAACAGTAGGAATTTGTCTATCTCAAATCAAGAGCATGTCAAAGCATTTAGGGGCAGCATCAACATTTCGAGAACAAATCTAAACATACTTACTTCTGGACTTAGGATGGTGTTTCAAACCAATCCTAAATCCCCAACACTCATTTCCTTGTCCCTCAAGGACTTCTAAAACCTTTTTCACTCATAAATAACGTTTCGCTTGCTTGCCGAAACAATTTCTAGGCTTTCGGATCAACACCAAACGTGCATGAAGAAGTCTCCCATGTTCATTACACATAAGAGTAGAGGATTAATGCATCATCATGCATTAAAATCACCAGCCACTCAATTCAACACGCTGCTCTACTTAAAACTAGCATTTCGGCTATCCGAAATAACTGAAATCACTTCCAAACGTTCTCAAATCAAAGCCCAGCAGAGATCTATCAAGTCTAACCTTTTCTAAACCTTAATCAACATAAAAAATCATCATAAACACGACCTTATATCTGCAGCAACAACAAATCACCAAAAACACCTCAAAAACCACACATCTAGCTTCTCAAACTTAGGAACCCAAGCCTATTCGGGATTTATTTGTTAAAACCTCATTCTCAACATCAAATAACATCCAAAATATGTTAGAAATCAACCTCAAACAAGAGCTTAACATAGAAATACGAAAATCACCAAGATCTCATCAAGAATCTTGAATTTAGCAACTGTTTCTTGTTTATAACATTTAAACAACTCAAAAACCATTAACAAAGGATTGATAACTTGGGAATTTCAGTAAAGAACTGATCATTAGAGGAGAAGAACGAAGCTTACCTATAATGGTTGATCTCTCCTTAATTTGGGCAAGTTTTCTTGAAAATCCAAAGCCAAATCAATTGGATTTGATGAAACAAAGATAGGAAATCTTTTGGAAGATGAAATCTCTACAAACAATGATGAAAATAAGAGGTTCTTTGATGAGAGAAAAATGTTTGGCTGATTGGAAGTTGAGCGAAAATGAAAAGAGAAAACTATCGTAAAGTTGGTTATGAAAAGTAAACTTTGATTTCCTTTCCCTTTTATTTCATTAATAAAATCATTATTAAAAGCTCTCAAATTAAATAGAAATCTGATGATAACAAATGGTAAAATTAGCTCCTTAAAGATTCAAAGTTTCAATCCTTTACAAAATAGTCACTTGCCAACTTTTGCAAAAACTACATTTTGGTCACTATACCAAAATGTAATATTTCCAAAGCTCATTTTATAAAATTGTTTTTACCATAATCATTTATATGATAAATGAGGATTTTTAGATATTTTCCTTATTTTTAAAACATCCCGGACTAGGTTTTCCCTAAACCAACCTCAAGGGTTCGAATCGTTCTCGACAGGTCCGATTCAACATCTAAAACATCTAGGCCCAAAACCAGGGCGTTACACGGGAAGGGAGTGTTACAATTCTGTTTTGGACACCCTTTTCTTTCTTCTATAATAATGCACCCCATCTTGTAATTATGACTTTAAATTATTAACATATTACATACCCTAGATGTTCAACTGATCCTTTGATCATTCACCCAATCAATTTCAGAAAATGGTTTAATTTTAATTTTAGTTCCTCTACTACGCTTAAATTTCATATTAATCCATCTACTTGAATTTTGCATAATGTTATTTTTAGTGGATCCAAGTTGATAACACCGCTAATTATTGTAATTAAAGTTACAATGTGATGATTAAAAAATACCTTCAATGTTTAATTGACATGTAAAATTATTTTAGATTGAATACGATTGATTGAATTTTCATGTGATCCTGATTTTTTTATCGGACAACAGTAAAAGAATTTTCATGTTATTACTTTAACGACAACAACTAATAGTGTTATTAATTTGGTCATATTAGACCTAAAAACTAATCATGGATGAAAGAGAATGGTATACTGAATAAAATAAAATAAGATGTACTTAGATCTATTCGCTACATAACCTTTCGTTAATTTGGTTCATTGTTATTTTTTATGGTAAAGTACATAAATGGTCACTAAATTATCCCAAAAAAATACAAAATTGTTACCAAACTTTCAAAAGTTACATAATGGGCATTAAACTTTAGTTTTTGTTACAAAATTGTCACTAAACCGTTAACTGTCGTTAAGTGAATGACGTGACAGTTAGAAAAATTTGAATAATAACACATTTAATCTTCCATATTTACACATTCAATCAATTTAGTCTTAATTTAGTCATCATTATCGATATCTAAATTGATTGAATGTGTAAATATTAAAGATTAAATGTGTTGTTATACAAATTTTCGTAAATGTCATGTCACCCAGTTAACGACATTTAAAGGCTCAATGACCATTTTGTAACAAAAACTATCACGTCACTAAACACTCGATCCCACACTGTTTCCCAAAATACGCGGGGAAGGTTTGGTACAAACTGTCACTCTCGAAACTCGCCATGTACTGACCATTATACGACATTGAAAAACCTTATACACCGATACATCGATCTCTAAAGCACACTTAAAAGATATCGAGGTCATCAAAAGCCATCAAACTTATATATATAATCTTAACATTGTACTCATTGAAAAACAACCAGATCTTTCTTTTTGCGGTAACCAAGGCAAATCAATCCTTAGCTTGCAACTTAACTAACAAAACGCACGTATACCAGTATAGACCGATCAGTACTATCACCAGATGAATCATGTATTGGTACCACGCTAAGCTAGAATTAGTACTACCTTACATGACCATCACTTGCGATCCTTAACCGCCCCACATGGGCAACATGATATTATAACCCGAACTATCTACGAACAACCCATCACTTGTCAAGTTAACTTTACTTAGGTGGTGATTGTTCATACACGGTCAACAACTCTTAATTACTTCGACTCACCTCGTTGTCTAAAACTCAATTTCTTAAAGATCAAGCACCCAAAATTCCACACTGTTCGGGTGGGCACAACCTTCCCTCGTATAGAACAAAAATACAGTCCTAACAAAACAACAAGACGTCCTTAAAGATCTGAAACCTTACTTGACTTTAATCAAGTCAGCACCATTGCCGCAACAAAATGGCCTCACGCAGCTCAAATTTCCACCAATGTTCATCAGCTCGTTCCAAGGAAACTATGATACAAATCAAAACCATTTACAAAGTCTCAAACCCTTGCTTCATTAACTGATTACATGGTAACCAACATCTACCACACACTCAAGGTCATTAAGGTAATTATTTTGCCAATACTCATGTTTCTCACATCTTTATACATTCACACGTGTCACGCAAAGAATCAACTTATATTCGAGAGACAGTACGGTGGTCCCCACCTTATCATAGCTGAAATACCTCAAACGTCACTACAAACATCAACGTTACCACGACACACCCTAAAGAGAGAAATCTTCATTCCGAAATTCATTTTGGAACTACTAGCCTCCAACACTTTAACCATAACCATCCCATTCTCAACCCAATCCCGAAAAACACATGGGTACTTCACAATCGATTAAATAGTCATCCACCTTTGGAGACTCCTAACAGTCCCTCACTGTTACTTGACAAGCTATCAACGGTTTAATCACCATCACCTCAACAAACCAACTTCTTGCTAGAGAACAAGCCCGGTTCTTCCTTGGGTGAAATATTTAGACAAAAGAAACCTCATTTGGGTTGCACCTTCACAACTGAACATATGACTCTCTCAACAGGGTCGGTGTCCTCTAACAAGGGCAATGGGCACTAACGGCTCCTTCAAGAAGCATAAACAAACACTGACTGTCCGAAAGCTCCCAAGCATCGAACTACACACTTTGGTACCCGCTAAACGGACAAACATGTCCCAAAACTCTATCGAGCCATTCTCTAAACAACCACAACGAATATCACAGCAGGAGTGAAACAGTTCAACATTCTCATTACCAAAGGTTGGGTTCCCTCGAGGTCTCGGAGACTCGAGCCCACTCTCAACATTATTGGCTACAGCGCACCTGATTAACCAAAACAATTTCCAAAATTCAACAACTCATAAGAAGGTAGCTCTATCAAACCTGTAGTACGTCTAACTTCGGTCACATGCTAGCAAAAAAGTAGATCCTGAATCTACTATCTTTGAGAAATACCCTTGAGAAGGAGGATGATACTTCCCAAGTATCAACGAGACTCCTTTTAAGCGAACAAAGGGTCCTTCAACCAACATGCATCCACTAATCGATTCTGAATGTGGTTATCCAAACCCACAAAACAACCATTATCCACGCATAACGATGAAGATTCCTTGCCGTAACTATCCTAATGTATCAAAAGGCTTCAAAACGTCTACAACACACAACGAGACACAATTCTGTTAGCAGGAGGAAGGCACATCCTCAACTCTGACATCATTCAACTAACTCACATCTCAGTAATTCGAAGTGACTTCACCCTCAGAATCACGCTCATGAGTGGCTCAACACTTAACTCGGCGATTGCAACCATCTAAGCATCGCAAAATTGGTCGCACCATCAAAATTCCAGTCTTAAAGAGTACAAACTTAATTTAAGGGCTTGTATTCACTAGACACCTTACTAAAATACCTATACCACCCTGAGGTTTCCTAAAACCGGTTAAACCTAAGCTCTGATACCATTGTTGTAACACCCACGACCCGAATGTCACAATTTGGGCCTTCAGCCCAAACCAAAAACCATAAAAATTCATAAAACTGGGTTTAGCCCAACAAGGAAATTCTCAAAAGCATTTAAAGCCAACAATTGAAAATATTGATAAATAATTTAAATCATTTCAAAGAAGCTCTACTTTAAATTTAAAACATTTGAACATACGATTTGTTTAATAAAATTTCAAAGGTAAGAATTACAAACTCGACCACGTAAGGTGTTGCGTGTAAAAGAGTTTATCGCAATTGGGTGCAAGTATACACATCAGAAGTAATAAAGTGATAAGAAGTATCAGATATCGTCTCCACAGGGACTGGAAATACTTATATCCTTAAATCTCTACACAAGAAAAGAAATAATATTAATAAAGTGATTTTGGAAGACTCGAAGATAAACTAAAGTAAAAGAGAAAATTAGATTGAGAGAATAGGCTAGTATTGATTTGCTCAGTAGTGCAAATATTGCACTGTTCAAAGGAACTGCTGTTGCTCATGTCGTTGCACCTATCGTAGTAGCACCTGTCGCGGCAGCAGTCTATTGATGTTGCGGCAGTAGCCAACAACTTTGTACTTCATGTTTGACAAGAATCCATGTTGTGACTTGTCCTATCCCTAGGCCCAAGTTCTGTCGATGAACACGTCTCGGATGATACCTCTCGGCGTGAATCGAAGGATGAACACCGATGTTAGTGAATGGATAACCTCGCAATGCTCTCCTAAAACTCTTATGAGATGTTGAAACCAAAGTAAATAAACTTGAAGCTTTTATTAATTGAACATAAAAAATCCTAAGAGACAATACAACCCTTACAACTACCTTACAAGATCAACCCTTAGCCCTATGGGGAAGTTTAGAGCATAATGTAGAGAGAAAACGACTAAGGTTTTTGGGGAAGACGGCTAGGAGCTAGATATCCTTTGCCTTGTCGAATTACAATCATATATATAGGCCTTGGACTTATGTTTTCTTAATGGCCAAGAATACTAGTTTGAATTAAAGTACAACTCTATTAAACACTAAATCTCTGCGTATATGTCTTTTAATTCGCCCTATCTTCTTGCTTTGACTTTTTCCTCAAACTTTGGGCAAGACCTTCCTTGTGCTTCTAGGCTCCGACAGTTATGCGAGTGGTTCACAAAAATCACGCTTTATATGCTCTATCAGTCGAACTCCACTTTGCATTCTCCAACACCATAGTCTTCATTGTCGCCTCCTCTGCCACGGAAAATGTCACGACAATGTTGTAATAGGTAGTGTCCTGCAATCCTTCACTTCAACTCTGCTGTTACCTTTTGTTCCTCTACTGTCCTAGATGCTGCCACGACAGATACCTGCAAGAATAGATCAAAATCAACAGCATCTGTGCAATATTGTCCATTTGTGATGTTTATGAAAAATCTATCCTAAACTGAAACTAAACATGCTCGAGTGCATCAATAATATAGGTGTGTGCAGGTTTTGTTAACAAATATGTGCATAGACTCCTTATTAACTAGAATAGTTATTTTAATCACTTGAGTTTTATTTTGAAGTAATTTTTAACTGGAGGCAATTTTTGGGCTCCTTTAGTTTTATTTAACTTAGAGCGAAGTTTTTCTTAATTCTACTAGAGCCGGTTTGGGAACCTCTAGCTATCTTCCTAGAGCCGGTGTTAGGCAGCTCTTGGAGTACTTCTAATTGTCTAAGTTCTTTTTTTTTCTTTTCTAACTGAAGTGGTTAAGCTTCCTATTCTAAGTTTACTAACAATAGTCTAGACATCATATAAATCACAAAGGTGTTTTTAGAGTTTAGAACTATAGTAAGGCTCTAAATATTTCCTAAAACACCCTAAAGACACTGTCACTATAGAGAATGCCGCGACAGGTAAGAGAAGTTCAAAAACTCAAGCCAAAATTATGATAATTATTTTTTGAAACAAAAATGACACAAAATAAAATAAGTTCATTAATGATAATTAAGAGGATTGCCTACCCCCAAACTCGAGGGTTTCATTGTCCTCAGTGCATGACACAAAATAGAAAAATAAAAACATCACAAAATATAAAATAAAACATAGAAAACAGTAGGAGAAAAAGAAAAAAAACATAAGTTAAAGTGATGTCATCATTGCTGCTTTCGATGCAGAGCTGTAGTCGGGCAGTTGTTTTTATGGCAGAGGCTGGCTTTGGAGTTGGAGAGGGTGAGGCTACCTTCTTCTTTGCCTCTCAAGGTGGCTGGACTCTAGTGGGTGAAATTTTTGGGGCCTTGTCTAGGACCTCGATCTCACTGTCACTGTTGCTGCTTCGGCTGCCGTCTGCTTTGTCGTGGCAGGCTCCCTCAACATCAATATCGAGTTTTTTCTTCTTCATTGGAGGGAATTCCTTGGCTATCTCTCGGACGATAGAGGGTTCAGAGTCAGAGTCATCCTGCCATACTGAGGAGGAGGAGAAACCTTCGAAATATTTTGGGTCTATTTCTGGCAGTGGTTCCTTACGTTTGGTTCCTCGAGGAGTGGAAGACCGTATGTCATTGTCTTTGGCCGTGGCAGATGGTGAAGCAGAGGCAGCTGTCGGTGTGGGCGTCTTGGGGCTGGCAGCAGGTGTTGGGGCAGTAAGAAGGGTTTCTGGAAAAGGAGGGAACTGCACGTTTGGATAATTAAGCTCAACATTAATAAAGTTTACCGTTGCAGTGGTGAAGTCCCTCATGTACTCTATAAATCCCATCTATCATGCCTCCATCTTTTTCAGCAGTTGAATTGTTTGGTTGGAGGAGGTGGCTTCTGGTTGTGCAGGTTCTGTCTGCTTAGGCTTTGCCGCGACAGGTTCTGTGGATTCTGGTTCTGTCGTTGGTTCTGTCGTGGTAGAGGGATCAACATATGCCATTGGGGTGACTGCCTTCAGTTTCATCAGGCTGTAGATGTTCTGCTGCGTCCACCCCTTGCCCTGAATCTTCATGTCTTCATTAATTTCGGGCACGTTTTTGGCTCGATAGAGGGATGTGATTAAGTAGGGGAAGAAGAGGGGGCCCTTATCTTTTACTGCACACTCGTGGATGCCATCGAGGATGTATTTAACCACGTTGATCTGTCGTTCATTAATGATGGAGTGCACGAGGGCAAGCCTCTGTTGGTCCACTGTTGTGTTGTGAGACGTTGGCATGAGGTGGCTGGTTCCACCATCCATCTATGTTTTGGATCTTCATTCCTGTTGTTGCCCTCTTCAGTCAGGGCTGCCATAATGCTGCATAGTCTGCCGGCGACAGATTGCTGATGAACCTGCTGTGTGCATCCTCTTTCCTGCCCACATATATGCCATATAGAGTATTGATGTAGGCTGGTTCGAGAGTGATATCCTTACCTCTAATAGTGACTGTACATGCATACTTGGATGTGATGGCAGCATAAAATTCGTGGACAAGTGTAACATTCATCTCCTCGGGTTGTTCCGCGAACATCTCCCCTTTAATGCAATGATCCGTTTGGCAATGAACCCTTCAAGCCCTAGATCTCCTATCTTCTTTATGTAGGTGAAGCCTCTTTCCGACCACATTTCCCTTTTCTGAAAAGATTCATAATATATTTTCTCTGATTCTGTCGAGGCGAACCTTCTGTGGATTCTGTTGTGACTAGGAGTGGAGACTTCTGCAGAAGAAGTGGAGGCAACACTTCTTCTTGTCGATCTCATGGTCATTGTAAGGCTACTGTAGAAATGAAAGAAAATACTTGAAAAGCTAAAATACTCGGAAACAAAGTAAAGAGAAGAGAATGAGGGAAAAACGAAATGGAGGTGGTGGTTTATATAGAACGGGGTTCTGCCCGTTGAAGCTGTAACGGGTGGCATGAAAAACGGAGCCAGCTGCCACGCGGTTTCTTGACGCGTCTGTTACGCGTTTCTGTGTCTACTACGCGTCTGTTGAGTGTCTGTCGCGACAACTTGGTGACAGGCTATATTTGCGCGTTTGTCGCGACCGCTAGTGACCGGCTGTCACGACAGCCTTGTTACCATTGGGCTTCTTGGTCTATTGTGAATGAGTTGTACTGGTTCATTCCTTCTCTTTTCTCTGCTTCTTTTTATTTATCTGAAAACTATAATAAACAAATCTTAAATTCTTATTTCCTAAAACAATAAAAATAAATAAAATAAAATAAAAACTAAGTTAAATTAGGGATGCCTTGAGGGGCATCTCCTATAGTAACTACTTCCTGCTCTCTTGGGGCTTCAGTCCCCTGATAGTGCTTTAGCCTCTGTCCATTGACTTTGAATTGGTGCTCGTATTTGATTGATCTTATTGTGACGACACCATGAGGAAAAACCTGGACTACTTCGAAGGGTCCAGACCACCTAGACTTTAGCTTCCCTGGGAAGAGCTTCAACCTAGAGTTGAACAACAACACCTTCTGCCTTGGTGTGAACTATCGTGGCAGGAGTTTTCTGTCGTGTCGCTTCTCTGTTTTGTCCTTATAAATTCTGGCGTTGTCGTAGGCCATGGCTCGAATTTCTTCAATTTCATTTAAGTCCAATAGCCTTTTCTGCCCTGCTTTGTCCCAGTCCATGTTAACTATCTTGATAGCCCATTATGCTTTATGTTCTATCTCGACAAGTAGGTGACAAGTTTTGTCGTAGATGAGGCGGTAGGGTGACATTCCCAATGGTGTTTTAAATACAGTTCTGTAGGCCCATAATGCATCATTCGGGTGAAGAGACCAGTCCTTCCTAGTTGGTTTAACCATCTTTTCCATGATGTTCTTCACTTCTCTATTTGAGATCTCAGCCTGCTTATTGGTTTGAGGGAGATATGTTGTTGCGATCATGTGCTTAACTCCATACTTCTTCAACGCACTAGCAATTACCTTGTTGTCCAAATGCCTACCCTCATCACTAATGATTTCCCTTGGGATGTCAAGCCTAGTGAAGATATATTTGTGGAGAAATCTTTGCACGGTCTTGGCATCATTCTTTTGTGTGGCGATAGCTTCTACCCACTTGGACACATACTCCACTGCCAGCAGTATGTACAGTTCCCACAAGAAGTTGGGCATGGTCTCATGAAGTCGATTCCCCAAACATCGAAAATTTCGACTTCGACAATGTTCTGCAGGGGCATCTCATGCCTTCTAGATATGTTTCCATTCCTTTGGCCCTTGTCACAATGCTTGTAAAAGGCTTGTGCATCTTTGAATAGTGTAAGCCAAAAGAAACCAGATTGTAGAACTTTGGCAGCAGTTTTGTTTCCTCCAAAGTGTCCTCCACAAGGAGCAGCATGGCAGTGGTGGAGCACTTCTTCCTGTTCTTCCTGTGGTATGCATGTACTGATGATTTGATCTGTACAGTGCTTAAATAGAAGAGATTCGTCCCAATAATAATATTGTGCATCGTTTTGGAACCTCTTCCTTGCTTGGTAGTTAAGTTCAGGCGGTAATAAACCACTAACAAGATAATTTACTATGTCAGCATACCAAGGGATTTCAGAAAGTTTACATGTTGCCATGGCTGTCACGGTAGTGCTGGTGGTAGTGAATAACAGCTCGTCTGGGAAAGTCTCCTGTATGTTAACTTTGTCTTTATCTTGATCCATTCCCATCTCCAGTCTTGACAAGTGATCAACTACTTGGTTTTCTGTTCTCTTTTTGTCCTTGATGTCTATATCAAATTCTTGCAATAGTAGAATCCAACGTATCAACCGTTGTTTTGCATCCTTCTTGGTGAACAAATATTTTAGTGATGAATGATCTGTATGGACCACCACTTTTGTTCCAAGTATGTATGGTCTGAACTTGTTAAAGGCGAACACCACCGCTAGTAACTCCTTTTCTGTTGTGGTGTAGTTTATCTGGGCATCATTTAAGGTCTTGCGGGCATAATATATAACGTGGAAGAGTTTCTCCTTCCGCTGCCCTAGTGCTGCCTCGACAGCATAGTCACTGGCGTCACACATTATCTGGAAAGGTAAACTCCAGTTTGGTGGCTGCACTATTGGGGCTGTTACCAGCTTCTCTTTCAGTGTCTTGAATGCTTCAGTACATTTAGTACTGAAGCTAAAGGCCCTATTATGTTCCAACAAGAGACACATGGGTTTCGTGATTTTAGAAAATTCAGCAATAAATCTTCGATAAAAACCTGTGTATCCCAAGAAACTTGTAATGCCTTTGAATGTGGTGGGTGGCGGCAGTTTTTCGATAACTTTGATTTTTCCTCTGTCCACTTCTATGCCGCGACAGGAGACCTTGTGTCCCAACACTATGCCCTCATCTACCATAAAATGGTATTTTCCCAGTTCAGTACAAGGTTTGCCTCTTCACATCTTTTAAGTACCTTTTTCAAATTGCCTAGGCAATCATTGAAACTGTCTCCAAAGACGAAAAAGTCATTCATGAAGATCTCTAGGAAATCTTCCACCATATCAGAGAATATTGCCATCATACACCGCTGAAAAGTTGCTGGTGCATTACATAATCCAAATGGCATTCTTCGAAAGGCGTACGTTCCATATGGGCATGTGAAGGTTGTATTCTCCTGGTCCTCCGGTGCAATTGCAATTTGATTGTAACCTGAGTAACCATCAAGGAAACAATAATAAGGCTTTCTCGCTAATCTATCTAACATTTGATCAATAAAGGGTAAGGGGAAGTGGTCCTTCCGGGAAACTTTATTAAGTTTCCGGTAGTCCATACAAACCCTCCAACCGGTCACAGTCCAGGTTGAGATTAGCTCATTGTTCATGTTGGTTACCACAGTTATGCATCCCTTCTTGGGTACGTATTGCACTGGGAATACCCACTTGCTATCCGAGATGGCATAAATAATTCAAGCGTCAAGTCACTTGATAATTTCTTTTCGTACCACCTCTCGCATAGCTTCGTTTAGTCTTTTCTGGCACCAATCGTTGGCTTATGGTCATCCTCTAAGAGGATCTTATGCATACAAATTGCCGGACTGATGCCTTGGATGTCGGCAATGGCCCATCCAATCGCCTTCTTATGCTGCTGTAGCATCCTGATCAGCTGCTGTTCCTGCATCAACTTAGAAGAGATGATTACGGGAAACATATCATTAAGACCAAGAAAAATGTATTTAAGCTGCCCTGGCAGGGGTTTAAGATCTAAGTAGGTGGCTGATCTATGGAAGGCTTTTGAATCATGTGTTCGTTAGAGGTATTGTTCAATGGTTCAAAGAACTTACCTGGACGCGTGCCTATCCAATTCACCTCCTCAGGACCTTCAGTATTAGATGTATTATTGTCTGAGGAGTTGCTTTCGTCAATGCTGTCGTGGCAGTCTTCTAGATGACTGTGGTGACAGTGACCAAAATGTCTATCCTGACAGCTTATTCTGATGCAGGGTTGGTCTACAATTACTTCTGATATTGCCTTACATTTTTCCTCTACATCAGCTTGTTTTATGGCTTGGAGAACATAGAGCTTTATCCGCTGTTCATTGACTCTCTTAGTCAGTTCTCCTTTCTCTACATCGATCACTGTTCTACATGTGGCTAGGAAGGTTCGCCTTAGGATGATCGGTGCATTCTCCTCTGCTTCACAGTCTAAAACAAGAAAGACAATTGGGAATATACATTTATCCACTCTTACAAAAATATCTTCAATCTTTCCATCCGGCTATAAGTTAGAGCGGTCTTCCAGTTGCAGCATAGCTGTTGTGGGTCTTGCTTGTCCAATACCTAGCTTCTGAAAATAGATTTGGGCATTAGATTTAAACTAGCACCAAGATCACAAAGTGCCTTACCCACAAACTTATCACCAATTATGCATGGTATGATCAAACTCCCATGATCCTTCTTCTTTGGGGTGGACGCTTATGTAGGATCGTCATGCATCCTTCTGTCATCAATACAGTTTCAAACTCCCCTAATCTGGTTTTCTTGGACATTGCATCTTTTAGGAATTTTGCATAACCAGGCATCTACTTAATGGCATCCAATAACAGAATGTTGATGTGTACTTGCTTAAAAACATCATAGATCTTTTTAAGCTGGTACTCTTGTTTTTGTTTTTTAATCGTTGTGGAAAAGGGGGTGAGGACGACGGTCTTCGAGGCATCCTTCACATGGGAATTGGATCTGAGGAGGCTCACAATCTTCAACTTCTTCTTTCACCTCCTCTACTTCTTCTGCTGTCGTGGCAGGGTTGACGACAGCAGACTGTTTCCCTTCTACCGGGGTAGTGTTCTCGACATGTGTCTGTAGGGTTGGTTCCTTACTAGGTGTTTCTTTCACTTTCGACCCTTGTAACTGTTTCTCACTCCTCGTTGTTATAGCCTTACACTACTCATGTGTGGGTTTTCTAGTGACCTCAGTATCACTAGGGAACCCTCCATTCTTCCTTGTATTGATGAACTGTGAAACTTGACCCATCTGTGTCTCTACAGATTTTAAGGTAGCTTCATGGTTTGTCATTGTCATCTCTGTCTTATCCATGAAGGTTTTAGTTTTCTTGACAAAATGATCCATGTTGGCCATATATGCTCCAGTTTGAGACATGAAGGTTGCTAGGGTCTGTTCCAGTATGCTTGTGGTGGCTGTCGGCTGCTGTTGTGGTTGCTGTCGTGACAAAATTTTGGGACCTCCTTGGTTCTGGTTATTCTGGACTGGAGGATTCAATGCATTGTTTGGGTTACTCCAGGAAAATTTGGGGTCCTTCCTCCAATTTAGATTGTAATTGTTGGAGTCATTGCCTTTATTCTTGTTATAATTTCCAACGTACATTCCCATCTCCAGCTGTAAGGGACACTCATCTATACTATGGTTTCCTCTGCAAGTTTCACACATCTCCTCAGCAGAAAATACATCTTTCGATTCTTTTTGCTGCAGGTTTTCAACCACCTTGGTGATGTATGCTGATTGAGTTTTTACTGAATTGTCAAATTCGTACTCCTTGACAGATACTCCTCGTCTTCCTCCTCTTTGAGTTGTGGGGAACTGTTCATCGTTCTTTGCTAACTTTTCAACACCAGCATTGCATCTTCTGGTTCCTTGTCTAGTAACAAACCGTTCGCTGCTAAATCTATCCTCATCCGAGTGTGTGCATTGGCAGCATTATAGAATTTGACGACCTGATTCCATATAGGGAATCCATGCATCGGGCAGTTTCGTAAGAGAGTTGTAAAGCGATCCCACTCCTCATGCATTGGTTCATCATCTTCCTGTTGAAAAGTAGCAATCTCGTTAGGCAATCGTTCATTTAAAAGAGAGGGATTAAAACGAGAGAGAAATTCACGACAGAGATCCGCCCAAGTTCTTATTGAACCCGGCATTAACTTGTTCCACCATGTTTTAGCTCTATCCCTCATTGAATGAGGAAATAATCGAAGTCTCAGTATTTCCGGGCTTATTCCTGGTTGTCTGAATGATCCATAGATCTCTTGGAAGGTTTTCAGATGTTCACGTGCATCCTTTGTAGCAGAACCGCCAAATTGTCCAGCTGAATTTATCATGCTGAAAATCATGAGTTTAAGTTCAAAGTGTTCAGCTTCCACATCTGGCAGTGTAGTTTGCAGGAGCTGGCCGATCGTTTTGGACATCAATAGGAGGATCAACATCAACCCTGGGGTTGTTGTTGTTGTTATCTGCCCCATTGTGTTGTCTTTCGTTCACCATTGCTTCAAGTTTTTCCTCAAGATAGTTGTTTCTTTCTAACAAGAGTCGGGCTTGGTTCCTAAGATGGTATGTCCGATCAATTTCTGGATCTAGTTCGTATTCAAGTTCTTTACCACGTCTCGATCAATTTCTGGACATCAATAAGCAATAGGAGAACCTTGTGAAAAGCACATGGAAATAAAACAACTAAAAACAGAAAAGAAATAATAACCAAAATAAAAAGGTGTAGTAATTAAAGGTAAAGGTATGTTGCCAGTTCCTGGCAACGGTGCCAAAAATTTGTTGTGTGTAAAAGAGTCTATCGCAATTGGGTGCAAGTATACACGTCGCAAGTAATAAAGTGATACGAAGTATCGGATATCGTCTCCACAGGGACTGGAAATACTTCTATCCTTAAATCTCTGCACAAGAAAAGAAATATTATTAATAAAGTGATTTTGGAAGACTTGAAGATAAACTAAAGTAAAAGAGAAAATCTGATTGAGAGAATAGGTTGGTATTGATTTGTTCAGTAGTGCAAGTATTGCACTGTTCAAAGGAGCTGCTGTTGCTCCTGTTGTTGCGCCTGTCGCATCAGCAGTCTGTTGTTGTTGTGGCAGCGGCCAACAACTATGTACTTCAAGTTTGGCAAGAATCCTTGTTGTGACATGTCCTATCCCTAGCCCCAAGTTTTTTCGATGAACACGTCTTGGATGATACCTTCTAGCGTGAGTCAAAGGCTGAACACCGATGTTAGTGAATTCTTCTTTAGCCACTTAACCTTGTACCTATCCCTAGGCAAAGATGGTTTAACCATAAACTGGAAAACTTGTATTTACTCCTTTCGTATACTTAACTCTCCTGATATTAAGTAAATGGATAACCTCAAAATGCTCTCCCGAAACTCTTACGAGATGTTGAAACCAGAGTAAATAAACTTGAAGCTTTTATTAATTGAACAAAAAAAATCCTAAAAGACAGTACAACCCTTAGCCCTAGGGGAAGTTTAGAATTGATGTAGAGAGAAAACGAGTAGGGTTTTGAGGGAAGACGGCTAGGATCTAGATATCCTTTGCCTTGTCAAATTACAATCATATATATAGACCTTGGTCTTAAGTTTTCTTAATGGCCAAGAATACTAGTTTGAATTAAAGTACAACTCTATTAAAGACTAAATCTCTGAGTAGATGTCTTTTAATTCGCCCTATCTTCTTGCTTTGACTTTTTCCTCAAACTTTGGGCAAGGCCTTCCTTGTGCTTCCGGGCTCCGACAGTTATGCGAGTGGTCCACAAAAATCAAGATTTAAATGTTCTATCAGTCGAAATCCACTTTTTATTTTCCAACACCATAGTCTTCACTATCGCCTCCTCTGCCACGACAGATGTCACGACAGTGTTGTAATAGGCAGTGTCTTGCAATCCTTCACATCAGCTCTGCTGTTACCTTCTGTTCCTCTACTGTCCTGGATGCTGCCACGACAGATACCTGCAAGAATAGACCAAAATCAGCAGCATCTATGCAATATTGTCCATTTGTAATGTTTATGAAAAATCTATCCTAAACTGTAACTAAACATGCTTGAGTGCATCAATAATATGGGTAAAAGAGGGTTAAAATATAGAACATTTATGCACTCAACATAATGTCCTATGAATACATTGCCCACTAAACACAAGTATCGTACTTTGAAAACCACTATATGCTGGAATCCCGAACTGATAGTGCTCCTCGACCCCACGATCAAACATCCAGCCTACACACAGAAACAACGATTCTGATCATTGAGCTTACAAAGCTCAGTGGTACACATCTAATCTACTATACTTCATGCTAATCATAAACATAAGCATGCAAGCTAGTACGTGCAATAAGGATAGATAAATAAACATGTGGCGCTACCACTAGTTGCGTAAACACATGCTCTAATCATAGCAAAATGTCATACATGGACCACAAGGCCCAACCATACTCGGGATCTCACCAGATCATTGGAGCGAAAGCACACAAGTCATTCCACAAAACTAGAGTGACACCCGTGTCCACACAACATCGGGATCGTACACTTCTAAGTGAGGCTTGCGTCTATACAACATTAGGATCCTACGCTCGTAGGGATGAGGCTCGCATCCACACAACATCTGGATCCTACATCCATGCTTGAGATCTCTCACTAAGCATCATTGAACGAGGCCTACGTCGACAAAACATCGTGATACTACATCCATGCTCGGGATCTCTTATCAAGCATCATTGAATGAGGCCTACGTCTACACAACATCGAGATTCTACATTCAAAAATCTTCAACAATGGTGTTGCAACACTCTCAAACTCTCACTGGGTATCTGGATCCCACAAATCAAGAAGACTCAACCAATCAAATGCCTACTCGACATATTATAACGCCTCAGTTTTGGGTCTAGGTGTTTTGCATTTCGGGTTAGGCCAGTGGAACCGGTAATCAGTTGTTAGAGATGATAAAAGATGGTTTAGGGAAAGGTGGTTTAGGGAAATCAAGGTTCGGGATGGAATAAAAATGTGGTAAATTTTTCTAAAATCCTCTAAAATGATGTTTAATAGGTTGGTTAAATCAATTTTGCAAAACAAGTTTTGGGAAGTGTACATTTTGGTTAGTGACCAAAATGTAAGGTTTTAAAATTGTAGAAAAAAGGTGTTTTTTCAAAAAGAGTCAAAATCTTAGAATCTTTAGGGAGATTAATTGCAATTAAGCCTTTTCCCTATTTTGGCATGTGTTTTAAGTAGATTATTAAATATTAAAATTGGCTTTTGTTGATTTAATTAAAAAGGTTCTTATTTTAGTTAAACAAAATTGATGATCGTTTTCATTCTCTCCATTTCACATCAGCCAAACACTCTCTATTTTCTCTCATTTTCCAGATTTCTTTCACTTTCATTCTCTTTTGATTTTCAACATCTTTCTTGTGATTTCTCTCAAATATCTTCAAGATTCTTGAAAGCAAAATTTGCCAAATTAGAGGAGAAGCAAGGATTGGAGGTAATTTTCGTGCTAACCCTCTAATCAAGGTTCTTTAATAAAATTCCCAAGATATTTGACTCTTTATTTATGTTTTGATTGAAGTTTCATTGTGCTTTTGAAAAAATGATGAAATCTTGTTGGAAAAAATGATTTAATGTGATTTTCGAAGTTGTTTTGATTTGATTTGTTTGAGATGGTTCCTAATTGAGTTTTGAAAGGTTTATGGTGCTAAAATAGAGTTTTAATCATATTAATCCCGAAATCCTTGAGATCTTTGTTTTTAAAAGTGTTTTTGGTTGGGTTTTGGGGTGTAATGTGAGATCTGAGTTGGTGGAGGTATAAGGATGGTTTTAGGTTGTTTTTGGATGTTAATTTATGGTTAAAATGTGTTGGTTGATGGCTGGGCTGAATTTAGAGATCAATCGATTGAGATTTCAGTTGTTTTGGATGGGTAATTTGATGCTTTAGAGCAGGGCAGCGGGTTTCCTTTTAAGTGTTGGTGTTTGAATGCATTATGATTGTAACCCCCTTAACCCGGCCTAGACGGTTGACCCGAATTAAGAAAGTCACACGGGGAAAACCAAAGTCAACCCGAAAGTCAACCTTGATTAACGACCCTTTTTTTCTTTTAAAACTTGTCTAGATGCACATTAAGCCTAATGGTGATCACACAAACATCATACCAGAAGATCACAACCATCAGAGGTCAAACAGGGACTCAATTGAACAATTTACAACTTTAGGGACCAAATTGTAAATTCTGATAAATTAAAGGACTTAATCCAAATTGAAGTTACCAACTTGAAATTAATCAGGTTTCGTGCTTCTCTGTGAAATTTCAGCTCAAAAGGACATCCACAGCTCATACAATTGCATAAACAAGATTCAGGACCAAAACGCAAACAATTCAAAACACAAAACTGCCAATGTCAGCCCCCAACGGTCAACCGTTCCGAAACGGGAGACAGCCCGTTCCGAAACGCGGGGCCGTTCCGAAACAGGCATAGCCCGTTTCGAAACGGGGGTCTGGCAGAGGCTAAACCGTTTCGAAACGGTGCATACCGTTTCGGACGCCTGGGTTCATGCAGGGCACCCGTTCCGAAACGGTGCACACTGTTCCGAAACGCCTGCACAAAATGCAGCAAAAAGGCTTACATAAACATGCAATTGATCATTCAAACATGCTCCAAACGTTACCAAACTTTGCCAACATGCAATTCAACATATAAACAACATCTTAGCATCATCAATTCGTCCAATCATCATCATATGCAAAAAGCCCCAATTCTATAGGCATGCTTCCTACACAAGCTAGGCATTCATACACCAAACTTACAAAGCAAGCATATAAGGTTCCAATGCAAAAACCAACAAACACATCAACGTTTAACATACTTAGGGAGTCTCCAACACCTCCCAAAACATACACATTGGTCCCCCATTGCCAAATCATACAAAAGCTAAAATGAACTTATAAAACCTTCATACATTGAGCTTCACTTGAACTTGATTGCTTGCCCTTTCTTGCCGCCCTCAAGGTACTCTAATGCTCTGCATTATTGAATTCAGAAAACGAAGAGAGCATAAGCAAAAGCTTAGTGAGGAAAGCTCTTAAAAACCATTCAATAGTGCAATTGAAAACATTTACAAAACATGCTTTAAATCAACCTTTGCACATGCTCAAAGCATACTTTAAAACAAGCAATCTCATGCTTCATAACATATGTCAAAACGAGCATCTCATGCTCCTTACATACATAACATGTCATATTGGCTCAAGTGAAACATTCCATTTATTAAAACAAGTTCAACAACTTTCCCAAGGACTTTTAAACACCTTGGCCCCAAGGACTTTTAAACACCTTGGCCTATGGACTTTTAAACACCATAGATAGTATCTCATCAAGGACTTTTAAACACCTTGATCCCAAGGACTTTTAAACACCTTGGCCATGGACTTTTAAACACCATGAATGAATCACATCAAGGACTTTTAAACACCTTGATCCCAAGGACTTTTAAACACCTTGGCCTATGGACTTTTAAACACCATAGAGAAGGATCACCTAAGGACTTTTAACCACCTTAGTGTCCGCAACATGAACCATCCAAGGACTTTTAAACACCTTGATGTTCATAAGTAACAAGGCTCACTCAAGGACTTTTAACCACCTTAGTGACCTTAACATTTTAAAAACATCACTTGCCAATATACATCATTTTCATCACTTACATCACTGTTTTAAAGCATAAAACCAAGCCATATTCATCATGCATTTTAAAGCACTAAACCACATGATTTCAATGTACAAAAGCAAGGTACTCCTACCTAGAGTTACCTTAATCATATGGCTTATATCAACAGCAAAAACCATGCTAAAACATGCTTTCAAAACAGTATGTAAAACATGCAAATCATCATTTCGCATCACAACAATATCATGGCCACCACTAGAGAGAAATTCCGAAAACTTACACTCGAGCTTAGCAAAGTTGTTTAGACTTAAACTAAGCTCCCAAGACATTGGTTTCAAAGCCGAAAACCCATTTTCACTCACCGATTCCACTTCGCCACTTGCCGAAGCACGAATTCAAGCCTCCGGATCAACAACTCTTGGATCCAAAGATGCCTCCCCTGATCAAACACATTAAAGCAGAAGTTTAATGCATCATCAAGCATCAAAAGCTTCAATGAAAGCACTCAAACACGCTGCTCTCATCCAACCTCCATTTTCGGCCACCAAAAACAACCGAAAATGCACCTAAACCACTTCTAAACAAAGCCCAGCCATAAACCAGCAAAACCTCACTTCTATCAACACCAAACAACATCTAAAAACAACCTACTAACATCCTTATACCTCCAGCAACAACAGATCCACAAGATCACCTCAAAAACTACCTTAAACCACAAGCTAAACTTAGGAAACTCAACCTATCCGGGATTGCATTGATCAAAACTCATTTCCTTATCAAATTAGAGATCATTTAACATCAAAAACATCTCTTAAATCACAGATTACTCAGATCCAACGAAAATCAAGTGAAAACATCAAAATCTTGCATAATTAGCCAAGATCCACAAATCTACTTGAAAACCTTTAATTAAACATACATTTAGGATTAAAAACTTAAGGAATTTCATTAAAGAACTCAAAGTTCAGAGGAGAAATCGTTCATACCTCCAAACTTGTGATTCTCCACTTTTTGGAATGAAAACCTTGTTGAAACTTGTAGCAATTGAGTAGGTTTTGATGACACAATGATTTGCTATCAATTGTGAGTTGAAAGGATGATTTTAGATGAAGAAAACAGATCAAAATCTCTGGAAAAAGAAATGTTTGGTTGGAGAGAAAATGAGAGAAGAAAATAGGAAGTTAGAAAAGAAAATAGTAAAAATGAGTTTCCCTCCTTTTATGAAACCTTTAAAATCAGAATTTAGGATTAAAATATCTTAGAAAAATCTGGAGAATTCACTTTTGGGCAAATAGCTCCTTAAAGATTCAAAGTTTCAATCCTTTTTAAAACAGCCACCAAATTTGCGAAAATTACATTTTGGTCACTAGCCAAAATGTCAACCTTCCAAACCTCATTTTCCAAAATTGTTTTCACAGTTCTTCTAATTATATTAAAAGATGATTTTAGAACATTTTTCCATATTTTTAATGCAACCCGAACTAGGCTTCCCTAATTTAACCTCTTAAGATTCGAACAGGACTTTGACCAAACCGGTCAACGCCCAAAACTTCTAAGCCCAAAACCGGGGCGTTACAACTCTCCCCCCCTTAAGAAATTTCGTCCTCGAAATTTACCTGAAGGAAAGAGATAAGGAAACTGCTTCAGCATGTCTTCCTTCCGCTCCCACGTGGCTTCCTCAACACCTCGATGCTTCCACAGCACCTTCACCAACTCAATGGTCTTGCCACGAAGAACCTTGCTATCCGAATCCAAAACCTTCACCGGTTCCTCATCATAGGTCAAATCCGGATTCAATTCCACATCCTCCACAGGCATCACATGCGAAGGATCAGATCTATACTTCCGGAGCATAGAAACATGGAACACATCATGAATCTTCTCCAACTCCTGAGGTAACCTCAACCGATACGCAACAGGACCCACACGCTCAACCACCTCATATGGTCCAATGTATCTAGGGCTCAACTTGCCCTTCCGACCAAACCGCAACACCTTCTTCCAAGGCGAAACCTTCAAGAACACACGGTCACCCACCGCATACTCTATCTCCTTACGCTTCAAATCCGCGTAAGACTTCTGCCGATCAGAAGCAGCCTTTAACCGTTCACAAATGAGCTTCACCTTCTCGGTGGTTCCTTTCAACAAAGCCGGCATCGAAACCAACTTTTGACCAGTTTCAGCCCAACAAAGAGGAGTCCTACACCTCCTCCCGTACAAGGCCTCATAAGGTGCCATCTGTATGCTCGCCTGATAACTGTTGTTATAAGCAAACTCAACCAAAGGCAGATGCTTCTCCCAAGAACCTTGGAACTCAATCACGCAGCATCTCAACATATCCTCCAAAATCTGGATAACTCGCTCAGACTGACCATCCGACTGAGGATGATAGGATGTACTGAAATGCAACCTCGTACCCAGAGCTTGATGCAAACACTGCCAAAACCGCGATGTGAACCTCGGATCCCTATCCGACACAATCGACTTAGGCACACCATGCAGCCGCACAATCTCAGCAATGTACAGCTCTGCCAGCTTATCCAAAGAGAACGTAGTATGCACAGGCAAGAAATGTGCACACTTCGTCAGGCGATCCACAATCACCCAGACCGAATTCTTCTTTGACGGAGACAAAGGTAAACCAGATACAAAATCCATGGTAACCCTCTCCCACTTCCATTCAGGGATTTTCAACGGTTGCAACAAACCAGAAGGAAACTGATGCTCAGCCTTAACTCGCTGACACACCAAACACTTGCTCACAAACTCTGCAACATCCTTCTTCAAACCAACCCAATAGTACTCATCACGAAGATCACGATACATCTTAGTACTACCAGGGTGCATAGCAAAAGGACTACTATGACCTTCAGTCAGAATAGCACGCCTCAACTCAGCATCATTGGGCACAACTATCCGACTCCCAAAACACAGCACACCATCATCATTGAAACAGAAATCCGAAGGTCTACCCTCCGCGATGTCCTGAACATGAGACACCAAGGAATCATCCAACAACTGCTTATCCTTGATCAACAGAACCAAAGATGGCTTCACTTGCAACTCAGCCACAAGACCACCATCACGCGATATGCTCAAGCTAGCAAACATCGCCCTCAGCTCAACAGCTACCTTCCTACTCAAGGCATCCGCAACAACATTGGCCTTTCCAGGATAATACTCAATCGTCAGATCATAATCCTTGAGCAACTCCAACCAACGCCGCTGCCTAAGATTCAACTCCTTCTAAGACATCAAGTACCTCAAACTCTTGTGATCTGTGTACACAGTACACTTCTCACCATACAGATAATGCCTCCAGATCTTAAGAGCAAAAACCACTGCGGCCAGCTCAATATCATGCGTAGGATAATTGCGCTCATGCACTTTCAACTGTCGCGATGCATAAGCCACCACCTTACCCTCTTGCATCAGCACACATCCCAAACCAACATAGGATGCATCACTGTAAACCACAAACTCTTTCCCTGATTCAGGCTGAATCAAGATAGGAGCTTGCGTCAAAGCCGCCTTAAGCTTCTCAAAAGCCTGCTGTCTCGCTTCCGTCCACTCGTACTTAACATCCTTCTGCAACAGCTTCGTCAAAGGAGCAGCAATCTTGGAAAAACCATCCACAAACCTTCGGTAGTATCCCGCCAAACCAAGGAAACTACGAACCTCATGAACAGACTTAGGAACTTTCCAACTCATCACCGCCTCAATCTTCTGAGGATCAACACGAATCCCCCCAGCTGAGACCACATGTCCAAGAAACACCACCTCCCTTAACCAGAACGCACACTTGCTCAGCTTAGCATAAAGCTGATTCTCCAACAAAGCTTGCAAAACAATCCTCAAATGCTCTTCATGCTCCTCCTCAGTACGCGAGTACACGAGGATATCATCAATGAACACCACAACAAACTTGTCCAGGTATTCATGAAACACACGATTCATCATGTCCATGAAAGCAGCAGGAGCATTTGTCAACCCAAACGGCATCACTAGGAACTCATAATGCCCATACCTTGTCCTGAAAGCTGTCTTAGGCACATCCACATCTTTCACCTTCAACTGATAATACCCCGACCTCAAGTCAATCTTAGAGAACACAGCAGCTCCCCGAAATTGATCAAAGAGATCATCAATCCTCGGCAAAGGATACCGATTCTTGATAGTCAACTTGTTCAGCTGACGGTAATCAATGCACATCCTCATAGTGCCATCCTTCTTCTTCACAAACAAGACCGGTGCTCCCCAAGGTGACACACTCGGCCGGATGAAACCACGATCAAGCAACTCTTGCAACTGCGTCTTCAGCTCCTTCAGCTCCTTAGGCGCCATTCTATATGGAGTAATGGACACAGGAGTTGTATTCTCATACAGCTCAATTCCAAACTCCACCTCGCGGTTAGGAGGTAAACCAGGCAACTCCTCAGGAAAAACACCAGGAAACTCCTTTACAACCCTGATATCTTGCACCCTCAACTCCTTAGAGCTAGGATTCATCACAAAAGCTAGATAAGCTTCGCAACCTTGCCTCAGCATCCTGCTCGCCTCCAAAGAAGACACAACATTGGCAAGAAACTTCACATTCTCACCAACCACCACAACTTCATAATCATCCGCAAGCTTAAGCGAAACACGCTTATTCTCACAATCCACAACAGCACGATGCTCAGCAAGCCAATCCATACCAAGGATCACATCAAAACCATAGAAGGGCAACTCCATAAGATCAACATGAAAGACATGCTCTTGAACAACCAAAGGACACCTTCTATACAACTTCCGAGTCACAACAGTCTCACCAAAAGAACTAGTGACCCGAACACCAACATCCAAAGACTCAACAGGCAAACCAAGCAATTCAGCATGCTCACGAAGAATATATGAATGCGTAGATCCAGAATCAATCAAAGAAAGCAATGACAAGGACTGCAAAGTAAAGGTACCTGCAATCACATCTGCATCATTCCTGCCCTCTCTCTGAGCATACACCCTCGCTTGGCCTCCACCTTCAGGCTGAATAGCTACAACATGAGCTACCCCTCGGCCACCTTCCTCTCTCCTCTGGAAATTACCACGGCCGCGCCCTCGACCTCTCTGCGGTGCAGCAACAACAGGAGCACGCACCTGCTCACCAGCCAACCTCGGACAATCTCGCCTGATGTGGTCCGCAGAACCACAATTCCAGCACCCATTTCCACCAGCATTACCAGCTGTCACAACAGGAGCTTGTGCCACTCTCTCAGCACGAGGACAATCACGCTTCAAGTGACCACGGGAACCACAGATCCAACAAGCACTAGGGTCAGCTCTAGCATTGCCTCCTCTAGCAGGCACACCACCACCTCTCCTGGCTGAGGACTGATACTTCTGATCCCGTCCCCTCTTGTTCCGTCCACCTCCGGAACTATACTCAGCAGCTCGCTTGCCAGCACCCTTAGTAGACAAACTCAGGTTCATCTCAACATCCTTTGCTCGGCCCACCAACACATCAAAATCAACATACTCGGTGGCCAGCAAATACATCTTAACATCCGTCACAAGACCGTAACGAAACCTCTCGCACCTAGCCCTCTCATCAGGTATCAGCTCCGGTGCATACTGACTGAGTTTCACAAACTGTACCTCGTACTCAGCTACACTCATGCTCCCTTGGGTAAGAGACATGAATTCACGCTTTTTCTCATCCAGATATCTCATTCCCAGATATCTTCTTTTAAACACATTCTGAAAGAATGTCCAGGTAACATCAGCTTCAGCCATACCAGAAATGGTAGTCGTCCACCATGTATAAGCATCGTCCTGCAGCAAGGACACAACACAGCCCAGCTTTTGCACATCCGTGCAACTCATCTGACCCAAGATACGCTTGGTACTTTCCAGCCAAGCCTCAGAACTCTCAGCTGATAAACCTCTAAACTCAGTCCCTCCAAGACTGCGCAGATGCTCCAAAGGCAATCTGACTCCAGCATCTCCCTGATGCCCAGCTCCCTGAGCTCCAGCTACTGCTGCTCGAAAAGCACCCGCAATAGCTTGTACCAAAGCAGACATATCAGGCACAGCTTGCCCCTGACCAACCTCAGGTCCTGCAGCTCCAGCATCAGCCGCCGCTTCAGCTCCACCTCCCTCAGCTCCACCACCACCAGGTGGAGGAGGTAGAACCGCACTCTCCTCATTCTCGTTCTCATTAGGAGCCGTAGCTCTCACGTTACTCCTTAACTCTCTACGTGGTGCCATACTTTTACCATGCAACAACAATGCAAAAAATAAAACAAGTCAGGCCCAGCAAGGTAAGCAATCCAAGTATTCAAGCTCAATTTCCTTTCAAAACAACATCTTTCCTTTAGCTTTTGTTTGGCAATGGGTACCCTCAGCATGCAACATCACAACATACAACTCAATTGCATCAACATTTCAAGCCACTGAACATGCTTTCACTCAACAAGCATACAAAGCATACATACTTCAATCATGCATACATACATTCCCAATTACTCGCAAACTCAGCTCTGATACCACCAAATGTAACCCCCTTAACCCGGCCTAGACGGTTGACCCGAATTAAGAAAGTCACACGGGGAAAACCAAAGTCAACCCGAAAGTCAACCTTGATTAACGACCCTTTTTTTTTTCTTTTAAAACTTGTCTAGATGCACATTAAGCCTAATGGTGATCACACAAACATCATACCAGAAGATCACAACCATCAGAGGTCAAACAGGGACTCAATTGAACAATTTACAACTTTAGGGACCAAATTGTAAATTCTGATAAATTAAAGGACTTAATCCAAATTGAAGTTACCAACTTGAAATTAATCAGGTTTCGTGCTTCTCTGTGAAATTTCAGCTCAAAAGGACATCCACAGCTCATACAATTGCATAAACAAGATTCAGGACCAAAACGCAAACAATTCAAAACACAAAACTGCCAATGTCAGCCCCCAACGGTCAACCGTTCCGAAACGGGAGACAGCCCGTTCCGAAACGCGGGGCCGTTCCGAAACAGGCATAGCCCGTTTCGAAACGGGGGTCTGGCAGAGGCTAAACCGTTTCGAAACGGTGCATACCGTTTCGGACGCCTGGGTTCATGCAGGGCACCCGTTCCGAAACGGTGCACACTGTTCCGAAACGCCTGCACAAAATGCAGCAAAAAGGCTTACATAAACATGCAATTGATCATTCAAACATGCTCCAAACGTTACCAAACTTTGCCAACATGCAATTCAACATATAAACAACATCTTAGCATCATCAATTCGTCCAATCATCATCATATGCAAAAAGCCCCAATTCTATAGGCATGCTTCCTACACAAGCTAGGCATTCATACACCAAACTTACAAAGCAAGCATATAAGGTTCCAATGCAAAAACCAACAAACACATCAACGTTTAACATACTTAGGGAGTCTCCAACACCTCCCAAAACATACACATTGGTCCCCCATTGCCAAATCATACAAAAGCTAAAATGAACTTATAAAACCTTCATACATTGAGCTTCACTTGAACTTGATTGCTTGCCCTTTCTTGCCGCCCTCAAGGTACTCTAATGCTCTGCATTATTGAATTCAGAAAACGAAGAGAGCATAAGCAAAAGCTTAGTGAGGAAAGCTCTTAAAAACCATTCAATAGTGCAATTGAAAACATTTACAAAACATGCTTTAAATCAACCTTTGCACATGCTCAAAGCATACTTTAAAACAAGCAATCTCATGCTTCATAACATATGTCAAAACGAGCATCTCATGCTCCTTACATACATAACATGTCATATTGGCTCAAGTGAAACATTCCATTTATTAAAACAAGTTCAACAACTTTCCCAAGGACTTTTAAACACCTTGGCCCCAAGGACTTTTAAACACCTTGGCCTATGGACTTTTAAACACCATAGATAGTATCTCATCAAGGACTTTTAAACACCTTGATCCCAAGGACTTTTAAACACCTTGGCCATGGACTTTTAAACACCATGAATGAATCACATCAAGGACTTTTAAACACCTTGATCCCAAGGACTTTTAAACACCTTGGCCTATGGACTTTTAAACACCATAGAGAAGGATCACCTAAGGACTTTTAACCACCTTAGTGTCCGCAACATGAACCATCCAAGGACTTTTAAACACCTTGATGTTCATAAGTAACAAGGCTCACTCAAGGACTTTTAACCACCTTAGTGACCTTAACATTTTAAAAACATCACTTGCCAATATACATCATTTTCATCACTTACATCACTGTTTTAAAGCATAAAACCAAGCCATATTCATCATGCATTTTAAAGCACTAAACCACATCATTTCAATGTACAAAAGCAAGGTACTCCTACCTAGAGTTACCTTAATCATATGGCTTATATCAACAGCAAAAACCATGCTAAAACATGCTTTCAAAACAGTATGTAAAACATGCAAATCATCATTTCGCATCACAACAATATCATGGCCACCACTAGAGAGAAATTCCGAAAACTTACACTCGAGCTTAGCAAAGTTGTTTAGACTTAAACTAAGCTCCCAAGACATTGGTTTCAAAGCCGAAAACCCATTTTCACTCACCGATTCCACTTCGCCACTTGCCGAAGCACGAATTCAAGCCTCCGGATCAACAACTCTTGGATCCAAAGATGCCTCCCCTGATCAAACACATTAAAGCAGAAGTTTAATGCATCATCAAGCATCAAAAGCTTCAATGAAAGCACTCAAACACGCTGCTCTCATCCAACCTCCATTTTCGGCCACCAAAAACAACCGAAAATGCACCTAAACCACTTCTAAACAAAGCCCAGCCATAAACCAGCAAAACCTCACTTCTATCAACACCAAACAACATCTAAAAACAACCTACTAACATCCTTATACCTCCAGCAACAACAGATCCACAAGATCACCTCAAAAACTACCTTAAACCACAAGCTAAACTTAGGAAACTCAACCTATCCGGGATTGCATTGATCAAAACTCATTTCCTTATCAAATTAGAGATCATTTAACATCAAAAACATCTCTTAAATCACAGATTACTCAGATCCAACGAAAATCAAGTGAAAACATCAAAATCTTGCATAATTAGCCAAGATCCACAAATCTACTTGAAAACCTTTAATTAAACATACATTTAGGATTGAAAACTTAAGGAATTTCATTAAAGAACTCAAAGTTCAGAGGAGAAATCGTTCATACCTCCAAACTTGTGATTCTCCAATTTTTGGAATGAAAACCTTGTTGAAACTTGTAGCAATTGAGTAGGTTTTGATGACACAATGATTTGCTATCAATTGTGAGTTGAAAGGATGATTTTAGATGAAGAAAACAGATCAAAATCTCTGGAAAAAGAAATGTTTGGTTGGAGAGAAAATGAGAGAAGAAAATAGGAAGTTAGAAAAGAAAATAGTAAAAATGAGTTTCCCTCCTTTTATGAAACCTTTAAAATCAGAATTTAGGATTAAAATATCTTAGAAAAATCTGGAGAATTCACTTTTGGGCAAATAGCTCCTTAAAGATTCAAAGTTTCAATCCTTTTTAAAACAGCCACCAAATTTGCGAAAATTACATTTTGGTCACTAGCCAAAATGTCAACCTTCCAAACCTCATTTTCCAAAATTGTTTTCACAGTTCTTCTAATTATATTAAAAGATGATTTTAGAACATTTTTCCATATTTTTAATGCAACCCGAACTAGGCTTCCCTAATTTAACCTCTTAAGATTCGAACAGGACTTTGACCAAACCGGTCAACGCCCAAAACTTCTAAGCCCAAAACCGGGGCGTTACAATGATACATTGAATCTCTGTTTTTAATGTGTTGAAAATAGGGGATAGTGTTTCGGAATTGACCGAAGTGCTTTTAGAGGCTTCGGACGGTTGATTGTTGCGTCGACAAGTGTGGTTTCGCAAGTCAATTAGTGGAAACTGATTTTCCAACATGGAAACGTTTTTAGAAAAGGTTTTGGGAACTTAGTAAGAGCTTGAAATGCTTTACTAAGTTCGAAAGTAAGTAAATTGAATATCTCCCTCGGTTTGTGCTGTTATGAGCCTTTGGATGCACTTGTTTTAATTGTGTTAACCTACTGTTTTAAAAGCATGTTTTGAGTTTATAAAATGCGGTTGATGATGCCATATGGTTTAAGGATGCACTAGGTAAGTGATCCTTGTATGCATGTGTTGATGCATGAGTTTTTGAAGCATGGTTTAATGCATGTGATATGGCTTATTATGAATGCTTTGGAAAAATAGTGAGGTTTGCATGAAATGTGGATTATATTGGCAAGTGATGTTGTGTAAAGTGTTTTGTAAATGAAATCGGATATAGTTAGCCGACTATAGGATTGAGTGCACTATAAACAAGTCGCCTTGGATGTTAAGGGGTTGCTATTGTAGCAAAAACTCCATGCAAGTACTCTAACGATTGAGGAATGTTTAAGGTTGAAATGATAGAGGGTAGCTCCCTGGTGCGAACCTTGTATGTGTCCCGTCTCTCGTTAGTAGGCTATACATCTACCGATGAGTGGTGTTGAGGGGTTGTAATTGTACCGAACACTCCACCACGAGTGTCAGAACGGTTGAGGGTTGCTCCTGTGTGTGAGCCTTGAGATGCCAGTAGAGTGTATGAAGTGTTTGGGATAACACTTGGTAATCTGCGTATCCAATATGCTTTTTGAGAAATGTGAATGTTGTTAATCACTTGTAAGATAATATAATGGATTGAAATGTCATGGAAATGTTGAAAATGCATAATATGGAAAAATGCATGTTTTATCTTAAGCTTAGCATATTGGTGAGTATGCTTGAAAGGCTTGATTTTTGTTTAGCAATGGTTTAATTGCTGAGAAGTATGTTATACTTGTTGCATGATGTTTACCATATTGTTTTTAATGATGAAGTGCATGGATTTTTAAAGAAGGCATGATGGTTTTGCAAAAGTGAAAATGGTTTTGAGCATTGACGGTGCATTTGGTTTTGAGCATTCCTCACTAAGCTTGTATGCTTATGCTCTCTTTTCTCATCAATGGAGATAATTAAATGATTGGAGGCAACAACTTTCCAAGGATTTCCAAGAGACTTCATTGAAAGTATGTCTTGGTTTTGGACTAGTGTAATAAAGGCAATGGGGGTGTCCAATACTATGAATGTTAGTTGTTTTGGTATTTACTGGTTTGGTACAAGTTTGGTATTCATATTTTGGTATGTAAATGGCCTTTGAATGTTGGTTTATGCTTAGATTTGGGAATTGACCTTTTGATGCTTGATTGTAGGAAGCATGCATCTAGAACTCTATGTTGTTTATAGTGATGATTTTCTCATGTCTTTGCCATGCATTCTTGATTGTTGAAGTGCATTTGAGTTGCAAGCATGCTTAAGTATATGTTGGATTGGTTTCGGATGAATTAACTCGTGTTAAACAACCAAAATTATGCTTTGCAGGCCCAGGTGTTTCGGAACAACCTTGTCCGTTTCGAAACATGTATTTGAAAATGCCTTAGGGTATCGAAATGGAGAGGTCCATTTCAGTACGTTTTGCTACTATTAATCCATGTTCCAAAATGAGTCAAGAGTAGTTTTGGTACGAGCCCGCGTTTCTAAACATGTGCCTCTGTTTTGATACACTCGTTCTGATACAGGGCTTGATGTTTCGAAATGGCAGGATGTTATGAAAGTTATTGGAATATTCTGAAGTTATGCTTCTTTGTGTTTTGGTCCTAGTTTGTCATGTATGCAATTAAATGAGTTGTAAGGGTTAATTTGAGCTGAATTTTTATGGAGATGCATGAAATGAGTTTAATTAAAGATTGGTAAATCAAATTTGGTAAAACCCTTGCAAATTGTTAAGTTTACAAAATGGTCCTTAAACCTGAAATTACTAATAATCAATGAGCGTTCGTGTTATTGTTTAATCCGCTGCTTGTTGAACACATAGGAATCTAACTTGCATCTAGACAATATAAAAAGAAAAAAAAGGATCATTTTTTGAGGTAAACTTTCTCGGTTTACTTCAATATTCCTCGTGTGACCCATTCGGTTCGGTCTATTAGCTAGGCCGGATCGAGGGGGTTACATTTGGTAATATCAGAGCGAGGTTACGAAAGTTTGGGATGATGGTAAGTTGATTGTAAGTAAATGAGTTGTGGATGTGTGTATTTGGTGATGTTTGTTTTATTCGGCGAATGTCTTAAGCATGTTAATGTTGAATATGTATAGTAATTGTAATATGAATGTGAGCTGTTATTTGAGATGATAGTTTGAGATGAATTTTGAGGCTTGTGACGCATGATGGTTGTGACATGTATGTGAATGCTTTATGCTATGTTGGGGGGAAATTGGAATGCCCATTGCCTTATTACTATATTGAAAGGTTTAAAATTTGATTTGAAGTCTTGGATCCTTTCTAGAAGCTGGCCTGATATTTTGTTTGTTTTATATTCATGCCTTAATGATAATAGCACAATGGGTCCGAGGAGAGAGCAACGTTCCGGGTTAGTTGCTCCAGCTGATGAGTAGAGAAATCAGGAGAACGAAGTTCTACCTAGTGCGAATTTACCTCCTCCTCCACCACCACCTGGGGGTGAGGAGCAAGAGCAATGCGGACAGGCTGGTTCGATGTTGGGTGATTTGACGCCTTTGGTACAAGCGATGACGGGAGCATTCCAGGCTGCTATTGCTGGAGTGCAAGTGCAGGCGCCTGCTGCTGGGAAAATGGGTTTGCCGTTGTTGCGCTTGCAAAGTTTGGGAGGCATGGAACATTGTGGTTTGTCTCTCGAGCAATTCGAGGCATGGATGGCCGGTACGATTCGAATTTTGGATCAGATGGTGTGCAATGATGCACGAAAGATGGGTTGTGCAGTGTTGTTGTTGCATGGTGATGCATATGCATGGTGGAAGACTGTGACTGCGGCCATGGAGCCAAACAAGGTGGATTGGGATTTCTTTCAGGCTGCCTTTAAAAGAAAGTATCTAGGAGTCAGATACTTGGATGATAAAAAGTGGGAGTTCATGTCCCTGGTGCAAGGGAACATGACGGTAGCTGAGTACGTGGTCTAGTTCGTACGATTTAGCCAATATGCTCCAGAGTTGGTGCAGAGTGATAGGCATCGTTGTGATTGCTTCTGGTATGGTTTGGTGGAGGATGTGAAGATGTTCATGCTCGCGTCTGATTACATGGATTTCGATGTTCTAGTGACATGAGCTAAGGACATAGAGCAAAGTTTGGGTTTGGCATCTCGCATGGGTGGATCTAGCTCGAGTAAGAGAGATGATGATGATGGCCCTAGTAGTGGGCAGAACAAGAGGAATCGTGACTGTAGGGATCAACTTGAGGTGAGGTGGGGTAATTATGGACGAGGTGCGCCAGCTCTGGGTAATAGGGCGAGGTTTGAGCATAATACTTTTTGGTCATGTGGATCGCGTGAGCACTTGAGGCGTGATTGTCCTCGCGTGGTTCGTGAGGCGCAATTTCATATGTCTGGGGCTAATTCTTGTTGGAACTATGGATCGGCTGATCACATGAGACGTAAGTGTCCCCTGTTAGCGGGAGGTGGTCAGGGTCGAGAACTTGTTGTTGCACCACAAAGAGGTCGTGGGCACGACCGTGGTAACTTCCAAAGAAGGGAGGATGGGTAGAGAGGAGTGGCACATGTTGTTGTTCAACCGGAGGGTGGTGGTCCTGTTAGAGTGTATTTACATCACGAGGGACGTAACGACACGGACGTGATTGTAGGTACCTTTTCCTTGCAATCCTCGTCTTTGTTGGCATTGGTTGATTCTGGATCTACGCATTCATACACCTTGATTGAGCATGCGCATTTGCTTGATATTCCTGTTGATATGCTAGACGTAGGAATGCAAGCAACCAGCTCTTTTGGTGAAACTGTTGTTAGAAAAAAATGTATAGGAGGTATCATTTATCTGTTCAAGGCCATGTGATTTTAGTTGACTTGATGGAATTGCCTTTTTATGGTTTTGATGTGATTCTTGGAATGGATTGGTTTTCTGAACATCGATCTGTAGTTGATTTTGATGTTAAGCGGTTTACCTTGAAACTTGCAGATGATACGAAGTGGTAATTGTAGGAGAGAACGTGAAGTTCTTGTCTAATGCAATTTCAACTCTTGAAGCGAGTCGAATGATGAAGTTGGGTTGTGAATCTTTCCTATAATATGTGATGAACCTGGTACGAAGGAAGTGCGAGTGCAAGACATACGGACAATATGTGAGTTTCCGGGTGTTTTTCCGGAAAAGTTGTCTAGTTTACCACGTAACAGAGAAGTTGAGTTTGGCATTGAGTTGTATGAAAGTATGACTCCCGTGTCCATTGCTCCTTATTGCATGGCACCTAATAAGTTGAAGGAGTTGAAGACGCAACTTCTGGAGTTGCTTGATCAAGTATTCATAAGGCCAAGTGTTTCACCTTGGGGTGCACCAGTCTTGTTTGTGAAAAAAAAGGATGGTACAATGCGTATGTGCATAGATTATCGGCAACTGAACAAGTTGAAAATTAAGAACAAGTACCCTTTGCCAAGGATTGATGATTTGTTCGATCAGTTTCGTGGTGCTTTAGTGTTTTTGAATATTGATTTGAGGTCTGGGTATTACCAACTAAAGGTTAAGGATGTGGATGTACCTAAGACAACTTTTCGGACAAGGTATGGCCATTATGAGTTTTTGGTAATGTTGTTTGGGCTGACAAATGCACCGGCTTTATTCATGGATATGATGAATCGGGTGTTCGAAGAGTTCCTGGATCAATTTGTGGTAGTTCTTATCGTTGATATTCTCGTGTACTCGCGTACCGAGGAGGATCATGATAAGCATTTGAGGATTGTGTTGCAAGTGCTGCTAGAGAATTAGCTTTATGCAAAGCTGAGCAAATGTGAGTTTTGACTCAGGGAAGTGGTTTTTCTTGGACATATGGTGTCAGCCAAGGGTATTCGGGTTGATCTACACAAGATCGAGGCGGTGATGAGTTGGAAAACGCCTAAATCAGTGACAGAGGTGCAAAGTTTCCTTAGGTTGGCTTGATATTATCGACGGTTTGTTGAAGGCTTTTCTAAGATTGCTGCTCCTTTGACCAAGTTGTTGCAAAAGAATGTTCACTTTGAATGGACGGATGTTAGGCAACAAGCTTTCAAGAAGTTGAAGGAAGCTTTAACTCAAGCTCCTGTCTTGATTCAACAAGAATCTAGTAAAGAGTTTGTAGTTTATAGTGATGCATCATATGTTGGTTTAGGTTGCGTGTTGATGCAAGGTGGGAAGGTCGTAGCTTTTGCGTCTAGACAATTGAAGGTGCATGAGCGTAACTATCCTACACATGACCTGGAGCTCGTTGCGGTGATGTTTGCTTTGATGATTTGGAGACACTACATTTATGGTGAAAAGTGTGTGGTTTACACCGATCATAAAAGTTTAAAGTATCTCATGTCTCGAAGGGAGTTGAGTATTAGGCAACGAAGATGGTTGGAGTTGCTTAAGGATTATGATTTGACGATTGAGTACCATCCTCGAAAGGACAATGTTGTGGCCGATGCTTTGAGTAGGAAGGTAGCTATTGAGCTGAGAGTGATGTTTGCTCGGTTGAGTATATCGCGTAATGGTGGGTTGATAGCCGAGTTGCAGGTAAAGCCTTCCTTGATTTAGCTAATAAAGGAGAAGCAGTTGCTTGATGATTCGTTGGTGCCTCATGTTCAGGATATAGCTGATGGTAATGCAACAAACTTCTGTTTCAATGATGAAGGGGTTTTATGTTTCAAAAGTCGAATAGTTGTGCCAGAAGATGTTGAGTTGAGGTGCACTATTTTGACTGAAGCTCATAGCAGTCCTTGTGTTGTGCACCCTCGTAGTACTAAGATGTATCGTGGTTTGGAGGATGAGTACTATTGGGTGGGGTTGAAAAAGGATGTTGCTGATTTCTTAAGCAAGTGTATGGTTTGTCAGCGTGTGAAAGCTGAGCATCAGTTTCCTTCTGGTTTGTTACAGCCTTTAAGGATACCAGAATGGAAGTGGGAGAGGATTACGATGGATTTTGTGTCCGGTCTGCCTTTGACACCATCTAAGAAGAACTCCATATGGGTGATTATGGATCGTCTTACGAACTGTGCGCATTTCTTGGATGTGTGTAGATCGTTTATGTGTTCTCTATTTATGAGTGCAAGTGCACACTCCTGTCAAGTTATAGTATAAAAGATATCGTCTCCAACAGGGATTGGACAACCTAACTTGAATGATGATTCCTGCACAAAGGAAATTTAAATGCACAATTAATTTTAGTTTATAAAAGAATTAAAAGTAAATAAACACAAGTAATTGATAGAGAAGAGATAAGATGGATAGGTTGGGTCAAATTATGCTGCTCCATAGTGTGAAACTTTGTTGAATAGGTTAAGTTGCTTTGCGCGGCCAGACTTTGCTGCCTCGGCGGGGGATGGCAGATTGGCTGTTTTGACGCTTTTGCTGGCTTTGTAGTGGAACGAACGTGTGTCTCGGCGGCAAACTCGGTAGACCTTCAAGGCTCGGTAGAACGCTTCGAAAGTGATCCCGCTTATGTGTAAGTCAGAATGTTGTTGATGCCCACTGCAGATAATACCAGTCGCGGCGTGAATCATGCAAAGACAACAATGTTGGTTCGTTCTTCTTTAGCCTCCTTAAACCCTAACCTATGTCTAGGCTGGATTGATCAACACTTGATTAAAGTGAGGACCCTACTTACTCCTTTCGTGAGTTCAACTCTCTCGATAACGAAAAAATGGATAGTTAACAATCAATCTCTCGAACTTAATTGAAAACTATGAAGAGCATGGAATAAGCAAACCTTGAAAGCTTTATTGCAAAAATAAACTTAATACCTAAACAACCGTTCTCACACTAGTTTACAACATAACCCAAACCCAAAAGAGAATTTAGAACATAATGGCGGCAAGAAAACCAAAACTATGCCTCAGGAAAACCTAAGTTGTCTTGAAGTACAAAATAGATTGAGTATATATAGGCATTAGCTAGGTCAAGTCCTCCTTGGAGTAGATATTCAAAGTAGCTTTTGCATTAAATGTAACATTAAATTCAGACTTCTTTGAGTTGAATGTGGACTTCTTCATGTTGCCTTGCTCCACAAGTTATCTTCAATATCTTCCTTCGGCGGCTCTGTCCGCTGCTATAGGCATTAGAAAATTGAGTGGATGACATCGTCATAATCAAGATTGTCTGCTCTACAGATCGCACTCCAATTCTCCAATTCCTTAGCTTGCTGCCCTGGGCGGTAGGTATGGCGGCGGCAGCTAGTCGACAGCGGATGTCTTTGTCTGGAACTGCATCAATACAGCTCATTGATCGGTTGCCTCATCATCATGTCCTCAGCTCCTCTCTCCTTCTGCCAGCTTCTAGCCCTGAAATGGAAACTAAACTAAAACAACATCTTTTCCTTTACACACCCCAAACTAATCAGAAAGAAAAACTTGTTTTAAACTTGATTTAACACCTTAAGGCCATCGCACCTGCCATTAGATTAGTGATAGGGGAAGAGCATAAATTACCTCAGAATTAAACTACAATGCCAGTGCAGTGTGTGCAGAAATTGTGTATTGGCTGTATATGAAGAACATTCTAAGTAAACAAAGATGATGTCATGGTATATAAGGTTGTTGCCGAGGCAACATAAGTAAGCACATTTATTCAATCATGGCAATAAGGGCTTCATCTTATCACAACTACTCTCTAGGTCTAAAATTAAGATATGAGCAAACTACAAAACCCCGAACCCATTGAGCATACTCATCACGTGAAGACTTTCATTCACTCATGCTAATTTGTCCGTCACTTCAAAGATTTTTAGATTCGTGGACTTTGATAACAGCAGAGTGTCCATGCAGGTGATTATTCCTAGAGTCGGTTTCGGGCACCTCTAGGGAAAGACATCATAACAATTTCTTTCTTGTCGTGGCAGTGCTTCTTTTTTTGTTTGTTTCCCTGCCGCGGCAGCTTCCTGCAACCAATGTTAGAATTTTTCAAATAATTCAAGCAGGAATGTTTACCAGAAATTCTAACAAATTCAACAAGTAACAATAGTATTTTTAATTTTTGGAAATTATAGAAAAATTCTAAGTTTACTTCATGCTTTCCCCAAATTTAAAGTCTTTTTAATTGATGCGAAAATTTTAAAGTCGGCTATCCTATCATAGGCACAAGTTCTAACAAAGTTTTTCTCTTGATTGATTTTTAAGGCAAGTAAATTATGCAACCTAATATGCTACTAGTTATGCTTAAACAAAATGAGTGCTAACCCTCCAAACTCGAGATGGGCATTGCCCTCAATGCGCAAAATTATAAAAGAAAAAAAGAAACATAAATATAAATACAATTATGAGAAAAACAGAAACATAAAAATAATCGATTAAATAAAGAAAAGAAAAAAACTCTTAGAAGTTGGCTGAGGGTTGAAAGGAGGCTTGTGTCTTTGCGGCATAGAAGGAAGATGAGGATTGTATGACAAGGTGGAGGCCGACAGATGTCCGGGCGGCAGACTTGGCAGGTGATACATTTGCTCTTCGCGGCGGCTGGACTCTCTTAGGAGTGGGGCGAGGTTCTTAATGTGGTGCTTCGCTCCTTTCTGTCTCGGATTCTGACTCCTCGTCCTCTGACTCGGCAGAGATGATGTGTCGCTTCCTCTTCCTTGTTGCCTCCTCCGTTGGTTCTGCCGGGGGTTCTGTCACCATTGGGGTTGCTGCTGCCGGCTGCTGTTCGACCTCGTTGGATGTGGAGGTGTTTGCCACCGTTTCTGCTGTGTGGGCAGGGGAAAGATGTTGCTGATGCCTCTCAGGGGTGTCTGCCACCGTGCTGGAAGCGGCGATGGTGGAGTATGATGGGTAGTGCATCGGAGAGGGCATCTGGTAGTGGAAGGCAGCGTGGCGGGTAGCTGCTTCTAATAGTGTACTTCGCGGGGTACGGCTGCGGCGGCTAGGTATGCTAGGTATGTGGGAAGTGTAGAGCCATCATTGGGCAATTTCTAAAGGAGATAGGCCACAAAAGCCTCTTGGACTTCCCCCACGTACTTCATGAATGTCAATTGCTGCTGCTCTATCCTTTTGTTGCTGTCTATGAGAGTGCGCACCAGAGAAATGACTTCATTGGACTGGGCAGCTTCAGTACTGCCTGGGGCGACTGGTGTGGCTGGCTGGGCGGCAGATGGCTGGCTGGGAGTGATGTGATCTGTCTCTTGGGACTGCATCATCTACAGGGGGACTTTTCTGGTCCAACCCTCCTTGGTAGTTGTCAACTCATTGTTTGGGTTGGAGGGGACGCTGAAGTTGGCATATAAGCCAGTGGTGAGAGACGAGAAGTATAGCCGGCCCTTTGACTTGTGGAAACAGTTGTGGATCTCCTTACAAATGATCTCCCCAACATTGATCGGCCGGTTCACCATGATCTTGTGGATGAGGGCTAGTCGTAGCCTATCTACGGTGGAGTTTTGGAAGGTGGGCATCAGACACCGTTTGATGAAGGTGTTCCAATGCATTGGTTCGGGCAACAGTCGGCGGTGTTGCACCGAGCCGTGATGTTTTCCTACCAACCATGGCGTGTTGGGCTCACACAGCCTGGCTTTTATTCTATCGTAGTTGGCAACCGTCAGTGTAACATCCCAAATTTGGGCCTAGAAGTTTAGAGTCTGAACCGGATTGGTCTGGAAATCTGTTCGAATCTAAAAGGGGGTTTTAGGGAACACCTAGTTTGGGATGCTTTAAAAATATAGAAAAATATCTAAAAATCCTCATTTAATATATAAAAGAGAATGGTGAAATCGATTTCACAAAATAAGGTTTGGAAATACTACATTTCGGTGTAGTGACCAAATCGCAGTTTTTGCAAAGTTTAGTAGTGACTGTTTTGTAAGGGATTGAAACTTTGAATCTTTAAGGAGCTAATTTTACCAAAAATGTTTTCATCAGATTTTTCCTTAATTTGGGTGATTTAATTAATGATTTAATTAAAGAAAATAAAGGTGATTAAAATAGAAAAACCACCTTTGACTTTTCATAACCACTTTTCACTAATTTTCCCTCATTTCATTTTCTCTCAAAATACTATCAACCAAACACTTTTTCTCCAGCAAATTTACTTTGATTTGTACTTCATTTGATGAGATTTCAATCACTCTTTGATTCCTAATCAATCCTTCAACAAATCCACTTGATTTATACATTGAATTTTCAAGGAAACTTGCCCAAATCAAGGAGAAATCATCCATTAGAGGTAAGCTTCGTCTTTCTCCTCTAATGATCAGTTCTTTACTGAAATTCCCAAGTTATCAATTTTTTATTAATGATTTTTAAGTGGTTTTAATGTTAGAAACAAGAAATTGGCTTAAAACTCAAGATTTGGAAGAGATCTTGAAGATTTTCGTGGTGATCGATTGGGCTCTGTTTTGAGATGATTTTCTAATGTATTTTGGATGTTAAATAATGTTATAAATGAGGTTTTATCAATCCAATCCCGAATATGTTTGTTTTTCCTAAGTTTTTGCTTGTTAAAATGATGGTTTTTGGTGTGATTTTGGTGTTCTGCTATAGCTGGAGGTATAAGGGCGTGGTTGTGTTAGTTTTTGATGTTAATTGATGTTTAGAAATGATTAGAAGTGATGGATCTTGGCTGGGTTTGATTTTGGAAGAGTTTGGAGGTGATTTCGGTAGTGTTTGGTAGCCGAAATGTTGTTTTTGTGTAGAGCAGCGAGTTCAGGTGTGTGTCTGATGATTTCAATGCATGATGATGCATTAATCATCTGCTCTTATGTGTTTAAAACAAGGGAGACATCTTCAGACACCTTTAGAGTTGATCCGGAAGCTTAGATAGTGTTTCTACAAGCAAGCGAAATGTAATCAGTGAGTGTGTATGGTTTTAGAAGTCCTTGAGGGACAAAGAATCAAGGTTTGGGGATTTAGGAAAGGTTTAAAACACCTTCCTAAGTCCAGAAGTAAGTATTGGCTAGATTGCTCTCTAAAATGTGGTGATTGCCCCTTAAATGCTTTTACATGCTCATGGTTTTAGATTGATAAATTCCTACTGTTTTATGCATGAATTATAGCATGAGATGATGCTTGAAATGATTTCATAAAGTAACATGTTGCATAATTGAGATTTGGGCTTTTATGTTGAATCATAGCAAATGTTATGATTTTGAAATGAGATGAGAATGTTGAGTTTTAATGCATGAAAAACAGTAGGTGAGATGTTGATTTGACATAATATATTGGCATAGATGTTGAGATACTTATCGGATATAATTGATCGATCAATAGGATGAGAGTGCACTATAAACTAAAAATTCGTACATGCTCTTTGGTTAAGCCAAAGGGAGAGAACCAATGATGGGCATTTCATCGGGTAGGACTTGGTGAAATACCCAAGCTTGGTAGCGATGAGAGATTTCGCCATGTGAGTACGGTGATGTGAGATTCCACCGGAAACTATGTTGCTAAACGAGTGAGTACGGTGATGAGAGATGCCACCGGAAGTGTCTAGTGAGATGTCCGCATATCCGAGTAATAAATAGATGTGAAATGCCAATATAAAATATGTTATGATTTTTTATTCACATGTACCTTTGATGTAATGGTTTATGCTATGAGAAAAGCGTATGTGGTTTGTTTATGAAACGCTTTAGAGTGCAAGCATGAATTTGGCTTTGCCATGAGTTTTGCATTGGTTTAAATGCATGAGATAGAATGAAGGTACATGTGGTTTCAATGAGAAATTGCTTGGAAGGTTTCCGAGCATGAGATAGAAATGAGCATGTGGTTTAAGAGCTTTTGATGAAAGTGTTTTCAAGATGTGCATTATTGTGTTGGTTTTCTTTAGAGCATGCCTCACTAAGCATTTGTGCTTACGCTCTCTCTTTTACCAATAATGCAGATAATTGAGGTGTTTTCGGGCATCAAGGAAGCTAAGTTCATCCAAGGAAGTCCAAGCTCATATATGGTAAGTTTTCGTACAGTTTATTTTTGATAGATTGGTAATGGGAAACCAAGAATTGTATTTGGGAGATGTGTTAAACTCCCTAAGGTTGTGGCATGTTTGTTTTAGATTGTTTGGATTGTAAATGGCTTAAATTGCTTGTTTTGAGGTTGGATTGCCTATTTGAGTTTTGAGATTATGAAGCATGCCTTTAGAATAATGAAATTTTGTGTTTGATGCTAAGATTGTGCTTGAATGTCCCAAATATGTTCCTTATATGTATGATGACTTGTTGGTATGATTAGAGAGTCTTTGGGGGCATGTTTGTGTAGGTATTTGAGTGAAAAACCAGCAATTGATGCTGTTTCTGGGTAGGGTGTATCGAAACACCCCGTGGTGTTTCAGAACTGGGGCCTCAAATGGCCTTGGCGTTTCGAAACGAAGGGAGCTATTTCGATACATTTTGGCTATTGGAGCTACATGTTTCAGAACTGGTCTCGGAACATACCAGCGTACCGGAACGGTCAACGTCGTTCCGATACAGCGTTTCGGTACGGTGAGTAGGCGTTTCGAAACAGATTACCGTTGGACCCAGATTTGAATTGTTTGATGTTTGCATGCTTTACATTTTGGTCCCCTATGTTGAGATTGCAATTGCTTGAGCTTGAGATGTCGCTTTAAGTTGAAATTTGGTAGAGAAGCATGTAACATGACTAATTTCATAATGGTAACCTTAAAACCAATGAAATCCCTCTAATTTACAGAAACTACAATTTGGTCCCTAATCTTGTGAGAAGTGCAATTGAGTCCCCATATGTTATCCGATCGTTGTGCCTTTTCAATCATGATTCGTGAGTTCACACTTAGGGTTAACATGTATCGAGACAAGAGTAAAATGAAAAAAAGGTTGTGAATCATGGTTGACTTTCGTGTTGACTTTGGTTTTCCCGTGTAATCTTCGTAGTTCGGGTCAAGCGTCTAGGTCGGGTTAAGGGGGTTACAGTCAGTGACTGCCTCAAGTCCTCATGGGGGTTGTCGTCCATCTCGAGGCCATAAACGCTGTTGATCACGGCAGCATTTAGTTTGACAAGCTCCCCTCGAAAAAATATGAAAGGCAGCTCAGGGTGGGGGTTGTGGGCATAAATTTCACTGACCAACGTGATGTTTTCCACCTTCGGCTGTCGTGCGAACAACTCTCTACCTTTCCTGTGTATCTTTTCTAACAGGGCGAGCTCTAGGCCAAGATCCTCGGTCTGCTTCGAGTAATGGAACCCTTGTTCCTCTCATATGGCTTTCTTGGCAAACTGGGTTTTGTATCTCTTTTCATCATCACGGGAGAAGAACCTTTGGACGGTGGGTTTGGCTGCTGATATTGATGCCATGTGTGAGACAATTTGTTGTAAACTTAAACTTAAAAAAGAAAATTATGAGAAAAGAGTAGTGGATAGAAGAAGAGTTTAACAAGGAGGTGAAAGTAAAGGGAATGAATGAGAGGAGTGAGGTTTATATAGATCTTGCCGAGAGATGTCGTGGCGACATTAAATGTCCAACGAGCAAGTTGTCTCGCGCACGTTACGAGATTTTCTACCCGTTACTTCTATAGTCGTTGGTGGCTAGCCATTAGCGGGCAACTAGCCGTTACGCTTTTTCTGCGCTGGGCCGCCCTCGGCTGCCTTGGCGGGTTGGTAGGCGGGCTCCTTGTTGGGCGTCCTCTTGGTCAGGCTCTTTTATTCCTAAGGCCTGAAATAAAAATAATTAATTAAATAGTAAAATAAAATATTTAAAATAAAAATGCAGAGAATAATTTTAACTAATTTCAAATCTAATCCTAAAAGAAAATAAATTGCAATAAATTAAATTCTATTCCTAAAAGATAAATAAAAATAAAAATTAACTAAGTTATGTTGGGAGTGCATTGGGGTGCATCTCCCAAACATAACCACTTCCTGAGGTAGTGTTTCTTGTCTTTACATCAAGGGGGGTCCTCCTATTCTGTAAGGTGGTGTGTTGTTGGGTCTTTCAACCTGCCCTTAAGTCTGTCATTACAACTGATGTCTTGCCCTGTCTTAGTGCTGATTTTTGAGACCTTAGCGTACAGGCATCCTTCTTGTTCCTTTACTGAGGGCTGTAACACATTCAACTTGATACTTTGATTTTCTACCCTCATGATCAGTTCCCCATGTTCCACATCAATTAACGTTTTGCCCGTGGCCAAGAATGGTCGCCCAAGGATGATAGGGGCGTTTTCATCGACCTCACAATCTAAGATGAGGAAGTCTACTGAAAAATTAAGGCCGCCCACTCGAACTAAGATGCCTTCAATCTTACCCTCCGGTTGTACAAATGAGTGGTCAACAAGTTTCAGCATGATGGAGGTAGGTTTGGCTTGCCCAATACCTAGCTTATCAAAAACTACCTTAGGCATCAGGTTGATGTTGGCTTCTAAGTCGTATAGGGCTATAGTTGCATGGTTGTTTCCGATTCTGCATGGTATAACAAAACTACCTGGATATGTTTCCTTGGGCAGGAGCTTGTTGTGCAGCATGGCCATGCACTCCTCTGTCACAACAACTGTTTCGAACTCCCCAATTCGTTTCCTCTTGGAAACCATGTCCCTTAGGTATTTTGCATAGTTGGGCATGTTTTGGATGGCTTCGTTGAGAGGGATATTTATTTGCACCTGTTTCATAATATCCAAGAATTTCAAGAACTGATGATCCTTCTTCTGTTTCTTTAATCATTGGGGGAAAGGTGCCGGCAGGCGGATGTCCTCTATACGCTCCTTGCATGGGAACTTGATCTGTGGAGAATCATCTGCCCCAAGGCTGCTGTCAGTTTCATCTGTCGTGGCGGATGCTGTTGCTACTGCTGCGGCAGGTAGTTCTTTCAGTGCTGGCTGTTCTTCTGCTGGCTTTTCCACTATGGGTTCATCAAACTATTTCCCACTTCTGGTTGATATGGCTTTGCACTGCTCATATGTGGGTTTAGCTGTTGCCTCTTCACTACTAGATGCTGCACTCATTGTCCTGCTGCTGATGATTTCCGTGAATTGCCCAAACTGGGTCTCCAGGTTCTTTTGTTGGGTCACGTCGGCACGCCCCGTGGCGCAGCGGAAAAATTAATCTGACGTAATCCAGCCAGGATCATTGTACAGGAACAAATCTGGGGTGGAAAGATGAAGAGTTACCTTTTAAAACTCTGGAAACTGGAAAACCGACGATATGTGAGAATAACCACGTCAAGTAATATCGGAATCGTCACAGGTTCGCAACGACCTCTACGGAGTCCACCGGAACAAAACGAACAAAGTTTCCCCCTCCCTAACACTTAGGGATAAATTTCGACAGGCTTGAACACCTTCCAGAGAGAAGTCGAAATCCCTCCAGGGATTCTTGAGGGAGTTTGAAATCGACAAGGAGTCAACCGGGACTTGCAATCGAGAAAGGGAACCTTTAAGAATTTGCCAGGGGCAAGTAGAACACTAGAAAAATATCGAACAGCTTCTCAGAGAGCTTTCTGGGATATGTCGAATTCCAGTGGGGAATCCCTAGGGGTGTTGTCGAAATCTTCAAGAGGAGGAAGAGGGATGATTTGGTTGCTAGCCCTTGTCCCTTTAAATAGTATTCAGAGACTTAATTCTATTTGAATACCTTAAATCCAAGTTCAACCAAAATTCATAGAATCTAATTCTACTTGAAATTGGTTTATATTAAATATACATTATATATATTTTTTTGAAAATGGGGTTTTATTAGCTTGTATTGATGGCCCAAGATTTCAAGCCTCATTAAAAAACCTCCCTACCCCTAATTGGAGGAAAAAGAGTGCTATGAAACTTGGTTAGTACATGCTTGGTACTCGAAGAGGTAATGACCCATTTGCCCGCATATATTCTAGCTTCGAAAAAACTAGTAGCCCTTTACTCAGCTATTGGACCACCGGTAAGCCACCCTCCCTTGCTGCAGCTGCCTTCACATCTCATTCAATTAGATTTACCCTCACCCAATCGCCATATTGCGTCATCCCTTCTGTCTATTCCTTTCTTTGCTAGGAAGTCCGCAAAAGTATTTGCATCTCTGGGGGCAAACTGGATGTTCCATTCAATACCCTGCCCCATCCGTAAGGCCGCTGCAATCATCGAATTGAATGGTGGTGGGCAGAAAACAGGGTTTACCATCCATTTCGCCACCAATTGGCAATCCGTCTCTATACACAGTTTGCAAGAGTTCCTCCACCTTGACTCTTTGAACAATCTGATGGCCTCTGTAACTGCTCTCACCTCGGCCGAAGTTGCATCTGTTTCGCCAATCCTTTTCGAGAAGCTAATCAAAACCTCCCCCTTTTGATTCCTCAACACTCCATCGATCCCTCCTTTACCGAAACTTCCTCTTACCGCCCCATCGGTATTAAATTTGAGTACGCCTGGACATGGGGGGTTCCACCTACTGCTTGTGTCCTTATGGTGGTGTACGGCAATTCGATTAAACCTGCTTGGGCAGTTCAATAAGCTGTTAAGATCCCCTACCTCTTCCGGCCATAGAGCTTTGCACCACCACCCTAGCCTTAGGATTCCCATCTGGAAAATTCCATAAGCTGTTGCCATCTTATTGCTAAAAATGGCTTCGTTTCGGGCAAGCTATATGCTCCACGAAAGGCTAAAGAAACTAAGGCTCCACACCTCGACTTGAAAACCTCTCGGCCTTAATCCCGCCCATACTTTGAATGTTTCCCGGATAGTTCTAGGTTGAACTAGACGTATCCTCCACTGACCAAGCCATAGCTGCCATACATGCCATGCCTTCCCGCATTGGTTCAACACATGATCGACTGTTTCGCTCTCGACTCCACACAATACACAAGTCGATGAAGCTTGGTTTGCACACCTTCTCTTATGAAGCTCATCCACCGTCGGTAATCTACCCTTCAGCGCCCTCCAAACAAAAAACTTTACCTTTGGGGGTGCTTTGCTTTTCCAAACCTGTTCCCAAATTTTTTCCCCCGCTCCCTCCAGTTTTTTATTGAAGTCGAGCCAAGCCTTGGTCGTGTACTGGCCATTGGAACCTGCTGTCCATCTTACACTATCATGGATATACATATTTGGTTTGAAACCCCTAGTACACTCCAATAAAGACTCCCACTCCTCCACCTCCCAGTTGAAAATAGGTCTTCTTAGCTTAATATTCCACACCCAAACGTTTCCTATGAACTCACCGAAATCGAAAATTTTCCCTTCTTTGTCCATTGAAAGTGCATACATTCTAGGGAACAATAATTTAAGGGGTCTATCCCCAATCCACACATCATTCCAGAAGCTAGTTAGTTTCCCATCTCCCACCGAAATGCGCATCTGATTCCTTAACCTCTGAATACATTCCGGATATGCCGATGTGATGTTTTCCAAATTGCTGATTTCCTACCCGGCTTTAAGTTTGTCGGGAAGAACACCGAATCTGAATTCTCGTATCTTGCAGATATAACTTTTCTCCACAGATTATCCTGTTCTGAACCGTATCTCCAAATCCATTTCATAAGCAAGGCTTGGTTTTTTTTCTTAAAATCAGTTAAGCCCAGGCCTCCACGATTTGTTTGCATACAAAGAGTTTCCCAACTCACCCATCGGATTGCTGCCTTGTCTACCGCTCCCCAAAGAAATTTGGAGACCGTGCTTGACAATTCTCTGTTAACTTTGTTCGGCATGTAGAATATGGACATATAGAATATTGGAAGACTCATCAAAACTGACCTTATAAGTGTAATTTTTCCTCCAAACGAAAGTTTTTTCGATTTCCATCCCGCTAGGCGTTGTTTGACTCGGATCAACACTGGTTCCCACATTTTCGGATTGCTTCTCTTAACCCCAAGCGGTATACCAAGGTAAGTTGTTGGGAAGGTCTCCTTCTTACAGTTAATTTCAGCAGCCCATCTATCTACTGAGGCTTCTTCTACATTGACTCCCAATAGCTTGGATTTCTCCAGGTTTAATTTGAGACCTGATGCTAGTTCAAAACCTTTCAGCAAATATACCATCTTTTTTACTTCCTCTCCATTTGCCTTTGTGAAGATGATTAGATCATCTGCGTACTGTAGATGTGAAATACTCAGGGGATTTCTGTCGATGCCATTTTCCATAATCAGACCACATTCCACCGCTTTATGAATAAGACTACTCAGCACCTCCGCTACTAAATTGAATAACAATGGGGACATGGGGCATCCTTGACGAAGGCCGTGCTTTATTTTGAATTTATTAGAAGGCGATCCATTCACAAGAACCGATATGGACGCTGTAGTTACACATGTGCGAATCCACCCAATCCAGCGGGTTCCGAAACCCATCCTTCCCAGTACAAAAAACAAAAAATCCCAGTTCACGCTGTCGTACGCCCTTTGGAAGTCCGCCTTGAACACTAGCCCACTACCTCCAGATTTTTCCCAAAAATCAATAACCTCATTGGATATGAGCGCACAATCTAGTAATTGCCTACCTGGGCAAAATGTGAATTGGTTCTGGCCTATTAGTTCATCCATCACTGTCTTTAATCGCAAGGCGAGAACCTTGGCGAGCAGTTTATAAACAATCCCTACCAAGCTTATAGGCCGATATTCTTCAATCGAAGTGGGGGACTCAGTCTTTGGTATCAACACAATGAATGAGTGATTGAAAGACAGATCCTCTACCTTGTTGTTGAAAAAATCTTCGAAAAACCTTAGCATTCTTGGCTTCAAATATGACCAAAATTTTTTAACAAAGCCAGCGTTAAATCTGTCTGGCCCCGGCGCTCTCGAGTTATCTAACGAGGACAAAGCATCAAGCACCTCTTCATCCGTGAATTTACTCTCCAATCGAGCAGCTGATTGTTCACATAACACTTTCAGATTGCAATTCAATTCAGCAACCTGTACTGTATCGCTTGCGCCATAGGCTGCTTTAAAAAAAATTTCCACTTCTTTTTTAACTAAAGGAGGGTCACTGACATATACATTTCCAGCTTTGATCCTATCCAATCGGTTGTGCCTTCTTCTGATCGAAGCTACTAGATGGAAATAAGCGGTGTTCTTGTCCCCTTGCAAAAACCACCTCGTCCTGGACTTCTGCCTCCACTCTCGTTCTTCTCTTCTTTTAGCTTGCCACAGCTTGGTTCTGAGCGTGCGAAGTTCTTGCCAAGCACCAGGATTAGGAGTTCCATTGCACAAACTTGCTTCAAGACAGTTACACCTTCCTTCGAGACTGTCGGCCGCTTCTTCTGGCTTGCTTTTTTGCTCCAACGCCCATGTTTTAGCTATAGATTTACAACTTCTCAGAGCATCCAAAATACCACTGCCCTTCGTCTTCGGTAATTCGCCTTTTATACTTTCAACCAGCACCTTGTCTTCGCCCCAATGATCAAACCATTTAAAGTACCTGGGTCCCCAATTGACATTGCCAATCGATAGCTCTATCGGGTTATGATCCGAGAGGCCTCTCGACAAGATCCTTTGGGACAAATCAGGCCACATCCTCAAACATTCAGATGATATTAAAAAACGATCGAGCCTGCTGAAGCATGGTACTTCCCTCAAACTAGACCATGTAAATTTGCCTCCCGCGCACGGCAAATCGATGAGTTCCAAGTCGTTGATAAATTCTGAAAAACATTCAATTTCCTTCTTCTTCAAACTCACCCCTGTACTCTCGTCCTTGCACCTAACTATATTAAAGTCTCCCCCAATAATGAGAGGGATTGGATTGACCGCTGCCCAATTCTTCAACTCTGAGAATAATTCGCCTCTGCGTGTAGCATCATTTGGTGCATACACATTAATGATGGATGCCCTCTTATTGAATTTACAAATACGACCCACACAGATTATTGCCCCCTGAATCTCCATCTTTGACTCACAATTAAAGAAGTCTGTGTTCCAGATGGATAATAGACCTCCAGACAACCCTGTCGCCGGAATGAATTTAGCATCAGCACTAGAGAAAAACCCACTCAAATCCCTAATCATACCATCTGGAATTTTACTGCACTTTGTTTCTTGAAGCATTAAAAACTCTGGTTTTTCGTTTTTTACCCTCCTCCTGATGGATCTTTTCTTCTCGGCTCTACCATACCCTCGGATGTTCCATGACAAAAATACACATTGTGTCTTCATTAAATCAATCTGTACTCTAACGCGACGCAACCCGTTTTTGTTGGGACTATGTTAACATACCCAGCCCCAAACCCTCCAATCTTTTGCAAACTTGTTCGTCATCCATCGCAAAGCTTAACCCGATTGTCTTACACACGTCCAGGATCTTCCTTGATACAGATTCCGTTGATCTTTCTTCTTGCCTGTTCCCTTGCGATGTTCCTCTAAAAGACACCTCTGATTTATTGGCTTTAAGGCCCTGGGAATAAGCAAAATCGGCCCTCGGCTGTATCGCCTTGAAACTGATGGCTCCTATACTTGGCGGGTTGAGATTTCGCATGTATCTGGGCCTGATCGAGAACAACCCAGATTCCAAATTATAGGTTGGAGCCACAAAAGAGCTAGACTCCGATGGGGCTCCAGAATCATCTTGAGCTGCTGCTATATGAACTTCATATAGCCCATTAGTCTCACTGCATTGTCTTTAATCCAATAATTTTAAATGAAATATATATATTAAATTATGTAGAATCTTATTCTACATAAAACATGGATTTAAATATACATTATATTTAATCCAAATATATATATATATATTTATTATATAGAATCTCATTCTATCTTTACTTTCATTTAAATATATTTAAATACATATTTTTAATTATGTAGAATCTAATTCTACATAAACTTGGAAATAAATATACATTATATAAATTCCAAATATATATTTAAATTTCTAGAATCTTATTCTATATTATTTAAGTCTCTAAATATTTTCCATACTCTAAATAATATTTGATAAATACAATATTTATCTAATATTATTCTCATTTAAGGGAGTTGCCGATTTCATCTATCCCATAGGGGATTTTCGGCAACCTCCCTAAAATAGGGAGTATGGTTTCCAATTTTTTGTTCGTTTCATTCGAAGGGTGTGACCCTTGTAGGTTCATGCAACGTTAGCTGCAAAATTAGAACTGTTCTAATTTTACAAACAATGAGTGGCATCTAGCAATACATCATTGCTACCTAAGTTGCATGAAGTCATGGTTTGACTTTCCTAATTCCTGAATAAACTTCCTTTATGTATTTCATCCTTTAGTCCTTTATATCTTAGATGAACACAAGTCATGGGTTAGTCACACTTGCGTTGTCCATCTAGTGTTTCTTGATGTCTTGAGTAGATTATGATAAACGAATCTCTATGATATCTCATATCATAATATTCGAGCATGGCCATGCATTTTCTAATCTCACTCAATCAAGTGGCCGAAGATATTTCTCCCATTATGTAGGAGGGATAAATCCTTTCTTGATCAACCATATTTCACTACATAGGTCATCATGTATCCAATCATCAGTCTTTCTAATGTAGTCAGTTACGACACACGTTTGACTATGTCAAAATACGTAAATCTTTATGTTGAAATCATGTTGATCTCAAGTCTGAGGATTATACATATGTTTATCATGAGCAATGTTGTGACTGTCACATAATTACCCAAGAAACATGCTCATAGTGGGTCAATCCAGTATGTTGTTCTCTAACAAATACTTATGTGTTGATTTTGACATCTCTATGTCAATGACAACGCTTGTCATCAACCACATATTAGTCTTTATATATTATCACTGTCCATACCCGTAATAATATTCGACTAACGATCCTATTTAACAATAATCGTATTATTGTATGGACATTATTATCCAATGGTTAGTTTGATGCACAGAAACATACCGAATGATAATAACAGCAATGTCATTACTTGATAAATCTAGTAAAATAGTATGTCTATTCAATCATCATATGATTGGTCTTTGGGCATACTCCAACAATCTCCCACTAGCACTAAGATCAATCATTCTCGTATCTAATACGACATGGCTTAGTGTAACTGACATGCTTATGCTGTGTCTAAATCTTTGTCAGGGAGTTGTCAAAGTTATCAACTTTGTGCGTATGTTGCATACTTTCACATCTCCAAGATGTAAGTACTTTAGAATATGTTTGGATTTATTGATGAGATATGGGTTTTATTTGCTTACGCAACGGTTCCATCATAACTGAGTTATGTAACATCTAATATGCTGGGAACAACCCTTAGTTCAGAAGTGAACCCTTTAGATCCAAACATCCTTCTTTATTGCTATGTCGACTGTAATACATCCAACCTATGTTGTAGAGTTAGATACTGTCTCATGTTGCTAACTCGCAGTATCTTTTATTAATGCAAAATGGATTGCGATCTTTAGTTCCTTTTGATGAGTATGTTATCTACATACAATACTTAGGAAAGTAACAATGCTCCCACTAGCTCTTTTGGAAACAATACTCCCCTTTGTTTCTAGATAAACCAAACCTTTTTTATTGTATCTTCTGAATTGAATATCCCAACTTCGAGAAGCTTGCCTTAGTCTACGAATAGACCTTTGTAGCTTACATACCTTCCAAGTGTTTACTGGAGTGACAAAACCTTTTGGATGTGTCATGTACACATTTGTTTCAAGTTTTCCCTTAGGAAAGTGGTTTTGACATTCCTTTATTTGATTCCATAATCATCGTATGTAACTACTTGCAAGTGAGATTAAGATGAATTAAACATAGCTACAAGGAAGATGCTTTATCATAGTCTATACTATGAAGTTTGTCGAAAACTTTTAGTGACGAATCATCCTTTGTATGTTTTATCATCCATGTCGGTTTTCCTTTTTGAAAAACTCATACATACCTCTTAGGTTTTACCCTTTTAGGTAACCGAAGTCTATACTTGGTTTTAGACATGGATTCCATCTCATATCTCATGGCTCTTAGCCATTTCTCGAATTTTGGGCTCACCATTGCTTTCTGATAAGACCTAGTCTTTATCTTGATCCGAAAAGAAGAATGTTTCCATGTACGGATAGTGAGAAATCCATATTTCTCAAGTATATGGTATTCTCTTAAGGATCAACACAATGGTTGTGTTTTGTTCCAATGTTCCTTGATCATTTTTGAAACATTCTCAATCTTTGGTTCATAAATTTGTTGTCTAAAATTTCTTCACATTCCAAATTCCATTTTTTCCTTTTTGTGAGAGGTAATCTCTTTCGAGAGAAACTCTAGTTTGAGCAACAAACATTTTGTTCTCGTTGAAAAATGAAATCCCTTAGTGATAAGTATTCTCTTTCGAGATAAACTATCGTTTGAGCAACAAATATTTTGTTCTCGTTAAAGTTGAAGAAATAATATCCCTTTGTGAGAATTAATCTCTTTCAAGATAAACTCTCGTTTGAGAAACAAACGCTTTGTTCTCGTTAGATAAACAACAAATGGAGTTTTTAAGGTTCGAACTTTGTAAACATTTTAACATGTAAGTAACCTTAAAACTTCAAAGGTATTCTAGAACAATTCTTAGTCCATATCTTATATGACGTTTCAAAAAAAAACGATTAAGCATGAGAGTTGTTTTTCTAGTGTGTAAAGAAGTCGAAAATGACTTGTTCTGAATCAAAACATGTCTAACATATTTGATACTCTTTCAAAAACTTTTCGTTCCACTTGTGGGATTTAATTATGGGAGAATCTCATATTCTTTGAAAGTTCATCAAACTTTAAAAATTCTTGAATTTGATCTTATCAAATTACCTTAATACTTTTTATGAGTTTGAGATTAGTCATTTGTTTTATTTATCTTATAAATATTATTGATTTGATTAGTTTAAAGATCATTGATTCATTGTGCCATAAGAGATTAAAAGAATAACATTTATTTAAATAATCTCAAAATTAAATTATCTTGTCCTTAGAAGATAACTAAAACTTAGGCACAAAATAATAATCTTAAAAAACTAAAACAAATTTATTTAAGCAAAAACACATGTCCTAATGGATGATGTAGCAACTCTTGCTTTATTTCCATTCGCAAGTCCATGTCTATTCTGATGCCTTCTCTTTAGAAGCCTCCGAGGTTGATGCCTCACTCGTTTTTGCTTTCTTGACTTCTTGTAGGTGTGTGGGGCAGTTTCTCTTCCAATGTCTGGTCTTGCCGCAATAGAAACATTTTCCATCCTTTTTTGATTCCATTCTTAGGTTTCAATGCCTCCTTTCCATCGGTTTTGGTCTTACCATCACCTTTAGACTTTGCTGCCGATTTACCTTTCTTCTTGCCCTTGCGGACCATCAGAATAGGTTTAGGTCATACCTTCTTCAGGTTGATTTCAGCAGTTCTCAACATGCCGAGCAACTGTGGCAGCGTCTTGTTAATTTCATTCATATTGAAATTAAGGACGAACTGATTGAAACTATCCGGCAACGATTGCAGGATGACATCAATAGCTAATTCGTCTTTCAGCGGAAAGCCGAGCTTTTCCAACGTTTGGATGTAGCCCATCATTTTGATGACGCGAGCTCGTACGTGAGATCCCTCACTCATCTTGCATTGAAACATAGCTTTAGAGGTCTCGTACCTCTCGTGACGAGCTTGCCCTTCATAAATCTCCTTGAGATTTTGAATCATATCATAAGCTACCATGTCCTCATATTGCTTCTGAAGCTCAGAGGTCATGGAGGCAAGCATAAGACAACCGACATCCAGCATGTCGTCCATGTGTTTCTTAAACTTGTCTTTGTCAGCTCTGGAAGCTGTGGCAACCGGTTCATCAGGAACAAATTCTTCAATGACATATTCCTTCTTTTCCTATTTGAGAACAATTCTCAAATTGCGGAACCAGTCAAGGAAGTTTATGCCATTGAGCTTATCCTTCTCAAGGATAGATCGCAGAGATAGAGTATTATTTGCCATTAATTCTACAACAAAGAAAATATGCTACATAAGTTTTACTAAATTTTAAAATTTATAGATAGGTCTTTACTATAAATTTACTCCCACTATTTTCTTCAAAATTAAAAACCCTCTAGTTTTAATTTCGGAAAAACGTTTCGATATTTTTTCTAGTGAGTGAGGATCCGTATTTCACCATTCCTAAATCAGCTTTGGCCAGTCTTTTAGGAAATGGTTATTTAGGTAAGTAACACCTTACTAATTACATCTCATGTAATTCCTCATCTTTTGGCGAACAACTCTTGTTCTTTAAATCATCTTATGATTAACCAAAACTTTTAACCACTAGGTTTTCTAATCTTATTAGAACAACCCAGCTAAGTCAATACCAATATCTCAACCGGCGAATATCACTAGTGTATTCTTCGCGTTTAACTAAGATAGATAAATGTGACATTGCTTTGGCAAAGCTCGCATCAATCGAAGCTTTAACGAGGGTAAATATTGGATGGTTAAAACAGACTTAGAATTATAGTGAGGGATTTACTTATTTATCTCATCATTTTAACATTGATCCTATCAATAGAACTCTGTTTAATCATGCTTATAAAACATTCATTGCATCACATACAAGGTAAATATAAGCGGTAAATAAATATGCAATGATTATAGCCCTTCTTAACCTAAGGTGACCCGTCCCAAGCCAATGGGAGGACAATTCTACTGAAGATAGAATCTGCTTCTGAAACGCCTGGTCCACCAGGGAAGGCCCACCACGCTACTACCTTGGTTCTTGCTTTATCTCCATGAGTATTTACAATTTTCAAAAACTCGCGTTACATGCGAGGGAGTGAGATGAGAAGAGAAGTACAATAGAAGATAGAGAAACGCACGGCACGCATGCCGTATTTATAAAAACCAAAACTATAAAGGCTATGGGCTATAACCATGCAAAACAAACACCGTGCAATCTAACATGCATTTCAAACATCGTGTGAACAAAGTAATGACGTGTTTATGGAGTTTTAAACTAATTATCCCTATGTTGCGGTTAATGGGCCAAAGAAGGATCACGAGGTTTCATAAACCATTTGCGTTAACGAACAAATGCACCAGGTAGGTCAATATGAAAGAGAGGTGGCGCACTAGGCACACTTAAGTACCAGGTCTTTGATGATGCCAATCCTAGACATGCATTTTTCATAACGTCTAACCATAACTCTTATAGATTCACCGTGAAAGATAGTTTGATAACTTTTATTAGGTGTGATACGATAAACGATAAATATCTAAATCGAATTAAACATCATGCATCTCATACATAAACATCACCCAAGAATTTAAGTCCGAATTCGTATGATACAAGTGGCTCTGTTGGGTCACGTCGGCACGCCCCGTGGCGCAGCGGAAAAATTAATCCGACGTAATCCAGCCAGGATCCATGTACAGGAACGAATCCGGGGTGAAAAGATGAAGAGCTACCTTTTAAAACTCTGGAAATTGGAAAACCGACGGTATGTCGGAATAACCACGTCAAGTAAAACCAGAATCGTCACAGGTTCGCAACGACCTCTACGGAGTCCACCCGAACAAAACGAACAAAGTTTCCGCCTCCCTAACACTTAGGGATAAATTTCGACAGGCTTGAACACCTTCTAGGGAGAAGTCGAAATCCCTCCAGGGATTCCTGAGGGAGTCTGAAATCGACCAGGAGCTCAACCGGGACTTGCAATCGAGCAAGGGACTTTCAGGGATTTTCCAGGGGGCAAGTAGAACACCAGAAAAATATCGAACAGCTTCTCAGAGAGCTTTCTGGGATATGTCGAATTCCAGTGGGGAATCCCTAGGGGTGTTGTCGAAATCTTCAAGAGGAGGAAGATGGATGATTTGGTTGCTAGCCCTTGTCCCTTTAAATAGTATTCAGACACTTAATTCTAGTTGAATACCTTAAATCCAAGTTCAACCAAAATTCATAGAATCTAATTCTACTTGAAATTGGTTTATATTAAATATACATTATATTTAATAATATTAAATGAAATATATATATTAAATTATATAGAATCTTATTCTACATAAAACATGGATTTAAATATACATTATATTTAATCCAAATATATATATATATATATATATATATATATATATATATATTATAGAATCTCATTCTATCTTTACTTGGATTTAAATATATTTAAATACATATTTTTAATTATGTAGAATCTAATTCTACATAAACTTTGAATTAAATATACATTATATAAATTCCAAATATATATTTAAATTTCTAGAATCTTATTCTATAATATTTAAGTCTCTAAATATTTTCCATACTCTAAATAATATTTGATAAATACAATATTTATCCAATATTATTCTCATTTAAGAGAGTTGCCGATTTCCCCTATCCCATAGGGGATTTTCGGCAACCTCCCTAAAATAGGGAGTATGGTTTCCAATTTTTTGTTCGTTTCATTCGAAGAGTGTGACCCTTGTAGGTTCATGCAACGTTAGCAGCAAAATTAGAATTGTTCTAATTTTACAAACAATTAGTGGCATCTAGCAATACATCATTGCTACCTAAGTTGCATGAAGTCATGGTTTGACTTTCCTAATTCCCGAATAAACTTCCATTATGTATTTCATCCTTTTGTCCTTTATATCTTAGATGAACACAAGTCATGGGTTAGTCACACTTGCGTTGTCCATCTAGTGATTCTTGATGTCTTGAGTAGATTATGATAAACGAATCTCTATGATATCTCATATCATAATATTCGAGCATGGCCATGCATTTTCTAATCTCACTCAATCAAGTGGCCGAAGATATTTCTCCCATTATGTAGGAGGGACAAATCCTTTCTTGATCAACCATATTTCACTACATAGGTCATCACGTATCCAATCATCAGTCTTTATAATGTAGTCAGTTACGACACACGTTTGACTATGTCAAAATACGTAAATCTTTATGTTGAAACCATGTTGATCTCAAGTCTGAGGATTATACATATGTTTATCATGAGCAATGTTGTGATTGTCACATAATTACCCAAGAAACATGCTCATAGCAGGTCAATCCAGTATGTTGTTCTCTAACAAATACTTATGTGTTGATGTTGACATCTCTATGTCAATGACAATGCTTGTCATCAACCACATATTAGTCTTTATATATTATCACTATCCATACCCGTAATAATATTCGACTAAGGATCCTATTTAACAATAATCGTATTATTGTATGGACATTATTATCCAATGGTAGTTTGATGCACAGAAACATACCAAATGATAATAACGACAATGTCATTACTTGATAAATCTAGTAAAATAGTATGTCTATTCAATCATCATATGATTGGTCTTTGGGCATACTCCAACATCTTTATTGCAGCTTCCTTGTTGTTCTTCCTCATCTCCGTCCTGTCCACAAACGACTCAGTTTTATCAATAAACTTATTAGTACGAACAATAAAATCACTAGTTCTAGACATGAAAGTATGTAAAGTTGCTTCTAGTGAATTATTGTTCTATGGTTGCTAAGCTTGATGTCTGGACTGGTTCTGTTGGTAGCCTCCCTATTGTTGTTGTGGATTTGCAGCAGTTATAAGATTGCTCCAGGAGAAATTTGGGTGATTCCTCCATCCAGGGTTGTATGTGTTCGTGGCGGGCCTGTTGTTCCTCTCTTATCCTCCCATGAAATTGGTAGATGTAGTACATTTGGAAGAATCGTGGTTTCCCCCACACTCATCGCAAAATGGTTCCACAGCCTTGGCCTTAAAGACTTTTCCTGTAGGTTTTGCCATGTTCATAACCAGCTCTGTCAGTTTGTCTAAGTGGGCATTGATAGATTCTGAAGCTTCCACTTCGTTCACAGTTGTTGGCCGCCTAATGCCGCCTCGGCGGGCTGTTGGAAACTTGTAGTCATGTTTTGCGGCTTGGTTCAGGATCCGTAGTGCCTCCTCTAGGGGTCGGTCGAGGATGATTCCATTAGCTGAGGCGTCTAGCATCATTCGAGTTGGGTAGTTCACCCCGTTGTAAAACATTGAATGACCTTAGTTGGGCTGTGATCTCGTTTCTCAATATATCTGTGACATTAGATGGGCTAAAACGATCCAAGAAGTCCTTGCACCACTCTGTCCATGTATTGAATTACCTTGTTGGCTGGTTTTTCAACTAGTGCTTCACCCTATCCCTCAGTGAATAGGGGAATTACCTCAGCCTTAACACGTCTTGGTGGACTCCATGTATTTTGAAAGCTCTATATATATCCAAGAATCCTCTCAAGTTCCGTCGAGCATCTTCTGTGGCAATCCCTCCAAATTGCACCAAGGTGTTGATCATACTAAACATCACATGCTTTAATTCAAAGTGATCCGCTTCGATTTCAAGTTCTGTCACGGTAGGATCTGTAACGCCCTGATTTTGGGCCTAGATGTTTTAGAGTTTGAATCGGGCCAGTCGAGAATGGTTCAAATTTTTAAGGGAGATTTAGGGAACACCGAGTTCGAGATATTTTAAAAATATGGAAAAATATCTAAAAATCCTCATTTATTATATAAATGATTATGGTGGAAACAATTTTACAAAATATGATTTGGAAATACTACATTTCAGTGTAGTGACCAAATCTTAGTTTTTGCAAAAGTAGACTAGTGACTGTTTTGTAAAAGATTGAAACTTTGAATCTTTAAGGAGCTAATTTTACCAAAATGTTTTTCATCAGATTTCTCTTTAATTTGGGAGTATTTAATAATGTTTTAATTAAGGGAATCAAGGAGAATTACAAAGGAAAATCTATTTTGACTTTTCATAACTACCTTACGTTAGTTTCTTTCATTTCTTTTTCTATCAACTTCCACTCAGCCAAACACATTTCCTTCATCCATTAACCTCTTATTTTATCCTTTTTTTCTAAGATTTCATTCTCCTAAGGATTTCTAATATTTACTTTATCAAAACATCTTGTTTTCACTTTGGATTTTCAAGAAATCTTGCCCAAACTGAGGAGAAATCAGCCATTAGAGGTAAGCTTCGGCCTTCTCCTCTAATGATCTGTTCTGTACTGAAATTCCCAAGTTATCAATCCTTTGTTAATGATTTTTGAGTTGCTTTAATGTTAGAAATATGAAAGTGTGATAAAACTCAAGATTCTTGGAGAGATCTTGATAATTTTCGTAACTATTGGTTAGACTCTATTTTGAGGTTGATTTCTAATGTATTTTGGATGGTAATTGATGTTATAAATGAGGTTTTATCAAACAAATCCCGAATAGGTTTGGATTCCTAAGTTTTACATGCTAGTTTTGTGGTTTTTGGGGTGGTTTTGGTGTCATGTTGTTGCTGGAGATATAATGACGAGTTTATGGTGATTTTTGGTGTTGATTGAGGTTTAGAAAAGATAAGAAGTGATAGATCTTGGCTGGGCTTTGTTTTGGAAGTGTTTGGAGCTGTTTTCGGTTATTTCAGATAGCTGAAATGCTTGTTTTGAGTAGAGCAGCGAGTTTGAGTGAATGGTTGGTGATTTTAATGCATGGTGATGCATTAATCATCTGCTCTTATGTGCTAAAAATAGGGGAGAGTAATCCGGAAGCAATCGAGGTAGCGTTGGAGGTTTCAGACGCTTGGTTGGCTCGTCGGCTTGCGTAGTGTTGTGTATCGGTGTGTGAGAATGTGTTTTCCATCTTTGGAAGGATTCTTAAAAGAGGTTTGGGAACTTAAATCTAGGCTTGAAACGTCGGTTTAAGTTCGGAAGTAAGTGAAGTAGATTTCTCTCTCGGTTTGTACTATTATTGTTTTGAAAATATTAAATTGGGTTTTGATGTGTTTGGTTTGGCATTATGATTTGATTTGCTGTTTGAGCATGGGTTTTAAGCATGAGTGTTGGTTATCAGACTTGGTTTGGTGAAGGAAGCATGGAACTAATGATTCTTGAGAATATATGGTGTTAATTTGTGTTTTAAGGGCATGGTTTAACATTTTGGCTTTGATGGTGTTGCATGCTTTGAAAACAGTAGATGTGTTAATGATTTTTAATATAATATATTGGCATAAGTGATGAGAAGATTACCGGATATAATTGGTGGACCAATAGGATGTAGAGTGCACTATAAACTAAAAATTCGTACGTGCTCTTGGGATACGTTCCAAAGAGAGAGACCGATGATGTGCATTCCATCGAATATGACTTGGTGAAATACCCAAGCTTAATGGCATTAAATGGTACTGCCATGAGAGACCGATGTGGTAGATTCCATCAGATAGGACGTGGTGAAAGACCCAACCTTTATGGCAACAAATGCTATTGCCATGAGAAACCGATGATGGGCATTCCATGGGAGTAGGACTTGGTGAAATACCCAAGCTTTGTAAAGAGATAGAGTCCAGTGATGGAGATACCGTCGGGGAAGGACTTGACCTCGAGTCAAGCTATATGCATATCCGTGAAAAGTAGAATATGAAAATGCCAAAATATGAGGAAGAAATGTGTTTTACATGCAGCAATGTTTTGAATGTTTATTTTATGAAATGAGAAATGCTAATGAGCTAATGAGTTTGTGAAATGCTTTGGTGCATCAAGCATGTATGTCCATGCCATGAGAATTGTATAGGTTGAAAGCATGAGATAGATTGATGGTACATGTGTTTTCAAGATGAGAATTGCCTTGAAACGATTTTTAAAGAATGAGAAAGAAAGAGCATAATGTGGAAATGGTTTCCAAGAATTATGGTTTAAACCTTGCATGAAGCATTTATGCTTGAGAGGGTTTAAATGAAGGTATTTACAAGGATGATGTTTAAGAGTGAGATGCATGTGTCATTTGAATTGTAATGCTGGTTTATATGTTGAGTTATGCATGATTTAAGGCAATGACGTTTTCAAATGAAGTTTTCAATACTTTGGCTGAGTGAAATGTGATTACAACTAAAGGGTGTTTTATGGTTTTGCTGCATTAATGGTGTTTTGATTTTGAGCATTCCTCACTAAGCATTATGTGCTTACGCTCCTTTTTGTCCATCAATGCAAATAGTTGAGTTTAGGACAACAAGAAGTAAGAGATTCAAGAAGAACTCCACTTGGGAAGTATGTTTTGTTTCATAGCTATAGATAATAAAGGCAATGGGGGGAATCCTTTACTTTGTTTTACAATGAAGTTGATTACCTAGAACAAGTCTAGTTTTTGGTTTGAGACTTGTTTATGGCCATTATGTGGTGTTTGGATCCTCAATTTGCATTTTAGTCTTGCTATGCTTTATGGTTGAAAGTATATTCATTCTAGGTGCATAAGCTAAATGAGTTGAGGTGCTTGATGCTTGCAATGTGACTAGCTTTTGATGTTAATAGGATAGAGTTGATGCTTAAACATGTTGTGAATATGTTGTGGTATTAGTTGGGACATGTTTGGGAGTGTTTGAATGTGAAAAGTTATGAAACACCAGAAAAATAAACAGTTGCAGGGCAGGGTGTATCGAAACACCCTAGTCTGTTTCGAAACAGGGGCCTGAAATGGCCATAGTGTTTCGGAACGGGTGAAGGTGTTTCGGAACACTTTAACTACTGGAGAGGCTTGTTTCGATACTGGTCTCGGAATGCACCCGAGTACCGAAACGGTCAACTCCGTTTCGATACGACCGTTTCGATACTAGGGTCAACGTTTCAAAACGGATGTGTAACACCCCGGTTTTGGGCTTAGAAGTTTTGGGCGTTGACCGGTTTGGTCAAAGTGTTGTTCGAATATAAAAGGTGATTTTTAGGAAAGCCTAGTTCGGGTTGCATTAAAAATATGGAAAAATGTCCTAAAATCCTCTTTTAATATATATAAGTGAACTGTGAAATCAATTTTGCAAAACGAGGTTTGGAAGGGTGACATTTTGGGTTAGTGACCAAAATGTAATTTTTGAAAACTGCGTGACTGTTTTAAAAAGGATTGAAACTTTGAATCTTTAAGGAGCTATTTACCCAATGGGAGTTTCTCCAGATTTTCTAAATATATTAAATGATTAATTAAAAGGTTTTTAAATATAAACAAAGTGGAGGGAAGATATTTTAGTTTTAACTAACTTTTCTCTCAACTATTTTCTCTCATTTTCTCTCAAGCCAAACATCTTTCTCCAGAGCTTTTCTCTTTGATTTTGTCACCTAAATTCATCTTTGCAATTACCTATTGATTGCTAATCATCTCTACAACAAAACCTCACCATTTGCTAAGTGGATTTTCAAGATTTTGGTTCTAAAAAGGGAGAAATTCAAGTTTGGAGGTAAGAACGTCTTTCTCCTCTGAACTTTAAGTTCTTTACTGAAATTCCTAAGTTCTCAATCCTTGATTTATGATTTATTAAAGGTTTTACAATTGGAATCTTGATTTTGGCTTTAAAATGCAAGATTTGCTTGATTTTGGTGAAATTTTCGTATGATCTGTTTGGAAAGTGTGTTGAGGTGTTAAATTGATGTTAATTGCATGTTAAATTGATGAATAATTGAGGTTTAATCAATGCAATCCCGAATAGGTTGAATTTCCTAAGTTTTGCTTGAGTTTTTGGTTGTTTTTGGAGTGATCTTGGTGATCTGTTATAGCTGGAGGTTTAAGGACGTGGTTAGATCCTTTTTGGATGTTAATTGATGTTTAAAAATGGTTAGAAGTGATGGATCTTGGCTGGGTTAAGTTTCGGAAGTGTTTGGTGGTGATTTCGGTTGTTTTTGGTAGCCGAATTGATGATTTTGTGATGAGCAGCGAGTTTAATTGTGTTGCTGGAGTTTTTAGTGCATTATGATGCATTAATCCTTTGATGTTGTGTGCTTGAAACAATGGAAGTTGATCCGTGAGCATTAGAGGTGTTGTGGAAGGTTTCGGATGCTTGGAAGGCTTGTTGGCTAGCCTTGTTTTGTGTATCGGTGAGTGAAGTTGGGTTTTCAGCTTTTAAACCAAGGTTTGAAGGTTTTGGGAGCTTAGTTTAAGTCTAAACAACTTTGCTAAGCTCAAGAGTAAGTAAATGGATTTTCGCTCTTGGTTGTGTTGTGAATTGGCTTTTCAAAGCAATTGTGATTGATGGTTGCAATGCATATGTTTTGCATGTTTTAGATTCTGTTTTGAAAGCATATTTTAGCATGGTTTAATGCTGGTTTTGAAAGCCATATGTGAAGGATGCTCGAGGTAAGAGATCCTTGGTTTTGTACATTGAAATTGTGGAATTGATGCATAGTGTTGCATGTTGTTTAATGGCTTTGTGTGATGCTTTAAAACAGTGGAATATTGTTGTTAATAATGCATTTTGGTAAGTGATGGTTAAGGTTACAAAGGTGGTTGAAAGTCCTTGTGTAAGACTTGTTTATTTAAGAACAACATGGTGTTTAAAAGTCCATGGTTGGTTCTTGGTTAAAGTTCATGGTGGTTATTGCATTTTGATTATGCTTGTGAATTAATGGATTAATGTGGTAAGATGGTTATATTGGCAAGTGATGTAAGTGGTTCTTGGTTTCTTTGATCGGATATAGTTAGCCGGCTATAGGATTGGGTGCACCGTGAATTAAGTCGCCTTGGATGTGGAGTGGTTAAGAGTGAACCGGTAAACTCCATCCAAGTTTCCTAACGAGATGGTTAAGGTCATAATGGTGGATGAGATCCCATTCGAGGACTGTAACCCCCGTAGCCCGGCCTAGACGGTTGACCCGAACTACGAAGATTACACGGGGAAAACCAAAGTCAACCCGAAAGTCAACCTTGATTAACGACCCTTTTTTTTTCTTTTTAATCTTGTCTAGATGCACATTAGTCCTATATGTGATCACACAAACATCATACTCAAAGATCACAACCATCAGAGATCATTCAAGGACCCAATTGCACAAAACACAACTTTAGGGACCAATTTGTAAATTCAGAAAACTTTGAGGCCTTAACCAGATTTTAAGTTACCAACTTAAAATTAATCATATTTCATGCATCTCAGCCAAATTTCAGCTTAAACGGACATCTCAAACTCATACAATTGCTCATACAAGATTCAGGACCAAAATGCAAACATTTTGAAACACATAACTGCCACTGTCAGCCCCCAACGGTCAACCGTTCCGAAACGGGAGACAGCCCGTTTCGAAACGCGGGTCTGGCAGAAGCCTTTCTGTTTCGGAATGGTGTCACCCGTTTCGGACGCCTGGGCTGCTTCGAGGCACCCGTTCCGAAACGGTTCACCCTGTTCCGAAACACCCTGCACAAAATGCAGAAATTTGCCTATTTAAACACGCAATAGGCCAACCAAACATGCTCCAAACGCTACCAAACTTTGCCAACATGCAATTTAACACAAAGGAGGCATACTTGCATCAACAATTCAACAAAATTACAACATATACAAAAAGCCCCAAATCTAAAGGCATGCTTCCTACACAAGCAACCACTTAAGCACAAACTTTCCAAACCAAACTCATTTATGCCAATACATGATCCAACAACAACATTAACATAAAAACATCCTTGTTCAAACATAAACGAACACATACACGTTAACCCCGAGAGATTCTACCCCCATTGCCTTTATTAACTATAGCTATTCACTGAGACATACATCTCACTTGGAGTCCACCTTGAATCCCTTGCTCCTTGCTGTCCAAACTTCAAGAATCTGCATTGATGGACAAAAAGGAGCGTAAGCACATAATGCTTAGTGAGGAATGCTCAAAACCAAAACACCATCAATGCAGCGGGTCACAAAACACTTGTAAAACAAACCCGATTTATTTACCAAAGCCATGTTTGAAACCCTTTTCAACAACAAGCATCAAAACCATGCATTGCACATACATGAAAACCAACCCTTAGCTTAGCAAGCTAAGAAAACCTTCTTAAAGCACAACTTACCAAACATCCATTTAGCCAAACCATGCATAACACCAAATGCAAAGCTAAAACAAAACCATGGAAAGCACTTCCATTTCACAACATCCCTTTCTTAACCTTGAAAGCCTTTTAAAGCAAGAATCCTTTTAAAACCATTACTAAAGCAATCCATTACATGCATTTAACCAAGGCAAAAATATAAACCATTCTATCATCATCACATGCCTTTTAAAACAAGTCTTCCAAGACTCCAATGCATTAAAGATACATCATGCTCACATGCATCATTTATCAAATGATAATCAACACTTGTTCAACTTAACAAGTAAACATGCATTTACAAGCATTATACAATTTCCATGCAACCATGCATCTTTTCAAGCATCTCATGCTTCACATGCAATTATGCATCAATTCAAGCATCTCATGCTTCACATGCAAATATTCATCATTTCAAGCACCTCATGCTTCAACACAATCAAGAATATCATATTGGCCTTCAAGTGATCAATCACATCCACTTTTCAACTCAACATCCAATCGGATACGCGGATTCCGAGCGTTGTCCCTACGCTCCCTACACCCTACCAATCCAAGGTCCTCGAATGGGCAACACCTCCATTATGACCTCAACATCCTAAGGTTCCCATGTATGGACTTTTAAACACCATACAACCTTAGCTTTTCCCGAAGTTCCCATGTATGGACAACCATACAACCTCAACATGCACAAGGTTCCCTTGTATGGACTTTCAAACACCATACCACCTTTGCATCACCGATTGGTAGTTGTAGAAATCACTAACGAGATCCGGGACACCCTATACAAGATCCACACATGGACTTAACACTGCCATTGTGATCTCAACAAGCACAAGGTTCTCACATATGGACTTTTAAACACCATATAACCTTTGCTCAACCAAGGTCCTCGAATGGGCAACACTCCATTATGACCTTAACCATCTCGTTAGGATACTTGAAGGGAGTTTCCCGGTCCACTCTTGACCACTCCACCTCCAAGGCGACTTAATTCACGGTGCACCCAATCCTATAGCCGGCTAACTATATCCGATCAAAGAACCAAGAACCACTTACATCACTTGCCAATATAACCATCTTACCACATTAGTCCAATGTTCCACATGCATAACCATTATGCAAACCATTACCACATTAATCAAATGATTCACATGCATAACCAATATGCAAAACCATCATTTACCAACATTAATTCACTGTTTTAAAGCATTAGACAAAGCCATTGAACAACATGCAACACCATGCATCAAAACCACATTTTCAAAGTATAAAACCAAGGATCTCTTACCTTGAGCATCCTTCACATATGGCTTTCAAAACCAGCACTAAACCATGCTAAAATATGTTTTCAAGACAGAATTAAACCATGCAAAACACATGCATTTCAATCATCAACCACAATTGCTTAAAAAGCCACTTCATATCACAAATCAAGTAAGAAATCCATTTACTTACTCTTGAGCTTAGCAAAGTTGTTTAGACTTAAACTAAGCTCCCAAACCTTCAAACCTTTGTTTAAAAGCCGAAAACCCAACTTCACTCACTGATAACTAAAACAAAGCTAGCCACCAAGCCTTCCAAGCATCCGAAACCTTCCGCAACACCTCTAAAGCTCACGGATCAAACTCCCCTGTTTCAAACACACAAAAACAGCTCATTAATGCATCATTATGCATTAAGAACAGCAGCCACACAACCAAACTCGCTGCTCGACACAAATCCAACAATTTGGCTACCAAACACAACCGAAATCACCTCCAAACATTTCCAAAACTTAACCCAGCCAAGATCCATCACTTCTAACCATTTTTAAACATCATTTAACATCCAAAATGATCACAAACACATCCTTATACTCCCAGGTATAACAGATCACCAAAAACACTCCAAAAACAACCAAAAACTCAAGCAAAACTTAGGAAATTCAACCTATCCGGGATTGCATTAGTTAAACCTCAACTTCTAATCAATTTAGCATTCATTTAACATCATTTTGACACTTCAAAACACTGCCCAAACAGATCACACGAAAATTTCACCAAAATCGCCAAATCTTGCATTTTAAGCCAAAATCAAGATTTCTATTGAAAAGCCTTTAACAAAACACAAACCAAGGATTGAGAACTTGGGAATTTCAGTAAAGAACTGATAGTTTAGAGGAGAGAGACGTTCTTACCTCCAAACTTGAATTTCTCCTTTTTAGAGCCAAAAAGCTTGATGAAACAACTTGCAAATTGAGAGGTTTTGTTGATGAGATGATTAGGAATCAAATGAGAGTTGAAATGAGAGATTTAGATGCCAAAATCAGAGAAGAAAAATCTGGAGAATTGTGTTTGGGTTGAGAGAAAATGAGAGAAAAGGAAAATGGAGAGAAAATGAAAAGTTAGTTAAGAAATGGTAAAAATGATTTCCCTCCTTTTTCATAATCTTTAAAATCAGAATAAAGCCTTAAAATATCTTAGAAAAATCTGGAGAAATTCTTATTGGAATAATAGCTCCTTAAAGATTCAAAGTTTCAACCCTTTTTAAAACAGTCACCAAACTTTCAAAATTTACATTTTGGTCACTAGCCAAAATGTCAACCTTCCGAACCTCATTTTCCAAAATTGATTTCACAGTTCACTTTTATATATTAAAAGATGATTTTAGAACATTTTTCCATATTTTTAATGCAACCCGAACTAGGCTTTCCTAAATTCACTCTTATATATTCGATCAGCACTTTGACCGAACCGGTCAACGCCCAAAACTTCTGAGCCCAAAATCGGGGCGTTACAACTCTCCCCCCCTTAGGAAATTTCGTCCTCGAAATTTCAACCGGCGAAAAGAGAACAACACTTTCTCAAAACACACACAAGGCAACACAAAACCTCAACCAACACTGAACACCTTCCACACAAAACTCCACTGAACCCAACACCACCACATGCTGTTCACAAACCCAGAACACTCAAAGATAGCCACAACTTAACCTTCCACATCTCCAGACTGTACACAGCCCCAACTCCAACCATAAAGAACTTTAGCTTTCACAGCACACACTACTGTAACCCACATCTTCCAAGACTGGTTCACACAGGGACTCTAACCAATCTAATTCAACCACCATATAAACTTCTCTACTTCCAAAACTCTTGCAACTCTCAAACCTCTTCCAAGAATCTTCCCAACAAGCAAAAATTCTTAAGCATCAACTGCTTACCCAAACTCCTCAACAAAAGCTGATAAACCTCCACAACTGTTGCCAACATTACCACCACGACTCACCAGGTCTACTCACCCACAAACCAAAATTACATCACAACCTCAACTCGGCTCCGCCAGCTGCTCCATACACCACCAGCTGACCTCAAAAGAATTTCACATACACACAACCAGCCAACCGCTTCTCACAAGAATCCTTCCAAACAACACAAGCCTTCGATCCTTCATGATCCTTCCACTTCAACTTAAATGCTAAGCTACCTCAGCACTTGGAAAAAAACAACCACCAAACTGCAACCTCACTTAGCACCAAGGAACTACCACTCCCACTTAGCTATCAAACCACCTGATCGATTTTAACCTCAACCGGTACCCCTCACCACCAAATCACTAAACTCATAAAGCATCAAACACCAATCTTCTACCAACAGGCTATACCACCCTCACTATCACTAGCAACTAGCTTAACAAACTCCATTACCTCTAACCTCCACTCAGCACCAACACGACCTCTAAAAACCCACCACCAACCTAACAGATTCGATTAATTATTAGCGGGTGTGAACATCGTATGCATGATCACCAACATGCCCTATCAATGCCTGATGTACATGTATGCAAAACCTCTAATGTCATGCCACATGTATGCATGGACCAACATATATAATATAGCATATAACAATGATTTTAATTGTGCATGAATGCCAATTCACACCCTCCAATAACATCCTCAAATCCGTCTAAGAACAACCTCCTACCTCACTTCTAGCTTATCTAACTCCATCATACCAGCAACTACTAACCACAAAATTCTCACAAAACCCTCTTCACACCAAAGACATTTCCAAACTACAACCATTACCCCAAACATGCTAGCAACAAGACTAAACTTACCACGCAAGGAAAACCAACAAAAACCAAACTAAGGTAACTAGAACAAAGATTACTAAACAAGGTTACCTGAGCACACAACACCTCCCTAAAGCTTCATCAGACGAGCTCTCTTTCTTGCGGAACCATCATCCTCCTGCCGCACCACTGCAGCACCAGCTAACACACTAGAGCCACCACCAACTCCTTGCGGTAAAGAACCTTGGCTGTTCCGAGCCAACATCAAACAATCACGTCTCATGTGTCCAGCAGACCCACATTTCCAGCAACGCTCTTTTTCCACATTCTTCACAACTTTCGGCTCTATCTGCCACTTCTGAACCTTGCCTCGGCCGTGCCCACGACCTTTCTGAGATCCTTTGGCTATCACTGAAGCTGACTTCACCCCTAAAGGACAATCACGCTTAACATGCACTTTGGAACCACAATTCCAACAAACACCTGCGCCCCCACAACGTCCAACATGGCGCCTTTCACAACGGTCACACACCGGTGGCTGAACTTCCACTCCTTGCCCAAGCAACACTTGCTCTACAACAGCACCACCATCACAATGCTCAACCCTTGGGAACTTCCCTCCAAGATACCTTTCACAAAAGGCAGATAGAAAGAAATCCCAATCAATATCAGGAATATGTGACGCCACCGCCACAGATGTCCACCAGGCACATGCATCCTCCAACATCAGGGAAACAACACTCCCCAGCTTACAAGCAAGATCACAGCCTTCCTGATCCAAGATCAGAACCACACTGGCCAACCAGGCCTCAAACATCTCCGGTGAAGAACCATGATATTCCACAGCACCCAAACCAAGCAAACGCTGCTTCGGCAAACCCACACATCCCACAGCCAGCACATCCACTGACTTTACCTTTACCACAGCCTGAGATGTTCCCAACACCTCCTGAACATCAGATGATGAACTCTTCACCACAGAACCAGCTTCTTTCCCTTGCCTTACCACCTCAACACCAGGCACAGAAAACTGAGACAAAACACCTCCACAAAAGGGTGAATTCCACGCCTTAACAACCTGCCCCAAGGCAGCAACCATCTCACTCAACCGCCATTCTTTCATCACCTTTTCCATACCACTAACAACAACAAACATACAATCACAACAAGCAAACAAACCAGTTAGACCAGCATTAAGCAAGGATTCAAACTCCCACTCCAAAATAACACAATAGCTATATTAATAAGGCAATGGGTATCCCGAATCCTCCCCTTACATGACATAACAGTCAATACAACATGGATATCACAACATCAAGCATATCAAACAACACACCTTGATCATGCTTACATCAAACAGCATCCACTTGCAACAGCATATTATTACATAACATACTCACAACACTTTCATCATGCATAAAACCAACTCATAGCATCAGCTTAACATCAGCACAAACCACATAAGCTCAACCAAGATTCATAACCATAAAACATGCTTGAAAACATCAGCAACATGCTCAAAAACATCAACTTCATGCCCAGAAACACGTGTTTCAACCGACATTCAACCACACATCAGGGTAAACGACAAGCACACATCACAACAACTTACCGTTTTCCCCAAGCATTCGCAACACAGCTCTGATACCACCAAATGTAACCCCCGTAGCCCGGCCTAGACGGTTGATCCGAACTACGAAGATTACACGGGGAAAACCAAAGTCAACCCGAAAGTCAACCTTGATTAACGACCCTTTTTTTTTCTTTTTAATCTTGTCTAGATGCACATTAGTCCTATATGTGATCACACAAACATCATACTCAAAGATCACAACCATCAGAGATCATTCAAGGACCCAATTGCACAAAACACAACTTTAGGGACCAATTTGTAAATTCAGAAAACTTTGAGGCCTTAACCAGATTTTAAGTTACCAAGTTAAAATTAATCATATTTCATGCATCTCAGCCGAATTTCAGCTTAAACGGACATCTCAAACTCATACAATTGCTCATACAAGATTCAGGACCAAAATGCAAACATTTTGAAACACATAACTGCCACTGTCAGCCCCCAACGGTCAACCGTTCCGAAACGGGAGACAGCCCGTTTCGAAACGCGGGGTCTGGCAGAAGCCTTTCCGTTTCGGAACGGTGTCACCCGTTTCGGACGCCTGGGCTGCTTCGAGGCACCCGTTCCGAAACGGTTCACCCTGTTCCGAAACACCCTGCACAAAATGCAGAAATTTGCCTATTTAAACACGCAATAGGCCAACCAAACATGCTCCAAACGCTACCAAACTTTGCCAACATGCAATTTAACACAAAGGAGGCATACTTGCATCAACAATTCAACAAAATTACAACATATACAAAAAGCCCCAAATCTAAAGGCATGCTTCCTACACAAGCAACCACTTAAGCACAAACTTTCCAAACCAAACTCATTTATGCCAATACATGATCCAACAACAACATTAACATAAAAACATCCTTGTTCAAACATAAACGAACACATACACGTTAACCCCGAGAGATTCTACCCCCATTGCATTTATTAACTATAGCTATTCACCGAGACATACATCTCACTTGGAGTCCACCTTGAATCCCTTGCTCCTTGCTGTCCAAACTTCAAGAATCTGCATTGATGGACAAAAAGGAGCGTAAGCACATAATGCTTAGTGAGGAATGCTCAAAACCAAAACACCATCAATGCAGCGGGTCACAAAACACTTGTAAAACAAACCCGATTTATTTACCAAAGCCATGTTTGAAACCCTTTTCAACAACAAGCATCAAAACCATGCATTGCACATACATGAAAACCAACCCTTAGCTTAGCAAGCTAAGAAAACCTTCTTAAAGCACAACTTACCAAACATCCATTTAGCCAAACCATGCATAACACCAAATGCAAAGCTAAAACAAAACCATGGAAAGCACTTCCATTTCACAACATCCCTTTCTTAACCTTGAAAGCCTTTTAAAGCGAGAATCCTTTTAAAACCATTACTAAAGCAATCCATTACATGCATTTAACCAAGGCAAAAATATAAACCATTCTATCATCACACATGCCTTTTAAAACAAGTCTTCCAAGACTCCAATGCATTAAAGATACATCATGCTCACATGCATCATTTATCAAATGATAATCAACACTTGTTCAACTTAACAAGTAAACATGCATTTACAAGCATTATACAATTTCCATGCAACCATGCATCTTTTCAAGCATCTCATGCTTCACATGCAATTATGCATCAATTCAAGCATCTCATGCTTCACATGCATCATTTCAAGCACCTCATGCTTCAACACAATCAAGAATATCATATTGGCCTTCAAGTGATCAATCACATCCACTTTTCAACTCAACATCCAATCGGATACGCGGATTCCGAGCGTTGTCCCTACGCTCCCTACACCCTACCAATCCAAGGTCCTCGAATGGGCAACACCTCCATTATGACCTCAACATCCTAAGGTTCCCATGTATGGACTTTTAAACACCATACAACCTTAGCTTTTCCCGAAGTTCCCATGTATGGACAACCATACAACCTCAATATGCACAAGGTTCCCTTGTATGGACTTTCAAACACCATACCACCTTTGCATCACCGATTGGTAGTTGTAGAAATCACTAACGAGATCCGGGACACCCTATACAAGATCCACACATGGACTTAACACTGCCATTGTGATCTCAACAAGCACAAGGTTCTCACATATGGACTTTTAAACACCATATAACCTTTGCTCAACCAAGGTCCTCGAATGGGCAACACCTCCATTATGACCTTAACCATCTCGTTAGGATACTTGAAGGGAGTTTCCCGGTCCACTCTTGACCACTCCACCTCCAAGGCGACTTAATTCACGGTGCACCCAATCCTATAGTCAGCTAACTATATCCGATCAAAGAACCAAGAACCACTTACATCACTTGCCAATATAACCATCTTACCACATTAGTCCAATGTTCCACATGCATAACCATTATGCAAACCATTACCACATTAATCAAATGATTCACATGCATAACCAATATGCAAAACCATCATTTACCAACATTAATTCACTGTTTTAAAGCATTAGACAAAGCCATTGAACAACATGCAACACCATGCATCAAAACCACATTTTCAAAGTATAAAACCAAGGATCTCTTACCTTGAGCATCCTTCACATATGGCTTTCAAAACCAGCACTAAACCATGCTAAAATATGCTTTCAAGACAAAATTAAACCATGCAAAACACATGCATTTCAATCATCAACCACAATTGCTTAAAAAGCCACTTCATATCACAAATCAAGTAAGAAATCCATTTACTTACTCTTGAGCTTAGCAAAGTTGTTTAGACTTAAACTAAGCTCCCAAACCTTCAAACCTTTGTTTAAAAGCCGAAAACCCAACTTCACTCACCGATAACTAAAACAAAGCTAGCCACCAAGCCTTCCAAGCATCCGAAACCTTCCGCAACACCTCTAAAGCTCACGGATCAAACTCCCCTGTTTCAAACACACAAAAACAGCACATTAATGCATCATTATGCATTAAGAACAGCAGCCACACAACCAAACTCGCTGCTCGACACAAATCCAACAATTCGGCTACCAAACACAACCGAAATCACCTCCAAACATTTCCAAAACTTAACCCAGCCAAGATCCATCACTTCTAACCATTTTTAAACATCATTTAACATCCAAAATGATCACAAACACATCCTTATACTCCCAGGTATAACAGATCACCAAAAACACTCCAAAAACAACCAAAAACTCAAGCAAAACTTAGGAAATTCAACCTATCCGGGATTGCATTAGTTAAACCTCAACTTCTAATCAATTTAGCATTCATTTAACATCATTTTGACACTTCAAAACACTGCCCAAACAGATCACACGAAAATTTCACCAAAATCGCCAAATCTTGCATTTTAAGCCAAAATCAAGATTTCTATTGAAAAGCCTTTAACAAAACACAAACCAAGGATTGAGAACTTGGGAATTTCAGTAAAGAACTGATAGTTTAGAGGAGAGAGACGTTCTTACCTCCAAACTTGAATTTCTCCTTTTTAGAGCCAAAAAGCTTGATGAAACAACTTGCAAATTTAGAGGTTTTGTTGATGAGATGATTAGGAATCAAATGAGAGTTGAAATGAGAGATTTAGATGCCAAAATCAGAGAAGAAAAATCTGGAGAATTGTGTTTGGGTTGAGAGAAAATGAGAGAAAAGGAAAATGGAGAGAAAATGAAAAGTTAGTTAAGAAATGGTAAAAATGATTTCCCTCCTTTTTCATAATCTTTAAAATCAGAATAAAGCCTTAAAATATCTTAGAAAAATCTGGAGAAATTCTTATTGGAATAATAGCTCCTTAAAGATTCAAAGTTTCAACCCTTTTTAAAACAGTCACCAAACTTTCAAAATTTACATTTTGGTCACTAGCCAAAATGTCAACCTTCCGAACCTCATTTTCCAAAATTGATTTCACAGTTCACTTTTATATATTAAAAGATGATTTTAGAACATTTTTCCATATTTTTAATGCAACCCGAACTAGGCTTTCCTAAATTCACTCTTATATATTCGATCAGCACTTTGACCGAACCGGTCAACGCCCAAAACTTCTGAGCCCAAAATCGGGGCGTTACAAGGACCTTGGTTAAGCAAAGGTAATAATGGTGGTTAAAATTCCATTTGAGGACCTTGTGCTTGTTAAGATCACAATGGTGGTGTAAAGTCCATGTGTGGATCTTGTATAGGGTGTCCCGGATCTCGTTAGTGATGTTATACAACTACCAATCGGTGATGCAAAGGTTGTATGGTGTTTAAAAGTCCATACATGGGAACCTTGTGCATGTTAAGGTTGTATGGTGTTTAAAAGTCCATACATGGGAACCTTGTGAATGTTAAGGTTGTATGGTGTTTAAAAGTCCATACATGGGAACCTTGTGAATGTTAAGGTTGTATGGTGGTTAAAAGTCCATACATGGGAACCTTGTGAATGTTAAGGTTATATGGTGTTTAAAAGTCCATATATGGGAACCTTGTGAAAGTTAAGGTTGTATGGTGGTTAAAAGTCCATACATGGGAACCTTGTGAATGGTAAGGTCAAATGGTGGTTAAAAGTCCATTTGGAGACCTTGGATTGGTAGTGTGTATGAAGCGTGGGGACAACGCTTGTGATCCGCGTATCCGATCGGGTGTTGAGTTGAAAAGTGGATTTGGTTATCACTTGGAGGCCAATATGATGTTCTTGAGTATAATGAAGCATGAGATGCTTGAAATGATGCATGGTTGCATGAAAAGTGTAAAATGTATTATGAATGCATGTTGACTTGTTGGTTTGAACAAGTGCTGATTATCTATTGAGAATGGTGCATATGTGCATGAAACCTCTTTAGTGCATTGAAGTCTTGTGGAGACTTGTTTTAAAAGGGCATGTGATGCAATTGTTAATGATGTGGTTCATATGTTGCATTTGTTTAATGCATGTGTTGGATTGTTTGAGTAGATGGTTTAAAAAGGGTTTCTTGCTTTGAAATGACATTCAAGTATGAGAATGGTAAGATGTAAAGTGGAAGTGTTTTCCAAGGTTTGAAATTAGCTTTGCATATGGTGTTTTTGCATGGAATGGCTAATTTGATGGTTTTGCAAGTTTATGTTTTGAAAAGGTTTACTTAGCTTCCTAAGCTAAGGGTTGGTTTTCATGTTTGTGCAAGGCATGATTTTAAAGCATGTTGTTGAAAAAGGGTTTTCAAATATTGCTTTGGTTTGTCGAATCGAGTTTGCTTTTAAAAGTGGTTTTATGATTCGCTGCATTGATGGTGTTTTGGTTTTGAGCATTCCTCACTAAGCATTATGTGCTTACGCTCCTTTTTGTCCATCAATGCAGATAATTGAAGTTTGGACAGCGAGAAGCAAGGGATTCAAGGAGCACTCCATTAGAGATGTATGTCTCGGTTAATAGCTATAGTTAATAAAGGCAATGGGGGTAGAATCTCTTATGTTGTTGTTAAAGGAGATTGTGTATGTTGGACAAGTTTAATGTGTTTGTGCACCTAGGGGTGGTTTTGTATATAGTTTTGATGCATTTATGTTCCCTATATGTTGAATGACTTGCTGGTGTGATTTGGTGGCTTTTGGAGCATGTTTGGTGGGTCAAAAGTATGTTTAACCAGCAAGGTTGCTGCAATCTGGGCAGGTCGTTTCGGAACGATCGTTACCGTTTCGGAACAGGGGCCTGTTATGGCCAGGGCGTTTCGAAACGGGAGGAACCGTTCCGAAACGGATATGCTACTGCCAGTCCCCGTTTCGGAACACGTTGCGGAACGGCCCCGCGTTTCGAAACAGGTTCTCCCTGTTTCGGAACAGCTGACCGTTGGGGGCTGACATTGGCGGTTATGTGTTTTGAAATGTTTGCGTTTTGGTCCTGAATCTTGTTTTTACAATTGGATGAGTTTGAGATGTCCGTTTGAGCTGAAATTTGGCAGTGAAGTATGAAACATGACTAATTTTATATTGGTAACTTTTGATTGGGTGAAGTCCCTGTAATTTTCAGAATTTACAGTTTGGTCCCTAAAGTTGTGTTTTGTACAATTAGGTCCCTGAATGTTCTCTGATGGTTGTGATCTTTGAGTATGATGTTTGTGTAAACACATATAGGGTTAATGAGCATCTAGACAAGATTAAAAAGGAAAAAAAAGGGTCGTTAATCAAGGTTGACTTTCAGGTTGACTTTGGTTTTCCCCGTGTGATCTTCTTAATTCGGGTCGAACGTCTAGGCCGGGTTAAGGGGGTTACATTTGGTGGTATCAGAGTTGTGTTGCGAATGTTTGGGGAAAACGGTAAGTTGTTGTGATATGTGTTTGATGTTTATCCTGATGTATGGTTGAGAGCCGGTTGAAACATGTGTTTCTGAGCAAATTGTTGATGTTTTCAAGCATGCTTTGTGGTTATGAATCTTCGTTGAGCTCATGTGGTTTATGCTGTTGTTGTGAGCTGATGTTATGCATGATGGAAGTGTAATGGGTATGATATGTTAATGTTATGCTGTTGCGAGTGGATGTTGTTTGATGTAAGCATGATCGGATATGTTGTTGATATGCTTGATGTTGTGATATCCATGCTTTTGTTGACTGTTATGTCATGTAAAAGGGGGAGGATTCAGGATACCCATTGCCTTATTAATATAGCTATTGTGTTATGTTGGAGTTGGAGTTTGAATCCTTGCTTAAGTTGGTCTAATTGTTTTGTTTGTTTGTTGTGATTGCTTGTTGTTAATAGTATGGTGAAATCGGTGAAAGAATGGCAGTTGGGTGAGATGGTTGCTGCCTTGGGGCAGGTTGTTAAGGTGTGGAACTCACCTTTTAATGGAGGTGTTTCGTCTCAGTTTTCTGTGCCTGTAGTTGAGGTGGTAAGGCAGGAGGAAGAGGTTGGTTCTGTGATGAAGAGTTCATCACCTGTTGTTCAGGAGGTGTTGGGAACATCTCAGGCTGTGGGATGTGTGGGTTTGTCGAGGCAGCGTTTGCATGATTTGGGTGTTGTGGAGTATCATGGTTCGACACCTGAGACGTTTGAGGCCTGGTTGGCCAGTGTGGTTCTGATTTTGGATCAGGAAGGTTGTGATTATGCATGTAAGCTGGGAAGTGTTGTCACATTGATGTTGGAGGACGCTTGTGCCTGGTGGACATCTGTGGCGGTGTCATCGCACATCCATGATATTGATTGGGATTTCTTTGTGTCTGCCTTTTATGAGAGGTATCTTGGAGAGAAATTCCCAAGGGTTAAGCAATGTGAAGGTAGTGCAAATCTGGGGCGAGAGTTGCTTGATCAAGGAGTGGAAGCTCAGCTACCGGTATGTAACCGTTGTGGAAGGCGCCATGTTGGAGGTTGTTGGGGCGCAAGTGTTTGTTGGAACTGTGGTTCTAAAGAGTATGTGAAGCGAGATTGTCCTGAAATAGTGAAATCAGCTTCAGTGGTAGCAAAAGGGTCTCTGAAGGGTCGGGGGCACGGCCGAGACAAGGTTCAAAGGTGGCAGGAAGAGCAGAAAGTTGTGAAGAAATTGGGGAATGAAATCTGTTGGAAATGTGGGTCTGCTGGACACATGAGACGTGATTGTTTGAAGTTGGCTCGGAACAGCCAAGGTTCTTTACCGCAAGGAGATGGTGGTGATCTCAGGGTGTTAGTTGATGCTGCAGCGGTGCGGCTGGAGAATGATGGTTCTGCAAGGAAGAGAGCTCGTCTGTTGAAGCTTCAGGGCAGTGAGGTGTTTTCAGGTAACCTTGTTTTAGTAACCTAGTTTGGTTTTGGTTTGGGTTTCATTGTGTTGTGAGTTTGGTCTTGTTGCTAGCATGTTGGGGTAGTAGATGTTGTTGTTGTTTTGAAACATCTTAAATGTAAAGGAGGTTTTAGTGGGTATCTTGTGGTTAATGGTTGCTAGAATGATGGAGTTAGACAAGTTGAAAGTGAAATAGGAGGTTGTTCTTAGACGGACTCTGAGGATGTTATTGGTGGGTGTGAACTGACATACATGCACAGTTAAAATCATTTGTTATATGTTATATTTTATATGTACTGGTCCATGCATACATGTGGCATGACATTAGAGGTTTTGCATACATGTACATCAGGCATTGATAGGGCATGTTGGTGACCATGCATACGAACGTTCACACTTGCTAATAACTAATCAAGTCTGTTAGTGTTGTGGTTGGGTTAGGTTGGTGATGGGTTTTTAGAAGTTGTTTTGGTGCTGAGTGTAAGTTAGAGGTAGTGGAGAGTATTAAGCAAGTTGTTAGTAATAGTGAGTGCGGTATAGTATGTTGGTAGAAGGAAAGTGTTTGATGCTTAACGAGTTTAGTGGTGTGGTGGTAAGAAGTTTGCCGATGGAAGTTAGAATCGGTCAAGTGGTTATGAGTAGCTTGTGGAAGAGGTGGTTCCATGGAAGCTAGATGATGTTGCAGGTTAGTGGATGTGTTCTCGGAGTGCCGAGGTATCTTGGCATTGATGTGGTAGTAGAAAGGTTGTTTATTTGGGTGTTGGTTCGTAGCAACCTTCGAGGAGTTGAGATGGTGATATGCATGTTTAAGTTGGGCGGTGTTCTTGTAAGGCAAGTGTTGTGGTCAAAGCTTGTGGTGGAAAGGCAATGAAAGAGGGAAGACCATTGTTGGTTGAATGAGTTCTTGTGGGAAGTGGATGGTTGGTTGTGAGTAAGTGAATTTTCTTTTGAAGTCAGTTGGTGGTGTATGGAACGGCTAGCGGAGTCAAGGTTGGGGTTTTGTGATGTAAATTTTGGATTTTGGGTGAGTAGTCCTGGTGAGTTGTTATGGTAATGATAGCGGCGGATGTGATGGAATGCCAGCATTCGTTGAGAAGTTTGGGTAAGCAGTTGATGCTTGGGAATGCTTGCTTGTTGTGGAAATCTCTGGAAAAGGTTGAGTAGTTTTGCAAAGGTTTTTAGAAGCAGTGAAGGTTGTGGGTTACATAGTGGCTGAACTGATTGGTTGGAGTCACTATGTGAACAAGTTTCGGGAACAGTGTGTGGTGGTGTTGAGTTTGGGTGGAGTTTTGTGAAGAGGGTGTTCAGTGGTGGTTAAATCCCCTGTGTTGCTTTGCGGTTTGCTTTGAGAAGTGTGGTTGTACTCTTCTCGCCAGTTGAAATTTTGAGGACGAAATTTCCTAAGAGGGGGAGAGTTGTAACACCCCGGTTTTGGGCTTAGAAGTTTTGGGCGTTGACCGGTTCGGTCAAAGTGTTGTTCGAATATAAAAGGTGGTTTTTAGGAAAGCCTAGTTCGGGTTGCATTAAAAATATGGAAAAATGTCCTAAAATCCTCTTTTAATATATATAAGTGAACTGTGAAATCAATTTTGCAAAACGAGGTTTGGAAGGGTGACATTTTGGGTTAGTGACCAAAATGTAATTTTTGAAAACTGCGTGACTGTTTTAAAAAGGATTGAAACTTTGAATCTTTAAGGAGCTATTTACCCAATGGGAGTTTCTCCAGATTTTCTAAATATATTAAATGATTAATTAAAAGGTTTTTAAATATAAACAAAGTGGAGGGAAGATATTTTAGTTTTAACTGTAACCCCCTTAACCCGGCCTAGACGGTTGACCCGAATTAAGAAAGTCACACGGGGAAAACCAAAGTCAACCCGAAAGTCAACCTTGATTAACGACCCTTTTTTTTTTCTTTTTAAACTTGTCTAGATGCACATTAAGCCTAATTGTGATCACACAAACATCATACCATAAGATCACAAACATCAGAGATCAAACAGGGACTCAATTGAACAAGATACAACTTTAGGGACCAAATTGTAAATTCTGATAATTATAAGGACTTAATCCAAATTGAAGTTACCAACTTGAAATTAATCAGGTTTCATGCCTCTCTGTGAAATTTCAGCTCAAAAGGACTTTCCTAACTCATACAATTGCATAAACAAGTTTCAGGACCAAAACGCAAACATTTCAAAACACATAACTGCCAATGTCAGCCCCCAACGGTCAACCGTTCCGAAACGGGAGACAGCCCGTTCCGAAACGCGGGGCCGTTCCGAAACAGGCATAGCCCGTTTCGAAACGGGGGTCTGGCAGTGGCCTTTCCGTTTCGGAACGGCCCCTCCCGTTTCGGACGCCTGGGCACGATTAAGGCACCCGTTCCGAAACGGTAGGTGCTGTTCCGAAACACCCTGCCCAGATTGCTCCAAAACTCCACTTTAAACATGCAATTACACAACCAAACATGCTCCAAATGTCACCAAACTTTACCAGCATGCAATTCAACATATATATAACATATTAGCATCATCAATTCAACCAAACATCATCATATGCAAAAAGCCCCAATTCTATAGGCATGCTTCCTACACAAGCTAGATATTCAAGCACCAAACTTACAAAACAAGCATATAAAGATCCAATCCAAAGACCAACAATCTTAACATCAAGAAACATACTTAGGGAGTACAAAACACCTCCCAAAACATACACATGGTTTCCCCATTGCCAAATCACCCAAAAGCTAAAATGTTTAACAAAAACCTTCCATACATTGAGCTTTACTTGCACTTGAATTCTTGCCCTTCTTGCTGCCCTCAAAAGGTCTCTAATGCTCTGCATTATTGAATTAAGGAAAACGAAGAGAGCGTAAGCAAAAGCTTAGTGAGGAATGCTCGTAAAACCATTCAATAATGCAATAACAGAACATTTGTAAATCATGCTTCAAAACATCATTTGTACATGCTTAATAGCATACTTAAAACATGCATCTCATGCATCACATCACAACATGTCATATTGGCCTCAAGTGATAAGTTCCATTTCTTTAAAAACAAGTTCATCAACTTTCACCCCAAGGACTTTTAAACACCTTGGCCCCAAGGACTTTTAAACACCTTGGCCTATGGACTTTTAAACACCATAGAATGTATCACATCAAGGACTTTTAAACACCTTGATCCCAAGGACTTTTAAACACCTTGGCCATGGACTTTTAAACACCATGAAACGTAACTCATCAAGGACTTTTAAACACCTTGATCCCAAGGACTTTTAAACACCTTGGCCTATGAACTTTTAAACACCATAGAAAAGGATCACCTAAGGACTTTTAACCACCTTAGTGTCCACAACATGAACCATCCAAGGACTTTTAACCACCTTGATGTTCATAAGTAACAAGGCTCACTCAAGGACTTTTAACCACCTTAGTGACCTTAACATTTTAAAAACATCACTTGCCAATATACATCATTTTCATCACTTACATCACTGTTTTAAAGCATAAAACCAAGCCATATTCATCATGCATTTAAAAGCATTAAACCACATCATTTCAATGTACAAAAGCTAGGAACTCCTACCTAGAGTTACCTTCAACATATGGCTTACATCATCAGCAAAAACCATGCTAAAACATGCTTCCAAAACAGTATGTAAAACATGCAAATAATCATTTTGCATCACAACAAATTCATGGCCACCACTAGAGAGAAATTCCGAAAACTTACGCTCGAGCTTAGCAAAGTTGTTTAGACTTAAACTAAGCTCCCAAGACATTGGTTTCAAAGCCGAAAACCCATTTTCACTCACCGATTCCACTTCGCCACTTGCCGAAGCACGAAATCAAGCTTCCGAATCAACAACTCTTGGATCCAAAGATGCCTCCCCTGATTAAACACATTAAAGCAGAGGTTTAATGCATCATCAAGCATCAAAAGCTTCAATGAAAGCACTCAAACTCGCTGCTCTCATTCCCACTCCAATTTCGGCCACCAAACACAACCGAAATTGCACCAAAACCACTTCTTAACAAAGCCCAGCCATAAACCAGCAAAACCTAACATCCATCAACACCATAAAACATCTAAAAACAACCTACAAACATCCTTATACCTCTAACAACAACAGATCCACAAGATCACCACAAAAACATCCAAGAAACATAAGCTAAACTTAGGAAACTCAACCTATCCGGGATTGCATTAATCAAAACTCATTTCCTTATCAATTTAGAGTTCATTTAACATCAAAAACACATCTCAAATCACAGATCAATCAGATCTAACGAAAAATCATGAAAAACCATCAAATCTTGCATTATAAGCCAAGATACAATTCCAAACTCAAAAGCCTTTAATTAAACATCAATCAAGAGTTGATAACTTGGGAATTTCAGTAAAGAACTGGTAGTTTAGAGGAGAAGGACGTTCTTACCTCCAAACTTGTGTTTCTCCACTTTTTGGAATGAAAATCCTTGTAGAATCAAGAAGCAATTGAAGAGGTTTTGAAGATATGTTGATTAGGAATCAAATGAGAGTTAAAAGGAGAGATTTAAGTGAGAAAAACAGAATCAAATCTCTGGAAATGGTGTGTTTGGTTTGAGAGAAAAAGAGAGAAGAAAATTAGAAGTTAGTTGAGAAAATTGCCAAATGAGTTTTTCCCTCCTTTTGATTCACTTTAAAATCAGAATTAAAACTCTAAATATCTTAGAAAAATCTGGAGAAATCACCTTTGGATTAATAGCCCCTTAAAGATTCAAAGTTTCAACTCTTTATAAAATAGTCACAAAACTTTCAAAAATTACATTTTGGTCACTAGTCAAAATGTCAAACTTCCAAAACCCATTTTTCAAAATTGATTTCACAGTTCACTTAATTATATTAAAAGATGATTTTAGAACATTTTTCCATATTTTTAATGCAACCCGAACTAGGCTTTCCTAATTTCACCTCTTAAGATTCGAACAGGACTTTGACCAAACCGGTCAACGCCCAAAACTTCTAAGCCCAAAACCGGGGCGTTACAACTCTCCCCCCCTTAAGAAATTTCGTCCTCGAAATTTACCTGAAGGAAAGAGATAAGGAAACTGCTTCAGCATGTCTTCCTTCCGCTCCCACGTGGCTTCCTCAACACCGCGATGCTTCCACAGCACCTTCACCAACTCAATGGTCTTGCCACGAAGAACCTTGCTATCCGAATCCAGAACCTTCACCGGTTCCTCATCATAGGTCAAATCCGGATTCAAAACCACTTCCTCCACAGGCATCACATGCGAAGGATCAGATCTATACTTCCGGAGCATAGAAACATGAAACACATCATGAATCTTCTCCAACTCCTGAGGTAACCTCAACCGATACGCAACAGGACCCACACGCTCAACCACCTCATATGGTCCAATGTATCTAGGGCTCAACTTGCCCTTCCGGCCAAACCGCATCACCTTCTTCCAAGGCGAAACCTTCAAGAACACACGGTCACCCACCGCATACTCTATCTCCTTACGCTTCAAATCCGCGTAAGATTTCTGCCGATCAGAAGCAGCCTTTAACCGTTCACAAATGAGCTTCACCTTCTCTGTGGTCCCTTTCAACAAAGCCGACATCGAAACCAACTTTTGACCAGTTTCAGCCCAACAAAGAGGAGTCCTACACTTCCTCCCGTACAAAGCCTCATAAGGTGCCATCTGTATGCTCGCCTGATAACTGTTGTTATAAGCAAACTCAACCAAAGGCAGATGCTTCTCCCAAGAACCTTGGAACTCAATCACGCAGCACCTCAACATATCCTCCAAAATCTAAATAACTCGCTCAGACTGACCATCCGACTGAGGATGATAGGATGTACTGAAATGCAACCTTGTACCCAGAGCTTGATGCAAACACTACCAGAACCGCGATGTGAACCTCGGATCCCTATCCGACACAATCGACTTAGGCACACCATGCAGCCTCACAATCTCAGCAATGTACAGCTCTGCCAGCTTATCCAATGAGAACGTAGTATGCACAGGCAAGAAATGTGCACACTTCGTCAGGCGATCCACAATCACCCAGACCGAATTCTTTTTCGATGGAGACAAAGGTAAACCAGATACAAAATCCATGGTAACCCTCTCCCACTTCCATTCAGGGATTTTCAACGGTTGCAACAAACCTGAAGGAAACTGATGCTCAGCCTTAACTCGCTGACACACCAAACACTTGCTCACGAACTCTGCTACATCCTTCTTCAAACCAACCCAATAGTACTCATCACGAAGATCACGATACATCTTAGTACTACCAGGGTGCATAGCAAAAGGACTACTATGACCTTCAGTCAGAATAGCACGCCTCAACTCTGCATCATTGGGCACTACTATACGACTACCAAAACACAGCACACCATCATCATTGAAACAGAAATCCGAAGGTCTACCCTCCGCGATATCCTGAACATGAGACACCAAGGAATCATCCAACAACTGCTTATCCTTGATCAACTGAACCATAGACGGCTTCACATGCAACTCAGCCACAAGACCACCATCACGCGATATGCTCAAGCTAGCAAACATGGCTCTCAACTCAACAGCTACCTTCCTACTCAAGGCATCAGCAACAACATTAGCTTTTCCAGGATGATACTCAATCGTCAGATCATAATCCTTGAGCAACTCCAACCAACGCCGCTGCCTAAGATTCAACTCCTTCTGAGACATCAGATACCTCAAACTCTTGTGATCTGTGTACACAGTACACTTCTCACCATACAGATAATGCCTCCAGATCTTCAGAGCAAAAACCACTGCAGCCAGCTCAATATCGTGCGTAGGGTAATTGCGCTCATGCACTTTCAACTGCCGCGATGCATAAGCCACCACCTTACCCTCCTGCATTAGCACACACCCCAAACCAACATAGGATGCATCACTGTAAACCACAAACTCTTTCCCTGATTCAGGCTGAATCAAGATAGGAGCTTGCGTCAAAGCCGCCTTCAGCTTCTCAAAAGCCTGCTGTCTCGCTTCTGTCCACTCATACTTAACATCCTTCTGCAACAGCTTTGTCAAAGGAGCAGCAATCTTGGAAAACCCATCCACAAACCTTCGGTAGTATCCCGCCAAACCAAGGAAACTACGGACCTCATGAACAGACTTAGGAACCTTCCAGCTCATCACCGCCTCAATTTTCTGAGGATCAACACGAATCCCCTCAGCTGAGACCACATGCCCAAGAAAAACCACCTCTCTTAACCAGAACTCACACTTGCTCAGCTTAGCATAAAGCTGATTCTCCAACAAAGCTTGCAAAACAATCCTCAAATGCTCTTCATGCTCCTCCTCAGTATGCGAGTACACGAGGATATCATCTATGAACACCACAACAAACTTGTCCAGGTATTCATGAAACACACGATTCATCATGTCCATGAAAGCAGCAGGAGCATTTGTCAACCCAAACGGCATCACAAGGAACTCATAATGCCCATACCTTGTCCTGAAAGCTGTCTTAGGCACATCCACATCCTTCACCTTCAACTGATAATACCCTGACCTCAAGTCAATCTTAGAGAACACAGCAGCTCCCCGAAATTGATCAAAGAGATCATCAATCCTCGGCAAAGGATACCGATTCTTGATAGTCAACTTGTTCAGCTGACGGTAATCAATGCACATTCTCATAGTGCCATCCTTCTTCTTCACAAACAAGACCGGTGCTCCCCAAGGTGACACACTCGGCCGGATGAAACCACGATCAAGCAACTCTTGCAACTGCGTCTTCAGCTCCTTCAGCTCCTTAGGTGCCATTCTATAGGGAGTAATGGACACAGGAGTTATATTCTCATACAGCTCAATTCCAAACTCCACCTCGCGGTTAGGAGGTAAACCAGGCAACTCCTCAGGAAAAACACCAGGAAACTCCTTTACAACCCTGATATCTTGCACCCTCAACTCCTTAGAGCTAGGATTCATCACAAAAGCTAGATAGGCTTCGCAACCTTGCCTCAGCATCCTGCTCGCCTCCAAAGAAGATACCACATTGGCAAGAAACTTCACATTCTCACCAACCACCACAACTTCATAATCACCCGCAAGCTTAAGCGAAACACGCTTATTCTCACAATCCACAACAGCACGATGCTCAGCAAGCCAATCCATACCAAGGATCACATCAAAACCATAGAAGGGCAACTCCATAAGATCAACATGAAAGACATGCTCTTGAACAACCAAAGGGCACCTTCTATACAACTTTCGAGTCACAACAGTCTCACCAAAAGAACTAGTGACCCGAACACCAACATCCAAAGACTCAACAGGCAAACCAAGCAATTCAGCATGCTCACGAAGAATATATGAATGCGTAGATCCAGAATCAATCAAAGAAAGCAATGACAAGGACTGCAAAGTAAAGGTACCTGCAATCACATCTGCATCATTCCTGCCCTCTCTCTGAGCATACACCCTCGCTTGGCCTCCACCTTCAGGATGAATAGCTACAACATGAGCTACCCCTCGGCCACCTTCCTCTCTCCTCTGGAAATTACCACGGCCGCGCCCACGACCTCTCTGTGGTGCAGCAACAACAGGAGCACGCACCTGCTCACCAGCCATCCTCGGACAATCTCGCCTTATGTGGTCCGCAGAACCACAATTCCAGCACCCGTTACCAGCAGCCGCAACAGGAGCTTGTGCCACTATCTCAGCACGAGGACAGTCACGCTTCAAGTGACCACGGGAACCACAGATCCAACAAGCACTAGGATCAGCTCTAGCATTGCCTCCTCTAGCAGGCACACCACCACCTCTCCTGGCTGAGGACTGATACTTCTGATCTCGTCCCCTCTTGTTCCGTCCACCTCCGGAACTATACTCAGCAGCTCGCTTGCCAGCACCCTTAGCAGACAAACTCAGGTTCATCTCAACGTCCTTTGCTCGGCCCACCGACACATCAAAATCAACATACTCGGCGGCCAGCAAATACATCTTAACATCCGTCACAAGACCGTAACGAAACCTCTCGCACCTAGCCCTCTCATCAGGTATCAACTCCGGTGCATACTGACTGAGCCGTACAAACTGTACCTCGTACTCAGCTACACTCATGCTCCCTTGGGTAAGAGACATGAATTCCTGCTTTTTCTCATCCAGATATCTCACTCCCAGATATCTTCTTTTAAACACATTCTGAAAGAATGTCCAGGTAACATCAGCTTCAGCCATTCTAGAAATGGTAGTCGTCCACCATGTATAAGCATCGTCCTGCAGCAAGGACACAACACAGCCCAGCTTTTGCACATCCGTGCAACTCATCTGACCCAAGATACGCTTGGTACTTTCCAGCCAAGCCTCAGAACTCTCAGCTGACAAACCTCTAAACTCAGTCCCTCCAAGACTGCGCAGACGCTCCAAAGGCAATCTGACTCCAGCATCTCCCTGATGCCCAGCTCCCTGAGCTCCAGCTACTGCTGCTCGAAAAGCACCCGCAATAGCTTGTACCAAAACAGACATATCAGGCATAGCTTGCCCCTGACCAACCTCTGGTCCAGCAGCTCCAGCACCAGCATCAGCTGCAGCTTCAGCTCTCGCACCTCCAGCACCACCACCAGGCGGAGGAGGGGGTAACACAGCACTACCAGTGTGCTCTTCGTTCTCATTCTCGTTAGGAGCCGTAGCTCTCGCATTACCTCTTAACTCTCTACGTGGTGCCATACTTTTACCATGCAATCACAACACAAATAAAACAAAGTCAGGCCCAGCAAGGTAAGCAATCCAAGTATTCAAGCTCAATTTCATTTCAAAACAACATCTTTCCTTTAGCTTTTGTTTGGCAATGGGTACCCTCAACATGTAACATCAGAGCATACAACTCAACTGCATCAACATTTCGAACCACTGAACATGCTTTCAAACAACAAGCATTCATAGCATACATACTTCAATCATGCATACAAACATTCCCAATTACTCGAGAACTCAGCTCTGATACCACCAAATGTAACCCCCTTAACCCGGCCTAGACGGTTGACCCGAATTAAGAAAGTCACACGGGGAAAACCAAAGTCAACCCGAAAGTCAACCTTGATTAACGACCCCTTTTTTTTCTTTTTAAACTTGTCTAGAAGCACATTAAGCCTAATTGTGATCACACAAACATCATACCATAAGATCACAAACATCAGAGATCAAACAGGGACTCAATTGAACAAGATACAACTTTAGGGACCAAATTGTAAATTCTGATAATTATAAGGACTTAATCCAAATTGAAGTTACCAACTTGAAATTAATCAGGTTTCATGCCTCTCTGTGAAATTTCAGCTCAAAAGGACTTTCCTAACTCATACAATTGCACAAACAAGTTTCAGGACCAAAACGCAAACAATTCAAAACACATAACTGCCAATGTCAGCCCCCAACGGTCAACCGTTCCGAAACGGGAGACAGCCCGTTCCGAAATGCGGGGCCGTTCCGAAACAGGCATAGCCCGTTTCGAAACGGGGGTCTGGCAGTGGCCTTTCCATTTCGGAACGGCCCCTCCCGTTTCGGACGCCTGGGCACGATTAAGGCACCCGTTCCGAAACGGTAGGTGCTGTTCCGAAACACCCTGCCCAGATTGCTCCAAAACTCCACTTTAAACATGCAATTACACAACCAAACATGCTCCAAATGTCACCAAACTTTACCAGCATGCAATTCAACATATATATAACATATTAGCATCATCAATTCAACCAAACATCATCATATGCAAAAAGCCCCAATTCTATAGGCATGCTTCCTACACAAGCTAGATATTCAAGCACCAAACTTACAAAACAAGCATATAAAGATCCAATCCAAAGACCAACAATCTTAACATCAAGAAACATACTTAGGGAGTACAAAACACCTCCCAAAACATACACATGGTTTCCCCATTGCCAAATCACCCAAAAGCTAAAATGTTTAACAAAAACCTTCCATACATTGAGCTTTACTTGCACTTGAATTCTTGCCCTTCTTGCTGCCCTCAAAAGGTCTCTAATGCTCTGCATTATTGAATTAAGGAAAACGAAGAGAGCGTAAGCAAAAGCTTAGTGAGGAATGCTCGTAAAACCATTCAATAATGCAATAACAGAACATTTGTAAATTATGCTTCAAAACATCATTTGTACATGCTTAATAGCATACTTAAAACATGCATCTCATGCATCACATCACAACATGTCATATTGGCCTCAAGTGATAAGTTCCATTTCTTTAAAAACAAGTTCATCAACTTTCACCCCAAGGACTTTTAAACCCCTTGGCCCCAAGGACTTTTAAACACCTTGGCCTATGGACTTTTAAACACCATAGAATGTATCACATCAAGGACTTTTAAACACCTTGATCCCAAGGACTTTTAAACACCTTGGCCATGGACTTTTAAACACCATGAAACGTAACTCATCAAGGACTTTTAAACACCTTGATCCCAAGGACTTTTAAACACCTTGGCCTATGGACTTTTAAACACCATAGAAAAGGATCACCTAAGGACTTTTAACCACCTTAGTGTCCACAACATGAACCATCCAAGGACTTTTAACCACCTTGATGTTCATAAGTAACAAGGCTCACTCAAGGACTTTTAACCACCTTAGTGACCTTAACATTTTAAAAACATCACTTGCCAATATACATCATTTTCATCACTTACATCACTGTTTTAAAGCATAAAACCAAGCCATATTCATCATGCATTTAAAAGCATTAAACCACATCATTTCAATGTACAAAAGCTAGGAACTCCTACCTAGAGTTACCTTCAACATATGGCTTACATCATCAGCAAAAACCATGCTAAAACATGCTTCCAAAACAGTATGTAAAACATGCAAATAATCATTTTGCATCACAACAAAATCATGGCCACCACTAGAGAGAAATTCCGAAAACTTACGCTCGAGCTTAGCAAAGTTGTTTAGACTTAAACTAAGCTCCCAAGACATTGGTTTCAAAGCCGAAAACCCATTTTCACTCACCGATTCCACTTCGCCACTTGCCGAAGCACGAAATCAAGCTTCCGAATCAACAACTCTTGGATCCAAAGATGCCTCCCCTGACTAAACACATTAAAGCAGAGGTTTAATGCATCATCAAGCATCAAAAGCTTCAATGAAAGCACTCAAACTCGCTGCTCTCATTCCCACTCCAATTTCGGCCACCAAACACAACCGAAATTGCACCAAAACCACTTCTTAACAAAGCCCAGCCATAAACCAGCAAAACCTAACATCCATCAACACCATAAAACATCTAAAAACAACCTACAAACATCCTTATACCTCCAGCAACAACAGATCCACAAGATCACCACAAAAACATCCAAGAAACATAAGCTAAACTTAGGAAACTCAACCTATCCGGGATTGCATTAATCAAAACTCATTTCCTTATCAATTTAGAGTTCATTTAACATCAAAAACACATCTCAAATCACAGATCAATCAGATCTAACGAAAAATCATGAAAAACCATCAAATCTTGCATTATAAGCCAAGATACAATTCCAAACTCAAAAGCCTTTAATTAAACATCAATCAAGAGTTGATAACTTGGGAATTTCAGTAAAGAACTGGTAGTTTAGAGGAGAAGGACGTTCTTACCTCCAAACTTGTGTTTCTCCACTTTTTGGAATGAAAATCCTTGTAGAATCAAGAAGCAATTGAAGAGGTTTTGAAGATATGTTGATTAGGAATCAAATGAGAGTTAAAAGGAGAGATTTAAGTGAGAAAAACAGAATCAAATCTCTGGAAATGGTGTGTTTGGTTTGAGAGAAAAAGAGAGAAGAAAATTGGAAGTTAGTTGAGAAAATTGCCAAATGAGTTCTTCCCTCCTTTTGATTCACTTTAAAATCAGAATTAAAACTCTAAATATCTTAGAAAAATCTGGAGAAATCACCTTTGGATTAATAGCCCCTTAAAGATTCAAAGTTTCAACTCTTTATAAAATAGTCACAAAACTTTCAAAAATTACATTTTGGTCACTAGTCAAAATGTCATACTTCCAAAACCCATTTTTCAAAATTGATTTCACAGTTCACTTAATTATATTAAAAGATGATTTTAGAACATTTTTCCATATTTTTAATGCAACCCGAACTAGGCTTTCCTAATTTCACCTCTTAAGATTCGAACAGGACTTTGACCAAACCGGTCAACGCCCAAAACTTCTAAGCCCAAAACCGGGGCGTTACATTAACTAACTTTTCTCTCAACTATTTTCTCTCATTTTCTCTCAAGCCAAACATCTTTCTCCAGAGCTTTTCTCTTTGATTTTGTCACCTAAATTCATCTTTTCAATTACCTATTGATTGCTAATCATCTCTACAACAAAACCTCACCATTTGCTAAGTGGATTTTCAAGATTTTGGTTCTAAAAAGGGAGAAATTCAAGTTTGGAGGTAAGAACGTCCTTCTCCTCTGAACTTTAAGTTCTTTACTGAAATTCCTAAGTTCTCAATCCTTGATTTATGATTTATTAAAGGTTTTACAATTGGAATCTTGATTTTGGCTTTAAAATGCAAGATTTGCTTGATTTTGGTGAAATTTTCGTATGATCTGTTTGGGCAGTGTGTTGAGGTGTTAAATTTATGTTAATTGCATGTTAAATTGATGAATAATTGAGGTTTAATCAATGCAATCCCGAATAGGTTGAATTTCCTAAGTTTTGCTTGAGTTTTTGGTTGCTTTTGGAGTGATCTTGGTGATCTGTTATAGCTGGAGGTTTAAGGACGTGGTTAGATCCTTTTTGGATGTTAATTGATGTTTAAAAATGGTTAGAAGTGATGGATCTTGGCTGGGTTAAGTTTCGGAAGTGTTTGGTGGTGATTTCGGTTGTTTTTGGTAGCCGAATTGATGATTTTGTGATGAGCAGCGAGTTTAATTGTGTTGCTGGAGTTTTTAGTGCATTATGATGCATTAATCCTCTGATGTTGTGTGCTTGAAACAGGGGAAGTTGATCCGTGAGCATTAGAGGTGTTGTGGAAGGTTTCGGATGCTTGGAAGGCTTGTTGGCTAGTCTTGTTTTGTGTATCGGTGAGTGAAGTTGGGTTTTCAGCTTTTAAACCAAGGTTTGAAGGTTTTGGGAGCTTAGTTTAAGTCTAAACAACTTTGCTAAGCTCAAGAGTAAGTAAATGGATTTTCGCTCTTGGTTGTGTTGTGAATTGGCTTTTCAAAGCAATTGTGATTGATGGTTGCAATGCATATGTTTTGCATGTTTTAGATTCTGTTTTGAAAGCATATTTTAGCATGGTTTAATGCTGGTTTTGAAAGCCATATGTGAAGGATGCTCGAGGTAAGAGATCCTTGGTTTTGTACATTGAAATTGTGGAATTGATGCATAGTGTTGCATGTTGTTTAATGGCTTTGTGTGATGCTTTAAAACAGTGGAATATTGTTGTTAATAATGCATTTTGGTAAGTGATGGTTAAGGTTACAAAGGTGGTTGAAAGTCCTTGTGTAAGCCTTGTTTATTTAAGAACAACATGGTGTTTAAAAGTCCATGGTTGGTTCTTGGTTAAAGTTCATGGTGGTTATTGCATTTTGATTATGCTTGTGAATTAATGGATTAATGTGGTAAGATGGTTATATTGGCAAGTGATGTAAGTGGTTCTTGGTTTCTTTGATCGGATATAGTTAGCCGGCTATAGGATTGGGTGCACCGTGAATTAAGTCGCCTTGGATGTGGAGTGGTTAAGAGTGAACCGGTAAACTCCATCCAAGTTTCCTAACGAGATGGTTAAGGTCATAATGGTGGATGAGATCCCATTCGAGGACCTTGGTTAAGCAAAGGTAATAATGGTGGTTAAAATTCCATTTGAGGACCTTGTGCGTGTTAAGATCACAATGGTGGTGTAAAGTCCATGTGTGGATCTTGTATAGGGTGTCCCGGATCTCGTTAGTGATGTTATACAACTACCAATCGGTGATGCAAAGGTTGTATGGTGTTTAAAAGTCCATACATGGGAACCTTGTGCATGTTAAGGTTGTATGGTGTTTAAAAGTCCATACATGGGAACCTTGTGAATGTTAAGGTTGTATGGTGTTTAAAAGTCCATACATGGGAACCTTGTGAATGTTAAGGTTGTATGGTGGTTAAAAGTCCATACATGGGAACCTTGTGAATGTTAAGGTTATATGGTGTTTAAAAGTCCATATATGGGAACCTTGTGAAAGTTAAGGTTGTATGGTGGTTAAAAGTCCATACATGGGAACCTTGTGAATGGTAAGGTCAAATGGTGGTTAAAAGTCCATTTGGAGACCTTGGATTGGTAGTGTGTATGAAGCGTGGGGACAACGCTTGTGATCCGCTTATCCGATCGGGTGTTGAGTTGAAAAGTGGATTTGGTTATCACTTGGAGGCCAATATGATGTTCTTGAGTATAATGAAGCATGAGATGCTTGAAATGATGCATGGTTGCATGAAAAGTGTAAAATGTATTATGAATGCATGTTGACTTGTTGGTTTGAACAAGTGCTGATTATCTATTGAGAATGGTGCATGTGTGCATGAAATCTCTTTAGTGCATTGAAGTCTTGTGGAGACTTGTTTTAAAAGGGCATGTGATGCAATTGTTAATGATGTGGTTCATATGTTGCATTTGTTTAATGCATGTGTTGGATTGTTTGAGTAGATGGTTTAAAAAGGGTTTCTTGCTTTGAAATGACATTCAAGTATGAGAATGGTAAGATGTAAAGTGGAAGTGTTTTCCAAGGTTTGAAATTAGCTTTGCATATGGTGTTTTTGCATGGAATGGCTAATTTGATGGTTTTGCAAGTTTATTTTTTGAAAAGGTTTACTTAGCTTCCTAAGCTAAGGGTTGGTTTTCATGTTTGTGCAAGGCATGATTTTAAAGCATGTTGTTGAAAAAGGGTTTTCAAATATTGCTTTGGTTTGTCGAATCGAGTTTGCTTTTAAAAGTGGTTTTATGATTCGCTGCATTGATGGTGTTTTGGTTTTGAGCATTCCTCACTAAGCATTATGTGCTTACGCTCCTTTTTGTCCATCAATGCAGATAATTGAAGTTTGGACAGCGAGAAGCAAGGGATTCAAGGAGGACTCCATTAGAGATGTATGTCTCGGTTAATAGCTATAGTTAATAAAGGCAATGGGGGTAGAATCTCTTATGTTGTTGTTAAAGGAGATTGTGTATGTTGGACAAGTTTGGGTTATGGTTTTGAATCATGTGGATTAATGTTGCAACGTTTGAATCTCCCTATGCTTAAGTTGTATTGCTATGCTTCTTGTTTAAAAGCATGATTGAGCCTTGAATGAGTTTAATGTGTTTGTGCACCTAGGGGTGGTTTTGTATCTAGTTTTGATGCATTTATGTTCCCTATATGTTGAATGACTTGCTGGTGTGATTTGGTGGCTTTTGGAGCATGTTTGGTGGGTCAAAAGTATGTTTAACCAGCAAGGTTGCTGCAATCTGGGCAGGTCGTTTCGGAACGATCGTTACCGTTTCGGAACAGGGGCCTGTTATGGCCAGGGCGTTTCGAAACGGGAGGAACCGTTCCGAAACGGATATGCTACTGCCAGTCCCCGTTTCGGAACACGTTGCGGAACGGCCCCGCGTTTCGAAACAAGTTCTCCCTGTTTCGGAACACCTGACCGTTGGGGGCTGACATTGGCGGTTATGTGTTTTGAAATGTTTGCGTTTTGGTCCTGAATCTTGTTTTTGCAATTGGATGAGTTTGAGATGTCCGTTTGAGCTGAAATTTGGCAGTGAAGTATGAAACATGACTAATTTTATATTGGTAACTTTTGATTGGGTGAAGTCCCTGTAATTTTCAGAATTTACAGTTTGGTCCCTAAATTTGTGTTTTGTATAATTAGGTCCCTGAATGTTCTCTGATGGTTTTGATCTTTGAGTATGATGTTTGTGTAAACACATCTGGGGTTAATGAGCATCTAGACAAGATTAAAAAGGAAAAAAAAGGGTCGTTAATCAAGGTTGACTTTCGTGTTGACTTTGGTTTTCCCCGTGTGATCTTCTTAATTCGGGTCGAACATCTAGGCCGGGTTAAGGGGGTTACAGGATGACCGTTGGTCTGTGTTTTTGAATTGTTTCAAGTTCTCATGTCTTACATTTTAGTCCTTGTTGTTGTGGAAGCAATTGATTGAGCTTGGAATGTCCTTTTATGCTGATATTTGACAGAGATGCATGTAAAATGACTAATTACATATTGGTAAGCTTAAAATATGCAAAGTCCTTATATTTTCCAAAATTTACAATTTGGTCCCTAAAAGTGTAATTCTTACAATTGAATCCCTAATTGATTTCCGATCGTTGTGCCTTTCTCTCCTATGATTCTTGAGTTTGGTTTTATGTGCATTTAGAAAAGATAAAAGGAAAAAAAGGGTCGCTAATCAAGGTTGACTTTCGGATTGACTTTGGTTTTCCCCGTGTAATCTTCGTAGTTCGGGTCAAGAGTCTAGGCCGGGCTAAGGGGGTTACAGGATCAAACCCTCTAAAGTCATGCTCCAAATAGTCTATAGTGGTTCGAACATATTGTGGCTGCCTGGGCGAAATTGGGGTTGCTTCCTAGATGGAACTTGTTACTGTTCTCTGGGCGGCGGGTTTTGCTACCCTTCCCTGCCGATACGAGCATCGATGGCAGGGTTGTCCTCTTGGCCATTCACCATTGTTGCTTTTGCTTTTCCCTTGTCTTTGGCTTTCCCTAGGGCTTCTCTGACTTCTTTCTTAAGTTCTCTTGCTCTTCGTTCGATGTCGTCAAAGAAAACAATTTCGCCCTTTGGATTTGCTCTGGTCATAAACTAGCAAAAGAAACTGTAATTTTTTTCTCGAAAATAATAAAAACTAAAAATTGAAGGCAAATAAAAATAAAAGTGCAAACATATAAAAACAAATATTACTGTTGCTAATCCCCGGCAATGGCGCCAAAAGCTTGTAGAGCGTTAAGGTGTTCTCTATTTATAAGTGCAAGTGCACACTCCTGTCAAGTTATAGTATAAAAGATATCGTCTCCCACAGGGATTGGACAACTTAACTCGAATTATGATTCCTGCACAAAGGAAATTTAAATGCACAATTAATTTTAGTTTGTAAAAGAATTAAAAGGAAATAAACACAAGTAATTGATAGAGAAGAGATCAGATGGATAGGCTAGGTCAGATTATGCTGCTCTTTAGTGTGAAACTGCGTTGAATAGGTTCAGTTGCTTTCTGCTGCCAGACTTTGCTGCCTCGGCGGGGGATGGCGGATTGGCTGTTTTGACGCTTTCGCTGCCTCGGCAGTGGAACGGGCGTGTGTCTCGGCGATAAACTCGGCAGACCTTCAAAGCTCGGCAGAACGCTTCGAAAGTTATCCCACTTATGTCTAAGTCAGAATGTTGTTGATGCCCACTGCAGATAGTACCTATCGTGGTGTGAATCGTGCAAAGACAGCAATGTTGGTTCGTTCTTCTTTAGCCACCTGAAACCCTAACCTATGTCTAGGTTGGATTGATCAACACTTGATTAGAGTGAGGACCATACTTACTCCTTTCGTGAGTTCGACTCTCTAGATACCGAACAAATGGATAGTTAACAATTAATCTCTCGAACTTAATTGAAAACTATGAAGAGCATGGAATAAGCAAACCTTGAAAGCTTTATTGCAAAAACAAACTTAATACCTAAACAATCGTTCTCACACTAGTTAAACAAAATTGACGATCAATTTCATTCTCTCCATTTCACATAAGCCAAACACTCTTTATTTTCTCTCATTTTCCAGATTTCTTTCACTTTCATTTTCTCTTTTGATTTTCAACATCTTTCTTGTGATTTCTCTCAAATCTCTTCAAGATTCTTGAAAGCGAAACTTTCCAAATTAGAGGAGAAGCAAGGATTGGAGGTAATTTTTGTGCTAACCCTCTAATCAAGGTTCTTTAATAAAATTCTAAAGATATTTGACTCTTTATTTATGTTTTGATAGAAGTTTCATTGTGGTTTTGATAAAATGATGAAATTTTGTTGGAAAATATGATTTAATGTGATTTTCGGAGTTGTTTTGATTTATTTTTTTTTTGAGATGGTTCCTAATTGAGTTTTGAAATGTTTATGATGTTGAAATAGAGTTTTAATCATATTAATCCTGAAATCCTTGATATCTTTGTTTTTAAAGGTGTTTTTGGTTGGGTTTTTGGGGTGTAATGTGAGATCTGAGTTGCTGGAGGTATGCGAACGGTTTTAGGTTGTTTTTGGATGTTGATTTATGGTTAAAATGTGTTGGTTGATGGCTAAGCTGAGTTTAGAGATCAATCGATTGAGATTTTGGTTGTTTTGGATGGGTAATTTGATGCTTTAGAGCAGGGCAACAAGTTTCCTTTTGAGTGTTGGTGTTTGGATGCATTGAATCTCTATTTTTAATGTGTTTAAAACAAGGGATAGTGTTTCGGAATCGACCAAAGTGGTTTTGGAGGCTTCAGATGGTTGATTGTTGCGTCGGCAAGTGTGGTTTCGCAAGTCAGTGAGTGGAAACTGTTTTTCCAGCATGGAAACTTTTTAGAAAAGGTTTTGGGAACTTAGTAAGAGCTTGAAACGCTTTACTAAGTTCGGAAGTAAGTAAAGTGAATTTCTCCCTCGGTTTGTGCTATTATGAGCCTTTGGATGCACTTGTTTTATTTGTGTTAACCTAATTTTAAAAGCATGCTTTGAGTTTATAAAATGTGGTTGATGATGCCATATGGTTTAAGGATGCACTAGGTAAGTGATCCTTGTATGCATGTGTTGATGCATGAGTTTTTGAAGTATGATTTAATGCTTGAGATATGGCTTATTATGAATGCTTTGGAAAAACAGTGAGGTATGCATGAAATGGTGATTATATTGGCAAGTGATGTTGTGTAAAGTGTTTTGTAAATGAAATCGGATATAGTTACCCAGCTATAGGATTGAGTGCACTATAAACAAGTCGTCTTGCATGTTGAGGGGTTGTGATTGTACTTAAAACTCCATCCAAGTACCCTAACAATTGATGAATGTTTAACATTGCAACGGTAAAGGGTAGCTCCAGGGTGCGAACCTTGTATGTATCGCGTCTCTCGTTAATGGGCTGTAACCCCCTTAGCCCGGCCTAGACGCTTGACCCGAACTATGAAGATTACACGGGGAAAATCAAAGTCAACCTAAAAGTCAACCTTGATTAACGACCCTTTTTTTCTTTTTAACTTTTCTAGATGCAATATTAAGCTTATGTGATTCTCAAGAATCATAGGGTAGAAAGGCACACCGATCGGAATTCATTTAGGGATTCAATTGTAAGAATTACACTTTTAAGGACCAAAACGTAAATTTTACAAATTGTGAGGACCTTACAGATTTTAAGCTTACCAATATGTAATTAGTCAATTTACATGCATCTCTATCAAATATCAGCTTAATTGGGCATTCCAAACTCAACAAATTGCATCCACAATAAAAAAGGACTAAAATGTAAGAAACATGAACATGAAACCATTCAAAATGTAGGCCAACGGTCAACCGTTTCGAAACGCTGACCCTGTTATCGAAACGACTGTATCGAAACGGAGTTGACCATTTCGGTACTCGGGTGCGTTCCGAGACCAGTATCGAAACAGGCCTTTCCAGTAGCTAAAGTGTTCGGAAATACTTTTATCTGTTCCGAAACGCTATGGCCATTTCAGGCCCCCGTTTCGAAACATATATGGGTGGTTCGAAACATGTACCTTTATTCTATCTCATGCATTAAACTAATGCAAATCTCATGGCAAAGCCATACACATGCTTAATGAAATCAAAAGCATTTCATACCATAAAATCTCATATGCATTTCTCATAGCATAAAACATCTCAACATTTGGTACATGTGAATCAAACACATTTTCATATATTATATTGGCATTTCATATTTCATCTTTACTCAGATATGCAGATTAACTTGACTCGAGGTCAAGTCCTACCCCAGTGAAATCTCTCATCACCGGACTCTCATGGCAGTATCTCTCATCGCCACAAAGCTTTGATATTTCACCAAGTCCTACCCTGATGGTATCTCTCATCATCGGATTCTCACTTTGGATCGGGATGGCACTACCCCCATTGCCCGACTCCAAAGAGCACGTACGAATTTTTAGTTTATAGTGCACTCTCATCCTATTGATCGATCAATTATATCCGGTAAGTATCTCATCTTCTATGCCAATATATTATGTCAAAACATCACCTCACCTACTGTTTTTAATGCAACATTTCTCAAATCTTTAACATCTCATTTCAAAATCACAATTCATGCTTTGCATTAAATCAAAATCTCAAAACTCTTTAATGACACATGCTATCTCATGAAATCTCTACAAAGCATAATCTCATGCTACAAATCATGCATAAAACTATAGGAATTTGTCTATCTCAAAACAAGAGCACGTAAAAGCATTTAGGGGCATCAACCACATATTTGAGAGCAAATCTTGCCATACTTACTTCCGGACTTAGGATGGTGTTTCAAACCAATCCTAAATCCACAAACCTTGTATCTTTGTCCCTTAAGGACTTCTAAAACCATTCGCACTCACCGATTACGTTTCACTTGCTCGCCGAAACGATATCTAAGCTTCTGGCACTTTCGGATCAACACCAAAAGCGTCCGAAAATGTTTCCCCTGTTTATTACACACAAGAGCAGAGGATTAATGAATCATCATTCATTGAAATCACCAGCCATCTAAACAAACTCGCTGCTCTGCTAAAAAACATCATTTCGGCTACCCAAAACAACCGAAATCATCTCAAACTTTCCCAAAACAAAGCCCAGCCAAGATCTATCAATTCAAATCATTTCTAAACCTCAATCAACACCAAAAATCACCATAAACTTGTCCTTATACCTCCAGCAACAACAGAACACCAAAACCACCCCAAAAACCACCAATCTAGCATGTAAAATTTAGGAATTCAAACCTATTCGGGATTTGTTTGATAAAACCTCATTTACAACATCAATTACCATCCAAAATACATTAGAAATCAACCTCAAAATAGAGTCTAACCAAGAATTACGAAAATCATCAAGATCTCACCAAGAATCTTGAGTTTTACCGCAATTTCATGTTTCTAACATTAAAGTAACTCAAAAATCATTAACAAAGGATTGATAACTTGGGAATTTCAGTAAATAACTGATCATTAGAGGAGAAGGATGAAGCTTACCTCTAATGGCTGATTTCTCCTCAATTTGGGCAAGATTTCTTGAAAATCCAAAGTCAAAACAAGAGGTTTTGATGTGGTAAAGATTAAGAATCCATAGGAGAATGAAATCTCAGCAAAAAGGGATGAAAATTAGAGGTTAATTGATGAAGGAAATGTGTTTGGCTGAGTGGAAGTTGAGAGAAAAAGAAATGAGAGAAAACTAACGTAAGGTAGTTATGAAAAGTCAAAATAGATTTTTCCTATTAATTCTCCTTTATTCCTTTAATTAAAACATTAATAAAAACTCCCAAATTAAAGAGAAATCTGGTGAAAAACATTTTGGTAAAATGAGCTCCTTAAAGATTCAAAGTTTCAATCCTTTACAAAACAATCACTAGTCAACTTTGTAAAAACTGCGATTTGGTCACTACACCGAAATGTAGTATTTCCAAATCATATTTTTTAAACTTGTTTTCACCATAATCATGTATGTAATAAATGAGGATTTTTAGATATTTTTCCATATTTTTAAAACATCCTGAACTAGGTGTTCCCTAAACCTCCCTTAAAGATTCGAACCGTTCTCGACCGGCCCGACTCAAACTCTAAAACATCTAGGCCCAAAATCAGGGCATTACAACTCTCCCCCTCTTAAGAAATTTCATCCTCGAAATTTACCTGGAGGAAAAAGGTAAGGAAATTGCTTCTTCATGTCATCCTTCCTTTCTCAAGTGGCTTCCTCAACACCACGATGCCTCCACAAGACTTTGACCAGCTCGATGGTCTTACCCCGGAGAACCTTACTATCCGAGTCCAAAATCTCAACAGGTTCCTCATCATACATCAAGTCTGGATTCAACTCAACTTCTTCCACAGGCATAACATGCGACAGATCCGATCTATACCTTCGAAGCATCGATACATGAAACACATTATGTATCTTCTCTAACTCTTGAGGTAGTCTAAGCTTGTAGGCAACAAGACCCACACGTTCTATCACCACATACGGTCCAATGAACCTTGGACTCAATTTGCCCTTCCGGCCAAATCTCATCACCTTCTTCCAAGGTGAAACTTTAAAAAACACACGCTCGCCCACAACAAATTCTATCTCCTTACGCTTCAAATCCGCGTAAGACTTTTGCAGGTCTAACGCTACCTTTAACCGCTCACAAATGAGCTTCACCTTCTCGGTGGTTCCTTTTAATAAAGCCGACATCAAGACCAACTTTTGTCACGCATCAGCCCAACACAGAGGAGTTCTACACTTCCTCTCGTATAAAGCTTCATAGGGTGCCATTGGAATACTTGCCTGGTAACTATTATTACAACCAAACTCCACCAAAGGCAAATGCTTTTCCCAAGAACCTTGAAATTCAATAACACAACACCTTAACATATCCTCAAGAACTTGAATAACACGCTTTGACTGTCCATCCATTTTCGGATGATAAGAAGTACTGAAATTCACCCGCGTACCCAATGCTTGATGTAAACACTCCCAAAACCTTGTGATGAACCTTGGATCTCTATTCGAGACTATAGATTTTGGCACTCCATACAATCGTACAATCTCAGCAATGTACAACTCCACAAGCTTATCCAAGGTATACGTAGTATGCACATGCAAGAAATGCGCACACTTCGTAAGGCGATCCACAATCACCCAAACAAAATTATTCTTTGATGGCGATAAAGGCAAACCAGATACAAAGTCCATAGTGATCCTCTCCCATTTCCATTATGGGATCTTCAACGGTTGCAACAACCCTGAAGGAAATTGATGTTCAGCCTTAACCCGCTGACAAACCATGCATTTGCTAACATACTCAGCAACATCTTTCTTCAATCCCACCAAATAGTACTCATCCTACAAATCACGGTACATCTTTGTACTTCCAGGGTGCATAGCAAAATGACTACTATGAGCTTCAGTCAGAATAGTGCGCCTCAACTCAATTTCATTCGGCACCACTATCCGACTCCCAAAACATTAAAAACCCATCATCATTGACACAGAAATCCGAAGGCCTACCTTCTACGATATCCTAAACATGTGGCACCAAAGAATCATCCAACAGATGTTTATTCTTAATCAACTGAACTAGAGATGGTTTCACTTGCAATTCAGCAACAAGACCACCATCTCACGATATGCTCAAGCTAGCAAACATCGCCTTTAACTCCACTGCCACTTTCCTGCTCAAAGCATCAGCCACAACATTGGCTTTCCTCGGATGATACTCGATCGTTAGGTCATAATCCTTAAGAAACTCCACCCAACGTCGATGCCTAAGATTTAACTCCTTATGAGACATTAGGTACTTCAAACTTTTGTGATCCGTGTACACGGTACACTTCTCACCATAGAGATAATGTCTCCAGATCTTAAAAGCAAAAACCACTGCTGCCAGCTCAATGTCATGCGTAGGGTAATTGCGCTCATGCACTTTCAACTGTCGCGATGCATAAGCCACTACTCTACCCTCATGCATCAACACACACCCCAAACCAACATAGGATGCGTCACTATACACCACAAACTCTTTCCCTGATTCAGGTTGAACCAAGATAGGAGCTTGCGTCAAAGTTGCCTTTAGCTTCTCAAAAGATTGTTGTCTCGCTTCCGTCTACTCATACTTAACATCCTTCTGTAAAACTTCGTCAAAGGGGCAGCAATCTTAGAAAATCCCTCCACAAACCTCCGATAGTACCCTGCCAACCCATGGAAACTACGAACTTCATGAACATACCTAGGAAGCTTCCAATTCACCACCGCCTCAATCTTCTGAGGATCAACACGAATCCCTTCAGCCGAAACCACATGACCAAGAAAAACAACTTCCTTAAGCCAAAACTCACACTTGCTCAGCTTAGAATAAAGCTGATTCTCTAACAGCGCTTGCAAAACAATTCTCAAATGTCCCTCATGCTCCTCCTCAGTACGAGAGTACACAAGGATATCATCGATGAACACCACAACGAACTTATCTAGGAGTTGATGAAACACCCTGTTCATCATATCCATGAAGGCAGCAGGAGCATTCGTCAATCTGAACGGCATCACTAGAAATTCATAATGCCCGTATCTCGTTCAAAAGGATGTTTTCGGCACATCCACATCCTTCACCTTTAGCTGATAATATCCTGACCTCAAATCTATCTTTGAAAACACAGCCGCTCCTCGGAACTGATCAAAAAGATCATCAATCCTCGGCAAAGGATACTTGTTCTTAATAGTCAACTTATTCAGCTAACGATAATCAATGCACATCCTCATCGTGCCATCTTTCTTTTTAACAAACAAGACCAGTGCACCCCAAGGTGACACACTAGGACGAATAAAGCCTCGGTCAAACAACTCTTGAAGTTGCGTCTTCAGCTCCTTCAACTCCTTGGGTGGCATGCGATAGGGAGCAATGGACACTGGAGTTGTGTTCTCATACAACTCATTCCGAATTCAACCTCTCGACTAGGCGGCAAACCCGATAATTCCTCCAGAAACCCTAAACCTCTCATACAACTCATGCATATACAAAGAAGTCGGGTCACTTATGATAAAATACAGTACGGGTATTTTAATCCCCAGACCGCCCATCCAACACCTTAATTATGGATTCTAATATTGCAACCTAATCCACCAAAATAATAAGCAACTATTATGGCCGCCATCAAATGTTTCAATGGGACTTCACCCTCCTCAGTCACCTCAACATCAACATCCATACGCACACTTGAGGCCTTATCACCATCTTTTCCTTCTGTGTTCATCGGATGCTTGGCCAAAGTCTACTCTCGACTGCTGCCGGTTCAATGGTTAATGCGACACCATCTTCATCCCTTGGGCTTAGCCTGGTAGAACCAAAATATATTAGAAACGAATATATAGCCCAAGATCAATACATGTTAAATCATTAAGAACAAAAACTATATTTGCAGAAGCGTACTTGAATCTATTGATGGAGCTTTTTAGAGAGAGTTTGATCTTCCAAGATGATAGGTTACCTCTTTCCACACAACTCTTTGACGAGGAAGGAGAGATATGTGTTTTCAAGATTTAAGTGTAACGCAAACGGTGCAAGTATACGCGTCACAAGTAATAAAGTGATTTGTATCAAGTATCGTCTCCACATGGATTGGTTTGGGCCACTTTGCTTAAGTTACTGCATTGTAGAAGAAATAGAATGATGGTGATGAATATTGAGTAAACTAAACTAAGTAAATAGAAATAAATGGAAGAAGTAATCAATTAAAGAGAGTAGGCCGAATTATCGTGAGTATTGGTGCGATGGCTGAATGGATTGTCGTGACAATTGATTGCAGATGCAACTCAAATACTGTGGCAACTAAGACCGACTGAATTTCCGTGGCAACTAGGTCACAATTTATGGCGCAACAACTGGGACTGGTTTTAATGTTGTGGTAATTGGGTTCCTTCCTTCAAAGTTTGGCGGAGTGTTCTTCAATGTCTTCTTGTTATCCCTAATCGAAGAACTGGTTAATTGAGCATGCCTTAGTGATATATTCCTGCGTTAACCTTGGGAGAACAACAACCGATCTTCACTCCTCTTAGCTGTTGAAATTCGATCCTTATTCCTAAGGTGGATTAATTGTCACTAACGATTGTTTGAATGATAATCATGTTCATTCATTTCTTGAATCTAACTCTCCCGAGTCTTGATAAATGGATAAAACTCGAGATCCCCTCCCAATTCTCTCAAGATGAAAAATAAGAAATCAAGAATGTGCAAACTTTGAATTTATTGAGATAAAAAACTAACAACAATCTAATCATTTATCACACCACAAAACCCAAATAACCCCATCCAATTTAAATTTGTTCATGGCTAGGGAAGAAGAAATTACAAAGATTTTAATCCAAACATGGATCGCATAAAATAGAAATAAAGAAGAAGAAGGTGCATGCGATCTTCTCTTTCTCTCCCTAAAATTTCGATCTCTCCCCTCATTTGATATGTGATTTGATCTCTATTTATAGAGATGATGCGATCAACTTCGTGTTGATAGGAAGGGTTTGAATGCATTTGAATTTAGTGGAGATCTGGCCCTTATCTAATCAGACGTTTGAAATTTAAATATGGGATTTATCCTCTATGTTCTAGATAATTCTACGAATAATGTTGTATTTATCCAGAGATGTCGCGGCAATCAGGTTCGGCAGTATAATACCCCAAAATTTGGTCTAGTTGGAATTGGGTTTCGGTGTTCAGAAATTTTATATCGATACGGTCTAAATATTGTATCGGTTATAACTGCGAGGCTAATTAATTGGTAATGGACTCCACTTGAGTTAAGTTATTGTCATCGGACCTTATCGAATAATATCGAAACTTAATCCGTGACTAAATTGCGGAAATTAGAAATCTGGGGTTACATCTTAGAACATTGAAGAGTTGGGGGACTAACCTTGCGATTCACCTTAGAACATTAAAGAGTTGAGGGACTAACCTTGGGAGTAGCCCCTACTCAATTAAAATTCCACTTACGTGGGATAATCTGATAACTTTCCTTCAATTGAAGGAAAGCTTTGGTATTAAAAACATAAGAAAAAGGAATAGGAAAGCTTACCCGAGACATATCCAAGCAAGCACCTCAATATAGCTATCATTATCTTCTTCACCTAATCAAGCACCTCAATTGGAGCTAGCTTCAAGCTTTGTTTTTCCTTCGTTTTGTTATTATCGAACCATTGCTATCAATCAGGTAAGCTATAATCTTCAATAAATTATTGAGTTTCATGGATAAATCGGCCTTAAACTTGACTTAGGGTTTGACAATCGATGAGTAATCCCTAGATTATGATCATATCGATTTTAGTTATTGATTTTGATATCGTTAATCTGACTACGATGCCGTAATATCGATTCTAACACTCTCCGATTGAATTCTAACACTAAAGGCTTGGAACAAAGGGGTCATCATCCGAGAGCCGTAAAAGCTTCGGATTATCGAGGTGAGTGTAGTCGGAGTATCGAGAATGGGCGAGGAGCCTTCCCGAATTCATTATTGTCAATTCTAATTTAATTGCTAACATTGTCTCTAAAGATATTGATTCGGATTGATAAACAGAAATATTGTTAAGTTTCGATAAGTTTGGTAAGTACATCAAACAATCATATTGTCATTGTCATCCTGTATCGGAATTTGTATAGTAATTGCTATCGAAATGTTGTAAATGAAGCATTGGTCATTGAAATTGTCATTGAAGTCATAGACATTGATATTATAACATTGCTTATAGATTGTAACATTGAAACATTGATCATTGAATTTATCATTTAATTTTTAATATTGATGTTGTCATCGAAACCTTGGATTTGAAAGGACATTTGATACAGTTGGCATGGCATAGAATTCATGAGCTCAGTGTACGGGTGGACTACAGTCCTAGGGCTACGACCTATATTGATTTGAAGAGGCGGAGGGATGTTGTGGTATTGGTCATTGGCGAGGCGGAGGTATTAGACCATTTATTGATTTGGCGAGGCATAGGAATTCGCGTATCCATTGTCTTAATTCTATCCAAGGCTTAATAAAGAAACAAAAGAAAGTTTGAGATTGAATACGAGCATTACATTGATAATATAGATTTATTGCATTGATGTTGTTTAATGCTTGGTTTAGAATTACAAACCATTGTTTAATGTTGCTGAAGACTACCTCACTTAGACCTTGCAAGTCTAATGTATTAATTTCCATGCATTTCAGGTTAAAGAATTAATGTTCTAGAAGATCGGAGAAGTCGGAGTAGACAAGCCACTTCAAGCTACAAGTAATGTATTTTGTCCCTACGAACTCCTAGGATGGTGGCAATGTAGTTGAACTAGTCACTTCAGTCTCTCTTAGCATGTTTGTGCTATGCATAGTTTGTAATATGCCTAAGGCATAAAAGTGACCCATGTGTGGTGTTTAAAAATGACCAAAATGGTATATTTGGCGCAAAAAGGTAAAAACCTAGTAAATGGATTCAAATGACCCTAAAATTTTGCATGATAGTAGTTTATGGTATTGAAATGTTGTGCGTATAGTTAAATTGTATTTGGACATCATTTGATAGGTCAATTCGAATAAAAACAAGCAAAATTCTGTCATTACAGGTTAGGCCGTATCGATACGGGGTGATGGCATATCGGTACGGTTAGGTATAATTTGATATAAGAAACATGGCGTATCGATACGACATAGTGTATCGATACAGATTTAGGCTACTGGAATTTGGTTGTAAAAATGGTATCGATACGGGGTTAAGGCGTATTAATACGAAGTCAACGTGGTCAACCAGTATCGGTACAGTCTTAAACCGCATGGATAAGAGCTTGTTATCTTGTTTCTGGAATTTGAAATTCAGGCATAGCGTACTGATACAGTTCTAGAGGGTATCAATACGGTTTTAGTTAATTTTGTTAATAGACAAAGATTGAAGTTTTACATTGGTTACAAAATGATCACTAAATTTAGGATGGTTAAATTGAATGGGTAGATGAACGCCGAATAACATGAAGATTTACGTGCTTGCTGATATTGAGTTTAATTGTATTGTGGTGTGGTCTATTGTAGTAAGGACCTTTAATTTACTAAAATTGTAATTTATTCCCTAAAGTTTAAAAAGGACCTTTAATTGATTAAAATGGATATTTAATTATATTAATTAGTTAAACGGTTATTTGAGAGAATTCTTTTTACGTAACTAACTTTCAATCCTCATTTCAGCCAAACACTTTTCTAAAAGACTTTCTCCATATTTCTTTTCTCTCAAACACTCTCTCTTTAGTTCTCATCATTTTATAAGGATTCTCTTCATGATTTTCAAGGTTTGTGATGGAAAAACTTGTCAATCTTTAAGGATGTCAAGGATTGGAGGTAAATCTCGTTCTCAACCTTCAATCTAGGTTCTTTATTGAAATTCCCAAGATCTTTGGCTTGTAATTATTCTTTTTGGCTTACTTTTGATTATAATTTTGATTTAAGATCAAAATCTTGCAAAATTATAATTTAAATCTTGATTTTCAGAGTGTTGTTGATGAGCTCTGTTTTGGATTAATTTTAATTGAGTTTCGAGTTGATTATTATGTTGAAAAAGAGTTTTGATAATATAGATCTCGAAATCCTTGAGTTTCTTGATGGTTTTAGTTGGGTTTTTGAGGTGGTTTGATGGTGTTATGCTTGCTGGAGGTATAAGGAAGGGTTTATGTTGTTTTTAGATGTGTTTTGATGTTTAATAATGGTTGGAAGTGATGTATGTTGTGTAACCTCCTTAGCCCAGCCTAGACGCTTAACCCGAACTGCGAAGATTACACGGGGAAAACCAAAGTCAACCCGGAAGTCAACCTTGATTAACGACCTTTTTTCTTTTAATCTTCTTTAGATACTCAATATTAACTTATATGTTTAGCAAATCAGTTAGGTGAAAACGGCACAGCGATCGGAGTTTAATTAGGGGTTCAATTGTATACATTTGACTTTTAGGGACTAAACTTTAATTTTCATAAAATACAGGGACTTTCAAAATTTTAAAGTTACCAATCCATAATTACTTATATAACATGCCATCAGGTCAAATTTCATCTCAAACGGATCATTCAAACTCATTAAATTAAGCAAGCAAAATTCAGGGACCAAAATGCAAGAAACAGAAACTTGAAACAGTTCAAAATTCAAACCCAACGGTCAGACGTTTCGATACGGATGGCCCTGTATCGACAAGGTCGTTTTGAAACAGGGTTGACTGTTTCGATACTCGGGTGCGTTCCGAGACCCGTATCGAAACACCCTCTTCCAGTAGCAAAAGTGTTTCGATACGTCCCCACTCGTTCTGAAACCTCTTAGCCATTTCAGGCCTCTATTCCGAAACAGGCAAGGGCATTCTGATACGCCTTGCCCTGTAACAGTAGATTTTGCTGGTTTTGCATGTCTTTTCGTATCCGAAACATTCCCGAGACATGCCACAACATGCATACAACTCATTTATGTATCAAGGACCATATCTATGCAACACAAACTATAACATAGCTTCAATCATGCAACCATAAGTACTAAAGGCATGCTCCCTAATTCACCCAAGCCACAACAAGCTAAAACAACATTCAAACCAAAATCCAAACATCAAAGGCCATTTACAACTCAAGTATAAGCAATCTAAAATGCTCAAAGTAAAGGGAAACATCCTCAACCATTCAAAAGTATAAACCCCACCCATTGCCTTTTATTACACCGAAGTAAAGCCACATACTTTGCAAGATTAAAAGCTTGGATTCTTCTTGCTTACTTGCTGCCTTGAATGCCCAATTTTCTGCATTGATGAAACAAAAGAGCGTAAGCACAAAGCTTAATGAGGATCGCTAAATAATACTCATCAATGCATGTCACATAACTTGTAAAACCACCACTTTGCAACACATGCCTTTTCATAAAACATGTCTTCTCAATACATCAATGCAGTTTATAAACACATGCTCAATGCATCATTTTAAAACAGCAAATAAACCTTTGTTTATGCTTTACCAAGCATCTCATGCATTCTTGCATCATTTACAAGCATCTCATGCTTAACATTAGTCATTTACATTATATTGGCTCACAAGTGATAATCCATAAACAATTTCAACACAAGACACAATCGGATACGCGAATTACAAGCGTTGTCCCACACGCTTCATACATGCTACCAGACTACACAAGGCTCACACACGAGAGCAACCCTCCATCATTGTGACACCCGTGGTGGAGTATAACGGTACAATTACAACCCCTCAACACCACTCATCGGTAGTTGTATAATTCCACTAACGAGAGCACGGAACACATAACACAAGATCCACACACGGAATTAACATCCACTGTTGTGATCTTAACCTTAATCGTTAGGGTACTTGGATGGAGTATACGGTACAATCATAACCCCTCGACATCCAAGGCGACTTTATTCACGGTGCACCTAATCCTATAGCCGGCTAACTATATCCGATTAAAGTAACCAAAAACCATTTACATCACTTGCCAATATAATCATTTAACCTCATTAATCCACTGTTTTACAAGCATAACTGCAATGCCATTTCCACAAGCATAACATGCTTAACATCATATGCATTCAACACATGAAAACCAATGATCACCTACCTAGTGAATCCTTAACATAATGGTATTAGAATCCAGCATTAAACCATGCTTAAACATGCTTACAAACAATAAACAAAACCACATTCATCTCAAGTGAATTTTCATCAAAACATAACACATTTCAAAGAGAGAACATTCGAACCACTTACTCTTGAGCTTAGCTAAGTGTTTCAAACTTACACTAAGCTCCCAAGACCACGCCCAAAGCGTTACAAAGCAGAAAATTGCATTTCCACTCACCGATACGCGAAGCCTTGCTCGCCGACACATAATTTACCCTTTCAGAGCCTCCAACAACACCTCATTTGCTTCTGGATCAAGATCCCCTGTTTTCACATCACCAAAAACAGAGATCTAAATGCATTAAAATGCATTTCAACACCAGCAACAATTCACAAAGTCGTTGTTCACCCAAACTACACCAAATTACCCATCCAAAACAACTGAAAACTCAATCGATTGTTTCCTAAACCAAGCCCAGCCAACATATATCCCTTCCAAACAATTATCAACATCAAAACACATCTAATAAACACCCTAACTCATCCTTATACCTCTAACAAGCAAGATTCCACCAATTCACCCTAAAATCTCACTCAAAACAACCAAGAAACTAAAGGATCTCAAGGATTTCGGGATCTATGTTATCAACACCTCATTTTAACATATAAAACAACTTAAATCTCAATTAAAATCAACATAGAACAGAGCCTAACTAAACAAGTCCGAAAATTAAGATTTCAACCATGTTTTTACAAGATTTTGATCTCCAATCAAAACTATAATGAAAACTCAACCAAAAATAGTATTTAAAAGCCAAATATCTTGGGAATTTCAATAAAGAACTTATATTATAGGTTGAGAATGGGATTTACCTCCAATCCTTGCTTCCCTCAATGAATGACAAGTTTTCCTTAGCAAAATCTTGAAAGATTAGAAAAGATTTCTTAAAAATGGTTTAGAAAATACTGAGAGAGTTTTTGGGAGAAAGAATTCTGGAAAAAGATGAATGAATTAGTGTTTGGCTGAAAATGAGAAAGATTTGGTAGTTACGTTGTAACCCCCTTAGCCCGGTCTAGACGGTTAACCTGAACTACGAAGATCACACGGGGAAAACCAAAGTCAACCCAAAAGTCAACCTTGATTCACGACCCTATTTTTTCTTTTTAATCTTGTCTAGATGCTTGTTAACCCTAAGTGAGTACTCACGAGATACGATAGAGAAGGACACAGCGATCGAATTTCAAAAAGGGACTCAATTGCACAATATACAAATTTGGGGACCAAAATGTAATTTCTGAAAATTAGAAGGTCCTCACTGATTTTAAAGTTACCAAAATGAAAAAAGTCATGTTACATGCTTCTCTGCCAAATTTCAACTTAATTGGACATCCCAAGCTCAAACAATTGCAATCTCAACATTTAGGACTAAAATGTAAAACATGCAAGCTTCAGAACAATTCAAATCTGTGACCAACGGTCACCTGTTTCGAAACACCTACCAGCCGTATCGAAACGGTCGGGCAAAACACTCCCCTGTTTCGAAACTTGTTCCGAAACACGGCTCTCCAGTAGCCAAAACGTTTCGAAACAGTCTCCAACCATTTCGAAACACGAAGGCCATTACAGGCCCCCGTTTCGAAACGTTGGAGGGTATTTCGATACGGTTTGCCCAGAAACTGCAGAAATTGCTGGTTTTTCACCCAAAAACCCATTCATACACAACCTAACGACTCTCTAACCATACCCACAAATCATCATACATACAAAGTACATATTTAGAACCCCTAAACACATTCATAGCATCAAACATGAAATCTCACAAGTCTAGAGGTATGCTTCCTATTATCAAATCACAAAAAGACAAACCAACCTCAAAACAAGTAATTAAGGCCATTTACAATTAAAACCAACCAAGGAAAACATGCCACAACCTTAGGGAGTTTAGCACATCTCCCAAAACAAAACTTGGTTTCCCATTGCCAATTTATCAAAACTAAAGTGTATGAAAACTTCACCATACATGAGCTTGGACTTCCTTGGATGGACTTAGCTTCCTTGATACCCAAAAACACCTCAATTATCTGCATTATTGGTAAAAGAGAGCGTAAGCACAAATGCTTAGTGAAACATGCTCTAAAGAAAACCAACACAATAATGCACGTTTAGAAAACACTTTCATCAAAGCTTTAAAACCACATGCTCATCTCTTTCTCATGCTTGGAAAACTTTCAAAGCAAAACTCGTTTAAACCACGTGTACCTCTATTCTATCTCATGCATTAAAATCATTGCAAATCTCATGGCAAGGCCATTCACATGCTTGTATTGCCAAAGCATTTCTAAACAAATCTCATATGCATATCTCATAGCATAAATCATCCCATCAAAGGTACATGTGTAACAAAAACCATTTCATCATTTATATTGGCATTTAGTATCTCATTAATACTCGGATACGTGGACACATTTCTACACTAGACTCTTCCGGTGGAATCTCGCATCACCATAGTCACTTGTCTAGCAACATAGCTTCTGGTGGAATCTCTCATCACCGTACTCACATGGCGGAATCTCTCATCGCCACAAAGCTTGGGTATTTCACCAAGTCCTACCCGATGGAATGCCCATCATCGGAATATCTCCCTTTGGCTTAACCAAAGAGCACGTACGAATTTTTAGTTTATAGTGCACTCTCATCCTATTGATCGATCAATTATATCTGGTAAGTTTCTCAACATCTATGCCAATATAATGTGTTAAAATATCATCACACATACTATTTTTCTTGCAATATAACTCAAAGGTTTTCTCACCACATTTCAAATCATAAAACATACTTTCCTTCAAACCAAAAGCTCAAATCTATTCAATGCAACATGCCATCTCATGACATCTCTACAAGCATAATCTCATGCTCTAAATCATGCATAAAAACAGTAGGAATTTATCAATCGCCAACCATGAGCATGTAAAAGCATTTTAGGGGCAAACACCACTTTAGAGAGACCAAATCAAACCATACTTACTTTCAGATTTAGGAAGGTGTTTCAAACCTCTCCTAAACCTCAAACCTTGTATTTTTATCCTCATAGACTTCTAAACCAATCGCACTCACCGATTTCGTTTCGCTTGCTTGCCGAAACGCCAATTAAGCTTCCAGATCAACACCAAAAGTGTCCGAAGATGTCTCCCCTGTTTTAGACACACTAAAGCAGAGGATTAATGCATCATCATGCATTGAAATCTTCAGCCAACACTCCAAAACTCGTTGCTCTACCTAAACCCAACATTTTGGCTACCAAACACAACCGAAATCACCTCCAAACTCTTCCAAAACATAACCCAGCCAAGATCCATCACTTCTAAACATTTCTAAACATCAATTATCATAAAAAACAACCCTAAACTCGTCCTTATACCTCCAGCTATAACAGAACACCAAAAACACCTCAAAAACCACCATTTTCATAAGCAAAAACTTCGGAAACACAACCTTTTCGGGATTGGATTGATAAAACCTCATTTCTAACATCATTTAACATCCAAAATACATTAGAAAACCATCTCAAAACAGAGCCCAATCAATTAGAACGAAAATCCTCCAGATCTCTTCCAAAATCATGAGTTTTAAGCCAAAATCTTGTTTCTAACATTAAATCCATTCATAAATCTTTAATAAATGATTGAAAACTTGAGAATTTCAGTAAAGAGCTGATTATTTAGAGGAGAAGAACAATCTTACCTCTAAAAGATGATTTCTCCTTGATTTGGGCAAATTTTCATGAAAATACAATGTAGAAATCACAAGGATTTGTTGCAAGATTGATTAGGAATCACTGAGTAATGAAAATCTCATCAAAAGAAGTGGAAATCAAAGTGAATTTTGCTGGAGAAAGAGTGTTTGGAAGATAGGATTTTGAGAGAAAATTTGAGAAAAGTAGTTATAAAAGTAAAAAAGTAGTTAAACACCTTTTTTTTATTTAATTAAATCATTTATTAAATCACCCAAATTAAGGAAAAATCTGGAGAAAATATTTTGGGTAAATTAGCTCCTTAAAGATTCAAAGTTTCAATCCTTTACAAAACAATCACTACTAAACTTTGCAAAAAATCGCATTTTGGTCACTACACCGAAATGTAGTATTTCCAAACCTTATTTTGTAAAATTGATTTCAACACTCTTTTATATATATTAAATGAGGATTTTTAAATATTTTTCTATATTTTTAAAGCATCCTGAACTAGGCTTTCCCTAAAACTCCCTTTTATATTCGAACCGGTTCTCAGACCGATCCAGTTCAAACCCTAAACTTCTATGCCCAAAATTGGGGTGTTACAACTCTCCCCCTCTTAAAAAATTTCGTCCTCGAAATTTACCTGGAGGAAAAAGATAAGAAAACTGCTTCTTCATGTCATCTTTCCTTTCCCGCGTGGCTTCCTCAACACCACGATGCCTCCACAACACCTTAACCAACTCAATGGTCTTACCACGAAGAACCTTACTGTCTGAATCTAGAATCTCAACCGGCTCCTCATCATAGGTCAAGTCTGGATTCAATTCAACTTCCTCTACATGCATAACATGCGAAGGATCCGATCTATACCTCCGAAGCATAGAGACATGAAACACATCATGAATCTTTTCCAACTCTTGTGGTAACCTCAGCTTGTAAGCAACAGGACCCACACGTTCAATCACCTCGTATGGCCCAATATACCTAGGGCTCAACTTACCCTTCCGGCCAAATCTGATCACCTTCTTCCAATGTGAAACCTTCAAGAACACACGGTCACCCACCGCGAACTCAATCTCCTTACGCTTCAAATCCGCATAAGACTTATGTCGATCAGAAGCTGCCTTCAACCGCTCACAAATGAGCTTCACCTTCTCAGTGGTTCCCTTCAACAAAGTCGGCATTGAGACCAACTTCTGACTCGTTTCAGCCCAGCAAAGAGGAGTCCTACACTTCCTCCCATACAAGGCTTCATAAGGTGCCATTTGAATACTTGCCTGGTAGCTATTATTATAAGCAAACTCCACCAAAGGCAAATGCTTCTCCCAAGAGCCTTGAAACTCAATCACGCAGCACCTCAACATATCCTCAAGCACTTGTATAACACGCTCAGACTGTCCATCCGATTGCGAATGATAAGAAGTACTGAAATTCAGCCGCGTACCCAAAGCTTGATGCAAACACTCCCAAAAACGCGATGTGAACCTCAGATCTCTATCCGACACTATGGACTTTGGTACACCATGCAAACGCACAATCTCAGCAATGTACAACTCAGCAAGCTTATCCAAGGTATACGTAGTATGCACAGGCAAGAAATTCGCACACTTCGTAAGGCGATCCACAATCACCCACACTGAATTCTTCCTCGATGTCGACAAGGGAAAACCAGACACAAAGTCCATGGTGATCCTTTCCCACTTCCATTCAGGTATCCTCAACGGTTGCAACAACCCTGAAAGAAACTGATGCTCAGCCTTAACCCGCTGACAAACCATGCACTTACCTACATATTTTGCAACATCTTTCTTCAAACCCACCCAATAGTACTCATCCATCAGATCACGATACATCTTTGTACTACCAGGGTGCATAGCAAAAGGACTACTATGAGCCTCGGTCAGAATAGTGCGCCTCAACTCTACATCATTCGGCACTACTATCCGTCTTCCGAAACATAGAACTCCATCATCATTAAAACAGAAATCTGATGGTCTATCCTCAGCAATATCCTGAACATGTGGCACCAAAGAATCATCCAACAACTTCTTATCCTTTATCAACTGAACCAAAGATAGTTTCACTTGTAATTCAGCCACAAGACCTCCATCTCACGAAATGCTCAAGCTAGCAAACATAGTCCTTAACTCAACCGCCACCTTCATGCTCAAGGCATCCGCCACAACATTAGCTTTTCCCGGATGGTACTCGATCGTTAGATCGTAATCCTTAAGCAACTCCACCCAACGTCGTTGCCTAATATTTAACTCTTTCTAAGACATCAAATTCTTCAAACTCTTGTGATCCGTGTACACAGTACACTTCTCACCATAAAGATAATGCCTCCAGATCTTCAAAGCAAAAACCACTGCAGCCAACTCAATATCATGCGTAGGGTAATTGTTCTCATGCACCTTCAATTGTCGCTATGCATAAGCCACCACCTTACCCTCCTGCATTAGCACACACCCCAAACCAACGTAGGATGCGTCACTATACACCACAAACTCCTTCCCTGATTCAGGTTGAACCAAAATAGGAGCTTGCGTCAAAGCTGCCTTAAGCTTCTCAAAAGCTTGTTGTCTTGCTTCCGTCCACTCATACTTAACATCTTTTTGCAACAACTTCGTCAAAGGGGTAGCAATCTTTGAAAATCCATCCACGAACCTCCGATAGTATCATGCCAACCCAAGGAAACTACGAACTTCATGAACAGACTTAGGAGGCTTCCAATTCATCACCGCCTCAATATTCTAAGGATCAACACGAATCCCTTCAGCCGAAACCACATGACCAAGGAACACAACTTCCTTCAACCAAAACTCGCACTTGCTCAACTTGGCATAAAGCTGATTTTCCAGAAGCGCTTGCAAGACAACCCTCAAATGACCTTCATGCTCCTCCTCAGTACGAGAGTACACAAGGTTATCGTCGATGAACACCACAACAAACTTATCCAAGTATTCATGGAACACTCTATTCATCATGTCCATGAAAGCCACATGAGCATTCGTCAAGCCAAACGACATTACAAGGAACTCATAATGCCCATACCTCGTTCTAAAGGCTGTTTTTTGCACATCCACATCTTTCACCTTAAGCAGATAGTATCCTGACCTTAAGTCAATCTTGGAGAACACAACCGCTCCCCGAAACTGATCAAAAAGATCATCAATCCTCGGCAAAGGATACCTATTCTGGATAGTCAACTTGTTCAGCTGACGATAATCGATGCACATTCTCATAGTGCCATCATTCTTCTTCACAAACAAGACCGGTGCACCCCAAGGTGACACACTTGGCCGAATGAAGCCACGATCAAGCAACTCTTGAAGCTGCGTCTTCAACTCCTTCAACTCCTTAGGTGCCATGTGGTAGGGATCAATGAACACTCGAGTTGTATTTTCATACAGCTCTATCCCAAACTCCACCTCTCGACTAGGCGGCAATCTAGGTAACTCCTCCGGAAACACTCCAGGGAACTCACGAACAGTTCTGATATCCTGAACTCGCAACTCCTTTGTACTAGGATTCATCACAAAGGCTAGGAAAGCCTCGCAACCTTGCCTCGGCATCTGACTTGCTTCTAACGTAGACACCACATTGGCAAGAAACTTCACATTCTCACCCACCACCACTACTTCATAATCATCCGCAAGTTTCAACGAAACTCGCTTACTCTCAAAATCCACTACATCTCGATGCTCAACAAGCCAATCCATTCCAAGGATTACATCAAACCCATAGAATGGCAATTCCATGAGATCAACATGAAAAACATGGTTTTGCACTTTCAAGGGACATCTTCTATACAACTTCCGTGTTACAACCGTTTCACCAAAGGAACTAGTCACACGCATACCAACATCCAAAGACTCAACAGGTAAACCAAGCATTTGAGCATGTTCACGCAATATGTATGAGTGTGTAGATCCAGAATCAATCAAAGAAAGTAATGATAAGGATTGCAAAGTGAATGTACCTGCGATCACATCCGTATCATTCCTTCCCTCACGATGGGCATACACTCGAGCCTGACCGCCACCCTCAGGTTGAACGGCCACAGCATGTGCTACATTCCTGCCACCATCATCTCTGCGCTGAAAATTACCACGCCCGCGCCCACGACCTCTCTGTTGCTCAGCTGCTCTCACCGGAGCCTGTCCCTCTCTCAAAGGCTGAGGACAATCCTTCTTCAGATGTCCACGGTTCCCACAATTCCAGCATGTCCCAAGGTTACCCCAACACTCACCACCATGTCGTCTACCACAACGGTTACATTCAAGTGTCCTCAGAACAACATTAGGTCCTTGCTGACCTCTCCCAGGGTTACCACCCTCGCGCCTAGCATCATAATGCGGCCTCCGATCCTTATGCCTCTTGCTGCGATCTCTACCATAATCCCGCTCAGCAGCTCGCTTTCCAGAGCTAGATCCACCTGTTCGACTCGTCAGACCAAGATTCGACTCAATGTCCTTGGCTTTAGTGACCCAGACATCGAAATCTGTATAATCAGCCGCAAGCATGAAAGTCTTCACATCCGTTACCAACCCATAACGGAATCGTTAGCACCTCTCTCGCTCATTAGGGATTAGCTCAGGTGCATAATGACTAAGGCGGACAAACTGAATTTCATACTCGGCTACAGACATGTTACCTTGCATAAGAGACATAAATTCTCTTTTCTTCTCATCTAGGTAACGCACACCCAGATACTTCCGCTTGAACGCATTCACAAAGAACGTCCACGTCACTTCATCATCCTCCATCCCAGAAATAGTGGTCGTCCACCACGTATAAGCATCACCATGCAGCAGTGATACTACACAACCCAGCTTCTGCACATTATTGTAGTTCATCTGACCCAAAATCCTCTTGGTGCTTTCCAACCAAGACTCAGATCCTTCCGGAGATAAACCTCTCAACTCAGTCCCTCCCAGACTGCGAAGACGTTCCAAAGGCAATCTCAGATTGGCATCATCCTGATGCACAGCTCCATGAGCTCCAGCTATTGCTGCATGGAAAGCTCCAGCAATAGCCTGAATCAACATGGTCATGTCAGGAGCAGCTTGCCCCTGCGCTCCCTCGGGTCCAGCAACCCCAGCACCAGCACCATCATTACCAGCTCCATCACCACCACCACCGGGTGGTCCACCACCAGGAGGAGGAGGTAGATTCTCAGCATTCTCCTCATTCTCATTCTCATTCTGAGCCATAGCTCTTGTGTTTATCCTCATCTCTGTACGTGGCCCCATTAAATGATAAACAATGCACTGAACAAAAATGCAATAAACACAATTAGGCACAATAAGGTAAGTAATCCAAGTACTCAAGCTCATTTTCGAAAACAATTCCTTTCATTAGTTTTGACTTGACAATGGAATCCCCTATCACGCTCCAACATAGCACAAAATCACAAAAACATCACAATTGAAGTCATACATCACCATTCACACAACATTCTTTCACCCAAAGGGCACATCATGCAATCACACATACATCATCCACATAACAAACCATAATCATACGAGAACAAAGCTCTGATACCACCAAATGTAACCCCCTTATCCCGGTCTAGACGGTTGACCCGAACTACGAAGATGACACGGGGAAAACCAAAGTCAACTCGAAAGTCAACCTTGATTCACGACCTTTATTTTTCTTTTTAATCTTGTCTAGATGCTTGTTAACCCTAAGTGAGTACTCACGAGATACGATAGTGAAGGACACAGTGATCGGATTTCAAAAAGGGACTCAATTGCTCAATATACAAATTTGGGGACCAAAATGTAATTTCTGAAAATTAGAAGGTCCTTATTGATTTTAAAGTTACAAATATGAAATTAGACATGTTACATGCTTCTCTGACAAATTTCAACTTAATTGGACATCCCAAGCTCAAGCAATTGCAATCTCAACATTTAGGACTAAAATGTAAAACATGCAAACTTCAGAACAATTCAAATCTGTGACCAACGGTCACCTGTTTCGAAACACCTACCAGCCGTATCGAAACGGTAGGGCAAAACACTCCCCCGTTTCGAAACTTGTTCTGAAACACGGCTCTCTAGTAGCCAAAACGTTTCGAAACAGCCTCCAACCGTTTCGAAACACGAAGGACATTACAAGCCCCCGTTTCGAAACGCCAGAGGGTGTTTCGATACGGTTTGCCCAGAAATTGCTGGTTTTTCACCCAAAACCCCATTCATACACAACCTAACGACTCTCTAACCATACCCACAAGTCAACATACATACAAGGTACATATTTAGAACCCCTAAACACATTCATAGTATCAAACATGAAATCCTACAAGTCTAGAGGCATGCTTCCTATTATCAAATCACAAAAAGACAAACCAACCTCAAAACAAGTAATTAAGGCCATTTACAATTCAAACCAACCAAGGCAAACATGCCACAACCTTAGGGAGTTTAACACATCTCCCAAAACAAAACTTTGTTTCCCATTGCCAATTTATCAAAACTAAAGTGTATGAAAACTTCACCATACATCAGCTTGGACTTCCTTGGATGGACTTAGCTTCCTTGATGCCCGAAAACACCTCAATTATCTGCATTATTGGTAAAAGAGAGCGTAAGCACAAATGCTTAGTGAGACATGCTCTAAAGAAAACCAACACAATAATGCACGTTTAGAAAACACTTTCATCAAAGCTTTAAAACCACATGCTCATCTCTTTCTCATGCTTGAAAAACTTTCAAAGCAAAACTCATTGAAACCACGTGTACCTCTATTCTATCTCATGCATTAAAACCAATACAAATCTCATGGCAAGGCCATTCACATGCTTGTATTGCCAAAGCATTTCTAAACAAATCTCATATGCATATCTCATAGCATAAATCATCCCATCAAAGGTACATGTGTAACAAAAACCATTTCATCATTTATATTGGCATTTAGCATCTCATTAATACTCGGATACGCGGACACATTTCTACACTAGACTCTTCCGGTGGAATCTCGCATCACCGTACTCACTTGTCTAGCAACATAGCATCCGGTGGAATCTCTCATCACCGTACTCACTTGGCGGAATCTCTCATCGCCACAAAGCTTGGGTATTTCACCAAGTCCTACCCGATGGAATGCCCATCATCGGAATATCTCCCTTTGTCTTAACCAAAGAGGACGTACGAATTTTTAGTTTATAGTGCACTCTCATCCTATTGATCGATCAATTATATCCGGTAAGTTTCTCAACATCTATGCCAATATAATGTGTTAAAACATCATCACACCTACTGTTTTTCATGCAATATAACTCAAAGGTTTTCTCACCACATTTCAAATCATAAAACATACTTTGCTTCAAACCAAAAGCTCAAATCTATTCAATGCAACATGCCATCTCATGACATCTCTACAAGCATAATCTCATGCTCTAAATCATGCATAAAAACAGTAGGAATTTATCAATCTCAAACCATGAGCATGTAAAAGCATTTTAGGGGCAAACACCACTTTAGAGAGACCAAATAAAACCATACTTACTTCCGGATTTAGGAAGGTGTTTCAAACCTCTCCTAAACCCCCAAACCTTGTATTTTTGTCATCATGGACTTCTAAACCAATCGCACTCACCGATTTCGTTTTGCTTGCTTGCCGAAACGCCAATTAAGCTTCCGGATCAACACCAAAAGTGTCCAAAGATGTCTCCCCTATTTTAGATACATAAAAGCAGAGGATTAATGCATCATCATGCATTGAAATCTTTAGCCAACACTCCAAAACTCGCTGCTCTACCTAAACCCAACATTTCGGCTACCAAACACAACCAAAATCACCTCCAAACTCTTCCAAAACATAACCCAGCCAAGACCCATCACTTCTAAACATTTATAAACATCAATTTTCAACAAAAACAACCCTAAACTCGTCCTTATACCTCCCGCTATAACAGAACACCAAAAACACCTCAAAAACCACCATTTTCATAAGCAAAAACTTAGGAAACACAACCTTTTCGGGATTGGATTGATAAAACCTCATTTCTAACATCATTTAACATCCAAAATACATTAGAAAACCATCTCAAAACAGAGCCCAATCAATTACAACGAAAATCCTCAAGATCTCTCCCAAAATCTTGAGATTTAAGCCAAAATCTTGTTTCTAACATTAAAATCATTCATAAATCTTTAATAAAGGATTGACAACTTGGGAATTTCAGTAAAGAACTGAGTATTTATAGGAGAAGAACAATCTTACATCTAAAAGATGATTTCTCCTTGATTTCGGCATATTTCCATGAAAATACAATGTAGAAATCACAAGGATTTGTTGCAAGATTGATTAGGAATCCTTGAGTAATGAAAATCTCATCAAATGAAGTGAAAATCAAAGTGAATTTTGCTGGAGAAAGAGTGTTTGGATGATAGGATTTTAAGAGAAAAAGAATTGAGAGAAAATTTGAGAAAAGTAGTTATAAAAGTAAAAAGTAGTTAAACACCTTTCTTTTATTTAATTAAATCACTAATTAAATCACCCAAATTAAGGAAAATCTGGAGAAAACATTTTGGGTAAATTAGCTCCTTAAAGATTCAAAGTTTCAATCCTTTACAAAACAGTCACTACTAAACTTTGCAAAAATCGCAATTTGGTCACTACACCGAAATGTAGTATTTCCAAACCTTATTTTCTAAAATTGATTTCACCATTCTCCTATATATATTAAATGATGATTTTTATTTTTAAAGCATCCCGAACTGGGCTTTCCCTAAAACTCCCTTTTATATTCGAACCGATTCTCAGACCGATCCGGTTCAAACCCTAAACTTCTAAGCCCAAAATTGAGGTGTTACATACGTAATTGAAAATCTCACATTAACTAACTTTATTAAGTAATTAATATAAACCCAATTAAATCCATTTAATTAAAAGCCTTTTAAAACACATGTCATATTGAGGAAAGGTCAAATTGACTTAAAGCCCCCTAAAGATTCAATTATTTTGGCTTCCATATTAAAAATCACATTTTTCCCAGTTTTGAAACTTTACAATTTAGTCACTACTCAAAATATCCCATTTTCGAAATCCATTTTTTAAAATTGACTTGACTAACCTCTTAAACATATTTTTACCCCAATTTTATCCTATCTCGGTCCTCGATTTCCTTAAATCACCTTACGCGATTCAAACCATTCCCGACCGGTCCGACCCGATGTCTAAAACATCTAGGCCCAAAACCAGGGCGTTACAACTCTCCCCCACATAGGAAATTTCGTCCTCGAAATTCTTACCTGGTGGAAAGAGATGCGGGAACTGCTTCAGCATGTCTACCTTGTTTTCCCACGTGGCCTCATCAACTCCTCGGTGTCGCCACAACACCTTCACAAGCTCTATCGTCTTGCCACGAAGAACTTTGCTACTCACATCCAGAACCTTCACCGGTTCCTTATCATATGATAGATCCGAATTCAACTCTATCTCCTCAACAGGCATCACATCTGAAGGATCGGATCTGTACTTCTGTAACAGGGAGACATGAAACACATCATGTATCTTCTCCAACTCTGCAGGCAATCTCAACCGATGTGCCACAGGACCAATACACTCCACAATCTCGTAAGGTCCAATGAACCTTTCGCTAAGCTTACCCTTACGCCCAAACCTCATCACCTTGTTCCAAGGCGATACTTTCAGAAACACACGTTCACCCACAACGAACTCAATTTCCTTATGCTTCAAGTCTGCGTAAGACTTTTGCCTATCTGATGCTGCTTTCAAACGCTAAAAACTGAGCTTCACCTTCTCGGTGGTTCCCTTTAGCAAAGCTGGCATCGAAATAAACTTTTGCCCAGCTTCTGCCTAACAGAGCAGGGTCCTACACCTTCTCCCATACAAAGGCTCGTATGAAGCCATTTGAATACTTGCCTGATAACTGTTATTATACACAAACACAACCAACGGCAAGTGCTTCTCCCAAGAACCTTGAAAATTTATCACGCAGCACCGCAACATGTCCTCAAGCACTTGGATCACACGTTTCGACTGTCCATCCGTCTGAGGATGACAAGAAGTACTGAAATTCAACTGTGTACCCAAGGCTTGATGCAAACATTCCCAAAATCGTGCCGTAAACCTCGGATCTCCATCCGACACAATGGACTTTGGCACACCGTGCAACCGCACAATCTCAGCTATGTACAGCTCAGCCAACTTATCCAAGGTATACGTAGTATGCATAGGCTGAAAATGTGCACAGTTCGTGAGCCGATCTACAATCACCCAAACTAAATTTTTCTTTGATGGCGACGAAGGCAATCTTGACACAAAATCCATGGTCATTCTCTCCCACTTCCATTATGGGATTCTCAAAGGGTGCAACAATCCAAAAGGAACCCGATGCTCAGCCTTCACTCGCTGACACACCATGCACTTACTAACGAACTCAGCCACGTCCTTTTTCAACCCCACCTAGTAGTACTCATCTTTCAAATCACGATACATCTTTGTACTACCAGGGTGCATAGCAAAAGGACTACTATGAGCTTCAGTCAGAATAGTGTGCCTTAACTCAACATCATCAGGCACCACTATTCGACTCCCAAAGCACAAAACACCATCAACACTAAAGCTGTAATTCGAAGGTCTACCCTCCGCAATGTCCTGAACATGGGAAACAAGAGAATCATCAAGCAACTGCTTATCTTTGATCAACTAAATCAGAGATGGTTTCACTTGCAATTCTGCAATAAGACCACCATCACGCGATATGCTCAAGCGAGCAAACATCGCTCTCAACTCCACCGCCACTTTCCGACTCAAAGCATCGGCTACAACATTAGCCTTACCCGGGTGATAGTCAATCGTCATGTCATAATCTTTAAGTAACTCTACCCAGCGACGTTGCTTAAGATTCAACTCCTTTTGAGACATGAGATACTTCAAGCTCTTATGATCTGTAAACACAACACACTTCTCACCGTACAGGTAATGCCTAAAAATTTTCAAGGCAAACACCACAGCCGCAAGCTCAAGATCATGGGTAGGGTAGTTGCGTTCATGCACCTTAAACTGCCTAGATGCATAGGCCACTAACTTACCCTCCTGCATCAACACGCAGCCCAACCCAACAATGGACGCATCACTATAGACCACAAACTCCTTACCAGACTCAGGTTGAATCAGAATAGGAGCTTGCGACAAGGTTTCTTTCAGCTTCTCAAAAGCTTATTGCCTCGCATCCGTCCACTCAAAATGAACATTCTTCTGTAAAAACTTGGTCAAAGGTGTTGCTATCTTCGAGAAACCCTCAACGAATCTACGGTAGTACCCAGCTAGACCAAGAAAACTCCGCACCTCCGTAACTGACTTAGGTACCTTCCATCCCATCACCGTCTCTACCTTGTGTGGATCAACGCAAATACCCTCAGCTGACACAACATGCCCAAGAAAGACCACCTCCCTAAGCCAAAATTCACATTTACTCGCTTGGCATACAACTGATTTTCCAGCAATGCTTGCAAAACAATTCTCAAGTGTCTATCATGATCCTCCTCGGTACGCGAATACACAAGGATATCATCGATGAACACCACCACAGACTGATCCAAGAATTCATGGGAAACACGATTCATCATGTCCATGAAAGCAGCAGGCGCGTTGGTCAAACAAAACGACATTACCCAAAATTCATAATGTTCGTACCTCATCTGAAAAGCCGTCTTAGGTACGTCCACACCCTTCACCCTTAACTGATAATACCCCGATCTCAAATCTATCTTAGAAAACATTGAGGCTCCCCAGAACTGTTCAAAGAGATCATCAATTCTAGGCAAGGGATACTTGTTCTTGATCGTCAACATGTTCTGTTGTCGATAATCTATGCAGATTCTCATTGTCCCATCTTTCTTCTTTACAAACAAGACTGGTGCACCCCAAGGTAGCACACTCGGCCGAATGAATCCTCGATCTAACAACTCCTGCAATTGCGTTTTCAACTCTTTTAACTCTTTAGGTGCCATGCGATAAGGAGCAATGGACACCGGAGTCGTATTCTCGTACAAATCTATAACAAACTTCATTTCCCTGTTTGGTGGCAAACCAGGCAATTCTTCCGAAATGACACACGGAAAATCGCGAACAGTTCGGATATCCTGCACACGCACATCCTTGGTGCCAGGATTCATCACATAGGCAAGGTAAACCTCACAACCCAACCTCATCATTTAGTTTGCTTCTAAAGCCGAAATCACATTCGATAAGAATTTCACATTCTCGCCTACTACTACTACTTCATAATCATCAACCAGCTTTAGGGTCACCCTTTTGACATCAAAGTCAACCACCGCCCTATGCTCCGACAACCAATCCATGCCAAGGATTACATCGAATACGTAGAAAGGTAACTCCATCAAATCCATAAGAAAAACATGTCCTTGCATAGATAAAAGGGCATCTCCTAAACAATCTCCTAGCAACTTAATAGGTATATCAAGCAAATGTGCATGCTCACTCAAGATATAAGAATGCGTGGATCCAGAATCAATCAAAGCCAGCAAAGATAAAGACTTGAGAGCAAAGGTACCTGCGATGACATTAGTATCATTGCGCTCCTCATGCTGAGCGTAAACCCTCGCTGGTCCACCTCCCTCAGGTCGAACAGCTACTACATTAGCAATACCTCACTGCCCCTCGTATCTCCTCTGAAAGTTCCCACGGCCTCTCTGAGGTGTAGCTACCACAAGAGCACGTCCTTGGCCACCACCTGCCATCAAAGGACAGTCCCTCCTCATGTGATCCGATGAACCACAATTCCAACACGAGTTCCCTGTCACCACAATAGGAGCTCGAACCTCTTTAATTGTCCGAGGACAATCTCGCCTCAAATGACCACGTGAACCACACGTCCAATACGTGTTCTGTTCAGCCCTCATCCTATCACCCTGAGCAGGTGTACCATGTCCACAATTACCCCGCCTAGCAGCAGGCTGGTACCTCCTATCTCGTCCCCTCTTGTTCCGTCCACCACCGAAACTAGACTCAGCTGCTCTCTTCCCAGAGCTAGAACCAACACCTCGAGTGGACAAACCCAAATTTTGCTCGATGTCATTTGCTCGACAAACAAGCACATCAAAATCAGTATAGTATGCAGCCAACATATACGTCTTAACTTCCTGTACCAACCCGTACCGAAAGCGATCACATCGGTGCCTCTCACTAGGTACCAACTCAGGAGCATTTTGGCTCAAGCGTACGAACTGGACCTCGTACTTAGCCACAGATAGGTTGCCCTGAACAAGCGACATAAACTCCTGTTTCTTTTCATCAAAGTATCTCACCCCTAGATACTTCCTCTTGAAGGCACCTCTGAAAAACTCCCAATCAACCTCATTGGGTTCCATACCAGTTGTGGCAGTCGTCCACCAGCTGTAGGCATCGCCTTGCAACAAAGATACTGTGCATCCCAACTTGCGCACATCATTACAGCCCATCTGATCCATGATATGGATCGTGCTCGCTAACCAAGCCTCGGACGCCTCAGGAGACATACCAAAGAACTCCACAGCTCCTAGGCTCCTCAACCTCTCCAACGGTAAGCCTGCCCAGCTACAGGGGCCTGTACATACGATCCGACAACAGCAGCCTGAAACGCCCCGTTGATCGCCTGAACCAGTGGCGCCAAATCACCCAAACCAGGACCAGCATGTCCTTGCTGCACCTGCTCCCTACCTCTAGGTTATGGCGGAGGAGGTAGATTTCCACCAGGAGGGACATCAGCCCCTTGCTCACCCTGGTCACCCTGCTCAGCCGTAGGCACTATCGTATTCGATCTCAGTTCTCTTCTTGGACCCATAATGCTATTTTAACAAAGCATAACAACAAAACAAGTCAAACCATTTAGGCCAACTGCAAGCAAGGATCCAAGTTTACAAAACATTTGACTAGTATAATAAGGCAATGGGCACTCCAATTTCCCTCAGAAAAACATAGCATACATGAAACATCATGCTCAACATGCTTTCCAACATCCAAAATCACCACATGTCAGCATTGCATCTTCACTACGCACTCATATTCATTCCACATGTGATTCACATAAATCAAGCACAACATAATCTTCAAAATTTAACCAATTGCATACTTTTCAAACATCATACTTCAACACATATCAATTTCACATGCCAACATCCCCAATTCTTTCGTAACATGGCTCTGATACCAACAAATGTAACCTCCTTAGCCCGCCCTAGACGCTTGACACGAACTACGAAGATTACACAGGGGAAACTGAAGTTAACCTTGATTAACGACCCTTTTTTTCTTTTTATCTTCTCCAGATACTCAATATTAACCTATATGTTTAGCAAATCAGTTAGGTTAAAACGGCATAATAATCGGAGTTCAATTAGGGGTTCAATTACATACATTTGAATTTTAGAGACTAAACTGTAATTTTCATAAAATACAGGAACTTTAAAGATTTTAAAGTTACAAATCCATAATTAATTATATAACATACCATCAGGTCAAATTTCATCTCAAACAGATAATTCAAACTCATTAAATTAAGCAACCAAAATTCAGGGACCAAAATGCATGAAACAGAAACTTGAAACAGTTCAAAATTCAAACCCAACGGTCAGGCGTTTCGATACAGATGGCCCTGTACCAAAACGGTCGTTTCGAAATAGGGTTGACCGTTTCGATACTCGGGTGCGTTCCGAGACCCGTATCGAAACACCCTCTTCCAGTAGCAAAACTGTTTCGATACGTCCCCACCCGTTCCGAAACCTCTTAGCCATTTCAGGCCTCTATTCCGAAACAGGCAAGGGCGATCTGATACGCCTTGCCCTGCAACAGCAGATTTCACTGGTGTTTCATGTCTTTTCATATCCGAAACGTTCTCGAGACATGCCACAACATGCATACAACTTAATTATGTATCAAGGACCATATCTATGCAACACAAACTATAACATAGCTTCAATCATGCAACCATAAGTACTAAAGGCATGCTCCCTAATTCACCCAAACCACAACAAGCTAAAACAACATTCAAACCAAAATCCAAACATCAAAGGCCATTTACAACTCAAGTATAAGCAATCTAACATGCTCAAAGTAAAGGGAAACATCCTCAACCATTCAAAAGTATAAACCCCACCCATTGCCTTTTATTACACCGAAGTAAAGCCACATACTTTGCAAGATTAAAAGCTTGGATTCTTCTTGCTTACTTGCTGCCTTGAATGCCTAATTTTCTGCATTGATGAAACAAAGAGCGTAAGCACAAAGCTTAGTGAGGATCGTTAAATAAAACTCATCAATGCATGTCAAATAACTTGTAAAACCACCACTTTGCAACACATGCCTTTTCATAAAACATGTCTTCTCAAGACATTAGTGCACTTTATAAACACATGCTCAATGCATCATTTTAAAACATCAAATAAGCCTTTGCTTATGCTTTACCAAGCATCTCATGCATTCTTGCATCATTTACAAGCATCTCATGCTTAACATTAGTCATTTACATTATATTGGCTCACAAGTGATAATACATAAACCATTTCAACACAAGACACAATCGGATACGCGGATTACAAGCGTTGTCCCACACGCTTCATACACACTACCAGACTACACAAGGCTAACACACGAGAGCAACCCTCCATCATTGTGACACCCGTGGTGGAGTATAACGGTACAATCACAACCAGTCAACGCCACTCATCGGTAGTTGTATAATTCCACTAATGAGAGCACGGGACAAATAACACAAGATCTACACATGGAATTAACATCCACCGTTGTGATCTTAACCTCAATCGTTAGGGTACTTAATTGAGTATACGATACAATCAGAACCCCTCGACATCCAAGGAGACTTTATTCACGGTGCACCCAATCCTATAGCCGGCTAACTATATTAAAATAAAGTAACCAAAAACTATTTAAATCACTTGCCAATATAATCATTTAACCTCCTTAATCCACTGTTTTACAAGCATAACCGCAATGCCATTTCCACAAGCATAAAATGTTTAACATCATATGCATTCAACACATGAAAACCAAAGATCACTTACCTAGTGCATCCTTAACATAATGGCATTAAAATCTAGCATTAAACCATGCTTAAACATGATTAAAAACAATAAACAAGACCACATTCATCTCAAAGCATTTTCATCAAAACATAGCACATTTCCAAGAGAGAACATTCGAACCACTTACTATTGAGCTTAGCTAAGTGTTTCAAACTTACACTAAGCTCCCCAAGACCACGCCCAAAGCGTTACAAAGCAGGAAATTGCATTTCCACTCACCGATACGCGAAGCCTTGCTCGCCGACAAGGAATTTACCCTTCCGGAGCCTCCAACAACACCTCGTTTGCTTCCGTATCAGGATCCCCTATTTTCACATCATCCAAACAGATATCTAAATGCATTAAAATGCATTTCAACACCAGCAATGATTCACAAAGTCGTTGCTCAACCAAACTACACCAAATTACCCATCCAAAACAACCGAAAACTCAATCGATTGCTTCCTAAAAAAAGCCCAGCAAACATACATCACTTCCAAACAATTATCAACATCAAAAAACATCTAATAAACAACCTAACTCATCCTTATACCTCCAGCAAGCAAGATTCCACCATTTCACCCCAAAATCTCACTCAAAACAACCAAGAAACTCAAGGATCTCAAGGATTTTGGGATCTATGTTATCAACACCTCATTTTAACATATAAAACAACTTAAAACTCAATTAAAATCAACACAAAACAGAGCCTAATTCAACAAGTCCGAAAATTAAGATTTCAACCATGTTTTTACAAGATTTTGATCTCCAATCAAAACTATAATGAAAACTCAACCAAAAATAGTATTTAGAAGCCAAATATCTTGGGAATTTCAATAAAGAACTTAGATTAGAGGTTGAGAACCGGATTTACCTCCAATCCTTGCTTCCCTCAATGAATGGCAAGCTTTCCTTAGCAAAATCTTGAAGGATTAGAAAAGATTTCTTGAAAATGGTTTAGAAAATGTTGAGAGAGTTTTTGGGAGAAAGAATTCTGAAAAAATATGAATGAATTTGTGTTTGGCTGAAAATGAGAAAGAGTTGGTAGTTACGTAATTGAAAATATCACATTAACTAACTTTATTAATTAATTAATATAAACCCAATTAAATCCATTTAATTAAAAGCCTTTTAAAACACATGTCATATTGAGGAAAGGTCAAAATGACTTAAATCCCCCTAAAGATTCTATGATTTTGGCATCCACATTAAAAATAACATTTTTCCCAGTTTTGAAACTTTATAATTTAGTCACTACTCAAAATGTCTCATTTTCAAAATCCATTTTGTAGAATTGCCTTGACCAACCTCTTAAACATATTTTTAGAGGATTTTAGCAATTTTTACCATAATTTTATCCTATCTTGATCCTCGATTTCCTTAAATCACCTTACGCGATTCGAATCGTTCCCGACCGGTCCGACCCGATGTCTAAAACATCTAGGCCTAAAACCAGGGTGTTACATGTTGGCTGGGCTTGGTTTAGGAAGCAATCGATTGAGTTTTCGGTTGTTTTAGATGGGTAAATTGGTGTAGTTTTGGTGAGCAACGAGTTTGTGCTTAGTTGATGGTGTTGAAATGCATTTTAATGCCTTTGGATCACTATTTTGATGCTCTAAAAATAGAGGATCTTGATCCGAAAGCATGTGAAGCATTTTTGGAGGCTTTAGAAGGGTGATCTTCGCGTCGGCAAGCGAGGTTTCATGTATCGGTGAGTGGAAATGGAATTTCCAGCTTTGTAACGCTTTGAGAGTGGTATTGGGAGCTTAGTGTAAGTTTGAAACGCTTAGCTAAGCTCAAGAGTAAGTAAATCGAAAGTATCTCTCGAATTGTACTATGTTTTTGTTGGAAATGCACTTGCATTAAATGTGGATTGATTACTATTTTAAAGCATGTTTTGAGCATTGATGCTGCTGGTTTTTAATGCCATTTTCTTAAGGATGCACATGGTAAGTGATCCTTGGATATATGTGATTAATACATTTGGTTTAAGCATGTTTATGCTTGTGACAATGACTTTGTGATTTATGCTTGTAAAACAGTTGAATAATGATGGTAAATGATTATATTGGCAAGTGATGGAAATGGTTTTAGGTTACTTTAATCGGAAATAGTTAGCCGCATATAGGATTGGGTGCACCGTGAATAAAATCGCCTTGGATGTCGAGGGATTGTAATTGTACAATACACTCCATCCAAGTACCCTAACGATCAAGATTAAGATCACAACGGTGAATGGTTTAATCTCGTGTGTAGATCTTGTGGTATGTGTATCGTGCTCTCGTTAGTGGAGTTATACAACTACCGATGAGTGGTGTTGAGGGGTTGTGATTGTACCGTAAAACTCCACCACGGTTGTCACAACGGTTGATGGTTTAATCACGTGTGTGGGCCTTGAGGGTCTGATAGTTTGTATGAAGCGTGTGGGACAACGCTTGTAATCCGCGTATCCGATTGTGTCAATTGTGTTGGTTTTGATATGGATTGTTAATGATCACTTCCAAGCCAATATAATGATGTTGAGAAATGAATTAATCAAGTGATTCTTGGGAATAATGCTAGAATGCATGTGATGCTTGGTTTAAGCATGAGCAAAGGATTTTGCTATTATCTTAATGATGCTATGAGCATGTGGTTTTAAAAGTGCATTGATGCTTTAAAGAGCATGTTTTAAAGGAAGTCATATGTTGACAAATGATGATGTTTTGGTTTTACAAAATGCATTGATGAATGTTTGGTTTTTAGCGATCCTCACTAAGCTTTATGCTTACTCTCATTTATTTCATCAATGTAGAGAATTGAGCATTAGAGGCAACAAGAAAGCAATGGGGAAATCCAAGTATTTGGCTAAGCAATGTATGTAGTTTTACTTTAGTGTAATAAGAGGCAATGGGTGGGATTTCTACTCTTGGTTTGTTGGGTGATGTTAAACCCTTTATGCATTTTGGTTTATGTTATTCGACTTGTAAATTGTCCTTAATTGGGTTATGGCCTTGCTTATGGTATTTTGAATATGCTATGATTTATATTTTAAAGCATTCTTGAGTAGCTAAAGCCTCACCTTGAATTATCATGCTTGTTGCTTATGTTAAGTTGTTTGTTGATGCTTATGTGTTTGGTAAGTAGTTTATAACATGTATCATTGATTAGGACTTGCTAAGACGTTGTTGAATGTGTTTTGAGGGCTACTGAAAATGCAATTCTGGTAAGCGTATCGATACTCGGGTTTGAGTATCGGTACACTAAGGCAGATTTTACGCTTTTCGGTACAGGGGTATTGGTACGGATTGCCCGCATATCGATACACGTAGGCCAAGTTTGAAGGCCGTACCGATACATGGAGAAGTGTATCGATACGCTCTTCCCATCTTTTTCTTCTGCCAACTCGCGTATCGATACGGGCTAAGGTGTACCGATACGGGGTCGTTAATTTTAGTTAATGTAATCTTTTTAAGCTTTGAATTGTTGCATTTTGGTCCCTGGTTGTTGTATGTTCAATTGGTTTAGTTTGGCTGATCCATTTGAGCTTAAATTTGGCATGTTGGCATGTTACATGACTAATTAAGGATTGGTAACTTTAAAATCTGAAAAGTCTCTGTATTTACTTGAAATTACATTTTCGTCCCTAAAAGTCAAATGTATGCAATTGAACCCCTAATCAAACTTCGATCGTTGTACCGTTTTCGCCTAATCACTTTTCTGAACATATAGGATAATAATGTGCATCCAGAGAAGATAAAAAAGGTCATTAATCGAGGTTGACTTTAATGAGTTGACTTCAGTTTTCCTTGTGTAATCTTCTGAGTTCGGGTCGGGCGTCTAGGCTGGGCTAAGGGGGTTACATTTGTTGGTATCAGAGCCAGGTTATGAAAGAATTTGGGATGATGGTAAGTGAAATTGGTATGTTTTGATGTTTGATTCATTGTTAAATGGCATGTTGTTTGAAAAAGCATGTTTTTGGTCGAATGTTGGTGTTCATGCCATGCTTGGTTGATATGAATCACATGTGAGTTAGATATGATCGTAAGTTGATGATTTGAAGCATGGTGAGTATGATATGTTATTGTATGCTATGTTATGCTTAAGGAAATCGGGGTGCCCATTGCCTTATTACACTAGTTAAATGTTTTTGTGAACTTGGATCCTTGCTTGAGGCTGGCCTAAATCATGGTTTGATTTGTTTTTGTTATTATGCCTTGTTAAAAATAGCACAATGGGTCCAAGTAGAGAGCTTAGATCGTATACGATTGTGCATGCGGTTAAGCAGGGCAATCAAGGTAACCAAGGGGCTAAGGTTCCTCCTGGTGGGAACTTACCTCCTATGCCACCACCTAAAGGTGGAGAACCGGAGCAACAAGGACAGGCTGGTCCAGTTTTAGGTGATCTAGCGCCACTGGTTAAGGTGATCACCGGAGTGTTTCAGGCTATGGTAGCCGAGGCGCATGTTCAGGCACCTGCAACTGGACAAGTGGGTTTGCCTTTGGAGAGGCTAAGGAATTTGGGAGTGGTCGAGTTCCATTGTATGTCTCCTGAGGCATCAGAGGCATGGTTGGCTAGCACGATCCGTATTATGGATCAGATGGGATGCAGCGATGTGCGCAAGCTGGGATGCACAGTTTCTTTGCTCAGGGTGACGCTTATAGTTGGTGGACGACTATCACCGCTGGAATGGAACCCAATGAGGTAGATTGGGCGTTCTTCAGAAGTGCCTTGAAGAGGAAGTATCTTGGTGTGAGATACTTGGATGAGAAGAAGCGCGAGTTCATGTCGCTTGTTCAGGGAAATCTTTCTGTGGCAGAGTACGAGGTCCAGTTCGTACGTCTAAGCCAGTATGCACATGAGTTGATACCGAGTGAGAGGCATCGTTGTGATCGCTTCCGATATGGGTTGGTGCAGGAAGTAATGACCTATATGTATGCTACAGACTACACGGATTTTGATGTGCTTGTATGTCGAGCTAAGGACATCGAGCATAATTTGGGTCTGTCATCTCGTGGAGGTGGTTCCAGCTCTGGTAAGAGAGCAGTTGAGTTTGGTTCCGGTGGTGGACGGAACAAGAGAGGCTGAGATAAGAGATATCAACCTGCTGCTAGGCGGGGTAACGTTGGGGAAAGGTGCACCGGTTCAGGGAAACATGATGAGGGCGGAAAAGAACACGTGCTGGACGTTTGGGTCCTGGTTGTTGATGGAGGATGATGTAGTTTTGTGATGCTGGAGATTGTAATGCAAGGTTAAGCATTAAACCTCGATATTACTTTTGTTAGGAGCAGGGGATGTGGATTCGATAGCTTCGGAGAGAGTTTCGGTTGATCCGGAGGCTTGATTTTCTTTTCGTCAAGGCAAGCGATGTGTTTCGGTGAGTGGAATTGGTTTTAAAGCTTTACAGAGGTTTAAAAGCAAGGTTTGGGGCTTTAGATTAAGCTTGAAACGCTAATCTAAGCCTGAAAGTAAGTATAATTGGTTTCGCTCTCGGTTCTCGGCTTTTCCCAATGTTTCGGATTATCATGCTCAAGTTTTGATGAAAGATTTGTTACGTACTGTTGTGCACGTTTTTATGAATTGTGAAATGATTCATGGGATCCCATGTGATTGATTTATGCTTTTGAAAAGACTATGTCTTGTTGATAAAATGCTATGCATTGAGTATGCTTTAAAATGGGATGAGATATGATTTGTGTTTATGCATTGAAAATAGTAGGGTAACATGGTTTTAATGTAACACCCCCTTCCCGACCTGGTTGAGAACCGAGTCAGAAAGTGCTACTGGTGAACAGTACGGTGATCGGTGCGATAAAATTTTAATTCATAAACAATACATGAACAATGTTTTACTATAAATTATTACTGAATATACATCTTAGTCCAATTTATCCATTATGAAACAATAATTAATCATCTAGGACTAATTCATAGCTATTACAAGATTTAGGGTGTAACCCCCTTAACCCGGCCTAGACGGTTGACCCGAATTAAGAAAGTCACACGGGGAAAACCAAAGTCAACCCGAAAGTCAACCTTGATTAACGACCCTTTTTTTTTTTCCTTTTTAATCTTGTCTAGATGCACATTACACCTAAGTGTGACCATACAACCAACATACTAAAAGATCACAAACATCAGAGATCAAACAGGGACCCAATTGAGCAAATTACAACTTTAGGGACCAAATTGTAAATTCTGTTAAATTAAAGGACTTAATCCAAATTGAAGTTACCAACTTGAAATTAATCAGGTTTCATGCTTCTCTGTGAAATTTCAGCTCAAAAGGACATCCACAGCTCATACAATTGCACAAACAAGATTCAGGACCAAAATGCAAACCATTCAAAACACATAACTGCCAATGTCAGCCCCCAACGGTCGACCGTTCCGAAACGGGGGACAGCCCGTTCCGAAACGCGGGGCCGTTCCGAAACAGGCATAGCCCGTTTCGAAACGGGGGTCTGGCAGAGGCTTACTCGTTCCGAAACGGCCCTCCCCGTTTCGGATGCCTGGGTTCATGCAAGGCACCCGTTCCGAAACGGGGCACCCAGTTCCGAAACGCCTGCACCAGAATGCTCCAAAACTCAACTTTAATCATGCAATTACACACTCAAACATGCTCCTAACACTACCAACTTTGCCAACATGCAATTTAACATATAAACAACATATTAGCATCAACAATTCATCCATTCATCATCATATGCAAAAAGCCCCAATTCTAGATGCATGCTTCCTACACAAGCTAGGCATACAAACACCAAACTTACAAAGCAAGCATATAAGGTTCCAATTCAAAAGCCAGCAAACACATCAACATTAAACATACTTAGGGAGTCTCCAACACCTCCCAAAACATACACATTGGTCCCCCATTGCCAAATCATACAAAAGCTAAAATGTTTAACAAAACCATCCATACATTGAGCTTCACTTGAACTAGATTGCTTGACCCTTCTTGCTGCCCTCAAGGTACTTTAATGCTCTGCATTATTGAATTCAGAAAACGAAGAGAGCGTAAGCAAAAGCTTAGTGAGGAAAGCTCTTAAAAACCATTCAATAATGCAATTCAAAACATTTACAAAACATGCTTTAAATCAACCATTTTCACATGCTCAAAAGCATTCATAACAAGCAATCTCATGCTTAAACATAAACATAAAAACAAGCATCTCATGCTTCTCAATATCCTCAACATGTCATATTGGCTCAAGTGATACATTTCCATTTATTAAAACAAGTTCATCAACTTCCCAAGGACTTTTAAACACCTTGGCCCCAAGGACTTTTAAACACCTTGGCCTATGGACTTTTAAACACCATAGAAGTAACCCATCAAGGACTTTTAAACACCTTGATCCCAAGGACTTTTAAACACCTTGGCCATGGACTTTTAAACACCATGAATGAAACACATCAAGGACTTTTAAACACCTTGATCCCAAGGACTTTTAAACACCTTGGCCTATGGACTTTTAAACACCATAGAAAGGATCACCTAAGGACTTTTAAACACCTTAGTGTCCGCAACATGAACCATCCAAGGACTTTTAACCACCTTGATGTTCATAAGTAACAAGGCTCACTCAAGGACTTTTAACCACCTTAGTGACCTTAACATTTTCAAAACATCACTTGCCAATATACATCATTTTCATCATTTACAACACTGTTTTAAAGCATAAAACCAAGCCATATTCATCATGCATTTCAAAGCATTAAACCACACCATTTCAATGTATAAAAGCAAGGCACTCCTACCTAGAGCTACCTTCAACATATGGCTTACAACAACAGCAAAACCCATGCTAAAACATGCTTTCAAAACAGTATGTAAAACATGCAAATCATCATTTTGCAATACATCAAAATCATGGCCACCACTAGAGAGAAAATCCGAAAACTTACACTCGAGCTTAGCAAAGTTGTTTAGACTTAGACTAAGCTCCCAAGACATTGGTTTCAAAGCCGAAAACCCAATTTCACTCACCGATTCCACTTCGCCTCTTGCCGAAGCACGAATTCAAGCTTCCGGATCAACAACTCTTGGATCCAAAGATGCCACCCCTGCTTCAACACATCAAAGCAGTAAATCAATGCATCATCATGCATCAATTACCTCAATGAAAGCACTCAAACTCGCTGCTCTCATCCATCCTCCATTTTCGGCCACCAAACACAACCGAAAATGCATCAAAACCACTTCCAAACATAACCCAGCCATAAACCAGCAAAACCTCACTTCTATTAACATCAATCAACATCTAAAAACAACCTACAAACATCCTTATACCTCCAGCAACAACAGATCCACAAGATCACCACAAAAACTACCTTAAAACACAAGCTAAACTTAGGAATCTTAACCTATCCGGGATTGCATCAATCAAGACTCATTTCCATATCAATTTAATGATCAAATAACATCAAAAACACTTCTCAAAACCCAGATTTAACAGATCAAACGAAAATCAATTGAAATCATCAAAATCTTGCTCAATTAGCCAAGATTCTTAAATCAACTTACAAACCTTTAATTAAACATACATTTAGGATTGAAAACTTTAGGAATTTCATTAAAGAACTTAAAGTTCAGAGGAGAATCGTTCATACCTCCAAACTTGTGATTTCTCCACTTTTTGGAATGAAAACCTTGTTGAAACTTGTGGCAAATGAGTAGGTTTTGAAGATATGTTGATTTGCAATCAAATGAAAGTTGAAAGGAAGAATTTAGGTGAGGAAATCAGATTAGAATCTCTGGAAATGGTGATGTTTGGTTGGAGAGAAAAGGAGAAGAGAAAATAGGAAGTTAGCTGGGAAAATAGAGAAAATGAAACTTCCCTCCACTTTGATATCTTTAAAATCAGATTTTAGGATTAAAATATCTTAGAAAAATCTGGAGAATTCAATTTTGGGCAAATAGCTCCTTAAAGATTCAAAGTTTCAATCCTTTTTAAAACAGCCACCAAATTTGCGAAAATTACATTTTGGTCACTAGCCAAAATGTCAACCTTCCAAAACTCATTTTCCAAAATTGTTTTCACAGTTCATCAATATATATTAAAAGATGATTTTAGAACATTTTTCCATATTTTTAATGCAACCCGAACTAGGCTTTCCTAAATTAGCCACTTACGATTCGAACAGCACTTTGACCAAACCGGTCAACGCTCAAAACTTCTAAGCCCAAAACCGGGGCGTTACATAGGGACTAAACTGTAAATCTGACAATTTAGATTTTCTTCGACACAATTGACTAAATCACAATGAAATTCAATACAATAATAGCAGTTCTATAAATTTTCATTCCATTCAGAGTTCATTTACTCATCCAATTGAGTCATCATAACTTCAGTGACTTATCTGTGAACAATGTAAACCTTCAATCTATGCCTTTCAACCAACTTAACTAACCATGTGACGAAACACCTTGATGTCGTTTCGGTACAACTGTACAATGATCAACCTGGGTTGACTTTGCCCATAACCCGTTTCGATACAGGTAGGCCCTGTTTCGGTACGGGTTGACTTACGTTGACTTTAACTATTGACTCGTTCCGATACAGGTTAGGCCCCTATCAAAACAAAGAAGTCCAGTGGCAAAATGTTCTGATACAGCTCCAAACTGTACCGATATGCCTTGTACCTTGGGTTCAAATATGCTTAACCGTATCGATACGCCATTACCCCGTATCGATACAGCCTAACTTGTAATGACAGATTTTTGCTGGTTTTTAATCGAATTGACCTACCAAACGGTGTTCAAATGCAATGAAACTTTACATACAATATTTCAATGCTATAAACTACTGGCATGACAAATGTTTTGATCATTCGAATACGTTTACTAGGTTTTTACCTATGTGAGCCATATATGCAATTTTTACCATCTTTTAACCACACCAAAGATCACTTTAGGGCCTTTAACTACATTACAACTTATACACATTACAAGCATACCAAAATCGGCACGAAAGACTAGTTCAACAACTTTTCCACCTTCCTAAGAGTTCATAAGGTCAAAATACATTACTTTTGGCTTGTAGTGACTTGTCTTGCTACGACTTATCCGATCTTCCGCAATGGTCGATTCTTTAACCTGAAATGCATGAGATGAGACACATTAGGCATACTTTGCCTATTGAGGTAATAATATACAATATAAATATCAATGAGTGATGCATGTACATATACTCATGCTTATCAATATCAATGTCATGCTCCAATATACAATGTTTAACATGTCATATTCATTATTAACCCTTGGATTGGATCAAGATAGTGGATACACAAATTCCTCCGCCTCGCCAAATCAATAAATGGTCTAGTCCCTCCGCCTCGACAATGACCAAGTACAATACGCATCCCTCTGCCTCGCCAAATCAATATAGATCGTAGCCTTAGGACCGTAGTCCACTCGTACACTTAGCTCATGAATATATGATGTAACCCCCTCGTCCCGGTCCGGACGTTTGACCGATCCGAGTAGGCTACACGGGGAAAACCGATGTGAAACCCGTTAAGGTCCCACCTCGGTTAGCAATCCTAGAAAATTTCTTTTATTTATATCTTGTCTAAAGTCATTCTTAAGTCATATATGGAACACGACAGCGGAAACACAAGCAACATATCAACGACCATCCAAAACAGCACTTTAAAACAGCCCATTTTCCCTTTTTAAGCAGGCCGTATCGATACACCTGCAGAGGTTATCGATATGCCTTGACCAAGGTCAACTGCCTTCCGTCAACTCAGAAAGACCGTATCGATACACCCTTCTCGGTCAACATCTCGCGATCAACGAGACAAACCCGTAGCGATACGCTAAGAGCATGTACCGATACGCCAAAGTCTCACCAAAATCTCAAATTTCCAGTGAGCTTTGGGCGTATCGATACACCACCGAGTATCGGTACACCAAGCCAAAACTAAGTTCTAAAGGGCAAGAACATATCGATACGGCCCTTAGGCGTATCGATACGCCCTGCACTGCAAGTCTCCAAATTTTAGCAAAACGATTTAAGACTCGACTCTAGATGCGATTTACGACTCCCCTAGCCACAAACAACATACACGCAACCATAAACAACCATGATGTCAACATACATGGCAGTGAAAACGAACAAGGATCATGCATCTAAAAGATTCATACATTCACTCAAAGGAGACAAACTTAGCACATAAAGGTTCATGCCTTAGAAACAAAACTTATAGGCATTCATGACATGCAACATAAACAAGGTTTACAATTCAAGCAAAGCATCCAAAGCCAAACCAACATCAACATACATCAAAGCTCAACTCAACAACACCTATCCCATTGCTTGACTATTACTATCCACAATTTAAAGTTCATACTTGAGCTAACCAAAAGCGACACTTGGAGGCCCCTTCCTTGCCCTTTCCACCCACAAGCTACTGATCTGCATTGTCGAACAAGAAGGAGCATAAGCATAAAAGCTTAGTGCGGGTAAGCTCATAAAACAAACCTCGACAATGCAGGGTCCAAGCACGAGCAACAACCAAGATGAAATGCATGATCTTACCTCCGATCCACAAGAGCCAAAATATACATGCTGCATGAACATATAATCAACACTATGCCATGATCAACAATTCATAAGCCCAACACACGAAAATACATATATCAATGTATTAACAAAAACATACATCAATCCATATTGGAATCACATTTCATATCATATTGGCACATATATAATCTCATATTGGCACCTAGTTATGACTCGAATACGCGGATAACACGTTGGAACGCACTTCCAACACAACCATTACCTTCGGTGGGATTACACTCATCACCGGTTCTCGCAGGGGGATTCCACTCATCCTCACGCCCCGTCGATGGGATTCCACTCATCACCGACTAATATATAAAGATTTCCGGGTGAACTCGTACTCCTCCTTGGTGACTTAACGCCACCAAAGCCACGCGCGAATTTGACGCTCGTGTGCACACTAACATCCTAATGATTGATCATTGTACCCAAGCATGCTAGTGCAAATATTAAACACAGTCCATAACCTTTCACAACATCATTTCCTATCAACTTCCGTGCTTAACACGTACTCACCATGATCACTATCATGCACAATTTACAATCAAAACCACATGCATAACAATGCATCAACCATGCCTCAACAACATGTATAACACAATATACATAATTACTATAACCACAAATAAACAAGAGGCATAACAAACAATTAGGAGTTCAACCAAAAGCTTCCTAAACTAAGCTTGAGATTAGGCTACCACACTAATCTCAACTCTAGGTAGGTTTACCAAGCCCAACCTAGGTCCACATGCTTGAATCAATATTTAAAACCATTTAAAAACAGTAACCACTCACCGATCACTCCATTTAGCACAAGCCGACTAGCCTACCAAGCATCCAAGTTCCGGATTCAAGCCCGAAGCTTCTCCATTGTCTTCTCTTGCTTATAACCATTCAAAAACAATACATTAGCCCCAAAATCAGCCACAAACCCAAAGTTTAACACCAACACACAAATCCACTACAATTCTCACAATTCAAAGCCAAGTTCACTCTTCAAACTCTCATTTTCGTACTTCCACAAAGACCCATCAAAACTCAGCAATGTAGTCATCCAAAGCACTCTTAAACATGTTCAAAACACTACCAAAACATAATATAACCATCAACCCCCAATTTCCAACATCAAACACACCCACAACTAACCCTAAAACCCTTCCAAGAACCCCTCAAAACCCAAATCCGAAAATCAGTTTAAAACAATGTAAAAATCTAGTATGTTGGACCTCTTGGGTTAATATTAACTTATCTATTAACAAAGAATCAAAAGCTCAAACAATGGATGGTAAAGTTTGCATTCTTTTCTTCAAAAATCCAAAAACAAAAAACTCTAAATAATGAATTTCAATGAAAACTAAAGGTATGGGAAGAAAGAGGAAGTTGAGGACAAAAAGAATTTGTTGTTACCTTTGCAAGAGCTCCAAAAATGAAGGCAAGATTTTATGGAAAGCAAAATGGGAGGAGGGGGAGTATTTCACGTTCAAAGAAAACAAAGGGGGAAGAAGATCGTGAAATGGGGTTTTGTTTATCTTTTATTTTATTAGGCTATTTCAAAAATCCCCCAATATTACAACTTTGCCATTAATGAGGTGGCAATCTCATTTATTCTAAAATCCATGGGATTTGATTCCCAAAACAATTTTAGTCCAACATAAATGTTTGTTTCGAATATATAAAGCCCAAAATAATATTCCATTATTTTTAAATTTTAAAACTGAAACCGGACCATTATTTTAATATTATTTTCATCAGACCCCCAAACCCGGGTGTAACAACTCTCCCCCACTTAAGGAAATTTCGTCCCCGAAATTTATCGGACAGGAAGAGCCTCGAAATCTACTCCTCCACACTTCCCTTTTCTTCTCACCACAACATTCTAACCAACTCGATGGACTTACCACACAACACTAGCTATCGATGCTAAGATCTCAACTAGTTCTCCATTGCATGCCAATCTTAAACTCAACTCAATCTCTTCAACAACATAGCTCGAGACAGATCTGATTCAGACTTCCGAATCTTAAATACACGGAACACATTACAAAACCCTTCCTAACTCTGGTGGTAACCGCAACAAATAAACAATAGAACTAGCCCGATTCACAATCTCATACAACACTGTTTGAATACTTGACCCATAACTTTCTCTAACTGATCATCTGACTTCAACAGGTAACCAAACACTATGCAGACGTCATCAAAAATCTAGTTGAAATTTCGAATCTCTATTACCCACTTTCATTACGAATCTTCCACGGATGTAGCAAACTAGAAGAAAACCGATGCTCGACCTTGACACGCTGGCAAATTACACACTTACTTTCATACTGAACCACATTATTCATCAATTCAATCCAGAAGTACCTATCTTCAACCCACAATACATCTTTATACTACTCATATGCAATACATATGAACTGCCGTGTGCTTCGGCCAAAACAATACGTCTCAGAACACTATGTCAATCGGCACAACTATTCTGTCTCTGAAAATGCAAACTCTATCAACTCTAAAACTGTATTCTGACGGTCTTCCTTACACTATGTCTTGCACGTGAGGTGCCAAGAAATTGTCTTGCAACTGCTTCTCATTAAGTATTCTGACTCAATGTAGGTTTAACCCGAAACTCGGCCACAGAACCACTATCATTTGATAAACTGAATCTAGCGAACATAGCTCGCAACTCACTACAAATGTATCAACAAATATAACTCGGAACATCGGTTACTACGTTGACTCTCTTCGGAAGGTACTCAATCTTGGGATCACGGTCTTCAAGTAGCTCTAACAACTTCTTTTGTTCAAGTTTCAACCCTTCCTAAGTCGTCAAATATTTCAAGTTCTGATGATAAGTGTATATACTGTGTATTTCTTACTCTACAAGCTTTGTCTCTAAGTCTTCGAAGCAAATACAACTGTAATTAACTCTATGTCTCGTGTCAGATAATTCTTTTCTTGGTCTTTCCACTATTTCGATGAATAGGCCACAATCTTTTGACTTGCATAAGCACACAACCTAACCCTACACGTAACGCATCACTATAGTTCACATTTTCTTTCTCTAACATTGGCTGGATCAAGGTCTAAGCTCTCATCGAAGTTTCTTTTGGTTTCTCAAGGGCTCGTTGTCTCGCATCTGACCACACAACTAAACATTCTTTTGTAGCAATCTGTCAAAGGAGCAGCTATCTTCGAAAGACTATTTACAATCCTCTAAAAGTAACAATGCTAGACCTAGGAACTATAGATACCAGTCGCAGTCTTCGGTTTATTCCAACTCACATCTTCTTCTGCCTACTTGGGATTTACTCTAATACGCTCGGCTGATCTACATGTCCTAGGAGAACATCTTCCTTGACTCGGAGTTCACGTTTTCTCAACTTGGCATACAACTGATTTTCTAGTAAGATCTACAACACTAACTCCAAGGCTTGTCATGACTTTCCTCGGCGTGTGAATATACCCATGTATCATCTATGAGGACTACTACAACTGATCAAAGAGCTCAGTAAGTATTCTACTCGGCATCTCTATAACAGTAGCTAACACACTAGTCGAAAAAGAAAGCACAACCCAGAACTCAAAGTAACCCTATCTTGCCTCCAAAAGCTATCTTCGGTACATCAACCTCTCTCACTTTCAACTAATAGTAATCAGATCTCAAATTAATCTTCGAAAAGACTAGAGCACACCCTAACTGATCAACAAATCAATGATGCTCGGAAACGGTCACTAACTATCCACTGCCAATTGTTTCAACTACCTGTAATCTAAACACATTTTCGTATTGTCATCTCTCTTCTTCACAAGTGGTACTGTCATACTCTAAGATGATGTACTAGGCCTAATCAATCTAAGGTCTAACAAATCTCGTAGTTGATTCTTCAACACTCTCAATTTTTTCGGGAACCATAAGATATAGAGCAATTAGACAGGAGCAAACTCGGAGACGGTCTCAATAACAAACTATTCTTCCCTGTCAAGAGACAACCCGGTAATTCTTGCCAACACTTTTAGGAAAAACACAAACTATTCTAACATTTTGCGGTCTAATCTTCATTCAAAAATCAAATCCATCATATTTGCTAGGCAAGCCTGTCAACCAAACTTAATCAATCTTTGACCTCTAAAGCTGGATCAACATTCGACAAGAAGTTCACATCCTCACCTACAACTACAGTCTCACAGAAATTTGCAACTTCAAGGCAACTCTCTCTTTGTCTCAACGTATACCCTAGCTTTGTGCTCTACAAGCCAAACCATGCCAAATGTTACATCGAAACCGTAAAAAGACAATTACTTTACATCTACTAGAAACGTGTAACCCTGAACCAACAACAACCATCTTCCGCACATCTTTCCAACCACCACTATCTCACCAAAAGGTCTAGTCACATGCGTCCCTACATCTAAAATCTCTACGGGTATATGAAATTTCTTTGTATGCTCACACAAAAGGACGAATACGCAAAAATTGCAACTTTACATGTACACAGCTGATAGTCTTCGGTTCTCTTGTTTTCAAGCTGGTCCTTCAACATAACTTAACTCTTCAAAACCGTTCTTAGAGCATCTCGAAACCTCAAAATTCAGTTCTGGTCAAACACACAAACAATCATGCTTGAACTTGTTCTATAACATCGGTTCTGACGACTCAAAACATCCCACTACCAAACAATCTAAAGTTAAAGCTCAAGACTTCCTTCTTGGTTCAACTATATCGAAAGTGACTTCATCTCTCCTTCTTGCTGGAAGACAACTCAAACGCACACTGGCCCAATCACACAAATCGATTCCCACTCACGGATACTGACCGGCTGTCTTGTATTAAAACCACAGGCCGAACCCCAACGATCACCAACTAAGGTACTCATATCTACCTCTGACACTTCACCGAGCACATTCAAACTTTGCATGCTCGCTAACAATATACAGAAGTACAGGTTCAGAATCAACTAGAGAAACAAACTCAAAACTGCACCAAGGGCTTATCTACTATAACATCGATACCACTCTGAATCTCACTCATAGGTCTTCACTTCTTTTTACCAACTAATACTAGAATCGATCACATCGTCCCTCGCCAACAAGAATCAATCCCACATACACACGGACTCGAACAAACAAATTGTACCTTAACTCCGGTACAACCATACTTCCCTGACTATAGCGATGAACTCCCTCAACATCATCCACATTCTCAGAAACCATAGCTCACTCTTACCGATTCACGGCCCACTCCTTGGCCTGAAACTTACCAAAAAGCAATAAATCAACAACAACAACAATTTACATACAAACTGGGTTAGCAAAGGAAAGGGTCCAAGTGGCTCAAGTATAATTCCCTCACTTAAAATCTCTTTTTCCGATGTAATAGAAGCAATGTGACTCTACTCTACATGCTTCAAGCAACATACCCACACGATCAAACAACATGCACCAAGCATACTTGATAAACAAGCAAACGTGCTTACATGGCAAGCAAACACCGTGCAATTACAATACAAAATTAAACTTACCTCACTAACCTGGCCAAGGTCTCGGAAACCTTAGGCTCTGATACCAACAAATGTAACCCCCTCTTCCCGGTCCGGACATTTGACCGATCCGAGTAGGCTACACGGGGAAAACCGATGTGAAACCCGTTAAGGTCCCACCTCGGTTAGCAACCCTAGAAAATTTCTTTTATTTATATCTTGTCTAAATGCATTCTTAAGTCCTATATGGAACACGACAGCGGAAACCCAAGCAACATATCAACGACCATCCAAAACAGCACTTTAAAACAGCCCATTTTCCCTTTTTAAGCAGGCCGTATCGATATACCTGCAGAGGGTATCGATACGCCTTGACCAAGGTCAACTGCCTTCCGTCAACTCAGGAAGACCGTATCAATACAGCCCTTGGGCGTATCGATACACCCTTCTCGGTCAACATCTCGCGGTCAACGAGACAAACCTGTACCGATACGCTAAGAGCTTGTACCGATACGCCAAAGTCTCACCAAAATCTCAAATTTCCAGTGAGCTTTGGACGTATCGATACACCCCCGAGTATCGGTACACCAAGCCAAAACTGAGTTCTAAAGGGCAAGACCGTATCGATACGGCCCTTAGGCGTATCGATACGCCCTGCACTGCAAGTCTCCAAATTTCAGCAAAACGATTTAAGACTCGACTCTAGATGCGATTTACGACTCCACTAGCCACAAACAACATACATGCAACCATAAACAACCATGATGTCAACATACATGGCATTCAAAACGAACAAGGATCATGCATCTAAAAGATTCATACATTCACTCAAAGGAGACAAACTTAGCACATAAAGGTTCATGCCTTAGAAACAAAACTTATAGGCATTCATGACATGCAACATAAACAAGGTTTACAATTCAAGCAAAGCATCCAAAGCCAAACCAACATCAACATACATCAAAGCTCAACTCAACAACACCTATCCCATTGCTTGACTATTACTATCTACAATTTAAAGTTCATACTTGAGCTAACCAAAAGCGACACTTGGAGGCCCCTTCCTTGCCCTTGCCACCCACAAGCTACTGATCTGCATTGTCAAACAAGAAGGAGCGTAAGCATAAAAGCTTAGTGAGAGTAAGCTCATAAAACAAACCTCGACAATGCAGGGTCCAAGCACGAGCAACAACCAAGATGAAATGCATGATCTTACCTCCGATCCACAAGAGCCAAAATATACATGATGCATGAACATATAATCAACATTATGCCATGATCAACAATTCATAAGCCCAACACACGAAAATACATATATCAATGTATTAACAACATACATCAATCCATATTGGAATCACATTTCATATCATATTGGCACATATATAATCTCATATTGGCACCTAGCTATGACTCGAATACGCGGATAACACGTTGGAACGCACTTCCAACACAACCATTACCTTCGGTGGGATTACACTCATCACCAGTTCTCGCGGAGGGGATTCCACTCATCCTCATGCCCCGTCGATGGGATTCCACTCATCACCGACTAATATATAAAGATTTTCGGGCGAACCCGTACTCCTCCTTGGTGACTTAACGCCACCAAGGCCACAAGCGAATTTGACTCTCGTGTGCACACTAACATCATAATGATCGATCATTGTACCCAAGCATGCTAGTGTCAATATTAAACACAGTCCATAACCTTTCACAAAATCATTTCCTATCAACTTATGTGCTTAGCACGTACTCACCATGATCAAAATCATGCACAATTAACAATCCAAACCACATGCATAACAATGCATCAACCATGCCTCAACAACATGTATAACACAATATACATATTTACCATAACCACAAATAAACAAGAGGCATAACAAGCAATTAGGAGTTCAACCAAAAGCTTCCTAAACTAAGCTTGAGATTAGGCTACCACACTAATCTCAACTCTAGGTGGGTTTACCAAGCCCAACCTAGGTCCACATGCTTGAACCAATATTTAAAACCATTTAAAAACAGTAACCACTCACTGACCAGTCCATTTAGCACAAGCCGACTAGCCTACCAAGCATCCAAGTTCCGGATTCGATCCTGAAGCTTCTCTATTGTCTTCCCTTGCTTCTAACCATTCAAAAACAATACATTAGCCCCAAAATCAGCCACAAACCCAAAGTTTAACACCAACACACAAATCCACTACAATTCTCACAATTCAAAGCCAAGTTCACTCTTCAAATTCTCATTTTCGTACTTCCACAAAGACGCATCAAAACTCAGCAATGTACTCATCCAAAGCACTCTTAAACATGTTCAAAACACTACCCAAACATAGTATAACCATCAACCCCCAATTTCCAACATCAAACACACCTACAACTAACCCTAAAACCCTTCCAAGAACCCCTCAAAACCCAAATCCGAAAATCAATTTAAAACAATGTAAAAATCTAGTATGTTGGACCTCTTGGGTTAATATTATCTTATCTATTAACAAAGAATCAAAAGCTCAAACAATGGATGGTAAAGTTTGCATCTTTTTCTTCTAAAATCCAAAAACACAAAACTCTAACTAATGAATTTCAATGAAAACTAAAGGTATGGGAAGAAAGAGGAAGTTGAGGACAAAAAGAATTTGTTGTTACCTTTGCAAGAGCTCCTAAAATGAAGGCAAGATTTGATGGAAAGAAAATTGGGAGAAGGGGAGCATTTCACGTTCCAAGAAAACAAAGGGGAAGAAGATAGTGAAATGGGGTTTTGTTTATCTTTTATTTTATTAGGCTATTTCAAAAATCCCCCAATATTACAACTTTGCCATTAATGAGGTGGCAATCTCGTTTATTCTAAAATTCATGGGATTTGATTCCCAAAACAATTTTAGTCCAACATAAATGTTTGTTACGAATATATAAAGCCAAAAATAATATTCCATTATTTTTAAATTTTAAAACCGAAACCGGACCATTATTTTAATATTATTTTCATCCGACCCTCAAACCCGGGTGTTACAACTCTCCCCCACTTAAGGAAATTTCGTCCCCGAAATTTATCAGACAGGAAGAGCCTCAAAATCTACTCCTCCACACTTCCCTTTTCTTCTCACCACAACATTCTAACCAACTCGATGGACTTACCACACAACACTAGCTATCTGATGCTAAGATCTCAACTAGTTCTTCATTGCATGCCAATCTTAAACTCAACTCAATCTCTTCAACTACATAGCTCGGGACAGATCTGATTCACACTTCCGAATCTTAAATACACGGAACACATTACAAAACCCTTTCTAACTCTAGTGGTAACCGCAACAAATAAACAACAGAACTAGCCCGATTCACAATCTCATACAGCACTATTTGAATACTTGACCCATAACTTTCTCTAACTGATCATCTGACTTCAACAGGTAACCAAACATTATGCAGACGTCTTCAAAAATCTAGTTGAAATCTTGAATCTCTATTACCCACTTTCATTACGAATCTTCAACGGATGTAGCAAACTAGAAGAAAACTGATGCTCGGCCTTGACACGCTGGCAAATTACACACCTACTTTCATACTGAACCACGTTATTCATCAATTCAATCCAGAAGTACCTATCTTCAGCCCACAATACGTCTTCATACTACTCAGATGCAATACAAATGAACTGTCGTGTGCTTCGGCCAAAACAATACGTCTCAGAACACTATGTCAATCGACACAACTATTCTGTCTCTGAAAATGCAAACTCTATCATCTCTAAAATTGTATTCTGACGGTCTTCCTTACACTATGTCTTGCACGTGAGGTGCCTAGAACTTGTCTTGCAACTGCTTCTCTTTAAGTATTCTGACTCAATGTAGGTTTAACCCGAAACTCGGCCACAGAACCACTATCATTTGATAAACTGAATCTAGCGAACATAGCTCGCAACTCACTACAAATCTATCAACAAATATAACTCGGAACATCTGTTACTACGTTGACTCTCTTCGGAAGGTACTCAATCTTTGGATCACGGTCTTCAAGTAGCTCTAACAACTTCTTTTGTTCAAGTTTCAACCCTTCCTAAGTCGTCAAATATTTCAAGTTCTGATGATAAGTGTATATACTGTGTATTTCTTACTATACAAGCTTTGTCTTTAAGTCTTCGAAGCAAATACAACTGTAATTAACTCTGTCTTGTGTCGGATAATTCTTTTCTTGGTCTTCAACTATCTCGATGAATAGGCCACAATCTTCTATCTTGCATAAGCACACAACCTAACCCTACACGTAACGCATCACTATAGTTCACAATTTCTTTCTCTGACATTGGCTGGATCAAGGTCGAAGTTTCTTTCCGTTTCTCAAGGGCTCGTTGTCTCGCATCTGACCACACAACTGAACATTCTTTTGTAGCAATCTGTCAAAGGAGCAGCTATCTTCGAAAGACTATTTACAATCCTCTGAAAGTAACAATGCTAGACCTAGGAACTATAGATACCTGTCGCAGTCTTCGGTTTCTTCCAACTTACATCTTCTTCTGCCTACTTGGGATTTACTCTAATACGCTCGGCTGATCTACATGTCCTAGGAGAACATCTTCCTTGACTCGGAGTTCCCGTTTTCTCAACTTGGCATACAACTGATTTTCTAGTAAGATATACAACACTAACTCCAAGGCTTGTCATGACCTTCCTCGGCGCGTGAATATACCCATGTATCATCTATGAGGACTACTACAACTGATCAAGAAGCTCAGTAAGTATTCTACTCGGCATCTCTATAACAGTAGCTAACACACTAGTCGAACAAAATAGCACAACCCAGAACTCAAAGTAACCCTACCTTGCCTCCAAAAGCTATCTTCAGTACATCAACCTCTCTCACTTTCAACTAATAGTAATCGGATCTCAAATTAATCTTCGAAAAGACTGCAGCACACCCTAACTGATCAACAAATCAATGATGCTCGGAAACGGTCACTAACTATCCACTGCCAATTGTTTCAACTACCTGTAATCTAAACACATTTTCGTATTATCATCTCTCTTCTTCACAAGTGGTACTGTCATACTCTAAGATGATGTACTAGGCCTAATCAATCTAAGGTCTAACAAATCTCGTAGTTGATTCTTCAACACTCTCAATTCTTTCGGGAACCATAAGATACAGAGCAATCAGACAGGAGCAAACTCAGAGACGGTCTCAATAACAAACTCTTCTTCCCTATCAAGAGACAACCCGATATTTCTTGCCAACACTTTTAGGAAAAACACAAACTATTCTAACATTCTGCGGTCTAATCTTCATTCAAAAATCAAATCCATCACATTTGCTAGGCAAGCCTGTCAACCAAACTCAATCAATCTTTGACCTCTAAAGCTGGATCAACATTCGACAAGAAGTTCACATCCTCACCTACAACTATAGTCTCACAGAAATCTGCAACTTCAAGGCAACTGATACATGCATGGGAGGGGTGAAACGAGCCGCTTGAGGTTGCTTGCTTGGTTAATTGCGATCAAGAGGGTGTCGAGGACAATTTATCCATTTATCTTCCATCTCCATCGTCATCGCCTATCTTCAGCCATCTTTTCACCGATTCAACATTCGCGCCAATATCCTTATCCGCTTCCGCAAGCTCAACGTTCGCATATACGGGGCCGTGTCCGTATCAGCAACTCTCTCTTTTTCTCAACGTATACCCTAGCTTTGTGCTCTACAAGCCAAACCATGCCCAATGTTACATCGAAACCGTAAAAAGACAATTACTTCACATCTACTAGAAACGCGTAACCCTGAACCAACAACAACCATCTTCCGCACATCTTTCCGACAACCACTATCTCACCAAAAGGTCTAGTCACATGCGTCCCTACGTCTAAGATCTCTACGGGTATATCAAATTTCTTTGTATGCTCACACAAAAGGACGAATCCGAAGAAATTGCAACTTCACATGTACACAGCTGATAGTCTTTGGTTCTCTTGTTTTCAGGCTGGTCCTTCAACATAACCTAACTCTTCAAAACCGTTCTTAGAGCATCTCGAAACCTCAAAATTCAGTTCTGATCACACACACAAACAATCATGCTTGAACTTTTTCTATATCATCGGTTCTGACGACTCAAAACATCCCACTACCAAACAATCTAAAGTTAAAGCTCAAGACTTCCTTCTTGGCTCAACTATATCGGAAGTTGTTGAGTGTGTAAAAGTTCTATTATTTACACCCTTTTTAACCCATATTTCTGCTGCATTCAAGCATTATTCATTGCATTTAGGTTAGTTTACAGCAAAACATCACAAATATATTAAAGGCACAGATTCTACTAAAAATGGCTGTTTTTGCAGGTATCCGCCATAGCTGACGGAGAGGGCAGGCGCTGGGCAGAGAAGCAGAAGAGCTGAACTGAACAAGCAGACAAAGAGGACGATGCTGCCATGGTGCTGCCCTAACAGCAAAGGACGACAGTAGTTTTTGAGGAGAAAAAGCAAAGTGGACCTCGATAGATAGAGAAAATTCAGCCCGTCTGTCGTGTGAAAACCTCATATTTTTCCGAGCCCCGGATCAAAAGATATGTCAAGCCCAAAGTTCAAGGAGAGAAAATCCCAAGAAACAAGGAGGACGGCTGGAAAGTAGATTCCTTGAAGATTTAGTCTTTATTAGAATCATACTTTTAATTAAAGTTGTAATCCTTGTTAAATTAGAAAACTTGAGCCCAAAGCTTATATAAGGGCATATATATAGGGGGAGGATATAGCAGACTACCCCATAACCGACAACCAAAAACCCCTAGCCGTTTACCTGTCGTCGACATGTTCTAAATCCCCCCTAGGGCCACGGGTTGATTTGTAAAGTAGTTGCAAGGGTTGTTTTGTTTTAGGAATTTTCAGTTCAATAAAATAAACTTCAAGTTCTCTTATTTTGGTTATTAATATCTTGCAAGAGCATCGGGAGAGCATTGTGAGGTTATCTATTTACTTAGCATCGGGAGAGTTAAGTATACGAAAGAAATAAGAGAAAGTTCTCTAGTTTATAGTTGAACTATCTCGTGCCTAGGGATAGGGCCAAGTTAAGTGGCTAAAGAAGAATTCATACACATCGGTGTTCATCCTTCGATTCACGCTGGGAGGTATCATCAAGACGTGATCATCAACAGACTTGGACCTAGGGATAGGCCAAGGCACATCTGGGATTCTTGCCAAACTTGAACGTACTGAGTTGAGCGTTTGCTGCCGCAACGATTAACGGACTGCTGCCGCGACAGGTGCTACCAGCGGCAGGCGCGACGACAGAACTGGATTTCCTAAACTCTGCAATACCTGCACTACTGAGCAATTCAATACCAGCCCATTCTCTCTATCTTGATATCTCTACTCTTTTATTTACGTTTACTTTATTATTCTAGTGACAACTTTCTCAATTATTTTCTTTACTTTCGTGCAGTGAATTAAGGTGAAGCTATTAGCCCAATCCCTGTGGAGACGATATCCGATACTTCGTATCACTTTACTACTTGCGTCGCGTATACTTGCACTACCATTGCGATAGACTATTTTACACCCAACAAGTTTTTGGCGCTGTTGCCGGGGATTGGCAACATAACTCTACCTTTTCTTTTACTGCACTTTTCGTTTTTATTTTTACTTTTATTTTTATTTTTCTGTTCTTCCGTTGGTGCATTAAACTCTTGCTTTTCACAAGATTTTCTTGTTTATGCGCAGATCGAATCGAGGTAAAGATCCTGAGTATCAATTAGATCCAGAAATCGAACGTTCCTTCAATCTCAAGAAACAACTTCGTCACCTTTTAGCCAGGAACGAGTACCTTGAAGAACAGCAAGAGAAGATGGTCCACGTTGGAGAAGACCTGCCTGTCGGTGATATTATACCGCCTGCCGGTAACCCTGCCGCCACCAGACGACGGTCTTGTCGTGACTACATGTTGAACGATCATGTAGAGCTGGAAACCACGCTACCGGACATAGATGTTGACAACTTCGAGTGAAACCAATCATGTTTAGTATGATCAACAATGTCGGGCAGTTTAGTGGTGCTGTTACAGAGGATGATAGGGAGCATCTCAAAACGTTCCAAGAGATCTGTGGTTCGTTTAGACTGCCAGGAGTTAATCCGGAGATACTGAGGCTTCGGTTATTCCCCCATTCCTTGAGGGACAGAGCTAAAACTTGGTGGAATAAACTTACGCCGGGTTCAATTAGAACTTGGGCAGATTTATCTCGTGAATTTTTATCTCGTTTTAATCCTTCGCATTTATCTGAGCGATTACGTAATGAAATTGCTACTTTTCAACAGGAAGATGACGAGCCGATGCACGAGGCCTGGGACAGATTTACTACTCTTCTACGGAACTGCCCAATGCATGGATTCCCCGTCTGGAATCAGGTAACAAAGTTTTATAATGCTGCCGACTTACAAACTCGTATTCGAATTGATTCAGCAGCAAACAGACTATTATTGGATAAAGATCCGGACGAGGCAATGCAAGTATTGAAAAATCTGGCTAAGATTGAGGAGCAGTTTCCGACAGCAAGAAGAGGGGGTAAACGGGTACTTGCTGTCAAGGACTATGAGGCCGACAGCACTATGAAATCACAGGTAGCATTCCTTACTAAAGCAATGAAAAGGTTATTGAATGATGATACACAACATGGATTTGCTGTCGATGAGGTATGTGACATCTGTGAGGGAAATCATAGTTCGGAGGAATGTCCAATACAGTTAGAAGAGGGAAAGTATGTTGGAAATTACAACAAGCAGAATTACAACTCCAACAACTATAATCCCAATTAGAGGAAGGTTCCCAAGTTTTCTTGGAGCAATCCTAATAATGCCTTGAATCCTCAAGCACACAATCAGAATCAGGGAGGACCTGGATTACTGACGCGACAGCAACTGCCGCCGCAGCAGCAACAGCAGCCACCAGCTGCCACGAACAGTATACTGGAATAGACTCTGGCCACTTTCATGTCTCAAACAGGTACTTATATCGAGAATATGAATCAGTTTGTCAAGAAAACAGAGACGTTCATGGATAAAACAGAGATGCGGATGACAAACCATGAAGCCACTCTGAAATCTTTGGAGACACAAATGGGTCAGGTTTCCCAACATATTAAGCCGAGGTAGACTGGAGGATTCCCTAGTAATACTGAAAATGCTAGGCAGCCCACACATGAGCAATGTAAGGCCATTACTACTAGGAGTGGGAAGAAACTACCAGGGCCGGAAAAGGAAGCTGAAACAGTAAAGGAACCAGCCTTGGATGGACCTGTCGAGGAAGCTACCCCGACAGGTAATAAACAGACTGCTGCCGATGATCCTGTCACGACAGCAGAAGCGACAGAGGAGAAAAATGATGAACCCAAGCCTCCTCAGATTCGTATGCAGTGGGAAGGACGTATTGCTGATTATCGTCCCCCACCTCCTTTTCCTCAACGGATACAGCAAGCTAAGCAAGAATCTCAACTTAAAAAGATTTATGATATTTTTAAGCAGGTTCATATTAATATTCCGCTGTTAGATGCCGTTAGGGAGATGCCCGGTTACGCCAAGTTTCTCAAGGATGTTATGTCGAAGAAATCTAAACTTGGGGAATTTGAAACGGTAAAGATGACAGAAGGTTGCATGAGTATTTTTCATCGGCAGCCACCCCAGAAAAAGAAGGATCCGGGGAGCTTCATCATACCTTGTGTAATCGGAGACAAATACGTGGGTAAGGCACTTTGTGATCTTGGTGCTAGTGTTAATTTAATGCCAAAATCTGTTTTTCAGAATTTAGGTATTGGAAAGGCGCGACCCACGACAGTAACTTTGCAGTTGGTAGACCGCTCTTATGTTCATCCGGAAGGAAAAATCGAAGATATTTTGGTAAGAGTGGATAAATTTATTTTTCTTGCTGACTTTCTTGTTTTAGATTGCGAAGCAGATGAAAACGCACCAATCATCCTTGGGCGACCCTTCTTAGCCACGGGAAGATCACTGATTGATGTGGAGAAAGGAGAACTCACCATGCGAGTGAACGATCAAGAGATCAAGTTGAATATTCTCCAAGCGATGAAACATGCTGATGTAGACGAGGAATGCAAGGCTATCACTGACGTTACCCTTGATCAACCCTGCATCAGGTCGGGCTGTCACGATATTAAATTTGGTCACTGCCGCGGCAGCCACCTACAGGACTGTCACGACAACATTGACAGCAGCACCAACGACAGCAACTCCTCCGAATCTGAAACATCTGATACTGAAGATCAGGAGGAGGTAAACTGGATAGGCAATCGTCCAGGTAAGTTATTCGAACCTTTAAATTATACTTCGGATAACCATTTAATCCAAAAGCCATCTACTGTTAAACCACCTGCCTTAGAACTGAAGCCCCTGCCAGGGCAGCTAAAATATGCTTTTCTTAGTTCAAATGATACGTTGCCCGTAATCATCTCTTCTAAGTTGCCGCAGGAACAGGAACGACAGCTAATCGGCATGCTACGGCAGCACAAAAAGGCAATTGGATGGACGATAGCGGATATTCAAGGCATTAGTCCGGCGTTATGCATGCACAAAATCCTTTTAGAAGAAGATCATAAGCCGACTATAGATGCCCAAAGGCGGCTAAACCATGCGATGAAAGAGGTGGTTCGTAAAGAGATAATCAAATGGTTAGATGTTGGTATTATTTACGCCATCTCCGACAGCAAATGGGTGAGCCCGGTGCAATGCGTTCCCAAGAAAGGAGGAATGACCGTGGTGACCAACGAAAACAATGAGTTAATCCCAACCAGGACTGTGACCGGTTGGAGAGTTTGTATGGACTATCGGAAGCTTAACAAAGCTACCCGAAAAGACCACTTTCCTTTACCCTTTATTGATCAAATGCTTGATAGATTAGCGGGTAAACCTTACTATTGTTTTCTTGATGGTTATTCAGGTTATAATCAAATAGCTATCGCACCGGAAGATCAAGAAAAGACGACCTTCACATGCCCCTATGGAGCGTATGCTTTTAGGAGAATGCCGTTTGGACTATGCAACGCACCCGCCACCTTCCAAAGGTGCATGATGGCCATATTCTCCGATATGGTAGAGGATTTCCTTGAAATTTTTATGGATGATTTTTCAGTCTTTGGGGACGATTTTGAGAGCTGCCTAGGCAATCTACAAAAGGTACTTGAAAGATGTGAAAAAGCAAATCTTGTTTTGAATTGGGAAAAATGCCACTTTATGGTGGATGAAGGGATAGTCCTTGGCCATAAGATTAGCTGCCGTGGGATAGAAGTCGACAGGGCTAAGATTGAAGTGATCGAGAAGCTGCCGCCGCCGACCACAGTCAAGGGCATTAGAAGTTTTTTGGGACATGTTGGTTTTTATCGGAGATTTATTGCGAATTTATCAAAAATCACCAAGCCCCTATGCCATCTTTTGGAGCAGAACCAACCCTTTGACTTTAATGATGAATGTACTGAAGCATTCAAGGTTCTGAAGGAAAAACTAGTAACACCCCCCATAGTACAGCCACCGGACTGGACACAGCCATTTGAGATTATGTGTGATGCTAGTGACTATGCTGTCGGGGAAGCACTTGGGCAGCGCAGAGATAACCTATTTCATGTCATATATTATGCCAGCAAGACATTGAATGACGCCCAAGTAAACTACACCACCACAGAAAAGGAGCTATTAGTTGTGGTGTTCTCCATTGACAAGTTTCGTTCTTACATACTTGGGACGAAGGTAATAGTGCACACAGACCATTCTGCCCTGAAATATCTGTTCGCAAAAAAGGATGCAAAGCCTCGATTGATACGGTGGATCCTACTATTGCAAGAATTTGACCTTGAAATCAAGGACAAAAAAGGGACAGAAAACCAGGTGGCAGATCACTTGTCAAGGTTGGAGAAGGGACAGAGTCTGCCAATAGATGAGACAAACATACTGGAGACCTTCCCAGATGAGCAGCTCTTTGCTGCCGCAATCGCTGCCGCAACAGCCATGGCGGCAGGTAAGTCTTCTGAACTCCCCTGGTATGTTGATTTCGTTAATTTTATAGTTAGCGGAATACTTCCTTCTGATCTTAATTATCAAGCCAGGAAGAGGTTCCAAAATGATGTTAAGCATTATTATTGGGGCGAACCTCTTATTTTCAAAATGTGTGCAGATCAGGTTATAAGGAGGTGTGTACCACAAGAAGAGCAAGAAGACATACTTCATCACTGCCATGCTTCACAATATGGAGGTCACTTAGGAGGCAACAAAACTGCTGCCAAGGTGCTGCAGTCAGGGTTTTATTGGTCGTCATTGTATAAGGATGCACAAATCTTCTACAAGAACTGTGACAGGTGCCAAAGGACAGGAAACATCTCGAGGAGAAACGAGATGCCACTGCAAAACATTCTAGAAGTCGAAATCTTCGATGTTTGGGGGATCGATTTTATGGGACCTTTTCCATCTTCATGTGGAAATTTATACATCCTCCTAGCAGTGGATTATGTCTCTAAGTGGGTTGAAGCTATCGCCACACAAAGGAATGATGCCAAGACAGTCCAAAAAATTTCTACACAAAAACATCTTTTCTAGGTTTGGCATCCCTAAGGCGATTATCAGTGATGAAGGGAGACATTTTGACAATAGGGTTATTGCTGCCGCCTTGAAGAAATATGGTGTCAAGCATCGGATCGCGACAGCATACCACCCACAGACCAATGGACAAGCTGAAATATCCAATAGGGAAGTTAAGAACATTCTTGAGAAGATGGTTAAGCCAACTAGGAAAGATTGGTCTTTACTTCTAAATGATGCATTATGGGCATATAGGACAGCTTTTAAGACTCCATTGGGCATGTCTCCATACTGATTGATTTATGGGAAAACCTGTCATCTGTCTATCGAGATAGAGCACAGGGCATACTGGGCAATCAAGGCAGTAAATATGGACTTGGACAAGGCAGGCCAGAAAAGGCTGTTAGATCTGAATGAGATTGAAGAAATACGGACAATGGCCTACGACAATGCAAGAATTTACAAGGAGAAAACTAAGAAGTGACATGACAGGAAGTTGCTGCCACGACAGTTCTGCCCAGGGCAGCTTGTATTGTTGTTCAATTCTAGACTGAAACTCTTCCCAGGGAAGCTAAAATCTAGATGGTCTGGCCCGTTCCAAGTTGTACAAGTTTTTCCCCATGGTGTCATCACAATCCGATCATTAAAAGACGGGCACCAATTCAAAGTCAACGGACAGCGCCTCAAGCATTATCAGGGGACTGAAGCCCCAGGAATACAGGAAGTGGTTACCTTAGGAGATGCCCCACAAGGCATCCCTAATTTAACCTAAATTTTATTTTTATTTATTTTTGTTACTTATTATTTATTAGGAAATAAGGTTTATTTTATTCGAATAATGTTTTTATGTTTACTGTTTTTAGGAAATAAAAGAGTCAAGAAGAATAGGAGAAGTGAACTTAGCCCACCATCCATCCATCAGCCCAACAAAGCCCAATATTGAAGCATGTTGCTCCAGCTGCCGCGGCAGACACGGAAAAGACAGGCTGTCACCAGACTGTCACGACAGACGCGGAAACGTGTGACAGACACGTAACAAATGCAGAAACGCGTGTCAGACGCGTCAGACACGCTAAAGCTCAACAGTCGCCCCGTTATTCACGCATGTTGTTACAGCTTCAACGGGCAGCAACTTCTCTTCTATAAAACCCCGTTTCATTTTCATTTTCATTCACTTCTGCTTTTCTTACTTGCTCTCCCCCTTTAGCTTTCATTTGCTTTCTTTTACTTTCAACAACCCTTACAACTAACATGTCTTCTAGAAGAACCCGCCGCAGTGCTGCTTCAAACTCTTCACCGACAGCAACTCCTCCACCGTCCTTTACAACCAGAGATATATGGGAAGAACGAGACTTCATCTACACTCCAAGAGCAGTCAACATGGGCCTCAAGCCTTTCATCGCAAGAACGATTAGAGCCCTCTTGTGGGAAACATTTGCAGAGCAACCAACAGAGATGAATGAGACACTGGTAAGGGAATTCTATGCTGCCATCGGCAGCAGGACGGCAACAGCAGTGACTGTCCGAGGGACAGAAGTGCAGTTCACAGCCGAGCGCATCAACTCTTTCTATGGCCTTCACTTCGGCCCCAACGATGATGCTCACCAGTAGTTCCTGGACACTTTAGATGAGGCTGCCTACGACGCTGTCATGGCAGAAGTAACGGAAGAAGGGACTGAATGGAACACGAGCCGCAAAAATCCCCACACAGTGAAGAGGGGGCAGCTGCTGCCGGAAGCCATACTGTGGAACGCCTTCATTAAGAAGAAGATTATGACGTCCTCACATCACACCACCGTGGACCAGCAGAGGTTAGCCCTAATACACTTCATCATCAATAAACGACCCATTAATGTGGGGAGTTATATACGGGAGAGCATTTTGGACTGCGCCCATAGATCGACGGCCCTCCTCTACCTTCCCTACCTCATCACGTCCCTCTGCCGCTGCTCTGTCGTGCCGGAAGCCAACACCGATCGCATAGTGAAGGGACGGGGCTGGACATATAAAAATATCATCAGCCTCATGGAGCTGACAGTAGCAACCCCCCTGTCTTCCTTCAACCCTTCTGCCACCCCAATTGAATCGTCAGAGCAGCCCAACCCTGAACCTGCCGCAGCAGCTGCACCGACAGACCCATCCACTCAAATCCTTGCTGCTATTCAGAGGATGGAGGACAGAGAGCTGGGTCTAATGACATTCATCAAGGACTTTGCCGAATCCACGGTAAATTTTATTCACAATAATTTAAATTTCCCTGATGTTGTTTTCCCCACCTTCCCTGCCCACTACTTCACTGTCCCCACCCCTGCCCACACACCTACACCTGCTGCTACACCACAAGCACCATCTGCCGCCTCCATACCATCACCTGTCCTGACGGCAGGCGACAACACCCATGTCGAAACATCTGCTCGAGGAACAAAGCGACATGTGCCAATGGATGACCTTGAAGCCTTTGTCGATGGGTTTTCCTCCGCCTCGGTATGGGAACCCAGTGATGATGAAACCCCTATTCAGAGGAATCCGTCAAAGGAAGTCACGTCGGCAAAGAGGCAGAAAAGAATGGCAGTCAAAACAACTCTGCCAACAGCCAGCGGCAGCAGCAGTAGCAGCAGCTGGGACAGCGGCAACAGCTCCGATATTCAGGTTGTACAGCAACCCACCCAACCTGCCCCGAGAACCAGAATCCGCCGCCAAATCCGCCTCAGCAGCAGCAGTGAAGACAGTGCCTAAAAATTTAAGTTTCTAATTCTCTTATGCTGCCTACTATTTATATATATTTTGTGATGTACTGCCTTCATTTATTTTGCTTTTTATTATGTCATTTGCATTGAGGGCAATGCAACCCTTGAGTTTGGGGGTGGCAACCCTCCATATTAATGGAGTCTGAGTACATCTTAGTTAATTGTTGTGTCTTTTTTTTAGTTTATTTTTCTTAAAAAAAGATGAAAATATTGGAAATTTTGGCTGAAAACTGTGAACTGAACTTACCTGTCGTGACAGCTCTGTCATGGCAGCGACTTTAGGATAGTTTAAGGAAAAGTTTAGAGCCTTTCTATAGTTCTGAAAACTTAAACACCATTGTGACTGTTAGACTGTCTAGACTTCTTTTAGCCAAACTAGAATAGGAAGCTTAGCACTTGAATAGCCCCTAGAGGTGCCTAACACTGGCTCTAGGAAAGAAGTTTAGCAAAAGAGACTCAATAGCCCTAGAGGTGCCCGAAACCGGCTCTAGGAAGTTAGCTAGAGGTGCCCAAAACCGGCTCTAGTGAAACTTTAGCTTAAAAAATAAAAAAAATCAAGTCAAAACAGAAAATCAAAGAAGCATGAAAATGTGCCTTCAAAAAGATAAACTTTGGCATAAAAATTCGAGTTAAGAGTTGAATATTCTAGTGAAACTAAGAGAGTCTTGGCCTATAACTGTTCACAAGCATGCACACACTGCACGAGAACTATAGTGAGATTCCGGACAGATCCTAAATTATCCGACAGGTTGCTGCCGTCACAGGGAACGAACGACGGGTAAGGGAAAGTCCACTGTTTGAAAGCCAAAACAAAAATATTTCATTTTTCTTTTAGGTCTTAGTTGCTTGAGGGCAAGCAAAAACTAGAGTTTGGGGGTGTGTTGAGTGTGTAAAAGTTCTATTATTTACACCCTTTTTAACCCATATTTCTGCTGCATTCAAGCATTATTCATTGCATTTAGGTTAGTTTACAGCAAAACATCACAAATATATTAAAGGCACAGATTCTACTAAAAATGGCTGTTTTTGCAGGTATCCGCCATAGCTGACGGAGAGGGCAGGCGCTGGGCAGAGAAGCAGAAGAGCTGAACTGAACAAGCAGACAAAGAGGACGATGCTGCCATGGTGCTGCCGTGACAGCAGAGGACGACAGTAGTTTTTGAGGAGAAAAAGCAAAATGGACCTCGATAGATAGAGAAAATTCAACCCGTCTGTCGTGTGAAAACCTCATATTTTTCCGAGCCCCAGATCAAAAGATATGTCAAGCCCAAAGTTCAAGGAGAGAAAATCCCAAGAAACAAGGAGGACGGCTGGAAAGTAGATTCCTTGAAGATTTAGTCTTTATTAGAATCATACTTTTAATTAAAGTTGTAATCCTTGTTAAATTAGAAAACTTGAGCCCAAAGCTTATATAAGTGCATATATTTTAACCTAGGGGGAGGATATAGCCGACTACCCCATAACCGACAACCAAAAACCCTTAGCCGTTTACCCGACTTCGACATGTTCTAAATCCCCCCTAGGGCCACGGGTTGATTTGTAAAGTAGTTGCAAGGGTTGTTTTGTTTTAGGAATTTTCAGTTCAATAAAATAAACTTCAAGTTCTCTTATTTTGGTTATTAATATCTTGCAAGAGCATCGGGAGAGCATTGTGAGGTTATCTATTTACTTAGCATCGGGAGAGTTAAGTATACGAAAGAAATAAGAGCAAGTTCTCTAGTTTATAGTTGAACTATCTCGTGCCTAGGGATAGGGCGAGGTTAAGTGGCTAAAGAAGAATTCATACACATCGATGTTCATCCTTCGATTCACGCCGTGAGGTATCATCAAGACGTGATCATCGACAGACTTGGACCTAGGGATAGGCCAAGGCACATCTAGGATTCTTGCCAAACTTGAACGTACTGAGTTGAGCGTTTGCTGCCGCAACGATCAACGGACTGCTGCCGTGACAGGTGCTGCCAGCGGCAGTCGCGACGTCAGAACTGGATTTCCTAAACTCTGCAATACCTGCACTACTGAGCAATTCAATACCATCCCATTCTCTCTATCTTGATATCTGTACTATTTTATTTACGTTTACTTTATTATTCTCGTGACAACTTTCTCAATTATTTTCTTTACTTTCGTGCAGTGAATTAAGGTGAAGCTATTAGCCCAATCCCTGTGGAGACGATCTCCGATACTTCGTATCACTTTACTACTTGCGTCGTGTATACTTGCACTACCATTGCGATAGACTATTTTACACGCAACAGAAGTGACTTCATCTCTCCTTCTTGCTGGAAGACAACTCAGACGCAGACTGGGCCAATCACACAAATCGATTCCCACTCACGGATAGTGACCGATTGTCTTGTATTAAAACCACAGGCCGAACCCCAGCGATCACCAACTAAGGTACTCATATCTACCTCTGACACTTCTCCGGGCACATTCAAACTTTGCATGCTCACTAACAATATACAGAAGTACAGGTTCAGAATCAACCGGAGGAAACAAACTCAAAACTGCACCAAGGGCTTATCTAATATAACATTGATACCACTCTGAATCTCACTCACATGTCTTCACTTCTTTTTACCAACTAATACCAGAATCGATCACATCGTCTCTCGCCAAACAAGAATCAATCCCACATACACACGGACGCAAACAAACAAATTGTACCCCAACTCCGATAAAACCATACTTTCCTGACTATAGCGATGAGCTCCCTCAACATCATCCACATTCTCAGAAACCATAGCTCACTCTTACCGATTCACGGCCTACTCCTTGGCCTCAAACTTACCAAAAAGCAATAAATCAACAACAACACAATTTACATACAAACTGGGTTAGCAAAGGAAAGGGTCCAAGTGGCTCAAGTATGATTCCCTCACTTAAAATCTCTTTTTCCGATGTAATAGAAGAAATGGGACTCTACTCAACATGCTTCAAGCAACATACCCACACGATCAAACAACATGCACCAAGCATACTTGATAAACAAGCAAACGTGCTTACATGGCAAGCAAAAATCGTGCAATTACAATACAAAATTAAACTTACCTCACTAACCTGCCCAAGGTCTCGGAAACCTTAGGCTCTGATACAAACAAATGTAAACCCCTCATCCCGGTCCGGACGTTTGACCGATCCGAGTAGGCTACATGGGGAAAATCGATGTGAAACTCGTTAAGGTCCCACCTCGGTTAGCAACCCTAGAAAATTTCTTTTATTTATATATTGTCTAAATGCATTCTTAAGTCCTATATGGAATACGACAGCGGAAATACAAGCAACATATCAACGACCATCCAAAACAGCACTTTAAAATAGCCCATTTTCCCTTTTTAAGCAGGCCGTATCGATATACCTGCAGAGGGTATCGATACGCCTTGACCAAGGTCAACTGCCTTCCGTCAACTCAGGAAGACCGTATCGATACAGCCCTTGGGCGTATCGATACACCCTTCTCGGTCAACATCTTGCGGTCAACGAGACAAACCCGTACCGATACGCTAAGAGCTTGTACTGATACGCCAAAGTCTCACCAAAATCTCAAATTTCCAGTGAGCTTTGGGCGTATCGATACACCCCCGAGTATCGGTACACCAAGCCAAAACTGAGTTCTGAAGGGCAAGACCGTATCGATACGGCCCTTAGGCGTATCGATACGCCCTGCACTGCAAGTCTCAAAATTTCAGCAAAACGATTTAAGACTCGACTCTAGATGCGATTTACGACTCCCCTAGCCACAAACAATATACATGAAACCATAAACAACCATGATGTCAACATACATGGCACTCAAAACGAACAAGGATCATGCATCTAAAAGATTCATACATTCACTCAAAGGAGACAAACTTAGCACATAAAGGTTCATGCCTTAGAAACAAAACTTATAGGCATTCATGACATGCAACATAAAAAAGGTTTACAATTCAATCAAAGCATCCAAAGCCAAACCAACATCAACATACATCAAAGCTCAACTCAACAACACATATCCCATTGCTTGACTATTACTATCTACAATTTAAAGTTCATACTTGAGCTAACCAAAAGCGACACTTGGAGGCCCCTTCCTTGCCCTTGCCACCCACAAGCTACTGATATGCATTGTCGAACAAGAAGAAGCGTAAGCATAAAAGCTTAGTGAGGGTAAGCTCATAAAACAAACCTCGACAATGCAGGGTCCAAGCACGAGCAACAACCAAGATGAAATGCATGATCTTACCTCCGATCCACAAGAGCCAAAATTTACATGATGCATGAACATATAATCAACACTATGCCATGATCAACAATTCATAAGCCCAACACACGAAAATACATATATCAATGTATTAACAACAACATACATCAATCCATATTGGAATCACATTTCATATCATATTGGCACATATATAATCTCATATTGGCACCTAACTATGACTCGAATACGCGGATAACACGTTGGAATGCACTTCCAACACAACCATTACCTTCGGTGGGATTACACTCATCACCAGTTCTCGCGGAGGGGATTCCACTCATCCTCACGCCCCGTCGATGGGATTCCACTCATCACCGACTAATATATAAAATTTCCGGGCAAACTCGTACTCCTCCTTGGTGACTTAACGCCACCAAGGCCACGCGCGAATTTGAATTTCGTGTGCACACTAACATCCTAATGATCGATCATTATACCCAAGCATGCTAGTGCCAATATTAAACACAGTCCATAACCTTTCACAACATCATTTCCTATCAACTTTCGTGCTTAGCACGTACTCACCATGATCACTATCATGCACAATTTACAATCCAAACCACATGCATAACAATGCATCAACCATGCCTCAACAACATGTATAACACAATATACATAATTACCATAACCACAAATAAACAAGAGGCATAACAAGCAATTAGGAGTTCAACCAAAAGCTTCCTAAACTAAGCTTGAGATTAGGCTACCACACTAATATCAACTCTAGGTGGGTTTACCAAGCCCAACCTAGGTCCACATACTTGAACCAATATTTAAAACCATTTAAAAACAGTAATCACTCACCGACCACTCCATTTAGCACAAGCCGACTAGCCTACCAAGCATCCAAGTTCCGGATTCGAGCCCGAAGCTTCTCCATTGTCTTCCCTTGCTTCTAACCATTCAAAAACAATACATTAGCCCCAAAATCAGCCACAAACCCAAAGTTTAACACCAACACACAAATCCACTACAATTTTCACAATTCAAAGCCAAGTTCACTCTTCAAATTCTCATTTTCGTACTTCCACAAAGACCCATCAAAACTCAGCAATGTAGTCATCCAAAGCACTCTTAAACATGTTCAAAACACTACCCAAACATAGTATAACCATCAACCCCCAATTTCCAACATCAAACACACCCACAACTAACCCTAAAACCCTTCCAAGAACCCCTCAAAACCTAAATCCGAAAATCAATTTAAAACAATGTAAAAATCTAGTATGTTGGACCTCTTGGGTTAATATTAACTTATCTATTAACAAAGAATCAAAATCTCAAACAATGGATGGTAAAGTTTGCATCTTTTTCTTCCAAAATCCAAAAACACAAAACTCTAAATAATGAATTTCAATGAAAACTAAAGGTATGGGAAGAAAGAGGAAGTTGAGGACAAAAAGAATTTGTTGTTACCTTTGCAAGAGCTCCAAAAATGAAGGCAAGATTTGATGGAAAGCAAAATGGGAGGAGGGGGAGTATTTCACGTTCAAAGAAAACAAAGGGGGAAGAAGATAGTGAAATGGGGTTTTGTTTATCTTTTATTTTATTAGGCTATTTCAAAAATCCCCCAATATTACAACTTTGCCATTAATGAGGTGGCAATCTCATTTATTCTAAAATCCATGGGATTTGATTCCCAAAACAATTTTAGTCCAACATAAATGTTTGTTTCGAGTATATAAAGCCCAAAATAATATTCCATTATTTTAAAATTTTAAAACCGAAACCAAACCATTATTTTAATATTATTTTCATTCGACCCCCAAACCCGGGTGTTACATATGGCATGCCAATTGTATCCAAGGTCCGTTCAAATCCAAGGTTCGATATTAACACCAAATCAATGTCCAATGATCAATAGGATGTCCAATCCTTACAATGTTTTAATTTCAATATCAATGTCCAGTAGCAATGTTCAATGACTATAACAACAACAATAGATGCTCAATAATCATACCATCAATGACTAGGCTCAATTTATTTATTTTCTATACTTGAATAACAATAACTTCATTAGTTTCAATGCACAATATCCATGACAATATCAATGATCGATGCTCAATACTTTACTTACCAATACTTACTTAATGCTTCCGATTAATAATCTGACACAATATCCTTACTAACGATGTTAGTTATTTCATTCGAACCCAATACCAATGAATTCAGGGTGGCTCATCGCCTAATCTCGAGACTTCGACTACACTCACCTCGATATCTGATGCTCTTACAGCTCTCGGATGAAAATGCCCTTGTTTCTAGCCTTCGATTGAGATGTCGAAACCTCTCTCTCCACTTCTTGAGCTAGAAAATCAATAAAAGCATGTTAAAAACATAGCTATTAACCAAGAAAAACAAAGCAATGATTCGATAACAATAAAACGAAGGAAAAACAAAGCTTGAAGCTAGCTCCAATTGAGGTGCTTGCTTAGGTGAAAAAGAAGATGGTGACTAATTTGAGATGTGTGCTTCAATAAGTCTCGGGTAAGCTTTCCTACCCTTTATTCCGATGTTTTTATCACTAAGGCTTTCCTTCAATTGAAGGAAAGTTACCAAATCATCCCACGTAAGTGGAATTTTAATTGAGGATGGTCTAATTGCAAGGTTAGTCCCTTAACTTTCAATCTTCTATAGTTTAGCCCTCGAACTTTCCAATAACTATAATTTAGTCACTAAAAGCTTTTTCATGAATTCAATAAGACTCGTACTCGGTATTTTAACTCAATTAGAGACCAATATCAAATAATTAACAAGTCGATACGATATTTAGACTTTATCGATGTGGGCACTGGTACTTGAACACGAGTATCGATACAGTACCCCTAGGTACCAATACTCACATGTGTACCGATACAAATATTGCTTTCTGGAAATCCTAGATTTCCATAAATACCGGTACGGCCAAAGATCGTACCAATTCCTTATTCAAAGGTTTGCACTGTTTCCTTGAATTACGGGTTTACAACACTTTATTCGATCCCTAGAGCTTATGAAAGTTGTTATGGTTTGTTTACTAACTCATTCATTTAATTATTATTAATTACCGGCTTCATAATCATTTAATCGAGTATTTAACCCTTAAGAAAAATTCCCATCAAATCTTATCAATATATTCGAACAAGCATACAAGGCATCACAATTATTTCAAGAAATCAACAATCATCGAATAATCATACGAGCGTCTCAAACGACCCTACATGGTTTCTAAAGCCTCCATGAGTCTCAACATATATGTAACATCATCATGCATCTCATACATACTGTCACAACCCTTTCAAGCTTCGACTTTTTGAAAACTTTAAAAACACGGAGTCACCACCAATCTTTTTGAAAAGTGTGATTGGATCACTTTAAAACGAGGTTATTTTAATAAAACGTTTTGTTTTAATAAAACAATAGTTTTGGTCTAGGAAAACTAGAAAACAGGTTCGGGGGTCGGCTACGCGTGGGGAAGTGTTAGCACCCCCACGACACCCAAAATTGGTACCTAATTGATTTTAAAATCATTTTCAAAACTAGAATTTTCAAGTTCACAAAGGTTCGATTTTATTAATTCGTTTAATAAATATCAAGTTATTTTAACGGCCTTACCGTCTGAGAGATGAACTTTAATCACTGCTAACATTTCTGGCGCTAACCCGTCATTCCCTTTTGATAAAACACCGCATTAAATTAATTTCACTTTTCAAGCAACATGAAAAGTCAATGTGTTGAGCATTTTATATTTATTCTAAGTTTGGTTATTTTAAAAATCCTAAAATAGTCTAAGTCTTTTATTCCTAGAAAAAAAAGTTTAAGTTTGCTTAAGTGTATCTTATTTTTTGTGAAGTAAAATTTTCTACAAACATGTCTCTATCTAAGCTTTTAGAACCTAGTCTTAAGTTTTGACCTATTTCTAAAGAACAAGAAAGTAACCTATTTTTTGTGTTTTTTATTGTTTATTTTTTTAAAAAAAAAACTTTATTCTTTCCTACTTTTAAAACCAAGACCCTTCTTTTACCACTTTTTTACATTTTTTTAGTTTTTTTTATTTTTTTATTTCCATTTCAAAAAGAGTTTTCCTTTTAAGACTTCTTTTTCATTTTTTTAAAGGTTTTTCTTTAAATACTTCTTTTTCATTTTTTTAAAAGATTTTTCTTTAAAATATGACTTTTATAATAAACCTTGTTTTTTAAAAAAAAAGATTTTTCCCTTTATGGTTTTTTTAAAATCTTATTTCTCCTCAAACTCTAAACTTTTATTTAAAACCCTTTTTCCAAATTTATTTTCTCTCTTTTTTGAAAACTTATTACTTACTTTAAAAAATGTCATTATTTACTTTTTCTTTTATTAAAATAAATTTAACCAACTTTATTATTAAAACTATATTTATTATTAAAACTATATTTCAAGAAAACACTTTTATTATTTTTTCCTACAAATTAAGCCCTTTTATTATTTCCACCCATGAATTATTATTTTCTAATTAATTCCCTTAATTTTAGTTATTTTTTATTAAAAACAACATTAATTATTTTTATTCCTTCATTTTTAAAGTAACACTTTTAAAGTTCAACTATTTTATTTCTAAAGATAAAAAAACTCCTAAACAACATTTTTTAAGCATGCAATTTATTTTAAAGATTAAACTAAAAATTAATCGAAAATTTTGAATGAAAACAATTGCGGAATCGCGAAACGATTTTCCAACCTCAAGAACACCACCTAAAATCCACACAAACATAAATAAGAAAATTCAACCAAGAACAAGTAGGGAAATCACTAAAAATTAAAAGAAAAGAGAAGAATTTTACTGAAAAACGAAGAACTCGAATGCGATCTTTCACGAATTACCCCCAAACTCCTCCGGAAAATTGCCAGAAAATTTTAGAGAATTTTCGGATATTTTTTAAGCTTTGTTTCGCTTTTTCAAGTGTGATTAAGTGTCTTAAACAATGGGTTTAGGGGGTTTATATTTGAATTTTCAGCTTAAAATTCAAGCCAAATCGGGATTTAATCCCCAAATTGAAGCCTAAATCCAACACAAGGCTTGATCCTCGGAAAAAAAACCCTCAAGAATAACCCGATTTAGTTCAATTCGGGATCGAATTTCCCCTTGATTCGAGCCTAGGTTTTAACCATTTTTCCTTGTTTTTTGCAGATTCTAGCAGCTACAGTGGACGGCGGTGAGCAGCGTTGGTGTCGTTTGGTCGGCGGCGGCGACAAACGTCGACCGACACCAACGACGACGGCAGCTGTGGCCGGTGGACGTCGATCGGATCCAGGTCGTGCGTCGAACAAGGGTTTTCATGGAACCAGCCCGCGCGTGACGCGCGCTGGTTCCCTTTTTCCTTTTTTTTAGTTTTTGCTACTTTTCTTTTCTTTTCTGTTATTTATTTATTTATTATCTTTTGTTGTCGTTTAATTCCCCTTTTTTCTACATTTATTACTACTATTATTTAGTTTATTATTTACTCAAATGCTTTTTTCTAAAAGTGGGCTTTTGTATTTCAAGGTGGGCTTGTTTTTTTTAAATGAGTTTTATAAAAATGGGCCTTTTGGGATGGATTTTTGTTGTGTTTGTTTCTTTATTTGTTTTAGAAGGGGTGGGACTTTATTATTTTAAGGGAAAAAAGTTTTTTTTTAATTTTTTAAAATTATTTAATAATGGTGGGTGAAAATCTAGTGACAACAGTTTCCCCTCTTTGCTTGTCTCTGTGCAACTGGAATAAAGAAAAAATCAAAAGGCATTGATTTTCACCGATTTTCCGGTTGGCTCCATTCTCCTGCTGCCCGAACAGATAGGCATGTTCTATTTTCCTTAACCTCGAATAGTTGAGCTGGGTTCCATTCTCTAAATGCCCGAACGGATAGGCTGGTTCTATTCTCCTTATGCTCGAATAGCTGAGCTGGGTTCCATTCTCCAAATTCCCAAACGAATAGGCTGGTTCTATTCTCCTTATGCTCGAATAGCTGAGCTGGGTTCTATTCTCCCAAATGTCTAAATAGTTGAGCTGGGTTCTATCCTCCCAAATGCTCAAACAAATAGGCATATTCTTCTGAAAAATTTCATCCTCCTTATGCTTGTATGAATAAGAAAACTCCATTCCCCTTATGCCTGAACGGATAGGTGAATCTTCTGAAAAAATTTCATCCTTCTGATGCTTGGATGAATAAGCAAACTCTCATTTGAACATGTCTTCCATGTAGCTGAAAAAACAAAAAAAAAAACAAAATACGACATGCAATACAATTATGATGTGCATGCCCCTAGGGATGCCTAAAACATGAATGCATGACAATTTTTTTCTTTTTTAAGGACTTCTTTTGCTTGGATTGTTTTCTTAATTTTGATGAAATTCTGGTTATCGATTCCAACCCGATTAACATGAACTTCCTCCAAACGTTGCATAGATAAGAAGGCTAGCTCCACTTCTCTTTCAATTCTTCATGGCTTTCAAACTTCGTCCACCATTCCTTGGGTTAGAGCCCTCTCTTTTGCCTTGGAATTCACCCATGAGTCATGAGCAACTCTGGCTTTTGCTTCATTTTTTATCTTCTGTATACTAAAACTTGCACTCTTAGCTGGAAAGACTAGCTTTATCTTTACATCTTAGTCTTTACTTCATTGGTGACATTTAATCCTCACATGTCTTCTTTAGTCAATATTTTCGTATTCAAGGACAAGCTTCCTAAGTCAAGTTTCGACATTGTAAGACTGCTCTCATTATCATGTAAGAAAGGTCGATGGGTAGGAAACACTATTTAAGCGCCAAGACATTTGTAAGGCTTTTCTTCCTTTTTGAGAAATTTGCAACAAGGCTTTTATTTCCACTTCAAGTATTTTAACGTCTCATGCCCCAAACGATAATTATAAAACACTTCATAGTCCCTATATTTCCAAAACATTCTTAGAGTAATGCTCAAAATCTTTTGTATATCTAAGTGATTGTCAAATCCATTGATCCTCATTTAAAAGCAAGATACTAATAATGATATGGAAGAAAACAAGAAAGAAAGAAAAATCCAAGAAACTAATTTTGTTGATGTTGTGGCAAACACAAAAAAGAGGTTTAAAAAGGAAAGGGGAACAAGCATTCACATATCAACGGTCCAAACTCCTCCTATCAAACGCCAGAAATAATCTTGAATGCTACCATTGTCGAGGAAACTTTGAGTACTATGCATAACTTGTGAAGCCCCGAAAACTATCTTACAAATTATTTGAGCCGCCCTTTACGGGTTTTCAACTCAGACCCTTCTTTTGGTTTCAAAATGCCCTTTGCGGGTTTTCATTTTGAACCCTCCTTCTATTTTTTCTTTTTTTCTTCTTTTTTTTCCCTTTTTCCTTTTTTCTTTTTTCTTTTCAAGCATAATACTTCTTAACAATATCAGAGTTTACCGGGTTTTGAAACTCATCGCCATCCATCTCAGCTAAAATCAATGCTCCACCTGAAAGAACTTTTGTCACAATGTACGGTTCTTCCCAATTAGGCACCCATTTTCCTCGGGGTCACTTTGAATTGGCAGTTTCTTCTTTAACACCAGATCGCCTTCTTGGAACTCTCTAGGGCGAACCTTCTTTTCATAAGCTCTTATCATTCTCCTTTGGTACATTTGTCCATGACATACGGCTTTCAGCCTCTTTTCCTCAATTAAATTCAATTGGTCATACCTTGCCTAAACCCATTCTGCTTCATCTAACTTGGCCTCCATCAAGACACGCAACGATGGTATCTCAACCTCGATTGGTAGCACAGCTTCTACTCCATATACTAATGAGAACGGAGTTGCCCCGGTATATGTTCGTACCGCTGTTCGATATGCATACAAAGCAAATGGTAACTTTTTATGACAATTTTTATAAGTATCGGTCATTTTTGCAACTATCTTCTTGATATTTTTATTGGCCGCCTCTATTGCTCCGTTCATCTTCGGGCGATATACTACTGAATTGCGGTGCTTAATGTTGAAATGTTCACAGACCCCAGCAATCATTCGGTTGTTCAAGTTATAGGCATTATCGGTGATTATGCTTTCTAGTAGACCATATCGACAAATGATATCCTTCTTTAAGAAATTGCAAACAGTGGACCTAGTTACATTTGCATACGAGGTCGTTTCCACCCATTTTGTGAAGTAATCGATGGCTACAAAAATAAAGCGATGGCCATTTGATGCCTTCGGATGAATCTGCCCAATGACGTTTATGCCCCGTATAGAGAATGGCCATGGAGATGACATGACATGAAGAGACTGAGAAGGCGTGTGAACCTTGTCGGCATAAAACTGGCACTTGTGACAATTGCGAGAATAATTAATGTAATCCCCTTCCATCGTTGACCAGTAATATCCGAAACGCATAATTCTTCTTGCCATAGTGAAACCACTAGAGTGAGTTCCGCAAACTCCCTCATGAACCTCTTCTAAAATCAACTGCGCTTCTTTTGCATTCACACATCTTAATAGCACCTGGTCTCGACTCTATTTGTAAAGGATTTCTCCGTCAAGAATGTATCATGAAGCCATTTTCCTAATCATTTTCTTTTCATTTTCTGAAGCATGTGCTGGATATTGCTGAAGCTTTATGTACTGCATGATATCATGGTACCACGACAAACCATCTGCCTCTTCTTCTACATTGTAACAATGAGCAAGGGACTCCATCATTTGCAACTTAACGGGCATCATCTCAGAACCCTCGCTTGCTTTAAACATGGCAGCCAAAGTAGCTAATGCATCAGCCATTTGATTATCTTCTCTTGGGAGATGCCTAAAAGTGGTCACATCGAATTCTTTAGTTAACTTAAGGACCAACTTGTAATACTCTATTAATTTTGCATCTTTTGTTTCCCATTCGCCACGTATGTGGTAGATGATAAACGCTGAATCCCCATGGACTTTCAAATTTCGGATTTTCATGTCAATGGCTTCCCTTAGGCCCAATATGCATGCTTCGTATTCTGCCATATTATTAGTGCAGAAGAATTTCAAACGGCAAGTGAAAGGATAATGAACTCCTTCCGGTGAAGCCAAAACTACTCCAATACCTCTTCCTAGAGCATTTACAGCTCCGACAAAATGCATGACCTAGGATCATGTTGGTGACTCTTTATTTTCTGTAATACACATCAAATCCTCATCGGGGAAACTGAAATCTAAAGCCTCATAATCATCTTGTGCACGACTTGCGAGAAAATCTGTTATGGCACTTCCTTTTACTGCTTTCTGATTCACATACTGAATATCATGTTCTGAGAGCAACATCTGCCATCACGATATTCTTCCTGATAGGGCTGGAGCTTTCATTATAAACTTTAACGGATCTAACCGTGAGATCAACCATGTGGTATGGTACAACATATACTGCCTAAGCTTTTTAGTAGCCCATACCAGAACGCAACATACTTTTTCAATCGGAGTATATCTTGCTTCACAGTCAGTAAACTTCTTGCTTACGTAATATATTACCCTTTCTATCCTTCCGATTTTGTCATGCTGCCCCAATACGCAACCCATTGAATTTTCATACACCGTTAGATAGAGTATTAACGGTTTTCCTGAAACAGATGGCATTAACACTAGAGGATTAGTTAATTGGTCCTTGATCTTTTCTAAGGCTGCATGGCATTCTTCATTCCATGTCCCCGGATTGTTCTTTCTGAGCAACCTGAATATTGGATCACATTTATTTGTTAGTTGAGAGATTAAACGGGCTATGTAATTCAACCTTCCCAAGAATCCCCGGGCTATGTAATTCAACATTCCATGGCCTTTATCTTGTCAAGATCAATTTCAATTCCTCTTTTTCTTACTACAAAGCCTAACAACTTCCCATAAGTAACCCCGAATGTGCACTTGGCAGGATTAAGCTTTAACTGAATTTTCTCAATCTTTGAAAAAGCTTACTCAGGTTCGCTAAATGCTTATCCTCAGTTCTGGACTTGGCAATCATATCATCCACATAAACTTCTATTTATTTATGCATCATATCATGGAAAAGAGTAACCATAGCTCTCTGTTAAGCTGCCCCTCCGTTTTTCAATCCAAAAGGCATTACTTTATAGCAAAAGGTTCCCGAAAGTGTTACAAAAGTAGTTTTCTCCATGTCTTCTAGGCACATCTTTATTTGATTATATCCAGAAAATCCATTCATGAATGAGAAAAGGGAGTGATCGGCTGTGTTGTCTACCAAGGTGTGGATATGCGGGATTGGAAAGTTGTCTCTAGGGTTTGCCCTATTAAGATCCCTATAGTCGACACACATTCTTACTTTTCCATCCTTATTAGGCACTGGGACAATGTTTGCCACCCATTTTGGATATTTAGTCACCTCGAGGAATCATGCATTGTACTGCTTCTTAACTTCATCCCTGATTTTTAGAAGTCTATCGGCCTTCATTCTTCTAAGCTTTTGCTTTACTAGCTCTCATCCTTCCCTTATAGGAAGCCTATGCATTGCAATATTTGTCTCAAGGTCAGGCATATCCTGATATGACTAGGAAAAAATGTCTTTATATTCTTCCAGAAGCTCAATCAAACATCGCCGCGTCTTAAGTGAGATGGTGGTACCGATCTTCACTTTACGCGTCTCTTCTTCGGTTCCAATATTCAAAACCTCCAACTCTTCTCTGTGGGGCAGAATTTGTTTTTCCTCCCCTTCTACCATTCTAAGCAGATCATCGAGCAAGTCATACTCTTCTTCATCATCAATACTCCCAACTTCGTCTAAACATAGTGGCAACTCAAAATTGACCTCAGAAAGCTGACTCGAAATCATTTGGACCATTGATATCTAAAAACCTGCAAAAAAGAGACAAAATATATACCAAGAAAGAAATAATGGATGAAATGATATGATATGATTTGTTTTTTTAAGTTTTTTGGGGGGTTTTATGATCTTTTGCTTTTTTGCTTTTCCATTGCGAAAGAAAGTTTGCCGCACAATATTACTGGGAAAATATGCATCTTTTATTGAAATAAGAATCCTAGTTTTGACATAGACCTTTTTTACATAAGATCTCTAATTACCCCAGGGCCTAAGGGTAAAAGAGTTAGTTTCGAGAATTACTCTGAGGAGGTCTTAAAAACTTCAGGAACTACTTCAACGGTCCAGTTCTTCAGCTCAGCACTGGGGCAAATCTTGGACAGATATTTGTTTTCCCCTCCTTCCTTGTCTGTAATGACATTAATGCTCAAATTCTCAAAAACCTTGCATAATTCATCCTTTCCTTTCTCCTCCTTATCAAAGCGAGCATTAGGGTCTAGGAGGCATCCAGCCCTTGAAGTGTGACTTAAAGGTGGGTACGTTACTAGCTCCCACTTGACTTCTCCTCCACTCAACTTCGACTTCCTTCTTTCTTGTTATTTTCTGAACTCTGTTTTCCTTTGCCATTTGGTGGGCTTGAAGCCCAAACCGAACCAGTCTTTCTTTATTGGGATCTCCACTGGGTAAAGCCTTCCCTGATGGTTCCTTCCAAATCCCAACCCAACCTTGGCTCCCTTTCCAAGTGTTTGCTTCACATGCATATTTGCACAACTTGACAGCTCTGGTTCTGGCACTTTGCTCCCTTCAGTGACGAAGGTTGCATTGACTAACTCCAACATTCTGAAATGACACCCAAGTGCCCCCTCATCTACTTTAATGTACAATGCATTAGTGATTACCGATGCAATGATTTCTTCTTCCGCGCCAACCGTGATTAACTGTCCATCAATAACAAACTTCAACCTTTGATGAAGAGTATAAGGTACTGCACCTGCTGTACGAATCCACAGGCTCCCAAGCAAACAACTATAGCTAGGGTTTATATACATGACCACGAAGTCAACCTCAAATGTTGATGGCCCAATCTGTATGGGAACTTCAATCTTTCCTAACACATCCCTTTGGGTCTCGTCGAAGGCCCGTACTGTATTTTGATAAGCCCTCATGTGAAAAATATCAATAGGCAACTTTTTCAACGTTGCCAAAGGGAGAACATTCAAAGCTGATCCATTGTCAATGAGAACTCCTGATAGCATATATCCTTTACATCTTGTAGAAATATGGAGGGGTTTGCATGATCCTCTTCCCTCCGCGGGTATTTCTTCATCACTGAATGATATGAAATTATTAACTGCAATATTATTGACCAACATGTCCATCTTGTCAGTCATGATTTCTTTTGACGCAAATGTTCTATTTAACACTTTCAACAAAGCATCTCGATGACCCTCATAACTCAATAGCAACGACAACATAGAAATTCAAGCCAGAAGTTTATGTAGCTGCTCCACCACACTGTACTCGCTATGCTTGAGTATTTTCAGAAACTCTTGGGCCTTTGATTCTTTCACTGGCTTATGAATCACTGGTGTTTTCTCTTGGAAGAAGTCTTTTCCTCCTTCCTTATCTTGTTGGTTAGCAGGTTTTCTCTGCGCTGCATCTCTATCTTCAACTTCTAGTGTTGAGTAGAGTCTTCCACTTCTTGTGAAATGACCTACCTCATTAACAGGCTCTTCTTTTCTTCCTTTTTCAATTGTCGAGTTCCTCGGATCCGTCACTCCGCAAGCATAGTTCCAAGGGACTTGTTTACTGTCCATATATGGGAACGGGGCTGGTGCCTTCACAACCAATCGTGGAGTCACACTCCTAGCTTGTTCGCTAGTTATTACCTTGGTCTTGATCACCAAAGGCTTCATTCCTGTGTAAATCTTTTTAGAGGATGATTCCTCTGACGCACAGACTTCCATCCTCTGTTCTTTCTGCACATAAAATTCTAACTCTTTATAGTCAATTTTTGCCTGCACAAACTACTTAAACTCCAAGCAATTTTCAATTTTATGTCCCTCCTTCTGATGGTATTCACAATACACTCTTTCAATTGTTGCTTCTTCAAACCTTCCTTCTATTACCTCAGCTTTGATCATCTAGGTCCATACACATTTCATGGATGCCTTAACCTCGGAAACATGCTTCTTATTGGTGTGAGCTTCCTCCTCTATAACAACATTTATTTCGACCTTCTGGTGGTTCGGCAAAGGATTACCATTCTCTTCGGATGTTTCAAATGATAGCATGCCCGATTTCCTTAAATCATCCACCACCCTTTTGAATGCAGTGCAGTTCTCAATGGTATGCTCCCTTACTCCTGTGTGGTATTCGCTTTGAGCCTTCTCGTCGTACCATGGCAGATAAGGAGGTAAGAATGGAGGGACATGTCTTGGCAGCACCATCTGTGATTTGACCAACTCAGCGAACAACTCCGAATACGTCATTAGGATGGGAGGAAAGTAGGGTCTCGAGTTTCCTTGATATCTTCGTTCTCCTTTTGGGGCATTTGCAACTAACGGAGCTGAGGTGTTGGTTTTGTTGAAGGTGTTGGGATTGTTGAACACCACTCCTATTGAATAGCTAGGGTTGTAGACATTCGTAGTATTGACTTCATTATCTCTCTTCTTATATTTCTTCTTTGTTTCCCCACTGTCCAACTTTCCACTATTCAAAGCTGCTAGGATCAGTTCACCATTCATTAACATGTCTGCGAAGTTCTCCGTAGCATGGTTAAGCATGTGATCATAAAAAGGACCCTTTAGAGTTTCCACAAACATCGGGGTGATCTCATTTTCTAGCAACGGTGGTTGCACCTGTGCCGCTACATCCCTCCACATTTGTGCATACTTTCAGAAGCTCTCATGATGCTTCTGTTCCATCCCTTGCAAGACCAAACGAGTTGGAACTATGTCTGAAATATGCTTGTATTGTTCACTGAAGGCTTTGGACAGATCCTTCCATGATTTGATGTTCAACCGACTTAATTGCGAATACCAATGTGCAGTGGAACCTACTAAGCTGTCCTGGAAGCAATGAATGAGCGGCTTCTCATTGTCTAGGTAAATTGACATCTTTCTACAGTATATAGTTAAATGTGCCGATGGACATGTGGTCCCATTAAATTTCTCAAAGTCTGGGATCTTGAATTTTGGTGGCGCAACCAAATCAGTTACCAAGCTCAGATCCTTGGCATCCATTCCACCATGAGCAACTCCATCCTGGAAGGATTTGATCATTCCCTCTAACTTCTCATACTTATCCTCCCACTTCTTCTCAATTCTAACCTTATCGGCAATTTCATCGAGGTCAAGTACCTCGTAATTATTAGCCTCTTCTTTTGGAACATGAGTAGAGGATTCAGCAACATGAATGGGTGTTTTGGCTCTGGCAGCAGTCTCCTTCTTAAAGGTCATTTCGAGGAATCGTGGAATTGTACCAGTGTTTCCTCTTTCTTCAACCGCATCTGGATCCTTGAACCTAGCATGGTAGCTATTGAATTGACTGTCTTTTGATGAACTAACTCAATTTGTTGTTTTAGGTCGACTTCCATTTTCTCCAACTTGTCTTGAGTGCTCTTTTGGTTTGCCTCCAAAGCTGTCATTCTTTCCTCAGAGTTCATGGCTCGGGTTTGGGCTCGTGTACCGTATTTATGAGTTGTCTTAGCAATTTTGAATATTCTACCGTTTTTATATTAAGTTAGTTTTTGACATGAATGAATGTATGCACAAATGAATTCACATAATCAAACAACAAAGCAAACAAAACAGTGCAAATGCATGAATGCAGTCGAAGGGCCATTAATTCCATTGAAAATCTGCTCATGAAAGGAAACTCTTTATTGAATACGGAAGTTCTTTATTACATATTTTTCTCTCTTTTTTCAAATTACAAATATTTTTTCAGCTTGAGCACCTAATTCCTTGATTTCTTCTACAAGCCACATAAACCTTGGTCCAACTTCTCCAACGGGCTTGATGTACTGACGAAGAGTTGTAGCTTCAGTTGTCAACATTGTCACGTGCTTGGCCACATCTTGGACCTATGTCATCACCATCCTATCGAACTCATCCCTCTCTCAGAACCTTCGAGCAATGTCTATGAGATGAGTGAGCAAATAATCACTTCCTTCTTCAGCAATATCTTCAAGGACCAAGGTCTTCGTTCTGTATTCTTGGATGGATGTTGTCCATTTTCTTCGACCTGTTCTTTTAAAAGATCATTTTCATCCAAACTGGCTTGAAGTTATTCAAGGGTCAGACCACTCTGCAAGTTATCGAGCATCTGCTTTTGATCCTCTATCTTGGCCTCTAGCTTTGCAACATAAACCTGATTTTGTTCTAATTTCGCACAAACTTCATTATAAGCTTTCTGCAACTCCTGCAAACGCACCTTGTTGTCGTGGGCTTTCCTCTTCCATGCAACCGTGTTTCCCTCTCTTTCTTGCAGAGACGTTTTCCATTCTCATTCTTAATCACTTGTTTCCCTTTCTTCCCTTCTTCACCCCTTAAGAGTCTTTCATCCAAAATGAGAGTTTTTTACTTGAGCAATTTCCTAGAATCAACCCCTTCTAAATATGGAATGATGCACATGCAAAACAAACAAACAAACAAAAAAACAAAATAGGGAACAGAGATTTAAAACCAAAATAAGACATGTAATTCCAACAATTTCACTAAAAATTCAAGACAATTATTCCAACTTGACTATTTACCAGACTCAACACACTAGGCTTTCTGCATGGCTCTATTGGGGTGGGCTCTAGATTCTCAAACTTGATTTAGTTCTAAAATATCTACTAGAGTTGTCCTTGTTGTCCCCTACTAAGGGTATCAAAGACCTTGATTCTTACCCATTATAGGCTTCAAACGAATCAAGTTCAACCCAGGAGGACTCACCACCGATGCCTTCTCGAAGAATCAATATCCTTACGAAGACAAGGGAATGAATCCCGAAGGTACTTGCTATGTAACACCCTAAATTTGGGCATAGAAGTTTAGGGTCTGAACCGGATAGGTCTGGGAAACGGTTCGAATCTAAAATGGGGTTTTAGGGAACACCTAGTTCGGGATACTTTAAAAATATAGAAAAATATCTAAAAATCCTCATTTATTATATAAAAGAGAATGGTGAAATCAATTTTACAAAATAAGGTTCGGAAATACTACATTTCGATGTAGTGACCAAATCGCAGTTTTTGCAAAAGTGAAATAGTGACTGTATTGTAAAGGATTGAAACTTTGAATCTTTAAGGATCTAATTTTACAAAAATGTTTTCATCAGATTTTTCCTTAATTTTGGTAATCTTAATAATGTTTTAATTAAAGGAAATGAAGGTTAATTAAAAGAAAAACTAACTTTGACTATTCATAACTACTTTTCACAAATTTTCCCTCTCTTCATTTTCTCTCAAATTCCTTTCAACCAAACACATTTTCTCCAGCAAATTTACTTTGATTTTACACTTCATTTGATGAGATTTCAATTCCTCTTTGATTACTAATCAATCTTGCATCAAATCTATTTGTTTTCTACATTGAATTTTCATGGAAACTTGCCCAAATCAAGGAGAAATCATCATTTAGAGGTAAGCTTGTTCTTCTCCTCTAAATACTCAGTTCTTTACTGAAATTCCCAAGTTGTCAATCCTTTATTAAAGTTTTATGAATGGTTTTAATGTTGGAAACAAGATTTTGGCTTAAAATTCAAGATTTTGGAAGAGATCTTGAGGATTTTCGTGGATCTTGGTTAGGCTCTGTTTTGAGGTTGTTTTCTAATGTATTTTGGATGTTAATTGATGTTACAAATGAGGTTTTATCAATCAAATCCTGAATAGGTTTGTTTTCCTAAGTTTTGCTTGCTAGAATGGTGGTTTTTGGGGTGGTTTTGGTGATCTACTGTTGCTGGAGGTATAAGGTCATTTTTATGTTGCTTTTTGATGTTAATTGATGTTTATAAAAGGTTAGAATTGATAGATCTTGGCTGGGCTTTGTTTTGGGAGAGTTTGGAGGTGATTTCGGTTGTTTTTGGTGGCCGAAATGAGGTTCTTGGGTAGAGCAGCGAGTTTAGGTTGTATTGCTGGTGATTTTAATGCATGGTGATGCATTAATCCTCTGTTGTTATGTGTTAAAAACATGGGAGAATGATCCGGAAGCAATAGAGGTGGCGTTGGAGGTTTCGGACGCTTGGGAGGCTTGTCGGCTAGCATAGTTTTGTGTATCGGTGAGTGAGATCGTGTTTTCCAGCTTTGGAATGGTTTTGAAAAGAGGTTTGGGAACTTAAATCTAGGCTTGAAACGCCGGTTTAAGTTCGGAAGTAAGTAAAGTGGAAGTCTCTCTCAATTGTGCTATTATTGTTTTGAAAACTATCAAAATGGGTTTTGATGTGTTTGGTTTGACAATGTGGTTTAATTTGTTGTTGAGCATGGTTTTAAAGCATGTGAGTTGGTTGACAAACTTGGCTTGAGGAAAGATGTATGAAATTGATATTCCTTGTGAGTATGAGTTGTCAATTTGTGTCTCAAATGCTTTGTTCGGCTTTTTGTTCTTGAAGGTGTTGCATGCTTTAAAAACAGCAAATGTGTTGATGTTTAACATGATATATATTGGCATAGATGATGTAAAGATTACCGGATATATTGATCGATCAATAGGATGTAGAGTGCACTATAAACTAAAAATTCGTACGTGCTCTTGGGTGACATCCCAAAGAGAGAAACCAACGATGGGATTTTCATTGGAGTAGGACTTGTTGAATTATCCAAGCTTTTGGCAACAAGAGTTATTGCCATGAGACCGATGATGGGCATTCCATCGGAGTAGGACTTGGTGAGAGACCAAGCTTTTTGGCAACAAGAGTTATTGCCATGTGAAATCGATGAGGGGCATTCCATCGTAGTAGGACTTGGTGAAATACCCAAGCTTGGTGGCGAGGGTAGATACCGCCATGAGAGCCGGTGGCGAGATCCCACCGGGGTAGGACTTGACCTCGAGTCAAGCTGTCCGCATGTCCGAGTACAATAGAATATGAAAAATGCCAATATATGAGAATGAAATGTGTCACATGTACCAATGCTTGAAATGTTGTATGTAATGACAAATGCATATGAGATAATAATTTTATGAAATGCTTTTGTGTGTCAAGCATGTGTGGCTTTGCCATGAGTTTTGCATTTGAGGAATGTATGAGATAGGTAGAAGGAACATATGGTTTCCAAAACGTGTTTTGCTTTGAAATGATCATCAAGCATGAGAAAAGTATGGTGTGAAGTGGAAGTGATTTCCGAGGAAATTGGTTTAAACTTTGCATGAAGTGGTTGTGCATGGAAAGGTTTAAATGATAGTATTTGCAAGGGTGTTGTTTTGGGGTGAGTTGTTTAGTGTATCAAAGTTAACGTTGGTTTTCTTGTTGAGCAATGGTGTTTCAAAGGAGTTTTTCAATCAATGCTTTGGTTTACTGGATTGTGATTACATTTTAAGAAGGTTTTATGATTCGTTGCATTGATGGTGTTTTGGTTTTGAGCATTCCTCACTAAGCATTATGTGCTTACGCTCCTTTTTGTCCATCAATGCAGATAATTGAAGTTGGGACAGCAAGAAGCAAGGGATTCAAGAAGAGCTCCACTTGAGAAGTATGTTTGGTTTGTAGCTATTGATAATAAAGGCAATGGGGGGAGAGTCTTTTATGTTGTTGTGTAATGAGATTGTGTATGTTGACCATGTTCGGTTTATGTTTTGAATCTTGTTGATGATCGCTTTGCAATATTTGGATCTTCTTCCTCATTTTTGATATAGTGATGTTCTTTGTTTAAAAGCAAGATCATGTGTTGGATGTGATGAATGAGTAGGTGTGCTTGATGCTTATAATGTATCAAGTCTTTGATGCATTTTGATAGTTATAGTGCTTATCATGTTGTTGATATGTTATGAAATGGTTTAAAGTATGTTTGAGAGTGTTTTTAAGTGAAAAACCAGAATTTTCTGCTGTTCCTGGGCAGGGTGTATCGAAACACCCTTGGATGTTTCGAAACGGGTGCTTGAAATGGCTTGGGCATTTCGAAACGGCTAGAAGTGTTTCGAAACACTTTTGCTACTGGAGGTGTCTGTTTCGGAACTAGGTTCGGAAACTACCCGCGTACCATAACGGTCAACACCGTTTCGATACGGACGTCCGACATGGGTGTTTCGAAACGGTTGTCAGTGTTTCGAAACGGGTGACTGTTTGGACACAGTTTTGAATTGCTTGAAGTCTGCATGTTTTACATTTTAGTCCTAAATTTTGTAATTGCAATTGCTTGAGCTTGAGATGTCTTTTTAAGCTGAAATTTGGCAGAGAGGCTTGTATTATAATTAATTAAGGATTGGTAAATCTAAAATCTTCAAAGTCCTTTTATTTTCCAAAATTTACATTTTGGTCCCTAAAAGTGTATTTCTTGCAATTAAGTCCTTAAACGTTTTCCGATCGATGTGCTTTTCTCTCCCAAGGTTCTTGGGCTTTCACATAGGTTTAATGCGCAGCTAGAGAAGATAAAAGGATATAAAAAAGGGGTCGTTAATCAAGGTTGACTTTCGGGTTGACTTTGTTTCCCCGTGTAATCTTCGTAGTTCGGGTCAAGCGTCTAGGCCGGGCTAAGGGGGTTACATTTGTTGGTATCAGAGCTAAATTGCTAATATTTGGGGCGATGGTAAGTTTGTGGTAAGTTGTTATGTTAAGTGTTGGATGTTTATTCTGATGTGTGGTTGAAAGTTGGTTGAAAAATACGTTTCTTAGTGAATTGTTGATGTTTTTATTGTGCTTTATGGTTATGATTCTTCTGTAAGCTAATGTGAACATGTGTTGGTGATATGCTGGTGTTGTGAGTTGATTTTCTGAATAATGAAAATATGATGGGTATGATATGTTGATGTTCTGTTGTTGCGGGTGAATGATGTTTGATGAGAGCATGATTGAAGTTTGTTGATTGATATGCTCGATGTTTGTGATATCAATGTTTTTATTGATTGTTATGTCATATAAAAGGGGAGAATTCGGGATACCCATTGCCTTATTATTATAGCTATTGTGTTATGTTGGAGTTGGAGTCTTGAATCCTTCCTTGAAGTTGGCCTGATTGTTTTGTTTGTTTTGTTATCATTGCTTTGTTAATAATAGCTCAATGAGATCGATGAGAGAATGGCAGTTGGGTACGATGGTTGCTGCTTTAGAGCAAGTTGTAAAGGGGTGGAATTCACTTTCGGGTGGGAGTGTACCACTTCGGTCGGCAGTGCCTGGAGTTGAGGAAGTAAGGCAGAATGAGAAAGCTGGTTCTGTGATGAAGGATACATCATCTATGGTGCAGGAGATGTCAGGAACGTCCCAAGCCGTGGTGAAGGTGAGGCCTGTGTACGTGCCGACTGTCGGACATGCGAGTTTGTCAAAACAGCGTTTATATGATTTAGGAGCTGTGGAGTATCATGGTTCGACACCTGAGGCGTTCGAGGCTTGGTTAGCCAGTATAATTCCGATTTTGGATCAGGAAGGGTGTGACAACGCCTGTAAGTTGGGAAGTGGTGTCTCGTTAATGTTGGAGGATGCTTATGCTTGGTGGATATCTGTGGCGGTGGCAACGAATATCCACGATATAGATTGGGAGTTCTTTGTGTCTGCCTTTAATAAAAGATACATTGGAAAGAAGTTTCCAGAGGTTAAGCAACGTGGGGGTGTGGCTTCAAATTATGATGGTGGGAAAAGTATAAGTAAAAGAGCTGTGAGTACCGACCTTGAGAGTGGTCAGCGTAAGAGGGTACGCGACGGAAGGGTTCACCTGAATCAAGGTTTTGGTGGTGGTACTGATGTGGGTCAAGTACAGTATGACCAAGGAGTGGTAGCTCGGTTGCCGATGTGTGACCGTTGTAGAAGGCGTCATGTTGGAGTTTGTTGGTGTGTGGGAGTTTGTTGGAACTGTGGTTCTATGGAGCATGTGAAGCGGAATTGTCCTCAAGTGGTGAGATCAACTTCAGTGGTTACAAAAGGGTCTCAGAAGGGTCGTGAGCGCGGCCGAGACAGAGTTCGGAGGTGGCAAGAAAGGCAGAAATGTGTGAGGTGTTTGGAGGATGGATCTTGTTGGAATTGTTGGTCTGTTGGACATTTGAGACGGAATTGTTTGGAGTTAGCTCGGGGTAGTCAGGGATCTTTACCGCAGGGAGATGGTGATAACCTTAAAGTGTTGGTTGGTGCTGCGGCGGTACGGCCAGAGAATAGTGGTACTGCAGGGAAGAGAGTTTGTCTGTTGGAGTTCCGGGGCAGTGAGGTGATTACAGGTAACTTTGCTAAGTAATCTTTGCCCTAGTTATCTTTGTTTGGTTCCGGTTTGGTTTCCCTTGTGTAGTGGGTAAGGTCTTATAGCTAGCAAGTTGGGGTAGTAGCCGGTGTTGTTTTGAAAACAACTATAGTGTGAAGAGGGTATTAGTGGAGTATTTTGTAGCTAGCAAATTGTTAGAATGGTAGAGCTGGAAAAGTTAGAAGTGAGGTAAGAGGTGTTCTTAGGCGGATCCTGAGGATGTTGTTGGTAAGTGTGAACCGACATACAGGCACAGTTAAAACCATTTGTTATATATTATATATATTGGTACATGCATCCATGCAACATGTCATTAGAGGTTTTACATACATGTACATAGGCATTGATAGGGTGTAACCCCCGTAGCCCAGTCTAGACGGTTGACCCGAACTACGAAGATTACACGGGGAAAACCAAAGTCAACCCGAAAGTCAACCTTGATTAACGACCCTTTTTTCTTTTTAGACTTGTCTAGATGCACACCAAACCTAGGCATACTCTTTAGATAAGCATACTCAAAAATCACAGCAATCGGAAAACAATAAGGGACCTAATTGCACAAAATACGAATTTAGGGACCAATTTGTAAATTCTGAAAATTAAGAGGACTTTACCAATTTTTAAGTTACCATTATGAAATTAGTCATGTTTCATGCCTCTCTGCCAAATTTCATCTCAAACGGACATCTCAAACTCAAGCAATTGCACACACAAGAATCGGGACTAAAACGTAAAGCTTGCAAACCTCAAACCATTCAAATTTTATGCCCAACGGTCAGGTGTTCCGAAACGGGTCTAGGCCGTTCAGGAAAACCCCTTGGCAGTAGCCAAAGTGTTCAGAAACGGGTCTAGGCCGTTCAGGAACACCCCTTGGCAGTAGCCAAAGTGTTCAGAAACGGGTCTAGGCCGTTCAGGAACACCCTGGCCAAAACAAGGGCCTGTTTCGAAACAGGCAAGGGTGTTTCGAAACACCCTGCCCAGAAACAGCAGATAGGCCTGTTTTAACACCTTTAAACCCCATCAAACATGCTCCAAACCATTCCACAATAAATCAACAACATGCCAAGCATCATACCTACCAATTTGCATCCACCCCTAGGTGCACCAACTCATTCAACACATCCAACACTCAATCATGCTTTTAAAACAAGAAGCATAGCATAACGACTTAAGAATAAGAACACTCAACGTTGCAAGCGTTAAACCACATAGTTCAAAATCATAAACCAAACTTGTCCAACATACACAATCTCATTAAAAATCAACATAAGAGATTCTCCCCCCATTGCCTTTATTATCTATAGCTATTAACCGAGACATACATCTCAAATGGAGCTCTCCTTGAATCCCTTTCTTCTCGCTGTCCCAACTTCAAATATCTGCATTGATGGACAAAAAGGAACGTAAGCACATAATGCTTAGTGAGGAATGCTCAAAACCAAAACACCATCAATGCAGCGAGTCATAAAACCTTTTTTAAAAGTAAACACAATTCGATAAACCAAAGCAATGTTTGAAAACCCCCTTTCAACAACATGCTTTAAATCATGTATTGCTCAAAACTGAAAAACCAACCCTTAGCTTAGAAAAGCTAAGTAATTCACTTCAAAGCACAACCTTGCAAAACCATCAATTAAACCATTCCATGCATGAACATCCTATGCAAAGTTAAATACAAGATCCTTGGAAAACACTTCCACTTCACATTATACTTTTCTTATACTTGGAAATCATTTCAAAGCAAGAAACCTTTAAAAACCACTTACACCCTCAATTCCATCTCATGCATTAAGCAAATGCAACATATGAACCACAAAATCAACACTTGCATTACATGCCTTTTAAAACAAGCCTTCACAAGACTTCAATGCACCAAAGAGATTCCATGCACATATGTACCATTCTCAATAGAAGATAAACACTTGTACAAGTTAACAAGTAAAACATGCATTCATAGAACACTACACACTTCTCATGCAACCATGCATCATTTCAAGCATCTCATGCTTCATCATATTCAAGAACATTATATTGGCTTCCAAGTGATAATTCACAAACCATCATAACGCAAGACACAATCGGATACGCAGATTACAAGCGTTGTCCCCACGCTTCATACACACTACCAATCACAAGGTCCTCATATGGACTTTTAAACACCATATAACCTCAACATTCACAAGGTCCTCAAATGGAATTTTAACCACCATTATGACCTTACCATACACAAGGTCCTCATATGGACTTTTAAACACCATATGACCTTAACATTCACAAGGTCCTCAAATGGAATTTTAACCACCATTATGACCTTACCATCACTCATTGGTAGTTGTATAACATCACTAACGAGATCACGGGACATACAAGATCCACACATGGACTTTACACCACCATTGTGATCTTACCATACACAAGGTCTTCAAATGGAATTTTAACCACCATTATGACCTTAATATACACAAGGTCCTCATATGGAATTTTAACCACCATATGATCTTAACACAAGACCCACCCATGGACTTTTAAACACCATGGTGTTCTTAACCATCTCGTTAGTGTACTTGGATGGAGTTACCGGTTCAATCACAACCACTCCACATCCAAGGCGACTTTATTCACGGTGCACCCAATCCTATAGCCGGCTAACTATATCCGATTCAAGAAACCAAGAACCATTTACATCACTTGCCAATATAACCAATTTACCATATTAATCCATAGTTTTACAAGCATAACCAAAATGCCAAAACCACAAATTACCATCATCAATCCACTGTTTTTGAAGCATTACACAAAGCCGTTAAACAACATGCAACACTATGCAACAATTCCACAATTCCAATGTACAAAACCAAGGATCTCTTACCTTGAGCATCCTTCACACATGGCTTTCAAAACCAGCATTAAACCATGCTAAAATATGCTTTCAAAACAGAATTTAAAACATGCAATTCACATGCATTGCATCCAACAATCACAAGTGCTTTAAAAACCAAAACATAACACAACCAAGAGAGAAATTCCATTTACTTACTCTTGAGCTTAGCTAAGTTGTTTAGACTTAAACTAAGCTCCCAAAACCTCCAAACCTTGGTTTTAAAGCTGAAAACCCAACTTCACTCACCGATACACAAAACAAGGCTAGCCAACAAGCCTTCCAAGCATCCGAAACCTTCAACGCCTCCTCTATTGCTCACGGATCATTCTCCCCTGTTTCAAGCGCATAACAACAGAGGATTAATGCATCATAATGCATTAAAAACACCAGCAACACACCTAAACTCGCTGCTCTTTGCAACTCCAACATTTCGGCTACCAAACACAACCGAAATCACCTCCAAACACTTCCAAAACTTAACCCATCCAAGATCCATCACTTCTAACCATTTTTAAACATAAATTAACATCCAAAATGATCCCAAACATGACCTTATACCTCCAGCATTAACAAAACACCAAGATCACCCAAAAAACCACCATTTTCACAAGTAAAAACTTAGGAAAATCAACCTATCCGGGATTGCATTGATTAAACCTCAATTTCACATCATTTATACATTCAATAAACATGAAAAAGACATCTCAAATCACAGCCCAATCACTTAGTACGAATTTAATCAAAATTAACTCCAAAACTTGCATTTTAAGCCAAAATCAAGAACACAATTGTAAAACCTTTAATAAAACACAAATCAAGGATTGAGAACTTGGGAATTTCAGTAAAGAACTGAGAATTTAGAGGAGAAGGACGTTCATACCTCTAAACTTGAGTTTCTCCATTTTTGGAACCACAATTCTTGAAAATCCAATAAGCAAATGCTAAGGTTTTGTTGTAGAATTGATTAGAGATCAAATGAGGATTGAAATCTAATCTTTAGTTGTCAAAATCAGAGAGAATTTTGCTGGAGAAATGTGTTTGGGTTGAGAGAAAAGTTGAGAGAAAAGAAAATGGAAATTTAGAGAAAAGTTAGTTAAAATGCCAAAATATCTTTTCCCTCCTTTTGCACTTAATTAAAAACCATTAATTAAATTGATTAATATTCAGAAAAATCTGGAGAAACTCTTTTGGGTAAATAGCTCCTTAAAGATTCAAATTTTCAATCCTTTTTAAAACAGTCACCCAGTTTTCAAAAATTACATTTTGGTCACTAACCCAAAATGTCACTCTTCCAAACCTCATTTTGTAAAATTGATTTCACCTTTCTCTTATATATAATAAAAGAGGATTTTAAGACATTTTTCCATATTTTTAATGCATCCCGAACTAAGCTTTCCTTAAAACCACCTTTTATATTCGAACCGAAAATCCGACCGGTCCAGTTCAAACCCAAAACTTCTAAGCCCAAAATTGGGGTGTTACAACTCTCCCCCCCCTTAAGAAATTTCGTCCTCGAAATTTCAACCGGCGAAAAGAGAACAACCAAACTTCTCAAGCAACACACAAGGCAACACAGGAGACTTAACCACCACTGAACACTCTCCTCACAAAACTCCACCAACCCAACACCACCACATACTGTTCACAGATTCCAGAACACTCAGATGTTAACCACATCTTAACCTTTCACACTTCCGGACTGCACACAGCCCCAACAACAACCTGAAGAACCTCCAAACTTTTACAGCATACACCACCTCAGCTCATAACTCCCAAAACTCGTACACACGATGACACCAACCAATCCAGTTCAGCCACCATGTGACCCACAACCTTCACTGCTTCTAAAACCCCTTGCAAAACTACTCACCTCTTTCAAAGACTATCACAACAAGCAAAAATTCCTAAGCATCAACCGCTTACCCAAACTTCTCAACGTAATGATGACATTCCTTCACATCCGCCGCTATCATTACCATAACGATTCACCAGGACTACTCACCTAACACCCAAAAATCACGACACAAAACCCCAACCTTGACTCCGCCAGCCGTTCTACACACCACCAGCTGACTTCAGAAGGAATTTACTTATACACAACTAGCCAGCCACATCTCACAAGCACCCGTCCAACCAACAATGGCCTTTGATCTTACATTGCCTTTCCACTTCAAACTTTGACTACAATACTAGCCTTACCAGGACACCGCCCATCCTACACATACATATTTAGGTTACGAAACTTCTATTCTCCCAGGCTAACCCTTTTCTACAACCCACAACACAACCTCTTCTCAACTCTTCGAAGGTTGCTACGAACCATCACCTACAAAACAACCCTTCTACTACAACATCAATGCCAAGTTACCTCAGCACTTTGGAACACATCCACTAACTTACTACATCACTTAACACCAAGAAACTACCACTTCTACCAGCTATTCACGACCACTCTAACCGATTCTAACTTCAACTGGTAATCTCCTCACCACCATCCCGCTAAACTCATTAAGCGCCAAACACTTTCCTTCTACCAACACGCTATATCGCACTTACTATTACTGACAACTCGCTTAATACCCTCCATTACTTCTAGCATTCTCCTAGCACCAACACAACTTTTAAAACCCATCATCCAACCTAACCCTATCACAACTCTAACGGACCCGATTAACTATCAGCGAGTGTGAACGTTCATATGCATGGTCACCAATATGCCCTATCAATGCCTGATGTACATGCATGCAAAACCTCTAATGTCATGTCACATGTATGCATGGACCAGTACATATATAATATAGCATATAACAAATGATTTTAACTGTGCATGTATGTCGGTTCACACCCACCAATAACATCCTCAGAATCCACCTAAAACAACCTCCTATCTCACTTCCAACTTGACCAACTCCATCATTCTAACAACCCATTATCCACAAGATACTCACTAATGCCCTCTTCACACTAAAGTTGTTTTCAAAACAACACCAACTACTACCCCAAACATGCTAGCAACGAAACCATACCCACTACGCAAGGGAAATACCAACTGAAACCAAACTAAGATACTAGAGCAAAGGTTACTTAACAAGGTTACCTGTAAACACCTCACTGCCCCGGAGCTTCAACAGACAAGCTCTCTTCCTCGCAGAACCATCATTCTCCAGCCGCACCGTTGTAGCATCAGCTAACACATTAAGGTCATCACCATCTCCCTGCGGTAAAGAACCCTGACTACCCCGAGCCAACTTCAAACAATTACGTCTCAAATGTCCAACAGACCCATAATTCCAACAAGATTCATTCTGCAAGCTCCTCACACCTTTCTGCCCTTCCTGCCACCTTCGAACCTTGTCTTGACCGTTCCCACGACCCTTCAGAGACCCTTCTGCTACCACTGAAGCTGACCTCACCACTTGAGGACAATCCCGCTTCACATGTTCTTTAGAACCACAGTTCCAACAAACTCCTGCGCCCCAACAACCTCCAACATGACACTTTCCACATTGGTCACACATCGGCAATCGAGCTACCCCTCTTTGATCATGTAGCACTTGCCCCAAATCTACACTACCATCCAAGCTTCGATTCAAGCAAAACCTTCTATCATGTCGCCTCTTACGCTGACCGCTCTCGAGGTCAGTACCCCCAACTCTCTCGCTTAAACTTTTCTCACCTTCATAAACTGATACCACACCCTCACGTTGCTTAACCCTTGGGAATTTCTCTCCAAGGTACCTTTCATAAAAGGCAGACACAAAGAAGTCCCAATCTATATCGTGGATGTGCGATGCCACTGCCACAGATGTCCACCATGCACAAGCGTCCTCCAACATCAATGAGACCACACTTCCCAGCTTACAGGCATAGTCACAACCCTCCTGATCCAAAATCAGAATTACACTGGCCAACCAGGCCTCGAACGTTTCAGGCGTCGAACCATGATACTCCACAGCTCCCAAATCATGTAAACGTTGTTTCGACAAACCCGCACATCCCACAGTCGGCACGTCTACAGGCCTTACTTTTGCCACAGCCTGAAATGTTCCCAACACCTCTTGAACTAAAGGTGATGAACTCTTCATCACAGAACCAACTTCTTCCTCCTGCCTTACAACCTCAACTTCAGGCACTGTAGGCTGAAACGAAACACCCTCACTAAAAGGTGAATTCCATGCCTTAACAACCTGCTCTAAAGCAGCAACCATCTCACCTAACTGCCATTCTCTCATCGATTTCACCATGCTATTAACAGCAAACAATCATAACAAAACAAACAAATCAATCAGACCAGCTTTAAGCAAGGATTCAAAGCTCCAACTCCAAAATAACACAATAGCTATAATAATAAGGCAATGGGTATCCCGAATTCTCCCCTTTTACATGACATAACAGTCAATAAAAACATGGATATCACAACATTGAGCATATCAATCAACATATTTCGATCATGCTCTCATCAAACAACATTCACTCGCAACAGCATAATATCAACATATCATACCCATCACACTTTCATAATTCATAAAATCAGCTCACATCACCAGCATATCACCAGCACAGATCCACATTAACTCAATGAAGATTCACAAACAAAAAGCATGCTAAAAACATCAACAATTCGCTCAAAGACACACTTTCCAACTGACTTTCAACCACACATCAGAAAAAACATCAAACACATATTACAACAACTTACCATTTCCCCCAAGCTTTCGCAACTCAGCTCTGATACCACCAAATGTAACCCCCGTAGCCCAGTCTAGACGGTTGACCCGAACTACGAAGATTACACGGGGAAAACTAAAGTCAACCCGAAAGTCAACCTTGATTAACGACCCTTTTTTTCTTTTTAGACTTGTCTAGATGCACAACAAACCTAGGCATACTCTTTAGATAATCATACTCAAAAATCACAGCAATCGGAAAACAATAAGGGACCCAATTGCACAAAATACGAATTTAGGGACCAATTTGTAAATTATGAAAATTAAGAGGACTTTACCAATTTTTAAGTTACCATTATGAAATTAGTCATGTTTCATGCCTCTCTGCCAAATTTCATCTCAAACGGACATCTCAAACTCAAGCAATTGCACACACAAGAATCGGGACTAAAACGTAAAGCTTGCAAACCTCAAACCATTCAAATTTTATGCCCAACGGTCAGGTGTTCCGAAACGGGTCTAGGCCGTTCAGGAACACCCTTTGGCAGTATCCAAAGTGTTCAGAAACGGGTCTAGGCCGTTCAGGAACACCCCTTGGCAGTAGCCAAAGTGTTCAGAAACGGGTCTAGGCCGTTCAGGAACACCCTGGCCAAAACAAGGGCCTGTTTCGAAACAGGCAAGGGTGTTTCGAAACACCCTGCCCAGAAACAACAGATAGGCCTGTTTTAACACCTTTAAACCCCATCAAACATGCTCCAAACCATTCCACAATAAATCAACAACATGCCAAGCATCATACCTACCAATTTGCATCCACCCCTAGGTGCACCAACTCATTCAACACATCCAACACTCAATCATGCTTTTAAAACAAGAAGCATAGCATAACGACTTAAGAATAAGAAGACTCAACGTTGCAAGCGTTAAACCACATAGTTCAAAATCATAAACCAAACTTGTCCAACATACACAATCTCATTAAAAATCAACATAAGAGATTCTCCCCCCCATTGCCTTTATTATCTATAGCTATTAACCGAGACATACATCTCAAATGGAGCTCTCCTTGAATCCCTTTCTTCTCGCTATCCCAACTTCAAATATCTGCATTGATGGACAAAAAGGAGCGTAAGCACATAATGCTTAGTGAGGAATGCTCAAAACCAAAACACCATCAATGCAGCGAGTCATAAAACCTTTTTTAAAAGTAAACACAATTTGATAAACCAAAGCAATGTTTGAAAACTCCCTTTCAACAACATGCTTTAAATCATGTATTGCTCAAACATGAAAAACCAACCCTTAGCTTAGAAAAGCTAAGTAATTCACTTCAAAGCACAACCTTGCAAAACCATCAATTAAACCATTCCATGCATGAACATCCTATGCAAAGTTAAATACAAGATCCTTGGAAAACACTTCCACTTCACATTATACTTTTCTTATACTTGGAAATCATTTCAAAGCAAGAAACCTTTAAAAACCACTTACACCCTCAATTCCATCTCATGCATTAAGCAAATGCAACATATGAACCACAAAATCAACACTTGCATTACATGCCTTTTAAAACAAGCCTTCACAAGACTTCAATGCACCAAAGAGATTCCATGCATATATGTACCATTCTCAATAGAAGATAAATACTTGTACAAGTTAACAAGTAAAACATGCATTCATAGAACACTACACACTTCTCATGCAACCATGCATCATTTCAAGCATCTCATGCTTCATCATATTCAAGAACATTATATTGGCTTCCAAGTGATAATTCACAAACCATCATAACGCAAGACGCAATCGGATACGCGGATTACAAGCGTTGTCCCCACGCTTCATACACACTACCAATCACAAGGTCCTCATATGGACTTTTAAACACCATATGACCTCATCATTCACAAGGTCCTCAAATGGAATTTTAACCACCATTATGACCTTACCATACACAAGGTCCTCATATGGACTTTTAAACACCATATGACCTTAACATTCACAAGGTCCTCAAATGGAATTTTAACCACCATTATGACCTTACCATCACTCATTGGTAGTTGTATAACATCACTAATGAGATCACGGGACATACAAGATCCACACATGGACTTTACACCACCATTGTGATCTTACCATACACAAGGTCTTCAAATGGAATTTTAACCACCATTATGACCTTAATATACACAAGGTCCTCATATGGAATTTTAACCACCATATGATCTTAACACAAGACCCACCCATGGACTTTTAAACACCATGGTGTTCTTAACCATCTCGTTAGTGTACTTGGATGGAGTTACCGGTTCAATCACAACCACTCCACATCCAAGGTGACTTTATTCACGGTGCACCCAATCCTATAGCCGGCTAACTATATCCGATTCAAGAAACCAAGAACCATTTACATCACTTGCCAATATAACCAATTTACCATATTAATCCATAGTTTTACAAGCATAACCAAAATGCCAAAACCACCAATTACCATCATCAATCCACTGTTTTTGAAGCATTACACAAAGCCGTTAAACAACATGCAACACTATGCAACAATTCCACAATTCCAATGTACAAAACCAAGGATCTCTTACCTTGAGCATCCTTCACACATGGCTTTCAAAACCAGCATTAAACCATGCTAAAATATGCTTTCAAAACAGAATTTAAAACATGCAATTCACATGCATTGCATCCAACAATCACAAGTGCTTTAAAAACCAAAACATAACACAACCAAGAGAGAAATTCCATTTACTTACTCTTGAGCTTAGCTAAGTTGTTTAGACTTAAACTAAGCTCCCAAAACCTCCAAACCTTGGTTTTAAAGCTGAAAACCCAACTTCACTCACCGATACACAAAACAAGGCTAGCCAACAAGCCTTCCAAGCATCCGAAACCTTCAACGCCTCCTCTATTGCTCACGGATCATTCTCCCCTGTTTCAAGCACATAACAACAGAGGATTAATGCATCATAATGCATTAAAAACACCAGCAACACACCTAAACTCGCTGCTCTTTGCAACTCCAACATTTCGGCTACCAAACACAACCGAAATCACCTCCAAACACTTCCAAAACTTAACCCAGCCAAGATCCATCACTTCTAACCATTTTTAAACATCAATTAACATCCTAAATGATCCCAAACACGACCTTATACCTCCAGCATTAACAAAACACCAAGATCATCCCAAAAACCACCATTTTCACAAGTAAAAACTTAGGAAAATCAACCTATCCGGGATTGCATTGATTAAACCTCAATTTCACATCATTTATACATTCAATAAACATGAAAAAGACATCTCAAATCACAGCCCAATCACTTAGTACGAATTTAATCAAAATTAACTCCAAATCTTGTATTTTAAGCCAAAATCAAGAACACAATTGTAAAACCTTTAATAAAACACAAATCAAGGATTGAGAACTTGGGAATTTCAGTAAAGAACTGAGAATTTAGAGGAGAAGGACGTTCATACCTCTAAACTTGAGTTTCTCCCTTTTTGGAACCACAATTCTTGAAAATCCAATAAGCAAATGCTAAGGTTTTGTTGTAGAATTGATTAGAGATCAAATGAGGATTGAAATCTAATCTTTAGTTGTCAAAATCAGAGAGAATTTTGCTGGAGAAATGTGTTTGGGTTGAGAGAAAAGTTGAGAGAAAAGAAAATGGAAATTTAGAGAAAAGTTAGTTAAAATGCCAAAATATCTTTTCCCTCCTTTTGCACTTAATTAAAAACCATTAATTAAATTGATTAATATTCAGAAAAATCTGGAGAAACTCTTTTGGGTAAATAGCTCCTTAAAGATTCAAAGTTTCAATCCTTTCTAAAACAGTCACCTAGTTTTCAAAAATTACATTTTGGTCACTAACCCAAAATGTCACTCTTCCAAACCTCATTTTGTAAAATTGATTTCACCTTTCTCTTATATATAATAAAAGAGGATTTTAAGACATTTTTCCATATTTTTAATGCATCCCGAACTAAGCTTTCCTTAAAACCACCTTTTATATTCGAACCGAAAATCCGACCGGTCCAGTTCAAACCCAAAACTTCTAAGCCCAAAATTGGGGTGTTACATAGGGAATATTAGTGATCATGCATACGAACGTTCACACTTGCTAATAGCTAGTTGGGTCCGATAGTGTTGTGGTAGGATTAGGTTGGTTGGTGGGTTTAAAGTGTTGTTTTGGTGCTAGGTGAATGCTTGAAGTGGTGGAAGGTAGTAAACAGGTTGGCGGAAGGTAGTAAGTGTGGTCTAGCTGGTTGGCAAAAGGAAGGTGTTTTGGTGCTTAAAGAGTTTAGCGGTGTGGTGGTAAGGAGGTTACCATTTGGAGTTAGAATCGGTCGAGGTGGTTGTGAATAGCTAATTGGTGTGGTAGTTTCTTTGTGTTAGATGATGTTGTAGGCTAGTGGATGTGTTTCCGGAAGTGTTGAGTCGTCTTGGCGTTGATGTTTGCAATAGGAGGGTTGCTTATGTAGGTTACGGTTCGTGGTAACCTTAGGGAAGTTGGAAGGAGGTTATGTTGGGAGCTTTAGATGAGGTTTGGCTTGGGATGAGTAAAGGTTTCATGATCTCAATACGTTTGTATGTGGATGGAAGGGGTGGTATCCAGGTAAGGTTAGTATTATAGTTAAAATTCGATGTGGAAGGGCAAAGTAAGTTCAAGGGCCATTGTAGGTTGGTCGGGTTCTTGTGAGAAGTGGTTTGTTAGTTGGGTATAAGTAAATCTTTTCTAAGTCAGTTGGGGGTAAGTGGAACAGCTGGCAGAGTTAAGGTTGGAGTCTTGTGACGTGGTTTTCGGATGTTGTGTGAGTAGTTTTGATGAGTTGTTATAGTAGTGATAGTGGCGGATGTGAAGGAATGTTATCAAATACATTGAGAAGTTTGTGTAAGCAATTGTTGCTTAAGAAATTTTTGCTTGTTGTGGTAATCTTTGAAAGGATTTGAGCGGTTTTGCAAGGGGTTTTAGAAGCAGTGAAGGGTGTGGGGCACATGGTGGTTGAAAAATGGATGGGTTGGTGTCACCGTGTATGCAAGTTTTGTTGAGGGAGTTATGAGTTAAGGTGGAGTGTGTTGTAAAGGCTTAGGAGTTCTTCGGGTTGTTGAGACTTTGTACAGTTCGGAAGTGTGAAAGGTTAAGCTGAGATTAACAACCGAGTGTTCTGGAAGTTTTGAACTGTAAGTAGTGGTGTTGGATTTGGGTATAGTGTAAGTTTGATTTGAGGATGTGTTGATTTTGTGGTGTTTTGGGTTGAGGATGTTTTAGTGGTGGTTAAGTCTCATGTGTTACATTGTGTGATGCTTTGGGAAGTTTGGTATCATGCTCTTTTCGCAGATTGAAATTTCGAGGACGAAATTTCCTAAGAGGGGAAGAGTTGTAACACCCCAAATTTGGGCTTAGAAGTTTAGGATCTGAATCGGATCGGTTTGGGAAACGGTTCGAATCTAAAAGGGGGTTTTAGGGAACACCTAGTTCAGGATACTTTAAAAATATAGAAAAATATCTAAAAATCCTCATTTATTATATAAAAGAGAATGGTGAAATCAATTTTACAAAATAAGGTTCGAAAATACTACATTTCGATGTAGTGACCAAATCGCAATTTTTGCAAAAGTGAAATAGTGATTGTTTTGTAAAGGATTGAAACTTTGAATCTTTATGGAGCTAATTTTACCAAAATGTTTTCATCAGATTTTTCCTTAATTTGGGTAATTTTATTAATATTTTAATTAAAGGAAATGAAGGTTAATTAAAAGAAAAACTAACTTTGACTATTCATAACTACTTTTCACAAATTTTCCCTCTCTTCATTTTCTCTCAAATTCCTTTCAACCAAACACATTTTCTCCAGCAAATTTACTTTGATTTTACACTTCATTTGATGAGATTTCAGTTCCTCTTTGATTACTAATCAATCTTGCATCAAATCTATTTGTTTTCTACATTGAATTTTCATGGAAACTTGCCCAAATCAAGGAGAAATCATCATTTAGAGGTAAGCTTGTTCTTCTCCTCTAAATACTCAATTCTTTACTGAAATTCCCAAGTTTTCAATCCTTTATTAAAGTTTTATGAATGATTTTAATGTTGGAAACAAGATTTTGGCTTAAAACTCAAGATTTTGGAAGAGATCTTGAGGATTTTCGTGGATCTTGGTTAGGCTGTGTTTTGAGGTTATTTTCTAATGTATTTTGGATGTTAATTGATGTTACAAATGAGGTTTTATCAATCAAATCCCAAATAGGTTTGTTTTCCTAAGTTTTGCTTGCTAGAATGGTGGTTTTTGAGGTGGTTTTCGTGATCTGATGTTGCTGGAGGTATAAGGTCATGTTTATGTTGCTTTTTGATGTTAATTGATGTTTATAAAAGGTTGGAATTGATAGATCTTGGCTGGGCTTTGTTTTGGGAGAGTTTGGAGGTGATTTCGGTTGTTTTTTGGTGGCTGAAATGAGGTTCTTGGGTAGAGATCCGAGTTTAGGTTGTATTGCTGGTGATTTTAATGCATGGTGATGCATTAATCCTCTGTTGTTATGTGTTAAAAATAGGGGAGAATGATCCGGAAGCAATAGAGGTGGCGTTGGAGGTTTCGGACGCTTGGGAGGCTTGTCGGCTAGCATAGTTTTGTGTATCGGTGAGTGAGATCGTGTTTTCCAGCTTTGGAATGGTTTTGAAAAGAGGTTTGGGAACTTAAATCTAGGCTTGAAATGCCGGTTTAAGTTCGGAAGTAAGTAAAGTGGAATTCTCTCTCAATTTTGCTATTATTGTTTTGAAAACTATCAAAATGAGTTTTTATGTGTTTGATTTGACAATGTGGTTTAATTTGTTGTTGAGCATGGTTTTAAAGCATGTGAGTTGGTTGACAAACTTGGTTTGAGGAAAGATTCATGAAATTGATATACCTTGTGAGTATAAGTTGTCAATTTGTGTCTCAAATGCTTTGTTCGGCTTTTTGTTCTTGAAGGTGTTGCATGCTTTAAAAACAACAAATGTGTTGATGTTTAACATGATATATATTGGCATAGATGATGTAAAGATTACCGGATATATTGATCGATCAATAGGATGTAGAGTGCACTATAAATTAAAAATTCGTACGTGCTCTTGGGTGACGTCCCAAAGAGAGAGACTAATGATGGGATTTTCATTGGAGTAGGACTTGTTGAATTATCCAAGCTTTTGGCAACAAGAGTTTTTGCCATGAGACCGATGATGGGCATTCCATCGGAGTAGGACTTGGTGAGAGACCAAGCTTTTTGGCAACAAGAGTTATTACCATGTGAAATCGATGAGGGGCATTCCATCGTAGTAGGACTTGGTGAAATACCCAAGCTTGGTGGCAAGGGTAGATACCGCCATGAGAGCCGGTGGCGAGATCCAACCGGGGTAGGACTTGACCTCGAGTCAAGCTGTCTGCATGTCCGAGTACAATAGAATATGAAAAATGCCAATATATGAGAATGAAATGTGTCACATGTACCAATGCTTGAGATGTTGTGTGTAATGAGAAATGCATATGAGATAATAATTTTATGAAATGCTTTTGCGTGTCAAGCATGTGTGGCTTTGCCATGAGTTTTGCATTTGAGGAATGCATGAGATAGGTAGAAGGAACATATGGTTTCCAAAAGGTGTTTTGCTTTGAAATGATCATCAAGCATGAGAAAATCATGGTGTGAAGTGGAAGTGATTTTCGAGGAAATTGGTTTAAACTTTGCATGAAGTGGTTGTGCATGAAAGGTTTAAATGATAGTATTTGCAAGGGTGTTGTTTTGGGTGAGTTGTTTAGTGTATCAAAGTTAATGTTGGTTTTCTTGTTGAGCAATGCATGTTTTTAAACAATGGTGTTTCAAAGGAGTTTTTCAATCAATGCTTTAGTTTACTGGATTGTGATTACATTTTAAGAAGGTTTTATGATTCGCTGCATTGATGGTGTTTTGGTTTTGAGCATTCCTCACTAAGCATTATGTGCTTACGCTCCTTTTTGTCCATCAATGCAGATAATTGAAGTTGGGACAGCAAGAAGCAAGGGATTCAAGAAGAGCTCCACTTGAGAAGTATGTTTGGTTTATAGCTATTGATAATAAAGGCAATGAGGGGGGAGAGTCTTTTATGTTGTTGTGTAATGAGATTGTGTATGTTGACCATGTTCATTTTTTATGTTTTGAATCTTGTTGATGATCGCTTTGCAATATTTGGATCTTCTTCCTCATTTTTGATGTAGTGATGTTCTTTGTTTAAAAGCAAGATCATGTGCTGGATGTGATGAATGAGTAGGTGTGCTTGATGCTTATAATGTATCAAGTCTTTGATGCATTTTGATAGTTATAATGCTTATCATGTTGTTGATATGTTATGGAATGGTTTAAAGTATGTTTGAGGGTGTTTTTAAGTGAAAAACCAGAATTTTCTGCTGTTTCTGGGCAGGGTGTTGCGTGTAAAAGAGTCTATCGCAATTGTAGTGCAAGTGTACACGACGCAAGTAGTAAGTGATACGAAGTATCGGATATCGTCTCCACAGGGATTGGGCTAATAGCTTCACCTTAATTCACTGCACGAAGTACAGAAAATAGTTTAGAAAGTTGTCACGAAAATATTGAAGAAAAGGTAAATAAAATAATTGAGATATCAAGATAGAGAGAATGGGCTGGTATTGAATTGCTCAGTAGCACAGGTATTGCAATGCTTCGGAACTCCAGTTCTGTCGTAGCGCCTGTCGCGGCAGCACCTGTCGCGGCAGCAGTCCGTCGGTCGTCGCGGCAGAAAACACACCAACTCAGTACTTTAAGTTTGGCAAGAATCCCAGATCTGCCTTGGCCTATCCCTAGGTCCAAGTCTGTCGATGATCACGTCTTGATGATACCTCCCGGCGTGAATCGAAGGATGAACACCAATGTGTATGAATTCTTCTTTAGCCACTTAACCTCGCCCTATCCCTAGGCACGAGATAATTCAACTATAAACTAGAGAACTTGCTCTTATTTCTTTCGTATACTTAACTCTCCCGATGCTAAGTAAATAGATAACCTCACAATGCTCTCCCGATGCTCGTGCAAGATATTAATAACCAAAATAAGAGAACTTGAAGTTTATTTTATTGAACTTGAAAAATCCTAAAACAAAACAACCCTTGCAACTACTTTACAAATCAACCCGTGGCCCTAGGGGGGTTTTAGAACATATCGACGGCGGGTAAACGGCGGAGGGGTTTGGTTGTCGGTTATGGGGTATGATGTTATCCTAGGTTAAAATCTATGCCCTTATATAAGCTTTGGGCTCAAGTATTCTAAGTTAACAAGGATTACAACTTTAATTAAAAGTAAGATTCTAATAAAGACTTAATCTTCAAGTATCCTACTTTTCAGCCGCCATCCTTGTTTCTTGGGATTTCCTCTCCTTGAGCTTTGGTTTGACATATCTTTTGATCCGGGGCTTGGAAAAATATATGGTTTTCACACGACAGACGAGCATAATTTTCTCTATCTATCGAGGTCCACTTTGCTTTTCCTCCACTGACTTGCTGTCGTCCTCTGCTGTCACGGCAGATCCATGGCAGCATCGTCCTCATCGTCTGCTTGTCCAGTTCAGCTCTTCTGCTTCTCTGCCCTGCGCCCGCCTTCTCCATCTACTATGGCAGCAACCTGCAAAATCAACCATCTTTTAGTAGAATCCGTGCCTTTAGTATATTTGTGATGTTTTGCTGTAAACTAACCTAAATGCAATGCAATGATGCTTGAATGCAGCAGAAATATGGGTTAAAAAGGGTGTAAATAATAGAACTTTTACACACTCAACACACCCCCAAACTCAAGTTTTTGCTTGCCCTCAAGCAATTAAGACCTAAAAGAAAAAAAAATATTTTTGTGTTGGCTTTCAAACAGTGAACTGTCCCTTACCCGTCGCTCATTCTCTGTAACGGCAGCAACCTGTCGGAAAGATTAGGATCTGTCTGGAATCTCACTATAGTCCTCGTGTAGTGTGTGCAGGCTTGTGAACAGTTATATGCTAAGACTCTCTTAGTTTCACTAGAATATTCAACTCTTAACTTGAATTTTTATGCCAAAGTTTATCTTCTTGAAGGCACATTTTCATGCTTCTTGATTTTTTTGTTTTGACTTTATTTCTCTATTTTTCAAGCTAAAGTTTCACTAGAGCCGGTTTCGGGCACCTCTAGCTAACTTCCTAGAGCCGGTTTCGGGCACCTCTAGGGCTGTTGAGTCTATTTTGCTAAACTTTTTTCCTAGAGCCAGTGTTAGGCACCTCTAGGGGCTATTCAAGTGCTAAGCTTCCTATTCTAGTTTGGCTAAAAGAAATCTAAGCAGTATAACAGTCACAATGGTGTTTAAGTTTTCAGAACTATAGAAAGGCTCTAAACTTCTCCTTAATCTGTCCTAAAGATGTTGCCACGGCAGAGCTGTCATGACAGGAAAGTTTACTTCACAGTTTTAAGCCAATAGTTTTTTAGTCTTTTCTGATTTTTTTTAAGAGAACTTAAAAGACACAACAATTAATTAAAAAGATGTACTTAGACTCCATTAAAATGGAGGGTTGCCACCCCCAAACTCAAGGGTTGCATTGCCCTCAATGTAAATGACAAAATAAAAAGCAAAATAAATGAAGGCAGTACATCACAAAATATAGATAAGGCAGGCAGCAATAAGAAGAAAATAAAAGACTTAAATTTTAAGCGCTGTCTTCACTGCTGCTGCTGACACGGATTTGGCGGCGGGTTCTGGTCCTCGGGGCAGGCTGGGTGGGTTGCTCTACGACCTGGATGTCAGAGCTGCTGCCGCTATCCCAAGTGCTGCTGCTGGTGGTGGTGGTGTTGGCCTTGGGCATTAGCTTTCTGTCGGCCATTCGTTTCTGCCTCTTGACAGGCGTGAATTCCTTCTCCAAATTCCTCCGAATAGGAGGTTCTGTGAAGCTATCAGCCCAGACAGAGGAAGGGGAGAAACCAGCAACATAGGCATCGATGTCATCCGAGGGCTGTCGCTTCGTTCCTCGGGCGGAGGTGTCTGCTGGAGGACTGCCAACTGCCATCGGGGTAGGTGATGGGGTGGAAGCAGCAGAATGTGTGTGGGGGGAAACAGGTGGTGTAGGTGTGTGGACAGGAGTGGGGATGGTGAAATAGTGGGCAGGGAAGGTGGGGAAAACAACATCGGGATAATTTAAAGTATTGGTAATGAAATTTACCGTTGAGTTGGTGAAATCCCTGATGAATGTCATCAGCCCCATCTGTCTGTCTTCCAGTCGCTGTATGGCAGCAAGGATCTGAGCAGATTGGTCTGTCGGAGCGGCTGCTGCGGCAGGGTCATGGGCAGGTTCCTCGGATGATTCTGCTGGAGTGGCAGCCGGGTTGAAGGAGGAGAGGGGGGTTGCGACTATCAACTCCATGAGGCTGGTAATGTTGTTATCGGTCCAGCCTCGTCCCTTGACCAGTTTATCGGTGGTGGCTTCTGGTACAGCAGCGCAGCGGCAGAGCGATGTGATCATGATGGTAGGCAGAGGCGGGCGGTTGATCGAATGGTGCAGTCCAAGACACTCTCCCTCATATAGCGGCCCACGTTGATAGGTCGGTTGTTCATGATCGAATGAATGAGGGCTAGCCTCTGCTGGTCCACCGTCGTGTGATGGGAGGATGGCAGGATGCGCTTCTTGATGAAAGCATTCCATAACTTGGCTTCTGGAAGCAGCTGCCCCCTTTTTACAGTGTTAGGGTTCTTTTTGCTCTTATTCCACTCCGTCCCTTCTTCTGTCACCTCTGCCATGACAGCACCGAAAGCGGCAGAGTCGAGGGTGTCCAAAAACTGCTGATGGGCATCGTCGTTGGGACCAAAATAGAGGCTATACATATGGTTGATTCTATCGGCTGTGAATGGTACCTCTGTCCCTCGGACAGTTACTGATGTTGCTGTCCTGCTGTCGATGGCAGCGTAGAACTCCCTCACCAGCGTTTCATTCATTTCAGTTGGCTGCTCTGCATATTGCTCCCATAGCTGAGCCTTTATCGCCCTTGCGATGAATGGTTTGAGCCCCATGTTCTCTGCCTTTCGGATGTATATGAAGCCTCGTTCTTCCCAGATTTCCTTAGTTGCGAAGGATTGCGGGGTGGGTGCTGCCGCTGAAGAGGTTGAAGCAGCACTGCGGCGGGTACGTCTGGAAGACATGTTAGTTGCAAGGCTTGTGAAAGTAAAGAAAACAAAGAAAAACGAGAGGGGAGATCAAGTAAGAATAAGCAGAAGTGAGGAAAATGAAAATGAAACGGGGTTTTATAGAGGTAGAGTTGCTGCCCGTTTAATGCTGTAACGGCAGGCGTGAATAACGGGGCGACTGTTGAGTTTTGGCGTGTCTAACGCATCTGACACGCATTTATGCGTCTGTTACGCGTCTGTCACACGCTTCTGCGATTGCCGTGTCAGTCTGTTGACAGCCTGTCTTATCCTTGTCTGCGGCGGCAGCTGGGACGACAGGCATCAATAAATGGGCTCTTTTGGGCTGATGGATGGATGGTGGGCTTGGGTCACTTCTCCTTTTCTTCTTGACTCCTTTATTTCCTAAAAACAGAAAATATAAAAACATTATTCGAATAAAATAAACCTAATTTCCTAATAAATAATAAATAAAATAAATAATTAAAAATAAATTTTAGGTTAAATTAGGGATGCCTTGCGGGGCATCTCCCAAAGTAACCACTTCCTGTATTCCTGGGGCTTCAGTTCCTTGATAATGCTTGAGGCGCTGTCCATTGACTTTGAATTGGTGCTCGTCTTTTAATGATCGGATAGTGATGGCACCATGGGGAAAAACTTGTACCACTTGAAACGGGCCAGACCATCTTGACTTTAGCTTTCCTGGGAAGAGTTTCAGTCTAGAGTTGAACAACAACACAAGCTGCCCTGGGCAGAACTGTCGTGGCAGTAACTTCCTATCATGCCACTTCTTAGTTTTCTCCTTGTAAATTCTTGCATTGTCGTAGGCCATTGTTCTTATTTCGTCAATCTCGTTCAGATCTAACAGCCTTTTCTGGCCTGCCTTGTCCAAGTCCATATTCACTGCCTTGATTGCCCAGTATGCCCTGTGCTCTATCTCGACAGGCAGATGACAGGTTTTCCCATAAATCAGTCGGTATGGAGACATGCCCAATGGAGTCTTAAAAGCTGTCCTATATGCCCATAATGCATCATTGAGGAGTAAAGACCAATCTTTCCTAGTTGGCTTAACCATCTTCTCAAGAATGTTCTTAACTTCCCTATTGGATATCTCAGCTTATCCATTGGTCTGTGGGTGGTATGCGGTCGCGATCCTGTGCTTGACACCATATTTCTTCAATGCGGCAGCAATAACCCTATTGTCAAAATGTCTCCCTTCATCACTGATAATCGCCTTAGGGATGCCAAATCTAGAGAAAATGTTCTTGTGTAGAAATTTTTGAACTGTCTTGGCATCATTCTTTTGAGTGGCGATAGCTTCAACCCACTTAGAGACATAATCCACGGCTAGGAGGATGTATAGATTTCCACATGAAGATGGAAAAGGTCCCATAAAATCAATCCCCCAAACGTCGAAGATCTCGACTTTTAGTATGTTCTGTAGTGGCATCTCGTTTCTCCTCGAGATGTTACCTGTCCGCTGGCACCTGTCACAGTTCTTGTAGAAGTCATGTGCATCTTTATACAGTGTCGGCCAGTAGAACCCTGACTGCAGCACCTTGGCAGCAGTTTTGTTGCCTCCTAAGTGACCTCCATATTGTGAAGCATGGCAGTGATGGAGAATGTCTTCTTGCTCTTCTTGTGGTACACATCTCCTTATAACCTGATCTGCACACATTTTGAAAAGAAGAGGTTCGTCCCAATAATAATGCTTAACATCATATTGGAACCTCTTCCTGGCTTGATAATTAAGATCAGAAGGAAGTATTCCGCTAACTATAAAATTAACGAAATCAGCATACCAGGGGAGTTCAGAAGACTTACCTGCCGCCATGGCTGTTGCGGCAGCGATTGCGGCAGCAAAGAGCTGCTCATCTGGGAAGGTCTCCAGTATGTTTGTCTCATCTATTGGTAGACTCTGTCCCATCTCCAACCTTGACAAGTGATCTGCCACCTGATTTTCTGTTCCTTTTTTGTCCTTGATTTCAAGGTCGAATTCTTGCAATAGCATGATCCACCGTATCAATCTAGGTTTTGCATCCTTCTTTGCGAACAAATACTTCAGGGCAGAATGGTCTGTATGCACTATTACCTTCGTCCCAAGTATGTAAGAACGAAACTTGTCAATGGAGAACACTACAGCTAATAGCTCCTTTTCTGTGGTGGTGTAATTCACTTGGGCGTCATTCAGTGTCTTGCTGGCATAGTATATGACATGAAATAGCTTATCTCTGCGCTGCCCAAGTGCTGCCCCGACAGCATAGTCACTAGCATCACACATAATCTCAAATGGCTGTGTCCAGTTTGGTGGTTGTACTATTGGGTCTGTTACTAGTTTTTCCTTCAGAACCTTGAATGCTTCAGTACATTCTTCATTAAAGTCAAAGGGTCGGTTCTGCTCTAAAAGATGGCATAGGGGCTTGGTGATTTTTGAGAAATTTGCGATGAATCTTCGATAAAAACTAGCATGCCCTAAAAAACTTCTAATGCCCTTGACTGTGGTCGGCGACGGCAGCTTCTCGATCACTTCTATTTTAGCCTTGTCGACTTCTAACCCACGACAGCTAATCTTATGGCCAAGGACTATCCCTTCATCCACCATAAAGTGGCATTTTTCCCAATTCAAAACAAGATTTGCTTTTTCACATCTTTCAAGTACCTTTTGTAGATTGCCGAGGCAGCTCTCAAAATCGTCTCCAAAGACTGAAAAATCATCCATAAAAATCTCAAGGAAGTCCTCCACCATATCGGAGAATATGGCCATCATGCACCTTTGGAAGGTGGCGGGTGCATTACATAGTCCAAATGGCATTCTCCTAAAAGCGTATGTTCCGTAGGGGCATGTGAAAGTCGTCTTTTCTTGATCTTCTGGTGCAATAGCAATTTGATTATAACCTGAATAACCATCAAGAAAACAATAGTAAGGTTTACCCGCTAATCTATCAAGCATTTGATCAATAAAGGGTAAATGAAAGTGGTCCTTTCGGGTAGCTTTATTAAGCTTCCGATAGTCCATACAAACCCTCCAACCGGTCACAGTCCTGGTTGGGATTAACTCATTGTTTTCATTGGTCACCATGGTCATTCCTCCTTTCTTTGGAACGCATTGCACCGGGCTTACCCATTTGCTGTCGGAGATGGCGTAAATAATACCAGCATCTAACCATTTGATTATCTCTTTACGCACCACCTCTTTCATCGCATGGTTTAGCCGCCTTTGGGCATCTATAGTCGGCTTATGGTCTTCTTCTAAAAGGATTTTATGCATGCATAACGTCGGACTAATGCCTTGAATGTCAGCGATCGTCCATCCAATTGCCTTTTTGTGCTGCCGTAGCATGCCAATTAGCTGTCGTTCCTGTTCCTGCGGCAGCTTAGAAGAGATGATTACGGGCAACGTATCATTTGAACCAAGAAAAGCATATTTTAGCTGCCCTGGCAGGGGCTTCAGTTCTAAGGCAGGTGGTTCAACAGTAGATGGCTTTTGGATTAATCGGTTATCCGAAGTATAATTTAAAGGTTCGAATAACTTACCTGGACGATTGCCTAACCAGTTTACCTCCTCCTGATCTTCAGTATCAGATGTTTCGGAGTCAGAGGAGTTGCTGTCGTCGGTGCTGTCATCAGTGCTGTTGTGACAGCCCTGTAGGTGGCTGCCGCGGCAGTGCCCGATTTTTATGTCGTGACAGCCCGACCAGATGCAGGGTTGATCAAGGATAACTTCAGTGATAGCCTTGCATTCCTCGTCTGCATCAGCATGCTTCATTGCTTGGAGAACATTCAACTTAATCTCTTGGTCATTCACTCGCATGGTGAGTTCTCCTTTTTCCACATCAATCAGTGATCTTCCCGTGGCTAAGAAGGGTCGCCCAAGGATGATTGATGCGTTTTCGTCTGCTTCACAATCTAAAACAAGAAAGTAGCAGGAAAAATAAATTTATCCACTCTTACCAGAATATCTTCGATTTTTCCTTCTGGATGAACGTAAGAGCGGTCTGCAAGCTGCAGAATTACTGTCGTGGGCCGCGCCTTTCCAATACCTAATTTCTGAAAAACAGATTTTGGCATTAAATTGATACTAGCACCAAGATCACAAAGTGCCTTACCCACATATTTGTCTCCGATTACACAAGGTATGATGAAGCTCCCCGTATCCTTCTTTTTCTGGGGTGGCTGCCGATGAAGAATACTCATACAACCATCTGCCATCCTTACCGTTTCAAATTCCCCCAGTTTATATTTTTTTGACATGACATCCTTGAGAAATTTGGTGTAACCGGGCATCTCCCTAACGGCATCTAACAGCGGAATATTAATATGAACCTGCTTAAAAATATCATAAATCTTTTTAAGTTGAGATTCTTGCTTAGCTTGCTGTATCTGTTGAGGAAAAGGAGGTGGGGGACGGTAATCAGCAATACGTCCTTCCCACTGCATACGAATCTGAGGAGGTTTAGGTTCATCAATTTTCTCCTATGTCGCTTCTATTGTCGTGACAGGCTCATCGGCAGCAGTCTGTTTGTTACCTTTCGTGGCAGCTTCCTCGGCAGGTTTGTCCAAGACTGGTTCCTTTACTATTTCAACTTCTTTTTCCGGCCCTGGTAGTTTCTTCCCACTTCTAGTAGTAATGGCCTTACATTGCTCATGTGTGGGCTGCCTAGCATTTTCAGTATTACTAGGGAATCCTCCAGTCTGCCTCGGCTTAATATGTTGGGAAACCTGACCCATTTGTGTCTCCAGAGATTTCAAAGTAGCCTCATGATTTGTCATCCTCATCTCTGTTTTATCCATGAACGTTTCTGTTTTCTTGACAAACTGATTCATATTCTCAATATAAGTACCTGTCTGAGACATAAAGGTGGCCAGAGTCTGTTCCAGTATACTGCTCGTGGCAGCTGGTGCCTGCTGTTGCTGCTGCGGCGGCAGGTGCGGCAGCAGTTGCTGTCGCGTCAGCAATCTAGGTCCTCCCTGATTCTGATTGTGTGCTTGAGGATTCAGGGCATTATTAGGATTACTCCAGGAAAATTTGGGATCCTTCCTCTAATTGGGATTATAATTGTTGGAGTTGTAATTTGGCTTGTTGTAATTTCCAACATACTTTCCCTCTTCTAACTGTATTGGACACTCATCCCGACTATAATTTCCCTCACAGATATCACATACCTCCTCAACAGCAAATCCTTGTAATCCATCATCATTTAATAACCTTTTCATTGCTTTAGTAAGGAATGCTACCTGTGATTTCATGGTGCTGTCGGCCTCATAATCCTTGACAGCAAGTACTCGCTTACCCCCTCTTCTTGTAGTTGGAAACTGCTCCTCATTCTTGGCCATATTTTTCAAAACTTGTAATGCCTCGTCCGGATCTTTATCCAATAATAGTCCATTTGCTGTAGAATCAATTCAAATGCGAGTTTGTAAGTTAGCAGCATTATAGAACTTTGTTACCTGATTCCAGATGGGGAATCCATGCATTGGGCAGTTCCGAAGAAGAGTAGTAAATGTGTCCCAGGCCTCGTGCATTGGCTCGTCATCTTCCTGTTGAAAAGTAGCAATTTCATTATGTAATCGCTCAGATAAATGCGAAGGATTAAAACAAGATAAAAATTCACGAGATAAATCTGCGCAAGTTATGATTGAAACCGGCGTAAGGTTATTCCACCAAGTTTTTGCTCTGTCCCTTAATGAATGGGGGAATAACCGAAGCCTCAGTATCTCCGGATTAACTCCTGGTAGTCTAAACGAACCACAGATTTCCTGGAACGTTTTGAGATGCTCCCTAGCATCCTCTGTAACAGCACCACTAAACTGCCCGGCATTGTTGATCATACTAAACATGACAGGTTTAAGCTCGAAGTTATCAACATCAATATCTGGCAGCGTGGTCTCCAACTCTACATGATCATTCAACATGTAGTCACGACAGGACCGTCGTCCGGCTGCTGCAGGCGGGTCGCCGACAGGCGGTATACCATCACCAGCGGGCGGGTTACGGGCCATCTTCTCTAGTTGCTCCTCAAGGTATTCATTCCTGGCTAAAAGGTGACGAAGTTGTTTCTTGAGATTGAAGGAACGTTCAACTTCCGGATCTAATGGATACTCAGGATCTTCACCTCTTTTAGATCTGCGCATAAACAAGAAAACCTCGTGAAAAGCAAGAGTTGAAAGCACCAAAGAAAAAAAAAGAGAAATAAAAATAAAAACAAAATAAAAATAAAAATAAAGAGTGCAATAAAAGAAAGGTAGAGTTATGTTGCCAATCCCCGGCAACGGCGCCAAAAACTTGTTGCGTGTAAAAGAGTCTATCGTAATTGTAGTGCAAGTGTACACGACGCAAGTAGTAAGTGATACGAAGTATCGGATATCGTCTCCACAGGGATTGGGCTAATAGCTTCACCTTAATTCACTGCACGAAGTACAGAAAATAGTTTATAAAGTTGTCACGAAAATATTGAAGAAAAGGTAAATAAAATAATTGAGATATCAAGATAGAGAGAATGGGCTGGTATTGAATTGCTCAGTAGCGCAGGTATTGCAATGCTTAGGAACTCCAGTTCTGTCGTAGCGCCTGTCGCGGCAGCACTTGTCGCGGCAGCAGTCCGTCGGTCATCGCGGCAGCAAACACACCAACTCAGTACTTCAAGTTTGGCAAGAATCCCAGATCTTCCTTGGCCTATCCCTAGGTCCAAGTCTGTCGATGATCACGTCTTGATGATACCTCCCGGCGTGAATCGAAGGATGAACACCGATGTGTATGAATTCTTCTTTAGCCACTTAACCTCGCCCTATCCCTAGGCACGAGATAATTCAACTATAAACTAGAGAACTTGCTCTTATTTCTTTCGTATACTTAACTCTCCCGATGCTAAGTAAATAGATAACCTCACAATGCTCTCCCGATGCTCTTGCAAGATATTAATAACCAAAATAAGAGAACTTGAAGTTTATTTTATTGAACTTGAAAAATCCTAAAACAAAACAACCCTTGCAACTACTTTACAAATCAACTCGTGGCCCTAGGGGGGTTTTAGAACATATCGACGGCGGGTAAACGGCGGAGGGGTTTGGTTGTCGGTTATGGGGTATGATGTTATCCTAGGTTAAAATCTATACCCTTATATAAGCTTTGGGCTCAAGTATTCTAAGTTAACAAGGATTACAACTTTAATTAAAAGTAAGATTCTAATAAAGACTTAATCTTCAAGTATCCTACTTTTCAGCCGCCATCCTTGTTTCTTGGGATTTCCTCTCCTTGAGCTTTGGCTTGACATATCTTTTGATCCGGGGCTTGGAAAAATATATGGTTTTCACACGACAGACGAGCATAATTTTCTCTATCTATCGAGGTCCACTTTGCTTTTCCTCCACTGACTTGCTGTCGTCCTCTACTGTCACGGCAGATCCATGGCAGCATCGTCCTCATCGTCTGCTTGTCCAGTTCAGCTCTTCTGCTTCTCTGCCCTGCGCCCGCCTTCTCCATCTACTATGGCAGCAACCTGCAAAATCAACCATCTTTTAGTAGAATCCGTGCCTTTAGTATATTTGTGATGTTTTGCTGTAAACTAACCTAAATGCAATGCAATGATGCTTGAATGAAGCAGAAATATGGGTTAAAAAGGGTGTAAATAATAGAACTTTTACACACTCAACACACCCCCAAACTCAAGTTTTTGCTTGCCCTCAAGCAATTAAGACCTAAAAGAAAAAAAATATTTTTGTGTTGGCTTTCAAACAGTGAACTGTCCCTTACCCGTCGCTCATTCTCTGTAACGGCAGCAACCTGTCGGAAAGATTAGGATCTGTCCGGAATCTCACTATAGTCCTCGTGTAGTGTGTGCAGGCTTGTGAACAGTTATATGCTAAGACTCTCTTAGTTTCACTAGAATATTCAACTCTTAACTTGAATTTTTATGCCAAAGTTTATCTTCTTGAAGGCACATTTTCATGCTTCTTGATTTTTTTTGTTTTGACTTTATTTCTCTATTTTTCAAGCTAAAGTTTCACTAGAGTCGGTTTCGGGCACCTCTAGCTAACTTCCTAGAGCCGGTTTCGGGCATCTCTAGGGCTGTTGAGTCTATTTTGCTAAACTTCTTTCCTAGAGCCAGTGTTAGGCACCTCTAGGGGCTATTCAAGTGCTAAGCTTCCTATTCTAGTTTGGCTAAAAGAAATCTAAGCAGTATAACAGTCACAATGGTGTTTAAGTTTTCAGAACTATAGAAAGGCTCTAAACTACTCCTTAATCTGTCCTAAAGATGCTGCCACGGCAGAGCTGTCATGACAGGAAAGTTTACTTCACAGTTTTAAGCCAACAGTTTTTTAGTCTTTTCTGATTTTTTTTAAGAAAACTTAAAAGACACAACAATTAATTAAAAAGATGTACTTAGACTCCATTAAAATGGAGGGTTGCCACCCCCAAACTCAAGGGTTGCATTGCCCTCAATGCAAATGACAAAATAAAAAGCAAAATAAATGAAGGCAGTACATCACAAAATATAGATAAGGCAGGCAACAATAAGAAGAAAATAAAAGACTTAAATTTTAAGCGTTGTCTTCACTGCTGCTGCTGACACGGATTTGGCGGCGGGTTCTGGTCCTCGGGGCAGGCTGGGTGGGTTGCTCTACGACCTGGATGTCAGAGCTGCTGCCGCTATCCCAAGTGCTGCTGCTGCTGGTGGTGGTGCTGGCCTTGGGCATTAGCTTTCTGTCGGCCATTCGTTTCTGCCTCTTGACAGGCGTGAATTCCTTCTCCAAATTCCTCCGAATAGGAGGTTCTGCCAAGCTATCAGCCCAGATAGAGGAAGGGGAGAAACCAGCAACACAGGCATAGATGTCATCCGAGGGCTGTTACGGAACTAGGTTCGGAACATACCCGCGTACCGAAATGGTCAACACCGTTTCGATACGGGCGTCCGATATGGGTGTTTCGAAACGGTTGTCAGTGTTTCGAAACGGGTGACCGTTTGGACACAATTTTGAATTGCTTGAAGTCTGCATGTTTTACATTTTAGTCCTGAATTTTGTAATTGCAATTGCTTGAGCTTGAGATGTCTTTTTAAGCTGAAATTTGGCAGAGAGGCTTGTAATATGATTAATTAAGGATTGGTAAATCTAAAATCTTCAAAGTCCTTTTATTTTCCGAAATTTACATTTTGGTCCCTAAAAGTGTATTTCTTGCAATTAAGTCCTTAAACGTTTTCCGATCGCTGTGCTTTTCTCTCCCAAGGTTCTTGGGCTTTCACATTGGTTTAATGCGCATCTAGAGAAGATAAAAGGATATAAAAAAAGGGTCGTTAATCAAGGTTGACTTTCGGGTTGACTTTGGTTTTCCCCGTGTAATCTTCGTAGTTCGGGTCAAGCGTCTAGGCCGGGCTAAGGGGGTTACATGCTAGGCTCATACGAAGAATCAATATTCTTACATGAGCAAAGTGTGTTCCCCCCACTTAAATGAACGGGACAAAGCTCGGGTATAGAGCTTGGAATTAAGTCTTAAATGCGTAAAATAGAATTATATTCATTTAAACGGACAAATAAATTAAACCTATTGTGAACTTACAAATTCCATTAGTCTTTTTTAGAAACCCTTTTTGAAAATCATTTAAAATCAATTTGTGGCCTGACCCTCTTTTATTTTTATTTTAAAAACAAAAACACATCCCAGTGGAGTCGTCAAGCTGTCGCAACCCTTTCGAGCTTCGACTTTTTGAAAACTTTAAAAACACGGAGTCGCCACCAATCTTTTTGAAAAGTGTGATTGGATCACTTTAAAAACACATCCCCTACAAACATGTCTCTATCTAAGCTTTTAGAACCTAGTCCTAAGTTTTGACTATTTCTAAAGAACAAGCAAGTAACCTATTTTTTTCTTTAAAATATGACTTTTATAATAAACCTTATTTTAAAAAAAATATTTTTCCCTTTATGCTTTTTTTAAACCTTATTTCTCCTAAAACTCTAAACTTTTATTTAAAACCCTTTTCAAAATTTATTTTCTCTTTTTTTGAAAACTTATTACTTACTTTTAAAAAAATCACTTATTTACTTTTTCTTTTTTTAAAAAAAAACTTAACCACCTTTATTATTAAAACTATATTTCAAGAAAACTCTTTTATTATTTTTTTCCTACAAATTAAGCTCTTTTATTATTTCCACTCATGAATTATTATTTTCTAATTAAATCCCTTAATTTTAGTTTTTTTATTAAAAACAACATTAATTATTTTTATTCCTTCATTTTTAAATTAACACTTTTCAAGTTCAATTATTTTATTTCTATAGATAAAAAAACTCCTAAATAACATTTTTTAAGCATGGAATTTCTTTTAAAGATTAAACTAAAAGTTAATCGAAAATTTTGAATGAAAATATTATCGGAATCGCAAAACGAGTTTTCAACCTCAAGAACACCACCTAAAATCCACACAAACACAAAAATTCGACAAAGAACAAGTAGGGAAATCACTAAAAAAATAAAAGAAAATAGAAGAATTTTACCGAAAAATGAAGAACTCGAATGCGATCTTTCACGAATTGTCCCTTAAACTCCTCCAGAAAATTGCCCCGAGCTCGAACTTCACCTCAAAAATTCCAGCAAACTCAGAGAAAATTGTAGAGAATTTTCAGATATTTTTTAATCTTTGTTTTGCTTTTTCAAGTGTGATCAAGTGTGTTGAACAATGGGTTTAGGGGGTTTATAGTTGAATTTTCAGCTTAAAATTCAAGCCAAATCGAGATTTAATCCCCAAATTGAAGCCTAAATTCGACACAAGGCTTGATCCTCGGTAAAACCCCTCAAGAATATCCCGATTTGGTTCAAATTCGGGATCGAATTTTCCCTTGATTCAAGCCTAGGTTATGACCACTTTTTTGTTTTGTTTTTTTGCAGATTTCGGCAGCTATAGTGGACGGCCGCGAGACGCGTCGACCGACACCAACGACGACGACAGTCGTGGCCGCTGGACATCGATCGGCTCCAGGCCGTGCGTCGAACAAGGTTTTTCGGGGAACCAGCCAGCGCGCGTGCGGCACACGTGCTAGGCGCGTGACGCGCGCTGGTTCCTTTTTTTTATTTTTTGTTGTTTCCCCCTTTTTTGCTGTTTTTTATACATTTATTACTACTATTATTTATTTTATTATTTACTCAAATGTTTTTTTTCTTCTAAAAGTGGACTTTTGTATTTCAAGGTGGGCTTGTTTTTTTTTAAATGTGTTTTACAAAAATGGGCCTTTTGGGATGGTTTTTTGTTGTTTTTGTTTTTTATTTATTTTAGAAGGGGTGAGCCTTTTATTATTTTAAGGAAAAAAGTTTTTTTTGTTTTTTTTAATTATTTAATAATGGTGGGTGAAAATCTAGTGACAACACATATAAGTCTCATAATACCAGTCTCAACACATGCTTATCTATCATCAACTTATTTTACAACCCCTAACATGCAAGGCAATTATACTAATGATGCTTATGAAGCATTTCAGAGTTCGAGGTGTACTAACCTTAGCCAACAGGATAAAACCTCATCCGAGCTTCCCGATTATTCCACTTGGTTCAATATCTGATCCCGAATAATCCTCATAAAAAGACGAACACGAAAATACATTAATTCCAAGAATCCCCTAATCAAAACACAAGGTCAAACTCGTAACAATATCTTACCGGGTTCGAATTTGGCGTAACGAACTACGCCAAAGGACTCAGAATGTCGAGAAACTCTCGGGTAGGGTCCCTCGAAAAAAGTCAACAGCTCGGTCAACAGTCAAGGCAGCTCGGCTTGGCTTGGCAGACCGGCTCAGTTCACGGCTTGGGTCGGCTCAACAGGCCAGCTCGGCCTAACGACTTGGCCCAACTGGTTCGTCCTAGACGACTAAATTGTTCTCCAGCATGCTAAAGCACGTCCACGCACAGCGGCGGCGCATGGTACGACAGACTTCTCTCTATGAGATGAACATGTTGTCCTGACGCCGATGAACACGTTACTGCCCTCGGATTTCGAGTTTGACCTTTGGATCTACCTTTTTTTGTCCGATCGAAGCTTCCTTTCTCTCACCCCCTCTGACGACGACTCTGATGGTGGTGTCGATGGTACGACAGACTCGTCTCGATGAGATGAACACAATGACGGTGGAGGTATCAACAACGGACAACCGAATCTCCATAGATCGAAGTTTGAAATCTCATCGCTCAACTTTTCTCTCATTCCCTCTTCTCTCTCTCCCACTATCCACTTTTCCTTTTTCTTTTTTTTCTCTCCTCGTAATATCTTTCTTCTCTTTTTTCCACCCACTATCCTATTTAAAATTCAAACCCTTATCTTCTAAAATAATGGGCCCAAACCTAAAATCTTGTACTTAAACTTTCAAGATAAAGCCTCATAACTCTGGCCCGAGACCCGATTCACTAATTTGAAAATTGTGTTGTTACATACAATGTTCTTTTTAATTTTCTTCTATCAAAACGACGTTATTTTCGCTTATCTTAAGCATCAAAACAATTATACCAAAACAACGTTGTTTTAATTTAACGGTTCGTTACATGATTATTTTTTAATACATGTGTTAAAATTTAGTAGCATTTTGTGTAATTTAAAAAAGAACAATGTTTTAATCTACATTTAGACAGAGTCTACGCTGGTGGTGTCCAGCCCGTAGGAAGCCATTATTATTATTAAAGTCAATTAAAAAACACTTTAATTTGGGTCCACATCCTCCAACTACTTTGGAGACGCCTATTTATTTTATGTGCAACACTCCGTGTGAGAATTTGATTTTCAAAGTTTATTTATTTTATTTTTTTGAATATGTTGGTGTGATTATAAGGTAGTATTTGTTCAATTTTTAGCTCTTTAATAACACGCACACATCGTTTACACATGGTGCTCAAACACGAATCATCTGAATAAAATACATCATCTTTTTCCACTGAGATCACTCAATAATGTCAGTAAATCATGAATTTGGGTAAAAAGATAAATGTTACTTTGAGAAGGACTTAAATAATCTTCTGATGAAATCCAACAAACAACTACTTTGACCAGAATGCTCTATAAAGAAAGTAAATTCTTTCATTACTTGTTCTTGGCATATCAGCACAACCACAAAAGGAAACCATGAGCATATAGATTGGCCTCATTCGCTAACAAGAGCACTCGTTGATACTCGTCACTCGAACGTTAAATTGTCAAAAGACATAAACTGTCATAAAGGCATACTATAACTGTAAAAAAATCAGACGAAGGAACTTTCATAAAAGCAGACCAAAGAACTGCCATAAAGTAGTTGTGAAAAAAATCTGGCAAATAAAAAAAGAAACAGAAAAACTTGAAAAGAATATATTCATCAACAAAAATGAATTTTATTTATATACAAAACCAGCAAAACGGTCAAGGGCCGTCGGCGGCAGAAAAAATATCACGAAAAAGAACTTTAAAGAATTTTAAAAAAATTGTGACCTTCGTAGAGCAAATGAGAATAACGGGAATTATGCTATATAAAAAATTTGAGTTAATAATAAGGATTAATATCCTATACACTGGCGGTGGAAACTGAAAGTTTCCACAAGCGCTTTTGTTTTAGGTATATGGAATTAGTTTAGGGTATAAAGTTTGAGGGTTTAGGTGTAGGGTTTAAAATTTAGGGGTAGTTGTTTTAATTTAAGGTTTAGGTTTAGAATTTAGAGTTTATAGGTTAGGGTTTAGTTTTTAGGGTAATACGGTGAGGATTTAGATTTTAACCTACAAACCCTAAATTATAACCCTAAACCTTAAATTAAAACAACTATCCCTAAATTCTAACCCGTACACCTAAACCCCTAAACCCTATACCCTAAACTAACTCTCTATACCCTAAAACTAAGACACTTTTAATTTCCACCGAATGTGTATAGAATATTTATCCTAATAATAATAATAATAATAATGTATCTTCTCTGTTCAAAACCTTAATAATAATAATTAATGTTTCTTCTCTGAAATGTTTCCCCCTTTTAGCCTCTTATTTGCATAAAGAACCCACTGGACAGATAAGGGATAAAAATGGAAATAAAAAAATATAAAATACTAAAAAAAATCAACAGAGCATAACTGAAACTGGATAGTTCACAATGTCTCAACTGCTTAAGCTCTATCTCTTTGCTTACAACTCTCTCCAGGCTATTGGCTGGTAATTCAAAACCATCTCTATCTTTTATATCCTTTCAACTTACTTAAAGCATTACAGCATTTGTTCTTGTTGGTTTTATTGGCAGGACAATTTCCCTGTTCAGAATTTTGACCAGTTTCATAGCCTCCAACTCCGTCCATGGCGCTTATGCTTCTGCTGGAGACTTAATCTGTCAGTTCTTTCTTATTTTAATTTAAAATCCCACTTTTGTTTCCTTGTAAAATGATGAGAAATCAACTTCAATTTTCTATCATAGTAGGGAATATGCAGGATTTATCATATTTTATAATTTCGGTCACTTTTTTCCTCATTGACTTTGAGATTCATTAGTATGGGTGAACATGGTTTTTATAGTTTGATTTGAATATTCTATCCCTTTTTTCTTTGAAGGCTTTTTACAAACTTGTGCATTCTTGGAAGTTGTACATGGAGCAATAGGTAATTTCTTTAGGGTTTTATACACCCAGCCTTGTTAGCTGTAGTATAAATTTTGAGTTTCTGAGTTCTGATTATGGCATTGCGGAATAACATTAGGGATTGTTCCAAGTGGAGTGTTGTTTCCTCTGATGCAATGGAGTGGAAGAACACATTTCTTGTTAGCAATTGTCCGCCGGATTCATGAGGTTCTCATTTTCCTATATATTGTTTTCAGTTGTTTGTTGATCAACTGCCTGCCTAGTGCCTAAGCACCGAACAATGCTATTTAAAATAGAGAGTAACTTAGCATTCCCTTATGGTGGTTTTGTCGAGGCAATGAAACAGTGGCCAATGACCCAAAAAGTAAACTGTACTGATAAATGCTTGCTTCTCAATTTAATTTTCATCTGATTATAACAGGTCCAGGACGTACCTGCAGTTTTCATAACATTTTTTGCTTGGAGCCTAACCGAGGTGAGTAAACTGTGTTGCATCTTTTTCGAAATGACTAAACTGAGAATAACCTACTGGATGATGTAATGTACACCTTTGCCACCCATCTGTTGTTCTTAACAGTTGAATAACACATATGGATACAGTTAGCGGTAGGGATGGCAGACGGGTACTGTTTCGCGGATTCCGCACCGCACCCGCCTCAGTTGGGGTGAGTTTGGTGGGTAGTGGGCGGGTGTAGATGTAAAAAGTCATACCCGCCGTGGGTAGTGGGTAGGTGGTGGATTTAAGACCTTACCCGCCTCGCACCCGCCCGCCCCGCACCCGTCTTCCCCGTATGCTACCCGCCATATTATGTGGCATTGAAGATATTTGATTTAATATGAAATTTGTTTTCTTTATTCAAATTTCAAGTTCATTGCTTTAGTTCTTTGCAATGTCTTGCCCTCAGATTTCTCACATAATAACTAACTTACACCGGTGTAAATTAATCATAGTTAGTTAGCTGTAGTTCAGTAGAACTTACACCGGTGTAAGTTAGTTATGCCACATCACAAGTTAACAGTGTTAGGGTCGGGGGCATTTTAAATGACGGAAGAAAATTTCAGGGAGCACATTAAGCGCATCCAAAGTTCAGGCACCACATTGAACTTTCCGTCAAAGTACAGGGGGCATTGGTGCCATTATCCCTTCATGTTTTATGTGATATGGTTGCTGCCAGGCGGGCGGGTATAGGCGGGTACGAGATGGATAATAGGTATTCAATTGGGTGGTGGGTGTGGGGATGAATTTAAGAATATACCCACGTGAGCGGACGTGGATTTGAAAATTATACCCACCGTGGGTGGTGGGTAGGTGATGGATATGAAAATTTTAGGTGGGTATGAGGATGGGGAGGGTGTATCCGCACCCGCCCGCCCATTTGCCATCCCTAGTTAGCGGCAGTAAATTTATTACCAGTGTTGGCTAATCAAATGCGTTGCTACTTGAGCCTTCTCATTGAAACCCCAATCGCTCTTAACAGGCTGTCAACACCTGAAAGGGGAATCTCTCAAACGATAGTTTTCACCCTAATGTGTTCTAATGTGATTTAGCTTTGCAGCATTTTTTAAGTGTTCGATGCTTTTGTCTTTGGTTTACTGTGAAGGACTTGCAAGCTTCTGTCTACACACCTATGCCGAATTTTTGTCAAGTCATTTATCTTATTTAGTCAAACTATTGAAACGACCATATCGTATTAGCTGTTTTTCCTTCTAAATTCCCTTTCCTTTTCTATGCTTTGTTAGGTGCATGACTTCTTTCTTGGAGTATTTGTCCTGGTTGATTTTCCCCCTTTTTTCCTCTGGTGGTAGCACTGCTGATTTTTTTCTTTGTAGCATGATAGTATACACTCGTGCATAATCTGTTCAGACTTATTGCAGCATCGTTTTACATTCTGCTTTGTTTTGTGTTCCCAGATTTACTTCACGATTGATTTGGATTATGCATTATGCAGGTAATTCGGTATTCGCATTATGCATTGAACATCTTTGGCGGTAGTCCGTCTTGGCTCACCTACCTAAGGTCTGATATTTTCCTTCCCAACTAGAATTGCCTATAAGACTAACGTTTTTATTAAATATTCAATTGTTTGCTTCCTTCAGGTACACTACATTCATCGTGCTATACCCCATGGGCCTTGCTCCGGGTGAAAGTGAGTTAAAATAGCATTCATACATGTTCTGAATTGGTAGTTATCGTCCTACTTTATAATTGCTTTTCCATCTTCTTTCTCTTATGCATTGTTCACTTCATGCAGTGTGGCTCATGTACCAAGCACTTCACTTTATAAAGGAGAAGAACCTCTACGGGGATTTCTTCGCTAATCTTCCCTTTAGCTATTATGATTTTGTCACGGTATGTACGGTGTTTTCCATCTGCAAACATGAGAATCCTTGGTTTTCCATCAGATACATATTCGTAACCGATAATGCTTATGTTGCTTCGTCCTGAACAATGCAGCCTTCACCTCTTATGTAATCTGAGACAGGACACCCTATGTTGTTCGGTCTTTGATATATCATGACAATATCTGCTCAGTACATACTACATAGTACATGCTTATTTTTTCCTAAGTTTTTTTAAGCTTTTTAGTGATACTTGATATGTTTCGGTTCAGGTTGTTCTTCTCATCTATCCATTCCTTTGGTTGAATCTTTACCTCTATTTATTTAAGCAACGACGGTCGAAACTGGGTAATCATCACAAGAAGAAAAATTGAAGGTAGCAAGTTCTGATTTTTATTATTATTTTTTTCAACTCGGTAATTATGGAATATAAAGTACAACAGCTTTGATACTCTATGATAATATGTTGATGGACTTTTGAGATTTGCAGTGTATTTCTTATGTGAACTGCAACATTTTAGTTATTGGGATTGTATCTTTAAGTTCACTTCTTCTAACTTCTGGTGTGAAAATGAAATTTCGATGTTCATCTATTTTACTTGAATTCGGGTGTGAGTGTCAAATAATTATTGTTCAACGTGAGCATATCTAAATATGGTCATCTATTTCGATTTTGATGTGTCACACAGAGGCATTAACACGAGTACGAGAATTGAAGGGACCGAAAAAGAAAAGAAACTAATTTTTAAGTTTGTTGAACCTAATTCTGTTTTTCTGATTATAATTATCAGATTAAAAGCATTTTTGGATCTCAAAATTATTTAAATTCGACAGAAGTGGACAATTATGAAATGATAAATAAATGAGTTTCACTGGAACCAACACTTAACAGAAAGAGATACAAACAACATGGAATAACACCAAAAGTGGTGGCAGCGGGTCCCAGTGCCCTATGATTAGTGGTTGTGCTTTTCGCTTGACCGACCATTTGGATTGTTTATATTGTGGTGACCTGGACGTGGTGGTTAACTTTGTTGGCTTCGTTACCGTGAACTAAAACAAGATTAATTAATTTCTGGTTTATGCTTAGTTTTCTTTTTTCTTGTTATTGGATTAGTGGTGATAATGAACATGTAATCACATCAGGTATTTCTTGTTTTATGCTTAGTATGTATTGTGGTGAACTACCATGTGCCTCGTTAAATACCTCTCTAAATTTAAATGGAACAAAATCAAAAAAAAAAAAAAAAAAAAAACAAATCTACAACTAGAAACACTAAACAATCATAACATCCTCTTGGAGCAAATGTACAACCGAATCCGGTGGAGAAACAAAATGATGGCAAATAAGGTCGTCAGAGTGAATCAATTTAGCCATAAAATCCCCTACTCTATTACCTTCTCAACAATCCAATTATGTAAAACCAATGTTTGATTTTGATAATAACTAATAATTTAAGGGTCAAATTGCAAAGTAAATAAATTTTTAAGTACTCAAAAGACTCACATTTGACAAGTAAATTTTAGACTTAAAATGTTTTAAAGTCAAAACTTAAGCCCCATAAAATTTTCTAAGTGTTTCAAAGTCAAATTACTCAAAATCGCCCAAGCGTTTCGAAACACCTTGGAGGAGTTTTGATACGAATTGATTCTGGAAAAACTTCATTTCGATACGCAATTCACTGTTTCGAAACGAGAGTTTCGAAACGGGCTTGCCTGTTTCGATACAGCCTTAATATGGGCTTTTGTTTTTTAAGTGTCGTTTCAAAACGGCTCATAACCGTTTCGATACAAGGGTTAAGTATTTTCAAAATTGAGCATTAAATGAACTAGCCGTTACTTGTCAAAATGGAATTTTTGAAAATTGGCTAACTATTTTGATACACCCCTTTGTTGTTTCGAGACGTCGTTTTACAGTTCCAAACTATTTTGATACACCCTTTTGGTGTTTCGAAACGTCCCTTTTACAGTTTAAAACTGTTTCGATACAACCTATAGCCGTTCGATACGGTCCCCTTTTTACACATAACGATTCTTTCTCTTTTTAGTGGTTGTTTCGATACAGGGCCACGTGTTCTGATATGGGTAGTTGCAGGACTGCATTTATGGAGGGAAGAGAGAGCCCCAACAACTCTATTGATGATCACAACCACCCAAACAACTAGAAATCAATGAGAAGGTATAAAATCAAGCCTCAAAAGCACCAACAACAACTATTGAACCTCAAAGCAACATCCAAGCAATCATATCCAAACCCCAACACTTATTGTCAAGTTCTTGTACCCAACTCTTAGAGTTCTTAGTGTAAATCAAATTTGAGAGTTTGGGGAGCGTTTGCAAGCTACTTGAGTTATATTTATCTTGTGAGAGATCAATTGTAATAACCAACATCTTCTTTGTAAAGTGAGAGAGAGTCTTGTGGTTTAATCTTTGGGTAGAAAGATTGAACATTTGTAAAGGTTGCATTCTTAGCCTAGAAAAAGGGGAAGAACAAATTAGTGGAGAGTTTGTTGGAAATCCTTAGAGGGAGCTAAGGTAATGGATATAGAGCTTGTTTAGAAGTTTGAACCACTATAATTACATTGTCTATAATTTTTAATTGTTCCTTTTGCTCCCTTCAATTTTTAAGGTGCCAATTCACCGCCCCTCTTGGCCATATCGGTTAATTTGATCTACTCAACAATTAGTATCAGAACCTATCTCTTTGAAGGCTTCACAACCACAAGAGGAGATCCTAGAAGAGTGTTGATCAATTTCTAAGTCAATCCATGCCATCTACCTCCAGGTCAAGCATGTACGAGTCACAATCTATCACCAAACCACCCTTCTTCAATGGGGATAACTATCCTTATTGGAAGAACCGAATGCGCCTCTTCATCAATTCAAATGATTACACCATATGGGATGTGGTAAAAGATGGACCAATCATTTCCATGAAAATAGATGAAGAAGGAAGGCTTGTTCTGAAGAACAAGGTGAAGATGAGTGAAGAGGATAGGAAGAGATTGCAAATGAATGACAAAGCCTTGCACATGCTTTTTTGCTCACTCGGACCGGAAATCTACTCCAAAGTGTCCTCGATCACAAGTGATAAAGAAGTGTGGGACACTCTTGAGACCACTTACGAAGGAACAAGCGATGTAAAGGAGACGAAGATAGGGATCCTCAATCTTAGTTACGAGAACTTCAAGATGGAGGCCGATGAGACCGTAACGAAGATGTTTGATCGCTTCTCTGTCATCGTAAATGGTTTAAAGGGCTTCGGGGATATCATCTTCGAAGACAAAGCTAGTCCGAAAGCTACTCTATTCACTTCCCGAATCATGTGATGGGAAGAGAACCACAATCATCGATGCAACGAATTTGAAGACCTTGAAGCTCGATGAGCTAGTAGGATCTCTCCTTACTCATGAGATCATGAAACAAGGGAGAGAAGAAGAGAAGAGAAAAGAAGAGAGAAGAGTAGTCAAACAAGAGGTAGAGAAGAAGAAACAAAGAGTTGCTCTCAAAGCCTCTCTACCACAAGAGGAGAGCACTTCTAGTGGGGAAGAAGAGTTTGAAGAATTGGTTATGATAGCCAAAAGATTCTCAAGGTTCATGAAGTCCAATCGTGGTAGAAAGTTTTCGAAAAGAAAAGACTTCATGAACAAGATCAAAGAAGAAGAAAAAGACCAACTCATTTGCTATGAGTGCAAGAAGTCGGGTCACATTCGCATTGATTGTCCTCAACTAAAGAAGAAGAGCTTTAAGAAGAAGAAGAAGTTCAAGGCTCAACTAGCAACTTGGAGTGATGAGGAGTCATCATCCGAGGATAAGGAGCATGAAGTGGCTAACCTTTGTCTCATGGCCCTTGAGGAGGAATCTATGGTAAACTCTAACTTATCATCTCTTAATTATGATGAACTATATGATGCCTGTTATGAGTTGCAAGAAGTTTACGATGAATTGGTTGAGAAATATAAAGAGTCTATTTTGAAAAACAAGAAAAATATTTCCGATTTGAAATCTCAAAATGAGTCTCTTTCAAAAACCAATTCTGAATTGGAAAAGAATGTTTTATACTTGATAAATCTTTCAAATGAGCTTAAAAAGAAAAATCTTGATGTTGAAAAACTTCTTTCCGTTTTCCAAGATTATCACACTAAAGAAGTGGATAATCTTAAAACTTCTCTTGCTATTGGGAAAAATGGTTTTAACAGTGGTAGTTCTTCAAAAACTCAATATGTAAAGAGAAAGGATTTTAACTACAAACAAAGTGGTTATCAAAGGCATTCTAGAGCTAAGAGGATTAGAAGTGTACGGGTTCCTAAGGAACTTGTAGCTTCTAATAATATTGTTGCTATTTCATCTTGGATTCCTAAGGGAACCAAGTTTTGGGAGCTAACACTTATGGACCCAAAATGGTTTGGGTACCGAAATCAAAGAACTAATTTTTGTTTGTATGGGGAGAATTGCTACAAGGCCAAAGCATCAAGTCAAAACACATGGTACCTTGATAGTGGATGCTCAAGACATATGACCAGAGACAAGAGTAGTTTCATAGAGCTCAAGCCAAAGCATGGTGGAGTGGTAACTTTCGGTGACAACTCCAAAGGCCATATTGAGGGCATTGACTCTATTGGTAATCTCTCATCCATTCTTATTGAAAATGTATTACTTGTCAATGATCTTAAACATAATCTATTAAGCATTAGTCAACTTTGTGACAAAAGGTTTTGATGTTCATTTTGATAAAAATGGGTGTAAGATTGTGAACATTAAAACAAAAAAAATAATGCTTATTGGTCATCGCATAGGAAACATTTATATGGTGCATTTAGATGACATACATTCATCCCATGCAAGTTTAGTTGCACATTATGAGAATGATGCATGGTTGTGGCATAGGAAACTAGGGCACGCTAGCATAAATGTTTTAGAAAAGTTGGTTTTCCAAAATCTAGTTAGATGTTTACCCAAACTAAAATTTTCATTAGATAAAATATGTGATGTTTGTGCTAAGGGTAAACAAAAGAGAACCTCATTTAAACCCATTAATGATGTTTCAACTAGCAGGGTGTTACAATTCATTCACATGGATTTATTTTGGCCTATTAGAACTATGAGCTTGGGTGATAAGTCATATGAATTTGTATTGGTAGATGACTTTTCTAGATACACTTGGGTTCTATTCTTAAGTACTAAGGATGAGGCTTTAGAAAATTTTATCACATTTGCAAAAATTACCCAAAATGATCTTAATCTTAAAATCTCACATGTTAGAAGTGATCACGAAACCGAGTTTTAAAATATGAATTTTCAAGATTTTTGTAATGAAAATGGTATTAGCCATAATTTTTCGGCTCCCCGCACTCCTCAACAAAATGGGGTATGTAACCCCCTAGACCCGTCTATGCGTTACGACGGATCCTAGGAAGCCACATTAGGGTCACAAGAGCGACCCACGGTAAAAATACACATAAAACATTTTCTCTAAAAAAAATACATATTAAATTATAACGGTAACTTTTGTTGAAAATATTCTTTCATGAAACCATTTAAACATATAACAAAATTTCAGAAAACATTTTACAGACATTATCATAAAACAAATGCATGCCCACTAACTATGTCGGTACCGTACTCCAAAAGCAACACCGAGAGGACTCCGAACACTGATGTCAAACGTTATACCATGATATATTTCTTTAACCTGTGATGGTAAAAACAACGTGAGCTTGGAAAAGCTCAGTAATACAAAACTACCAAAAGATGCTATAAGTTCATGCAGATATATGGTAGGCATAACATTTTCATGATGCTTTACGCAGTAACGGTCTTTATTTCTTTTTCAATATTTCAGGTAATGTTATACTTGAGGATAACGGTACTTATTCTTTATTCAATCATCAAGAATTAGACGGTAATTATAGGCTATTAATGTACGGAGGTGGAATTAGAGAGTTCGGTTCCTAGTGTGTTCCAAACAGTGTAGGTAAAAGATGTACAACAACAGTATAATATACATTTTCAGTTCAAAAACATAAAGTTCAAGTAACAATACAGTACGGTTTAATCTTTTATCAACCCTCATCTTAGGAACGGTACGGTACGGTATGGTAGGTATTACCCTAGCCGAAGCATAGGAACCTATAACGGTAACGGTGAGGAATTACCCTAGCCGAAGCATAGGAACCTATAACGGTAACGGTGAGGAATTTCCCTAGCCGAAGCATAGGAACCTGTAACGGTAACGGTGAGGAATTATCCTAGCCGAAGCATAGGAACCTGTAACGGTAACGGTGAGGAATTACCCTAGCCGAAGCATAGGAACCTATAACGGTAACGGTGAGGAATTTCCCTCTGGATCAGGGCTGAACCTACGGTCACTTCATATTTTATCCCAAGTACCCCAGTAACAATTTATGTAACGGTTCGGTTGATTTCAGTTAAATGAGAGATAAGTCGTTTTTAATCAGATTTTTAGGTTGGTCGGATTTTTACACCCTATATATGACTTTATAAAGTCAATATATTTGACATTTTAGTGATTTGTGCGGCTGTTCATATTTTATCTTTCTTTATTTCTATTAATCGGGTTCATTCAGTTCGGGTCTATTCGGTTCGGGTTCATTCGGTTCAACTAAATTCGGTTTAGTTTCGGTTCGGTATATTTTGGGTTTCGGATAAAATTTCAGATCAGATTTTGGGTAAATTTCGGGTTGATTTTCGGTTTCGGTTCGGGTCTGGGTTCGGTTCGGGTCTCGGTTTTTGGGTCGAGTTTGCCAGGTCTAATCCAACCAGGCATTCAGAGATTTCTACATTTAGATTTTTCACAATATCCGATACATTTGGGATATTTTGATTACTTTGGCCAACAAGGGCATTTCGGGTCTTTTAACAATTATGGGTGATTCGTAATTTCCTGTCCAGCTATCTTTCACATTTAAACATTTCACACTAATGCTCAGAATTGGAGATTAGCTGCCTCATTCGAGCATTTCGGTCTTATTTAATTTATCATACTCGTTTCTACATTCGATTTAACTTGAGCAGATTTAACAGTACTTATCATCATTTTTATGCATGCATTAACACATACCAACATGCTCATAAAGCATACAAGAGGTAGTAGTGTATTACCTTTAATACTTGCTATATCGGTCGACTATTATTCTCCGTTCAATCACTCTCGAACCCGAATGCGACGCCCTCAACATCACGAATACAAGGAACTTCGAATACCTTCAATCGCACAAATTCCAATTTCAGTCTTTAATCACCTTACTCATAATTGATTATTAAAATACAAAAGCAAACTCGAGTTCAAGGTCCAATTCGGAGGCTTTCGGGTTAGAATTTCACAAAACGGGCTTCAAAATCGGACTCAGGACGTCGAAAAACATAAAATATGACTTTTCGGAAAATTTGACTTTTTGGTCAAAGTCAACGGTCAACGCTGACGTCATCAGGTCAACGCTGACGTCAGTAGGTCAACGGTCAACGGGTCAAAGTCAATGCTGACGTCAGCATGACATCAACAGTCAACTGAGTTGACTCGGGCTGACTCGGACGAGTTGACTCGGGTTGACGGGTCGGGTCGGACGGGTTGGATGGGTCGGGTCGGGTCGGATGGGTCGGTCAATGGGCTTGGTTTACTACTGGACTTAGGCCGGTTTGGACGGACCGAACTGGGCTTGGGCTCAGACCGGGTTGGACCGGTTCAGACCTGTTCGAACCCTCAGACCGTAATTAAACCGGTCAACTCACCCTAACCAGATCTGGTCGCCGGACGGTGGTCGGAAAACTCGCCGGAGGCTCGAAATTGCTCGATTTCACCTGAAAAAAATGGCAAATCCAATTATACAACCAACCCAACATTTATTCAACCGAAACATCGCCGAATAAAGGTTGAAAATTACCAAAAATGCAATACGGGTCTCGAATCTGTCGAAGCTCCGACGAATGGCTTATCGGCGGAGAACGGAGGCGGCATGCTCAGGCTTTGTAGATCCGGACACAAGGATTTCGGTCGTGCCCACGGTGAGCCAAGATCGGCAGTGGATCGGCCGGAAACGCGACAGACGTGGTCCACGAAGTTGCCGAACTTTCGGCTCGGTTTTAACTGCAAACGGCGGTACGGGAGCGCGCGTGACCGACGGTAGCAGATTCAGAGCGACGAGGCGCGTTCGCCGGTGCTGGCGGTGGTGGCCACGATGCAGCGGTGGCGGCGGACGGAGTGGTGCGCAGAGACCTTCGAGGGAAAAGAGTGAGAGTCTGAGTTTGGGAAATTTTGATTCGAATGGCCAAGCATAATTTGATTTTTGCTAGGTGAAAGGTCGGATCAGGTTTTTAATTATTTTAGTTACACTACTAAAAGGGTTCAAAAGAAAAGAAAATATGGGAAGCTTAGACTCTAAGAGTGGTCTAGCTTAATTGGCTAGGTTACATGCTTGATTATCTTAGGTCATGGGTTCGATTCCCACGACTAGCAATCTCTTCTTCTTTTTTTAACTGTAAGTATAAACATATATATTCTTTTAGGGGTGTTACAATTCTCCCTCCCTTAAAAGAAATTTCGTCCTCGAAATTTACCAGGGTCAGAGAAATGCAGAACTAATCTTTCATCCGTTCTTGTACTGAAAACTTATCTATCAAGGTATCCTTGTTTCTCAGGACTCTCAGATGATCACAGATTAATCTGGTAGTATTCCCAAACACTTAGACTGTCATTAAATCTACATTTATCATATCATACATCTCGGACCAAATAAATCAAAATACGGTACTTGAATCCGCTTTAAACTTCATACGGTACTAAGCAGAACTTGTCTCATATCTTTTATTATTAATATAGCATACTCAGTCAAGACTTCAAAACATTCTCGTCGCCACAAAAGTCAGTCATACAGTCCAAAAGTACATATTTCAGAATCTGAATTACTTTACTAGGTTGAAAAATCAATTTACGGACGAACAACTGTGTGTGAAGATTATGCGAGTACTCAAAGCATCAACCAAGGCTCTCTAGAATTAAGATGTGAACATCAAATTTTAGTAAGTATGATACATATGACGGTACATTGCGTCACTTTTCCCCAAAATGATTTACTCCATGCATGAACAAATACAATCCAATGTTTCGAAAGGACAACGCTTACTTTCAGCGCAATGTTCAGGCAACTATTTCTTTCGTGTATAACAGAGTCACCGCATAATCTACATTCTCACCAATCTCGCAGACACCTTCCTTTTAAATTCATAATACTTTTATCATTTTTTTTGTCTGAATATTCTCAATCATACTCATTATCACCGAGCTACTTTACTTAAAATCTTATATCGGTTTTTTCTCATTCGATCAAACATTTACTCTTAATCTGTTTCAGATCTTCTATTTCACAAGCATTAACCATCTCAGTTTCTTTATCTGGATTCAAATCCATCAATTTAATCCAATTCGTAGACAGACATTACCAATATTCCTTTCCAGTACAGATCAAGCTATTATGGACAGAACGGTTAATTGCACTTATCACAGGAAATGATTCGACATCGGAGTCTCGGCTCGATGGAGTACGGTTATGATATAGGGGCATGCACAGACCAGACATCCTATGACAGACGATCGGCCGATCTACCCAGAAAGACACAACTCTAAGCTCTGATACCACTAAATGTAACCCCCTAGACCCGTCTATGCGTTACGACGGATCCTAGGAAGCCACATTAGGGTCACAAGAGCGACCCACGGTAAAAATACACATAAAACATTTTCTCTAAAAAAAATACATATTAAATTATAACGGTAACTTTTGTTGAAAATATTCTTTCATGAAACCATTTAAACATATAACAAAATTTCAGAAAACATTTTACAGACATTATCATAAAACAAATGCATGCCCACTAACTATGTCGGTACCGTACTCCAAAAGCAACACCGAGAGGACTCCGAACACTGATGTCAAACGTTATACCATGATATATTTCTTTAACCTGTGATGGTAAAAACAACGTGAGCTTGGAAAAGCTCAGTAATACAAAACTACCAAAAGATGCTATAAGTTCATGCAGATATATGGTAGGCATAACATTTTCATGATGCTTTACGCAGTAACGGTCTTTATTTCTTTTTCAATATTTCAGGTAATGTTATACTTGAGGATAACGGTACTTATTCTTTATTCAATCATCAAGAATTAGACGGTAATTATAGGCTATTAATGTACGGAGGTGGAATTAGAGAGTTCGGTTCCTAGTGTGTTCCAAACAGTGTAGGTAAAAGATGTACAACAACAGTATAATATACATTTTCAGTTCAAAAACATAAAGTTCAAGTAACAATACAGTACGGTTTAATCTTTTATCAACCCTCATCTTAGGAACGGTACGGTACGGTATGGTAGGTATTACCCTAGCCGAAGCATAGGAACCTATAACGGTAACGGTGAGGAATTACCCTAGCCGAAGCATAGGAACCTATAACGGTAACGGTGAGGAATTTCCCTAGCCGAAGCATAGGAACCTGTAACGGTAACGGTGAGGAATTATCCTAGCCGAAGCATAGGAACCTGTAACGGTAACGGTGAGGAATTACCCTAGCCGAAGCATAGGAACCTATAACGGTAACGGTGAGGAATTTCCCTCTGGATCAGGGCTGAACCTACGGTCACTTCATATTTTATCCCAAGTACCCCAGTAACAATTTATGTAACGGTTCGGTTGATTTCAGTTAAATGAGAGATAAGTCGTTTTTAATCAGATTTTTAGGTTGGTCGGATTTTTACACCCTATATATGACTTTATAAAGTCAATATATTTGACATTTTAGTGATTTGTGCGGCTGTTCATATTTTATCTTTCTTTATTTCTATTAATCGGGTTCATTCAGTTCGGGTCTATTCGGTTCGGGTTCATTCGGTTCAACTAAATTCGGTTCAGTTTCGGTTCGGTATATTTTGGGTTTCGGATAAAATTTCAGATCAGATTTTGGGTAAATTTCGGGTTGATTTTCGGTTTCGGTTCGGGTCTGGGTTCGGTTCGGGTCTCGGTTCTTGGGTCGAGTTTGCCAGGTCTAATCCAACCAGGCATTCAGAGATTTCTACATTTAGATTTTTCACAATATCCGATACATTTGGGATATTTTGATTACTTTGGCCAACAAGGGCATTTCGGGTCTTTTAACAATTATGGGTGATTCGTAATTTCCTGTCCAGCTATCTTTCACATTTAAACATTTCACACTAATGCTCAGAATTGGAGATTAGCTGCCTCATTCGAGCATTTCGGTCTTATTTAATTTATCATACTCGTTTCTACATTCAATTTAACTTGAGCAGATTTAACAGTACTTATCATCATTTTTATGCATGCATTAACACATACCAACATGCTCATAAAGCATACAAGAGGTAGTAGTGTATTACCTTTAATACTTGCTATATCGGTCGACTATTATTCTCCGTTCAATCACTCTCGAACCCGAATGCGACGCCCTCAACATCACGAATACAAGGAACTTCGAATACCTTCAATCGCACAAATTCCAATTTCAGTCTTTAATCACCTTACTCATAATTGATTATTAAAATACAAAAGCAAACTCGAGTTCAAGGTCCAATTCGGAGGCTTTCGGGTTAGAATTTCACAAAACGGGCTTCAAAATCGGACTCAGGACGTCGAAAAACATAAAATATGACTTTTCGGAAAATTTGACTTTTTGGTCAAAGTCAACGGTCAACGCTGACGTCATCAGGTCAACGCTGACGTCAGTAGGTCAACGGTCAACGGGTCAAAGTCAATGCTGACGTCAGCATGACATCAATAGTCAACTGAGTTGACTCGGGCTGACTCGGACGAGTTGACTCGGGTTGACGGGTCGGGTCGGACGGGTTGGACGGGTCGGGTCGGGTCGGATGGGTCGGTCAATGGGCTTGGTTTACTACTGGACTTAGGCCGGTTTGGACGGACCGAACTGGGCTTGGGCTCAGACCGGGTTGGACCGGTTCAGACCGGTTCGAACCCTCAGACCGTAATTAAACCGGTCAACTCACCCTAACCAGATCTGGTCGCCGGACGGTGGTCGGAAAACTCGCCGGAGGCTCGAAATTGCTCGATTTCACCTGAAAAAAATGGCAAATCCAATTATACAACCAACCCAACATTTATTCAACCGAAACATCGCCGAATAAAGGTTGAAAATTACCAAAAATGCAATACGGGTCTCGAATCTGTCGAAGCTCCGACGAATGGCTTATCGGCGGAGAACGGAGGCGGCATGCTCAGGCTTTGTAGATCCGGACACAAGGATTTCGGTCGTGCCCACGGTGAGCCAAGATCGGCAGTGGATCGGCCGGAAACGCGACAGACGTGGTCCACGAAGTTGCCGAACTTTCGGCTCGGTTTTAACTGCAAACGGCGGTACGGGAGCGCGCGTGACCGACGGTAGCAGATTCAGAGCGACGAGGCGCGTTCGCCGGTGCTGGCGGTGGTGGCCACGATGCAGCGGTGGCGGCGGACGGAGTGGTGCGCAGAGACCTTCGAGGGAAAAGAGTGAGAGTCTGAGTTTGGGAAATTTTGATTCGAATGGCCAAGCATAATTTGATTTTTGCTAGGTGAAAGGTCGGATCAGGTTTTTAATTATTTTAGTTACACTACTAAAAGGGTTCAAAAGAAAAGAAAATATGGGAAGCTTAGACTCTAAGAGTGGTCTAGCTTAATTGGCTAGGTTACATGCTTGATTATCTTAGGTCATGGGTTCGATTCCCACGACTAGCAATCTCTTCTTCTTTTTTTAACTGTAAGTATAAACATATATATTCTTTTAGGGGTGTTACAATTCTCCCTCCCTTAAAAGAAATTTCGTCCTCGAAATTTACCAGGGTCAGAGAAATGCAGAACTAATCTTTCATCCGTTCTTGTACTGAAAACTTATCTATCAAGGTATCCTTGTTTCTCAGGACTCTCAGATGATCACAGATTAATCTGGTAGTATTCCCAAACACTTAGACTGTCATTAAATCTACATTTATCATATCATACATCTCGGACCAAATAAATCAAAATACGGTACTTGAATCCGCTTTAAACTTCATACGGTACTAAGCAGAACTTGTCTCATATCTTTTATTATTAATATAGCATACTCAGTCAAGACTTCAAAACATTCTCGTCGCCACAAAAGTCAGTCATACAGTCTAAAAGTACATATTTCAGAATCTGAATTACTTTACTAGGTTGAAAAATCAATTTACGGACGAACAACTGTGTGTGAAGATTATGCGAGTACTCAAAGCATCAACCAAGGCTCTCTAGAATTAAGATGTGAACATCAAATTTTAGTAAGTATGATACATATGACGGTACATTGCGTCACTTTTCCCCAAAATGATTTACTCCATGCATGAACAAATACAATCCAATGTTTCGAAAGGACAACGCTTACTTTCAGCGCAATGTTCAGGCAACTATTTCTTTCGTGTATAACAGAGTCACCGCATAATCTACATTCTCACCAATCTCGCAGACACCTTCCTTTTAAATTCATAATACTTTTATCATTTTTTTTGTCTGAATATTCTCAATCATACTCATTATCACCGAGCTACTTTACTTAAAATCTTATATCGGTTTTTTCTCATTCGATCAAACATTTACTCTTAATCTGTTTCAGATCTTCTATTTCACAAGCATTAACCATCTCAGTTTCTTTATCTGGATTCAAATCCATCAATTTAATCCAATTCGTAGACAGACATTACCAATATTCCTTTCCAGTACAGATCAAGCTATTATGGACAGAACGGTTAATTGCACTTATCACAGGAAATGATTCGACATCGGAGTCTCGGCTCGATGGAGTACGGTTATGATATAGGGGCATGCACAGACCAGACATCCTATGACAGACGATCGGCCGATCTACCCAGAAAGACACAACTCTAAGCTCTGATACCACTAAATGTAACCCCCTAGACCCGTCTATGCGTTACGACGGATCCTAGGAAGCCACATTAGGGTCACAAGAGCGACCCACGGTAAAAATACACATAAAACATTTTCTCTAAAAAAAATACATATTAAATTATAACGGTAACTTTTGTTGAAAATATTCTTTCATGAAACCATTTAAACATATAACAAAATTTCAGAAAACATTTTACAGACATTATCATAAAACAAATGCATGCCCACTAACTATGTCGGTACCGTACTCCAAAAGCAACACCGAGAGGACTCCGAACACTGATGTCAAACGTTATACCATGATATATTTCTTTAACCTGTGATGGTAAAAACAACGTGAGCTTGGAAAAGCTCAGTAATACAAAACTACCAAAAGATGCTATAAGTTCATGCAGATATATGGTAGGCATAACATTTTCATGATGCTTTACGCAGTAACGGTCTTTATTTCTTTTTCAATATTTCAGGTAATGTTATACTTGAGGATAACGGTACTTATTCTTTATTCAATCATCAAGAATTAGACGGTAATTATAGGCTATTAATGTACGGAGGTGGAATTAGAGAGTTCGGTTCCTAGTGTGTTCCAAACAGTGTAGGTAAAAGATGTACAACAACAGTATAATATACATTTTCAGTTCAAAAACATAAAGTTCAAGTAACAATACAGTACGGTTTAATCTTTTATCAACCCTCATCTTAGGAACGGTACGGTACGGTATGGTAGGTATTACCCTAGCCGAAGCATAGGAACCTATAACGGTAACGGTGAGGAATTACCCTAGCCGAAGCATAGGAACCTATAACGGTAACGGTGAGGAATTTCCCTAGCCGAAGCATAGGAACCTGTAACGGTAACGGTGAGGAATTATCCTAGCCGAAGCATAGGAACCTGTAACGGTAACGGTGAGGAATTACCCTAGCCGAAGCATAGGAACCTATAACGGTAACGGTGAGGAATTTCCCTCTGGATCAGGGCTGAACCTACGGTCACTTCATATTTTATCCCAAGTACCCCAGTAACAATTTATGTAACGGTTCGGTTGATTTCAGTTAAATGAGAGATAAGTCGTTTTTAATCAGATTTTTAGGTTGGTCGGATTTTTACACCCTATATATGACTTTATAAAGTCAATATATTTGACATTTTAGTGATTTGTGCGGCTGTTCATATTTTATCTTTCTTTATTTCTATTAATCGGGTTCATTCAGTTCGGGTCTATTCGGTTCGGGTTCATTCGGTTCAACTAAATTCGGTTCAGTTTCGGTTCGGTATATTTTGGGTTTCGGATAAAATTTCAGATCAGATTTTGGGTAAATTTCGGGTTGATTTTCGGTTTCGGTTCGGGTCTGGGTTCGGTTCGGGTCTCGGTTCTTGGGTCGAGTTTGCCAGGTCTAATCCAACCAGGCATTCAGAGATTTCTACATTTAGATTTTTCACAATATCCGATACATTTGGGATATTTTGATTACTTTGGCCAACAAGGGCATTTCGGGTCTTTTAACAATTATGGGTGATTCGTAATTTCCTGTCCAGCTATCTTTCACATTTAAACATTTCACACTAATGCTCAGAATTGGAGATTAGCTGCCTCATTCGAGCATTTCGGTCTTATTTAATTTATCATACTCGTTTCTACATTCAATTTAACTTGAGCAGATTTAACAGTACTTATCATCATTTTTATGCATGCATTAACACATACCAACATGCTCATAAAGCATACAAGAGGTAGTAGTGTATTACCTTTAATACTTGCTATATCGGTCGACTATTATTCTCCGTTCAATCACTCTCGAACCCGAATGCGACGCCCTCAACATCACGAATACAAGGAACTTCGAATACCTTCAATCGCACAAATTCCAATTTCAGTCTTTAATCACCTTACTCATAATTGATTATTAAAATACAAAAGCAAACTCGAGTTCAAGGTCCAATTCGGAGGCTTTCGGGTTAGAATTTCACAAAACGGGCTTCAAAATCGGACTCAGGACGTCGAAAAACATAAAATATGACTTTTCGGAAAATTTGACTTTTTGGTCAAAGTCAACGGTCAACGCTGACGTCATCAGGTCAACGCTGACGTCAGTAGGTCAACGGTCAACGGGTCAAAGTCAATGCTGACGTCAGCATGACATCAACAGTCAACTGAGTTGACTCGGGCTGACTCGGACGAGTTGACTCGGGTTGACGGGTCGGGTCGGACGGGTTGGACGGGTCGGGTCGGGTCGGATGGGCCGGTCAATGGGCTTGGTTTACTACTGGACTTAGGCCGGTTTGGACGGACCGAACTGGGCTTGGGCTCAGACCGGGTTGGACCGGTTCAGACCGGTTCGAACCCTCAGACCGTAATTAAACCGGTCAACTCACCCTAACCAGATCTGGTCGCCGGACGGTGGTCGGAAAACTCGCCGGAGGCTCGAAATTGCTCGATTTCACCTGAAAAAAATGGCAAATCCAATTATACAACCAACCCAACATTTATTCAACCGAAACATCGCCGAATAAAGGTTGAAAATTACCAAAAATGCAATACGGGTCTCGAATCTGTCGAAGCTCCGACGAATGGCTTATCGGCGGAGAACGGAGGCGGCATGCTCAGGCTTTGTAGATCCGGACACAAGGATTTCGGTCGTGCCCACGGTGAGCCAAGATCGGCAGTGGATCGGCCGGAAACGCGACAGACGTGGTCCACGAAGTTGCCGAACTTTCGGCTCGGTTTTAACTGCAAACGGCGGTACGGGAGCGCGCGTGACCGACGGTAGCAGATTCAGAGCGACGAGGCGCGTTCGCCGGTGCTGGCGGTGGTGGCCACGATGCAGCGGTGGCGGCAGACGGAGTGGTGCGCAGAGACCTTCGAGGGAAAAGAGTGAGAGTCTGAGTTTGGGAAATTTTGATTCGAATGGCCAAGCATAATTTGATTTTTGCTAGGTGAAAGGTCGGATCAGGTTTTTAATTATTTTAGTTACACTACTAAAAGGGTTCAAAAGAAAAGAAAATATGGGAAGCTTAGACTCTAAGAGTGGTCTAGCTTAATTGGCTAGGTTACATGCTTGATTATCTTAGGTCATGGGTTCGATTCCCACGACTAGCAATCTCTTCTTTTTTTTTTTTAACTGTAAGTATAAACATATATATTCTTTTAGGGGTGTTATAGGGTAGTTGAGAGGAAAAATAGAACTTTAGAAGAGATGGCTAGGACCATGCTTTGTGAAAACAATTTACCTAAGTATTTTTGGGCGGAAGCCACTAATATGGCTTGTTATATTATTAATAGAGTAATGATTAGGCCTATTTTAAAGAAAACACCTTATGAGATTTTGAAATCCAAAAAGCCTAACATTATCTATTTCCACCCTTTTGGTTGTAAATATTTTGTTTTAAACAATGGAAAAGATAACTTAGGTAAATTTGATGCTAAAAGTGATGAAGCAATATTTTTGGGTTATTCCCTAAATTCTAAAGCCTACCGGGTATTTAATAAAAGAATTTTGATTGTTGAAGAGTTTATACATGTTGTTTTCGATGATAACCTCCTTCTGAGGAAGGAATCTTGTGATGATGATGATGCAGAGATCATTGAAGCCATTGATGGAGGACAAACATCAAAGGTGGATGAGATTCCAACTAAAGAAGATGAAGCACAAGATCCACCTCTTGAAGCCTTGAAGGACTTGGCTCTTGAGGAAAATGAGGTGACATACCCAAGGGGTTCAACTATGTCAATGGTAGTGAAATATTGGGTGATCCATCCATAGGGGTAACTACTAGATCCCCTCTCAAACTTATGAATCATGTTGTATTCATCTCATGCATAGAAAGTAAAAATATCAAAGAAACATTAAAATATGATTTTTGGATATTGGCTATGCAATAGGAACTTAATCAATTTGAGAGAAGTAGAGTATGGACATTAGTTGATAAACTTAGTAATCAATCAACTATAGGAACTAAGTGGATATTTAGAAACAAACTAGATGATAATGGTAACATAGTGAGGAACAAGGCTAGGCTTGTTGCTTAAGGTTACACTCAAGATGAGGGAATTGATTTTGATGAAACATATGCACCCGTAGCTAGAATGGAAGCTATTAGGATGCTTCTTTTATTTGCATGCTATCATGATTTCAATCTTTTTCAAATCGATGTGAAACGTAACCCCCTTAGTCCAGACTAGTCGCAAGACCGAACCAAGTGAGCTACACGGGGAAAACCGAAGAAAAGCCCGCTAAGATTTCCCTTCGATTAGCAACCCTTTAGAAACATTTTATTAACTTTTTATCTTTTCTAAAGGCTTCACATTAATCCTACATGTTTATGCAAGTATCGGTTAAAACCTCGCCTCAATCGGACATTAATTCGAAGTCCAATTGGCCTTTATTGCGATTAGGGACCAAAACGCAAATAAAAAAAACTTTAGAACAACCTATAACTAACAAAACAGATACCTGTTTTGGAATAGACCAAGCCTGTTTTGGAACTACCAATTCCAATAGCAAAACGTACCGAAACAGGGCTCACCTGTTTCGAAACCAACAGGCCTGGAACGATTCCCCTGCCTCAAATACAACAGAGGCATATCGAAACAACCACGTGTTTTGATACAGACCTGAAAATAGCCTTGGAGTCTTAGAATGACCCTTATGTGTTCCAGAACGCTTAGGCCAAATATGCATACTATATCGAAAGAGTAGCAGCAATTTCAAAACACATACTAGAAACATACTCACTACAACAACTTTAAACACTCAAACATGATTCATACAACATAGTAACTTTATAAACAACCTTTCTATAGGAAAAGGGTCCTAGCACAACCAACCACAATGCATTAAATCATAAATAGGTAACTTTAAGAATACATGGAAAACTTTAAGCATCCAACAAGGTAGAGCAACCACATAAAAGGCCAAACTTTAAACCAAAGCATTATCGAACATAAAAACGTCATAAACAAGACTAATAAGGCATCACAAACATGTCTCAACACACGGGGTCTCCCAAAACAAAACTTCCCAAGCATTAAGGTCCTATCCCATTGCTAACATACTATTATTTGATGCCAAAACCATACTTGAGCAAAATATAGACTCTTGGACACCTCCTTGCTTTCTTGCTGCCACGAATGGCCTGCGGATCTGCATTGTTGGAAAAGAGAGCGTAAGCAAGAATGCTTAGTGAGCGGTGCTCAAAACAACAACAACAACAACATTGCAGTTTTTAAACCATTTTGCTTGCTTTTGAAAACAAAGCCATTTCACAAATCATTTCTCAAAAATAAACCTTCAACATAACATGCTCATTTTATCACATGCTTGAACTACAAATCAAGGCATAACATTCTTAACCAAATGGAATCATATATCTCAAGCTTCACAACATCATCAACACAATAAAACATAAAGAGCAATTTGAGTCACATGAGTATATTGACATTTTAGCACTTTTACTTGGATATGCGTATAACGCTCGGTGGAACGCCCATCACCGTAATCAAAACAACTAGACAACTTTCGGTGGAATGCCCATCACTTTACTCACAACGTCTAGCAATTATAAGCTTTCGGTGGAATGCCTAGCACCGTACTCCTCCTTAGTGGAATCTTACATCACTAAGGCCACGCGCGAATTTTACCATTATAGTGCACTCTCATCCTATTGGTCGACCAATTATATCTGGTAATAATATCTCATCAAGTGTCAATATACCGATCAAGGCCACACTTACCCACTGTTTTTCAAGGACACAAGCATAACATTTCTCATCCCATTTTCATACACATTTTCATGCATAGCATGTACTCAACAGCATATACCTCTTTAAAACATAATTCAAACATGGGATTACATGATTCAACATCTTAACATCTCAACACATATAAAATCGGCAAAATTCATCATTTGCAACAAAAATATTTAGGCTCAACAAAATCAAGGTAAAAAGCCAAAAACAAAGGCGAAAACATCCAAACTTACTTTCGAGCTTAGATGGGATTTTCAAGCTCAATCTAAACCCCCAAAATCTTGTCCTTAACAACATTAAGGCTTTATAATACAGTTCCACTCACCAGCAATACCCAAATGTTAGCCGAACACCCAATTCAAGCCTCTGGATCGTCCGATATCGCGTCCGAAGTTCCCAAATCAGTTTCCCCTACTTCTAATCAATTCAAAACAGAGTATTATAGTGATTTCAAGGCCTTAAACTTGCTGCAACTCAAAAACCTAGCATCTAGCAACAATCGATCATCGATTCATATCCAAAATCAACCGAAAACATCAATAAACCAACTTCGAACAAACTCCAGCTAAGACCCAGTAAGATTATCATCAAAATCACATCTATTAACAACTAAAAACATCAACCCAAATGCAAGAAACCATCAGCTATTGATTCTTCATAAAACAAAGCCAAAAACTTAAGAACTTTAACCTTAAACACTATCAACTCAACTAGTTTCGGGTTTTATAATATCAAACCATCACTTCAACATTATCTAACATCAAAAACACAGTTATTAACATCCATAAACCCAACAAAACAAAACTCATACAAAAATCTCACAAAACCACATTAAATAGTTTGATTAAGCATATTTCCATCAAACCCAATATAAAACCTTTGCATAAACACTATAAAAGAATCAATAACGTGGGAATTTGAATAAAGAACTTACATTAGACTAGAAAAACGTAGCTCACCTCTAATGATGAATTTCACCCTTTTTCCAATGAAAAGCCTTGAGAAAACTAGAGGAAAATGATTGATTTTAGAGAGAAATCAATGGAAACAAGTTTGATGATGAAAAATCAATTTAAATAATGAGAAAACTAGAGGGAAATGATTGATTTTTGAAAGCTCTTTGAAAGAAAGTGAGGAGAGAAATATAACGTCAATTAGCATAAAGATGATAATCTTTTGAAAATATCTTTTATTATATTTAAAAATCCCTTTTTAAACATTTTAGAAATCAAAATATTTAGGGGGAATATGAAATTAGAATTGGCTAAATAGCTCCTTAAAGATTCAACATTTTGATTCTTTTACAAACTAGTCACCAAAATAGTTTTGAAACTTTACATTTTAGCCACTAGACTAAAATGTCCACTTTCCAAAAACATTTTTCCAAAATTGTTTCCACCACAAATCATATATACACAACTAATGATTTAAAACCATTTTCCCATAATTCAAATCCTTCAAAAACCTTTTTATTTAAAATAGATCCTGAAACTAGTCTAAACCGGTAAAACTAACCCGAACGAACCTTCAACCAAATCCGACTAACTTCCGGACCCTAAACTCGGGGCATTACAACTCTCCCCCACTTAAGAAATTTCTTCATCGAAATTTACCTAGCGGAAAGAGATACATAAAATGTTTCCTCATGCCATCCTTTTGCTCCCAAGTGGCTTCCTCCACACCTCGTTGTCACCACTTAACCTTGGCCAACTCAATGGTTCTACCACACAGCACTTTGCTGTCCGAAGCCAAGATCTCGACTGGTTCTTCATCATAAGTCAAATCTGGATTCAATTCAATCTCTTCAACAGGCATAATATGTGACTGGTTCTTTGGAGCATAGAAACATGGAATACATCATGAATCTTCTCTAATTCGGATGGCAATCTCAATCTATACGCAACGGGACCAACTCGTTCAATTATCTCATAAGGACCAATAAATCTCGGACTCAACTTTCATTTCCTCCCAAATCTCATCACCTTCTTACAAGGTGAAACTTTTAGAAACACTTTGTCGCCCACTGCATTCTCTATTTCTCTACGTTTCAGATTTGCATACGACTTTTGTCGATCCGTAGCTGCCTTTAAACAATCACATGTCAACTTCACTTTCTCGGTAGTACCCTTAAGCATATTTGGCAACAATAATAACTTTTGTCCCGCTTCGGCCCAGCAAATAGGTGTTCTACACTTTCTGTCATACAAGACTTCATAAGGTGCCATCTGAATACTTTCTTGGTAGCTATGGCTATAGGAAAACTCTACCAACGGTAGATGCTTCTCTCATGAACCCTGATAATCAATAATGCAACATCTCAACACGTCTCCTAAAACTTGTATGACTCTTTTTGACTGACCATCGGTCATAGGATGATAAGAAGTGCTAAAATTCAATCGAGTACCCAAGGCACTATGAAAACTCTCCCAAAATCTAGCTGTAAACCTCGGATCTCTATCTAACACAATCGATTTAGGTACACCGTGCAATCTCACAATCTCACTAATGTACAAATCAGCCAACTTATCTAAAGTATATGTAGTATGAACATCCAAGAAATGTGCACATTTTGTAAGACGATCAACAATTACCCAAACATAATTCTTCTTAGAAGGTATCAAAGGCAAACCTGATACAAAATCCATAGTAATTCTCTCCCACTTGCACTCGAGAATTCTCAACGGTTGTAACAACCCAGAAGGAAACTGATGTTCAGCCTTAATACGCTGGCAAACCATACACTTGCTCACAAATTCAACAACATCTTTCTTCATGCCAACCCAGTAATACTCACCCCTCAAACCGTGATACATCTTTGTACTCCCTGGATGCATGGCGAATGGACTATTATGAGCTTCGGTCAGACTGGTACGCCTCAAATCAACATCATTTGGTATAACAATCTTACTTTTGAAGCATAGAACACCATCATCACTATAACAAAAATATGACGGTTTACCTTTCGTTATGTCTTGCACATGTGGTATCAACGTTCCATCTTGCATATGCTTTTCTCTAATCAATTGAATTAATGAAGGTTTAATTTGCAATTCCGCCACTAGACCACCATCATGTGACAAACTTAGCCTAGCAAACATTGCTCGAAACTCAACTGCTACTTTCCTACTCAAAGCATCGACAACTACATTGGCTTTACCCGGATGGTACTCAATCGAAAGATCATAATCATTAAGCAATTCTACCCATCTACACCGCCTAAGGTTCAACTCCTTTTGCGACATCAAATATTTCAAAATTCTTATGATCCGTATATATTGTACATTTCTCTCCGTAGAGATAATGTCTCCAAACCTTGAAAGCAAACACCACTACGGCCAACTCTATGTCATGTGTAGGATAATTGCGCTCATGAACCTTCAACTGCCTAGATGCATAGGCCACTACTCATCCTTCTTACATCAGTACACAACCTAAGCCAACATAAGACGCGTCACTATAGATTACATACTCCTTCCCTATCACAGGCTGAACTAGATCGGGAGCTTTCGTCAAAGCTTTTTTCAATTTCTCAAAAGCTTGTTGTCTCACTTCCGTCCACTCAAAATGAACATCTTTTTGCAACGGTTTTGTCAAAGGAGCATCAACTTTAGAGAATCTTTCTATAAAACGTCAGTAATAACTTGTCAAGCCCAAGAAGCTAAGAATCTCTGTCACTGACTTTGGTTGTTTCCAACTCACAACTGCCTTAACCTTTTTAGGATCCATTCTAATTCCCTCGGTTGATATTATATGCCCCAAGAATACTACTTCTCTAATCCAAAATTCACACTTGCTTAGCTTAGCATATAGTCGATTATCTAACAAGGTCTATAACACCATACACAAATGCTTATCGCGGTCCTCTTCAGTATGAGAATAGATCAAAATACCATCAATGAACACTACTACGAATTGACCAATATATTCATAAAATACTTTATTCATCATATCCATAAATGCAGCCGGCGCATTAGTCAAATGAAAGGGCATCACCAAGAACTCATAATGTCCAAAGCGAGTGCGAACAGCTGTCTTCGATACATCTTTACCTTTTACCTTCAACGGATAGTAACCGGATCTCAAATCTATCTTGGAAAACATGGAAGCACCTCTCAACTGATCGAATAGGTCGTAAATCCTTGGCAAAGGATACTTATTCTTCACTGCCAACTTATTCAACTGCCGATAATCTATACATATTCTCAAGCTACCGTCTTTCTTTTTCACAAACAACATTGGTGCACCCCACGGTGAGATACTAGGACGAATGAATCCTCGATCCAAAAGTTCCTAAAGCTGTGTCTTCAACTCTTTCAACTCTTTAGGGGCCACACAATATAGAGCAATGGATACTGGAGCAGAATCGGTATATGTCTCTATTGCAAATTCAACCTCTCTATTAGGCGAAAAATCAGGCAACTCTTCTGGAAATACCTTCAGAAAATCACAAACAGTTATGATGTCTTGCGGTCGTACCTCATTCATGTCTGGATTCATAATGTAAGCTAAATATGCCAGACAACCAACATTCATCAACCTCTGAGCCTCTAAAGCTGAAACAACATTGGACAACTTAATATTCTCGCCCACTACTATTACTTCATACTCATCTGTAAGCCTCAAGGAAACTCGCTTTGTCTCAAAATCCACTTTAGCCTTATGTTCTACAAGCTAATCCATACCAAAAAATCACATCAAAACCATAAAACGACAATTCCATCATATCTACTGGAAACACATGACCCTGAACCATCAAAGGACATCTTCTATATACTTTCCTAACCACAACAGTTTCAACAAAAGAACTTGTAACATTCATTCCCACATCTAATATCTCACACGGTATATCCAACAACTTCGCATGCTCACGTAAAATGTACAAATGTGTAGAGCCAAAATCAATCAAAGAAAGTAGAGTCAAAGACTGTAATGAGAAATTACCTACAATCACATCTGTATCATTCCTGCCCTCGCAATGCGCATACACTCTAGTTGGTCCACCACTCTCAGGCTGTACAGCAACCATATGAGCTAATTTTCTCTGACCATCATCCTTACGCTGAAAGTTACATCAACTGCGCCCACAGCCTCTCTGATGCTTAATGGCTCATGCTAGAGCCTGTCCATCTCTAGCCGGATATGGACAATCACTTCTCAAATGTTCTCAAGACCCACAGTTCCAACATGAGCCATAATTACCCCAACACTCATCGAAATGGCGTTTTCCGCATTTAGCACACTTAGATGTGCGAACAATAGCTCCTTGACCCTGATGGCTATGTCCCGGGTTACCACCTCTATGCCTATGGTCAGGTTGGTACCTCTTATCCTTGTGCCTCTTGGCAAGGTCTCTATCCCATTCGGCAGACCTTTTTCCTGAACTAGATCCACCGATACGAGTAGCCAATCCCAAACTTTGTTCGATATACTTGGCCCTAGTGACCAAGACATCAAAGTCCATATAGTCTGAAGCCAACATAAAGGTCTTCACCTCCTGAACCAAGCCATATCGAAAATGTTCATATCATTCCCTCTCAGTGGGAACCAACTCAGAAGCATACTGACTTAGACGTACAAACTGTACCTTGTACTCGGATATTATCATACTACCCTGAACCAAGGCCATAAACTCTCCCTAAAGCAAGGAAACAATGCAACCTAACTTATGCGTATCTGAGCACTCAATCTGTCCTAAAATACGGACTGTACTCTCAAGCCATGCCTCTGAACCCTTGGGAGACAACCCACGAAATTCAACTCCGCCCAAACTACGAAGTCGCTCTAAAGGCAAACCAGTTCCTGCACCCTGAGGTGGTGCTGCAACATGTACACCATCTAAGGCTGTCTGAAAAGCCCCGACTATAGCCTGAATTAGAGGAGTCATATCTATCCCAGACTGTCCTTGGCTATCCTGAGGTCCAACACCTCCGAAACCCGCTGTAACACCACCCTCGGGTGGAGAAGGAGGAGGAGGAGGCAAGTTCTCTTCATTTGCATGCCCAACATTCTCTCTCCCTGGAGTACCCATTGCAGGCCCACGTCTCGGTCTCATACTTACAAGAAATGCAATCTAACAACAACAAACATAAACAACAGAAATGATTTGGGTCAGCAAAAAGCAAGGATTTCCAAGACGCTCAAGTCTTTTAATCAAAACCACTTTTCAATAATAGTATTATAGCAATGGGTGCCTTTATCTACCCTCCAAACAACTCAAAACCAAGGAACAAGCTCACAAACACTGTGCATCACAATCAATAACCGAAACATCACAAAACTTACCTCACTTACCTTCCCAACGTTCGCAAACCTGGCTCTGATACCAACAAATGTAACCTCCTTATCCCGGTCCAGTCACAAGACCGAACCAAGTGAGCTATACGAGGAAAATCGAAGAAAAACCCGCTAAGATTTCCCTTCGAATAGAAACCCTGTAGCAACATTTTATTAACTTTTTTATCTTTTCTAAAGGCTTCACATTAATCCTACATGTTCATGCAAGCAGCGGTTAAAACCTCGCCTCAATCAGACATCAATTCCATGTCTAATTGACCCTTACAATAATTAGGGGCCAAAACGCAAAGAAACAAAACTTCAGAACATCCTATAACTAACAAAACAGACACATGTTTCGGAACAGACCAAGCCTATTTCGGAACTACAAATTCTAGTAGCAAAACGTACCGAAACAGGGCTCACCTGTTCCGAAACCAACATGCCTGGAAGGATTCCGCTGCCTCAGATACAATAGAGGCATATCGAAACGACCCCGTGTTTCGATACAGACCTGAAAATAGCCTTGGGGTCTCAGAACGACCGTTATGTGTTTCAGAACGCTTAGGCCAAATATGTATATTGTATCGAAACGGTAGCAGTTGTTTCGAAACACATACTAGAAGCAGACTCACTGCAGCAACTTTAAACACTCAAACATGATTCATACAACATGGTAACTTTATAAACAACCTTTCTATAGGAAAAGGATCCTAGCACAACCAACCACAATGCATTAAATCATAAATAGGCAACTTTAAGCATACATGGAAAACTTTAAGCATCCAACAAGGTAGAGCAACCACATAAAAGGCCAAACTTTAAACCAAAGCATTATCCAACATAAAAACGTCATAAACAAGACTAATAAGGCATCACAAACATGTCTCAACACAGAGGGTCTCCCAAAACAAAACTTTTCAAGCATTAAGGTCCTATCCCATTGCTAACATACTATTATTTGATGCCAAAACCATACTTGAGCAAAATATAGACTCTTGGACACCTCCTTGCTTCCTTGCTACCATGAATGGCCTACGGATCTACATTGTTGGAAAAGAGATCGTAAGTAAGAATTCTTAGTGAGCGGTGCTCAAAACAACAACAACAACAACAATACAGTTTTTAAAGCATTTTGCTTGCTTTTGAAAACAAAGCCATTTCACAAATCATTTCTCAAACATAAACCTTCAACATAACATGCTCATTTTATCACATGCTTGAACTAAAAAATGAAGGCATAATATCCATAACCACATGGAATCATATATCTCAAGCTTCACAACATCACCAACACAATAAAACATAAAGAGAAATTTGAGTCACATGAGTATATTGACATTTTGCACTTTTACTCGGATATGCGGATAACGTTCGGTGGAATGCCCATCACCGTAATCAAGACAACTAGACAACTTCCAGTAGAATGCCCATAACCGTACTCACAAGTCTTGCAATTATAAGCTTCCGGTGGAATGCCCATCACCATACTCCTCCTTAGTGGAATCTAACATCACTAAGGCCACGCGCGAATTTTACCATTATTGTGCACTCTCATCCTATTGGTCGACCAATTATATATGGTAATAATATCTCATCTGGTGTCATTATAACCATCAAGGCCACACTTACCCATTGTTTTTGAAGGCCACAAACATAACATTCTCATCCAATTTTCATGCACATTTCCATGCATAGCATGTACTCAACAACATATATCTCTTTAAAACACAATTCAAACATGGGATTACATGATTCAACATCTTAACATCTCAACACATATGAAATCAGCAAAATTCATCATTTGCATCAAAACATATTTAGGCTCAACAAAATCAAGGTAAAAAGCCGAAAACAAAGGCGAAAACAACCAAACTCACTCTCGAGCTTAGATTGGCTTTTCAAGCTCAATCTAAACCCCCAAAATCTTTTCCTTAACCACGTTAACGCTTTATGAAACCGTTCCACTCACCAGCAATACCCAAATGTTAGTCGAACACCCAATTCAAGCCTCCGGATCGTCCGATATCACGTCCGAAGATCCCAAATCAGTTTCCCCTACTTCTAATCAATTCAAAACATAGCATAAGAGTGATTTCAAGCCCTTAAACTTGTTGCAACTCAAAAACCCAGAATCTAGCAACAATCATCGATCGATTCATATCCAAAATCAACCGAAACCATCAATAAACGAACTTCTAATAAACCCAGCTAAGACCCAGCAAGATTATCATCAAAATCACATCTATTAACAACTAAAAACATCAACCGAAAGGCAAAAAAAACCATCAGCCACTGATTCTTCACAAAACCAAGCCAAAAACTCAAGAACTTTAACCTTAAACAGAATCAACTTAACTAGTTTCGGGTTTTCTATTATCAAACCATCATTTCAACATTATCTAACATCAAAAACACATTTATTAACATCCAAAAACTCAGCAAAACAAAACCCATACGAAAATCTCACAAAACCACCTTAAATAGTTTGATTAAACATATTTCCATCAAACCCAATATAAAACATTTGCACAAACACTATATAAGAATCAATAACGTGGGAATTTCAATAAAGAACTTACATTAGAGGAGAAAAACGTAGCTCACCTCTAATGATGAATTTTCCCCCTTTTTCCAATGAAAATCCTTGAGAAAACTAGAGGAAAATGATTGGGTTTTAGAGAGAAATCAATGGAAACGATTTTGATGATGAAAAATCAATGTAAATAAGGATTTACCTTTGAATTCTTGAGTGAAAATGGTTGTTTGGATGAAAGCTCTTTGAAAGAAAGTGAAGAGATAAGTATAACGTCAATTAGCATAAAGATGATAACCTTTTGAAAATATCTTTTATTATATTTAAAAATCCCTTTTAAACATTTTAGAAATCAAAATATTTAGGGGAAAAATCTGAAATTAGACTTGGCTAAATAGCTCCTTAAAGATTTAACATTTTAATTCTTTTACAAACTACTCAGCAAAATAGTTTTGAAACTTTACATTTTACCCACTAGACTAAAATGTCCACTTTCCAAAAACAATTTTCCAAAATTGTTTCCACCACAAATCATATATACACAACTAATGATTTAAAACCATTTTCCATAATTCAAATCCTTCAAAAACCTTTTATTTAAAATAGATCTTGAAACTAGTCTAAACCGGTAAAACTAACCTGAACGAACCTTCAACCAAATCCGGCTAACTCTCAGACCTTAAAATCGGGGCGTTACATGAAAAGTGCTTTTCTAAATGGTTTTATAAATGAACAAGTGTATGTTGAACAACCACCGGGTTTTGAAGATCCATAATTTCCAAATCTTGTTTTCAAACTAACTAAAACTCTTTATGGTTTAAAACATGCTCCTAGAGTTCGGTATGAAAGGCTTTCAAACTTTTTGATTCAAAAAGGTTTTGAAAAAGGAAAGGTGGATACTAGACTTTTTATTAAAAGATATGACAATGGCATCTTAATAGTTCAAATATATGTTGATGGTATTATTTTTTGTTATACTAATGAATTTTATTGCCAAGAATTTTCTAAGCTAATGCAAGGTGAATTTGAGATGAGCATGATGGGAGAGCTCTCATTTTTCTTGGGACTCCAAATCAAGCAAAGGAAAGATGACACCTTCACCAATCAAGCAAAATACACAAAGGACATGCTCAAGAAATTTGGCTTGGAGAACATAAAGCCTCAAGCCACTCCAATGAGCTCATCAATAAAGCTTGACAAAGATGAGGGAGTTAAGTGTATCGATTCTAAGCCTTATAGATCTATAATTGGCTCTTTGCTTTACCTTACCGCAAGTAGACCGGATATTATGTTTAGTGTTTGCTTGTGTGCCGGGTTTTAAGCTAGCCCTAGAGAATCACACCTAGTTGCCATTAAGAGAATTTTTAGATACTTTAGAGATACACCTAATTTAGATCTTTGGTATCCTAGGGATTCCTCCTTTGACCTTCATGCTTTCTCCGATGGGGATTATGGGGGATGTAAGATAGATAGGAAAAGTACCTCCGAAACATGTCAATTCTTAGGTAGTATGCTCGTATCTAGGTTCTCTAAGAAACAAAATAGCGTAGCCTTATCTACCACCAAAGCGAAGTACATATCCTTAGGGAGTTGTTGTGCTCAGGTTCTTTGGATGAAGCAACAACTCTTAGACTATGGTGTTCAAGTAGATACCATACCCCTTAAGTGTTACAACACTAGTGCCATTTGTCTCACTAAGAATCCCATCCAACACTCTAGAACCAAACATATATAAATTAGACATCATTTCATTAGAGATCATGTCTTGAAAAATGATGTAGTTCTAGAATATGTTGATACCTTGAACCAATTAGCGAACATATTTATCAAACCTTTAAATAAAGAACGTTTTTGGACCCTTAGGAGAGAGTTAGGTTTAACCAGCCTTCCTTGACCCTTTTAGGTCCCCAATGACCAAATATGTGCTTGAAATTATTTGATGCTCATGCTTGTATTGATTTGCCTCCTTTTGTATATGTTCTTGTTGTTAGGGGAGTATGTAACTGTTTTAGTTCATATAACATGCTCATATATCCTTTACATGATTTTGGCTCAATCTAAGTCGGTCTTTTGGACTTAAAACGGCCCAAAATGCATTTTCTGGCAAAGATGTATCAAAACAAGTGCATCTGTTTCGATATGGGCTCTTACTTCTCAAAATAAGCTGGTTAATGTAATTCATCGTATCGAAATAGGGTCTACGCATTTCGATACGGGTTTACGGTGTTGTTCCGAAATAGGGTCTACCTGTATCAAAATAGGTCTCGTACCGAAATGGCTCGAAAGCATTTCGTTCCCCCTGTTTTGATAATCCAAGTAGCATATCGATACATGTTTGCACATATTGTTTAAATAGCCATAAATGTGTATCCAAATTTAATTAAAACTCAAACTCTCTTTTTCTTTCAAACCCTAGCCGAATACCCTTATATAAACTCCTCAAATCTATTGATTTTTCACACCAAAACCTAAAATCTTTTGAGGGTTTTCAATCTACACATCAAGACTAAGGCTTTGCAAGCAATTTGGTGCATTACTCAATTTTGTGTAGAATATATACTTACAGTATGGGTTTTGAAGTTTTTGCAAAAATTCTTTAAAGCTCAAATTTTTTTGTTCGAATATAAAATTTATATCGTATATTTTACTTTACTGTTTTTTCAAAATTCTTTTTACCAAAAATGTGCTATATTTATATATGTTTTTAAACTACATTGTATATATTTCTATCAACACCTTGACTATTGGATTGAATTTGGTTGATTTACGCATACATGTGTTTTGTATCTTGATTTGTTTTCAAATTTTGAATATGGGTTCTAGAAAGAGAGTACAAACTGATGGGGCTGGGGGAAGTTCAAACAATGATGACGAATCATCTCGTCCCAACCTCACTCTACTCTATCAAAAGAGTCTTTGAAACAATGACGCCCATACCAACTTCAAACTCTTTCAAGATCATGCAATTCGACGTGAGCGTGTTATTTCTATACCCTTTTTGAGCTTACCCGGTACTTTGTACCGTAACATGGTTCTTCTTTTTTATGCCAATGCCTGATGTATTTTCCAATGTTGATCGTTTTCAAGTGATTGCCATTGAATCCTACCTCATGGGGAAGAAGTTTCGGATTGATCCTCAAACTTTGGTCAATGTTTTTGGGTTTGAAGATGATGGTATTTCGAATGAAAACTCTTTGGGACATACTCTTGGTGGCTCCGTTACGGTCCTTGATGCTAATGATCGCATCTTTCATCTCATTGTCTCTTGGTGGTTTCGTCCATCCGAAGAAAAGTTCTCCCACATTCGCCAAGTCGACGATTTTTGGATTTTTTGCTTTCATGAGGAACTTCGACCAAATCTTTGCCGAATCATGTTTGTCGAGATGGTGCATCTTGTTCAAAATCGTATCTCGGATCTTGTCACTTTCTTCACCTATGGAACCACCTTGAGTTATTTGTTCTCAAAATTAGGGATCGATTGCTCTCTTGACTTTCCGGAATCTCTCAAGGATATCATCGATGAGCGCACTCTTCTCCGTTGCAAGTTTCACTTCATTGATGGAGAATGGGTTCGTGTTGAGAATCCTCCTCAAGTTGCGGCCCCCGAACCTCAACCTCAAGTTGCTCCACCAAACAATGAAGCTTTCATGACTTTTCTCATCGAGCAATTCAATGGCTTGCGAAGCAACATGAACTTTGTTTTTGCCGCTATTGACACTCGTTTCACATCCTTAGAGGAACATGTCCAAAATGTTGAGAATCGACTCACTTCGGTTGAAACTCAACAAGCATCGATGGACATATCTTTTACCGGTTTTTATGGCGAGTGGAGGCAATTTAGAAGGAGCACCGCCAATGATGAAGATGAAGATGACGACGAGCCTTAGTTCTTTGCATCTCATTGCATATCATCTAGTTTAGGATTTCCTTTTTTCATGCACCTATCTATGTTTTATTTTAGGACCTATGCTTTGATCTCTTGTTTTTAGGTATTAAGTTTGGATATTTTGGAACTTTTGCTTTGGTTTATTATGCCTAATGATATTATGTTTCCTTAATTGTGCTTTGTTCTTATGCTATATTGCTTTATATCTTGGTTATATTCTTTCTTCCTGAATTGATTTTGATCTAACAAAAAAGGGAGAAGGGTTAAAGCTAAAATTTTTAAAAAAAATCTTTTTCAAAACCTACCTTCAATTTAGGGGGAGTTCACTTAAAAATTTACTTTGGTTTTGTTATATCAAAAGGGGGAGATTGTAAAACCAATGTTTGATTTTGATATAACAAATAATTGAAGGACCAAATTGCAAAGTAAATAAATTTTTAAGTACTAAAAAGACTCACATTTGACCAGTAAATTTTAGATTTAAATTGTTTTAAAGTCAAAACTTAAACCCCATAAAATTTTCTAAGTGTTTCAAAGCCAAATTACTCAAAATCGCTCAGGCGTTTTGATACGAATTGATTTTGGAAAAACTCCGTTTCCATACGCAATTCACTGTTTCAAAACGAGGGTTCTAAAATGGGCTTGCCTATTTTGATACAACCTTAATCTGGGCTTTTGTTTTTTAAGTGTTGTTTTGAAACATCTCATAACCATTTCGATACAAGGGTTAAGTATTTTCAAAATTGAGCATTAAATGAACTAGCCGTTACTTGTCAAAAAGGAATTTTTGAAAAATTGGTTAACTATTTCGATACTCCCCTTTGGTGTTTCGAAATGGCGTTTTACATTTTCAAATTGTTTCGATACACCCTTTTGGTGTTTTGAAACGACCCTTTTACAGTTTCAAACGGTTTCGTTACGGCCTATAGTCGTTTCGATACGGTCCTCTTTTTACACATAATGGCTCTTTCTCTTTTTAGTGGCTGTTTCGATACAGGGCCACGTGTTCCGATACGGGTAGCTGCAAAACTACATTTATGGAGGGAAAAGAGAGCCCAACGGCTCTATTGATGATCTTAACAACGCAAAAGGCTAGAAATCAATGAGAAGGTATAAAAGCAAGCCTCAAAAGCACCAACAACAACTATTGAACCTCAAAGAAATATCCAAGCAATCATATCCAAACCCTAGCACTTATTGTCAAATTCTTATACCCAACTCTTAGTGTTCATAGTGTAAATCAAATTTGAGAGTTTGGGGAGCGTTTGTAAGCTATTTGTGCTATATTTATCTTGTGAGAGATCACTTGTAATAGCCAACATCTTCTTTGTAAAGTGAGAGTCTTGTGGTTCAATCTTTGGGTAGAAAGATTGAATATTTGTAAAGGTTGCCTCCTTAGCGTAGAAAAGGGGAAGAACAAATTAGTGGAGAGTTTGTTGAAAATCCTTAGAGGGAGCTAAGGTAGTGGATGTAGAGCTTGTTTAGAAGCTTGAACCACTATAATTACCTTGTCTATCATTTTTAATTGTTCCTTTTTCTCCCTTCAATTTTTAAAGTGCCAATTCACCCCCTCTTAGCCATATTAGTTAATTTGATCCACTCAACAAATTATCAACCAATTACGAACCCCGGTTGACCATTCTGCTAGTAAACCCTCATATACACCCCATAACTCAGCCTCCACTACTGGCAGATTCGAATACGTTGAGCGAAACCAATCAACCAATGCCCGATTGAATCACGCACCGCACCGCCGCAAGACGCAAAGCTGGACTGCGTATACCATGCTGCATCACTATTCTCCTTACACCAACCTTCATGTGGCAGCATCCATCGAACCAATTGTCGTGAAGCTTGACCTGGTGAATTGTGCTGGCCTTGACTCACTAGCAGACCAGCAAGGCATTCATTCTGCATGAAAATGCTCGACTCAAGAACAGGATCGCGACACACCTCATTAGATCCAAAAATAGTCTCGTTCAGATGCCTCCATATATTCCACACTAACGAACCAAATAGCACATCCTGGTCTGCAACAACTTTCGCAAAGCTCCCAGGATTGCTAATATTAACGTAAATCCAATTCTTAATAGGCATCTCAAAGAAGTCATGCAACCTATCAATGCGATCAAGTGACTCCCAAATCACCTTAGCTACTAGACACTATCTTAACACATGGCCAATATCTTTGAACACTGCACCACATATGTTGCAAGAACTATCCATCGCCATATACCGACGGGATCTTTTGGAATTTGTCAAAATTCTCCCATGACATGCCAGCCATAAGAAGGTTCTAACTCAGGGTAAACCACGAAACATACTTATCACTCTCCAAACATGTTCAATTGGACCAAACTGAACTTCCGTCCGAACACTGTACGCCGAACGAACTTGAAACAGTCTACTAGTAGTTGGGCTCCAATTTGGCATGTAATACCCCCAAGCTTGGCTTATAAGTATACTATTAATTCAATTTCTAAACAAATTGTTTCAATGTGTCACTTGATTGATCAATTAAGTGAATTAGAACCATTTTGAAACAAAGAAATTGTGTATAGCCAACCTTAAAAATGACTAAACCACATTCTATCATTAAATGGAGGATTGCATGCTAAACAAAGAGAAATTTAAGGGATAGTACACTTGTCTAATGTTGGGGAGGCATGTGATAGGGGTCTCGACCTTAGGAGGGGATATCCAACATTTCATCTTCCTCCTCCAAAAGCTGAAACCCCAAAGTGAGAGAGAGAGAGAGAGAGAGAGAGAGAGAGAGAGAGAGAGCTAAAGTTTTATCCATGGAAAATTAAGGATACAAGCTTGGTTAATCCAAGGTCTTTGAATCATTGATCGGGTAACTTAAGGAAGAGGGTAAGCATTCTCTTTATTTCTTTTAAATTAGAGTTTAATTTGAGAATTGATTATGAATCTCTCATGAGCTTTGTGTTAATAGTTGTTAGAGAAACAAATTCATGATATAAACCTTCTCTATAACATTTGAATAATTCATGCATTGCTATTAAGCCATGCGTGCAGCTTGCTAGAATGTTTGTACAATCTTTTGTGAATTTTTCCTAGCATGATAATGTCATTCGAATGATATACATGATGAATTGCCTTGACTTGGTGATATTGTAACATAGCTAAGGTGTTGATTACTTGTTATTGAGCTATGAAAATTTGTTATGAAAGTTGATTGCTCGATTGAATCATGTCTGACTATGTAAGATCCAGGTTTCGATCCTAGGACCTGTGATGTAGTTGTGCTTGAATATTGAAATTGGTCACCTCTCTCGATAGAAATGAATTCTAGATGTTATGAACCAAGATTATTCATTTAAGGATTGTTTTAGTGATATAAGAAGAATTGAATCATGAATGCAAGGTGTGGAATGGTTGATATACTAATAGGAATGTTTGATACATGGGAGAATTGATTCGAAACTATTTTGATTGAGCAAAAATAAGGGGCTATTTTGCAACTCTAGAAACTATTTTACAACTCAAAAGGGATTGTTTTACAACGAAAATGAACTGTTTTATAAACCTGAAAAATTGGGGGGTTCTTTGCATTAAATATGTGCTGTTTTTGTATTTATAATGGACTGTTTTACAACTAAAGTAAGGGGTTGTGTTGCAATTTGGTTAAGAGTTGTCTTGTGCTTGTTTAAGGCCTGTTTTGGGACTAAGTAAGCATGTAAATCTGAAATGTATAAAAGCTCATTTATAAAGAATATACATAACATTGTAGTATCAAGATGGAAATGAATTTTGATGCATGTTGTATTATTGTTGTGCTTAGACCAAGAGATAGTGGAAGAAGCAAGATCCAAAGCGGGTAAAGTTATAGAAAAGCAATCAGGGGTAGTGATCCGGGATCAACCTTAGCTTGGAATAATTGTGAGTGTAGTTTAAAGTCTCGGGATAGGATTGAAACATTCCCGAACATCCTTAATTGTTCTAAATTACGTTGCCTTTATTATTAAGCTAAGTTATGATTATAACTAAGCTTGGATTTGAGGTAAGCACCTAATTGTTAAGTACCCTAAGATATTCAATGCTTGATTAAATTATATGTTAGTTTGGAAAATTATATATGTTATATGTGCTTGATATGATAAACAATAAGCCATGCTCATTTGATTATCTGAATATGTAGCTATGCTCATTTCCGATTCTGATATGATATTATTAAATTTAAAAGCCTTGGTTTCGATTCAGTCATTGGTATAGTTGGCATGCCATAGAGTCCATAGAGCTCGTGTTTGGGGAGGACTATGGTTCTTATGAGGCGACAGTAGGAGGGGTTTGTGTTGGTCATTTGGCGACAGTATGAGGGATTGACTGGTACTTTGAGTACTTTACTTTGGTGACAGTTGGTTGGGGATTTATGTACCTAGGCTACTCGATTAACAAGGTTATGATAACTTAAAATGATGTAATTAACAAGTTAAGTTAACAAACTATTTTGATACATGCATGACAAGTAAGATTTATCTACATGATACTTATACTTCTAAACTAAAGATATGATACTATGTTCGAATATTGTGAGAATAGTTACAAGATATCTAATTAAGCATTGGTACCTTGTATGACATTGATGGATCTTTATACGAAAGGATGGATATGCAAATTTATAGATTGTTTCTTCATACATGCTTTTAGTTATCTTTACACTACCTCACTAAGTGTAGACTTATTCTATCCTTGCATAATATTTCAGGGTGAAGTTCTGTTTGTGGTTATCTTCTGAACTCAAATCGGATCACAAACCAAAAGAGTATGTTTGTAGTCTTTAGCTTAAGAACTCCTAGATAGGTGGCACAATGTTTTGTTTGTACATAATGCATTTAGGCAAGGATTTTGTCATGTGAATTTAAGATTACAAGTATTATAACTTGTAATTGGTCCTTATGATAACTAGCTTTTGATTATGATTGATGGACAGTTTTGGATGTTTTGATAGGGGTACTAGATTGATGATGGTCGTATCAATGTTAAAATATGTTAGGTGAATGTTCTTAAAATAAGAAACTTTCCTGAAATGATTAAAAATGTTAGACTATGAACTTAATACCATGCTTAGATTTAGAGTTAGTATTATACTATTGTAAGTTTTGGTTTCGAAATATCATGCATTCAAATATTAGTCTTAAGTTAATTCTTACATTACAATTACTCTAGAAAGGTAACTGAGATCCCTCTACTCTAATATTATTTGAGTTCTTCAATCCTTTGGTTTGAAGATTGTTGTTAATGGTTATCAGAGAATATGATATAGTCTTGAGCTTAAAGTGACTTATAAATGGATAGATATTATTTTACAATGTAAAATCTCAAAAATGTATTTGAACTGAAATGCCTTAAATCGAATCATAGATCTTGTAAGTTAGGTGCTTGATTAAATAAATGATATCTAAATTATAAGATAAGAATTTTGGATAAAAGATCGAAGGTTTTGTATGTTCTTGTCCCTCTTAGCTACCTTTAGTGTTCGATCTAAGGGCTTACAAGTATGTAAGCTTTTCCATGTATGCTTGGTAACACTTCTTGGTTTGATTTACTCCTAAACCAGGTAAGGGGTGTTACATTTATTAGTATCAGAGCTAGAGTTTAGTTGAGTCTAGGACTAAACTGAGTCTTGTTGCATTATCATTTGTTACATGTGCCACCTATGAGTTAAATTTGATAAGTACTTGTGATATGTGTCTAATAAAGATCTCTTTTTGCGTGTTATTAGTCTTTAGAGATGTTTGAGACACATCTGGGTAGGGACAATGATAGCCCGGCTGGCTCCTCCAATGAAGAAGGCAATGTAAGGATGAATCAAGAGCAGCAAAATCCTCAAAATGTTGTTGCACCACAGCAAGAAGCTCCTATGAATGCTGTTACACCACAGCAAGGAGCTTCTCCAAATTATTCTGTACAACGAGAATGTTTCCTCAGTATAACGAAAATGTTTAATCAGCTTGTACCTTCACGGGTTATACCTTCACGGGTGCAGATGATGAAAGCCCAAAAGTAACAGAATACTGGTTAGAGACCACCATCAGGATTTTGACCAAGCAACTACAATGTTCTGATGAATATAAGCTTGAGTGTGCTCTAGCTCTTTTAGCTAATGAAGCATTAAGTTGGTGGGAAAACATGACCCTCACTGCTTTTGCAAATATTATCACGTGGGAATTTTTCCTCAAAGAATTTCGAAAGAAGTATATAAGTGAGCAATATCTAGTTGAGCGTAGAAAACACTTCTTGTATCTGAAGAAAAGAGGCAGACTGATAGAACAATATGTCAGTGACTTTTGCAAGTATTGTAAATGCGGGTCTAAGTATATTAAGAAGGAAGAGGGGAAATGTCGGATGTTTATTGACGGGCTCAACGATGAACTAAGCCCTATATTCAAAGCCCTAGGATTACCGACTTCCAAGATTTGGTGAACCGAGCAATTGCCACTGAAGCCAAGATGAAAGCGTTGGAGAAGAGAAAAGGGAATTACTTCCGGGATGACAAAAGATCGAGAAATGGTAACAAAACTCCATGACCATCCAAGAAGTCAAAGAATCAAGGAGGAAGCTCTTCGAATTTTAACTCTTCCTAAACAGTAATTACCTACCTAAACCTCAGTCTGTGGTTAAGTTTTCTACGCCTTCAGCCTTAATCAATCGCACGGGGAATATGGGAAGAGATTCACAAACTCCTACTTGCAATTTCTGTCAAAAGAAACATACGGGCCAATGTAGAAGGCAAGAAAATACATGCTTCATGTGTGTAGAATCATATCATTATATTAAGGATTGTCCTCAGAACCCGAACAAGATTCCAACTCATGTATCAAAGAATTCAAATCATGTTAAGTCACTTCGAGGTAAAGGACCAAAACAAGCTCAGTCTGGTAATTGTGGGAAGAATTAGGGTCAAGCCTCTAATGCTACACATCAGGAATCTCGAGCACCTGCTTGAGTGTATCATGTTCGAGGCCGGGAAGAGGAGGACTCCCCTGATGTTATTGCAGGTACAATCGAATTGTACTTAAATCATGTTTATGCTTTATTTGATTATGGCTCAACTCATTCCTTTATATGTTCTGCCCTCATTGAGAAATTTAAATTAAATTATGAACCTACAAACTGTAATCTCGTTGCCACCAATCCTTTAGGTGATAGAGTGGTTATAAACCGAGTGTGTAGAAATTGTCCTTTTTTATACAAGGTATTCCTTCACGCCGATCTGTTAGCCCTACCCTTTCATGAGTTTGATCTTATTTTGGGGTTTGATCGGTTAGGAAAACACCAAGCTTGGGTAGATTGTTGTAAGAAAAGACATTTTCTTCATGAATTAGGGAAAGAATCCATACTCTTGTTAGATAAGAAACTCTTTGAATTAGGTTCTGTGTTTGTTGCTATACTTGAAGTTGATAAGACTAAGCTTAACCTTGAATATATCCTAATTGTTTCTGAATTTCCCGACGTATTTCTCGAGGAACTTTCGGGATTACCTCCAACTCGAGAAGTGGAGTTTGGAATCGAAGTTCAACCTGGATCCAATCAAGTTTCCATCACTCCTTACTGGATGGTGCCGATTGAGCTTAAAGAACTTAAGAATCAGTTGTAAGACCTACAAGATAAATGTTTCATAAGGCCTAGTTCATCTCCTTGGGGAGCCTCAATTTTGTTTGTAAAGAAGAAAGATAGATCGATGAGGCTTTGTATCGACTATCGACAATTGAATAAGCTCACCATCAAGAACAAGTATCCTTTTCCGAGAATTGAAGACTTGTTTGATCAGCTTAAGGATGCCATAGTGTTTTCTAAAATTGACCTTCGGTCAGGATATTACCAGATTGAAGTTCAGGAATCCTATGTACCAAAGTTTGCGTTCAAGATTAGATATGGTCACTATGAATTTCTTGTAATGCCTTTTGGCTTAACAAATGCTCCAACTGCATTTATGGATCTTATGAACCGAGTCTTTAAACCCTATTTGGACAAGTTTATTGTAGTCTTCATTGATGATATTCTAGTTTATTCCCAATATGAGAATGAATATTCGAAACACCTTCAAATTGTTTTGCAAACTCTTTGAAACCATGAACTCTATGAAAAGTTCAATAAATGTAAATTTTGGTTATCTGAAGTTTCCTTCCTTGGTCATGTAATATTCGCAGAAGGGATTAAGGTTGATCCTAAGAAGATTCAATCAATTGTTGATTGGAGGCCTCCGAGAAATGTTGGTGAAATTAGAAGTTTCCGAGGGTTAGCGAGTTATTATCGAAGATTTGTTAAAGGGTTTTGCATCTTGGCCACACCTGTAACCAAACTCCTTCGAAAGGATGCACCTTTCGTTTGGTCGGAAAGCCAACAACGAAGTTTTGATCAGTTAAAGCAAGTTCTTACTCATGCTCTAGTTCCGATACAACTTGAATCGGGAAAGTATTTTAGAATTTTCAGTGATACATCTCATCTTGGATTAAGATGTGTGCTTATGCAAGAAGGGAAAGTGGTGGCTTATGCTTCCCGACAATTGAAACCTCATGAATTGAACTATCCAACCCATGCCCTTGAGCTTGCTGTTGTTGTTTTTGCCCTAAAGAGATGGAGGCACCATCTCTTTGGAGAGAAATGTTATATGTTCACGGATCACAAAAGTCTTAAATACATGACTAAAAAGAGTTGAACCTTAGGCAAATAAGGTGGATGGAGCTACTTAAAGATTATGATTTAATCATTGACTATCATCCGGGAAAAGCAAATGTAGTGGCAGATACACTCAGTCGCAAACATTCGATTGGTAAGATCTTAAACAAGTTATATTTTAACCCTAACTGAATTCTAGATCTTGTTATCTAAAGATGTTCCTTTGTATTGTAGCTTCTGCTGCAATCAATGCCCATTTTAGGCTGCAAAGAAAACAAAAGCTTTTGGATGAACTTCAAGTTCAATGTGACTTGATTTCAAGAATCAAGACTCTTCAACAATCAGATCTTGAACTTTAGAGTATTTTGCTTAAGATAAAAGATAAACCTAATTCAGACTTCTCTCTTAATTCTAATAGCTTACACTATTTTCAAAATAGAGTTTGTGTACCAAATGATGAAGCCCTTAAGAGGGAAATGCTTTAGGAAGCTCATAATAGTCCTTTTTCGATCCATATCGGATCTGTCAAGATGTATAAGGATTTAGAGGAGTTATATTGGTAGCCATGAATGGAGTCTGCTATTACAAAGTTTGTATTTAAGTGCCTAACTTGTCAGAAGGTTAAAGCTGAACATGGAGTTCCTACGGGACTTTTGCAACCCATCGAACTAACTCAATGAAAATCGGACTGTATAACTATAGACTTTGTGAGTGGTCTACCTTTATCCCCAAAGAAGAATGATGTAGTTTGGGTGATAATCGATAGGTTTTCTAAGTTAAACACACTTTACACCTATTCGGTCGAGCTTGAGTTTGGACCAGTTAGCCGAATTGTATATCCGAAAAGTAATACGTTTGCACGACGTTCCTACAGCCATAGTCGAATCGAGATCCTCGGTTCACCTCAAGATTTTACAGTTCCTTGCAAAAGGCTCCAGGAACCAAGATCAACCTCAGTACAGCTTTTCATCCCCAATCTGATGGTCAATTAAAGAGGTAATTCAGATCCTTGAAGAATGCTCCGTGCCTATGTGACTAATTTTGGAGAGTAAAAATGTTGAAGATTTATTGAGTTATTTCGAATTATGACCAAAATGATACAATGTATAAGTTTTAAAGACTAAAAATGTTATTGTATTATGCCACTTTATCATCTCTATTAAGTCAATGGTCAAAACTAATTGTTGGTGACCAAAATAAAAAATTACTTTACTGATGATTATGACAAAAATAAATAATTTGATTATTAAAATTGTGTGGAGAATATTGGCGTAGTTTATCTTATATTTTATAATTAAATTTAAATAATTTTATTGTTTAATTTGAATTGAATCGAATCATACTCGCATTAGATAATGTTTTCTATAGAAGTATGAACCCTCCTCTACACAAACTTAAGATAGAAATCCAAGTAGTCGGCACGTAGAAAGTCCAAATTTATGAGAAAAATGTTGAACAAAGGCCTAATTTCCTTCTTTGGACGGTATAAAGCCCAAATCCCTCTATGTTAGGATCTTTCCCTAAAATCATTCACATATTAGAGTTCCTGCAAAATAAACATTATGGATCTTTCAATTAAATCACTTCTACATTAGTTTGGTTGGTATTGAATTAGAAGGTAATTGGTTTGAGTGTGCTTAAACACAATTGTCTCCAAAGATTATGCCTAATTTTAACACAATTAATAGAAATTAATTAACGGATCTTTTTTGTTGTATGGAAATGATTTAATAATAATAATACAAGAATGATTGTGTGGTCTAGGGGTGTTTATGGTCAGTTAATTATACCATTTAGCCAAAACGGTCAATTAATCATTATAGTAGTTATTAAATTTTATTCATCGTAATCTAACCGTTAATTTTTTTAACAGTTAACTGTTATAGCGATTAATATGTTTCTTAACAGTTCAGTTACTTGTTAATCGGTAATATATTGTATTGTTCATATATTCACTACTTATTTTGAGAATAATGAAATGTTCTCTTTGATAAATATTATATTAAAATTTTCAAAAAAAAACATGTACATAGAGAGATTTTAAAGACAAACCTCATACTTAGTTAAAAATACCTATAGGTTAGCCATTAACCATCATTTTTAATGATTTAATTAACTAAAATTATTTTATCTTAACGGTTAAGTTAATTAACCTGTAAAATCTAGCGGTTATACTAGTTAAAGATTTAGGTTTATTTTGCACACCCCTAATATCTACTCTACCCTTTTTCATTTAATTAATTTCCATACAACAAAAAAAGTCATCAACTTTGTTCAAACTTCAGTCTAGTTTTTGTTCTATTAATTAGCGGATCCAAAAGGGAATGTTCCAATCGAACCCTATATTTATTTGACCCATTATTTTGTTTGGTCAAATCTGTATTGAATTTGGAAGGCCCTTGTCGACCGAAATAGGGAACCATTGCAATGACCACTATTTTCAATATGATGTTCTTAGTTCTTACATGTGCTTAGAATACGACTTCCATTGCATCTAGAACGGGATAGCCGGGCCGGGTCAAAAATATACTTTATTACACAAAAAACAACTTTTGGATTTGATAAAATCTAATAATTAATAAGGTCATTGGTTTAATTACCACGTGCAGATATTGTATAAATTCAGTTGTTTAAAATCTACTGTCCTGAAGGATATTCTACTGGCGAAGCACATGATTAGCTAGCATTGACATGTAACAGTACAAGGTTTCATAACTCCAACTTGTCTTAAAATCTAACATGCATACATTGCAATGTGAACATTAGCAGGTCTCTAAGTAGATACTCATGGAAGCTATGCTCATAGTTTCAAAGCATGGCGGTGCACAAGTTTGGTTGGATTGCACACATGTCGAAAATTTAGTAGTGGATTGCACAAGTTTCATTTTGCATGCATTATTATCGTTTTCATGTTTACATTATGAAAGTCGATGCTTAAAAGAATTTCCATGTCGTATGTGAAAGTTTTCCCTTTTCTCTTTGGAAAAATGGTATATTAGCAATAGTAATTCATTTAATATTAGGGTTAACTACATTGACCGTCGAACTAATTGGAGATTTTTATTTTGACCACCGAACTAACGAACTCGTCAATCAGACCATCGAACTGATAAAATCAACCATTTTGACCACCGCCGTTATAAACCTAACGGTGGAGTGACGGAACTGCCATGTGGCAATTAACGAGAAAATTTTGAAATTACACATTTGGTCCCTGTTATTTACACATTCTTTCAATTTAGTCCTAATTTTAAATTAATAAAATAATAAATTATTTAATTAGGTGGTGACACGTGTCAACACCTTATCGGAGGACTTTAATTATTTATATTTGATTTTATTAATTTATTTTCCTCATCTAATCAGGTGGTGACACGTGTTACCGCCTATTTAGATGAGGAAAATAAAATCCCTCATGCGTTGGGGGTAGATCAAACATGGGCAATGCTTGGGTAAAGGCAGTGGCTTAGCCACTGCACTAAGCACAACTTTGTGCTTTAAATCACCAAATTTAATATATATCTCTTATTGGTTTCTACATTTATAAGCCAAAAGCTCAAACCCTAAACACTAATTTCACATATATAACCCTAAACCTTAAACCCTAAATATTTCAAATTAATTTTACACTAAACATTTCAAATTAATTTCACATATATAAACCCTAAATCCTAACCCTAACCCTAAATATTTCAAATTAATTTCACATATATAAACCTTAAACCTTAAACCCTAAATATTTTAAACTAATTTCACACTAAAAATTTCAAATTAATTTCACATATATAACCTTAAACACTAATTTAGGGTTTAAGGTTTATGGTTATATATGTAAAATTAATTTAAAATATTCAGGGTTTAGGGTATATATGTGAAATTCGTGTTTAGAGTTATATATGTGAAATTAGTGTTTAGGGTTTGAGTTTAGGGTTTATATATGTGAAATTAATTTGAAATGTTTAGTGTAAAATTAATTTGAAATATTTAGGGTTTAAGGTTTAGGGTTATATATGTGAAAATAGTGTTTAGGGTTTGAGCTTTTGGCTTATAAATGTGGAAATCAATAAGAGATATATATTAAATTTGGTGATTTAAAGCATAAAGTTGTGTTTGGTGCAGTGGCTAAACCACTGCATTTACCCAAGCATTGTCTAAGTTTGATCCACCCTTAATGCATGTTGAGGGATTTTATTTTCCTCCTCCAATAAGGTGTTGACATGTGTCATCACCTAATTAAATAATTTATTGTTGTATTAATTTAAAATTAGAACTAAATTGAAAGAATGTGTAAATAACAACGGCCAAATGTGTAATTTTAAAATTTTCCCGTTAATTTCCATGTGGCAGTTCCATCACTCCACCGTTAGATTTTTAACGGCGGTGGTCAAAATAGGTTGATTTTATAAGTTCGGTGGTCTGATTGATGAGTTCGTTAGTTCGGTGGTCAAAATAAGAATCTTCAATTACTTTGGTGGTCAATGGTATAGTTAACCCTTAATATTATATCAGGTAATCCTTTCTGCACGGTCCGTAGCAAATGGGGTGAAGAAAAAGGGAGTGGTTTTGATTCTTGAAGGCCAACCCAATTTGAGTTGAAACAATGTTTATAACCCCATGATGTCTCATCAAAATCGTCGACTTGACCCTTAAACAGTACCTATGCAATGCCCTTTTTAGTTTTTAGACTGCATTCTCCTCCCCACGTTCATTATACGATTCTATACATATTTTATGCCTAATCTTGTTAAAAAAAACTGTTTTAAATTTTAGTATCTCAATTTGGTACTCTAAAGATATTAGCATCTTTATCACGTTTGTTTGTTTGCCGACGATTCTTTCAGTTTCTTAGAAAAGAAATTTATATTGTGGCTCGTTTAACTATTAGTCAAATCTTTAACAATTAGGTCCTTAAAATTGATTTTTTTACAATTAGGCCTCTAAAATTTATTTTTTAATAGCTCGTTCAGGTTTAAGTATATAAATTTTAAGTCGAGTCGAATGTTTTAAAAATGAGGTCAGATCAAGTTAAAATTCGGTGCATATATTTTCATATTAGGTTCTGGTGGGGCAAAGACCCAATCTGTGCCCCTCCCTATCCTCGACTACAAATGTGTAGTTTTAGATATGTTGTTTTTGTTTTTTGGGTTGGGTTCAGTGCTTGGCTTGTTAGTCTAAATTGTCCAACTCAAGTTGGTAGTTTGCAAGGTGAGGCACCGAAAAAGAGAGAAGCATTGGCATGTGCCACGACGCACGGTCTACACGCCAAGTGTCGTTGGAACATCGGCACGCACGGCGACTCTGTTTTTGTAACTACAGCTCAAATGCTGGCACTGGCACATGACCCATATCTAACCGCCATGTGCGGAAGTGCATAAAACGACAACCCATTGGCTACAACACCCCCCCCCCCCCCCCCCCCAACACACACACACATTTTCTTCTATATGGAAAATGACCATTTCTTTCTTTAGTTTCTTTTCTTAATTTTATAAACCAAGTTTGTGTTTTATATTTAATTTTTCACTACTTAAAGTGAAAAAAACTCACTACTTCACTTAAACTTCGTGATTTGAGGATTGTTATTTTAAATATAATTTTTACTATTTAAGAATGTTGAATTATTAATAATTTATGTATTATACTAAAAAAATTCTCTTTTAGAACTCATAGTTTGACGATGCGATCAAACTGATTGAATATTCAACCAACATTTTCATTATCAATCTGTAATGTGTCCGTGTGTCACAATGATTTACTCCAATCAAAATATGTGAGTAGGGAAGAGTAAAAATCACAAAATCTTATTTTTCGTGTTTGGTAAATACTATTTTGAGTCAAAACTAGAAGTTTGAACTAATTTTAGAGATTTGACTAATCAAATCAAATAACTTGGATATCTTGTAAAGATATGATTGTAATAAAGGATTGATGTGAAACCTCTCAAATTAAATAAGCTTATTTTTGGAGCTTTTGGGGTAGAGGATTGAAGATAAGAGTTGCAAAGATTCTTTTGTCCTTGACAATTATAAAGAGGGTTGTCCAAATAACCTACATTTGAATAACTATATATAATTTAATAGTTAATAAAATTAGATTAAAAAGTCAGTTTCATAAATGAGAAATTAATATATACATCTAAATTTAATACTGAATAATATTATACTAAAAAATAATTTAATAAGTAATAAATTAATATATATACATTATTCAAATATGCTTAGTAATGTGATATTGAAAAACTAATTATTTTCATAATCTAATACATATATAGATGCAAATATTGATAATCAATAAACTATTCGAACAAGTATTGAATACAAGCATGTCCTTATATGTCATTTTGCTTGTTTAAGTAAGCAAAAAACTATTAACTACACTACATCAAAACATGTTTTTAGAAGCACTTTTAGTGGTGTTTTGGAGTAAACGCCGCTATAAAACACGATCATTCGTTGTGTTTCTCGTACACAAACGCTGCTAGTATTTGCAATCCTCGCCATTTTATTCAAAGGCATTAAATTAAATAACACACCATGCTGCACTTGAGTAACAATGTCACTGTCACGAGTAAGTATTTATTATTCAACTGATATGATTTTTTTGGGTGGTTGCAAACAAGAAGAGTGAAAACATGGTTATATTTAAGGCACATCTTGAGTCAAAATACAATCCTTGTAACATCTCAAAAATTAGCCTAGAAGTTTTATGAGTTAATTGAATAATTAGTAACTCAATTAGATTAAGAATTTTAAGAAATTGAATTAGATTAAGTACATTAAGGATTCAATTGAAAATTCAAAGAGGACTAGGGAAAGTGACCAAATTGGATGAACAAAGAAATAACAATGGTTGCATGCAACAATTAAAGGACTACCTAAAATGCCCTCATTAATGACCATGATTAATGTGAAATCAAAGGATAAATTAGAGATTTGATATGGCAATTTGGTGGAGATCTTGTCACCATTAAACATGTCCCCTTGGCCGGCTCCCTTAGTGGGAAAGAAAGCCACAAGTCTAAACCAAAAACAAGAAAAAAATTGGAGAAGTAAGGAAGCTCATTTCGGCCATTGTTGAGAGGAAAGGAAGAATGGAGCTTTGCATGTCCATTATCTTTGTTTAGGATCATCAATTAAAAATTAAAAGTAAGTTAAGTTCCTCATTCTCTATCCGATTATGTAAAGATTTTAGAGAATGAGTGTGTTTTGTAATTTCGGTATTTCATAGAAATTGATCAACAAAATGTGGTAATGTTGCTGAAAAATTTTTAAAGACAATGTTATTAAGTTAAGATGGAAAAAAAATTTAAAAATGTGAGTCTTGTAACAAGAATTCTAGAGCTAAAAGATACTCTAGGATGGAAGAACTTAAATCTGTCCAGCAATGCCTCAACTTAGATGACCAACTTTGAAAATTTGTAGAAAATAAAATACTAGAAATTTGGACCTGAAATTTTATCACAATTTACCTTGGTATGTCCATTTTAATAGGAAACCAACGAAATCTAATTTCGAGTCTTATGGAAAAATCTGGAGTAAAATTGGATACGGTACTCAAATCTGCCCAGTGATGTTTTAGTATTGACAGTGAACTTTGGAAATTCATATATAATTGTACACTTGGAAATTTGATCTAAAATTTTGATAGGTGAAAATTGAGTATGTTAATTTAGTCTAGAAACAAACGGAATTTAATTTCGAATGGTATAATGAAATTTGGAGCTCAATTCGTAGATATGGTCGAAACTGTCCGATTAAGAAAATATCGAACTTTAAAAAAAAATTGAAATGAATCAATGAGAATTGATAAGGAGATTTATTAACATGAATGAGAAATTCATTAGTACTAATTTGGCATAAGTAATTGAAAAATTGAGTTGTGGATTAAGAAATATAAGAAGGTTGGTAAACTAGCTCGAGTCTATCCGGAATTTGAATTAGTTCAAGGACTAAAACTAAATTGTAAAATTAAATAGTAAATTGAGTTAATTGACTCTGAATTTTGTCTTATATGATTGTGAATGATTTAATAGAGCCTAGAGGAGAAGGAATCGAAGAGGATCCGATAGCTGGATTGACAAAGGAGCGTGGGAAAAATCTTCGAATTTAGAACTAGCACGGCGACTGTGAGTGAAAGGCAATTAGAGTTGATATTAGAGTCTCAACTACTTTAATTATAATTTTTGTTATATATTTTGCATGCAATATGACTTAAAATTCAAATTGGCTTATTTAATAAGGGAAGGAAGCTAATGGAATTGAATTTGGATTGCTTGTGATTGCTTGAATGATTTGCTTGATTGATTGAATTGGTGATGTATATGTGTTACATGCGGATTGTTTATATGCCTAAGTTGATCTATTCATTGAAATATGACCTATTGTTGAGCTGTGGTTTATGAGTATATGTATATGTATATGAATTGAGGATTTCCTAAATTGTTTGAGAGGTTCAATTCATCGAACCAATTGGATTGAGTTAGCTTAATTCGATTCTAATTTTTTTACTGGATTGCATTAATTGAGTGATGATTAATTGGAATGTATGATGAAATTGTTATGAATTTCATAGATATGATTGAGTTGAGATATGCAATATGAGAATTAATAGATAAAAGCTTGGTATGAGGACCGAACCATGTACTCAAAATGTGGTATATGTATGACATGTTTTGAAATTGAAATTTCTTGTGTTATGATGGAATCGAAATTTATATGTGAAATAAATGAAAGGATAGATTGATAAATTCTAGAATATGATTGTTAAATTATATGAATTTAATTCAATACCTAATTGATAAAGCCCTTGGTATATAGTCAGTCCAGGTAGTGCGGCATGCCTAGAGTCTAGAGCTCGTTAAAAATCGGTACGTGAGTGTACCAGATTGCTATCGTACGTAAGTGTACCTATTTGTTTAGTGTAAATTGGCACCAAGATGACATGTAATACGATAATATGAAGTGGTACTTGGGTACCTATTATATGGTGAATTGATTCACATATCTGTAACACGTGACTCGGATACCTAGCTAACTATATGAACCAAGGCATCATAATCAAGTTAATAATTAAATAAACTTGTAAACAATGATATATGATCTCTTGATTTCGATGAGTTGATAGTTGTAATTGTAGTGAAGCATGCAATTGATAAATGAAATTCTTGTTATCTATTCTGCTACAGTTTGCTGATGTTTGTATTTAAATTGTAGTATTAGTAATTGTGAAATTGATTGTAAACATGTGACATGTTATAATTTCTTTGTTGTGGACTTGTAAATCTATTTGTTGACTAAAGACCCATTCGAAAAGTATGGTTTAATCATACTTAAATTAAAGATTGAATTCTTTGTATGATAATTAAAGCAAGAAAATTAAAATGGTTAGACTAAGGTTTCCTCACTAAGTACTGTAAGTACTTATCACTCGTGTTTTCTTTCTTCCCAAAACCACAGGAAGTTAAGTTATCGACCCACCCATTGATCTTATTAGCTGTCGAAGATAGAAGTATGCCTTTCATTATCTTTGTTGTGCTTATGATGGGTGGCCTAATTGTCAGCATGCTAGTTCAATTTGCACTTATGGTTATGTTTATGAACTATTACCTTAAGAATGTTTAAAACTCTTAAGTTAAGTTTCCCTCATTTTGTTATGTATGTATGGGGTAAATATGTGGTATATCATAGCCCTTGGTATATGTTTTGGGCTGATTTCTTTTTGATCACTTTTTGTATAGGAAACTGATAGGTTATAGCCGATGTTAGCTACCCCGAAATATCTTTTGTATAAGGGAAACCAATGTTATGGATGTTGATGCATATATAAGTTAAAAATATAATGTTAATCCTTAAAGAATGAAAGTCTCTAATTTAAGCATGTTTTAAATTTACCTTCCTTATTAAATTGAATCTTGTTCGAAATTGATAATACATGAATTAGAATATATGTATGTTTAAACGTTTTTTAAATAAGATCAAGAAATTTAATGATAGATCATATGTGAATTAAATGAATCGAAAATAAAACTTAGGAACACCTTGTATTAGCATTCGAATATAAAAAAAATTATTATATTTTTTCCGCTGCCTATTTGTAACAAGCTAATATGAATCTGTTTAACGCTCCTTACTCCTAACCGAGGTGAGGGTGTTATATAAAGTGGTATCAGAGCTTTTTAGGTTAATTCCTAAAGTTTAATCGAGTCTGCATGCATTTGTATTGTTTTAAGTATGCCACTCATGAATTGCATTCTGAGATAATTGCAATGAGCTTTTCTATTCTTATTGTTTAAATTTATGATAGAAAATGACAGGCCAAAAGAATGGAAGTTCACGAATCTTCGAGTGAAGGTGAAAGTGTGAGATTATGTGATAATCCACCGGCACAAACTGAACTTCCAGAAAAGGAGAAAAATAAAGGGCCTGTTCAGATTACTGAGCCTGTTCAAATCCCTGAGCGATTCAATAAAGAGCCTGCTCAAATCACTGAGCGATTCAATAAAGAGTCTGTTCAGACCACAGAGCATGAACAACCTCCACCCGAAAATCCTATGGTCCAATATGCTCAAATGGAATGTCTCCTCAGTATGAAGGAGATGTTCAATAAACTTCTGTCAAATCTGAAACAAGAGCAACCTGTTGCTTCTGCTATTGTTGCACCCAGTAAAGCACCTATAGAGTATTGGTTTGAAAACACCACCAAGGTGGTAACTAAATAATTACAATGCTCCGATGAACATAAATTGGAGTGTGTTGTGGCTTTGTTGGCAGATGGAGCTATGAATTGGTGGGAAACTACTATCTTAACTGTCCCAACTGAATCAGTGACATGGGAATTCTTCATTGAAGAGTTTAAAAAGTAGTATATAAGTGAGCAATACCTGGCTGAAAGAAGGAAGAGATTTCTGCACATTAAACAGGCCAACCGACCTATTGAACAATATGTTGCATACTTTTGCAAATATTGCAAATACGGTTAGGAGTACATTAAAACTGAAGGTGATAAATGCAGGATGTTCATTGATGGTCTGAATGATGAACTGAGTCCAATCTTTACTGCCCTGGGAATCAATGATTTTCAGAATCTTGTTAATCGGGCCATCGCAATAGAAGCTAGGATGAAAGCTGCTGAAAGAAGAAAAGAGGGTAATCGATCTGACAAAAAGTAGAAACGGGACGACAAGTCTCAGTGGCAGTTTAAGAAGACTAAATTTCAGAAAGAGGGGTCTTCTAATTTCACGTCTACTCCGAGGAACAATTATACTTCGAAACCGTCCACAATGATCAAATCCTCAGTACCAGCTATATCAGTCAATAGCACGGGAAATTCAGAGAAGATTTCTCCTTGTAAGTTCTGTTAGAAATTACATCGTGGTCAGTGCAAATTCCAGTCGAATCTATGTTATGCTTGTGGTGGTGACGATCACTACATCAAAGACCATCCTCAAAAGCCTGAATCAATGTCAGCTCATAACACTGCGATTCTTAGTCCGACATCATATAATCGAAACAAGAATGCTAAATCAGCTCAACTGAGTTATCAAAAGAGAGGCAAGGGTACTCACTCTAATGCTTCTACTCATCAGGAATCCCGAGCTCCTGCTAGAGTTTACAACATTCGTGGTAGGGATGACGAAGAATCTCCTGAAGTAATTGCAGGTACTGTTGAGCTAAATTAACATTAAGTTTATGCCTTAATAGATTCAGGATTGTAACACCCCAAATTTGGGCCTAGATGTTTAGAGTCTGAACCGGGTCGGTCTGGAAAACAGTTCGAATCTAAAAGGGAGTTTTAGGGAACACCTAGTTCGGGATGCTTTAAAAATATAGAAAAATATCTAAAAATCCTCATTTAATACATAAAAGTGAATGGTGAAATCAATTTTACAAAATAAGGTATGGAAATAATACATTTCGGTGTAGTGACCAAATCGCAGTTTTTGCAAAGTTAAGTAGTGATTGTTTTGTAAAGGATTGCAAATTTGAATCTTTAAGGAGCTAATTTTACCAAAATGTTTTCATCGGATTTTTCCTTAATTTGGGTGATTTAATTAATGTTTTAATTAAGGAAAATGAAGGTGATTAAATTAGAAAACCACCTTTGACTTTTCATAACTACTTTTCACAAACTTTCCCTCATTTTATTTTCTCTCAAATTCCTTTCAACCAAACACATTTTCTCCAGAAAATACACTTAGATTTTCACTTCATTTGATGGGATTTCAATCACTCTTTGATTCTTAATCAATTCATCATCAAATCCACTTGATTTCTACATTGAATTTTCAAGGAAACTTGCCAAAATCAAGGAGAAATCATCGATTAGAGGTAAGCTTCGTCCTTCTCCTCTAATGATCAATTCTTTACTGAAATTCCCAAGTTATCAATCCTTTATTAATGATTTTTAAGTAGTTTTAATGTTAGAAACAAGAAATTGGCTTAAAACTCAAGATTTTTGAAGGGATCTTGAAGATTTTCTTGGTGATTGATTGGGCTCTGTTTTGAGATGGTTTTCTAATGTATTTTGGATGTTAATTGATGTTACAAATGAGGTTTTATCAATCCAATCCCGAATAGGTTTGTTTTTCCTAAGTTTTGCTTGTTAGAATGATGGTTTTTGGGGTGTTTTTGGTGTTCTGTTATAGCTGGAGGTATAAGGACGTGGTTGTGTTGGTTTTTGATGATAATTGATGTTTAGAAATGATTAGAAGTGATGGATATTGGCTGGGTTTGGTTTTGGAATTGTTTGGAGGTGATTTCGGTAGTGTTTGGTAGCCGAAATGTGTTTTTTGTGTAGAGCAGCGAGTTTAGGTGTGTGGCTGATGATTTCAATGCATGATGATGCATTAATCCTCTGCTCTTATGTGTTTAAAACAAGGGAGATATCTTCGGACACCTTTGGAGTTGATCCAGAAGCTTAGATAGCGTTTCGGCGAGCAAGCGAAATGTAATCGGTGAGTGCGTATGGTTTTAGAAGTCCTTGAGGGACAAAGAAACAAGGTTTGGGGATTTAGGAAAGGTTTGAAACACCTTCCTAAGTCCGAAAGTAAGTATTGGCTAGATTGCTCTCTAAAATGTGGTGATTGCCCGTTAAATGCTTTTACATGCTCATGGTTTTAGATTGAGAAATTCCTACTGTTTTTATGTATGAATTATAGCATGAGATGATGCTTGAAATGATTTCATAAAGTAACATGTTGCATAGTTGAGATTTGAGCTTTTATGTTAAAGCAAAACAAATGTTATGATTTTGAAATGAGATGAGAATGTTGAGATTTAATGCATGAAAAACAGTAGGTGAGATGATGATTTGACATAATATATTGGCATAGATGTTGAGATACTTACTGGATATAATTGATCGATCAATAGGATGAGAGTGCACTATAAACTAAAAATTCGTACGTGCTCTTTGGTTTAGCCAAAGGGAGAGAACCGATGATGGGCATTCCATCGGGTAGGACTTGGTGAAATACCCAAGCTTTGTGGCGATGAGAGATTCCGCCATGTGAGTACGGTGATGTGAGATTCCACCGGAAACTATGTTGCTAGACGAGTGAGTACGGTGATGAGGGATGCTACCGGAAGTGTCTAGTGGGATGTCCGCATATCCGAGTAATAAAGAGATGTGAAATGCCAATATAAAATATGTAATGGTTTTTGATTCACATGTACCTTTGATGAAATGGTTTATGCTTTGAGAAATGCATATGTGGTTTGTTTATGAAATGCTTTAGAGTACAAGCATGAGTTTGGCTTTGCCATGAGTTTTGCATTGGTTTAAATGCATGAGATAGAATGAAGGTACATGTGGTTTCAATGAGAAATTGCTTTGAAAGGTTTCCAAGCATGAGATAGAATGAGCATGTGGTTTAAAAGCTTTTGAGAAAGTGTTTTCAAGATGTGCATTATTGTGTTGGTTTTCTTTAGAGCATGCCTCACTAAGCATTTGTGCTTATGCTCTCTCTTTTACCAATAATGCAGACAATTGAGGTGTTTTCGGGCATCAAGGAAGCTAAGTTCATCCAAGGAAGTCCAAGCTCATGTATGGTGAAGTTTTCACACACTTTAGTTTTGATATATTGGCAATGGGAAATCAAGAATTGTATTTGGGAGATATGTTGAACTCCCTAAGGTTGTGACATGTTTGTTTTAGCTTGTTTGGGTTGTAAATGGCCTTAATTGTTTGATTTAAGGTTGGATTGCTTATTTTGGTTTTGTGATTAGGAAGCATGCCTCTAGACTAATGAGAATTTGTGTTGATGCTATGTTTGTGCTAGAATGTCCCAAACATGTCCCTTATATGTATGATGATTTGCTGGTATGATTTGGGAGTCTTTGGGGCATGTTTGGGTATATTAATAAGTGAAAAACCAGCATTTGCTGATGTTTCTGGGCAGGTCGTATCGAAACACCCTCTAGTGTTTCGGAACGGGGGCCTAAAATGGCCTTTGTGTTTCGAAACAGTGGAGGCTGTTTCGGAACATTTTGGCTATTGGAAAGCCATGTTTCGGAACTGGTGTCGGAACATACCCGCGTACCGAAACGGTCAACACTGTTCCGATACAGCGTGTCGGTACGGTGAGTAGGCGTTCCGAAACGGGTTACCGTTGGACCTAGATTTGAATTGTTTTGAGTCTGCATGTTTTACATTTTAGTCCTAAATGTTGTGATTGCAATTGCTTGAGCTTGAGATGTCTTTTTAAGATGAAATTTGGAAGAGAAGCATGTAACATGATTAATTTCATAATGGTAATCCTAAAATCCATGAAGTCCCTCTAATTTACAAAAAATTACATTTTGGTCCCTAAACTTGTATTAAGTGTAATTGAGTCCCTACATGTTATCCGATCGTTGTGCCTTTCTCAATCATGACTAGTGAGTACTCACTTAGGGTTAACATGTATTTAGACAAGATTAAAATAAAAAAGGGTCATTAATCAAGGTTGACTTTCGGGTTGACTTTGGTTTACCCCGTGTAATCTTCGTAGTTCGGGTTTAGCGTCTAGGCCGGGCTAAGAGGGTTACATTTGTTGGTATCAGAGCTTGGTTATCGAATAATTGGGGTTGGATATGTGGGTGAGGTAAGTGTTTATGCATGATGTGTCTTCTTGGTGAAAGAATGATGTATAGTTAGTGGTGTATGCTTCAATTGAGATGATCTTGTGATGCTATGCTATGTTTGGAGTGTGGTTGGGGATCCCATTGCCATATCAAAACTAATGAGAAGAATTGTTTTCGAAAATGAGCTTGAGTACTTGGATTACTTTCCTTATTTTGCTTAATTATGTTTATTTCATTTTGTCAGTGCATTGTTTTCTTTATAATGGGGCCACGTAGAGAGCTGAGAATCAATACTAGATCGATGGCAGATAATGAGAATGCTGAGAATGTTGAGGATTTACCTCCTCCCCATGGTGGTGGACCACCCGATGGTGGTGGTGCTGGAGCTGGTAATGCTGGTGCTGGTGCTGGGGTTGCTGGACCCGAGGGTGTGCAGGGGAAAGCTGCTCCTGACATGACCATGTTGATTCAGGCTATTGCTGGAGCTTTCCAAGCAGCAGTAGCTGGAGCTCATGGAGTTGCGCATTAGGATGATGCTAATGTGAGGTTGCCTTTGGAACGTCTTCGCAGTCTAGGAGGGACTGAGTTCAGAGGCTTATCTCCGGAAGGATCTGAGTCTTGGTTGGAGAGCACCAAGCGTATTCTGGGTCAGATGAACTGCAACAATGTGCAGAAGCTGGGTTGTGTTGTGTCACTGCTGCATGGCGATGCTTATACGTGGTGGACGACCACTATCTCCGGGATGGAGGATGACGAGGTGACTTGGACGTTCTTCCTGAATGCGTTCAAGCGGAAGTATCTGGGAGTACGTTATCTCGATGAGAAGAAAAGAGAGTTTATGTCTCTCGTGCAAGGCAACATGTCAGTAGCTGAATATGAAATTCAGTTTGTTCACCTCAGTCAGTATGCGCCTGATCTAATCCCTAGTGAGCGGGAGAGGTGCGAACGATTCCGTTATGGGCTAGTAGCGGATGTCAAGACTTATATGCTTGCGGCTGACTATACGGATTTCAATGTCTTGGTCACTAGAGCCAAGGACATTGAATCGAATCTTGGTTTGGCTGGTCGAGTTGGTGGTTATAGCTCAGGTAAACGAGCTGCAGAATGCGATTATGGTAGAGATCACAACAAGAAGCATAAGGATAGGAAGCCGCATTATGATTCTAGGCGTGGGAGTGGTAACCCGGGTAGAGGTCAGCAATGACCTAATGCTGTTCTGAGGTCTCCTGACTGTAACCGTTGTGGTAGAAGGCATGGTGGTGAGTGTTGGGGTAACCTTGGGACATGCTAGAATTGTGGTAACCGAGGACATTTGAAGAAAGATTGTCCTCAGCCGCTGAGAGAGGGACAGGCTCCGGTGAGAGCAGTTGAGCCACAGAGAGGTCGTGGGCGCGACCGTGGTAATTTTCAGCGTAGGGATGATGGTGGCAGGAACGTAGCACATGTTGTGGCCGTTCAACCTGAGGGTGGCGGTCAAGCTCGAGTGTACGCCCATCGTGAGGGAAGGAATGATACGGATGTGATCGCATGTACCTTTACTTTGCAATCCTTGTCATTACTTTCTTTGATTGTTTCTGGATCTACACACTCGTACATTTTGTGTGAACATGCTCAAATGATTGGTTTACCTGTTGAGTTTTTGGATGTTGGTATGCGTGTGACTAGTTCCTTTGGTGAGACGGTTGTAACGTAGAAGTTGTATAGGAGATGTCCCTTGAAAGTGCAAAATCATGTTTTTCTTGTTGATCTCATGGAATTGCCATTCTATGGATTTGATGTAATCCTTGGCATGGATTGGCTTGTTGAACATAGAGCTGTGGTGAATTTCGAAAGCAAGCGAGTTTCGTTGAAACTTGCGGATGATTATGAGGTGGTGGTAGTGGGTGAGAATGTGAAGTTTCTTGCCAATGTGGTGTCTACATTGGAAGCAAGTCGGATGTTGCGGCAGAGTTGCGAGGCTTACCTAGCCTTTGTTATGAATCCTAGTTCAAAGGAGTTGCGAGTTCAGGATATAAGAACTGTACGTGAGTTCCCTGGAGTGTTTCCGGAGGAGTTACATGGATTGCCGCCTAGTCAAGAGGTGGAGTTTGGAATTGAGTTGTATGAGAACACAACTCCGGTTTCCATTGCTCCCTATCGCATGGCACCCAAAGAGCTGAAGGAGTCGAAGACGCAACTTCAGGAGTTTCTTGACCGTGGTTTCATTCGGCCTAGTGTGTCGCCTTGGGGTGCACCGGTCTTGTTTGTGAAGAAGAAGGATGGCACGATGAGAATGTGCATCGATTATTCGTCAGCTGAACAAGTTGACCATCAAAAACAGGTATCTTTTGCCGATGATTGATGACCTTTTTGATCAATTTCGTGGAGCGGCTGTGTTTTCAAAGATTGACTTGAGGTCAGGGTACTATCGGCTTAAGGTGAAAGATGTGGATGTGCCGAAAACAACCTTTAGAACGAGGTATGGGCATTATGAGTTCCTTGTAATGCCGTTTGGTTTGATGAATGCTCCTGCTGCTTTTATGGACATGATGAATAGGGTGTTCTATGAATACTTGGACAAGTTCGTTGTGGTGTTTATCGACGATATCCTTGTGTACTCTCGTACTGAGGAGGAGCATGAAGGTCATTTGAGAGTTGTCTTGCAAGCGCTTTTGGAAAATCAGCTTTATGCTAAGCCGAGCAAGTGTGAGTTTTGGCTAAAGGAAGTTGTGTTCCTTGGTCATGTGGTTTTGGCTGAAGGGATTCGTGTTGATCCTCAGAAGGTTGAGGCGGTGATGAATTGGAAGCCTTCTAAGTCTGTTCATGAAGTCCACAGTTTTCTTGGGTTGGCAGGATATTACCGGAGGTTTGTGGATGGATTTTCAAAGATTGTTGCTCCTTTAACGAAGTTGTTGCAAAAAGATGTTAAGTATGAGTGGACGGAGGCTAGACAACAAGCTTTTGAGAAGCTTAAGGCAGCTTTGACGCAAGCTCCTATCTTTGTTCAACCTGAATCAGGAAAAGAGTTTGTGGTGTACAGTGATGCATCCTACGTTGGTTTGGGGTGTGTGCTAATGCAAGAGGGTAAGGTGGTGGCTTACGCATCTCGACAGTTGAAGGTGCATGAGCGCAATTATCCTACGCATGACATTGAGTTAGCTGTGGTGGTTTTTGCTTTGAAAATCTAGAGACATTATCTTTATGGTGAGAAGTGTACTGTGTACACATATCATAAGAGTTTGAAGTATCTGATATCTCAGAAAGAGTTGAATCTTAGGCAACGGCGATGGGTGGAGTTGCTTAAGGATTACGATCTAACGATCGAGTATCACCCGGGAAAAGCTAATGTTGTGGCGGACGCCTTGAGCAGAAAAGTGGCGGTGGAGTTAAGGGCTATGTTTGCTAGCTTGAGCATTTCGTGAGATAGAGGTCTTTTTGCTGAATTGCAAGTGAAACCATCTCTTGTTCAGTTGATAAAGGATAAACAGTTGTTGGACGATTCTTTAGTGCCACATATTCAAGATATTGTTGTGGATAGACCATCAGATTTTTGTTTTAATTATGATGGAGTTATATGTTTTGGAAGTCGGATAGTAGTGCCAAGTGATGTGGAGTTGAGGCGTACTATTCCGACCGAAGCTCATAGTAGTCCTTTTGCTATGCACCCTGGTAGTACAAAGATGTATCGTGATCTGATGGATGAGTACTATTGGGTGGGGTTGAAGAAAGATGTTGTGGAATATGTGAGCAAGTGCATGGTTTGTCAGCGGGTTAAGGCTAAGCATCAGTTTCCCTCAGGGTTGTTGCAGCCATTGAGGATCCCTAAATGGAAATGGGAGAGGACCACCATGGACTTTGTGCGCCATCAAAGAAGAATTCTGTGTGGGTGATTGTGGATCTCCTTACGAAGTGTGCGCATTTCTTACCTGTGCATACTACGTATACCTTGGATAAGCTTGCAGAGCTGTACATTGCTGAGATTGTACGTCTGCATGGTGTACCAAAATCTATAGTGTCGGATAGAGATCCGAGGTTCACGGCAAGGTTTTGGGAGTGGTTGTATCAAGCATTGGGTACGCGGCTGAATTTCAATACTTCTTATCATCCGCAGACGGATGGACAGTCTGAGCGTGTTATCCAAGTGCTTGAGGATATGTTGAGGTGCTGCGTGATTGAGTTTCAAGGCTCTTGGGAGAAGCACTTGCCTTTGGTGGAGTTTTCTTATAATAATAGCTACCAGGCAAGTATTCAAATGGCACCTTATGAAGCCTTGTATGGGAGGAAGTGCAGAACTCCTATTTGCTGGGTTGAAGCGGGACAAAAGTTGGTCTCGATGCTGGCCTTGTTGAAAGGAACCACCGAGAAGGTGAAGCTCATTTGTGAGCGGTTGAAGGCAGCCTCTGATCGGTAGAAGTCTTACGCAGATTTGAAGCGTAAGGAGATTGAGTTTTCGGTGGGTGACCGTGTGTTCTTAAAGGTTTCACCTTGGAAGAAGGTGATGAGATATGGCCGGAAGGGTAAATTGAGCCATAGATATATTGGACCATATGAGGTGATAGAACGTGTGGGTCATGTTGCTTATAAGCTGAGGCTACCACAAGAGTTAGAGAAGATACATAATGTGTTTCATGTATCCATGCTTCGAAGGTATATATCGGATCCTTCGCATGTTATGCCCGTGGAGGAAGTTGAGTTGAATCCAGATTTGACCTATGATGAGGAGCCAGTTGAGATTTTGGATTCAGACAGTAAGGTTCTCCGGGGTAAGACCATTGAGCTGGTTAAGATGTTGTGGAGGCATCGTGGTGTTGAGGAAGCCACGTGGGAAAGAAAAGATGACATAAAGAAGCAATTTCCTTACCTTTTTCCTCCAGGTAAATTTCGAGGATGAAATTTCTTAAGAGGGGGAGAGTTGTAACACCCCAAATTTGGGCCTAGATGTTTAGAGTCTGAACCGGGTCGGTCTGGAAAACGGTTCGAATCTAAAAGGGAGTTTTAGGGAACACCTAGTTCGGGATGCTTTAAAAATATAGAAAAATATCTAAAAATCCTAATTTAATACATAAAAGTGAATGGTGAAATCAATTTTACAAAATAAGGTATGGAAATAATACATTTCGGTGTAGTGACCAAATCGCAGTTTTTGCAAAGTTAAGTAGTGATTGTTTTGTAAAGGATTGAAAATTTGAATCTTTAAGGAGCTAATTTTACCAAAATGTTTTCATCGGATTTTTCCTTAATTTGGGTGATTTAATTAATGTTTTAATTAAGGAAAATGAAGGTGATTAAATTAGAAAACCACCTTTGACTTTTCATAACTACTTTTCACAAATTTTCCCTCATTTTATTTTCTCTCAAATTCCTTTCAACCAAACACATTTTCTCGAGCAATTACACTTAGATTTTCACTTCATTTGATGGGATTTCAATCACTCTTTGATTCTTAATCAATTCCTCATCAAATCCACTTGATTTCTACATTGAATTTTCAAGGAAAATTGCCCAAATCAAGGAGAAATCATCCATTAGAGGTAAGCTTCGTCCTTCTCCTCTAATGATCAGTTCTTTACTGAAATTCCCAAGTTATCAATCCTTTATTAATGATTTTTAAGTGGTTTTAATGTTAGAAACAAGAAATTGGCTTAAAACTCAAGTTTTTGGTGATTGATTGGGCTATGTTTTGAGATGGTTTTCTAATGTATTTTGGATGTTAATTGATGTTACAAATGAGGTTTTATCAATCCAATCCCGAATAGGTTTGTTTTTCCTAAGTTTTGCTTGTTAGAATGATGGTTTTTGGGGTGTTTTTGGTGTTCTGTTATAGCTGGATGTATAAGGACGTGGTTGTGTTGGTTTTTGATGATAATTGATGTTTAGAAATGATTAGAAGTGAAGGATCATGGCTAGGTTTGGTTTTGGAAGTGTTTGGAGGTGATTTCCGTAGTGTTTGGTAGCCGAAATGTGGTTTTTGTGTAGAGCAGCGAGTTTAGGTGTGTGGCTGATGATTTCAATGCATGATGACGCATTAATCCTATGCTCTTATGTGTTTAAAAAAAGGGAGACATCTTCGGACACCTTTGGAGTTGATCCGGAAGCTTAGATAGCGTTTCGGCGAGCAAGCGAAACGTAATCGGTGAGTGCGTATGGTTTTAGAAGTCCTTGAGGGACAAAGAAACAAGGTTTAGGGATTTAGGAAAGGTTTGAAACACCTTCCTAAGTCCAGAAGTAAGCATTGGCTAGATTGCTCTCTAGAATGTGGTGATTGCCCCTTAAATGCTTTTACATGCTCATGATTTTAGATTGAGAAATTCCTATTGTTTTTATACATGAATTATAGCATGAGATGATGCTTGAAATGATTTCATAAAGTAACATGTTGCATAGTTGGGATTTGAGCTTTTATGTTAAAGCATAGCAAATTTTATGATTTTGAAATGAGATGAGAATGGTGAGATTTAATGCATGAAAAACAGTAGGTGAGATGATGATTTGACATAATATATTGGCATATATGTTGAGATACTTACCGGATATAATTGATCGATCAATAGGATGAGAGTGCACTATAAACTAAAAATTCGTACGTGCTCTTTGGTTTAGCCAAAGGGAGAGAACCGATGATGGGCATTCCATCGGGTAGGACTTGGTGAAATACCCAAGCTTTGTGGCGATCAGAGATTCCGCCTTGTGAGTACGGTGATGTGAGATTCCAACGGAAACTATATTGCTAGACGAGTGAGTACGATGGTGAGAGATGCCACCGGAAGTGTCTAGTGAGATGTCCGCATATCCGAGTAATAAAGAGATGTGAAATGCCAATATAAAATATGTAATGGTTTTTGATTCACATGTACCTTTGATGAAATGGTTTATGCTTTGAGAAATGCATATGTGGTTTGTTTATGAAATGCTTTAGAGTACAAGCATGAGTTTTTCTTTGCCATGAGTTTTGCATTGGTTTAAATGCATGAGATAGAATGAAGGTACATGTGGTTTCAATGAGAAATTGCTTTGAAAGGTTTCCAAGCATGAGATAGAATGAGCATGTGGTTTAAAAGCTTTTGAGAAAGTGTTTTCAAGATGTGCATTATTGTGTTGGTTTTCTTTAGAGCATGCCTCACTAAGCATTTGTTCTTACGCTCTCTCTTTTACCAATAATGCAGACAATTGAGGTGTTTTCGGGCATCAAGGAAGCTAAGTTCATCCAAGGAAGTCCAAGCTCATGTATGGTGAAGTTTTCACACACTTTAGTTTTGATATATTGGCAATGGGAAACCAAGAATTGTATTTGGGAGATATGTTGAACTGCCTAAGGTTGTGGCATGTTTGTTTTAGCTTGTTTGGGTCGTAAATGGCCTTAATTGTTTGATTTGAGGTTGGATTGCTTATTTTGGTTTTGTGATTAGGAAGCATGACTCTAGACTAATGAGAATTTGTGTTGATGCTATGTTTGTGCTAGAATGTCCCAAATATGTCCCTTATATGTATGATGTTTTGCTGGTATGATTTGGGAGTCTTTGGGGCATGTTTGGGTATGTTAATAAGTGAAAAACCAGCATTTGCTGCTGTTTCTGGGCAGGTCGTATCGAAACACCCTCTAGTGTTTCGAAACGGGGACCTGAAATGGCCTTTGTGTTTCGAAACGGTGGAGGGTGTTTCGGAACATTTTGGCTATTGGAAAGCCATGTTTCGGAACTGGTCTCGGAACATGCCCGCGTACCGAAACGGTCAACACCGTTCTGATACAGCATTTCAGTACGGTGAATAGGCGTTCCAAAACGGGTTACCGTTGGGCCTAGATTTGAATTGTTTTGAGTTTGCATGCTTTACATTTTAGTCCTAAATGTTGTGATTGCAATTTCTTGAGCTTGAGATTTCTTTTTAAGATGAAATTTGGAAGAGAAGCATGTAACATGATTAATTTCATAATGGTAATCCTAAAATCCATGAAGTCCCTCTAATTTACATAAATTACATTTTGGTCCCTAAACTTGTATTAAGTGCAATTGAGTCCCTACATGTTATCCGATCGTTGTGCCTTTCTCAATCATGACTCGTGAGTACTCACTTATGGTTAACATGTATTTAGACAAGATTAAAATAAAAAAGGGTCGTTAATCAAGGTTGACTTTCGGGTTGACTTTGGTTTTCCTCGTGTAATCTTCGTAGTTCGGGTCTAACGTCTAGGCCGGGCTAAGGGGGTTACAGGGACCCACTCACTTATTCACATGTCTATCTGTAGTTAAAAAGTTTAAATTAGAACCTGAAATTGTGAAAACAAGTCTGATAGTTTCGAACCCTTTAGGAGGAAATTCAAACATTAACCTAATATGTAGAAATTGTTCCTTGTATATTGGCTATTTTTCATTCTCTATTGACCTATACATATTACCATCATGTGAGTTTGATTTAATTTTGGGATTAGACTGGTTAAGTAAACATGAGGCTTGGGTAGATTGTAAAAATAAAATATTATACCTTCAGGGTTTAGGAAAAGAATCCATACTCCTGATTGATAAGAAGCCCACTTCCATTTTTGCATCTATGGTCTTACGAGATCAAATTGAATTTGAATTACCTGAGATGCCTGTTGTTTCTGAATTTATTGACGTGTTTCCCGAGGAATTACCTGGTCTTTCTCCGACAAGAGAAGTTGAATTTGGGATTGAAATACAACCTGGCTCAAGTCCGGTATCTATTACTCCATACCGGATGGCACCTCTTGAGTTAAAAGAATTGCAAAAGCAACTTCAAGAGCTTCAGGACAAGGGTTTCATTCGACCTAGCACTTCTCCTTGGGGTGCACCTGTTCTGTTTGTAAAGAAGAAGGATGGAGCGATGCGCCTTTGCATTGACTACCGTCAATTGAAAAAAATCACAATTAAGAACCGATATCCACTCCCAAGAATAGAAGATCTATTTGATCAACATAGGGATGCTTCGGTGTTCTCAAAGATCGATCTTCGGTCAGGATACTATCAAATGAGAGTCAAAGATGAAGATGTGTCAAAAACAGCCTTTAGAACTCGTTATGGTCACTATGAATTTCTGGTAATGCCATTCGGATTAAAAAATGCTCTGGCAGCATTCATGGATCTCATGAATAAGGTATTCAAGCCTTATCTCGATAAGTTTGTAGTCGTCTTCATTGATGACATTCTAGTCTATTCTCGCAATCGAAAAGAACATGCTGATCACCTCCGCATTGTCTTGCAAACTCTCCGGGACCGCCAGTTATTCGCAAAATTCTCTAAGTGCGAGTTCTGGTTAACGAAAGTTTCTTTCCTTGGTCATGTAATTTCAGTAGAAGGAATTAAAGTAGGTCCAAAGAAAATCCAGTCAATTGTCGATTGGCGACCTCCTAGAAATGTCAGTGAAGTACTGAGTTTTCTTGGTTTGGCTGGTTACTACAAAAGATTTGTCAAAGGGTTTTCCACTATAACTTTACCTTTGACTAAACTTCTTCGTAAAGACCAACCATTTGAATGGTCTAAAAAGCAACAGAAAAGCTTTGACCAACACAAAGCGGCTTTAACTCATGCTCCAGTTTTGTTCCAACTAGAACCGGGTAAAGATTATATTGTATACAGCGATGCTTCGCATGCGGGTCTTGGATGTGTCTTAATGCAAGGTGACAATGTGATTGCTTATGCTTCTTGCCAATTGAAACCTCGTAAATTAAACTATCCAACACATGATCTAGAACTTGCTGCTATCGTATTTGCTCTCAAAATATGGAGACACTACTTGTATGGTGAAAAATGTTATCTATTTACCGATCACAAGAGTTTGAAGTATCTCCTGACTCAAAAAGATCTGAATTTGAGACAACGCAGATGGATGAAGTTGTTGAAAGATTATGATATAGTCATTGACTATCATCCCGGAAAAGCCAATGTGGTTGCAGACGCTTTGAGTCATAAACCGACATTGGATAATTTTCAAGTCTTTGATCCTTAAGAATAAATAAATATATCTTCAACAATATCTCTACCTAAATTGTTTAATTTATTCATGTAGCTCCAACTGCTATCAACGCTCACCTACGAGTGTTTCAAAAACAATGATTTTTAGCCGAACTTCAAATTCAATCCAGTCTAATCTCAAGGATTGGAAATCTCCAGCAAGCTGACCCCGAATTCCAGGATATTATTTCCAAAATTGATACCAAATCTAAAGAAGGGTTTCGTATTCACACAAATGGCTTTCTCTACTTTAAAAAGAGAATATGTGTTCCAAATGATGAGAATTTAAAAAGAGATCTTCTGGAAGAAGCACACCAGAGTTCTTTTTCAGTCCACCCTAGATCGGTTAAGATGTATATAGATCTTAAATCATTGTATTGGTGGCATGGTATGAAAGCAGCTATCAATGAATTTGTATCTAAATGTCTCAATTGTCAAAGAGTCAAAGCTGAGCATCGAGTTCCCACCGGATTACTCCAACCAATCGAATTGCCACAGTGGAAATGGGAACGAATTACCATGGATTTCGTGACTGGTCTTCCTTGTTCTTCCCAAAAATGCGATGCTATTTGGGTGATTGTTGATCGGTTCACCAAATCACCACATTTTATCCCTATTCACATCAATTACAGTTTAGAGACTTTAGCCACTCTGTATATTCAAGAAATAATCCGGCTACATAGAATTCTTATCTCCATTGTCTCTGATCGTGATCCAAGATTTACTTCTCGATTTTGGAGAACTCTGCAACGAGCTATGGAGACCAAACTAAATCTAAGCACTACTTTCCATCCACAAAGTGATGGTCAGTCTGAACGAGTAATTCAGATTCTTGAAGACATGGTTAGAGCCTGTATTATAGATTTCGGAAAGAATTGAGAAAAATCTCTACCTTTAGTAGAATTTGCCTACAACAACAACTATCAGTCCTCTATTCAGATGGCTCCTTTTGAAGCATTGTATGGCAGAAAATGTCGAACTCCTCTTTGCTGGTCTGAACTTGGTGAGAACAAAGTATTGGGACCTCAATTACTTAGAGAAACAGAAGAGAAAGTCCAAATTATCCATTCTCGATTAAAGCAGGCTTTCGATAGACAAAAAGCCTATACCGATCTGAAGCGAAGAGATATCCAGTATAATGTGGGAGACAAAGTCTTTCTTAAAGTCTCTCCATGGAAGAAAGTATTTCGGTTCGGAAAAAGAGGAAAGCTCAGTCCTAGTTTTATTGGACCTTTTGAAATTACTGAAAGAATTGGCCCAGTAGCTTATCGACTTGCACCCCCCAGCGAGTTCGATAAAATTCATAATGTGTTCCATGTCTCAATGCTCAGAAAATATAGATCTGATCCATCTCACATTCTAGAACCAGAAGAAGTAGAGCTGAATCCTGACTTATCTTATGAAGAAGAACCTGTTCAAATTCTTGACAAAGAAACCAAAAGACTCAGGAATAAGAATGTTTCACTGGTCAAAGTGTTGTGGAGAAATCACAAAATGGAAGAGGCAACATGGAACCAGAAGAAACAATGCGAAAACAATATCCCTTCTTGTTCAATTCAGGTAAGAATTCGGGGACGAATTCTTTCTTTAAGGGGGAGAGAAATGTAACATCCCAAAAATTAGCCTAAAAGTTTTATGAGTTAATTGAATAATTAGTAACTCAATTAGATTAGGAATTTTAAGAAATTGAATTAGATTAAGTACATTAAGGACTCAATTGAAAATTCAAAGAGGACTAGGGAAAGTGACCAAATCGGATAAACAAAGAAATAACAAGGGTTGCATGCAACAATTAAAGGACTACCTAAAATGACCTCATTAATGTCCATGATTAATGTGAAATCAAAGGATAAACTAGAGATTTGAGATGGGAATTAGGTGGCCATCTTGTCACTATTAAACATGTCCCCTTGGCCGACTCCCTTAGTGGGAAAGAAAGCCACTACTCTAAACCAAAAACAAGAAAAAATTGGAGAAGTAAGGAAGCTCATTTTAGCCATTGTTGAGAGGAAAGGAAGAAGAGAGCTTTGCATGTCCATTATCTTGTTTTAGGATCATAAATTAAAAATTAAAAGTAAGTTAAGTTCCTCATTCTCTATTCGATTATGTAAAGATTTTAGAGAATGATCAGTGTGTTTTGTAATTTCGGTATTTCATAGAAATTGATCAACAAAATGTGGTAATGTTGCTGAAAAAAATTAAAGACAATGTTATTAAGTTAAGATGGAAAAAAATTAAAAATGTGAGTCTTGTAACAAGAATTCTAGAGCTAAAAGATACTCTAGGATGGAAGAACTTAAATCTGTCCAGCAATGCCTCAACTTAGATGACCAACTTTGAAAATTTGTAGAAAATAAAATACTAGGAGTTAGGACCTGAAATTTTAACACAACCTACCTTGGTATGTCTATTTTAATAGGAAACCAACGAAATCTAATTTCGAGTTCTGTGGAAAAATCTGAAGTGAAATTGGATAGGGTACTCAAATCTGCCCAGTGATGTTTTAGTTTTGACAGTGAACTTTGGAAATTCATATATAATTGTACACTTGGAAATTTGATCTATAATTTTGATAGGTGGAAATTGAGTATGTTAATTTAGTCTGGAAACAAACGGAATTTAATTCCGAATGGTATAGTGAAATTTGGAGCTCAATTCATAGAGATGGTCGAAACTGTCCGATTAAGGAAATATCGAACTTTAAAAAAAATTGAAATGAATCAGTGAGAATTGTTAAGGAGATTTATTAACATGGATGAGAAATTCATTAGTACTAATTTGGCATAAGTAATTTAAAAATTGAGTTTTGGATTAAGAAATATAAGAATGTTGGTAAACTAGCTCGAGTCTATCCGGAATTTGAATTAGTTCAAGGACTAAAACCAAATTGTAAAATTAAGTAGTTAATTGAATCTGAATTTTGTTTTATATGATTGTGAATGATTTAATAGAGCCTAGAGGAGAAGAAATCGAAGGGGATCCGATAGATGGATCGACAAAGGAGCGTGGGAAAAATCTCCGAATTCAGAACTAGCACGGCGACTGTGAGTGAAACGCAATTAGAGTTGAGATTAGAGTCTCAACTACTTTAATTATAATTTCTGTTATATATTTTGCATGCAATATGACATAAAATTCAAATTGGCTTATTTAATAAGGGAATGAAGCAAATGGAATTGAATTTGAATTGCTTGTGATTGCTTGAATGATTTGCTTGATTGATTGAATTGGTGATGTATATGTGTTACACTCGGATTGTTTATATGCCTAAGTTGATCTATTCATTGAAATATGACCTATTGTTGAGCTGTGGTTTATGAGTATATGTATATGTATATTAATTGAGGATTGCCTAAATTGTTTGAGAGGTTCAATTCATCGAACCAAATGGATTGAGTTAGTTTAATTCGATTCTGATTTTCTTGCTGGATTGCATTAATTGAGTGATGATTAATTGGAATGTATGATGAAATTGTTATGAATTTCATAGATATGATTGAGTTGAGATATGCAATATGAGAATTAATAGATAAAAGCTTGGTATGAGGACCGAACCATGTACTCGAAATGTGGTATATGTATGACATGTTTTGAAATTGAAATTTCATGTGTTATGATGGAATCGAAATTTATATGTGAAATAAATGAAAGGATTGATTGATAAATTCTAGAATCTGATTGTTAAATTATATGAATTTAATTCAATACCTAATTAATAAAGCCCTTGGTATATAGTCAGTCCAGGTAGTACGACATGCCTAGAGTCTAGAGCTCGTTAAAAATCGGTACGTGAGTGTACCGGATTGCTATGGTACGTAAGTGTACCTATTCGCTTAGTGTAAATTGGCACTAAGATGACATATAATACGATAATATGAAGTGGTACTTGGGTACCTATTATATGGTGAATTGATTCACATCTCTGTAACACGTGACTCGAATACCTAGCTAAGTATATGAACCAAGGCATCATAATCAAGTTAATGATTAAATAAACTTGTAAACAATGATATATGATCTCTTGATTTCGATAAGTTGATAGTTGTAATTGTAGTGAAGCATGCAATTGATGAATGAAATTCTTGTTATCTATTCTGCAACAGTTTGCTGCTGTTTGTATTTAAATTGTAGAATTAGTAATTGTGAAATTGATTGTAAACATGTGACATGTTATAATTTATTTGTTGTGGACATGTAAATCTATTTGTTGACTAAATACCCATTCGAAAAGTATGGTTTAATCATACTTAAAGTAAAGATTGAATTATTTGTATGTTAATTAAAGCAAGAAAATTAAAATGGTTAGACTAAGGTTTCCTCACTAATTATTGTAAGTACTTATCACTCGTGTTTTCTTTCTTCCCAAAACCACAGGAAGTTGAGTTATCCACCCACCCATTGATCTTGTTACCTGTCGAAGATAGAACTATGCCTTTCATTATCTTTGTTGTGCTTATGATGGGTGGCCTAATTGTCAGCATGTTAGTTCAATTTGCACTTATGGTTATGTTTATGAACTATTACCTTAAGAATATTTAAAACTCTTAAGTTAAGTTTCCCTCATTTTGTTATGTATGTATGGGGTAAATATGGGGTATATCATAGCCCTTGGTATATGTTTTGGGTTGATTTATTTTTTATCACTTTTTGTATAGGCAACCGATAGGTTATACCCGATGTTAACTACCCCGAAATATCTTTTGTATAAGGGAAACCAATGTTATGGATGTTCATGCATATATAAGTTAAAAATATAATGTTAATCCTTAAAGAATGAAAGTCTCTAATTAAAGCATGTTTTAAATTGACCTTCCTTATTAAATTAAATCTTGTTCGAAATTGATAATACAAGGATTAGAATATATGTATGTTTAAACGTTGTTTAAATAAGATCAACAAATTTAATGATAGATCATATGTGAATTAAATGAATCGAAAATAAAACTTAGGAACACCTTGTATTAGCATTCGAATATAAAAAAAATATATTATACGTTTTCCGGTGCCTATTTGTAACAAGCTAATACGAATCTGTTTAACGTTCCTTACTCCTAACCGGGGTGAGGGGTGTTATAATCCTACTCGTGATGTTCTTCAGGGTGAAGCTCACATTACAGTTCAAGATCTCCTGAATCCTATTCAAGGAAAACTGGGATATAGCGAACTTCGAAAAAGATTATAACATGTGGATAGAAAGTCTGCTTCTGTTCAAGTAGCAAATCAGCAAAAATATAAAGACATCCAAAAACAACTTCGAGATATGATGAAGATGATACAACACAACCAACGATTGGTCATCTCTACAACTTTCTTGATTTCAAATTCAACTACAAGTAAATATTAAGTTTTCACAATTTAAAGCAAAAATTAAGTGTTTGGGATTGACATGAATCTTTTTGTGATGTGGTATTGCTAACAAGCTTTCATTGAAGGTGTTGTTTGCTGGGATTTCACTTTAGTTTTTTCAACTGGTGTGTAAGAAATTTATAATTTCCGTTGATAATCGTCATTCTTTCTGTCTTTAGGAAGCTGTAGATGCTGCTAAGAGTGTTATGGTTACTATTATAGGACTTGATTCAGAAAAGGTTCAGTAATAATGCGATGCAACCAACCAAGAAGTTGATGTAGATGAATAGGATTTGAACATTGAACATGCCACAATCATAATTGTTATCAATATTTTTGTTGTTGCCAATGTATCGCTTCTTGCTGCCATACTCCAATTCTGTTTGTTAGGTATCCTTGAAACTCAGATCTTAGAATAAAAGAATCCAGTGACTGATGATTGTTTTACTATTTGGCAATCGGTTAAAATATATTCCAAGTTTCCATACCTTTTGTACATTTAAATTTTAGTTCTTTTACATTTCATAATTAAGAATTCAATTTTAATTGTCAATGGTGTTAAAATTGTTCTGCATTGTCATTTTGAAGTAAAAAATAGTAATTTATAATAACAATAATAATTTTCAAAAGGCAAATTCGCAGCGTTTGTGGTAAAAACGCCACTAAATATCACAATATCTCATCACATTTAGCAGTGTGTTAGAAGAAACCGCCACTATAACTCGACATTTAGCGGCGTTTTGAAATTTAAATGCCACTAGCAGCGTTTTGAATAGCAAACGCCGCTATAGAACACTATCTTTACGACATTTTGAAATTCAAACGCCGCTAAAAACGTATTAGTGGCTTTTGATATTTCAAGCGCCGCTATAGAACATGATTATTCGCGGCATTTCTCGTACACAAACGCCGCTAATGTTGTGGCGCTGGTTTCAGCGACACTTTTCGCGGCGCTTTTTTTAACACCGGGAGGGTTTTTAGCGACGCTAAAAAACGTCACTATAGGGCTAAAATTTCCGCTAAAGACTTATTTTGATGTAGTGCTATCATTTAATTTTACCAAAGGCTTTTATACAATTAGCTAATTCACTCAATTAGTCAAATCAGGTAATGCAATCAATTATTAGCTATCAGTTAATGCAATATGCTATCAGCAAAAAGTTATATGCTAATTGTCAAACATGACATATATAGAAAAAAATATTTGATGCATTGCTAATGTAAACTTTAGTTTACATAAGCAATCTTATTTTAAGGGTTATGAGTTTAGTTCAGGGTTTATGTTTTAGTGTTTTGAATTTAAGGTTTAAGATTATAATTTAGGGTTTATAGGTTTAGAGTTAGGGATTTAGATTTTAAGTTTTAAAGGTTAAATATGCATGCTTGTGGAAAAAAAGTTGCCCACACTGCCTGTGCATCAATATTAACCCAATAAATATTATTAAAAAAATCTCTTTTAGCACACTTATAGTGTGCAAAAAAAAACTTTTTATATAGTACACGTCTATTTTATGGTAAATATTCGGGATTTGTGGCTCTCCTTCCCAATAATATTATCTTTAAGATTTGAACCCGAGTTTTCTCCTAAGTAATGCAACCAAAAACAAACTTTTTATATAGTACATGTCTATTTATTTTTTGTTTTTATTTTTAACTCGATGTTTTTAATGATACATTCAATCATATAAATGCATTGCATTTGAATTTGTTTCAACGTAGAAAGCTCATGGCACAGTATGATAAAGTAAACCAAACATAATTTCCAAGGAATTCTTTTTCTCTTTTGTTGGGTGATAAATGACAATGGTTGAATTTTGAAGGTTTCACATTAATAGTTCGACAGGTAAGGTCGTTACTTATTAGCAGACTAAATGATGCAATTGTAAAACTGAGCGGTGGTCTCCACTTTATTGGACCGCTTCTTAATATGAATAAAGATAATCATTCGATACGTCAAGTCAAAAAAATTTAAATTAGTCAAGTTAACGATCCCTATTTTATAATTCAAATTTTATTTGAATTTTTTTCAAGACGATTTTATGAAACTCAAATTGAATCAAATTATTCGAGTTTCATTCAAATTTAATGGTAAACCTTTACAGTGTCATGATACTAATTAGTTTCAATTTAAACGGCTTCCTATAATCATATACACTATATATTTATTTATTTCCTCATGTTTCCCTATGTGATATATATTAGGCAGAATTGAAGGACTCAAATCGAACTTGAAAATTGACTCACTAATTCCTAAAATTTTAGAGTTATTCGAATTTCCATTTTATAACTCAAACTTTATTTGAAATTTATTCCAATCGAGTTTATGAAATTATAAGTTGAAATTTTTCGACTCGGGTCATAAAATTCAATTTTTCGAGCCTGAATCAAATTTTACGCACCTCAAATTTGAATTCTATTTTAACCGTTATAATTAATTAATAACATAATTAGCCTTTAATTTATTTAGTAGGTCGCTATTACCAATTTATAATCTAGTTTCTTCAATAAGTACATTTATGAAAGTAAACAATATGTTGTATCTGTGAAATTTACAATCTAACATCCTACTAATAAGTCGCTCGATTTTCATAAAATTGTTGACAGGAAAGACGAATAGTATTTCGAGATGGTGGAAGAACGTTGTCTGAAAGGTCGTGATGAAGGGACTTTGGTTAGGTGAAACTGAAGAAGAATGAACGTGACATGTATCGATAAAGAGTTGTTGTGGCATGAGTATTGATTAGATGTCCTAAAATGTGACGGTTTAGGTAGGTTTGTCTTTAAGGAGGACCACGCGAGTCGCCACGTGATCTGAGATAACACGTTTAACTCGTTGGGTTGTTGTGACTGATCAGCTTTCGCTAATGATTGTCCGCATGTTATGTTCAGGGGAAGTCACAAGTGGCTATCCGCTTGTCTAAAGGTTCGTGCTCTGGGATGCAAGAGCGGATCTTGGTGTGATAGTTTGGAGGCTTAAATCAACATTTTTAAAAATTTTAAGGACTTAATGCGATTTATTGAAAAAATATTGAGGGTCTAATTAAAATTTTCAAACAAATTAGGAGTCTTAATGAAATATTTAACAATTTTGGGAACTTAATTAAAAATATTTTAAAATTAAGAATTAATAAAAATTTCTAACGAATTTGAGGGACTTAATAAAACTTTTAAATATTTGCAGGATGTAAATACAAATTTGAAGGGGCCTAATAAAAATTTTAAAATATTTTAGGTGTATAAATTTAATTTTCCCAAACCTTGGGGGTGCCAAGGCTCCCCTAGGCTCTAGGGGTGACCCGCCTCTACTGGGAGGTTCGCATGGTGGAAGTTCACATGGGTTAACACTTGCCGCCCATGTGAGAGAAGATTATAAAGTGACATTCGCGAACCTAGGTACTGGAGTGAGGTTTTAGATTGGTTGGTGTATTTTGTGTTCTATTGTTAATTTAAATTTAAATATTGAATTTTGAATTTAAATTTTTTGGGGCACATGGATTTTTTGTATGAGTGAGATGTTGTATTCATTATTACTAACACAAAATTTTATTATCCTATTACGGGAAAGTGGCTCTCTCAATATTGCTTATCGTCATATGTTTGTTGGATAAAGCAAATCGTTTCGCGAAAAACGGAACATTTCACCGTAAAAAAAATCGTTTGGAAGAAATTTCATATTGTTTAGAAATAGTGCTGGTTGTTAATGTAAATTTTCACTTGATAATTTATTTGTTTCGTTGTTGCTTTTTCATTTCAAATTGACTAAGTAATTTATATTTCTTTTACTCAACTCTTGTTTACACATTTCTATTGTTTCTATCAATGGCTTTAGAGAATAGTTTAAAAGTGGTGGTAAGTGACGAATATGAGTGTTGCACAATGAGGACGGAGATTTTCTGACTATTGGGATGTAGAGGGCTAGTTTGATCGAATCATTTTTGGTATAGATTTATAGTTCCCAAGGGGCTTCACCGGCTTAGCGATGTACAACGAGGGGGAAATCTTTGGTTCTCTGTGCCATTGTACGTGTTCAAAGCAGGCTTCCATATGTCAATCTATCATTTCTTTGTGGAGTGGTTAAATTGGTATCAGATAGCTTCGGGTCAGTTATCCGCGTCTGGCTGGTGGGTACTAATGACTTACTTCCTCAATTCCAGGCTTCATGAGAAAGAACCCTTAGTGAATATTCAGTATTTTTACAACGTCATTGCTGCTAGCGATAAGAACGCCAAGGGTTCTGTAATGATTACTCTTCACAACAACATGAAGCCTATCATGAGCAACGTGACAAATAATGTTCTCCTAGTGAGGAAAAGATATATCAAGGTAGAATGATGATTCGGTCAATTTCTCTTTCCTTTGGTTTGATGCAAGCCTGCTAGGAGTAGCTGTGGGAAACCTAGCAGTGTGTCAATGAGTGAAATGTTGCAGAATAGAAGGTTGCAAGCGAGGCCTCCTTCGAGGTATGAAGAAGTTGCACCATTAGGAATGTGTGGTATCATTGTTCGATGATGAAAAGTCCTAATGGGTGGGATGATGTTGAAAAGAATATTGTTCCTGCCTCGTTGCTGGAGAACACTCCTAACCATAAAAGAAGCATGGCCATATGAAAACAGTCGCGCATCCGCCGATGAGTTAATTTTTTTGGAGTTGGTTAAGAAAACTACCGACTTCCTTCATCTTCATGATGGCTGCCTTGTTCACAAATGGTAGTATAGGAATGAAGACTCGCCACATGGGCGAAAAATGAAAAAGAAAGTTGGTGGAAGCAGTGAAGTACATAATGCCCCTTCATCCTCTTCGAATGAAGCATAAAGAAATTTTGCAGATTTAGAGCGCAAAACTAAGAGAATAAGGGATCAGAGTATAAGTTCGCAATATGTTTTTCAAATGAGCACAATCATCAGTACAATGACCTCACTCCTCGTGAAACTCGCACCTTTTATCGGACTGCTCCCTCAGCTTGCTCGGCCTCATAGGTGGCGGAGGCCTCAAGATTCTCATATGCTTTATCTTATTTAAAATCTCTAGAGATGAATATGCCAACTGGTGGTAGGTTTGAAATCCAGATGAAGGTCTCTCTCTTGGCATATCCTTTTGTTTTCTCTCCTGAATGTGCTATTGTCTTGATTACCAAATAGTGAATTTTGTTGCTCTCCTCTATACTGACGCTCACCTTGTTGATGAACCTACAGATCTTGCTCTCCCAGCCATGTCCAGAAGTGGAGGTGATGCGAGCACGATCAATCAAGAACCTTATAGAGCTATGAAAGATCAATTAGAGCTGATGTAACATCCTGGTTTTGGGTCTAGAAGATTCGGTAAGGTTTCCAGGTCTGAAAGGTCGATGTTGGGAGTTGTGGGTGAGTTCAGGGAAAGTGGTCTTCGGATGGTCGGAAAAATATGAGATAAATTTCTAAAAATCCTTAAATATTATATATAAGGCTTTGGTAAAAACAATTTTGGAAAAACATTATTCGAGCCATGACATTTCAGTCTAGTGACCAAAATGTAAAGTATGCAAAATCTGTTTTTAGTGATGATTTTGTAAAAGAGTCAAAACATAGAATCTTTAAGGAGCTAAATTGACTGGGGCAATATAGTTATTTTCCCTGTATTTTTGACTATTCAAATATTTTAAAAAGGTTTTTATAATTAAAACTAAAAAGGTTTTCTCTTATTTCCTCATTTCACGTTAAAACTCCATTTTGAAGCTCTTCTCATTTTCTCTTCAGCCAAACAACCATCTAGGCTTCATTTCTCAAAGGTAAATGGTGTTTCTTTTTTATTTAATGCTTTCAAAAGGTTTTCCTATCTTCTATATCTAAAACCCATGTTTTATTTCTAGTTTCCTCAAGTGTTCTTTACAAATCAAGGGGGAAATATTATCATTGGAGGTTAGCAACGAAATTCTCCTATGATGTAAGGTTCTTTATTGATATTCTCATGTTTTTTTTATTCTTTTATTAATTAAGGTTAAGGTTTTGCTAAAGTTTCCTAATGAAAATTTGGCAAAAAGAGCTCTTTGGGTTGATTTTCGTTGGGATCTATTAAAGCTGGGTTTAATGTTGTTTTGGGCTTTGTTTTTGGTGTGGAATAATGATGAGATGATGGATGAATGATAGGAATCCCGAAATTGGGTTTTGTGTTAAAGTTTGATGGGTGAAAAGTGAGTTTTGTGGTAAAGCAATAGCTGATGGTATTATGATGTTGGGTTGATGTTTTTAGATGTTTATTCATGTGTTTTGATTATGTATAATGCTGGGTTTTTGCTGGAAGTTGTCCGAGTTGAGTTTTCTGATGTTTTCGGTTTGTTTCGAAAATGTTTCGATAGCCGATTTGATTGGGTTGTTGAATCTCTGTTTTCCAGCAAGTTAGAGTGTTGAAAATATTTCTAATCCTTTGTTTTGGGCTGGTTAGAAGCAGGGGTGGAAGGTCCGAAATTGTTGAATACATTTGTGAGCGAACCGGGAATCTCGAAAAGTGTTTCGGCGTGGTTTTGGTAATCGCTGGTGAGTGGAAATGTTTTTAACGCCTTAACAAGGTTAAAGAAGAATTTTGGGAGTTTAGGTTGGGCCGTTAGGCCAATCCAAGATCAAGAGTAAGTTTTGAGTTATTTTGGTATTTTCACCGTTTTGCATATTGATCATGTTTTGATCATGAGCATATCATTTTAAATGATGTTTTTCCACTGTTGTTGTGCATCAAATGCATGTTGTTGTTGTCCCATGAGAATACCATGTGATTTATGAAAATGTTGCTTGAGTTCATGCTATGCATGGGCTTGTGTTTATGGTATTTGGGATGTGTTTGGGGAGGTGTTTAACCCCGGTGTAAAACAGTGGAATGAGATGTTGCGATGAGTATATTGACACATGTGGATCTTTATATCGGATAGATTGATCGATCAATAGGATGTGAAGTGAACTATAAATACAAAATTCGCTCTTGAGATAAATTCTTCGGTTTCACAATAGGGGTTGTGCTATTGTGATGCGAGTGATAGGGGTTGTGCTATCACCAACGGGCAATGCGGGTTGTGGCATCCCGGCCGAAGTGAGATTGTGGTGAGGGTTGTTTCACCATGTAGCTTGATGGGGGTTGTGCCATCAAGGTGTCCGCTTATCTGAGCAACGTGTCAATGATGCTGGTATACTCATTCGCTTATGGTTTTAATATGAGCTTGGTAAACTCATATGGTTATGTTTATATGCTTGGAGCATGTGGATTGAATTGGAGCCGATACACTTGGTTTGCATATGTGGTTTACATATGGTTTATGCATGGTTGATGCATGTTTCGTGCCTATGGCATGTGTTGTTGCGTTTGCTTATACTTGATTTAAGTATGGTTTGTTCGAAAGGAAATGATTTGCAAAAGTGGTTTTAAGAAATTGTTTTGTTTTCCAAAATGAATTTGGTTTTCAAAATTGCATTGTTGTAGTTGGTTTTGAGCCCTGCTCACTAAGCTTCGTAGCTTACACTCTCTTTTCCAACAATATAGATCCGTAAGCTATCTTGGAAGGAAACGGTGCAAGGGAGGTGATCCAAGTGTCCGCTTCAAGCTCAAGTATGGTTTTGTTTAGATAATAGTGTGTGTGGCAAAGGGGATAGACCTTGTTTTTGGTTTTGGGAGTGTTTTGTAAACTCATTGTTTTGAGAGCATGTTGTTATGCCTTGGTTGGCTTGTTTATACTATGAGTTTTATGGTTTTGGCTTTCTAGCTTGTTTTGCTTAATACATGGATCTTGATGTTTGCATCTTGTCGTTGTTAACCATGAGATGGACCTCTTGCTTGAATGTATGTTTGATTGCTTGATCTTGATGTTTGTATGCCTATCTTGTTGTTATGTTGTTTCTTGTGTTGATTGGAACCAAGTGAAATGACCTTGGAGATGCTTGGCCTGCAGATTTCCTGTTACTGCTGTAAGGTATTTCGAAACAGGCTCGAAGGTTTCAGAACGACTCTTGTTTTGACCTTTGCGTTTTGGAACGAGTATCGAAATGGGCTTTGCAGGGCCGGAACGGGTCTAAGCCGTTTTGAAACGAAAGCTCTCTGGGCAGATCCGTATCGATACCAGAGAGGGTGTTCCGAAACAGCGGTCGTGTGAAGTTTGTTAAGAGCATCTTTGAAGTTATTTTTCTTGCGTTTTGGTCCAAGCTTTATGTGTTATCAGAGCCAGGCCGAAACGAGTCTGGTTGTCATGCAACCGGAAAGGTAAGTGAGGTAAGTGGGTTTGTTTTGGTGTTTGCTTGCTTGTTTGTGGTGTTTGCTTGCTGTGTAAGGTACCCTTTGCCACATACTATTATCGGGAAAATTTTGTAAAATACTTGAGAACCTTGGACCCTTGACGTTGCTGACTCGAATCATTTCCTTTTGTTTTATTTGTTGTTGTTGTAGCATTGCATTTGTTTATCATGGCTAGACCAAGAAGAGGTCAGGTGGGTGGTGAGCCACGGGAGGATCACGTTGAGGATGTCGAGCATCCGCAAGAGGGAGATTTACCTCCTCCTCCTCCTCCTCCTCCGGTTGGTGGAGCAGATGTGCGAGGTGAGGAGCCTCGTGGTGGGCAGAGACTGGCTGGAGCTGATATGAGCCCATTGATTCAGGCTATTGTTGGGGCTTTTCAGTCTGCGATGGCTGGGTTGCAGTTGGCGCAACATGGACAGAGGGATGTGTTGCCCCTCGAGAGACTCCATATTTTGGGCGGAGTAGAATTCCGTGGGTTATCGCCCGAGGTAGCTGAGGCATGGCTAGCTAGTGCTACCAGGATTTTGGGTCAGATGGAGTGCACTGATGCACGGAAGCTTGGTTGTGTGGTATCTTTGCTTCAGGGAGATGCGTACGTTTGGTGGACTACGATCACCGCAGGTAGGGCTACCGCAGATATCACTTGGGATTTCTTCTATTATGCCTCCCGGAAGAAGTATCTAGGGTTGAGATATCAGGATGAGAAGAAACGTGAGTTCATTGCTTTGGTTCAGGGAAGCATGCCAGTTTCGGAGTATGAGATCCAGTATTTCAGATTGAGTCAGTATGCGACCGAGCTACTTCCCACTGAGAGGGAACGTTGTGAGAGGTTCAGATATGGATTGACTGAGGGAGTAAAGACTTACATGTTAGCTATTGATTATTCAGATTTTGATGTGTTGGTCGCCTGAGCCAAAGATATAGAGCATAGTCTTGGTTTTTCTATTAGAGGAGGGGGGTCCAGTTCAGGGAAACGACCTGCGGAGTGGAATCGTGATCGTGCCAAGGGGCACAAGGACAAGAGGCAACATTTTGACCACAGACGTGGGGGTGGTAACCCCGGACGTGGCCATCAAGGCCAAGGTTTTGCTCACCGTGCACCCGAGTGCACAAAGTGTGGTAGATCTCATCCGGGAGAATGTTGGGGAACCTATGGTACATGCTGGCATTGTGGATCGAAGGATCATCTCAAGCGAGATTGTCCCCAGGTAGCTAGAGGTGGTAAGGCACCGACATGAGCTGCCGAGTTTCAGCGAGGCCGTGGGCGCAGCCGAGGGAATTTTCAGCCACGGAATGATGGTCAGAGGAATGCGGCGCATGTAGTCGCAGTTCAGCCCGAGGGAGGTGGACCAATGAGGGTGTATGCACATAGAGAGGGCAGGAACGACACTGATGTTATCGCAGGTAATTTCATGTTACAGTCTTTGACATTGCTTTCATTGATTGATTCTGGTTCTACACATTCTTATATTCTGAGTGAGCATGCTAAGATGATGGACATATCGTGTGATATTCTCAATGTGGGTATGAATGTGACTAGTTCATTCGACGAGACAATTAAGGTCAGAAAGATGTATCAGAGGTGTTTGTTGATAGTTCAGGGTCACGTGTTTCCGGTTGACATGATGGAGTTTCCGTTTCACGAGTGTTATGTGATTAGGGAATGGATATGTTAGTAGAACACATGGCTAAGGTAGATTTCGAGACTAAGCGAATGAAGTTGAGGTTATCAAACGATCACGAGGTGGTAGTGGTTGGTGAGAACGTTAAGTTCTTATCCGATGTTGTTTCCGCTTTGGAGGCTCAGAAGATGATGGATCAGGGATTTTAAGCATACTTGGCCTATGTGATGAATCCGGATATGAGTATAGTTCGACCAAAAGACATTAGAGCAGTTTGTGACTTTCCTGAGGTATTTCCGGAAGAGTTGTCTAGTTTGCCACCGGATAGAGAAGTCGAGTTCGCCATTGAGTTATATTCCGATTCAACTTCTGTATCGATTGCTCCGTATCAGATGGCTTCGAAAGAGTTGAAAGAACTGAAGACTTAGCTTCAGGAGTTATTAGATCGTGGTTTTATCCGTCTGAGTATATCGCCTTGGGGTGCATCGATACTGTTTGTTAAGAAGAAAGACGAAAGTATGCATATGTGTATTGATTATCGCCAGTTGAATAAATTAACTGTGAAGAACAAGTATCCTTTGCCGAGAATAGATGATTTGTTTGATCAGTTACGGGATGCGTCAGTGTTTTCAAAGAAAGACTTGAGATCCAAGTATTATGGACCAACCGTTCGGGTAATGCCGAAGATAGATTTTCGTACACGTTATGGGCATTATGAGTTTCTGGTAATGTCGTTTGGGTTGACTAATGCACCAGCCGCATTTATGGACATAATGAACCGTGTGTTTCATGAGTTCCTAGATCAGTTTGTTGTGGTGTTCATTGATGATATATTGATTTATTCGCGCACTGAGGAAGACCATGATAGGCATTTGCGACTTGTGTTGAAGACTTTGCTAGACAATCAATTGTACGCGAAGTTGAGCAAATGCGAGTTTTGGATTAGAGATGTGGTCTTTCTAGGTCATATTGTATCAGCAGATGGCATTAGAGTTGATCCTAAGAAAGTAGAAGCTGTGGTTAATTGGAAGCAACCGGAGTCCGTGACCGAGATTCGTAGTTTCCTAGGCTTAGCGGGCTACTACCATCGGTTTGTAGAAGGGTTTTCAAAGATAACTGCTCTGTTGACGAAATTGCTACAAAAGGATGTTAGATATGAGTGAACAGAAGCGAGACAGATAGCTTTTGATCGATTGAAAGATGCTTTGACTAGAGCACCCGTGTTAGTGCAACCGGTAACAGGGAAAGATTATGTGATTTACAGTGATGCATCGTATGTAGGTTTAGGGTGTGTGTTGATGCAAGATGGGAGAGTTGTTGCATATGCGTCGAGACAGTTGAAGATTCGTGAAAAAAAATACCCCACGCATGATATTGAGTTAGCCGCTGTTGTATTTGCTTTGAAGGTGTGGAGACACTATTTGATGTCTTAGAAAGATTTTATCTCTGACAACGTAGATGGCTTGAATTGTTGAAGGACTATGATCTTACAATTGAGTACCACCCAGGTAAAGCCAATGTGGTAGCCAATGCTTTGAGTAGGAAAATGGCAGTTGAGCATCGAGCAATGTTTTCCAGATTGAGTTTATCACATGATGGTGGATTGATTGCCGAATTATAGGGGAAACCTTCGCTAGTACAGTTGATTCGTGAGAAACAATTGCAAGATAGTTCTTTGGCTTCACATGTTCATGACATTGCGGAAGGTAAACCGACCGAATACAGTTTTAGTAATGATAATGTTGTGTTTTAGAAATAGAGTTGTTGTGCCTGATGATACCGATTTGAGACGCACCATTTTGAGTGAAGCACATACTAGTCCGTTTGCTATGCATCCGGGTAGCACGAAGATGTATCGAGACTTGAAGAATGATTATTATTGGGTTTGTTTGAAAAAGGATGTGGTTGAATTCGTGAGTAAATGTATGGTCTGCCAGCGAGTGAAGGCCGAACATCAGTTTCCATCAGGATTGTTACAGCCTTTGCGGATTCCGGAATGGAAATAGGAGAGAATAACTATGGATTTTGTATCGGGTGATAGTGGATCGACTCAATAAGAGTGCACATTTCCTAGCCGTCAATACGACTGATTCTTTGGATAAATTGGCTTATTTGTATATCCGTGAGGTAGTGAGACTGCATGGTGTGCCGAAATCGATTGTATCGGATAGAGATCCGAGGTTCACATTAAGGTTTTGGGGTTGTTTGCATAGTGTATTGGGTAGCCGATTGAATTTTAGTACTTCGTATCATCCTCAGTCAGATGGCCAGTCAGAGCGAGTAATACAAGTGCTTGAGGATATGTCGCGCTGTTATGTTATTGATTTTCAGGGTTCGTGGGAGAAACACCTATCGTTGGTTGAGTTTGCTTACAACAACAGCTATCAGGATAGTATCCAGATGGCACCGTATGAGGCTTTGTATGGTAGAAGGTGTATGACTCCTGTTTGTTGGGTAGAAGCCGAAAAGAAGCTGGTATCATTACATGCTATGCTTAAAGGTACTACCGAGAAGGTGAAGTTGATATGTGATCACTTGAAAGCAGCAACCGATCGACAGAAATCTTATGCGGATTTGAAGCATCGAGAAATCGAGTATGCTGTGGGTGAGAAAGTCTTCTTGAAAGTATCTTCGTGGAAGAAAGTGATGAGATTCGATAGAAAAGGTAAACTGAGTCCGAGATTCATTGGTCCGTATGAGATTGTTGGACAAGTTGGTCTTGTTGCTTATAGATTGAGTTTGCCTACGGAACTAGAGAAGATTCATGATGTATTCCACGTTTCGATGCTTCGAAAGTATAGATCAGATCCATCACATGTAACGCTTGTTGAAGAAATTGAATTGAATCCAGATTTGTCGTATGATGAAGAGCCGATTGAGATGTTAGCTTCGGACAACAAAGTTTTGCGTGGTAGATCCATAGAATTGGTCAAAGTGAAGTGGCGACACCGAGGTGTTGAAGAAGCCACTTGGGAGAGGAAAGACGACATGAAGCGCCAGTTTCCGCAACTTTTTCCATCAGGTAAATTTCGAGAACGAAATTTCTTAAGTGGGGGAGAGTTGTAACATCCCGGTTTTGGCTCTAGAAGATTCGGTAAGGTTTCGAGGTCCGAAAGGTCGGTGTTGGGAGTTGTGGGTGAGTTTAGGGAAAGTGGTCTTCGGATGGTCGGAAAAATATTAGATAAATTTCTAAAATCCTTAAATATTATATATAAGAATTTGGTAAAAACAATTTTGGAAAAACGTTTTTCGAGCCATGACATTTCGGTCTAGTGACCAAAATGTAAAGATTGCAAAATCTATTTTTAGTGATCATTTTGTAAAAGAGTCAAAACATAGAATCTTTAAGGAGCTAAATTGGCTGGGCCAATATAATTATTTTCCCCTTTATTTTTGACTATTCAAATATTTTAAAAAGATTTTTATAATTAAAACTAAAAAGGTTTTCTCTTATTTCCTCATTTCACGTTAAAACTCCATTTTGAAGCTCTTCTCCTTTTCTCTTCAGCCAAACATCCATCTAGGCTTAATTTCTCTAAGGTAAATGATGTTTCTTATTGATTTAATGCTTTCAAAAGGTTTTCCTATCTTCTATATCGAAAACCCATGTTTTAATTCTAGTTTTTCTCAAGTGTTCTTTGCAAATCAATGGGGAAATACTATCATTAGAGGTGAGCAACAAAATTCTCCTCTGATGTAAGGTTCTTTATTGATATTCCCATGTTTTTTATTCTTTTATTAATTAAGGTTAAGGTTATCCTAAAGTTTCCTAATGAAAATTTGGTAAAATGAGCTCTTTGGGTTGATTTTCGTTGAGATCTGTTAAAGTTGGGTTTAATGTTGTTTTGGGATTTGTTTTTGGTGTGAAATAATGTTGATATGATGGATGAATGATAGGAATCCCGAAATTGGGTTTTGTGTTAAAGTTTGATGGGTGAAAAGGTGAGTTTTTGACTGAGTTTTGTGGTAAATCAACAGCTGATGGTATTCTGATGTTGGGTTGATGTTTTTAGATGTTTATTTGTTTGTTTTGATGATGTATAATGTTGTGTTTTTTCTGGAAGTTGTCCGAGTTGAGTTTTCCGATGTTTTCGGTTTGTTTCAGAAATGTTTCAATAGACGATTTGATTGGGTTGTTGAATCTCTATTTTCCAACAAGTTAGAGTGTTGAAAATATCTCTAAACCTCTGTTTTGGGTTGGTTAGAAGTAGGGGTGGAAGATCCGAAATTGTTGGATACATTTGTGAGCGAACCGAGAAGCTAGAAAAGTGTTTCGGCTTGGTTTTGGAAATCGCTGGTGAGCGAAAATGTTTTTAACGCCTTAACAAGGTTAAAGAAGCATTTTGGGAGTTTGGGTTTGTAACCCCCTTAGCCCGGTCTAGATGGATGACCCAAACCAATGAGCTTACACGGGGAAAACCGAAGCCAACTCGTTAAAGCCGACTTTGATTAGCGAACTTTTTGTCCTTTTTATTTATCTTTTCTAGATGCAATTTAAATCCTATGTGACCATCAAGGAGCATAGGAAGAAACGGCACAACGATCGGATTTCATTTAAGGGTTTAATTACAATATTTGAACATTTAAGCACCAAATTGTAAATTCAATAAAATACAGGGGCTTATCTGATTTTAAGGTCACCGATATTCGATTAGTCAGATTTCATGCTACTCTGCAAAATTCATTACAATATGATCATCCAAACTGACCTAATTGCATACACGATGTTCAGGGACTAAAATGTAATGTTTCTGAACTTTAAAAGATGCTTTTAATAGATTTTAACGGTCGCGTATCGGTACACCTAGGGTCCGTATCGATACGCGAGAAGGCAGTGTCCAAACTTGGGGAAAAAGGTATCGATACACTTCCCCGAGTATCGATACGCCCTTCAAACTTTGCCCAGGCGTATCGATACGCTCCCCATTTGTACTGATACCCCTGGACCATTTGGCACAAATTTTGCTTATGCGTATCGATACGCAAGCTTGAGTATCGATACGTATACCAGAAGTATCCCAAAATCCGCCACAAACTCATATTTAACATCACCAAATCATCACCAAAACATATGGACATGTTATCAACATCAAAACTAACACAAATGCATCCAATTCTAAGCACGTGGCGAGCATTTGGCATAGCATCACAAGATCACATGGCATATAAAAGAGCATGCTTAAACCACAAACCATAAGCATGCCAAAAGGCAAGGTAAAACAACAAAACAAATATAATGGCCTTTTACATACCAAAAGATCACACATAACTTGTTGCAACTCAAGGGAGTCCAAAACACATCTCCCAAAACAACCATTAAATCCCATTGTCATATATCATTACTAAGGTAAATGTAAAACATCATACTTGAGCTTATCTACTCCTTGGATTTCTTTAAGCCTCATTGCTGCCCAAGATGTGTCAATTATCTGCATTTTTGGTAAAAGAGAGCGTAAGCACAATAGCTTAGTGAGGTATGCTTTAAAAACACCAACACAACAATGCAAGCTTTTAAAACATTATCTTGAAATCCATTTCTAAACCCATGCTCTTTCTATCTCATGCTTGAAATCTATTTCAAAGCAAAACACCATTTGAAAACCACATGTACCATATATCTATCTCATGCATTCAACCAATGGAAAACTCATGGCAAGGCCACACATGCTTGATATAAAAAAGCATTTCATAATCTCAAAATCTCATATACATTTCTCATAGCATAAAAACATTTCAAACATTGGTACATGTGAATCTTAGCTCATTCTTATATATTGGCATTTCATACTATATCTTTACTCAGATATGCAGATTAGCTTGACATAGAGTTAAGTCCTACCCCGTTGGAATCTTGCATCACCGGACTCTCATGGCAGTATCTACCTTCGCCACAAAGCTTGGGTGTTTCACCAAGACCTACCCCGATAGAATCTCACATCATCGGACTCCAAATAGCACGTACGAATTTTAGTTTAGAGTGCACTTTACATCCTATTGGTCGACCAATTATATCTGGTAACATCTCATCAATTATGCCAATATATTACATTAAAATTATCATCTGACCTACTGTTTTGATGCAACATTTCTAAACAAATCTCATCCCATTTCAAAATCCAATATCATGCATAACATTTGATCAAAACCTCAAACCCTTTTTGCAATATTGCTAAATCTCATGGGATCAGTATAACATATCAAATCATGTCATAAATCATGCATAAAACAGTAGGAATTTATCTTTCTCAAATCAAGAGCATGTTAAAAGCATTTAGGGGCATCATCCACATTTCGAGAGAAAATCTAAACATACTTACTTTCGGACTTGGGATTGTGTTTCAAACCAATCCTAAATCCCTAAAACTCATTTCCTTGTCCCTCAAGGACTTCTAAAACCATTTTCACTCACCGATGACATTTTTCTTGCTTGCCGAAACGATTTCTAAGCTTCTGGTGCTTCCGGATCAACACCAAACGCGTCCAATGAAGTCTCTCATGTTCAACAAACATAAGAGCAGAGGATTAATGCATCACCATGCATTAAAAACACCAGCCACTCAATCCAACAGGCTGCCCTGCTCAAAACTAGCATTTCGGCTATCCGAAATAACCGAAAACACTTCCAAACATTCTCCAATCAAAGCCCAACCAATATCTAACAATTTTCACCTTTTCTAAACTCCAATTAACATCAAAAATCAACATAAACATGACCTTATACCTCCAGCAATAGCAGAACATCAAAAACACCTCAAAAACCACAAATTTAACATCTTAAACTTAGGGACCCAAGCCTATTCGGGATTTATTTTTTAAAACCTCATTATCAACACCAAATAACATCCAAAACAAGTTGAAAATCAACCTCAATTCAGATCATTACATAGAAATACGAAAATCACCAAGATCTCATCAAGAATCTTGAATTTAACAACTCTTTCTTGTTTATAACATTAAAACAAATCAAAAACCATTAACAAATGATTGATAACTTGATAATTTCAGTAAAGAACCGATCATTAGAGGAGAAGAACGAAGCTTACCTCTAATGGTTGATCTCTCTTCAATTTGGGCAAGTTTTCTTGAAAAATCCAAAGCAAAATCAATGGGATTTGATGAAACAAAGTTGGAGAATCATTTAGAGAATGAAATATAAGCAATCAAAGTGAAAATCAAAGGTTCTTTGATGAGGGAAAATTGTTTGGCTGAATAGAAGTTGAGAGAAAATGAGGATAGAAAAACTAACGTGAAATTGGTTATGAAAAGTCAACTTTTAGTTTTCTTTTTAATTCCCTTTATTATATTACAAAATCATTTATTAAAAGATCCCAAATTAAAGAGAAATCTGATGGAAATAAATGGTAAAAATAGCTCCTTAAAGATTCAAAGTTTCAATCCTTTATAAAACAGTCACTAGCCAACTTTTGCAAAAACTGCATTTTGGTCACTATACCAAAATGTAATGTTTCCAAAACTCATTTTATAAAATTGTTTTTACCATAACCATTTACATAATAAATAATTATTTTTAGATATTTTTCCATATTTTTAAAACATCATGAACTAGGTTTTCCCTGAACAGACCTCAAGGACTCGAACCATTCCTGACCGGCCCGATCCATTGTCTAAAACATCTAGGCCCAAAACCAGGGCGTTACAACTCTCCCCCACTTAAGAAATTTCGTCCTCAAAATTTACCTGGTGGAAAGAGATAAGGAAACTTCTTCTTCATGTCATCCTTCCTTTCCCACGTAGCTTCCTCGACGCCACGATGTTGCCATAAAACCTTGACCAACTCGATGGTCTTACCCCGGAGAACCTTGCTATCTGAACCGAGAATCTCAATAGGCTCCTCATCATATGTTAAGTCTGGATTCAACTGAACCTCTTTAACAGGCATAACATGCGACGGATCCGATCTATACTTCCGAAGCATGGATACATGGAACATATTATGTATCTTTTCTAACTCCGAAGGCAGCCTCAACTTGTAAGCAACAGGGCCTACCCGCTCTAACACCTCGTACGGTCCAATGAACCTCAAACTCAATTTTCCCTTCCGACCAAATCTCATTACCTTCTTCCAAAGTGAAACTTTCAAAAACACACGTTCGCCAACTGCGAACTCAATCTCCTTACGCTTCAAATCAGCGTAAGACTTTTGCCGGTCTGATGCTGCTTTCAAGCGCTCACAATTGAGCTTCCCATTCTTAGTGGTTCCTTTCAACAAGGCTAGCTGTTGAGAAATATTTTGATATAACAATTATGTGAAAAATGTTTTTGGACTTGTTTAAAGATTTCAAAAATAATTCAAAAGTCCTTAAAAACTTGAAAAATATGTTTCAAATGATTTCTAACTTTAGCCGATCTTTTTCAAAACATGTATGATCCGTTTTTGCACTAAAGCTGTTTTTTCAGTCTCCAAGGCAAAAAGGATCGATCCCCTAGAAAAAGGGATCGATCCCTTTGTTGGCAGATTCGTTCAATTTCTGCTTCCAGCCTCCAAGTGCAAAAGGATCGATCCCCTGGTGAATAGGATCGATCCCTTCACTGTAACGGTCATATATTTGAAAAAGGATCGATCCCTCGAGAAAAAGGATCGATCCCTTGTGTTGTAAATGCTGAACTTTTTGTAGGTAACGGCTATTTTGCATCCCCAACGGCTCCGAAACATCCCCAACGGCCATAAACGGCTAGATACTCATTCCACACTATAAATACACCCCAAGGACACTTGAAGATAGTAAGAAACAAGATCCAAGCTAAATGTTCAAGAGAAATCGAGTTTAAGTCTTCATTTCCTTCATTTCTCTTGTAAATATTGTATAGAGAGTGTTTTCATTGTTTTTATTCTTTACACTCTTGTGAGCTTAATTCTCGTAAACACCCACCTTGTGAGGTATATTTGTTTACATCTTTCTACCCTTGTAAAAGGAGAGGTTCTAGTTTAGCCTTGAGAGAAAAACTAGAGTGGTTCTATCTTAGCCATTGAAAAGATAGGGTTGTAAGGTTACCCTTTGTCCTCAAAAGGAAGAATTCATTGTTGAGTGAATTGGGAAATCCTTAGTGGTGTGCTAAGGTAGTGGATGTAGACTCGGTTGAGTAGTCGAACCACTCTAAAATCATCGTGCAAATTTTCTACCTTTCTTTCGGTTTTAGCCAATTCAACCACCAAGCAATTACAACCCTCCTTGACGGTTTCGGTGATCGATTCGAGCGCCCAAAAACCCAACAATTGGTATCAGAGCCTCGTCTCCATCGAAGGACTAACATCCAGGTGTAAAGATCCAACGCTCGTAGTCCACCGTACAAGAAAATGGCAAGCGGTTCTACAATGATTTCATTTGAAGAAGGCCGCTCTATCATGTGTCCTCCTCTCTTCAAAGGAGAAGGTTACTTCCAATGGAGCAACATTATGAAATATTTCATCCAAGGATTCAACCTTGACATTTGGAAGATTATCATAAATGGACATTCGGAAGCTCCTAAGAAGAAGAAGAAAAGGAGTGTCGAAGACACAAAGAAGGACCATCTCAATGCAAAGGCTATGCACATTCTTCTCTGTGCCCTAAGTGAAGAAATTTCCAAGAAGGTTTCCCCATCCAAAAGTGCCAAAGAAATTTGGGAGAAGCTTGAGAAATTCTATGGGAAAGAAGAGAAGAAAGATGATGCTTCATCATGTGCAATCCTCCCCTCAACACCTAAGGTGGATGGTGTTTTGGCTCTCGATGAGCCCGAGGTATCTTCTAACTCAGATGAATTAAATTCACACTCTTTTGATGAGTTACAAGATGCTTTTAATGAATTATATTTGGAATTTGAGACCATGAATTCCAAATTTAGGAAAATGATTTCAAAACTCGAAACTGAAAATGATTTTCTTTTAAAAACAAAAATGGATTTTGAAAATCAAAATGAAATTTTGAAAAATGATTTAGAATTTTCAAAAACAAACAAAGATATTTTAGAAAAAGAAAATCTTGATTTAAAGGTTAAGCTTGAAAGCTTAGCAAAAGAAAAAGAAATCATTTTTAATAATTCATTTCATCCCATAATGGCAAAATGCTCACATTGCCATTATCATGGTCATTCGTTGCATACTTGTCCTATAAAGAAAAGAAAAACTTATAGGATTAGACAAGTATGGGTTCCTAAGGGAACTAGAGACATCGAGATTAATGTTAATGGATCCAAAGCAATTTGGATACCAAAATCGAAGTAAATGTCTCTTGTAGGTGTGTTGGAGCAAAGGCAAGAAAAGCAAGAATCTTAAATGCTCTAGTCACACAAGTGAAGAAGATAGGTAACCTCTAAGCTTATTGTTTTTATTTATATTTTTTTGGTTATCTAATTTCTAATGTTCATGCATTTGAGCTTTTATTCAAATATCTAAACAAGCATGACATTATTTGAAAATTTTATGCATATGAGTCTAATGGTTTCATTCATATGTTTGCATAATTTTTTTTAAGTCTTGGATAAATTGAATTTCAAATGTTCTTAATTTGATTTTATTTTGAAATTCAATACCTTTAAGTGTCAAGTTTGTGCTAAAAATTTAATGGAATGCTTGAGTAAGGGGGAGCCAAATTTTAAAACAAAATTTTTAAACTGAATCAAAATTTTTAAACCTCCATTGTTATTTCGAGCTTAAAGTATTTTAAATTCTTTTTGATATAACAAAAAGGGGGAGAATTTGGTTTGAAAAATTGTATTTTCAAATGAATAAGAGGGAGCTACTTACTTTTCAGATTTTCATCTCTTATTCACATTTTTAAACGTTTTAAACTTAAAGGGGGAGAATCCCAAATAATTTTTCAAGTTGGTTTTATTATATCAAAAAGGGGGAGATTGAAGAACTAATGTTTTGATATAATAATTGAAAAATATGTTGGACTGATTTAAAAAGAATTTAAAACATTTCCAAAGTCCAAACAACTTGAAATTATGTTTAGGGAAGTTTTTAAAAGGGTTTTACAAAGCCAAAATTTAAAAACTGTCCAGGCGTTTCGAAACACCTTAGGAGTGTTTCGATACGGGGATTTTCAGTAGCAAAATTGTTTCGATGCTCGTCATCGAAACATGCATTCCCTGGATAGGATTTTTGCCCAGCATCTCGAAACGGGCTATGACGTTTCGATACTCCCACATAAACCCCATTGTTATTATGTACTATAAAGATTTGAATTATTTTTGATATAACAAAAAGGGGGAGAAATAAGTGAAAAATTAAGGGGGAGCTTTTTGTCAAAAACAATTTTTCAAAGAAGTTTTGTTATATCAAAAAGGGGGAGATTGTTGAGAAATATTTTGATATAACAATTATGTGAAAAATGTTTTTGGACTTGTTTAAAGATTTCAAAAATAATTCAAAAGTCCTTAAAAACTTGAAAAATATGTTTCAAATGATTTCTAACTTTAGCCGATCTTTTTCAAAACATGTATGATCCGTTTTTGCACTAAAGCTGTTTTTTCAGTCTCCAAGGCAAAAAGGATCGATCCCCTAGAAAAAGGGATCGATCCCTTTGTTGGCAGATTCGTTCAATTTCTGCTTCCAGCCTCCAAGTGCAAAAGGATCGATCCCCTGGTGAATAGGATCGATCCCTTCACTGTAACGGTCATATATTTGAAAAAGGATCGATCCCTCGAGAAAAAGGATCGATCCCTTGTGTTGTAAATGCTGAACTTTTTGTAGGTAACGGCTATTTTGCATCCCCAACGGCTCCGAAACATCCCCAACGGCCATAAACGGCTAGATACTCATTCCACACTATAAATACACCCCAAGGACACTTGAGGATAGTAAGAAACAAGATCCAAGCTAAATGTTCAAGAGAAATCGAGTTTAAGTCTTCATTTCCTTCATTTCTCTTGTAAATATTGTATAGAGAGTGTTTTCATTGTTTTTATTCTTTACACTCTTGTGAGCTTAATTCTCGTAAACACCCACCTTGTGAGGTATATTTGTTTACATCTTTCTACCCTTGTAAAAGGAGAGGTTCTAGTTTAGCCTTGAGAGAAAAACTAGAGTGGTTCTATCTTAGCCATTGAAAAGATAGGGTTGTAAGGTTACCCTTTGTCCTCAAAAGGAAGAATTCATTGTTGAGTGAATTGGGAAATCCTTAGTGGTGTGCTAAGGTAGTGGATGTAGACTCGGTTGAGTAGTCGAACCACTCTAAAATCATCGTGCAAATTTTCTACCTTTCTTTCGGTTTTAGCCAATTCAACCACCAAGCAATTACAACCCTCCTTGACGGTTTCGGTGATCGATTCGAGCGCCCAAAAACCCAACACTAGCATTGAAATCAACTTTTGCCCTATTTCAGCCTAACAAAGAGGAGTTCTACACTTTCTCCCATACAAAGCCTCATATGGTGCAATTTGAATGCTTGCCTGGTAACAATTATTGTAAGCAACCTCAACCAAAGGCAAGTGCTTCTCCCAAGAACCTTGGAACTCAATAACACAACATCTCAACAAGTCCTCAAGCACTTAGATAACACGCTCCGACTGTCCATCCGTCTGAGGATGATAAGAAGTACTGAAATTCAACCGTGTACCCAAGGCTTGATTCAAACATACCCAAAACCTCGATGTGAACCTCGGATCCCTATCCGACAGAATAGACTTCGGCACCCCGTACAAACGCACAATCTCGGTAATATACAACTCGGTTAGCTTATCCAAAGTATACGTAGTATGCACGGGCAAGAAATGTGTACACATCGTAAGGCGATCAACAATCACCCAAACTGAATTCTTCTTTGATGGTGACAAAGGCAAACCAGACACAAAATCCATGGTAATCCTCTCCCACTTCCATTCTGGGATTTTCAATGGTTGCAACAACCTAGAAGAAACCTGATGCTCAACCTTCGCTCGCTTACAAACCATGCATTTCCTAACAAACTCGGAAACATCCTTCTTCAACCCCACCCAATAGTACTCATCCTTCAAATCACGATACATATTCGTACTACCAGGGTGCATAACAAAAGGACTACTATGAGCTTCAGTCAGAATAGTGCGCCTCAACTCAACATCATTCGGCACCACTATCCGACTCCCAAAACATAGAACACCATCATCATTGAAGCTGAAATCCGAAGGCCTACCATCCACAATATCCTGAACGTTAGGAACAAGAGAATCATCAAGCAACTGCATATCCTTAATCAACTGAATCAAAGATGGTTTCACTTGCAATTCGGAAACAAGACCACCATCTCGTGATATGCTCAAGCGAGCAAACATCGCCCTCAACTCCACAGCCACCTTCCTGCTCAAAGCATCAGCCACAACATTGGCCTTCATAGGATGATACTCGATCGACATGTCATAATCCTTAAGCAACTCCACCCATCCGTATACACAGTACACATCTCACCATAAAGATAATGCTTCCAAATCTTCAAAGCGAACACCACTGCCGCTAGCTCGATATCATGCGTGGGATAGTTACGCTCATGAACCTTCAACTGTCGCGATGCATAAGCTACTAATCTACCCTCTTGCATCAACACACACCCCAAACCAACATAGGATACGTCAGTATACACCACAAACTCTTTTCCAGGTTCAGGTTGAATCAAGATAGGAGCTTGCGTCAATGCCTCTTTTAGCTTCTCAAAGGCTTGTTGCCTCACTTCCGGCCAATCAAACTTAACATCCTTCTGCAATAACTTCTTCAAAGGGGCAGAAATCTTGGAAAATCCATCTACAAACCTTCGGTAGTAGCCTTCCAAACCAAGGAAACTATGAACTCTATGAACAGACCTAGGAGGCTTCTAGTTTAATACTGCCTCGATCTTCTGAGGATCAACACGAATTCCTTCGGCCGAAACCACATGGCCAAGGAAAACAACTTCCTTTAACCAAAACTCACATTTACTCAGCTTGACATAAAGCTGATTTTCTAGCAAGACTTGCAAAACAACCCTCTAATGTTCCTCGTGCTCCTCCTCAGTACGAGAATACACAAGGATGTCATCGATGAACACCACCACAAACTTATCCAAGAACTAATGAAACACCCTATTCATCATATCCATGAATGCATCATGAGCATTCGTCAAACCAAAAGGCATCACCAGGAACTCATAATGCCCATACCTAGTTCGAAAAGCAGTTTTTGGCACATCCACATCCTTAACCTTCAATTGATAGTACCCGGACCTCAAATCAATCTTCGGGAATATGGCCGCTCCACGAAACTGATCAAAAAGATCATCAATCCTTGGCAGAGGATACTTATTCTTAACAGTTAACTTATTCAACTTACGATAATCAATACACATCCTCATCGTGCCATCTTTCTTCTTTACGAACAAGACCTGTGCACCCCAAGGCGACACGCTAGGCCGAATAAAGCCTCGGTCAAGCAACTCCTGGAGTTGCGTCTTCAGCTCCTTTAACTCCTTAGGTGTCATTCGATAGGGAGTGATAGACATCGGAGTCGTATTCTCATACAACTCAATTCCAAACTCAACCTCTCGACTAGGAGGAAAACCAGGTATCTCCTCCGGAAATACCCCAGGGGAATTCACATACAGTCCTTATATCTTGTACCCGAACATCCTTTGTGATAGGATTCATTACGAAAGCTAAATAAGCTTCACCTCACTAACGTAACAACTGACTCACCTCAAGAGTCGAAACAATAGTAGATAAGAACTTCACATTCTCTCCCACCACCACAACTTCGTAGTCATCAGCAAATTTCAATGAAACTCGCTTATTCTCAAAATCCACAACAGCACTGTGCTCAACTAACCAATCCATACCAAGGATTACATCAAATCCATAGAAAGGCAATTCCATAAGATCAACCATAAATACATGTTCTTGCACCATTAAGGGGAATCTCCTATATAACTTCCTTGTTACAATCGTTTCACCAAAAGAACTAGTCACACGCACACCCACATCCAAAGACTCAACAGGCAAACCAAGCATTTGAGCATGTTCACGCAATATGTATGAATGTGTAGACCCAGAGTCAATCAGAGAAAGTAATGACAAAGACTGCAAAGTAAAAGTACATGCGACCACGTCAGTGTCATTCCTCCCCTCACGATGTGCATAAACTGTGGCCTGACCACCTTCTTCAGGCTGAACAGCTACCACATGTGCTACATTCCTTGGACCATCTTCTCTGTGCTGAAAGTTGCCACGGCCGAGCCCACCACCCCTCTGTGGCTCAGTTGCTCTCACTGGATCTTGTCCCTCTCTCGCCGGCTGAGGACAATCCGGTTTCCTATGCCCACAAGAACCGCAATTCCAACATGTACCAACGTTACTCCAACACTCTCCCGTGTGCCTCCTACCGCACTGGTTACACTCAGGTGTACGAACAAAAGCATTTTGTCCCTGTTGACCTCTCCCTGGGTTACCTCCTCCACGTCTAGGATCCGAATGAGACCTTCAATCCTTAGGCCTCTTAAAGCGATCCCTCCCAGCATCATGATATGCAGCTTAATTCATTGATCTAGATCCTCGCACTCGACCTGCCAGACCAACTTTTAGCTCAATATCCTTGACTCGTGTGACCAACACATCAAAATAGGAGTAATTCAATGCAAGCATGTACGTCTTAACATCTGTCACCAATCCATATCGGAAATGCTCGCACCTCTCTCGCTCATTAGGAATCAACTCAGGTGCATACTGACTGAGACGCACAAACTGCACTTCATATTCGGGCACAAACATGCTTCCTTGCACCAGGGACATAAATTCCATCTTTTTCTCATCCAGGTAACGAACACCCAGGTACTTCCTCTTGAACGCATTCAAAAAGAATGTCCAAATCACCACATTAGCTTCCAAACTCGCAGTAGTGGTCGTCCACCACGTATAAGCATCACCGTGCAACAAAGATACAATGCATCCTAGCTTCTGGATATCACTACAATTCATTGGTCCAAGGATCCTCTTGATTCTTTCCAACCAAGACTCAGAATTCTCAGGGGTCAACCCTCTGAACTCAATCCCACCAAGACTGCGGAGTCGCTCTAACGGCAAACTCGCACCGGCACCAGGTTGAGGTACAGCCACTTGAGCACCAGCTACTGTTGCCTGAAAAACTCCAGCAATAGCCTTAATCAGCACAGTCATATCAGGAGCATCTTGACCTCTTGCTCCCTCAGGTGCAACACCCCTACTCCAACTCCAGCATCAAACCTCGCTCCACCACCACCGGGTGGTCCACCAGGAGGAGGCGGCGGAAAATTCTCTACACGCTCTTCCATTTCATTCTCACCCGTGCTACGATTGTTAATTCTAAGCTCTCTTCATGGCCCCATTCGAAATAATGTAGCTAGAATTATGCAATAAAACTCAGTTAGGCAATTTAAGGTAAAAAATCCAAGGTGCTCAAGTCTCATTTTCAAAACAATTACTTCCATTAGTAATGATATGGCAATGAGTTCCCCAATTATACCCCAATCATAGCATAGCAACACTGTTTAATACCAAACAACAAAATTGCATGTATTCCATCTCAATCAAGCTCAAACATTGCACAAATACACAACATACATTCGGAGAAGTCAGCACAACTCGTATTTAAACTTACCAACCACTTACCAACGCCCCCAATTGTTCGCAAACCTGGCTCTGTGTAACGCCCCGGTTTTGGGCTTAGAAGTTTTGGGCGTTGACCGGTTTGGTCAAAGTGCTGTTCGAATCTAAGAGAGTGAATTTAGGAAAGCTTAGTTCGGGTTGCATTAAAAATATGGAAAAATGTTCTAAAATCATCTTTTAATATATTTAAGTGAACTGTGAAATCAATTTTGGAAAATGAGTTTCGGAAGGGTGACATTTTGGCTAGTGACCAAAATGTAATTTTTGAAAGTTTTGTGACTGTTTTAAAAAGGATTGAAACTTTGAATCTTTAAGGAGCTATTTACCCAAAGGGAGTTTCTCCAGATTTTCTAGAATATTAAATGATTTAATAATGGTTTAAAATAAAAAGTAAAAGGAGGGAAAGATATTTTAGTCATTTTTAACTAACTTTCTAAATTTTCCATTTCCCATTTTCTCTCATCTTTTCTCTCAAACCAAACACATTCTCTCCAGATCTTTTCCTCTGATTTTTATCACCTAAATACTTCTTTTCAATCCTCTTTTGATTCCTAATCATCTCATCATCAAAACCTTTGTATATGCTACTTGATTCATCAAGCTTTTTGGTTCCAAAAGAGGAGAAACTCAAGTTTGGAGGTAAGAACGTCCTTCTCCTCTGAACTTCAAGTTCTTTAATGAAATTCCTAAGTTCTCAATCCTTAATTGATGTTTTATAAATGGCTTTTAAGATTGTTTAATGGATCTTGGCTTAAAATGCAAGATTTGGTGTGTTTTTGATGAAATTTCGTTGGATCTGTTTAAGCAGTGTTTTAAGGTGTTAAAATGATGATTAATGAATGTTAATTTGATAAGGAATTAAGTTTTGATTAATGCAATCCCGGATAGGTTGAATTTCCTAAGTTTAGCTTGTGATTCCTGGTTGTTTTTGAGGTGATCTTGTGGATCTGGTGTTGCTGGAAGTATAAGGATGTTGTTAGGTTCTTTTTAGATGTTAAAAGATGTTAAAGGATGTTAGGTTTTGTTGGTTAATGGCTGGGCTTAGTTGAGAAGTGGTTTGGATGCATTTTCGGTTGTGTTTGGTGGCCGAAAATGGAATGTGGATGAGAGCAGCGAGTTTAGGTGCTTTCATTGAAGCTATTAATGCATGATGATGCATTAATCTACTGTTTTAATGTGTTAAAACAGGGGAGTCATCTTTGGATCCAAGTGGTGGTGATCCGGAGGCTTGATTTGGTGCTTCGGCAAGAGGCGAAGTGGAATCGGTGAGTGAAATTGGGTTTTCGGCTTTGAAACCAATGTCTTGGGAGCTTAGTTTAAGTCTAAACAACTTTGCTAAGCTCAAGTGTAAGTTTTCGGAAATACTCTCTAGTGGTGGCCATGATTTGATTGTTGTGCAATGTGGTTTATTGCATGTTTTATATTCTGTTTTGAAAGCATGATATAGCATGGTTAATGCTGTTTTTGTAAGCCATATGTTGAAGGAAGCTCGAGGTAAGAGCTCCTTGTTTTTGAACATTGATCAAATGTGGTTTGATGCTTTTAAATGCATGATGAATATGGCTTGGTTTAATGCTTTAGAACAGTGGATAAATTGATGATAATGATGTATATTGGCAAGTGATGTTTTAAAAAGGTTGAGGTCACTAAGGTGGTTAAAAGTCCTTGAGTGAGCCTTGTTACTTAAGAACATCAAGGTGGTTAAAAGTCCTTGGATGATTCTTGTTACGGACACAAAGGTGTTTAAAAGTCCTTGTGTGGTCCTTTCTATGGTGTTTAAAAGTCCATAGGCCAAGGTGTTTAAAAGTCCTTGGGGTCAAGGTGTTTAAAAGTCCTTGAGGTAATTTATATCATGGTGTTTAAAAGTCCATGGCCAAGGTGTTTAAAAGTCCTTGGGGTCCAAGGTGTTTAAAAGTCCTTGGGGTGAAAGTTGATGAACTTGTTTTCAAAGAAATGAAATGTATCACTTGTGGCCAATATGACATGTAATGATATGAAGCATGAGATGCTTGTTTAAAGATGCTTTTGAGCATGTGTAAATGATGATTTGAAGCATGATTTATAAAGTGTTTTATAAATGCATTATTGGATGGTTTTATTGAGCATTCCTCACTAAGCTTTTGCTTACGCTCTCTTTGTTTTCTCAAACCAATATTGCAGAGCATTAAAGTACTTTGAGGGCAGCAAGGAAGGCAAGCATTCAAGTGGTAGTAAAGCTCAAAGTATGGAAGGTTTTCTTAAGTACATTTAGCTTTTGGTAATTTGGCAATGGGGGACCTATGTGTATGTTTGGGAGATGTTTTGAACTCCCTAAGTATGTTGAATGTTGTTGAGAATGCTGGTTTTTGTGGTTGGCCTTTATATGCTTGAATTTGGAAGTTTATGCTTGAATGGTTGCTTGTGTAGGAAGCATGCCTATAGATTTGGGGCTTTTCATATATGTGGATGTTTTGATGAATTGTTGATGCAAGTATGTCTCATATATGTTGAATTGCATGTTGGCAAAGTTTGGTGGCATTTGGAGCATGATTGGTTGGTCAATTGCATGTTTAAGTATGCATTTTTGGGCAATCTGTGCAGGGTGTTTCGGAACAGCACCTACCGTTTCGGAACGGGTGCCTTAAACAAGCCCAGGCGTCCGAAACGGGAGGGACCGTTCCGAAACGGAAAGGCTACTACCCGACCCCCGTTTCGGTACGCGTTGCGGAACGGCCCCGTGTTTCGAAACGGGCTGTCTCCCGTTTCGGAACGGGTGACCGTTGGGGGCTGACATTGGCAGTTAAATGTTTTGAAATGTTTGCATTTTGGTCCTGAATCTTCTTTGTGCAATTGTATGAGTTTGGGAAGTCCTTTTGAGCTGAAATTTCACAGAGAAGCATGAAACATGATTAATTTCAAGTTGGTAACTTCAATTTGGGTTAAGTCCTTATAATTATCAGAATTTACAATTTGGTCCCTAAAGTTGTAAATTGCTCAATTGGGTCCCTGTTTGATCTCTGATGTTTATGATCTTTGAGTATGCTGTTGTATGATCATATCTAAGGCTTAATATGCATCTAGACAAGTTTTAAAAGAAAAAAAAGGGTCGTTAATCAAGGTTGACTTTCGGGTTGACTTTGGTTTTCCCCGTGTGACTTTCTTAATTCGGGTCAACCGTCTAGGCCGGGTTAAGGGGGTTACACTCTGATACCAACAAATGTAACCCCCTTAGCCCGGTCTAGATGGATGACCCGAACCAAGGAGCTTACACGTGGAAAATCGAAGCCAACTCGTTAAAGCCGACTTCGATTAGCGACCCTTTTTTCATTTTTATTTATCTTTTCTAGATGTAGTTTAAATCCTATGTGACCATCAAGGAGCATAAGGAGAAACGGCACATCGATCGGATTTCATTTAGGGGTTTAATTGCAATATTTGAACATTTAAGGACCAAATTGTAAATTCTATAAAATACAGCGGCTTATCTGATTTTAAGGTCACCAATATTCGATTAGTTATATTTCATGCTTCTCTGCAAAATTCATCACAATCTGATCATCCAAACTCACCTAATTGCATACACGATGTTCAGGGACTAAAATGTAATGTTTCAGAACTTTATAAGATGCTTTTAACATATTTTAACGGTCGTGTATCGGTACACCTAGCGGTCGTATCGATACGCGGGAAGGCAGTGTCCAAACTTGGGGAAAAAGGTATCGATACACTTCCCCGAGTATCGATACGCCATTCAAACTTTGCTCAGGCGTATCGATACGTTCCTCATTCGTACTGATACCCCTGGACCATTTGGCACAAATTTTGCTTATACGTATCGATACGCAAGCCCGGGTATTGATACGCATACAAGAAGTATACCGAAATCCGCCACAAACTCATATTTAACATCACCAAATCATCACCAAAACATATGGACATGTTATCAACATCAAAATAACACAAATGCATCCAATTCTAAGCACGTGGCGAGCATTTGGCATAGCATCACATGGCATATAAAAGAGCATACTTAAACCACAAACCATAACCATCCCAAAAGGCAAGGTAAAGCAACAAAACAAATATAATGGCCTTCTACATACCAAAAGAGCACACATAACTTGTTGCAACTCAAGGGAGTCCAAAACACATCTCCCAAAACAACCATTAAATCCCATTGTCATATATCATTACTAAGGTAAATGTAAAACATCATACTTGAGCTTATCTACTCCTTGGATTCCTTTAAGCCTCATTGCTGCCCAAGATGTGTCAATTATCTGCATTGTTGGTAAAAGAGAGCTGAAGCACAATAGCTTAGTGTGGTATGCTTTAAAAACACCAACACAACAATGCAAGCTTTTAAAACATTATCTTGAAATCCATTTCTAAAACCATGCTCTTTCTATCTCATGCTTGAAATCTATTTCAAAGAAAAACACCATTTGAAAACCACATGTACCATATATCTATCTCATGCATTCAACCAATGCAAAACTCATGGAAAGGCCACACATGCTTGATATACAAAAGCATTTCATAATCTCAAAATCTCATATGCATTTATCATAGCATAAAAACATTTCAAACATTGGTACAAGTGAATCTTAGCTCATTCTCATAAATTGGCATTTCATACTATATCTTTACTTGGATATGCGGATTAGCTTGACATAGAGTCAAGTCCTACCCTGGTGGAATCTCGCATCACCGGACTCTCATGGCGGTATCTACCTTCGCCAAAAAGCTTGGGTGTTTCACCAAGACCTACCCTGATGGAATCTCACATCATCGGACTCTCACTTTGGATCGGGATGACACTACCCCAATTGCCCGACTCCAAAGAGCACATACGAATTTTAGTTTAGAGTGCACTTTACATCCTATTGGTCGACCAATTATATACAGTAACATCTCATCAATTATGCCAATATATTACATTAAAATCATCATCTCACCTACTTTTTTGATGCAACATTTCTAAACCAATCTCATCCCATTTCAAAATCCAATATCATGCATAGCATTTGATCAAAACCTCAAAACCCTTTTGCAATATTGCTAAATCTCATGGGATCAATATAACATAACAAATCATGTCATAAATCATTCATAAAACAGTAGGAATTTATCTTTCTCAAATCAAGAGCATGTCAAAAGCATTTAGGGGCTTCATCCACATTTCGAGAGCAAATCTAAACATACTTACTTCCGGACTTAGGATGGTGTTTCAAACCAATCCTAAATCCCCAAAACTCATTTCCTTGTCCCTCAAGGACTTCTAAAACCATTTTCACTCATCGATGACGTTTCACTTGCTTGCCGAAACAATTTCTAAGCTTCTGGTGCATCCGGATCAACACCAAACGCGTCTGATGAAGTATCTCCTGTTCAACACACATAAGAGCAGAGGATTAATGCATCACCATGCATTAAAAACATCAACCACTCAATCCAACACTCTACCCTGCTCAAAACTAGCATTTCGGTTATCTGAAATAACCAAAAACACCTCCAAACATTCTCTAATAAAAGCCCAACCAAGATCTAACAATTCTAACCTTTTCTAAACTCCAATTAACATCAAAAATCAACATAAACATGACCTTATACCTCCAGCAATAGCATAACATCAGAAAAAACCCTCAAAAACCACAAATCTAACATCTTAAGCTTAGGGACCCAAGCCTATTCGGGATTTGTTTGTTAAAACCTCATTCTCAACACCAAATAACATCCAAAACAAATTGAAAATCAACCTCATTTCAGATAACTTGGGAAAAATCACCAGGATCTCATAAAGAATCTTGAATTTAACAATTCTTTCTTGTTTATAACATTAAAACAAATCAAAAACCATTAATAAAGGATTGATAACTTGGGAATTTCAGTGTAGAACTGATCATTAGAGGAGAGGAACGAAGCTTACCTCTAATGGTTGATCTCTCTTCAATTTGGGCAAGTTTTCTTGAAAAATCCAAAGAAAAATCAATGAGATTTGATGAAACAAAGTTGGAGAATCATTTAGAGAATGAAATCTCAGCAATCAAAGTAAAAATCAAAGGTTCTTTGATGAGGGAAAAGGGTTTGGCTGAATAGAAGTTGAGAGAAAATGAGGATAGAAAAACTAACGTGAAATTGGTTATGAAAAGTCAACTTTTAGTTTCATTTTTAATTCCCTTTATTATATTACAAAATCATTTATTAAAAGCTCTCAAATTAAAGATAAATCTGATGGAAATAAATGGTAAAAATAGCTCCTTAAAGATTCAAAGTTTCAATCCTTTACAAAACAGTCAGTAGCCAACTTTTGCAAAAACAACATTTTGGTCACTATATCAAAATGTAATGTTTCCAAAACTCATTTTGTAAAATTGTTTTTACCATAATCATTTACATAATAAATAATGATTTTTAGATATTTTCTCATATTTTTTTAAAACATCCCGAACTAGGTTTTCCCTGAACTGGCCTCAAGGATTCGAACCGTTCCCGACCGGCCCGATCCAATGTCTAAAACATATAGGCCCAAAACCACGGCGTTATAGGGTTGGGCCGTTAAACAAAATTCAAGCTCAAGAGTAAGTTTTGAGTTATTTCGATATTTTCGCCATTTTGCATGTTGATCATGTTTTGATCATGAGCATATCATTTTAAATGATGTTTACCACTGTTGTTGTGCATCAAATGCATGTTGTTGTTGTCCCATGAGAATACCATGTGATTTATGAAAATGTTGCTTGAGTTCATGCTATGCATGGGCTTGTGTTTATGGTATTTGGGATGTGTTTGGGGAGGTGTTTAACCCTGGTGTAAAATAGTGGAATGAGATGTTGCGATGAGTATATTGACACATGTGGATCTTTATATCGGATAGATTGATTGATCAATAGGATGTGAAGTGCACTATAAATACAAAATTCGTGCGTGAGATAAATTCTTCAGTTTCACAATAGGGGTTGTGCTATTGTAATGCGAGTGATATGGGTTGTGCTATCACCAACGGGCAATGCAGGTTGTAGGATCCCATCCGAAGTGAGATTGTGTTGAGGGTTGTTTCACCATGTAGCTTGATGGGGGTTGTGCCATCAAGGTGTCCGCTTATCCGAGCAACGTGTCAATGATGCCGGTATACTCATTCGCTTATAGTTTTAATATGACCTTGGTAAACTCATATGGTTATGTTTATATGCTTGGAGCATGTGGATTGAATTGAAGTCGATAGGCTTGGTTTGCATATGTGGTTTACATATGGTTTATGCATTGTTGATGCATATTTCGTGCCTATGGCATGTGTTGTTGCGTTTGCTTATACTTGATTTAAGTATGGTTTGTTGGAAAGGAAATAATTTGCGAAAGTGGTTTTAAGAAATTGTTTTGTTTTACAAACTAAAGTTGGTTTTCAAAATTGCATTGTTGTAGTTGATTTTGAGCCCCGCTCACCAAGCTTCGTAGCTTACGCTTTCTTTTCCAACAATGCAGATCCGTAGGTTATTTTGGAAGGCAACGGTGCAAGGGAGGTGATCCAAGTGTCCGCTTCAAGCTCAAGTATGGTTTCGTTTAGATAATAGTGTGTGTGGAAAAGGAGATAGACCTTGTTTTTGGTTTTGGGAGTGTTTTGTAAACTCCTTGTGTTGAGAGCATGTTGTTATGCCTTGGTTGGCTTGTTTATACCTTAAGTTGTACGGTTTTGGCTTTCTAGCTTTTTTTTTGCTTAATACATGGATCTTGATGTTTGCATCTTGTCGTTGTTAACCATGAGATGGACCTCTTGCTTGAATGTATGTTTGATTGCTTGATCTTGGTGTTTGTATGCCTATCTTTTATTAGTGGGCTTATGATGGACTGTTGTTTAATTATTAATTATATGTAAGCATATGTGGTTATAGTTTAAAACCAAAAAAGGAAAAAAAAGAGAGCAAAAGATATTACTATTAATAGGTGTCCTTTTTATATGTTTAATGTGTGTATGTATGTTTTTTTATACGTGGTATGTTTAATATATATATATATATATATATATATATATATATATATATATATATATATATATATATATATATGTTTATGTATGTTATATTTGATGCATGAGTATATGTATAATATGTATGTTGCTTGAATGCATTTATTATTATTTGAATGTTTAAATGTGTATGTATGTATGTATGTATGTATGTATGTAATGTGTATTAACATTTATATATTATGTGCAAGTATATATATGTTATATGTGTATGCGTATGTGATATTATTATTATTATTATTATTATTATTATTATTATTATTATTATAAGATAAATCTAAAAAAGAGAAGAAAAAAACAAAACAAGATATGAACAAAAGTCTTTTCTTCATATATTAAGTCCCTTTACAAATGTTTTAAAGCCCGAAAATATTATTACATATATTTGGCCCATTTGACCCCATAAATGAATAAACCCTAATTCAAGCTAAAACCCTAATGTTATCTTCTTGTGCGCAGACAATCTTGGGCCGTCAGATATGGAAGATTGATCCAAGGGCCCAGATCGCATCCAACAAATGAAACCCTAATGCTTCTCTATTTGGTGTCTCGCCGCATCACCTAGGGTCGTCAGATCAAGGGCATGATCATCAACGACACAGATGGACCCGCTGAGATGAAGCCCTAATGTCCATTTTTCGGTACCGCGCCGTAAAACTCGTGGCCATTGGATAGGGAATGAAACGAACGTCCAGGATTACATCTCGCGCGCGTGCGATCCATGCACGACCCCTCATTTGCCACACGCGCACAAGCAGGGATCACGCGCCTGACTTTTTCGCTCCCAACACACCCCACGAGCCTGACACCCAAAAGGCTGGCAACGCTCTCGTTGCCATCTCCCTCCCGTTCGAGCACACCGGCAACATGCAGAACAAAAGAGTCAGAACATCAGAAAGCTTAAAACGGCAAAAAAAGACAAAAAAAGAGGAGAAAGCAAATCAGATACAAACAAAATGTAAAAAATGACAACCAATGGAATGTTTCTAATTTTTTTTGTAATTCGCCTATAAAGACTAAGGCACAAAAACGTTGTAAATGACCCCCCCATTTAGGAATTCAAAAAAGACAGGATTTCAGAGAACAATACAAAGCAAAAAAAGAAGTTTTTGAGGTACCATATTTTTTACATTCTAATACATGCATGTTGAAAAAAAGAAAACAAAAGCAAAAAAACACATAAAGAGAGAGTTAGGGCTTAGGAGTTCGGGTTTTACCCTCGGTGGTGTTTTGTCTTTCTGGCCGTCCATCTTCCCCTTTTGTTCCGATCGTCCTTCGGCAACAATTCTTTAGGGGTGAGCCCTTAGGATTTCGAAAAGAAAAAAAGGGGACCTTTTCTTGAAGAATGAAGGATTCCGTTTCTTTTTCTTTAGACTTGCTTCAAAAAGGATTTTTTTTGGGCTTTTGTTAGGGTCTTGCCGGCGCCGATTAGCGGCGGTTGGCACGGGGGAACGTGACGGCTTCGGGTTCTCAAACCCTAGCAGAGTGAGGGAAAAGGGTAGGGTTAAGAGCCTTAGTTTCTGGTTTTCAAAATAAAAATGTCAAATGAGGCAATTTTCGGGCAAAATAGGCGTTCATACCGCCTCAATATTTTTAAAATGGTTCATTTATGCATATACCCTTCTGTGTTTTTAAAATTGTCGTTGTAGCCTCTCCAGTTTAAAAAAAACATTTCATTTTCGTCCTTTTTAAATTTGTTTTAGGACGGCTTAATCCTTTCCTTGAGCCCCGAAACTTTTAGTTTTATTTAATTTGGTCCTAATACCAGGGATGAAATTATGTTTGCCCCTTGTTCATGCATATTTAATTTCTATGCTCTTTTTATTGTTTTTATTTATGTTTGTTCATGTTTTATCAAATGAGGCAATTTCTATGCTCTTTTTATTGTTTTTATTTATGTTTGTTCATGTTTTATATGTATACATATATAATGTACGGTTTTGTTATATGTAATACATGTTTTTTTCTTTATAATGCAAAATATCTAGCTTAATGTAAATATACACAAATATGGCTGCCGCCAATTTTTTTTTTACAAATATGAATGTTTTATACGTGTACCTATATATATATTATATAATTTATGGTTTGAAAGTTATATATCTATATGCGGCCACGTACAAAACTTTAACATTCCTTTTTGTTTACATTTTTAAACGTATATGCACGCGCGCGCGCGCACACACACACACATATATATATATATCGTTTTTATTACAAGTACATAATATAATCTTCATATGGTATACTATTGTAATAAGTATGAATCATGTTGTTTATTCATTTGCTTATGCATATTACTTGTTCATGCATTTAAATGGCATACTTATTTATTGCGTCTTTTTGTTTAGTGCTTGGAGCCTCGATATCCTAGTGGGAGCATCATCCCGAGTAATCGGGTGTCGTCTCCTTTGATATCGTGGGTTACGAGTTAAGTTGCTCAACTTGTATGACCATGCATACATGCATTTTAGGGGTTAATTATTAATTTAGAATCGAATTTTAATTTTCTTGGTAAATATGATACGAACCCTTAGGTACTAATTTTGGGCGTGACGGGGTGCTAGCCCTTCCTCGTACGTAACCGATTCATGAACCCATTAAATTTTCTGGTTTTATTTTTCGGTGTCTGGTCTACCCTTTTTTAAAATGATCGGTGGCGACTCGAATTTTTATAAAAAAACGATTTATTCAAAACCTCCTAAAAATAATTTTTTTAATAAAAGTGGGCAATATACTCCTTTTTAGATTTTTAAACGTTGCTACAACATTCAATGTCTTTGAAGATATAATTTAATCCCTTCAACTCATCTTTTCAGTTACCCTATGTCAATCCTATAAATAGGACATAATGTAAAGCATTTGGACACAACCTGAATTTGAATGAAAAATTATTTTGTGAGTGTTCAAATTTCATTGTTCTTTAAGAAATCTATTGACTTATCAAGCATAGTCTTGCGGCATCAATCATATTCTTTCTATACCGATTGGTTCCTAACTCTTCATAGTTAGAGAATCACGGTTCTTTTGATTAAGAACAATATAAGATTTGGGTCAACACTCTTTCTATAGTGTTGGTTCTTTCTTCATTTCTTAACCACGTCTTCAAAATTTCCTTTACCATCCATCCACATCCACATCCACTTTGACATTATCTTTCATCCATCCAAATACCAAACTTCATAAATACCATTTAAATCCCTTCCCATAAAACCATTCTTTGTTACCGCCATCACCACCATCTTTAACCCAAATATATTATTCAACATCATACTTAATCCCTTCCCATAAAACCTTTCTTTTGTATCCAACATCATACTTACTCAATTTACATTCGGAAAAACAAGTAATCTCGGTCTTTTCGCAACCGTGATCGTATCATTTGGTAATCAGATTAAGTAAGTAGCTTCATTTTTCTTTCTCTCAGGATTCAAATTAAAGAAAAAAAGGAGAAAAATTCAAGATCCTCACATTCAAGAGGGAGAGTTTTTTTATTACCATAAAATAAAGATTGACAAAGATCTTGAGTTCAAGTTTCAGTTTCTCGTTTCTCAACTTATATTTTATCTCCATAATAGTGACCCTTCAAATTTCATCTTTTTTTTTCAGCCTACCCTATTCACCCTTTATACATTCCCTACCTAACAGCTAATTTTTGCAGCCGATTCCACAAGAAGGTTTGCTAAGTCTAGAGGGAGTTTCTTTAGAACTTAGGAGGTGAACAAGAGTGGTAAACGACAAGAGCGAACACCAGGGGATAAAACCCATATCCCGAGTCAAACACGAGAGGAGTGATCTTTTATCTGGAGTGAAAAGTGGGGTTTTTGCTAGTAAGGTTTATTTGTTAATCATGTCTCAAGATTCCGTAAGAAAAACAATTGGTGATAGTAATAATGTTAATATTGGTGCAACTAATCCCAATCTTCAAGATCTTATCTGAGAAATGGACAGGTTGTTACAACAAAGGTTGGGGGAAATGCAAGAGCGGTTGAAATAATTGGAGGAAAGGTCTCTAGGAGATCGAGCATCCCAACGCCATGGAAGAGAACAAGGTGCTCCAAGGCAAAATCAAGAAGATTACAACCAAGAAGATTATGATGATGAGATAGGATGAACTAGCCTCCAACCCAATCTTGAGACACCAAAAACCAAGGCATCAAAGGCCAATAGCACAATATCGGGTAGATGACAACCTTAACAACATCAAGATGACCATTCCCCCGTTCCAAGGAAAAACTGATCTCGAGGCTTATTTGGAGTGAGAAAAGAAGGTTGAGCACATATTCGAGTGTTACAACTATTCCGAACTCAATAAGGTAAAATTAGCTGCCATTGAATTTATGGATTATGCCTTAATTTGGTGGCACCAGCTAACTTCTAGCAGGAGAAGAAATGGTGAGAGACCAATTTCGACATGGAATGAAATGAAAGCGGTGATGCGAAGAAGGTTTATCCCGACTCACTATCATCGGGAGTTGTTCCAAAGACTTCAGAACCTTACTCAAGGCAACCGTAGTGTAGAAGACTACTACAAGGAAATTGAGATACCAATGATTTGTGCAAATATAGACGAGGATCGAGAAGCAACAATAGTAAGGTACTTATCTGGTCTCAATCAAGAACTCATCGATAATGTTGATTTTCAATACTATGTCGAGCTAGATGACACGGTTCACATGGCGATGAAGATAGAGAGACAACTAAAGAGAAAAGGTACCGCTCGATCTTTCTCTAACTCTACATCAAAGTGGGGTCAAGGTTCCTACAAGAAGGTTTCCACCTTCCAACCAAAAGACGGTGTTGGGACTTCAAAACCTAAAAAGCCAATTGTAGAGTCAAGTAAGGGGAAGAATATGGCCATACCAGATCGTACCCGAGACATCAAGTGCTTCAAATGCCTCGAAAGGGGACATATTGCCAGCTAATGTCCGAATCGAAATGCCATGCTTCTTCAAGATGATGGTGAAATAGAATCTGAACGTGAGGAAGAAGATGAATCCGAAACAACCATTAACGAGGAGGAAGCCTCAAAATTTGTAGTGGATGGAGAAGTTCTTATCGTCAAAAGAAGTTTAAGCACCCAAGTGAAGGACGGTGATGAACAACGTGAAAACATCTTCCATACACGTTGCCATGTCAATGGAAAGGTATGCAGTGTCATTATTGATGGTGGTATTTGCACTAATGTTGCTAGTAGTTGGATGGTAGGGAAGCTTAAACTAGCAATAACCAAGCATCCGCACCCATACAAACTTCAGTGGCTCAATGAAGGCGGGAAGATCAAACTCACCAAGCAAGTTATTATACCATTTTTCATCGGAAGATATAGTGATGAGGTTCTTTGTGACATAGTACCCATACATATCGGGCATTTGCTATTGGGAAGACCTTGGCAATTTGATCGACGAGCTTAACACTAACGAGCTTGATGATACTTTTCCATCTCCTATTGTATCTTTATTTCAAGAATTCGATGATTTGTTCTTGAAAGATATCCTGAGTGGGCTACCACCCATTAGAGGCATCGAGCATCAGATTGACTTCATTCTCGAAGCTACTATCCCAAATTGACATACATATCGGAGCAACCCTGAAGAAACCAAAGAGTTACAAAGACAAGTTACTGAATTGATAGAGAAAGAGTATGTACGGGAAAGCCTAAGATCGTGTGTTGTGCCAGTACTATTGGCACCAAAGAAAGATGGCTTGTGGCGCATGTGCATTAATTGTCGAGCAGTCAACAAAATTAACATCAAATACCGACACCCGATACCACTCCAGAAATGACATGTTGGATGATCTCAGTGGAGCTAGCATTTTCACTAAGATCGATATCAAAAGTGGTTACCATAAGATTCAGATGAGAGAGGGAGATGAATGGAAGACTGCATTCAAAACAAAACATGGTTTTGTGAATGGTTAGTTATGTCATTCGGACTAACTAATGCACCAAGTACATTCATGAGATTAATGAATCATGTTCTACGACATTTCATCAGTAAGTTTTGCATAGTTTATTTTGATGACATTTTAATCTACTTCACATTATTGGAGGAACATATACAACACTTAAGATCCAGGTTGGAAGTGTTAAGGAAAGAAACATTATTTGCCAATTTGAAGAAATGTTTCTTTTGTACTAACAAACTTGTTTTCTTAGGATTCGTGGTTAGTTCAGAAGGCATTGAAGTTGATCAAGAGAATATCAAAGTAATTCAAGAATGGCCACAATCTACCAACATAAGGCAAGTAAGGAGCTTTCATGGTCTTGCTAGCTTTTACCGCAGGTTTGTTCCTAACTTTATCACCCTAGCTGCTCCTTTGACCGGGATCATTAAAACGAATTCGACCTTTCATTAGGGTGAGCAACAAGATATCATTTAACTTAATAAAAGAACGCTTGACACATGCACCATTGTTATCCTTGCTTGATTTTAACAAAACTTTCGAGATTGAGTGTGATGCTTCGTGTATTGGGATTGGAGCTGTTATAACTCAAGAAAGGTGTAATGCCCCGATTTTGGGCCTAGAAGAATTTGAGGTCAGTTCGAGGTTCATAGAGCATAGACTAGAGATTTGAGTTTTCAGGAGTGGTTCAGGGAAAGCAAGGTTCGAGTTAAGATAAAAAATATGAGAAAGTGCTTAAAAATCATTATTAATTATATAAATGATTTTGGTAAAATCAATTTTAAGAAGAGGATTTCGGAAGTGGGACATTTTGAGTTAGTGACCAAAATGCGATTTTTACAAAGTTGTTTTAGTGATTGTTTTGTAAAGGGATTGAAACTTTGAATCTTTAAGGGGTTATTTTACCTATTTGTTTTTATCATATTTCTCTCTTAATTTGGAGCATTTTAAAAGGTTTTAATTAAAGATTAAAAGGGTTTAAAAAAGGAGAGTTAGTTATTTCATTAAAACCCATTTTAAGTCGTTTTCTCTCGAAGTTTTCCTTCAACCAAACTCTCTTCATTTTCAAGGAACTTGAGGTAATGCTCTTGATTTACTGAGTTTTTGGATTTCTAAATGATCATTTTATCTTGATTTACAAAACCTTATTGTTTTTCTTTTGATTTTTCAAGAAAAACACATCCAATTGAGAGAGATTTCATCCATTAGAGGTAAGGTTCGTTCTCCTCCTCTAATGATCAGTTCTTTACTGAAATTCCCAAGTTATCATTCCTTTACATATGTTTTATATGTTGTTTTGATGAGTTAATCATGGAAATCATGTTAAATTGAAGATTATTGTTAAAATCTTATGATTTTCGTAATGTTACTATTTTACTTGATTTGAAATAATTTGGATATTAAATGATGTTGAAATACGGATTTTATCATAATAATCCCGAATTGGTTTGGATCTCTAGTTGTTAGATGGTTAGATTTGGGGGTTTTGTGGAGTTATGTGGTTCTAGTGTTGCTGGAGGTATAAGGATGAAATTATATTGTTTTTAGATGTTATTTGAAGATTAAAATTGGATGGAAGTGTTAGATTATGGCTGAGTTGAGTTTGTGGAGCAATCGAAGGTGTTTTCAAGTTTTCGGATGGGTGTTTTGCTGCTTTTGGACAGAGCAACGAGGTAACTTTGATTGCTGGTGGTTTTAATGCATTGAGATGCGTTAATCCTCTATTCTAGTGTGTTATAAACAGGGGAGAACATATCAGAAGAGATTGGTGAAGTTCTGGGGGCTTCGGAAGCTTGATTACGCTTCGGCAAAGTGAGCGTGGCGTTGTGGGTGAGTGGAAATGGGTTTGAAAGCCTTTCAAACACTTGAAAGCAATGTTTGGGGATTTTGGTTGAGTTTGAAACACTAACCTAAATCTGGAAGTAAGTTTAAGATGTTTCTCTCTCGTTTCTCTGTTTTTATCTCATTGGTTTTATGATCATGCTCTTGTTTTGAAGATAGAATTACACCTACTGTTTTATGCATATTTTGAGATATGATATGATGATTTACATGACCCCATGAGATAGAATTGTTATTTCAAAGAGATAGAACTATTTGAGAAAATTCTATGCATTTTTTATGATTTTGAAATGGGATGAGATAGATTTATATTATGCATTGAAAAACAGTAGGTAAATGATGTTTAAAATGAGTATATTGGCATGAGATGAGATAATTGTTACCGAATATAATTGGTCGACCAATAGGAAGAGAAGTGCACTATAATATACAAAATTCGTACGTGCTCTTTGGTTCGGGCAATGGGGGTAGTGCCATCCCGTTCCAAAGTGGGAGTGTGGTGATGAGAGATTCCACCATGGTAGGTCCTGAAGAAACACTCAGGATTTGTGGTGATGAGAGATGTCACCATGAGAGTCTGGTGATGTGAGATTCCACCGGGGTAGGACTTGACGATGTGAGATTTCGTCAAGCTATCCGCATATCCGAGTAATGTTGCTAAAATGCAAATATATAAGATTCACGTGTACCTTGTTATAAATGATTTTATGCATGGTGTTTTGCATATGAGAATATGGTTCAAGAAATGCTTTATGATATTTAAGCATGTAATGTTTTGCCTTGAGATTTTGCATTTTGATGAATGCATGAGATAGATGGTACATGTGGTTTAAAAGATGTGGTTTTGCTTTGAAAATGATTTCAAGCATGAGAAAGAAAGAGCACGATGAGATAGAGATTTCTAAACGAGAAATGATTTTAAAATGCATTGTTGTTGTTGGTTTGTTTTGAGCATCCCTCACAAAGAATTTGTGCTTACGCTCTCTTTTTCCAACAATGTAGAGAATTAGCATATTTGGGCAGCAAAGAGGCAAGAAGGATTCCAAGGAGTGGGATTAAGCTCAAGTATGATTTTACATTTGCTTATTAGTAATGATGGTTGGCAATGGGAAGATACCTTTATGTTTTGGGAGATGTGTTTTGAAACTCCTTGTTTTGGGGTAAGTTTGTTATGCCCTTAATGACTTGTAAATGGCCTTTAATTGTTGGTTTATGCTTTGGTTTGAGTTTTGACTCTTAAGTGGCTATTTTGCATAGGTTGCATGCCTATAGATTTCTTTGATGCATATGGACTTGTTATGATGTTGATTCTTCCTAGTATGTTTGTGGTTTGATGTTTAAATATGTTGTATGCATGATGGAAGCATGTTGGAATGCCTTAGAATGGTTTAAAGTGTGAAAAACCAACAAAATATGACAGTTCTGGTCCAGGCGTACCGATACTCGAGAACCCGTATCGGTACAGGTAAGCCATTTTAGGCTTAGTGTATCGGTACGGTGGAAAGGGTACTGATAGGAACCTAGTGAAAATGAAGGGGTGTATCGATACTCGGGGGCGTATCGATACGGTTTAGAGCTACTGGAATTTGTGTATCGGTATGGTTTAAGAGGATATCGATACGGGCCTTAAGTTGTTGAATCTGGGGATTTGTTTGTCGAGGGCGTATCGGTACTGGCTCTAGTGTATCGATACGACCAGCAGGTAAGTTAGTTAGTGGTATATTTTGTAGTTCTGATTCTTTATGTTTAAGTCCTTGAATGTTGTGGATGTAATTAAATGAGCTTGGATGATTGTTTTGGGCTGAGATTTTACTGAGAGGCATGTAATGTGACTAATTAAAGGTTGGTAACATAAAAATGGCATAAGTCTCTGTAGTTTGGTAAAATTACATAATGTTCCCTAAAACGTGTTTGTATGCAATTGGGTCCTTAATCGTTGTCTGTTTGAGCTGCAAATCGTTCCATTGTGAAGTTTTATCACTTAGGTTAATAATGAGCATCTAGACAAGAAAAAATGAAAATAGGGTTATTTATTGGAGTAAACTCCCCGGTTTACTTCAGTATTCCCTATGTGATCTATTTGGTTCGTTCTGTCATCCAGACCGGGTCGAGGGGGTTACATTTGGTGGTATCAGAGCTAGGTTGTGAAAGAATTGGTAGGTAAGGTTGATGTAATATTGTTGTTTGAATGATTTCTTATTGAATGCTATGTACGGTGGTTGAGTATGCGATGTTTGATCATTTTGTGATCTATTTGAGATGCACGGTGTTTGATAACATGAATTGTGATTGTTAATGATGTTGGGATGAGGTTAAGGGTACCCATTGTCATATTATTACTAATGTAAAGAGAATTTTGGTTTTAGAAAGAAAACTTGAGCACCTTGGATTCTTGCTTTGGCTAGCCTGATTGTTTTATTGTTGCATTTTTTAGCTATATCGTTTTGTTAATAGGACTGAGACGAGAGCTTAGAGCCAATATGCGTAATGTGGTTGAGAATGAGATTAATGAGAACGTTGAGAATGTGCCTCCTCCTCCTGGTGGTGATGGAGCTGGAGCGGGAGCTGGTGTTGGAGGTGTTGGACCTCAGGCAGCACAAGGGCAAGCTGTTATTGATATGATACTATTGATTCAGGTTATAGCTTGGGCTTTTCAGGTAGAGATAGCGGGTATGCATGTGGCCGCACCTCAGCCTGGTGCTAATGCTGGTTTACCTTTGGAGCGCTTGCACAGTTTGGGTGGAATTGAGTTTTGAGGCCTGTCTCCTAAGGGTTCTGAGGCTTGGTTTGAGAGAACTCGGAGGATTCTTGGTTAGATGGGGTGTAGTGACGTAAAAAAGCTGGGGTGTGTGGTCTCTTTGCTTCATGGAGATGCTTATATGTGGTGGATGACCATCATTGCGGGTATGGAACATGTTGATGTTAATTGGGAGTTCTTTGGAAATGCTTTCAAGAGAAAGTATTTGGATGTTCGCTATCTTGATGAGAAGAAGCGAGAGTTTATGTGTTTGGTTCAAGGAAACATGATTGTTTCTAAATACGAAGTTCAGTTTGTTCGGTTGAGCCAATATGCTCATGAGCTGGTTCCTGATGAAAAAAATAGATGTGATAGCTTTCTCTATGGGCTGGTGGAGGATGTCAAGACATATATGTTGGCTTCGGACTACATCGACTTTGATGTCTTAGTCACTCAGGCTAAGGACATCGAGCAGAATTTGGGTTTGGATGCTTGTTCGTGTGGTTCTAGTTCAGGAAAGAGGGGGGCTGAGTATGATGGTGGAAATTATCGTTACAAGAAGCATAAGGATCGGAGGTATCAACTGGATCCTAGGCGGGGTGGTGGAAACCCATGTCATGGTCATCAAGGCTAGAATGCTTTTGTTCTTACTCCAAGGTGTAACCGGTGCAGTAGGAGGCACACTAGAGAGTGTTGGGGCAATCTGGGTACGTGCTGGAATTGTGGAACACGGGGACTTATGAAGCGTGATTGTCCACACCCTGCCAGAGATGGACAAGCTCCGGTGCGAGTTGCTGAGAATCAGAGAGGCCGTGAGCGCAGTCGTGGTAATTTTCAATGAAGAGATGATGGGCAGAGGAATGTTGCTCATGTTGTTGTTGTTCAGCTTGAGAGAGGTGGACAGGCTAGGGTGTATGCACACCGAGAGGAAAGGAATGAGAAGGATGTGATCGCAGGTACATTTACTTTGCAATCCTTTTCATTAGTTTCTTTGATTGATTCTGGTTCTACTCGTTCATACATTTTGCGTGAGCATACACAAATGCTTGGTTTGCCTGTTAAGTGTTGAGTGTGTAAAAGTTCTATATTTTACCCCCTATTTAACCCATATTTCTGCTGCATTCAAGCATAATTCATTGCATTTAGGTTAGATTTCAGTTTCACATCACAAATATATTAAATGGCACAGTTTCTACTGAAATTAGTTATTTTTGCAGGTTGCTGTTGTAGCAGATGGAGAAGCAGGAGCTGGGCAGTAATGCAGAAAAGCTGGAACTGGATTAGCAATCGAGGAGGACGATGCTGCCATGGTTGCCACCGTGACAGCCAAGGACGACAACAGTTTTAAGGAGAAGAAGCAAAGTGGGCCTCGACAGAAAGAGAAAATTAAGCCCATATGTCGTGGAGTACTCCTATATTTTTCCGAGCCCTAGATCAGAATGAAGGCCAAGCCCAAGGTTCAAGGAAGATATCCCAAGAAAGAAGGAAGGACGAATTAAAGACTGTTGTTTTGAAGATTTAGTCTTTATTAGAGTTGTACTTTAATTTAAAGTTGTATTCCTTCCATATTAGAAAACTTGAACCCAAGGCCTATATAAAGGCATGTAATTCGACCTAGGGGAGGACATCACCTATCTCTAGCCTTCTTCCCAAACCCTAGCCATTTTCCCCTTCTCAACATGTTCTAAATTCCCCTTAGGGCCACGGGTTGATTTGTAAAGTAGTTGCAAGGGTTGCTTTTATTTTAGGATTTTCTTTGTTCAATAAAATAAACTTCAAGTTCTCTTATTCTGGTTTTTAACATCTTACAAGAGTATCAGGAGAGCATTGTGAGATTATCCATTTACTTAATATCGGGAGAGTTAAGTATACGAAAGGAATAAGTACGAGTTCTCTAGTTTATAGTTGAACTATCTCGGACCTAGGGATAGGACGAGGTTAAGTGGCTAAAGAAGAATTCAACAACATCGGTGTTCATCCTTCGATTCACGCCGGGAGGTATCATCAAAGACGTGTTCATCGACAGACTTGGACCTAGGGATAGGCCAAGGCACAGCAGGGATTCTTGCCAAACTTGAAGTACAGAGTTGTGTGATCGCTGCCGCGACAAACAACAGACTGCCGCTGTGACGGGTGTTGCCGCGATGGGGACATCGACAGAACAGATTTTCCTAGACTTAGCAATACCTGCACTACTGAGCAATTCAATACCAGCCTATTCTCTCTATCTTGATTATTTTAATCTTAAATTCCAGTTCTCTTTATTACTTTCGTGAAAACAATTTAAACTATTCTTTTTCATCTCGTGCAGTAATTCAAGGTGAAGCTATTAGCCCAGTCCCTGTGGAGACGATATCCGATACTTGCGTATCGCTTTACTACTTGCGTCGTGTACACTTGCACTACATTGCGATAGACACTTTTACACGCAACAAGTTTTTGGCGCCGTTGTCGGGGACTGTCAACATATCTTTACCCTATCTTTTACTGCACTTCTTTTACTTTTCTACTTTTATTTGGATCGTTCAACCTATACCTTTCACAAGGTCTTTTGTTTGCTTATGCGCAGATCTCAACGAGGAAAAGAACCGGAACACTAGTTAGATCCTGAAATTGAACGTACGTACAATCTCAGAAAAAGAGTTCGATACCTCGTAGAGAGAAACGAATACTTAGAAGGACAATTAGACGCAATGGTAAACGGAGGGCACGAAGAAAGAAGGAACGACCCAAGAAATCCCAGGATGCTGTAGATCCTGCCGGGAATGGAGGGAACGGTCAAGCTGTCGACCCTCCTGTCACTGCCGCACGCCGATCATGCCGAGACTACATGCTTAATGACCATGTAGAACTGGAAACAACCCTGCCAGATGTAGATGTTGATAACTTCGAGCTGAAACCTGTTATGTTCAGCATGATCAACAACGCTGGCCAATTTAGTGGTGCTGCTACTGAGGATGCTAGAGAGCATCTGAAAACGTTCCAGGAGATCTATGGTTCGTTTAGACTACCAGGAGTTAATCCGGAGATACTGAGGCTTCGGTTATTTCCTCATTCATTGAGGAACAGAGCAAAGACTTGGTGGAATAAACTAACGTCGGGTTCAATACGAACTTGGGCAGATCTAACTCGTGAATTTTTATCTCGTTTTAATCCTTCACACTTATCTGAGCGATTACGTAACGAAATTGCTACTTTTCAACAGGAAGAAGACGAGCCGATGCACGAGGCCTGGGATAGATTTACCACTCTCTTGAGGAACTGCCTGATACATGGATTTCCCGTTTGTAACCAGGTAACGAAATTCTATAATGCTGCTAATTTACAAACTCGTATTAGAATTGATTCAGCAGCAAACAGATTACTGCTGGACAAAGACCCAGATGAGGCAATGGCAGTATTGAAAAATCTGGCGAAGAATGAGGAGCAGTTTCCGACAGCAAGAACAGGGGGTAAACGGGTTCTAGCTGTTAAGGATTATGAGGCCGACAACACAATAAAATCACAGGTGGCATATCTCACTAAGGCAATGAAAAAGCTCTTGAACGAAGATTCACAGCCTGTATACGCTGCTGAAGAGGTATGCAAAATTTGTGAAGGAAATCATAGTTCGGAGGAATGTCCAATACAGTTAGAAGAGGGAAAGTATGTTGGAAACTACAATAAGCAGAATTATAATTCCAACAACTATAATCCCAACTGGAGAAAGGATCCCAAGTTTTCTTGGAGCAATCCTAATAATGCTCTTAATCCTCAAGCACAGAATAATCAGAACCAGGGAGGACCTAGATTGCTAACTCGGCAGCAACCGCAGCAGCAGCAGCAACAGCCACCAGCTACCTCAAATAGTATACTGGAACAGACTCTGGCTACATTTATATCTCAAACAGGTACCTACATTGAGAACATGAATCACTTTGTCAAGAAGACGGAAACATTCATGGATAAAACAAAGATGCGGATGACCAATCATGAAGCTACTCTGAAATCATTGGAGACACAGATGGGTCAGATTTCCCAGCATGTTAAACCAAGGCAGAATGGTGGATTTCCTAGCAATACTGAAAATGCTAGACAGCCCACACATGAGCAGTGTAAAGCCATCACTACTAGGAGTGGGAAGAAATTACAAGGGCCAGAGAAGGAAGCTGAAACAGTTAAGAAACCAGCCCTGGAGTCGACTGTCGAGGAAGCTGCCCCGACAGGTAACAAGCAACCTGCTGCCGATGAGCCTGTCACGACAGTAGAAGGGACGGAGGAGAAAGATGATGAACCCAAACCTCCTCAGATCCGTATGTAGTGGGAAGGACGTATTGCTGATTATCGTCCCCCACCTCCTTTTCCTCAACGGTTACAGAAATTGAAACATGAATCACAGCTTAAGAAAATTTATGATATTTTTAAGCAGGTTCATATCAACATTCTGCTGTTAGATGTCGTTAGGGAAATACCTGGTTATGCCAAATTTCTCAAGGATGCCATGTCAAAGAAGTCCAAACTTGGGGAATTTGAAACGGTAAATATGACACATGGATGCATGAGTATTTTGCACAAGTATCCACCCTAGAAGAAGAATGATCCTGGGAGCTTCATCATACCATGCATAATCAGAGACAAATTTGTGGGTAAGGCACTTTGTGATATTGGTGCTAGCATAAATTTAATGCCCAAATCTGTTTTTCAGAAATTAGCTATTGGAAAAGCTCGGCCCACAACAGTAGTACTGCAACTGGCAGACCTCTTTTACGTTCACCCAGAAGGAAAAATTGAAGATATTCTGGTAAGAGTGGATAAGTTTGTTTTTCCTGTTGACTTTCTTATCTTAGATTGTGAAGCAGATGAGAACGCACCAATCATCCTGGGGCGGCCCTTCTTAGCCATAGGAAGATCACTGATTGATGTGGAAAGAGGAGAACTCATTATGAGAGTGAACGATCAAGAGATCAAGCTAAACATTCTCCAAGCAATGAAACATGTTGATGCAGGAGAAGAGTGCAAGGCCATCACTGCAATTACCTTTGACCAACCCTGCATCAGGTCGGGCTGCCACGACATTAAAATTGGTCACTGCCTCGGCAGCCATTTAGAAGACTGTCACGACAGCACTGACGACAGCAGCTCTTCAGAATCTGATACATCTGATACTGAAGATCAAGAGGAGGTAAACTGGATAGGCAATCGTCCAGGTAAGTTGTTCGAGCCTTTAAATTATACCTTGGTTAACCATATAATTCAAAAGCCATCAACTGTTGAGCCCCCTGTTCTAGATCTTAAGCCCCTGCTAGGGCAGTTAAAATATGCTTTCCTTGGTTTAAATGATACGTTGCACGTAATCATCTCTTCCAAGTTGATGCAAGAACAGGAACAACAGCTAATAGGGATGTTGCAGCAGCACAAAAAGGCGATTGGATGGACGATAGCTGATATCCAAGGCATCAGTCTGACACTATGCATGCATAAAATCCTCCTAGAGGATGATCATAAGCCGACCATTGATGCACAGAGACGTCTGAATGATGCTATGCGAGAGGTGGTGCGTAAGGAGATAATCAAATGGCTAGATGCTGGAATAATCTATGCCATCTCGGACAGCAAGTGGGTAAGCCCGGTGCAGTGCGTTCCCAAGAAAGGAGGAATAACCGTGGTAACCAATGAAGACAATGAGCTAATCCCAACCAGGACTGTGACCGGTTGGAGGGTTTGTATGGACTACCGGAAGCTTAACAAAGCTACCCGGAAGGACCACTTTCCTTTACCCTTTATTGATCAAATGCTTGATAGACTAGCGGGTAAACCTTACTATTGTTTTCTTGATGGTTACTCAGGTTACAATCAAATAGCCATCGCACCGGAAGATCAAGAAAAGACGAAGTTCACATGCCCGTACGGTACATATGCTTTTAGGAGATTGCCTTTTGGACTCTGTAATGCACCAACCACTTTCCAAAGGTGCATAATGGCAATATTCTCCGATATGGTGGAGGATTTCCTAGAAATCTTTATGGATGATTTTTCAGTCATTGGAGACAATTTTGAGAGCTGCCTAGGCAACCTACAGAAAGTACTCGAGAGATGTGAAAAAGCAAACCTAGTATTGAACTGGGAAAAGTGTCACTTCATGGTGTATGAGAGGATAGTCCTTAGCCATAAGATTAGCTGCCGTGGCATAGAAGTCGACAGAGCTAAGATAGAAGTAATCGAAAAGCTGTCGCCGCCCACCACAGTCAAGGGAATCAGAAGTTTCTTAGGACATGCTGGTTTTTATCGGAGGTTCATTGCGAATTTTTCAAAGATAACCAAGCCCCTATGCCATCTTCTGGAACAAAACCGACCCTTCGACTTCAACACTGAATGTACTGAGGAATTCAAGGTTCTGAAAGAAAAGCTGGTAACAGCCCCAATAGTACAGCCACCAGATTGTACACTGCCGTTTGAGATCATGTGTGATGCTAGTGACTATGTTGTCGAGGCAGCACTTGGGCAGCGAAGAGACAAACTTTTTCATGTCATATACTATGCCAGCAAAACACTGAATGATGCCCAAGTGAATTACACCACCACAGAGAAGGAACTATTAGTTGTGGTATTCTCCATTGACAAGTTTCGTTCTTATATACTTGGAACAAAGGTCATAGTCCATACAGACCACTCTGCATTAAAGTATCTATTCACGAAGAAGGACGCAAAGCCTCGACTGATACGTTGGATTCTGCTACTGCAAGAATTCGACCTTGAAATTAAGGACAAAAAGGGGACAGAGAATCAAGTGGCAGATCACTTGTCAAGGTTGGAGAAGGGAAAGAGTCTACCAGCAGATGAGACAAACATATTGGAGACCTTCCCTGATGAGCAGCTGTTTGCTGCCACAATCACTGTCGCGACAGCCATGGCGGCAAGTAAGTTTTCTGAACTCCCCTGGTACGCTAATTTCGTTAATTTTTTAGTTAGCGGAATAATTCCTCCTGACCTTAATTATCAAGCTAGGAAGAGGTTCCAAAATGATGTTAAGCATTATTATTGGGACGAACCTCTTGTTTTCAAAATCTGTGCAGATCAGGTTATAAGGAGATGCGTACCACATGATGAACAGGAAGATATACTTCATCACTGTCATGCTTCACAGTATGGAGGACACTTGGGAGGCAACAAAACTACTGCCAAGGTTTTGCAGTCAGGATTCTATTGGTCGTCACTGTATAAAGATGCTCAAATCCTCTACAAGAATTGTGACAAGTGTCAACGGACGAGAAACATCTCAATGAGGCACGAGATGCCGCTACAGAACATTCTTGAAGTCGAGATCTTCGACGTATGGGGGATCGATTTTATGGGACCATTCCCATTTTCATGTGGGAACTTATACATCCTCCTAGCAGAAGATTATGTGTCCAAGTGGGTTGAAGCAATCGCCACTCAAAAGAATGATGCCAAAACGGTTCAAAGGTTTTTACACAAAAACATTTTTTCTAGATTCGGCATCCCTAAGGCGATCATCAGTGATGAAGGGAGGCATTTTGACAACAGGGTTATAGCTGATGCCTTGAAAAAGTATGGTGTCAAGCATCGGATTGCAACAGCATACCACCCTCAGACCAATGGACAAGCTGAAATCTCCAACATGGAGGTTAAGAACATTCTCGAAAAGATGGTTAAGCCAACTCGGAAAGATTGGTCTCTACACATCAATGATGCGTTATGGGCTTACAGGACAACATTCAAAACTCCATTGGGAATGTCTCCTTATCGGCTGATTTATGGGAAAACATGCCATTTACCTGTCGAGATAGAGCACAGAGCATACTGGCCAATCAAGACAGTTAATATGTACTTGGAAAAGGCAGGGCAGAAAAGGCTACTTGATCTTAACGAAATTGAAGAAATTCGGACAATAGCCTATGACAACGCAAGAATCTACAAGGACAAAACCAAGAAGTGGCATGACAAAAAGTTGTTGCCACGACAGTTCTGCCCAGGGCAGCTTGGGTTGCTTTTTAACTCTAGGTTGAAACTCTTCCCAGGGAAGCTGAAATCTAGATGGTCTTGCCCATTCCAAGTAGTTCAAGTTTTTCCCCATGGTGTCATCACGATCAGATCTCTAAAAGACGGGCACCAATTCAAAGTCAATGGACAGCGAGTGAAGCATTATAAGGAGACTGAAGCCCCAAGAATGCAGGAAGTGGTTACCTTAGGAGATGCCCCTCCCGACATCCCTAATTTAACCTAATTTTATTTTTATTATTTTTATTATTTTTATATTTATTAGGTAATTAGAGTTATTTTATTTTTAGGAATTAAAGTTTTTATTTTTATTATTTTCAGGAAATAAAGGAGACAAGGAAAAGAAGAGAAGTGAATCCAGCCCACCATTTTCCATCAGCCCTAAAAGCCCAACATTTGTTCGCTGCCTTTACAGCTACCGCGACAGACGCGGAAAATACACGCTGTCGCGACAGACACGGAAACGCGTGACAGACGCGTCAAAAACCGCGTAACAGCTGGCCCCGTTATTCGCGCCTGCCGTTACAGCTCCAACGGGCAGCAAAATCTTCCCTATATAAACCTCGTTTCATTTTTCATTTTTCACTCACTTCTACTCTTCTTACTTGCTTTCTCTCGTAATATTTACTTGTTTTCATTTTTCTTCTTACAACCCTTGCAACCATGTCTTCCAGAAACACCCACAGGAGTGCTGCCTCAGGCTCCACCCCGACAGCAGCAACCCCACGATCTTTGTAGATACGAGATATGTGGGAGGAAAAGGGATTTATCTACACTTCAAAGGAGGGGAATTTTGGCCTGCAGTCGTTCATTGCTAGAAAAATAAGGGCCCTACAATGGCAGATCTTTGAAGAACAACTAGAGAAGATGAACGTCTCTTTGGTTCGCGATTTCTATGCTTCCATCAACAGCAGAACCGCAACAGCAGTCACTGTGAGAGGGAGAGAGGTGCCCTTCGAGCCAGAATACATCAAAAAGCTCTACGGATTTTACATGGGCAGCAACGAGGATGGTCACCAACAATTTCTGAACAGCTTAGACCCTGCTGCCTACGATGCTGTCATGGTAGAGCTCACGGAGGAAGGGACTCAGTGGAACACAAATCCTAAGAACCCGAGGACGGTAAAGAGAACTCAACTCCTGCCGGAGGCCAAACTGTGGAATGCTTTCATCAAAAAGCGAATCATGCCAACCTCGCACAATACCACTGTCGACCAACCCAGGTTAGCCCTCATCCATTCTATTTTGCATGAGAGGCCTATTAATGTGGGCAGCTACATCCGAGAAAGTATCCTGGAGTGTGCACATCGGCCGACATGACCACTCTACCTTCCCTACCTCATCACAACCCTTTGCCGCGGCCATAATGTACCTGAAATTACCACCGATCTAAGAATCCAAGGGAAGGGATGGACCGAAAAAAATGTACTCAGCTTGATGGAACTGACTGCTGCCACCCCACTGTCATCTTTCGACCCCACTGTCACGGCAGTAGAGACGACAGAACCGACAGACACTGAACTTGCTGCCTCGGAAGCCAGGTAGCAAACAGCAGCAGCAGCCCCGACTGACTCCTCCTCCCAGATCCTTGCTGCCATACAGAAAATGGAGGAACGACAGCTAGGTCTTATGAGCTTCATCAGGGATTTCACCACAGCTATGGTAACCTTCATCCAGAACTCTTTAAATTTCTCTGATGTTGTCTTTCCTACCTTTCCATCCCACTATTTTGCTGCTAACACCCCTGCCCATACCCCTACACCTGCTGCCACACCCAAGACACCATCTGTAGAATCCACACCGACCCCTGCCACGACAGCTGCAGGTAGCAACCGCGCAGCTGATACCTCTGCCCGTGGAACCAAGAGAAGAATGACCTCGGAAGAACTCGATGCATTCATAGCCGAGTTCTCCTCCTCCTCAATTTGGGAGGAAAGCGACAATGAACCCTCTGTTAAGAGGAACCTATCCAAAGAGTTCACACCGGTCAAGCGGCAGAAGACGATGGCAGACAAGAACAAAAAGGATAGCGGCAGTATCAGCGGCAGCAGTAGCGACAACGGCAATGAGAGCAGCAGCAGCTCTGATGTTCAAGTAGTGGAGAAACCTCCTCACATATCTCCTACCAGAATTCAACCTCCAAGGGATGCCAAAACCACGAACACATCAGCCTCCCCCAGCAGCCAGCCAGTTAAGAAGGCCCATGCCCGCCGACAGATCCGAGTCAGCAGCAACAGTGACGACAGCGCATAAAATTTGAGTTTCTTAACTTATTTTGTTGTCTGCCTTTATATATTTTGTGATGTACTTTTCATTTTCTTTTTTATCTGTCATTTTGCATTGAGGGCAATGCAACCCTTGAGTTTGGGGGTGGCATCCCTCCATCAATGGAGTCTCGTTTTAGTTTAAATTTTGTGTCTTTTACTTAAGTTATTTTTTCTCTTAAAAAATGGCTTAAGTCTTTTGAACTGAACTTACCTGCCGTGACAGCCTCTGTCGTGGCAGCACTTTTAGGATAGTTTTAGGAACAGTTTAGAGACTTGCTATAGTTCTGAAACTTAAACACCATTTGTGACTCTTATACTGTCTAGAACTTTACTGGTAAACTAGAATATGGAAAAACTTAGTACTTGAATAGCCCCTAGAGGTGCCTAACACTGGCTCTAGGAAAGAAGTTAAGAAAAATAGACTCAATAGCCCTAGAGGTGCCCGAAACCGGCTCTAGTCAAACTTAAAGCATGAAAAATAGAATTGAGTCTGAACTAAAGGAACCTAAAAATTTCCTCCAAAAAGATAAACTTTGGCATAAAAATTCAAGTTAGAAGTTTCAGCTATTCTAGTAAGCTAAGTAAATCTAGGCATATAATTGTTCACAAAGCATGCACACACTACACGAGAATTATAGCATGGTTCCGAATTAATTCTGAATTATCTGACAAGGTGTTACTTGCAATAGGGAATGAAATGGTAGGTAAGGGAAAGATCATTGTTTTAAGCCAAATAAAAATTTTATTTTCTTTGTTAGGTCTGAATTGCTTGAGGGCAAGCAAAAACTTGAGTTTGGGGGTGTGTTGAGTGTGTAAAAGTTCTATATTTTACCCCCTATTTAACCCATATTTATGCTGCATTCAAGCATAATTCATTGCATTTAGGTTAGATTTCAGTTTCACATCACAAATATATTAAATGGCACAGTTTCTACTGAAATTGGTTATTTTTGCAGGTTGCTGTTGTAGCAGATGGAGAAGCAGGAGCTGGGTAGTAATGCAGAAAAGCTGGAACTAGATGAGCAGTCGAGGAGGACGATGCTGCCATGGTTGCCGTCGTGACAGCCAAGGACGGCAGCAGTTTTAAGGAGAAGAAGCAAAGTGGGCCTCGACAGAAAGAGAAAATTAAGCCCATCTGTCGTGGAGTACTCCTATATTTTTCGAGCCCTAGATCAAAATGAAGGCCAAGCCCAAGGTTCAAGGAAGATATCCCAAGAAAGAAGGAAGGACGAATTAAAGACTGTTGTTCTGAAGATTTAGTCTTTATTAGAGTTGTATTTTAATTTAAAGTTGTATTCCTTCCATATTAGAAAACTTGAACCCAAGGCATATATAAAGGCATGTAATTCGACCTAGGGGAGGACATCACCTATCTCTAGCCTTCTTCCCAAACCCTAGCCGTTTTCCCCTTCTCAACATGTTCTAAATTCCCCTTAGGGACACGGGTTGATTTGTAAAGTAGTTGCAAGGGTTGCTTTTATTTTAGGATTTTCTTTGTTCAATAAAATAAACTTCAAGTTCTCTTATTCTGGTTTTTAACATCTTACAAGAGTATCGGGAGAGCATTGTGAGATTATCCATTTACTTAATATCGAGAGAGTTAAGTATACGAAAGGAATAAGTGCGAGTTCTCTAGTTTATAGTTGAACTATCTCGGACCTAGGGATAGGACGAGGTTAAGTGGCTAAAGAAGAATTCAACAACATCGATGTTCATCCTTCTATTCATGCCGGGAGGTATCATCAAAGACGTGTTCATCGACAGACTTGGACCTAGGGATAGGCCAAGGCACAACAGGAATTCTTGCCAAACTTGAAGTATAGAGTTGTGTGATCGCTGCCGCGACAAACAACAGACTGCCGCCGCGACGGGTGCTATCGCGATGGGGACATCGACAAAACAGATTTTCCTAGACTTAGCAATACCTGCACTATTGAGCAATTAAATACCAGCATATTCTCTCTATCTTGATTATTTTAATCTTAAATTCCAATTCTCTTTATTACTTTCGTGACAGCAATTTAAACTATTCTTTTTCATCTCGTGCAGTAATTCAAGGTGAAGCTATTAGCCCAGTCCCCGTGGAGACGATATCCGATACTTGCGTATCGCTTTACTACTTGCGTCGTGTACACTTGCACTACATTGTGATAGACACTTTTACACGCAACATTAAGTTTTTATATGTTGGTATGCGTGTAACCAGTTCTTTTGGTGAAACATGTGTCACAAGGAAGTTGTATAAGAGGTGTTCTTTTGTCTGTTCAAGGTCATGTGTTTGAGGTTGATCTTATGGAATTGCCTTTCTATGGTTTCGATGTGATCCTTGGTATGGATTGGTTAACTGAGCAGAGGGGTATGGTTGATTTTGAGACCAAGCGAGTTTCGTTGAAACTTACCGATGATTATGTGGTGGTGGTTGTAGATGAGAATGTGATGTTCTTTTCTAATGTTGTTTCTACTTTTGAAGCGAGTCGGTTTATACATTCAGGATGTGAGGCTTTCCTGGCTTATGTGATGAATCCAGAAACAAAGTAGGTGCGAGTGCAGGACATTCGTACAGTATGTGAGTTTCCGGGTGTATTTCCAGAAGAGTTACTTGATTTGCCACCAAACAGAGAGGTTGAGTTTGGCATTGAGTTGTATAAGAATATGACTCCAGTGTCTATTGCTCCCTGTCGAATGGCACCTAAGGAGTTGAAGACGCAACTTCATGAGTTGCTTGATCGAGGTTTCATTAGGCCTAGTGTTTCACCTTGGGGTGTACCGGTCTTGTTTGTGAAAAAGAAAGATGGCACAATACGAATGTGTGTAGATTATCAGTAATTGAACAAGTTTACAATCAAGAACAAGTATCCCTTGCCAAGGATTGATGATCTTTTTTATTAGTTTTGAGGTGATTCGGTGTTTTCTAAGATTGATATGAGATTCGGATATTACCAGTTGAAGGTAAAGGAGATATATGTACCTAAGATTGCTTTTCGCACGTGGTACGGGCATTATGATTTTTGGTGATGCCTTTTGGTTTGACTAATGCCCCTGTTACGTTCATGGATATGATGAATCGTGTGTTCCATGAGTTTTTTGATAGGTTTGTGGTTGTGTTTATCAATGATATTCTCATGTACTCTCATACCGAGGAGGATCATGATAAGCATTTGCAGATTGTGTTGCAAGTCTTGTTGGAAAATCAGCTTTATGCCAAGTTGAGCAAGTGTGAGTTTTGGCTTAAAGAAGTTGTTTTCCTTGGTCATGTGATGAATTGTAAGTCACCTATGTCGGTTCACGAGGTGCGTAGTTTCCTTGGTTTGGCGGGATACTATCATAGGTTCGTGGATGGTTTTTCAAGGATTGCTACTCCTTTGAATAAGTTGTTACAAAAAGATGTCAAGTTTGAGTGGACGAAGGTGAGGCAACAAGCTTTTGAGAAGTTGAAGGAAGCGTTGACGCAAGCTCCTATCTTGATTCAACCTGAGTCGGGTAAAGAGTTTATGGTTTATAGTGATGCATTCCTATGTTGGTTTGGGATGTGTGTTGATGCAAAAAGCTAGAGCTGTAGCTTATGCATCTCGGCAGTTGAACATGCACGAGCACAATTACCCCACACATGACATCGAGTTGGCTGCGGTAGTGTTTGCCTTGAAAATTTGGAAGCATTACCTTTTTGGTGAAAAGTGTACAGTGAACACGGACCACAAAAGTTTGAAATACTTGTTGTCACAAAAAGAGTTGAATCTTAGGCAACAAAGGTGGTTAGAGTTGCTTAAAGATTACGACTTGACGATCGAATACCATCCATGGAAGGCTAATGTTGTAGCCGATGCCTTGAGTAGGAAGGTGGATGTAGAGTTAAGGGCGATGTTTACTAGGTTGAGTGTATCGCAAGATGGTGGTCTAGTGGCTGAGTTACAAGTGAAACCCTCGTTGGTGGAGTTGTTTAAGGAGAAGTAGTTGTTGAATGATTCGTTGGTACCGCATGTTCAGGACATTGCGGAAGGAAATCCAATGGACTTTTGTTTCAATGATGATGGTGTTTTGTATTTTAAGAGTCGAATAGTTGTGCCGAAAGATGTTGAGTTGAGGCACACTATCTTGACTGAGGCTCATAGCAGTCCTTTTGCTATGCACCCTGGTAGTACAAAGATGTATCGTGGGTTGAAAGATGAGTACTATTGGGTTGGTTTGAAGAAAGACATGATTAATTTTGTTAGTAAGTGCATGGTTTGTCAACGTGTTAAAGCTGAGCATCAATTTCCTTCTGGATTGTTGCAACCTTTGAAGATTCTGGAATGGAAATGGGGGAGAATCACCATGGATTTCGTGACGGGTTTTCCATTGACACCGTCCAAAAAGAATTCCATTTGGGTGATTATTGATCGTTTTACGAAGTGTGCACATTTTCTGGCAGTGCATACTACGTATACATTAGACAAGTTGGCGGATTTGTTCATCTCTAAGATTGTGAGGTTGCATGGAGTGCATAAGTCCATTGTTTCGGATCGAGATCTGCGTTTCACGGTGAGGTTTTAGGAGTGCCTTCATCAAGCGTTGGGTACGCATTTGAATTTTAGTACTTCGTATCATCCTCAGACGGATGGTCAGTCTGAACGAGTTACACAAGTGTTGGAGGATATGTTGAGATGTTGCATCATTGATTTCCAAGGTTCTTGGGAGAAATAGTTTCCTTTGGTGGAGTTTGCTTACAATAATAGTTATCAGGTGAGCATTCAAATGGCTCCTTATGAGGCCTTGTACGGAAGAAAGTGTAGAATGCCTCTTTGTTGGGCGGAAGTAGGGCAAAAGTTGGTCTCTTTCCCTAATGTGCTTAAAGGCACTACAGAGAAAGTGAAGCTTATTAGTGAGAGGTTGAAAGCGGCTTCGGATCGGCAAAAGTCTTATGCGGATTTGAAGTATAAGGAGATTGAGTATGATGTGGGAGATAAGGTGTTTTTGAAGGTTTCACCTTGGAAGAAGGTAATGAGATTTGGCCAAAAAGGGAAGTTGAGTCCAAGGTTTATTGGACCGTACGAGGTGCTTGAATGGGTTGGACATGTTGCTTATAGATTGAGGTTGCCTTCCGAGTTGGAGAAGATACATGATGTTTTTTATGTATCCATGCTTCGGAGATATAGATCGGATCCATCTCATGTTATGCCTGTTGAGGAGATAGAGTTAAATCCAGATCTGTCCTATGATGAAGAACCAGTTGAGATCTTGGATTTGGATAACAAGGTTCTTCGTGGTAAGACCATTGAGTTGGTCAAGGTCTTGTGGCGAAATCATGGTGTTGAGGAAGCCACTTGGGAAAGGAAGGATGGCATGAACAAGCAGTTTCCTTATCTTTTTTCATCAAGTAAAATTTCGAGGACGAAATTTCCTAAGTGGGGGAGAGTTGTAATGCCTCGATTTTGGGCCTATAAAAATTTAAGGTCAATTTGAGGTTCGTAGAGCGTACACTAGAGATTTGAGTTTTCAGGGGCAATTCAGGGAAAGCAAGGTTCGGGTTAAGATAAAAATATGAGAAAATGCTTAAAATCATTATTATTTATATAAATGATTTTGGAAGTGGGACATTTTGAGTTAGTGACCAAAATGATATTTTTACAAAGTATTTTTAGTGATTGTTTTGTAAAGGGATTGAAACTTTGAATCTTAAAGGGGCTATTTTACCTAATTGTTTTTATCAGATTTCTCTCTTAATTTGGAGCATTTTAAAAGGTTTTAATTAAGGATTAAAAGGGTTTAATAAAGGAGAGTTAGTTATTTCATTAAAACTCATTTTACATCATTTTCTCTCATTCTATTTTCTTTCAAAGTTTTCCTTCAGCCAAACACTATCCATTTTCAAGAAACTTGAGGTAATGCTCTTGATTTACTGAGTTTTTGGATTTCTAAATGATTCTTTAATCTTGATTTACAAAACCTAATTGTTTTTCCTTTGATTTTTCAAGAAAAACACATCCAGTTAAGAGATTTCATCCATTAGAGGTAAGGTTCGTTCTCCTCCTCTAATGATCAGTTCTTTACTGAAATTCCCAAGTTATCAATCCTTTACATATATTTTCTAAGTTGTTTTCATGAGTTAATCATGGAAATCTTGTTAAATTGAAGATTATTGTTGAAATCTTGTGATTTTCGTAATGTTACTATTTTACTTGATTTGAGGCTGATATTAATCATGATTTGGATGTTAAACGATGTTGAAATAAGGATTTTATTATAATAATCCCGAATTGGTTTGGATCTCTAGTTGTTAGATGGTTAGATTTGGGGGTTTTGTGGAGTTATGTGGTTCTAGTGTTGCTAGAGGTATAAGGATGAAATTAGATTGTTTTTGGATGTTATTTGATGATTAAAATTGGATGGAATTGTTAAATTATAGCTGGGTCGAGTTTGTGGAGCAATCAAATGTGTTTTCGGTTGTTTCGGATGGGTGTTTTGGTGCTTTTGGGTAGAGCAGCGAGGTAGCTTTTATTGCTAGTGGTTTTAATGCAGTGAGATGCATTAATCCTCTGTTCTTGTGTGTTATAAATAGGGGAGAACATATCGGAAGAGATTGGTGAAGTTTCGGGGGCTCCAGAAACTTGATTACGTTTCGGAAAAGCGAGCGTGGCGTTGTGGGTGAGTGGAAATGGTTTTAAAACCCTTTCAAAGACTTGAAAGCAAGGTTTGGGGATTTAGGTTGAGTTTGAAACACTAACCTAAATCCGGAAATAAGTTTGAAATGTTTCACTCTCGTTTCTCGGTTTTTATCCTATTGGTTTTATGATCATGCTCTTGTTTTGAAGATATAATTACACCTACTATTTATGCAAGTTTTGAGAAATGATATGATGATTTACATGAACTCATGAGATAGAATTGTTATTTCAAAGAGATAGAACTATTTGAGAAAATTCTATGCATTGTTTATGCTTTTAAAATGGGATGAGATAGATTTATATTATGCATTGAAAAATAGTAGGTAAATGATGTTTAAAATGAGTGTATTGGCATGAGATGAGATAATTGTTACCGGATATAATTGGTCGACCAATAGGATGAGAAGTGCGCTATAACATACAAAATTTGTACGTGCTCTTTGGTTCGGGCAATAGGGGTAGTGCCATCCCGTTCCAAAGTAGGTCCTGATGAAACACTCAGGTTTTGTGGCGATGAGAGATGCTGCCATGAGAGTCCGGTGATGTGAGATTCCACCGGGGTAGGACTTGACGATGTGAGATTTCGTCAAGCTATCCGCATATCCGAGTAATGTTGCTAAAATGCCAATATATGAGATTCACATGTACCTTGTTATAAATGATTTTGTACATGGTGTTTTGCATATGAGAATATGATTCAAGAAATGCTTTATCAGATTTAAGCATGTAAGGCTTTGCCTTGAGATTTTGCATTTTGATGAATGCATGAGATAGATGGTACATGTGGTTTAAAAGATGTGGTTTTGCTTTGAAAATGATTTCAAGCTTGAGATACAAAGAGCATGATGAGATAGGGATTTCCAAATGAGAAATGGTTTTAAAATTCATTGTTGTTGTTGGTTTGTTTTGAGCATCCCTCACTAAGCATTTGTTCTTACGCTCTTTTTTTCAAACAATGTAGAGACTTAGCATATTTGGGCAGCAAAGAGGCAAGAAGGATTTCAAGGAGTGGGATTAAGCTCAAGTATGATTTTACATTTGGTTATTAGTAATAATGGTTGGCAATGGGAAGATACGTTTATGTTTTGGGAGATGTGTTTCGAAACTCCCTGTTTTGAGGCAAGTTTGTTATGCCGTTAATGACTTGTAAATGGCCTTTAATTATCGGTTTATGCTTGGTTTGTGTTTTGACTCTTAAGTGGCTATTTTGCATGGGTTACATGCCTTTAGATTCCTTTGATGCATATGGACATGTTATGATGTTCATTTTTCCAAGTATGTTTGTGTTTTGATGATTAAATATGTTGTATGCATGTCGGAAGCATGTTGGAATGCCTTATAATGGTTTAAACTCTGAAAAACCAACAAAATATGAAATTTCTGGTCCAAGCGTACCGATACTCGGGAACCCGTATCGGTCCAGGTAAGTCATTTTAGGCTTAGTGTATCAGTACGGTGGAAAGGGTACCAATACGAACCTAGTGAAAATGAAGGGGTGTATCGATACTCGGGGGCGTACTGATACAGTTTTGAGCTACTGGAATTTGTGTTTCGGTACGGTTTAAAAGGGTATCGATACGAGCCTTAAGTTGTTGAATCTGGGGATTTGTTTGTTGAGGGAGTATCGATATTGGCTCTAGTGTATCGATATGGCCAGCATGTAAGTTAGTTAGTGGTATCTTTTGTAGTTCTGATTCTTTACGTTTTATTCCCTGAATGTTGTGGATGCAATTAAATCAGCTTGGATGATTGTTTTTAGCTGAGATTTGACTGAGAGGCATATAATGTGACTAATTAAAGGTTGGTCACATAAAAATAGCATAAGTCTCTATAGTTTGGTAAAATTACATAATGGTTCCTAAAACATGTTTGTATGCAATTGGGTCCCCAGTCGTTGTCTGTTTGTGCAGCAAATCGTTCCGCTGCAAAGTTTTATCACTTAGGCTAATAATGAGCATCTAGACAAGATAAAATGAAAAAATAGGGTTGTTTATTGGAGTAAACTCCTCAGTTTACTTCAGTATTCCCTGTATGATCTGTTCGGTTCGGTCTATCGTCCAGATCGGGTCGAGGGGGTTACAAAGAGCGCCCCATTGCTTACTTTAGTGAGAAATTGAGTGGAGCCACCCTCAATTATTCGACTAATGACAAGGAAATGTATGAATTAATTCAAGCGTTGGAAACATGACAACATTACCTTTGGCCTAAGGAATTTGTCATTCACACCGACCATGAGGCATTGAAACACCTTAAGGGACAATATAAGTTCAACAAGAGACATGCCAAGTGTAACACCCCGAAATCCGATCTAGTCGGAATTAAATTCGGATGATCGAAAATCCTACATTGATGAAGCCTAAATATTGTATCGATTAGTTAATTATTCGATATCAAACTCTAATTGAGCTAAAAATCGTCATCGGGCTCTATTGAATAAAGATGAACCAATATAGAGACTAAATTGGAGAAAATGCATGTTGGGAGGCTAAATCGAAATATGGTGAGAATTGAGGGACTAACCTTGCGATTATCCCCTCCTTGATTAAATTAAAGCTTACGTTGATTGCCTGAGAGCTTTCCTTCAAGTGAAGGAAAGCTAGATAGCTTAAAATATAGTAAAACAAGAAGTAAAAATAATAAGCTTACCCGATTTCAAGAGAAAGCTAGCACCTTCATCTTCTTCATCTTCAACCTCAAACACACACCTCCATTAGAGGAATTTTAAGCTTTGCTATTTCTTCGTTTTATTGATATCGAATCGTTGCCATCGTTCGGGTAAGCAATAATCCTCAAACAATCGTTGGATTCCATGGATATATTGAGCTTAATCTTAAGCTAGGGTTATGACTATCCATGGATATCTCATCGTAGTCATCTATATTGAAATCGAATATAGATTTTGATATTGTTATGTTGATTTTGATATCGTAATATCGACCCTAATGGTCTCATATTGATTTCCTAGCTCAAGACATTGATAAAGAGCATCCATCGTCTCCATCCGAAGTTGGGAACAAGAGGATTGTCATCCGGGGGCCTTGAAAGCTTTGGAGTGTCAAGGTGAGTGTAGTTGGAGTCTCGGGTTTAGGCGAAAGGCCTTCCTGAATCATTATTTGATAATTTAGATTACATCGCTAACATTGTTGTTGAGGAAAATTGCATTGGATGGCTAATCGAACACTTTGGTAAGTGTCAGTAAGTTGCTATTGAACATTGGACATAGTCATTGTTATTATCACGGTGCATTGTCATTGATATAGTCATTGTCATCGAATTATTGTATTGAGATCAATGGACATTGTTATTGACATTGAATTATGAAATATTGATGATGAGATACATATATTTGTCATTGGTAATATTGAAATCATCGGACATCGGAATACTATTGGTTATTGAAATGGATATGAACATTGCAACCTTGGATTGGAATGGATATTGGATACAATTGGCATGCCATAGAGTTCATGAGCTCAATGTACGGGTGGACTACGGTCCTAAGGCTACGGCCTATATTGATTTGGCGAGATAGAGGGATGTGTATGGATATTGGTCATATTGGCGAGGCGGAGGGACTAGACCATTCATTGACTTGGCAAGGCGTAGGAATTCGCGTATCCACGATCTTTATTCAATCCAAGGATTAAGAATGAAATGAACATGTTTATACATTGCATATTATTGAATAGCATTGATATTGTTGGCATAAGATTATGATTAAGTATATTCATGGCATTGTTGTTATTCATGTTGTTTATGACTACCTCACTAGGCAAAATATGCCTAATGTGTCTCATCTCATGCATTTTTCAGGATAAGAATGTTTGTGTGTCGGAGGATCGGATTGGCAAGCAAGACAAGTCACTACCAACCCCAAGTAATGTGTTTTTGACTTATAAACTCCTAGGAAGGTGGAAAGTAGTCGAACTAGTCATTTGTGCCTATTTTGATATGTTGGTGTATTGCCTAAGTTGTAATATGTTATATAGCTCTAAATAGCCTTTTGGTGAAGTTTAAAATGGGTGGAAATTGCATACATGGCTCAAAAAGGTAAAAACATAGTAAACATATTCATATGGTCATGAAACATGGTATGTTGGTAGTTTATACGATTGAAATGTTGTGTGTAAAGTTTCGTTGCATTTGGACATCGTTCGATAGGTTAAATCAAATAAAAACCAGCATAAATCTGTCATTACAAGTCAGGCCGTATCGGAACAGATGATGGTGTTTCGATACGGGTGTACAATATTGAACCTAAAGGTAAGGGTGTATCGAAACGGAATTGAGCCGTTTCAGAACATTTTGTCTCTGGAGACCAACGTTTCGATACGGGTTCATAGCGTATCGAAATGAGTCAAAGTCAAAAGTGGCCAACCCGTTTCGATATAGGTCAAGCCTGTATCGATACAGTCAAAAGGGAAAATTCAACAGAAGATGATCTACGTCCACCCGTTTTGGAACAACTTAAGGGTGTTTTGATATGGGGTTAGGTAAGTTAGTTAAAGGCTTATTGAACAGATTGCTTGATTCACGATTTAGTCACTGAATATAGTAAGGTTGAATTGAATAGGTTAATGGCCTCCAATTTCTATGAATTTTTGCAGACCTGACTTTTAAGTTGTGAATTTCATTATGGTGGAGTCAATTACGTAGAAGGACCCTTGGTTTGTCAGTTTTACAGATTAGTCCCTAAAACTTATAAAAGTTATAATTGGTCCTAAACGCTTTAATGTGGCCTTCTTGTGAACGAATTGGATTAAATGTATTTTGATAACATTTTGTTTGTGTAATATTTCTTATGTGTTGGGAATGAAATGGAATTCATCGCACAGATCACCGAATCACTCATCGGTAACACGCTCCGACCCGGTCCTCGACCATGCCGGGAAGGGGGTGTTACACCAAGTGGGTTAAATATCTTGAGTCATTTCCTTATGTGATTAAATATAAGAAAAGTAAATAGAATGTCATTGTTGATGCATTATCTAGAAGGTACGCACTACTTAATACCTTGGATTCTAAATTGCTTGGATTTTCTTACCTTAAGGAACTTTATGATACTGACATCGACTTTGGAGAAATTTTCAAAGTTTGTGAGAAAGGATCTTATGACAGGTTCTATAAGCATGAAGGATACCTTTTTAGAGAAGGAAAAATATCCATCCCTCAAGGAACTATTCGAGAAGTTCTTGTGAAGGAAGCGCATGGTTGAGGACTCATGGGGCACTTTGGAGTGGCTAAGACTCTGGATACACTTCGCAAACTTTTCTATTGGCCTAAAATGAGACAAGATGTGGAAAGGATTTGTGAAAGATGCATCACTTGAAAGAAGGCAAAATCTCGCCTCAAGCACATGGATTTTACACCCCACTTCCTATTCCAAACGAACATTGGGTAGACATTTCCATGGATTTTGTACTAGGCCTACCTCGAACTGAAAGTGGGAAAGACTCAATTTTTTTGCGGTAGATAGGTTCTCGAAAATGGCTCATTTTATCCCTTGTAATAAAATTGATGATGCTTCAAATGTTGCTAATTTTTTTAGGGAAGTCATTCAACTACATGGAATACCAAGGACAATCGTATCAAACCGAGATGCTAAATTCTTAAGTCATTTTTGGAGGACTTTGTGGAGCAAGATTGGAACCAAACTGTTATTTTCCACCACGTGTCACCCACAAACAGATGGCCATACTGAAGTGGTGAATCGAGTATTGTCTACATTATTGAGAGAGATCATTCGAAAGAATCTAAAAAATTAGGAAGAATGCTTGCCACACGTTGAGTTTGCTTACAACCGATCAACACATTCTGCCACTAAGCATTCACCATTTGAAGTCGTCTATGGGTTAAATCCTCTAACTCCGTTGGATTTAATTCCCCTACCTGTTAAACAACTTTTGAATGCAAATGGCAAGAAGAAAGCCGAGTTTGTGAAGAAATTGCATCAACAAGTACGAGAGAACGTTGTGAAAAAGGCCAACAAGGGACGTAAAGGAATCACATTTAAACTAGGAGGTTGGGTTTGGATCCACTTGCAAAAGGAAAGATTCCCTGTCCATAGGAAGTCAAAATTATTACCATGAGGACAATGCATATAAATTGGACCTCCCAGGTGAATATAATGTAAGTGCCACTTTTAATGTTTCTGACTTATCTCCTTATGATGTAGATGACGATTTAGGGACAAATCGCTTTCAAGAGGGAGGGAATGATGCAAGCACAATCGACAAAAGGTTAATTAGAGCTGCTTCGTGGACCTATCACTCATGCACGAGCCAAGAGATTCAATGATTCTGTCACCAATTTGATTGCTCATGTTTTAGAAACAAATATTGAGCCTTGTTCTTCACTTGAGCCATGCAACATTTTTCATGTTCACTTTAATGCATCAATGCATAATTAGTCTATTTTCTTATACATTCAGAGTGTATATTTTATTTTTCTACATATTTAATAAGATGTATTTCTTGCAAATTTAGTTGTTGCATTATTACATATTTATAGTTGCATGATTAGCTTGAATACACATCTAATTTATGTTGCAAATTAGTGTGTTATTTACTATGTCCTAAATGTTGGTTAATGTGTCTTGTAGGAGATGCATTGGAAGACAAAAGGTTGGAAGAGAAAAAAAACACAATAAAGGATTATGGCTTGTAATCTCAAAGGTCATGGAAATATTGAAGATGAAAAATTAATGACCCTATTCATATCAAGATGGCAAACCAAAGGCCATATTCACAATGAATCTATACAACAAAGTGTGTAAAGGGAGAATTGACATTCTAGCATGAATTGTTACGCATTCAATGTCATAGAAGATATAATGTAATCCCTTCAACTCATCTTTTCAGCTACCCTATGTCAATCATATAAATAGTATATATTGTAAAGCATTTGGACAAACCTTGAATTTGGATGAAAAATTATTTTGTGAGTTTTCAAACACCCTTTTTCTTTAAGAACTCTATCGACTTATCAAGCATAGTCTTGTGGCGTCAATCCTATTCTTTCTATACCGATTGGTTCCTAACTCTTCATAGTTAGAGGGTCGTGGTTCTTTGGATTAAAAGCAATATAAGATTCGGGTCAACACTCTTTCCATAGTGTTTGTTCTTTCTTCGTTTCTTAACCAAGTATTCAAAAATTTCCTTTACCATTCATCCACATCCACATCCACTTCAACATCATCTTTCATCCATCCAAATACCAAACTCTATAAATACCATCCAAATCCCTTCCCATAAAACCATTCCTTGTTATAGCCATCACCACCATCTTTAACTCAAATTTATCATTCTCAACACTCCGTCACATTGCTAATTTTATCTTTTGTATCCAACATCATACTTACTCAATTCACGTTCGGGAAAACAAGCAATATCGGTCTTTTCGAAACCGAAATCGTATCAAGAGGCCTTCTCTGTGTAAAAGTGCGGACGTTGGTTCGAAAGTCTACATTCTGCAAACCCTGGACTTGAGTTCTCAATCTATATACCTCTTTATTCTCTGTATATGGTTGAACTTTCTCATAAAGTGCGAACAAATGGTTGGTGGTCTGTCCAACAAATTATACTTAAAGTGCTCATGAGCAGTTCCATTAATAAAAGCATTTACTGTGAACTCATCTGTTACATCTTGGGTTTGCATTGTCGTCGCATATAATCTTTTCATGAAATCACTCAACGGTTTATCGGGCCTTTGATACAGAGACATCAAGTTCATTGGAAATTTCTTTAAGATTTTATTGGCCAAAACACGACTAATAAACTACTCTGTCAACTGGTCAAAATTTTGAATAGAATGTTGCGGCAAATAAAGGTACTAAGCCTGAGCAATATCCTTCAAAGTCATCAAAAATGCTCTACATTTGACTTGGTTTTATGTGTTAACTCCTTAAAAGATATACTTTTCATGCATATATTGCCATGCTATTGCTTGACTTTGAGTATATATTTGTGCATTTTTCCGGTAGATACATGCATTTGCATCTTGGAGTTAGGGAATGTACAATTTTCATTGCCAAAGTGAAGGGGTGTTTTCTTATTGTGGTAGGCAGGTTTGGCAGGATAGCAGCAAGTGCTGCCGGAAAGAGAAATGTCGAGAGCAGTTGGCAAAAAACAAGAAGGAGGAATGCCAAGCTTGGTTGGCAAAAGAAGTATGACTAATGCCCGGTCAGATAGCCATTAGTCAGAGTCGGATCAGCTGTAAAGTTTCCACAAGTTCTATATTTCATGCACATTCCATCTCATATTATTTTTGTTTTTTAGTGCATTTTAGGCATAATTAGGACCATGCATTGCATTTTACAGTATTTCTATACTTTGCCATGTTTTTAGTGATAATCTTTTATTAGGTGAAGAAAAGATATTGTTTTAACTTAGTTTTAGTTTCAGGGACTAGAAGCTGGCAGAGAGAAAGAGGAGCTAAGGACGTGATGCTGAGGCAGCAGACCTAGGAGCTGTACTAATGCAGTTCCGGATAGAGACAGCATCTGCCGAATAGCTGTCGCCGCCCAACCTGCCACCCAAGACACCAGACTATGGAGTTGGAGAACCGGAGTGCGATCTGTAGAACAGAAAATCTTGATTCTATCGATGTTGTCCTCTCAATTTTCCGACGTTTGTAGCAGCAGGTAGAGTCACCAAAGGAGAATCTTGAGATTACTTGCAGAGCAAGGCAACATGATAAAGTCCATATTCAACTCAAAGAAGTCAGAGTTTAAAGCCACATTTAATGTAAAAAGCTACTTTGAAGACTTCTACTCCAAGAAGGACTAGACCAAGCTAATGCCTATATATACCCATTGTAATTCTAGTTCAAAAAACGAGGGTTTTCCTTAGGCATAGTTTAGGTTTTTCTTGCCGCCGACATGTTCTAAATTTTTTATTGGGTTTGGGTTATGTTGTAATTAGTTGTGAGAACAGTTGTTTAGGATTTCAAGTTTGTTTTTGCAAATAAAATTACAAGGTTTACTTATTCCATGTTCTTCACAGTTTTCAATTAAGGCGAAAGATTAGTTGAATTCTATCCATTTGTTCGGTATCGAAAGAGTCAAACTCACGAAAGGAGTAAGTACGATTTTATCTATAGATGGTGCGATCAATCCGACCTAGACATAGGTTAAGGGTTTAAGGTGGCTAAAAGAGGACGAATCAACATTGCTATATTTTCACGATTCACGCTGCGACTGGTATTATCTGCAGTGGGCATCAATAGAACTCTGACTTAGACATAAGCAGAGTCACTTTCGAAGCGTTTTGCTGAGCCTTGTAGTTCTGCCGAGTTTGTCGTCGAGACACAGTTCCATTCCCCTGCCGAGGCAGTGAGAGGGTCTCAGCAGTTTACCTGCCATCCACCACTGAGGCAGCAGAGTCTGGCAGCGCAAAATGACTTGTCCTATTCAACGTAGTTTCACACTAAGCAGCAGCATAACCACTTCCCTCTCTATCAATCTGATCACTTCCTTTTCAATTAATTATGTTTTTATTTTACTTTCCTTCTTAAACAACCAACTTACTTGTGCATTTACTTTTCTTGTGCAGGAACAATAATTCGAATCAAGCTGTCCAATCCATGTGGGAGATGATATCTTTTATACTATAACTTGACAGGAGTGTGCACTTGCGCTCATAAACAGAGAACACCCAAAGGCTCTACAAGTTTTTGGCACCGTTGTCGGGGATCGGTAACATCGAAATTCGTCTTTAATTCCTGCACTTCTATTTCTTTACATTTTATTTTTATTTTTATTTTTAATCGAAAAAAAGAGAGAGAATTTTACGATTTCCTTTGCTGGTGTATGATCAGGGCAAACCCAAAAGGAGAAATCCTTTATTACGACGATATCGAACGAAGAGCAAGAGAGCTCAAGAAGGAAATCAGAATAGCCCTAGAGAAAACTAAAGAAGAAAAAGAAAAAGCAAAGGTAAAGGTAAACATGGAGAATGACAACCCTGCCAACAATGCTGTCAATGGCAGGGACGGGTAGCAAGACCCGCCGCCCAGAGAACAGCAAGTGCCGCCCAGGCAGCCACAGTGACATTACCTGAGATTGAGGCTGATCATTTCGAGCTAAAGCTCGTTATGTTTAACATGATCAACATGTTAGGGCAATTTGGAGGGACTGCCACAGAAGATGCTCGGCAGCACTTAAGAGGATTCCTGGACATCTGCAGAGCATTCAAAATACACAGTCCATCAAGACGTACTGAGGCTGAGATTATGAAACGCCCCGGTTTTGGGCTTAGAAGTTTTGGGCGTTGACCGGTTCGGTCAAAGTGCGGTTCGAATATATAAGAGTGAATTTAGGAAAACCTAGTTCGGGTTGCATTAAAAATATGGAAAAATGTTCTAAAATCATCTTTTAATATATATAAGTGAACTGTGAAATCAATTTTACAAAATGAGGTTTGGAAGGGTGACATTTTGGCTAGTGACCAAAATGTAATTTTTGAAAACTGTGTGATTGTTTTAAAAAGGATTGAAACTTTGAATCTTTAAGGAGCTATTTACCCAAAGGGAGTTTCTCCAGATTTTTCTAAGATATTTAATGTTTTAATTCTGATTTTAAACAAAAGGAAAAGTGGAGGGAAGTTATTTTCTAACTATTTTTTCCTAGAATCTCATTTTCCTTTTCTCTCATTTTCTCTCAAACCAAACACCTTTCTCCAGAGATTTCTCTTCTGATTTTGACACTAAAATCTCTCTTTTCAATCCTCTTTTGGTTGCTAATCATCTCATCAACAAAACCTCACCAATTGCCATTTGATTCTTCAAGCTTTTTGGTTCTAAAAGAGGAGAAACTCAAGTTTGGAGGTAAGAACGTCCTTCTCCTCTGAACTTCAAGTTCTTTACTGAAATTCCTAAGTTCTCAATCCTTAATTGATGATTTATAATGGTTTTTTTAAGTTGTGTAATGGATCTTGGCTTAAAATGCAAGATTTGATGATTTTGATGGATTTTCGTTGGATCTGTTAAAGCAGTGATTTGAGGTGTATTTTTTATGTTAAATGAATGTTAGATTGATTGGAAATTGAGTTTGAACTAATGCAATCCCGGATAGGTTGAATTTCCTAAGTTTAGCTTGTGATTCTTGGTTGTTTTTGGAGTGATCTTGTGGATCTGTTGTTGCTGGAGGTATAAGGATGTTGTTAGGTCCTTTTTAGATGTTAAATGATGTTTATGGATGCTTAGTTTTGATGGTTTATGGCTGGGCTTTGTTGAGGAGTTGTTTGGATGCATTTTCGGTTGTGTTTGGTGGCCGAAAATGGAGTGTGGATGAGAGCAGCGAGTTTAGGTGCTTTCATTGAAGCTATTAATGCATGATGATGCATTAATCTACTGTTTTGATGTGTTTAAAACAGGGGAGTCTTCTTTGGATCCAAGTGGTGGTGATCCGGAAGCTTGATTTTGTGTTTCGGCAAGAGGCGAAACGGAATCGGTGAGTGGATTTTGGTTTTCGGCTTTGAAACCAATGTTTTGGAGGTTTGGGAGCTTAGTCTAAGTCTAAACAACTTTGCTAAGCTCAAGAGTAAGTTTTCGGAAAAACTCTCTTGTTGAGGAACCATGTGATGGTTGGGTGCAATGTGTTTGTTGCATGTTTAAATTCTGTTTTTAAAGCATATCTAGCATGTTTGTTGCTGAGATTATAAGCCATGTGTTTAAGGAAGCTCAAGGTTAGAGTTCCTTGTTTTTGAACATTGTTTTAAATGTGGTTAATGCTTAAAGTTGCATGATGTTTATGGCTTGGTTAAATGCTTTAAAACAGTGGATTATTGATGATAAATGATGTATATTGGCAAGTGATGTTTTGAAAAGGTTAAGGTCACTAAGGTGGTTAAAAGTCCTTGAATGAGCCTTGTTTACTTAAGAACATCAAGGTGGTTAAAAGTTCTTGGATGATTCTTGTTACGGACACAAAGGTGTTTAAAAGTCCTTGTGTGGTCCTTTCCAAGGTGTTTAAAAGTCCTTGGGGCCAAGGTGTTTAAAAGTCCTTGGGGTGATTCATGTCATGGTGTTTAAAAGTCCATGGGCCAAGGTGTTTAAAAGTCCTTGGGGTCAAGGTGTTTAAAAGTCCTTGAGGTGAAACTTGTTAAGGACACAAAGGTGTTTAAAAGTCCTTGTGTGGTCCTTGCCATGGTGTTTAAAAGTCCATGGGCCATGGTGTTTAAAAGTCCATGGGGATAAGATCACAATGGTGTTTAAAAGTCCATGTGTGGGTCTTATGTTGATCTTGTTAAAAGATGGTAATTATCACTTGTGGCCAATATGACATGTTATGATATGAAGCATGAAATGCTTGTTTAATATTGCTTGTGAGCATGTTAAAGTGTATTTTGAAGTATGACTTGTAAAGTGTTTTATAAATGCATTATTGTGTGGTTTTAAGGAGCATTCCTCACTAAGCTTTTGCTTACGCTCTCTCTCTTTTCTTAAACCAATAATGCAGAGCATTAAGGTGCATTGAGGGCAGCAAGGAAGGCAAGCAATCAAGTGAAAGCTAAGCTCAAGTATGGGAAGGTTTTCTTAAACACCTTTAGCTTTTGGCATTTGGCAATGGGGAACCTATGTGGATGTTTTGGGAGATGTTTTGAACTCCTTAAGTTTGTTTAATGTTGATGTTAATGTTGGTTTATGTAATTGGCCATTATGTGTTGGTTTGGAGGTTTTAGTGCATGAATGGTTTGCTTGTGTAGGAAGCATGCCTTTAGATTTGGGGCTTTCCATATGTGATGATATAATGATAATTGGTTGATGCAAATATGTCTCTTGTATGTTGTATGAGTTGCTGGTAAAGTTTGATAGCAATTGGAGCATGATTGGTTGGTAAATTGTGTGTTTAAGCAAGCATTTTTCTGCAATCTGTGCAGGCCGTATCGGAACAGTAGCCACCGTTTCGGAACAGGCGCCTTGTAGCAACCCAGGCGTCCGAAACGGGAGACACCGTTCCGAAACGGAAAGGCCACTACCAGCCCTCGTTTCGGTACGCGTTGCGGAACGGCCCCGCGTTTCGAAACAGGTTCTCCCTGTTTCGGAACACCTGACCGTTGGGGGCTGACATTGGCAGTTATATGTTTCAAAATGTTTGCATTTTGGTCCTGAAACTTGTTTGTGCAATTGTGTGAGTTTGGGATGTCCGTTTGAGCTGAAATTTGGCCGAGATACATGAAACATGATTAATTTCAAGTTGGTAACTTTAATTTGGGTGAAGTCCTTGTATTTATCAGAATTTACTTTTTGGTCCGTAAAGTTGTAAATTGTTCAATTGGGTCCCTGTTTGATCTCTGATGTTTATGATCTTTGAGTATGTTGTTTGAATGATCATAACTAGGGTTAATGTGCATCTAGACAAGTTTAAAAAGAAAAAAAAGGGTCGTTAATCAAGGTTGACTTTCGGGTTGACTTTGGTTTTCCCCGTGTGACTTTCTTAATTCGGGTCAACCGTCTAGGCCGGGTTAAGGGGGTTACAGATTATTTCCCTATTCACTAAGGGATAGGGCAAAACAATGGTATAACAACCAGCCAGCATGGTCGTTCAACACATGGACAGAGCTGTGTAAGTTCTTTCTAGACCGTTTCAGCCCATTCAATATAACAGACAGACTGCGAAACAAAATAGCAGTCTTCTGACAAGGGGATGACAAGCCGATGTATGAAGAATGGGAGCGGTGCCAACAGATGCTGAACAATTGTCTGGTACATGGTTTCCCGGCTTGGACACAAGTATCAATGTTCTATAACGGGATGAAGTACCCAACACGGATGATGATTGATGCCTCAGCCAATGGAATCATCCTCGACAGACCACCAGAGGAGGCACTGCGGATCCTGAACCAAGCCGCCAAGAACGATTACAAGTACCCAAGAGCCCGTCGAGGCGGCGTTAGGCGGCTAGCTGCTGTGAATGAAGTACAAGCCTCAGAATCTGTCATTGCCCACCTTGACAAGCTGACTGGGCAAGTCTATGAGGCCAAGGTTGTGGATCCGTTTTGTGATGAGTGTGGGGGCAACCACGATTTCTCTAAGTGCACCGCATCTGCCAACTTTATGGGAGGATACGAGAGGAACATCATGCCTGCCCAGAACACCTACAACCCTGGATGGAAGAACCATCCTAACTTCTCCTGGAGCAACCCAAAGACTGTTGCAAACTCACAACAGCAACAGGGAGGCTACCAACAAAACCTGTCCAGACAGCAGGCTCAACAGCCGCAAAACAAAAATTCACTAGAAGCAACTCTTCATACTTTTATGTCTAAAACTAGTGATTTTATTGTTCGCACTAATAAATTTATTGATAGAACTGAGTCTTTTATGGACAGGTAGGAGATGAAGATAAACAACTAGGAGGCTGCTATAAAGAACTTGGAGACCCAATTTGGGCAGTTCACGGAGATTTTTAGCAGCAGAACAATGAGAGCAGCATCCAGAAGCACAGAGGCAGCAGCCAAGTCCACTTATGAGCAATGCAAAGCCATATATACCAGAAGTGGGAAGCAGTTGGATAAACATAGGGTAGAAAAGCAACTAGAAACACAGCCAGCACAAAAAAGAACAGCCTGCCGCGGAAGCATCAACACTAGCCGCCCAGTAGTTGAACCTGACAACAGTCCTGAAGCAGATGATCCTTCATAGATAAAGTTCCCATGCAAAGAACGTATAGAGGACATCCGTCTGCCAGCACCTTTCCCCCAAAGGATTAAGCAACATAAGCAAGATCACCAGTTCAGGAGATTCCTGGATATTCTAAAGAAGGTGCACATAAACGTCCCTCTAATAGAAGCCATTCAGAATATGCCCAACTATACTAAACACCTCAGGGACATGGTTTCTAAAAAAAGAGGATTGTGGAGCTCGAAAAAGTTACTGTAATAGAGGAATGCATGGCAATGCTGCAAAACAAACTGTCGCCCAAGCAAACAGACTCGAGCAGCTTTGTTATCCCATGTAGGATAGGCACCAAGCACGAAACAAAAGCCCTGTGCGACTTGGGAGCTAGCATCAACTTAATGCCTAAGGCAGTCTTCGATAAATTAGGAATTGGGCCAGCCAAACCTACCTCCGTCATGCTGAAACTTGCCGATCATTCTTTTGTACAACCGGAGGGAAAGATCGAAGACATCCTAGTGAAAGTGGGCAAGCTTATTCTTCCAACTGACTTCCTCATCCTAGACTGTGAGGCCGATGAAAAAGCCCCTATCATCCTTGGGCGACCATTCTTGGCCACGGGCAGAACATTAATAGATGTGGAACATGGGTAGCTAGCCATGAGGGTAGACAACTAGAGCATAAAGTTAAATGTGCTACAACCCCCATGAAAAGAAAAGAAAGGATGCCCAAATGCCAAGGCCGTCAAAATCAGCAAAGAGACAGGCCAAGGCATCAGCTATCACGACAGACCCAAGGGCAGGCTGAAAGACCCAGCAGCACATCACCTGAAGGAACAAGAGGACCCCCAGGAGGGAAGGACAAGCCAAACTACCTTAGGAAGTGGTTATGTCTGGGAGATGCACCCAATTGCACTCCCAACATAACTTATTTTTTTTTTACTTTTTTATTTTTATTTTATGCATTAGAAATAGGGTTTAATTTATTGAAATTTATTTTATTAGGATTAGAATAATTTCAACATTTTTAATTTTTAGAATTTATTTTTAATATTTAATTATCTTTATTTAGTATTTCAGGATTAGGAATAAAAGAGTCGGATCAAGAAGAAGGCCCAGCAAGGAGCTCGCCCACCATCCCGCCAAGACAACCCAGGGTAGCCCAACGCAAAAAACACGTAATGGCTAGTTAACCGCTAATGGCTAGCTGCCAACGGCTACAAAAGTAACGGGCAGAAATCTCGTAACGTGCACGAGACAAGTGAATCGTTAGACATTTAATGCCGCCACGGCACCGCTCGACAACCTCTATTTAAACCCTTTTCACCCCATTCATTCACTTTACCTTCACCTTCTTACTATCTTATTCTTGTATCCGCTGCTCTCACAATATTTTTTTTCAAGTTTCAGTAAACTTCAACCGTCTCACATGGCTTCAACATTGACACCCAAACCCACCTTCTAACACTTCTTCTCCCGCGAAGACGAAAAGAGATACCAAACACAGTTCGCCAAACAAGTCATATGGGAGGAGCAAGGCTTTCACTATACAAGGCAAACATCAGATCTCGACCTAGAACCAAATATGGTCGAAACCATCCATATCAAGGGATGGGAAATATTCGCACGGCAGCCGGAGATTGTTGGGTCACGTCAGCACGCCCCGTGGCGCAGCGGAAAAATTGATCCGACGTAATCCAGCCAGGATCTATGTACATGAACGAATCTGGGGTGAAAAGATGAAGAGTTACCTTTTAAAACTCTGGAAACTGGAAAACCGACGGTATGTCGGAATAATTACGTCAAGTAAAACCGGAATCGTCACAGGTTCGCAACGACCTCTACGGAGTCCACCCGAACAAAACGAACAAAGTTTCCGCCTCCCTAACACTAAGGGTTCGATAGGTTTGAACACCTTCCAGGGAGAAGTCGAAATCCCTCCAGTGATTCCTGAGGGAGTCTGAAATCGATCATGAGTTCAACCGGAACTTGCAATCGAGCAAGGGAACCTTCAGGGATTTGCTAGGGGGCAAGTAGAACACCAGAAAAATATCGAACAGCTTCTCAGAGAGCTTTCTGGGATATGTCGAATTCCAGTGGGGAATCCCTAGGGGTGTTGTCGAAATCTTCAAGAGGAGGAAGAGGGATGATTTGGTTGCTAGCCCTTGTCCCTTTAAATAGTATTCAGAGACTTAATTCTAGTTGAATTCCTTAAATCCAAGTTCAACCAAAATTCATAGAATCTAATTCTACTTGAAATTGGTTTATATTAAATATACATTATATTTAATAATATTAAATGAAATATATAAATTTAATTATGTAGAATCTTATTCTACATAAAACATGGATTTAAATATACATTATATTTAATCTAAATATATATATATTTATTATATAGAATCTCATTCTATCTTTACTTGGATTTAAATATATATTTTTAATTATGTAGAATCTAATTCTACATAAACTTGGAATTAAATATACATTATATAAATTCCAAATATATATTTAAATTTCTAGAATCTTATTCAATGATATTTAAGTCTCTAAATATTTTCTATACTCTAAATAATATCTGATAAATACAATATTTATACAATATTATTCTCATTTAAGGGAGTTGCCGATTTCCCCTATCCCATAGGGGATTTTCGGCAACCTCCCTAAAATAGGGAGTATGGTTTCCAATTTTTTTGTTCGTTTCATTCAAAGGGTGTGACCCTTGTAGGTTCATGCAACGTTAGCAGCAAAATTAGAACTGTTCTAATTTTACAAACAATGAGTGGCATCTAGCAATACACCATTGCTACCTAAGTTGCATGAAGTCATGGTTTGACTTTCCTAATTCCTGAATAAACTTCCTTTATGTATTTCATCTTTTTGTCCTTTATATCTTAGATGAACACAAGTCATGGGATAGTCACACTTGCGTTGTCCATCTAGTGTTTCTTGATGTCTTGAGTAGATTATGATAAACGAGTCTCTATGATATCTCATATCGTAATATTCGAGCATGGCCATGCATTTTCTAATCTCACTCAATCAAGTGGCCGAAGATATTTCTCCCATTATGTAGGAGGGACAAATCCTTTCTTGATCAACCATATTTCACTACATAGGTCATCACGTATCCAATCATCAGTCTTTATAATGTAGTCAGTTACGACACACGTTTGACTATGTCAAAATACGTAAATCTTTATGTTGATCTCAAGTCTGAGGATTATACATATGTTTATCATGAGCAATGTTGTGACTGTCACATAATTACCCAAGAAACATGCTCATCGCGGGTCAATCCAGTATGTTGTTCTCTAACAAATACTTATGTGTTGATTTTGACATCTCTATGTCAATGACAACGCTTGTCATCAATCACATATTAGTCTTTATATATTATCATTGTCTATACCCATAATAATATTCGACTAAGGATCCTATTTAACAATAATCGTATTATTGTATGGACATTATTATCCAATGGTTAGTTTGATGCACAGAAACATACCAAATGATAATAACGGCAATGCCATTACTTGATAAATCTAGTAAAATAGTATGTCTATTCAATCATCATATGATTGGTCTTTGGGCATACTCCAACAGAGATAGCCAACATCACCATGATCAGGGAGTTCTATGCCCACCATCCCCGCCCTAAGATGTCGTTTGTGTTCGGCCGAGGGGAACCTGTCAAGATCAACGCCGCCGTAATTAACAGTTTCTATGGCCTCGATATGAACGAAAACCCTCACGAGGAGTGGAGGCAGTCACTGACGGCTGCCGATTATGAGAAACTCAAGGCCAAGCTGTACAAGCCCAACACACCCTGGTTGGCAGGAAAGCATAGAGGATCTGTCCTGTTGGAGTATGCCCAAAGACCAATCATATGATGATTGAATAGATATACTATTTTACTAGATTTATCAAGTAATGGAATTGCCGTTATTATCATTTGGTATGTTTTTGTGCATCAAACTAACCATTGGATAATAATGTCCATACAATAATACGATTATTGTTAAATAGGATCCTTAGTCGAATATTATTACGGGTATGGACAGTGATAATATATAAAGACTAATATGTGGTTGATGACAAGCGTTGTCATTGACATAGAGATGTCAAAATCAACACATAAGTATTTGTTAGAGAACAACATACTGGATTGACCCGCTATGAGCATGTTTCTTGGGTAATTATGTGACAGTCACAACATTGCTCATGATAAACATATGTATAATCCTCAGACTTGAGATCAACATGATTTCAACATAAAGATTTATGTATTTTGACATAGCCAAATGTGTGTCGTAACTGACTACATTATAAAGACTGATGATTGGATACGTGATGGCCTATGTAGTGAAATATGGTTGATCAAGAAAGGATTTGTCCATCCTACATAATGGGAGAAATATCTTCGGCCACTTGATTGAGTGAGATTAGAAAATGCATGCCCATGCTCGAATATTATGATATGAGATATCATAGAGATTCGTTTATCGTAATCTACTCAAGACATCAAGAAACACTAAATGGACAACGCAAGTGTAACTAACCCATGACTTGTGTTCATCTAAGATATAAAGGACAAAAGGATAAAATACATAAAGGACGTTTATTCAGGAATTAGGAAAGTCAAACCATGACTTCATGCAACTTAGGTAGCAATGATGTATTGCTAGATGCCACTCATTGTTTGTAAAATTAGAACAGTTCTAATTTTGCTGCTAACGTTGCATGAACCTACAATGGTCACACCCTTCGAATGAAACGAACAAAAAAAATTGGAAACCATACTCCCTATTTTAGGGAGGTTGCCGAAAATCCCCTATGGGATAGGGGAAATCGGCAACTCCTTAAATGAGAATAATATTGGATAAATATTATATTTATCAAATATTATTTAGAGTATGGAAAATTTTTAGAGACTTAAATATTATAGAATAAGATTCTAGAAATTTAAATATATATTTGGAATTTATATAATGTATATTTAATTCCAAGTTTATGTAGAATTAGATTCTACATAATTAAAAATATGTATTTAAATATATTTAAATCCAAGTAAAGATAGAATGAGATTCTATATAATAAAAATATATATTTTTGGATTAAATATAATGTATATTTAAATCCAAGTTTTATGTAGAATAAGATTCTACATAATTAAATATATATATTTCATTTAATATTATTAAATATAATGTATATTTAATATAAACCAATTTCAAGTAGAATTAGATTCTATGAATTTTGGTTGAACTTGGATTTAAGGTATTCAACTAGAATTAAGTCTCTGAATACTATTTAAAGGGACAAGGGCTAGCAACCAAATCATCCCTATTCCTCCTTGCAAATTTCGACATATCCCTGGGAATTCCCCTCTAGAATTTTCGACAAGTCCCAGATTTCTTCTAAGAAGTTGTTCGATATTTTTCTGGTGTTACTCTTGCCCCCTGGAAAATTCCTGGAGATTTCCTAGTTCGAATCCAAGTCCCGGTAGAACCCCTGGTCGATTTTAGACTCCCTCAGGAATCCCTGGAGGGATTTCAACTTCTCCCTGGAAGGTGTTCAAACTTGTCGATATTTATCCCTAAGTGTTAGGGAGGCAGAAACTTTGTTCGTTTTATTCGGGTGGACTCCGTAGAGGTCGTTGCGAACCTGTGACGATTCCGGTTTTACTTGACGTGGTTATTCCGACATACCGTCGGTTTTCCAGTTTCCAGAGTTTTAAAAGGTAACTCTTCATCTTTTCACCCTGGATTCGTTCCTGTACATGGATCCTGGCTGGGTTACGTCGGATTAATTTTTCCGCTGCGCCACGGGGCGTGCCAACGTGTCCCAACAGTGGTGTCAGAGCCACTTGTATCATACGAATTCGGACTTAAATTCTTGGGTGATGTTTATGTATGAGATGCATGCTGTTTGATTCGATTTAGATATTTATCGTTTATCGTATCACACCTAATAAAGACTTATTTCGATTATCACTGAATGATTAAGAGTTAATCATAACTATGTTAGGTTGCTTCAATGTTAAATGTTAACATGTTGAGACTAATAGTTAGTCTAGAGAACAAGTAGTTGTTCGTAGTTTCATAGATTTATGAAATCTCTGAAAGGGCTTCTAATTTGATAAAAGTTATCAAACTATCTTTCACGGTGAATCCATAAGAGTTATGGTTAGAGGTTATGAAAAATGCATGTCTAGGATTGACATCATCAAAGACCTGGTACTTAAGTGTGCCTAGTGCGCCACCTCTCTTTCATGTTGACCTACCTGGTGCATATGTTCGTTAACGCAAATGGTTTATGAAACCTCGTGATCCTTCTTTGGCCCATGAACCGCAACATAGGGATAATCAGTTTAAAACTTCGTAAAAACGTCGTTACTTTGTTCGCACGATGTTTGAAATGCATGTTAGATTGCACGGTGTTTGTTTTGCATGGTTATAGCCCATAGCCTTTATAGTTTTGGTTTTTATAAATACGGCCTGCGTGTCGTGCCTTTCTCTATCTTCTATTGTACTTCTCTTCTGATCTCACTCCCTCTCATGTAACGCGAGTTTTTGAAAATTGTAAATACTCATGGAGATAAGGCAAGGACCAAGGAAGCAGCGTGGTGGGCCTTCCCTGGTGGACCGGGCGTTTCAGAAGCAGATTCTATCTTCAGTAGAACGGTCCTTCCATTGGCTTGGGATGGGTCGCCTTAGGTTAAGAAGGGCTATAATCATTGCATATTTATTTACCGCTTATATTTACCTTGTATGTGATGCAATGGATGTTTTATAAGCATGATTAAACATAGTTCTATTGATAGGATCAATGTTAAAATGATGAGATAATTAAGTAAATCCCTCACTATAATTCTAAGTTTGTTTTAACCATCCAATATTTACCCTCGTTAAAGCTTCGATCGATATATTGCGACCTTTGCCAAAGCAATGTCACATTTATCTATCTTAGTTAAACACGAAGAATAATCTAGTGATATTCACCGGTTGAGATATTGGTATTGACTTAGCTGGGTTGTTCTAATAAGATTAGAAAACCTAGTGGTTAAAAGTTTTGGTTAATCATAAGATGATTTAAAGAACAAGAGTTGTTCGCCAAAAGATGAGGAATTACATGAGATGTAATTAGTAAGGTGTTACTTACCTAAATAACCATTTCCTAAAGACTGGCCAAAGCTGATTTAGGAATGGTGAAATACGGATCCTCACTCACTAGAAAAATTATCGAAACATTTTTCTGAAATTAAAACTAGAGGGTTTTTAATTTTGAAGAAAATAGTTGGAGTAAATTTATAGTAAAGACCTATCTATAAATTTTAAAATTTAGTAAAACTTATGTAGCATATTTTCTTTGTTGTAGAATTACTGGCAAATTATACTCTATCTCTGCGATCTATCCTTGAGAAGGATAAGCTCAATGGCATAAACTTCCTTGACTGGTTCCGCAATTTGAGAATTGTTCTCAAACAGGAAAAGAAGGAATATGTCATTGAAGAACATGTTCCTGATGAACCGGTTGGCACTGCTTCCAGAGCTGACAAAGACAAGTTTAAGAAACACATGGACGACATGCTGGATGTCGGTTGTCTTATGCTTGCCTTCATGACCCCTGAGCTTCAGAAGCAACATGAGGACATGGTATCTTATGATATGATTCAAAATCTCAAGGAGATGTATGAAGGGCAAGCTCGTCAAGAGAGGTACGAGACCTCTAAAGCTCTGTTTCAATGCAAGATGAGTGAGGGATCTCCCGTAGGAGCTCACGTCATCAAAATGATGGGCTACATCCAAACGTTGGAGAAGCTCGGCTTTCCGCTGAAAGACGAATTAGCTACTGATGTCATCCTGCAATTGTTGCCGGATAGTTTCAATTAGTTCATCCTTAATTTCAATATGAATGAAATTAATAAGACGCTGCCACAGTTGCTCGGCATGTTGAGAACTGCTAAAATCAACCTGAAGAAGGTAGGACCTAAACCTGTTCTGATGGTCCGCAAGGGCAAGAAGAAAGGTAAATCGGCAGCAAAGTCTAAAGGTGATGGTAAGACCAAAACCGATGGAAAGGAGGCATTGAAACCTAAGAAGGGAATCAAGAAGGATGGAAAATGTTTCCATTGCGGCAAGACCGGACATTGGAAGAGAAACTGCCCCACACACCTACAAAAAGTCAAGAAAGTAAAAACGAGTGAGGCATCAACCTCAGAGGCTTCTAAAGAGAAGGCATCAGAATAGACATGGACTTGCGAATGGAAATAAAGCAAGAGTTGCTACATCATCCATTAGGACAGGTGTTTTTGCTTAAATAGAATTGTTTTAGTTTTTAAGATTATTATTTTGTGCCTAAGTTTTAGTTATCTTGTAAGGACAAGATATTTTAATTTTGAGATTATTTAAATAAATGTTATTCTTTTAATCTCTTATGGCACAACGAATCAATGATCTTTAAACTAATCAAATCAATAATATTTATAAGATAAATAGAACAAATGACTAATCTCAAACTCATAAAAAGTATTAAGGTAATTTGATGAGATCAAATTCAAGAATATTTAAAGTTTGATGAACTTTCAAAGAATATGGGATTGTCCCATAATTAAATCCCACAAATGGAACGAAAAGTCTTTGAAAGAGAATCAAATATGTTAGGCATGTTTTGATTCAGAACAAGTCATTTTCGACTTCTTTACACACTAGAAAAACAACTCTCATACTTAATCGTGTTTTTTTTCGAAACGTCATATAAGATATGGACTAAGAATTGTTCTAGAATACCTTTGAAGTTTTAAGGTTACTTACATGTTAAAATGTTTACAAAGTTCGAACCTTAAAAACTCCATTTGTTGTTTATCCTAACGAGAACAAAGCGTTTGTTTCTCAAACGAGAGTTTATCTTGAAAGAGATTAATTCTCACAAAGGGATATTATTTCTTCAACTTTAACGAGAACAAAATATTTTTTGCTCAAACGATAGTTTATCTCGAAAGAGAATACTTATCACTAAGGGATTTCATTTTTCAACGAGAACAAAATGTTTGTTGCTCAAACGAGAGTTTCTCTCGAAAGAGATTACCTCTCACAAAAGGAAAAATGGAATTTGGAATGTGAAGAAATTTTAGACAACAAATTTATGAACTAAAGATTGAGAATGTTCCACAAATGATCAAGGAACATTGGAACAAAACACAACCATTGTGTTGATCCTTAAGAGAATACCATATACTTGAGAAATATGGATTTCTCACTATCCGTACATGGAAACACTCTTCTTTTCGGATCAAGATAAAGACTAGGTCTTATCAGAAAGCAATGGTGAGCCCAAAATTCGAGAAATGGCTAAGAGCCATGAGATATGAGATGGAATCATGTCTAAAACCAGGTATAGACTTTGGTTACCTAAAAGGGTAAAACCTAAGAGGTATGGATGAATTTTTCAAAAAGGAAAAACCGACATGGATGATAAAACATACGAAGGATGATTCGTCGCTAAAAGTTTTCGACAAACTTCATAGTATAGACTATGATAAAGCATCTTCCTTGTAGCTATGTTTAATCCATCTTAATCTCACTTGCAAGTAGTTACATACGATGATTATGGAATCAAATAAAGGAATGTCAAAACCACTTTCCTAAGGGAAAACTTGAAACGGATGTGTACATGACACATCCAGAAGGTTTTTGTCACTCCAGTAAACACTTGGAAGGTATGTAAGCTACAAAGGTCTATTCGTAGACTAAGGCAAGCTTCTCGAAGTTGGGATATTCGTTTCAGAAGATACAATCAAAAGGTTTGGTTTATCTAGAAACAAAGGGGAGTCTTGTCTTCAAAAGAGCTAGTGGGAGCATTGTTACTTTCCTAAATATTGTATGTAGATGACATACTCATCAAAAGGAACTAAAGATCGCAATCCGTTTTGCATTAATAAAAGATACTGCGACTTAGCAACATGAGATAGTATCTAACTCTACAACATAGGCTGAATGTATTACAGTCGACATAGCAACAAAGAAAGATGTTTGGATCTAAAGGGTTCACTTCTGAACTAAGGGTTGTTCCCAGCATATTAGATGCGACATAACTCTGTTATGATGGAACCTTTGCGTAAGCAAATAAAACCCAGATCTCATCAATAAATCCAAACATATTCTAAAGTGCTTACATCTTGGAGATGTGAAAGTATGCAACATACGCACAAAGTTGATAACTTTGTCAACTCCCTGAAAAAGCTTTTGACACAGCATAAGCATGTCGGTTTCACTAAGCCATATCGTATTAGATACGAGAATGATTGGTCTTAGTGCCAGTGGGAGATTGTTGGAGTATGCCCAAAGACCAATCATATGATGATTGAATAGACATACTATTTTACTGGATTTATCAAGTAATGGCATTGTCGTTATTATCCTTTGGTATGTTTCTGTGCATCAAACTAACCATTGGATAATAATGTCCATACAATAATACGATTATTGTTAAATAGGATCCTTAGTCGAATATTATTACGGGTATGGACAGTGATAATATATAAAGACTAATATGTGGTTGATGACAAGCATTGTCATTGACATAGAGATGTCAAAATCAACACATAAGTATTTGTTAGAGAACAACATACTGGATTGACCCGCTATGAGCATGTTTCTTGGGTAATTATGTGACAGTCACAACATTGCTCATGATAAACATATGTATAATCCTCAGACTTGAGATCAACATGATTTCAACATAAAGATTTACGTATTTTGACATAGTCAAACGTGTGTCGTAATTGACTACATTATAAAGACTAATGATTGGATACGTGATGACGTATGTAGTGAAATATGGTTGATCAAGAAAGGATTTGTCCCTCCTACATAATGGGAGAAATATCTTCGGCCACTTAATTGAGTGAGATTAGAAAATGCATGGCCATGCTCGAATATTATGATATGAGATATCATAGAGATTCGTTTATCATAATCTACTCAAGACATCAAGAAACACTAGATGGACAACGCAAGTGTGACTAACCCATGACTTGTGTTCATCTAAGATATAAAGGACAAAAGGATGAAATACATAAAGGAAGTTTATTCAGGAATTAGGAAAGTCAAACCATGACTTCATGCAACTTAGGTAGCAATGATGTATTGCTAGATGCCACTCATTGTTTGTAAAATTAGAACAGTTCTAATTTTGCTGCTAACGTTGCATGAACCTACAAGGGTCACACCCTTCGAATGAAACGAACAAAAAAATTGGAAACCATACTCCCTATTTTAGGGAGGTTGCCGAAATCCCTTATGGGATAGGGGAAATCGGCAACTCCTTAAATGAGAATAATATTGGATAAATATTATATTTATCAAATATTATTTAGAGTTTGGAAAATATTTAGAGACTTAAATATTTTAGAATAAGATTCTAGAAATTTAAATATATATTTGGAATTTATATAATGTATATTTAATTCCAAGTTTATGTAGAATTAGATTCTACATAATTAAAAATATGTATTTAAATATATTTAAATCCAAGTAAAGATAGAATGAGATTCTATATAATAAAAATATATATCTTTAGATTAAATATAATGTATATTTAAATCCGTGTTTTATGTAGAATAAGATTCTACATAATTAAATATATATATATATATATATTCATTTAATATTATTAAATATAATGTATATTTAATATAAACCAATTTCAAGTAGAATTAGATTCTATGAATTTTGGTTGAACTTGGATTTAAGGTATTCAACTAGAATTAAGTGTCTGAATACTATTTAAAGGGACAAGGGCTAGCAACCAAATCATCCCTATTCCTCCTTGCAAATTTCGACATATCCCTGGGAATTCCCCTCTGGAATTTTCGACAAGTCCCAGATTTCTTCTGAGAAGCTGTTCGATATTTTTCTGGTGTTCCTCCTACCCCCTGGCAAATTCCTGGCGATTTCCTACTTCGAATCCAAGTCCCGGTAGAACCCCTGGTCGATTTCAGACTCCCTCAGGAATCCCTGGAGGGATTTCTACTTCTCCTTGGAAGGTGTTCAAACTTGTCGAAATTTATCCCTAAGTGTTAGGGAGGCGGAAAATTTGTTCGTTTTGTTCGGGTGGACTCTGTAGAGGTTGTTGCGAACCTGTGATGATTCCGGTTTTACTTGACGTGTTTATTCCGACATACCGTCGTTTTTCAGTTTCCAGAGTTTTAAAAGGTAACTCTTCATCTTTTCACCCCGGATTCGTTCCTGTACATGGATCCTGGCTGGATTACGTCAGATTAATTTTTCCGCTGCACCACGGGGTGTGCTGACGTGTCCCAACATGTCCAACGCCACCACTTGCTGCCCGAGGCTATGCTATGGAACACATTTATCAAGAGGCGTCTGCCTCCCACCTCCCACAATTCTACTGTCGATCGGCCGCGCCTCGCCTTAATCCACAACATCATGATGAACCGGCCCATCAATGTCGGGGAGATTATATACAAGGAGATCCACACCTGCTTCCGGAAGATGAAAGGCAGGTTGTACTTTCCGTCACTCATCACCGGCCTTTGCGGCAACTTCAATGTCCTGACTGACCCCAAATATGAGGTGACGACAACAAAGGAGGGGTGGACCAGAAAAGTCTGCCTGCAAATGATGCAGGCCTAGGAGACAGAGCCCATAACGCCCAGTCAGTCATCTGCCGCCCAGCCTGACACTCCAGCCACCCCCGGCAGTACTGAAGCTGCCCCAGCCAGTGAAGTCCTCACGCTGCTGCACACCCTTATCGACAACAACAAGCGGATCGAACAGCAGCAGCTGAATTTCATAAAATATGTGGGGGGAGGTCCAAGAAGCCTTTGTTGCTTATTTCCTGGAGAATTATCCCGATGATGGCCCCACCTTACCACCTTACCCGGCAGACTTAGCTACCCCTACTGCCCCAGAACAAGGAACGCCATCAGCCGCCGCTGCCCGCCACGCCGCCTTCTAGAGACAGATGTCGTCTCCGACGCACTACCCGTCATACTCAGCCACCTCGCTTCCAACACAGTGGCAGACTCCCCCGAGAGGCATCAGCAACACCATTCACCTCCCTGCACGGTGAAAATAGTGGCAAACACTTCCTCATCATAGGAGATTGAGCAGCAGCCACCCGCACCAATAATAGCAGCAGCAGTAACAACAGCCATCCCAACAGTAGTCGACCCTCTGACAGCACCAACGGAGGAAGGAACCGGGAAGAGGAAGTGGCACATCATAACCGTCGAGCCAGTGGACGACGACACAGAGTTAGAAGAGAGTGAAGCACCTCCTGTCGCTCCCCTTGCCGAACCTCAAGAAGAGCCCCGTCCCACGCCAAAGAGAGTCCAGCCGCCGCGGACAGCCAAGATCTCCCATGCCAAGTCTGCCGCCCGAAAATCTGCCAGCCGCCGCCTAATCATCCAAACATCCTCCTCCTCCTGAGCAGCAAAGACTCAAGCCTCCTCTCAACCCTCAGCCAATTTCTAGGTTTTTTTCTTTCTCTTTCTCTTTTCTTTATTTTATTTTTCTATTTTTTATATATCACTTGTATTTCTGTTTTTAGTTTTTATGTTATTATTTTGTGCATTGAGGGCAATGCCCATCTCGAGTTTGGGGGAATAGCTCTCGCATCTTTTTGTCTAGGCATACTTAGTAGCATATATGTTTCATTATACTTGCCTTAATATTAATTGGAACAGAAAATTTTGTTATATAACTTGTGCCTGTGATAGTTAGCCGATTACTTATTTTCGCACCAATAAATAAATTAAACTTAATATGTGAAAAGCATGCAAAATGACTTAGAATTTTTTTTATATTTTGCCGAAACTATAAAAACACTTATGTTACTTGCTGAATTTGCTAGATTATCTAATGAACACCGCCTGTATTATTTTTAGAATTCTTTACAATGTTCTAACAGTGGTTGCAGGTAACTGTCAAGGCAGAAAATAGAGACAGAAAAAATATACAGCACTGCCACGGCATCCGAGAGAAAAACAAAGAAACATTGATGTTTTACCCTAGAGGTGCCCGCAACAGGCTCTAGGAAGAATCATGTGCGAGGACACTCCACTGCTATCAAAGTCCATGAATCTGAAAATTTTGAAGTGACGGACAAATTAGCATGAGTGAATGAAACTCTTCACGGGATGACTCTACTCCATGGGTTCGAGGTTTTGTAAATTGCTCCTATCTTAATTTAAGACCTAGAATAGTAGTTGTGATAAGTTGAAGCCCTCATTGCCATGATTAAAATTGTGTTTAACTGTGTTGTCTCGGTAGCAACCTTATATATCATAAAAGCGTCTTTGTTTATCTAGTTATTTTGCATATTCAGCCTGTACACAATCCTGCACACACTGCACTAGCATTAGAAATTAATTCTGAGTTATTTTCTTGCTAAGTTCCCTTCACTAATCTAATATAGGTGTCACGGCCTTGAGGTACGAAATTAAGTTAAAATAAATTTCTTTTTGGTTAATATAAGGGCAAGTATGTTTAGGTTGCATTGCTTGAGGACAAGCAATATTTCGAGTTTAGGGGTGTGTAAAGTGTCCACAAGTTCAATATTTCATGCACATTCCATCTCATATTATTGTTGTTTTTAGTGCATTTTAGGCATAATTAGGACCATGCATTGCATTTTACAGTATTTCTATACTTTGCCATGTTTTTAGTGATTATCGTTTATTTGGTGAAGAACATATAATTTTTTAGCTTAGTTTCAGTTTCAGGTACTAGAAGCTGACAGAGGGAAAGAGGAGCTGAAGACGTGATGTTGAGGCAGCAGACCTAGGAGCTGTACTGATGCAGTTCTAGACAGAGACAACAGTTGTCGAATAGCTACCTGCCGCCCAAGACAACAGAATATGGAGTAGGAGAACCGGAGTGCGATCTGTAGAGCAGAAAATCCTAATTCTATCGACGTTGTCCTCTCAATTTTTCGATGTTTGTAGCAGCGGGCAGAGCCGCCGAAGGAGAATCTCGAGATTACTTGCGGAGCAAGGCAACGTGATAAAGTCCATATTCAACTCAAAGAAGTTAGAGTTTAAAGCCACATTTAATGTAAAAAGCTACTTTGAAGACTTCTACTCCAAGAAGGACTAGACCTAGCTAATGCCTATATATACCCATTGTAATTCTAGTTCAAAAAAACGAGGGTTTTCCTTAGGCATAGTTTAGGTTTTTCTTGCCGTCGACATGTTCTAAATTTTTCCCTGGGTTTGGTTTATGTTGTAATCAGTTGTGAGAACGGTTTTTTAGGATTTCAAGTTTGTTTTTACAAATAAAATTACAAGGTTTACTTATTCCATGTTCTTCATAGTTTTCAATTAAGGCGAAAGATTAGTTGAATTCTATCCATTTGTTCGGTATCGAGAGAGTCAATCTCACGAAAGGAGTAAGTACGATTTCATCTATAGATGGTACGATCAATCCAGCCTAGACATAGGTTAAGGGTTTAAGGCGGCTAAAATAGGACGAATCAACATTGATGTCTTTGCACGATTCACGCCGCAACTGGTATTATCTGCAATGGGCATCAACACAACTCTAACTTAGACATAATTGGAGTCACTTTCGAAGCGTTCTACCAAGCCTTGTAGATCTACCGAGTTTGCCGCCGAGATATAGTTTCATTCCCTTGCCGAGGCAACGATTGGGTCTCAGCAGTCTACCTGCCATCCACCGCCGAGGTAGCAGAGTTTGGCAGCGCAAAACGACATGTCCTATTCAACGCAGTTTCACACTAAGCAGCAGTATAACCCTGCCCTAGCTATCAATCTGATCACTTCCTTTTCAATTACTTCTTTTTTATGTACTTTTCTTCTCAAACAACCAACTTACTTGTTCATTTACTTTTCTTGTGCAGGAACAATAATTCGAATCAAGCTGTCTAATCCCTATAGGAGACGATATCTTTTATACTATAGCTTGACAGGAGTGTGCACTTGCACTCATAAGTAGAAAACACCCAAATGCTCTACATCAGCCTTAATTCAAAGAGAGGATAACGCGCTTACAATGGTGCATAACAAACTTAAAAAAACCAAACCCTAATTAGGGTTTCCATGAGCACCTATATAAAGAAGTCCATCGATTGAGCAAAGGGGCCGCGTCGTGAGAAGAAAGTGAGGATAGAGGCAGACCAAGGTTCGACTAGGCCATGTATCCAAGAGCTCTAGATCCATTGAAGGGCTACATCGACGGATCTCCTTCTTTATTCTATTTCTCTTAGATTTGTTTCTGATTTGATGGTGATGTTTAAAAACGATTTGGTTTTGTTGGTTACACCAGCGATGAACTAATCTTTTAAATTGGCTAGGGGTGTTTGCGATGAACGCTTAGCTTTAGGTTTTTATTAATTTAATGCTTTGGCTTTATTGTTTATTTGGCTTGCGCTTATTTTTATCATTTTTATTGCCATAAGACAGTTGGCAATGAATGCTCACTATCCTTTAATATCTTAGCAGACTTAGGAGATAAGGATTAATTGCCAAGTACTAAGGAGAAAAACTTAGAAAGAAGACGTTCAAGTAGATGAGCTTACTTCGGAAGTGAATCTACCCCTTAGGAATAAGACTAAAACTTGCCAAGTTAATTATTTTAAAACATCACTATAGACATATAGGTGTTGAATGTAATTAACTTAGAGTAATGCCATCGACAGAGGCAATACTAACTTAAAATATGCTCGGCAATAAAACCAAGGTTGAACGTTACTTCTTGCTACCATCGCTAGAGTGAAACCAAGCATCCCTTGCCAAGCCCATAAATCATCTTGACACAAGTGTTTGCTAATCTGCTTAAATTTTCACTTCATTTTCTTTTAATCATTTTCTTAGTTAAAAATTCGAAATCAATTGCCATCACATTTGTTCAATTCACAAGTAACTCTCATGGTATTTAGTTCATGGACAATCCCTGTAGATACGATACTCAGCTTACTAATGTATTACTTGCTGACTGTGTATACTTGCACGCATAAAGACCTACTCTTAACATTATTTACTTACATAATTACGCAGAATCCTTAATATTTTGCCAAGCATTAGTCGGTCGACAAGTTTTTGGCGACGTTGTCGGGGATTGCAATGGGATTAAGTGTTTTTATTTTTACTTGTTTTTGTTTTTTATTTTACTCATTTTGTTTTGTCTAGTGTATGACCATGAGCCGTACTGCGGCTGAAGATTTATTATACGATCTAAAGATTGAAAGGACCCTACGCAGGTTCAGAAGAAAACTTTGAGAAATGGCTCGTAACAGAAATGATGGTCTAGATGGTGTCATAAATAATGCCAACAACCAGGATAATCTAGCAATACATGATAAAATTCCACCCGCTCCTACTGTCGCTCCAGAGAATCTTAAAGAACAGTCTATTAGAGAACACTTGGCACCAAACATGGATAACTTTATGCCAGGACTGATTAGTCCAGAGATAAATACAGATAATTTTAAACTTAAACCGGTAATGATTCAGACGCTATTGAATGTAGGTCAAATTGATGGATCACCTACTGGAGACTCGAGGCAACATTTAAAGCAATTTATGGAGGTTTGCCAACTATTTCAGCAACCTGGTGTAGCTGAAGAAACAATGAAGTTGAGACTATTCTCATTCTCTCTAAAAGATAGAGCAAAATCGTGGCTAAGTTCTTTGCCACCTGGTTCAGTTACTTCGTGGGCAGAATTATATCAGAAGTTTCTTCTGAGATTCCAGCCACCTAAATTTAATGCAAAGCTGGGAAATGAGATCATTCTTTTAGGCAGGCTAATGACGAGACTTTGTATGATGCTTGAGAGCGTTTCAAAGACATGTTGAGAAGGTACCCCATGCATGGATTCCCTACCTAGACCAAGATTGAGACCTTTTATAACAGACTCAACACTCATGTCAGGACTATTATTGATGCTTTGACAAAGGGTTCGTTGCTAGACAAGAATTACTCGGAGGCCTATGACATCTTTGAAAGGATTGCCACCAATGACCTTCAATACCCTACTGCCAGATTGGGAACCTGAACAAAAGTAGCTGGAAAATTGGAGCTTGATGCACTGTCATCTATTAGTTCTCGAATTGTCAATCTTACTAATATATTGAAAACAATGCAGAAGCCAACGGAAGTCCGAGAAATAAAGGCAATGGAACCATTCTGCACTATTTGTGGAGAGGATCATAATGTGGAAGAATGCCCAGCAAACCCAAAATCGGTAAATTTTGTTGGCAATTACAATCGTAATACTAATCCATATTCCAATACTTATAATGCAGGTTGGAAGCAGCATTCGAACTTTTCATGGGCAAATCAGGGAGGTAACTGATATAATGCCCAACGTCAGAACAACAATGCACCGCCAAGAATCCACTAGAATGTGATGCCTCAAAGAGCACAAAATAATTTCTATCCAGTGCAGAGATCTACCCAGGGGAACACTCTAACAGAGTATATGGAGCAAAATTATGCAATTATCCAGAGTTTAGCAGCATCTATGCGAAACTTGGAGGTCCAGTTAGGACAGATTGTTAACGCACTGAGTAACAAACCTCAAGGAACTTTGCCAACTGATACGGAAGATGCTTGGAAAAAAGGGAATAAACAATCCAAAGTAGTCACTCTTCGAAGTGGAAAACAAGCTGCAAATGAAACACATTTCAAGCAACCAATTGTTTGCCAGGAACAGAAGTTTGTACCAACAGATGAACCCAAGAAAGCTAAGAAAAATGAGGCGAGCACTAACAATGCTAGACCTCAGTCTGATGCCATCAACACTTCAAAAAAACCAGATGAGCTAGCATTTGCCTACTCACCACCACTTTTTCCACAAAGGCTCTAGAAACATAAGCATGATCAGCAGTTCAAGCGCTTCTTGGAAGTCCTTAAACAACTACAGATTAACATACCATTGGTGGAAGCTCTCGAACAAATGCCCAACTACGTCGAATTCATGAAGGACATCTTGTCCAAAAAGAGGAAGCTGGGTGATTTCGAGACTTTCGCTCTCACGGAGGGATGCAGTGCAATGATAACCAATAGATTGCCACCAAAATTGAAAGATACAGAAAGTTTTACTATTCCCTACACAATTGGCAATAAATTCATGGGTAAAGCACTACGTGACTTGGGAGCTAGTATCAATTTGATGAAAATGTCAATTTTCAGGAAACTTGTTATTGAAGCAAAGCCTACCACAGTAACACTCCAGCTAGCAGATCGATCTTATGTACATCCCAATAGTAAGATTGAGGACGTGTTGGTAAAGGTAGATAAATTTATGTTCCCAACTAATTACATTATTTTAGAATATGAGGCTGATGTTGATGTCCCAATAATATTGGGAAGACCATTTCATGCCATGGGTAGGACTTTAATTGATGTACAAAAAGGTGAGTTTACCATGCGTATGGATAGCCAACAAGTTACATTTAACATATTTCAAGCTCTTAAGTGTACAGATAAACCTGAGGAAGGAGAAGCTTTGGAGCTGATGGAGTCCATCTTCAATGTGGACATAGCACATATTTGCCAAGGCACAGATGTTGATGTCATAGAACAGGATGATGAATATATGATAAGTGAAGAATCTGAAGAACGAGCCATGTTGAATGAGGTCATGAGTTATTACCTGATACTTGAGCAACTTGAGTTGGCTGGCAAAGAAATCAAGGCACCCAAACCATCTATTGAGGATCCATTAGAACTGGAGCTAAAACCTTTGCCAAGCCACCTTAAATATGCTTACTTGGGAGACAAATCCACTTTTCCAGTTATCATTGCTGTTGATTTGACTGACGACCATGAGGAAATATTGCTGGAGACACTGGGCAATTATAAGCAAGCCCTGGAGTGGACCTTAGCTGATATCCGAGGGATAAGCCCAACAATTTGCATGCACAAAATTATTTTGGAGGATTACCATGGTAAAACAATCGAGGCCCGGAGGAGACTGAATCCCAGCATGAAGGAGGTAGTCAAGAAAGAAGTCATAAAATGGCTGGATGTTGAGATAATTTATCCTATTTTTAATAGTTCGTGGGTCATCCCAGTACAGTGTGTACCAAAATGGGTGGAATGACCGTGGTTAAAAACATCAAGAACAAACTAATCCCCTCGAGGATCGTGTCGGGCTGGAGGGTCTGCATGGATTACAGGAAGCTAAATAATGCCACCAAGAATGACCATTTTCGGGTGCCCTTTATCGATTAGATGTTGGAAATATTTGCAAGAAAGGCATTTTATTGCTTCATGGACGGCTACTCGGGCTATAATCAAATAGCCATTACTCTAGAAGATCAGGATAAAACTACGTTCACTCTTCCGTATGGGACATTCGCATTCAATGGGGTGCCATTTGGATTGTGTAACGCTCTAGCAACATTTCAGCATTGCACGATGTCGATTTTCTCGGATATGATCGAGAATAACTTAGAAGTCTTCATGGATGACTTCTCCATACTTGGAAAACGTTTCAAGAAATGTCTTTAGAGTTTGGAACTTGTTCTTCGGAGATGCATTGAAACCAACCTGGTCCTGAACTAGGAAAAATGCCACTTCATGGTGAAGGAGGGCATAGTTCTCTGACATAAAGTGACCAAGAAGGGACTGGAAGTAGAAAAAGCAAAGGTAGAGGTAATCAAAAAATTTCCACCACCCACAAGTTTCAAAGGTATTAGAAGTTTCTTGGGACATGCAGATTTTTATCGTCATTTTATTAAAGAGTTCTCGAAAATTTCTGAACCTTTATGCTTAATTTTGGAACCGAATACCACTTTTGTTTTTAATGATTCTTGTTTGAAAGCTTTTCGGGAATTGAAAGACAGGTTAATTAATGCCTTAATAGTCGTGGCACCAAATTAGAACAAGCCATTCGAGCTCATGTGTGATGCCAACGACTACGTCGTTGGAGCTCTGTTAGGAAAAAGCGTGGCAAAATTTTCTATACCATCTATTATACCAACCGCATGTTGAATGAAGCTCTTCTTAACTACACAACAATTGAGAAGGAGTTCCTTGCAGTTGTCGTTACGTTCAACAAATTCAAGCCTTACCTTGTGGGTAGTAAAGTTGTGGTATACACAGATCACTCGACAATCAAATACCTCATGGCCGAGAAAGATGCGAAGCCTGACTGATACGATGGACACTCTTGTTACAAGAGCTTGATCTCAAGATACGAGATAAGAAGGGGTGAGAACTTGGTGGCCAATCATTTCTCTCGTTTGGAGCACCACTATGAGGATGGCAATGTCGCTGCCATTAGAGATGATTTCCCTGATGAACAGTTGCTTGCGACCACTACCATTCTATAGTATTCTGACATAGTCAACTACATGGTCAGCAATATAATGCCACTGGACTTATCAAGTAATGTCAGGAAGCGATTTCTGAGAGATATCTGGAAATACTATTGGGATAAGTCGTTCTTGTTCAAACAATGTGCCGACCAAATCATTCGTCGTTGTGTTCTAGAGGATGAACAACACAACATCCTTCAGCTTTACTATGCAGCACCATATAGAGGACACTTTGCCGGAATGAAGACAGCAGCCAAAGTGTTGCAACCATGATTTTTCTGGCCAATGCTATTCAAGGATGCCCATTATTTTGCCAAGTCTTGCGACAGATGCCAACGAAATAGAAATATTTCCAACAGACATCAATTGCCACTTTAGAATATCATGCATGTTGAGTTGTTTGATGTATGAGGGATAGACATTATGGGTTCTTTTCCCCCATCGTTTGGAAATTTATACATACTTGTGGCAATAGATTATGTCTCAAAGTGGGTTGAAGCCATTGCTCCCCCAACAAATGATGTCAAGGTTTTTGCCAAGTTCCTGCACAAACAAATTTTTACCAGATTCGGTGCCCCCAAAGTCATCATACATGATGAAGGTACCCATTTTAAATGCCATTTAATCCCTAAAGCTTTACGCAGATACGGAATCCAACAAAGAATTGCCACTTCCTACCATCCTCAAACAAATGGTCATGTAGAAATTTCAAACAAGGAGATAAAGAACGTTTTGGAAATAATCGTGAACTCAACTCGAAAGGACTGGTCATTGAGGCTAGATGATTCCTTATGGGCATACAGAACAACTTTCAAAATGCCATTAGGGACTTCCCCGTACAAACTTGTATTTGTGAAGTCATGCCATCTTCCAGTAGAATTAGAGCACTGAGCTTATTTGGAAACCAAAAAATTAAACATGGAATGGAAGGACGCAGTTGAGAAGCGGTTGTTAGATCTGAATGAGCTGGAGGAGTTTAGAGCACAAGCCTATGAAAATGCTAAGTTGTATAAAGAAAGAACAAAGTTGTGGCGTGACAACAGAATACTGCCAAGACAGTTTGAAGTTGGGCAAAAAGTGCTATTGTTCAATTCGAGGCTTAAGTTGTTTCCAGGTAAACTTAAATCCAGGTGGTCAGGACCCTTAGTTGTCAAGCCTTATGTTCATGGAGCAGCCGACATCAAAGATTTGAAAATGGGGACAATGTTCAAAGTGAATGGCTAGAGGTTGAAGCATTATTGGGAAGGAAGTCAAAGTAATGCCAAGGAGATTATTCTCTTAGTACATATTCAGTAATTTTTGCCATCATAGTATGATAGTTGTAAATAGTTAGGATAGTTATTTTCTTTCTGTTGTTTTGGTTTATTTATCTTAGTTTTTTTTTTCTATTTTGAAAGGTTTTTGTAAGTGTTACTACAGATAATTTTGCCAAGGCAGTATGCTAGGACAGGCTAGCATTCGGATGCCCATCATAACAAGTTTGGAAAACACGTAGACTCTAGGCAGAATAGGCTCAAGGAAGAGTAACTCTTGTTGAGCTAGAAACCCTAGCCACCGCCTAAGTGAAATTTCAAAGTTTGACATTTTTACCCTATTTCAGTCGTGCCTTATTTCCTGCATCGTCACTCTCCCACTCGCCCAAACTCATCATTATCCCACTCCCCCATACACGCCATAACTGTCACACCATCATTATCCCCACTAACTCCATCTTAAACCATCCCAACTGTCTCCCTTAACCCTTATTTAATTACCATTTCCCCCATTATCTAGAATCATTTCACTTTTCTTTCAAGCCGGCTAAAGAAATTAAGAACCAAAAATTGTTTTTCATCTCCCAAGTCGATCAAACCTTGTAACCCCCTCGTCCCGGTCTAGCCGGATGACCGGTCCAAGTGGGCCACACGGGGAAAACCGAGCGAAAACCAATTAAGGTTCCCCCTCGGTTAGCAACCCTATTTTTTTTTTAATCTTGTCACAATCGAACCCCAAACCATAATCAAACAGCCAAATTTTAATCTCGGCTATAGGCATCTTAGTACCTAAGTGTTTTTCTCTTTAAACAGGCCAACAAAACTCAAACAGTACATTTTTAAACAAAGGTTTCGAAACCTCTCCAAATGGTTTCGAAACTTATACTGGCAGTAAGGTCTGGAATTCAAATTCCAGCAAAGGTTTCGAAACCTTAGCCAAGGTTTCGAAACCTCTTGACCATGGTTTCGAAACCTTCCTCAAAGGTTTCGAAATTTTGGTTGGCAGTAAGGTCTGGAAGTCCAGACTTCTGCAAAGGTTTCGAAACCTTACCCAAGGTTTCGAAACCCCTTTGCTATGGTTTCGAAACCTTGCCCATGGTTTCGAAACCCCCTGTCCATAGTTTCGAAACCCTCCCAAAAGGTTTCGAAACTTTTGATGGCAGTAAGGTCTGGGATCCCAAATCTCTGCAAAGGTTTCGAAACCTTACCCAAGGTTTCGAAACCTTGATGCAGGGGATCACTTACTGCCCAACCTTAGGGACCTCCTAAGGTAACATGACACTTAGATCATATATATACATGCATAATAACTTACAAAAGGGCTAAAGGCACACCACACCAACAATCCAAGACTAGAGGCATACTTCCGATATTAAAAATACCTCAACATGCTCAACCATACTCAAGGCATGAATATGAACGATCATACGTACATGGTATATTATACATTAATAACATATCATAAAGAACATGCCATCAAAACAACCTTAATCATTTAAAAGGCATGCTTAGACCCATAACATACATATTAAGATATATTTACACAAGCAACATCTCAAGCTTAATTACAATTTTCTAAACTCTATACCCCATTGTCTAGGCAATTTATCAAAACACAAACCATACTTGTAACTAGCTTGAGAACTCCAAAAGCTCTTTCCTCACCCGCTTGCCTTCCGAACTCTAACGATCTGCACGTTGGAAACAAAGAGAGCGTAAGCCAAATAGCTTAGTGAGAGAGGCTCTATAATTCACAACGTACAGTTTTTCCAAAATACGTTTTATATACAAGAAGACAATAGATGCACAAGGATCAATCTCAATAACAACAACACACATGGTTTGCACAAGCACAACCAACATACAAGTACGGTGGGACTACACATCACCGTTTCAACTAGTGGGTTTCCAATGGGACTACACATCAAAGTACTACCCAACTAGTGACTACCGGTGGGACTACACATCACCAGAGTCTTATACTTTTGCTACCGGCGGGACTACACATCACCGGAGCAACGACAACCATCACGTGAGGCACGAACTCAACTCAACTACACAATTAACCACTCAAAATGCACTTAAAGCTCATGAATTATAAACATTCATCATACCACAACAACATGAGAGTAGAAAGGCTTACACACGGGTTTAGGTGACCCTTCAAGGTCCCACCCAACCCCAAGAGAATCCATATCGAGCACAATGCATAATTCAACAATTCTACTCACCGTTGCTACTCAAAAGAAGATCGAAGACCAAGCTCACAACTCCGAAATCCTCAATTTGTCCCCGAAGCTTCACCAACAAACTTTCTCGTTTCTACACATTCCAACACAATTTAAATAATCCCAAATCAGTCCATATTCCAAATAACCAACACGATTACATACCAAGCACACAACATCAAAAATCCATAATCTCGAGCAGTCCCTAAACACCCCTCAAACCAATGATTCCAAACTTTAAATTACTCCCTAAAACCTCCAAAACAACACTTACATATAGCCTAATCATCAGCCATCAAAATTTCACCTAAAACATCCCCAAAACTCAACTTAAAACCTCTCAAAAACCTCATTCTTCCCCAAATCCGAAAATTCCATAAAACATTGTAAAAATCGATTTTGTTGATCCTTTTTGAGTGTAGGCAACTCATATAACTTAAACAAATAGAAAGCTTGATTAAAGACCTCCAAAAACAACATTTTTGAATCCAAACCCTCAAAACCTCAAATCTCAAAACATGTATAAAAATGAAAACAAATGGTATCAACATGTAGAGAATAACAAGGACAGGTCAAAAACGTCCTCACCTTTGAAAAATCTTCAAAAACGGATGAGTTATGGAATGAAATAGTATTTGAAGAGGGAGAGATGTTCTTCACGTTGGAAACAAATAGAAGAGAGGGGAAGAAGATGATGATTCATCCTTATTTTATAATAGTTTAAATTTTAATGTTCAAAGACCAAAATGCCCTTAAAGAAAAAGGGAAACCACAATAGGTGCCATCCATGGCTTTTGGGCTAAATTTAAAATTGGTCCAAATCTTAAAACCCGAGGCCCAAACCATTACTTTATTAAATAAAATATTAGAATCGAAACCCGAGACAATACTAAAATATTATTTTCACTAGCCCCTAAACCCGGGCGTTACAAACCTTTTCCCAAATTCTGCAATGGCATATTCATCAACCCTACCTCAAATCTTCATCAACGATAAGACAAAGAAGAAGTATGAGGAGAACTACGTTGCGCAAACCTTTTTGTTATGAAAAGGGGCTCGAATTCAAAAATGAGCCTAACTTGGAGTTTTCACCAGAGGTGGTTGCCATCGTCAAGAAACACCATTGGGAGGTCTTTTGCCTTCAGCCAAGGGAGGTCCACTCAACCATCATTCGGGAATTTATGCCCAGCTCACCACAAAGGCCTCTCCCTTTGTGTTCGTACGGGGTAAGTGTCTTCAGTTTGATGAGGGGTATGTTAATCGTATGTTCAGTTTGGATGGTTTAGAGGAGTAGCACTCGACATTCGCTGAATCCATAGATGTTTGCAAAGAGAAAGTTGCTATTAAAGGATTTGTGCGAACTAGGCACAAAGTGGAACGTCTCTTCCGAAGGCAAGAGGATAATGAAAAGGTTAACGTTAAGACTGCATCTGAGGATGGAACCATTTCTTGATGGCCAATCTGATGCTGAACATACACAATGACACAGTTTCAGAGGACAGAATGGCATTGCTACACTCGATCATGACAGAAAGGAATATCAATGTGGGTCGTCTAATCATTGACGAGACCTACAAGTTTGCCGATAAGAATTGTAGCAGTTTGATTTTTCCTTCACTTATCTCCAAAATTTGCATGTGGAATAAGTTGCCAACGCTTGACTCCGACAACGTCCATAAATGCAAAGAAAGCATCACCCCTGCTCTTTGAGAGCAATTGACTGCCAGAGAGGCTAAAGAGAAAGGCAAGGGAAAAGCTGCCCAGCCAGCATCTGCTGCCAAGACACCCAAGGTAGAACCTTCCACACAAATGCCAGCTAATGCAATGGCATTGCTTTCCCAAATCTATCAACGCCAAGAACTCATTCTCCAAAAGTTAAAGAAACATGAGGAACAAAATTTGGTGCTCTGACAATATGTTGGAGCTAGAGACCGTGCCCTAAAGATAACTCTAGAAGGCATGTCCACCAATTCTTTCCCACCGTATCCAGAGTTCCCAACTAAGCTTCACGCGTTGGAATGAATGCCAGCCAGTCCCCAGTCTTCCCATACTTCAACCCAGCAATCTGATGCCACAATACTAGTATCACTTGTCCACGTAGAATCTGCCAGAACCGAGACACTGCAGGAGTCTGATGATGATGTGCCTGCCAAGACCGATTTGCCACCAGTGGCTTCAACCTCTTCAACCGCCCCTATAGCTCTTGTCGCATCTAAGCCGGTAAGGGTAATTGATGAGGTCCTACAAGACGTGAAGGCCTCTACTGCTGCCTCGAGGCATGTCTTCGAAGCCACAACTGAGGGAGCTTAATCAAGAGGAAGACATGTGTCACTCGAGTCGAACATTCTGAAGGGCAGTCATCATCCCTTAACTCCTTAGTTTCATATTTTTCATTTTCAGCACGCATTGCATTTGTATATACATGTTCTCATGCATTGAGGACAATGCACACCTTTGGTTTGGGAGGGTTGCCACACATTTATTGCTATGACATTCATTTTTATGTATTTGTTTGTATTTTGTTATTGCTATGTAGATTAGATAGAACCATGCATATCAAACCCTAAACCCTAAACCCTAAATATATATATATATATGTGTTGCCGCGGCTTGATTTTGAACTGATAATTTTGCTAAAACATTGCTAGCATAGTTAGAATTTGCACTAGTATGCCCTGTTCGATGATGAAATTAGAATCACCAAAGGCAAGAAAATTTTTTCGAACACTCCTCTGGTTCGGAGACAATAAGTAACTTGGGGCTCCATAGTTTGCTCCCCATTAGTTCCTAGGCCAAAAAAAAATCTTTAGGGTATGAGTTTAATTGGTTAGCTTAGTGATGTAGTCTGGATTAACGTGGTGCTTCGTGATTTTCTCCCTCTTAGTTCTCACACCAAACAGCATTATGACGCGAGCCTAAAATATTGGCAAATAAAAAAAACCTTTGGTGAACAAATAAAATAATGTGTTCTGAGGTTGGGTAGTAAGGGGATTGAGGGATATTTGATGCAAACTGCCCGCACTTCATGCACACTTCATGACCGTAGGTTAGAGTTATATTGTTGCACCTGAATTTTTTGTTCTATTGGCATTACTGCTCTGGGATATCTGAGGACCAGAAGTAGGGCCAGATTTTGCTTGTTAACTTGTGTTGCTAATCAAAAAACTTTTTCCAGGGTACTTTACTGTATTTTATAGTTTTTAGTTGCATTATTTGAGGACAATGAATGAGCTAAGTTTGTGGGAGTCTTAACTCCTCAAAAGATCTACTTTTCACGTATATGTTGTCATGCCCGAAAATTTAACACCTCCACCTAAATTCAACTCGTCTTGATATTTTATTTCTACCCAATTCGAACTCGGCCCGAATTCTTAAGTAAAAACCCAAACTCAACCCGACTTGACCCAACATAAATAAAAAAATTATCAATTTTCATTATTATTCGATAAAATATGGAGCTAATTGAAAAAATACAAATAGAGAGGAGCATTATAATATGTATTTATTTTTATTCGACAAAATAGAGAGGTAATTAGAATATATATAAAAGAGATGGGCATTGTAGCAATTATACCTAGATATTTAGAATAAAATTAAATTATTATTTTGGGTCGGGTTCGATAGGGTATTCTTCACCTTAAACCCAAATTCGACCCGACCCAACCTCATCCTCAAAAAAATTAGACATGAACCCTACCATAACCTAATTTTCTTTTAAAAACCTGACCCTATAAGATCGGATCGTTACCCGTCGAGTCTGGGTCAAATGGCCATCCCTACCTACAAAGAGTTTTGTATAGGGTAAACTACTTAGGTGACCACCAAACTTTGGGGTAATCCTATTTTGACCACTCAACTAAGAAAATCGTTAATCAGACCATCAAACTTTTAAATTGGTCATATTTTGATCACCGTCATTAAAGAACTAACGGAGGGGTGATGTGACAGTTAACAGAAATTTGTATAATTACACATTTGATATCTATTAGTTTCATATTAGATCAATTTGGTCATAATTTTAATTTAATTAAATAAAATTAATCAATCAATCAATCAGCTAACGACACATGCCATCACACCGATTGGATGAATTTACTCTAATTTTTAATTATTTTATTTAATATTTTATATATTTACTTTCCTCCAATCAAGTGGTGACACTTAAAGGAAAATTAAAGAGAAGTAGTGGTGCTTGGCATGTTTTGAACCTAGGAACTCTAGGTTAAAAACTCAATCCATTATCACCGCGCCAACCTAGTTTTATTAACATAGGTTGATATATATATATATATATATATATTGCAGTAAATGTTAGGGGAAAAGAGGTAAAAATAGTTGAGTTGAGACTCAAACCTGGATCACTTAGGACGTGTAAAAACACACAAATTATTGAATCAATTTGAATCATTAATTTAAAAGTGGAAATATTTTTAATTATATTTAACGCATAGTTAAAGCAATATTTAAATGAAAATAGATTTATGGTTTTTATATTTTTAAATTAAATTTTTTTTTCATATTTATTTTAATAATTTCATATATAATGTTGAATCGAGTTCTTTAATTTAATTAATAATTTTTAATGTTTTATTGAATATCGTAATTCAATGATTATATTAAAATTTAAAAAATAAAATTATATTACAATTTTAAAATCATATAAATATATTAATTCAATGATTATATATATTAATTATATTAAAAAATTAAATTATACTAAAAATCATTGATAGAATTTTTTAATTATATTAAAAAATTTAATATAATATATATAATCATTGAATTAAGATATTCAATAAAAAATATTATTAATTAAATTAAAGAACTCGATTCAATATTACATATATGAAATTACTAAAATAAATGTAAAAAATTCAATTTAATTTAAAAATAAAAAATTATAAATCTATTTACATTTTAAATCTTACTTTAACTACTTTAAACTTATTTAGAATGTTTTCATTTTTAATTTAATTATTTGAATTAATTTAGTGGTTTGTGTATTTTTACACATCTTAAGTGACCCAGGTTCGAGTCTTTTCAACCATTTTTTCTTTTTTTCTTAGCATTTACTGCATTATAATATATATATAATAAAGCTATTCATATCACTAAGCATAGGTCGGCACAATGGTAAAGCCTTGGGTATATCCTCCGGAGGTCCCAAGCTCAAACAATGCTAAAGTTGTCCTATTCTTCTTTAAATTTTTTTTTTTGTGTTGCCACCTAATTGGAGGAAAATAAATATATTAAAAATATTAAATAAAATAAATTAAAATTAGAGTAAATTCAAGTGATGACACATGTCGTCATTTGATTGGTTGATTAATTTTATTTAATTAAATTAAAATTATTATCAAATTGAAGTAATAGGTAACTAACAAAGATCAAATGTGTAATTATAAAAAAAAATTATTAACTACCATGCCACATTCTCCGTTAGTTTTTAACAGCGGTAGTCAAAATATGACCAATTTAAAAGTTTAATGGACTGGTTAACAAGTTGCATAGTTGGGTGGTCAAAATAGGACCACTCTCATAGTTTGGTGGTCACTTGAGTAATTTACCCTTTTTATGTATAAAAAACATTATATGGCATGTGGAACTGTGCCGAAACCCATTGTCGGGTATAAAGAAAATGCTTTTGTTTTTTTCCTTAAACATAAAACGTTATACATTTTCTTTTGTTCTGTCAGAACGAGGTTTTCTCAGGTTGTGTTTGTTGTCTAAATTATAAAAAAAAAAAAAAAAAGGGAACGCGATGCATTCATGTTTACAAAATTTTAGGATTTTGATTTGCGTTAATATTTGTTGTGACTAATTAAGGGTGGTTCTAAACGGATGTAATATAAATGATTGTATAAGAACTCCAAAAAAAAATGTCTAAAATAAATTAAGTTAAATTTTTATTAGAGAAAAATAAAAAAATTAATTATGAATAGAACCTGTAAATCATTGAGTCTTTTTTATTATATTATATTTTGACTTAAATTCTAATTAGTAATTAAGTTGAGTTTTATTATAAATTTACTGATTAAAGATTATCTGAGAATGAGAGGGAATTACTTTGGAGAGATGTAACCACTTTTAAATTCTCTACAACTATTGTAACTAGTTGTAGAGATGGGTATTGTGGAGATGTTGAGAAGAGTGTTTTGGTTCCACCGGATTTTTTGATATGTACACCGGATAATGAGATTACATGGGATATCATGTATTTGTACTCTTTGTGTTCTCTACGTTAATAGTGAATTATTCGTTTCTCTCGTCCATAGAGATAAGTTATGCTAAACCACCTTAAATCTTGCCTCTTATGTATATCTTGGTCTATGCTATTACCTCTTTTAATTATTTTGCCGCAGACAATATTCATAACAGATTACGACATCATGTTAGTTTTTTTTTTATTATTGATGATTAACGATGACAATAATAGATTAAATATAAAAGTGATAATCTTATTTATTACGTGGGTGCATGAGAAAAATTGCAAGTGTAAAATGATATATTATGATTTTAGTCTTTACCATGCCGAAATTTAGAAGTTAATCATTATTTTAGTTTCACATAATTACATTCTCTACTTTTGTAAGGTTAATAGTAGGTTCAAATTAAAAATATTATTAGTTGTGTTAAATTGATAACATTGATTTTTTAAACAATGTTAAACATCAATTGATATGTCAATGTATAGTTGGTTAAATATAATTTATTGAAAGTTCGTGTGGCCCTGCTTGTGTAATCTAACAGATATAAGGGTTGTCACTTCGGACGAAATTCGCGTTTGGAATGACGCAGGTTCTTAATACGCGTTTTCTAAATAGTTTTCTAAATAGTTTGCATTAAGAGTTGGAATTCAAAATAATTCCCAAAAAGGGAATATTCACACAAAATAGCCATACTAACAATATTATCAAAGTAAAAGGGTCAAATTATAATAAGTAAAATGATTAAATTCTGAATTTCAACATAGTAGAGAGACTAAAACCTGGAATAAAAATAAACTTGAGTTGTTTTTTGACAGAAAAGATCAGCACGATGGGTTACTGTTAGTATGTTACAGATCAATGATCTAAAACAGGTAAGAAATTGTTTTGCTCTAAAATTAAGGGTAATGTTAAGGGTCAAATAATTATCCATATTTATTAGTTTGATTATATTGTAATATTTTTTTTTGACAAATCTAAAATGTAATTCTAATCCTACTTAGAGCTGAGGGAAGGGGACTTTAGGAGAAGAAAGAAAACATTCTTAGTGGGTTTAGAACTCATGACCTAAGAGAATATGAGGGAACAAAGATGAGCAGTTGGACCAACCGGTCAAATATACTTGCTCAATTATATAGTAATAATTGGTTTTAATTATAATTGATCAAATATTAGTAAAAGAAATTTACGTAATCCTTCCCATTTGAATTATACAGGCTAGATTCTAAAATTTTAATCCTATAACTCTATATTTTAAACTCTAATCCTAAATGCTAAACCCTATAACCAATGGAGAAACATGGTGAAAAAGTTTGGGGACAATTCAAAACTTAAAAAAATAGAGGTTTAAACTAAAATTTGCAAAAAAAAAAATTAAGGTTTGTTTTACATTTTTTTTAAAACGTGACTAACTACATTTTTTTGAAATTTTGGGATGCTTAATTAGAATTTTTAAAGTCATGGGACGAGATTTAATTAAAAATATTTACAAAATTTAAAGTTTAATATGAATTTTTTTAATAAAAGTACGGGGCTAAGTTATTTTTTAAAATTAAGGGACTAAATTTTAATTTTATTAAATTTTGTGGGGACATAGTTTTATTAGCTCTCTTGTCTTCGCTAGTGCCTATAACTTAAACTCTAAATTAAATCATTAAACTTTAAATTTAACATGTTTATGTAAACTTTGATTTATACTATTTGTGTATCTAAAATTTTCTTTATTTGTGCTTATCCCTTTGTGTCCTGGTGGAAAAGGTAGATGTTTTGTAACCCCCTCGTCCCGGTCTGGCCGGATGACCGGTCCGAGTGGGCCACACGGGGAAAACCGAAGCGGAACCCGTTAAGGTTCCCCCTCGGTTAGCAACCCTATTTCTTTTTCTAACTTAATCTTTTCTAAAAGTTCATTTAAGTCCTATGTGATCAAACATCGGAATAAAATACACGAGACAAACGTTCGAACCCAAAACAGCATTTAAACAGCCTAATTTTAATCTTTTAAACAGGCCGTTTCGAAACACCCTTGAGGCGTATCGAAACGCCTTGACCAGGTCAACTGCCCCAGAGCCTATACAAGGGGTCGTATCGAAACGGTGGTCAACCGTTCCGAAACGCCCTCAACGGTCAACTTTTCGTGGTCAACGAGATTTTGACCGTTTCGAAACCCTCAGACCCGTTTCGAAACGCCTTCATCTCGTCATTTTCTCAGAATTCCAGTAGCCAAATCGTTCCGAAACCCGTATCGAAACAGGGGCTCTCAGAGGCCAAACCGTATCGAAACGCTGGCTGCCTGCAACCTTTGAAAGACAGATTTTTGAAGAATTTCAACAAGTCTAATTGTCCCATAGGGCCCCTAAAGGCACACAACACCAACAAACATAGCCTAAAGGCATACATCTTATGTCAAGCATACTCAAACACACTCAAGGCATAAATATAAACCATCATACATACATGACAAATTCACAATAGTCTTTCATACAAATCATGCTTGAAGACATTAAAAAGTACCAATATGCATCATTCATCTCAAATAAGTTTACATGACATTCAAAGCAACTTAAGCATTCATAAGACATCCATCATACTAGCGTTTGGCAAGATATACCATGCTTACAAACCAAGTCAACCATAGACATACAACAAAACTCAAATCAACAATACCTATCCCATTGCTTAACTACTACATCCTATCATTTAAAATTCATACGTTGAGCTAACCAATAGCAACACTTGGAGACCTTTCCATGCCCTTGCCACCCTCAAGCTATTGATCTGCATTGTCGAACAAAAGAGAGCGTAAGTATAAAAGCTTAGTGAGGGTAAGCTCATAAAACAAACCTTTGACAACGCAGGGTCCAAGCACGAGCAATTACCATAATAAAATGCATGATCTTACCTCCGATCCGCATAAGCCAGAATGAACATGATGCATGAACATATAATCAACATTATGTCATGCTCAACATCTCATAAGCTCAACTTACAACGATACATATCTCAATGCATTAACCACATCATATATCGATTCATAAAGGGCGTCACAATTCGTATCATATAAGCATATATGCATATTCTCATATTGGTATATACATACAACCTCGTATTGGCACCTAGCTATGACTCGAATACGCGGATAACATGTTGGAACGCATTTCCAACAACAACATTACCTCGATGGGATTACACTCATCACCAGTCCTCGCATGGGCGGGATTCCACTCATCACCACATGCCCTACGGATGGGATTCCACTCATCATCACGTAGAATATATATATAAATTTCCGGTGGAATATTACATCATCGTACTCCTCCTTGGTGCCTTAACGCCACCAAGGCCACGTACGTTTTGACTCAATTTGTGTGCACACTCATCCTAATGATCGATCATTGTACCCAAGCATACTAGTGTCAATATTAATCAAATTCCACAACCTTTCACAATATCGATTCAACATAACTTCCATGCTTAGCACGTACTCACCATGATCACTATCATGCACGATTCATAAACTAAACCACATGCATATATCAACGCATCGTATCAAGTCTCAACAACATGCATATAACAATGCATTAAGCCATACTTCAACATGTATGTATATTACATTATACATAATCATCATGAGGCATAACAACAATTAAAGAGTACATCTAAGGTCTCTAACTAAAGCTTAGGATTAGGCTACCACCTTAATCCTAACTCTAGGTGGGTCTACCAAGCCCAACCTAGTCCACATGCTTGAACCAACCACTTAAAAACCAATTTAAAAACATTAACCACTCACCTCCACCTCCAAGCTCAAATACCAAGCAACCATGGTCTTCAATTTCCGGATTTGTTCCCAAGGCTTCACCAACTCAAAACTTCGCTTCTAATCACCTCAACACAAGCAAAACAACCTCAAATCAACTCAAACATCAAAGTAGTTAACCCGGAATACAATTCAAACATCAAACTCAACATTTCAAGTCATGATCAAACCCCAACTTTATCAAATTCGAGCAGCCCATAAACCTTGATCAAAACCCAAGTTTCCAACACATTTTATACCCACAAATGATCCCAAAGCAACCCCCAACCATAGCACTAACATTAGCCCACCAATTCCAACCTAAAACAACCCCCAAAATGCCCATTTTCGTGCTCCTACAAACCCTAGCTGAAAATTTCATTTTCAATCATCCAAATGACACCCAAATGGTCCCAAAACATCCTCCTAACATACATAAATCATCAGCCCTCTAATTTCAACCTAAAACCCACCAAAAACCAAGTTTTAGACACCTTAAAAATTGTCTCAAAACCCTATTTCGGGTTTTCACCCAAAATCCTCCATTTCAACATATAATGTGTATTTTCATAAGATTAAACCAAAACCCAACATAATAAATCGAAATCAATTGAAAAACCCAATAAAAACTCAACCTTTTGTCAAGCCCTAATTTTCCAAAGTTCATGGTTTTAAAATCCATAACCATAGATAGATAGGAAATGAAGAGGAAAGTAAGAATATACCTTTACTTTTGAGAAAGACCTTGAGATGAGGGAGAAATCAATGGAATAGTAAATTTAGGGTTTTTAGAGAGGTTTGGGGCTTTTCACGTTTGGGGAAGAAAGGAAGACCATTTTTTTGTTGTTCTTTTTAGCTTATTTAAGAGTTGTCTTCTTTTTTTGAAATTCTTTTGGATAAAATCACCCCATTGGTCCCTCCCCTTTTTATTTAATTTCAATTAACTCTTGACATGGCCAAAATGATTTAATTTAATTTTACCGACTCGGACCTCTAACCCGACTAACTCCTAACCCCAAAATACGGGTGTTACATGTTTATCATCCTTTGGGACCCGAGTTCGAGCACCAGTAATGCTATGATGTGTGTGCCGTCTTTGAAAAGACTAAGAAAAATGAACAGATGTTACCCTTGCATCACAACAGCATATTAAAAAAAATCTTTATTTGTAATTACAATTACGATCGTACATACTTATAACTTTTTGAAAAAGAAAAAAAAAATGCGTGACAATGTATTTCTAAAATTAAAATGGTTAAATATATAAAAACGACATTGATTGATTATATATATATATATATATATATATATATATATATATATATATATCCAACAGAAGGAATCTGATTTTTGTTTTCTTGGGCGATGGCCGGCAACCAGTTTTAATATTATGTCGACCACCGGGTTCATTATTTTCATGTTTTTTTTTTGTTTTTATTTATTTATTATGTTTTTAATATTGGTTGTCGACCATCGGGTTCATTATTTTCATGTTTTTTTCTTATTTTTTATATTTTTAATAAGAATCTTTGTCCTTGTGGCACGTGTTTCCTCTGCCTTTGTGGCACGTTTTTCTTTATTTTTATAGTTCGTTTCATCTTTCGTTTTGGCATGATTTCAGCATACCTTAGCGGTCGTTTAGTGCTCGTACAAAGATCTACACGGCGCTAGTTTCTGATTTTGATTCTGTCGGTAGTTATAGAATGATAGATCCTCACTCGGTTGATGGTTGTTTGCCGATGTAATCAGACCTAGGTAGCGGAACAATCTGCCTGATTGTTTAGTTCGCTCACCACTCCTTTTTCACCCGTTAAAGCGTCTCGTTTGGCTAGAGACAAAGAGATTCGGAAAGACTTCTAGATTTTGTCGGTATGCTAATATCTATGGAAGCATTTATTTTTTCTTTACACCTTTAGGTTTGTATGAAATTTTGGTAGACTAGACCACATTGTTATCCTTTTTAGATGCATTATATTTAAAATATTTTTCATAATTATTAATAAAATTCATTTGTCATTATCATAAGAAAAACGGAAGGAATCCAAAGGCAGAGTAAGAGTCAAGTGAGAACCTTGATTGATCTCTTGTCATTTGTACATATATATTATATTCCAGAGTGCTGACAAAGACCATGAAAATCCATGTGGAAATAGGGATAGGAACTCATGGCTTGACATGGGAAAACAAAGTGTAGGAAAAGTTAAGCAGATTAATAGAATATGTGAAACAATTATATGATTGGGCAGTTCATGATGCATCTAGGACACCCCTGACCATAATAATATTAACAATTTCGGTACCATCTTCCTTGTGAAACAACAATTCTGACGAAACACGACATTATTGGTTAGAATTCGTTTCGAAACTTGGTAACTTTTGTTAAATTAACCCTTAGAACATTTTTTGAGTCAAGTTATTGAAATATTTACCGACGCGAACTGTTAAGATGATGAACATGTTAGACTAATTTGACAATTTTAAAGATCACATTAAGCTTTCGAAAAATAAACAAAAGGACTCACTTGTGTAGCATTTTTCAATCATAGAGGCCAGTTTGACCTAAAAAAACTCAAGGGTGAATTTGAGCTATAAAATTTAGGGATCGATTTGATTTCAAGTTACCAAATTTAGTGGTCAAATTGTGTATTAAAAGTCTAATCATTTAAAAGCAGTAAAATCACGTTGACCATCAATATGCTTACTGGGATTTCAGCGATGACCCTAGGGAGAAGGGAAAAAAATAAAAACAGAAAGAAAAATGTAAATAAAGAAAAACAGAGAGAATTTTGGTTAAAGAAAAGGACAAAAATGACAAGAGCTTAATGAAAAGAAAAATAAAATTAAAAAAAGAATCTTTTTAATTTGTATTTATTTACTTGAATTTTGTAATTGGAAAGTTTAGAGTTTTCCTCATTTTTTTCCCTTTGATGTGGACTTGTGTAGGGATGGCAATGGATCGGATTTGGATCGGATTGTATAAAATCCAAGTCCGAATCCGTTACAATCGGACTTGGATATTTTTTTCGGATTTGGATTCGGATTTTTTTCAAACGGATTTGGATCGGATTGTTTTTGGATCGGATTTTTTCGGATCGGATTCGGATTTGTTTCAACTGCATTTAGATTAGAGTTTTTTGATTTAGATTAAATTGTCATCCCTAGTCTTGACCCAAGTCTAAGGGGTAGATTCACGAATTATTGCGTCTTTAGGGTATATTGTGTTTTGGCCCTTTAATAATTTTATTTTAGTGCAAACAAGTCCATAATTTTGTATATTTAATTTCTTACACATTTAATTTATGCTATTTAATTCTACACTTGTTCATTTTTATCCCTTATTTATTGACTACATTTCATTTTTTTGTGTTTATTGTTTATGCTTTTAATTTGCTTTCTATTTTAATTCATAATTTTAGTATAATATATCATAACTTTATCTATCGATTGCACATTACTTACTATTTCATTCACTAACTTCCTTAAGTTTTAGTAATTCATTGATATTTACATTTATTTGTTTCCCCATTGTATTTATTTTATTGTTTGTTTATCTATGACTTGATATTGCATTTATTTTTTTATATTTATTTATACATGCATATGGTATAAATAGATATATTACATTATATTAAGGTTAATTAATATATATAAATCATAATAAATATTATTATTATTATTTAACTTACATTCTTAAGACATTTATATTTTTATTATTACTTTTAATATATATATATATATATATATATAAATAAAGTTAATGTATTTAGTTTAACTTTTTACTTTATTTATGTTGTATTTTTGTTTTAATGTAAATATTATATATCATATTTTGTTTTAAGGAATTAAAAGTCCTAAATGTTTTGATTCGGACTCGGATATGGATCGGATGCGTCGGATTCAGATCGGACATGGATTTGGATCGGATTCGGATCAGATTCGGATCGGATCTTGGCATGATCCATATCCAACCCATCTCCTATTAGGACTCGGACATTTTCCTCGGATTCGGATTCGGAATTTTTTCAATCGGATATGGATCGGATAAATTTCTTCGGATCGAATCGGATTCGGATCGGATTCGGATTAAATTGCCATCCCTAGACTTGTGTCTTGTTCCTCAGAGAGAGAGAGAAGAAGATGAACACCCATCTCTTACTTTTTGTCTTTACATGCCTTTGATTGCTCTATAAATCACTCACTAAACACCTATCCTTAATTCCCTCTCTCTTTATCAGCACTTTTCATACCTTAAAAATGGAAGATTTGGGTTCTTTCTGGAATTATCAAGAGGTTGGTTTTTTTTCTTTCTATTTTCTTGTTTTATTCGTTTCTTTTATCCCAAAGTTAATGGTTTTCAATTGTCATGTTTTTACAGAGCTTTGATGAGCTGAAGCTGAAGCTGCAGTACAGTGCAATGGAGCTAGAATCTGTGAAAATGGAAGCCGGTGAGCAAATCGGGAAATACAAGGAGGAGTTAAAGCTGATGCTCAATCTCCTAAACCTCGCTTACCAAGAAAGAGACGAAGCAAGAGACCAATTGCAGAAGCTACTCAACAAGTTAATGCCTTATGATTGCAGCAAAAACAAACTCCAGCATAACCGAATCAAACAGTTTATCCGACACTTACAATAATCATCACTCTCACGCTTCTTCCCCTGTTGATTCCTTGTTCGATGCCGTCACTTCGCCAGCTTTTCCCACCACTAAAATGCCCGATTCAAGTGGAATGGGGCTTTTGAAGAAACCCTTTGGGTGTTTATCCACCAAGGTTGCTGATGCTGAAACGACTGTGATCGATAACCTTGCAAAGGGGAAAACTTTGCCTGAAAAAGGGAAGCTTCTACAAGCTGTAATGGAAGCTGGGCCTCTTCTTTCGACACTGCTTGTCGCCGGTCCTCTTCCTCAATGGAGAAACCCTCCTCCTTCGGACACTTTCAGAATCCCCCCGGCTTCCATCAAGGGATCTGATAACCAAAAACCTGTGGCCAATCCGAATAACTGTGTTGTTCAAAAACGATTGAGCTCGTCATTGTGTCCTGAAATGTCTCGTTGGACTCACCAAATGTGTTCATCGGCCATGTTGAGTTTTACAAGCTCTGGTCCTGCTTCAGGGCTGAGTCACTCACCGATGGTGAGTTCAGATGCTGGTGTCAACACTCAAATCACAGTAACAAAGCGGCAAAGGTTTTTATGAGTTTACAAAAGGCTTTGGCTTCAGTTTTGTAAAGATAAAAAATTTGAGGCTGTGACTGTGTAAATTCCATAATTTCTTTAGGGGTTTGAATTGAATGGGATGATATATCATATAGTTATTTTACATTTTCTTTCTGATTTATTATTTTAGGGTAAACTACATAAATGGTCCCTCGACTATGTTCCTATTATCTTTTGCGTCCCTTGATTATCAGAAGTTACAAACCGGTCCACCGACTTAAAAAAAGTAACAAATTGGTCCAACGCCGTTAAAAATTTAACGGCTGATGATGTGGCAGTTAATATAAATTATTATAATTACATAATTAGCTCTCAAGTTCTACACTTATTTTAATTTGACCCTAATTCTAAAAAATTAACCCATATAATTTTAATATTCTATCAATTTAGTCCATCTTCTTTTCTATTCCTCCTCTCCTTTAATTCTTCAATTCATTTTCACCCAAAATCCATTTAATTCTACATAACACAAACACATGTAAGAGATGAAACAACTTCATTTCTATGATTTTATGCATCCATAAAACCCCATCAAACTAACCTCTCTAAACACCTAAAACAAAACTTCAATCAAAATCTACTTTGGTTCAGCCATGGCAGAGGAGTTTACTATAGGAACAAACCGGTGGGATAGCGGGTTAAAAGGCTGGTCTAAACAATGGCTGGTCTAAAATAGGTATCATAATAGAATTAAATGAAATGCTCATTCTAGGAATGTAATGGGGTTAAATATCTTAATGCTCAGTCAAGTATATGGAAAAGGTTAGGAAAATTTCACTTCTGTCTCAAATTTTACTATTAGTACCTTTTTTTGCATCTCAAATGCATTGAAGTACAGTGACATAATTCAATGAGTGAGCATGAGAAAATACCTAGATTATTCCACCACATATCTAGCCAAAAGAAAGATAATGATACAAATGCTGCTTCCCTGGTTCAGTCTCATGTACTGATGCTTCCATTCGTTTCAAACATTCATCCCACTTAGCCATTAGCAAAGGATTTTCTGCTCTAAGGTTAGCCAATGCATTATGCAAACCAGACGTATGATTAAGTATATGACGAACCTGAAAGGGAAAAAGTCAAGGAATTAGTATATTGAAATATTTATTGTAAATATCCAAACTTGATAGGCTTTTATCCACATAATTATAACCTTTATGTGCTCCTTTTCATTTCTTCTAAATTCTGGCCAAATATTTGTTACATTTTTTTCAAGTTTGAGTTTTTTTTTTGCAAGGCAAGCTACCATCCATTAAGACTATATATAAAAGAACTCGATCCGTAACTTTGATTTTCAAAGATACAAAAATGCTGCATGTTATTTGCAGTTTAAACCACTTGTTCCTGCATATGGTAATTTTTGCAGACATTCTAATTTATGGCAGAGGAGTTTAGTAGTTTACTGCAGGAACAAACTGGTGGATAGAACAGCTGCAGGTTAAAAGGCTGGTCTAAACAATGGCTGATATCAAAATGGTTTGGGAATTAGGGTCAAACTGGTAGAATATTAAAATTATGTGGGATAATTTTTTAGAATTAGGGTCAAAATAGAATAAGTGTAGAACTTGAGGGCTAATTATATAATTATACCAATTTATATTATCGGCCACGTCATCAGGCGTTAAATTTTTAACGGCGTTGGACTAATTTATTACTTTTTTTAAGTCGGGAGACCTATTTGTAACTTCTGATAGTCGGGAGACTATTTATGTAGTTTACCCATTATTTTATTATGTGTTATTTTCTTTAACAAAACTCAAAATCTTAGTCAATCTACCCGAATGAATCTAATTCAACTTGTTTCGATTATAGAGTTACTACAAAATCAACTTAAACTTTGATTTGATTCCTAGTGAAATGTTACAAATTTAAAATAATTTTAAAATTATAAGACTTGCAGTCACTTGACCTAAAACTAACTCTCACCCAATTATTAAGTCTGAACAGGTTCATCTTGTTTCTAGTAGGCCTCAACTTCTGAAACCGTAAACTAACATTAATAGGAATGCCAATGTAATCCGAATATGATCAGAATATGATTCAATTTGAAGGAAAAAAATTGATTAAAAAGTCTAAATATGAATCTAAAAAAGGGGTTTAAGTCCTTATAGGAGACGAGTCAGATATAAACCTTGTAATAGTCCGATATGAGTTCAAAACATATTATTTTGAAAGTTAATCCAATCTTATCCTAACAAGCTATTTATTTGTATATTATAAAAAGCAACTATTTTCGCTATCTTTTTCAAATATTGTTCTTTTTCTCAATATTATAGGTGGTTGGAACTGAAGTTTCAATATCAAAGCAAGCTTTAATTACGTTCATCTCATTTTCTTTAAAAAAGACATTTGTTTAAACTATCACTTAAAAAAGAAAAAAAAAACTAATCAAATTTGAAATTTTCGAACTTGAATACAGTTTCAAGCTATTTTACTCAGATCAGACATGAAATTAGTGTATTCATACTTGGATCAGTTTATAGGTCCGATTGTCAATCGAACTCAGACTCAAAATTCGTAAAGTCCAATCTAAATACAATTCATTGAATGCTGATCAGTGGCAGTGCAATATCAATAGACTTGGAAGAGGATGGAGCGGAATGAAAAGGCAGGTGATTTGAAGCAGCCCCTGTCTCCGGAAGGAGGCTCAAGTCGGTGATGTTAGGCAGAGTGATGGGGACCCCTTTCAGACCTCAATTGCAGCAAATAAGGCCAACTTTCCACCTTGCTCCTCCAGACCAATATACACTTCACACTGTAATGCTAGCGACATTATAACATCATGTCATATACGACTGAATATGTTCCTTTTATTCCCTCTAAATCTATATTTACTTATTAAAATATTAATATCCAGATTATTTTACATAACACATTTGAATATTCAAAGAAGCAATTCGATCGAAACTTAAATATTTAAGTCATTTAAAATCGATCTATTTCGAATCATTTAATGTTAAAATTATTTTGAATTGTATTAAAAATCGATCTCTTTCATGATGATTTTAGATTATAAAAGGAGCAAACAAAGATTAGAAAACGATAGATAGGAAGCCCAACATTGTTGGCCAACATAAATTGAGGTAAATCAAAAAGCACACAAGATAACTTTAAAAGCTAAAATTAAATACTAGTGCTTGGTCCCAAATGTATCTGCCTCTCTTTGCATCAAAACAAAAAATGTAAACAATCCCAAAACAAGCTAGTCACCTACTGCTTAGATGATTCCAATTTTGTTCGCCACATCCAAGGCATCATAATCAGGAGTCAACCTAACGTATGCCTTCTTTGTGCCATCAGGCCTGATTCATGAGAAACATGTACATCAAAACAATATCCACAATTTTGTATTCTAAACATAAAAGGGTAGCAAAAAGATAGGAGAGTTGTTTATTCTCAGTTCTCCACATGTAACCTTCTAATAACATATAAGTTGGACCAATGAGTGTTAAGTGATCTACCAGTCTAAAACCTTATGCAGAAATAATTGTACTGAGCTATAAAATAAAAGCTACATGAGATACCAGCTAGCTCATGAACATAGAAATAGTTTTTTTTACCTGATCAAGGTGTTAACTTTCTTGGCCTGAATATCGTACATTTTCTTCACAGCATCCTTTATCTTCTTCTTATCTGCACGGATGTCAACAATGAACACCAAAGTGTTGTTGTCCTCAATCTTCTTCATTGCAGACTCTGTTGTGAGAGGAAACTTGAGAATCTGATAATGATCAAGCTTGTTCCTTGGTGGAGCACTGATGCGCGGATACTTGGGGTTCCTATCTTTCTTCAAGGTCCTTGGCCTGTGAAAAGTAACCTTTGTTCGGATCTTCTTGGCCTTCTTCTTAAAAGTAGGTCCAGATTTCACTGCTTTTGCAGCTTTCAAGGCCTGTGCCTTTGGATCTGCCTTCTTCTCAACTGCATGGTATACAACAAGCCAGATAATTAATGAAAAGCTATAAATACCATTATCAGGATAAGTTCTATTCAAGAGGAAACCTAAGGAATACATTGCAAAAAAAACCACATCTTACAAATATCATTTAAATTATAAATGACAGTCCCCCATTGACATTCAACCTATACAACACCTAAGCCAAGATTATATTTACATTCAGAGGCGTCATCAAATTCATATCACGTCCAATGAAAGCAATTAAACAAATACAGGGAAAACCCTACTCCAGAATCAAAATTTCCAAAGCTATGAAATTAAAAGTCATGTTAAAGAACATAAGCATTTGGTAAATCCTTTCCCCTTGTAAATCCAACACCATAATACAGTAAAGGAGAAATTAAAATCAGACCTCACAGTGTTAGAGATTATAAAAAAGCAATAAAAGAACAACAAGCTCTACGAAGCACAAATAAATTATGGCAGAAAATATGAAAACATGATAAGAATTGGTTCTAATTCTAGCAGAAACTCAAGTGATGTAACCCAATTACCATTGCAAAAAACTATATCCTACAAAAATCGATAAATTCTTAATAACCGTCTCAATTGACATATTGAAAGGGCTCAGTAGAATGCAAACAATAAACCATAATAACCAATTTATTCAATCCATATAACATGTGAGTCATGGGGATACATTTAGCTTGAGAGACATGGCCAAGTTCATATCAGTAGCAATGCAAACGGCTAAGCAAATATGGGGGGAAATCCAAATCAAGAATCCACATTTTCCAAATCAATGAAATGAAAACTCATGTTAGGGGGAAAATAAGTTATTTAGCAATATTCTATACCCATATAAATCAAACACGAGAAGAAAGTTAAGGATAATAAATCAAATCTTACTTAACAATAGCAGAAAGTTCATAAAAATAAAAACAACCTCTAAACAGCTCAAAATAAAGTATGATTTAAGCTAATTTCGATTATTTATAAAGTAAAACAGTAAAGAGGATACCAGATATTCTCATTTCATTAATCAACAAACAAACAGAAAATACGCAAACAAATCAAAACTGGAACAAACATTACCAATATAAAAGTAAAAGGAAACTGAGTGAGAACAAAGTAATAAAAAGTCATGTTCAAATTCAAATACCTTTGGGAGCCATTGGTTACTGCTGCCTCAACCCCTTCTAAACCCTAGATCAGTAAAAGAATTACAAAACAAATGAGCTCGAAATCATTTTAACAAAATCAAAATAAATGAAGAAAAGATGAAGAGAGGAAAGGCGACCTGTGGATAGGAAGCGAGCGGCACTAGGGTTTGCTGTTGGAGATGAAGTTGAAATTAGGGTTTATATAAAAGTGCTTCTTAATCACCTAAGACCCATTGGGCTATGATTAACGGGCTAACAAGTCCAAAACTCCACAACTAACAAGTCCTAGTTCATATTATGAATTGGATTTTTTTAGGGTAAACTATACAAATGACCACTAAACTATGAGTTTGGTGTCAAAGTGACCACTATATTATTTTTTTCGGCAAAAGCACCACACAACTATTTAAATGGTTTCATTTTAGCCACAACTATTTAAATGGTTCCATTTTAGCCACTCGGTCAACACCTATAAAAAGAAGGAGAGAGAATGTCAGGGGTCAATAATAATAATAATAATAATAATAATAATAATAATAATAATAATAATAATAATAATAATAATAATACATCTTAAAATATATAGTAACAATAAATATAGTAATAATTAAAGAGAGAGAAAAAGTTTTACCTTTTTGAGAAACCGAACCGTCTTAAAAGTCGGAGCGTCATCGAGAACGCAAAGGACGTTGGGGAAAGTGTCGCCCGCCGTGCAATAACACTGAAAACACCGTCGTGAAGGTAATTTCCTTCGCCTTTCAATTTTCTGTAAAATAATTTCAAATAATTAGATTGAAAGCAAAAAACAACAAAGAAAAACAGAAGTAAAAAAGGGAGATCGGTTCTAGTCTTATGGCGGCAGTTGAGATTGGTTATGTTGATGGCCGGAGTTGAAGAGGGTTCGAGTAATGGGTAGATTTAAGTTAGATCGGGGGGAGATGGGCGGTTCTATTGAACCAGGATTAGATTTAGAAATTTAAAAGAAAATCTTTGTTTGAGATTTAGGGTTCCAACTGTCAATTAGAAAATCACCTTATGGAGGTCGGCCGAAAGTGAACGGTGGTTGGAGTTCAAGAGTGGTGGTCGGATAACACGTTTTGGAGATCAAAGTTGGTGGTGATAGATTAAAGGGAAAAAAGATAAAGAACAAGGGATGAACTCGGGTGAAAATGAGGTTTTGATCTGTTTCCCTTAAGTTTATAGGTTTAAACTTTTTCGTGGGCAGCGGATTGTAGAGTGAGAGAGAGAGAGTGTGAAATGGGAAAAGAGAGGAATTTTGGTCTGATATGAGCCTTATATAGGCTGAGGGATACGGCGTCGTTTAGCAAGGAGGATTTGCGCATCAAGTCGGGTCGGGTGCAGGGATCCACGCATTTTTAGTATTTTGGGCTAATTAGGGTTTGGTCCCTTAAACTTTGTATTGTATTACTATATGGTCGCCTATTGCAATGAAATCAGATTTCCAGGTTTAATTCTTTTCAATTTAGCCCATAATTTAATTGTTTAATTTATTTAAATGCAATTTTAATTTATATGTTTGATTCATATTTTAAATTGTGTATGTAGTTTTGTATGCTAGACAATTTAGTCACCTAGTTTTAATTAATTGTTAGAGGTTTAGTATTTTAGGTTCTTTAATTAAGGATTAATAATTAATTAAGAGAGATAATCGTAGCAAGTTAATGGATACTAAGTGAGAAACTTTGGAGCTCAAACTTGGGTAGTGTTCCGTTGTGATGAGATATTATTCCAACATTGGCTTTGAATTACACTTAGTATTCATTATAACTTAGAATTGAATAAATAACTTAGATAGTTAATTAGAGCCTTAATTAGGTCTATTACTTTAAATAATTAGAATAACAATAAATTAGTGAATATTATCTAAATCTTGAGGTTTTGATATGGATGTTATTCAAGCAATTGATACTATCTCATAAAAACTTTTAGATTTAATAATATTCATAGTTTAACCAACTTAACTAAACATAGCCTAATTAAGTTAGAACTTAAAATCAACAAGACAATAATAAATCATGCATTTAAACATTTTTATGTTAGAAATATATTTTTTTTAATATGAATTGTGGTGCCTCGATTATAAATGGGTGCTTTTAATCTCATATTCGGATAAAAAATATATTTCCTTATAAAAGGAATATCTCCATTTGGAATTTAAATCCAGTTAATAATTAAGTGTTAAATTAAATTCAAAATATTATTCGAATTGCCAAAATGCCACGTAAAATTAGAAGCTACCGATAACGGGCGTTTGTGGAGGGTGCTAACCCTTCCCCACACGTAACCGACTCCCGAACCCAAATTTTAAAATAAAAAATTTCTGATTGTTTTTATGGTGTCCGGTCTACCAAAGTGACATGTGGTGACTCCCAATATTTTTTAAAGGTAAATAAAAGGGTAAAATTTTGATTTAAAAATAGATTAATTTGATTTAAAAGGAAAGTCTATTTTCAAGATTAAAAAAATAAAAATGATTTTAGGATTAATTTTAAGATTAAATAAAAAGTAAACAAAAACTATTTTCATGTTTTAATTGCAAAATCCAGTTTAATATGAAAAAAAACCCTAATTTTCAAGATTTTTTTAATATGGTGGTGTGATATAAGGGTAGCATATGTTCAATTTTCTTAGTCTTTTTTTAATAAAGCACACACACCGTGCAAAACTGGTGCTCGAACCGGGTTACCTGGATGAATTACATCATCCTTTACCACTGGGACAACAAGGGGTGAGCCTAATTTTCAAGATTAAATGAATAAAAAGGCAGAACCCTAATTTTAAAGATAATCGTCGAGCTATTTTCTCGCGAAAAAAATGGTTTCCACAGCTTGGCGACTCCACTGGGATTGAACTCGAGAGTCAGGCCTAATTAGATTTACGTGGCATTTTGACAATTAAGAATGGTAATTTGAATTTAATTTTTCCAATAATTGTAACCCCTTAGCCCAGCCTAAACGCCCAACCCGAACTAAGAAGATTACACGGGGGGAATCGAAGCCAACTCGTTAAAGCCAACTTTGATTAGTAACCCTTTTTTTCTTTTTTTCTTCTCTAGATGCACATTAAGATCCTATGTGATTACCCACACACTTAGACGAAAACGACACAGCGATCGGAGTTCGATTAGGGGTTCAATTTCTTATAATACACATTTAGGGACCAAACTGTAATTTCCATAAATTATAGGGACTATTCAGATTTTAAGATTACCAATCTTTAATTAGTCATGAAACATGCTTCCCTACCAAATTTCAGGGACTAATATGCAACATTCTAGAACTTTAAAAGATACTTTTAACAAAAAATAACGAACATGTATCAGTACGCTTGGGCCCGTATCGGTACAAAAAAATGCAGTGGCAAATTTTGGGAAAAGAGTATCGATACACTTTCCCCCGTATAGGTACGACTTTCAAACCTTCGCCTAGGCGTATCGATACGCAGACAACTCGTATCGGTACACCTAAGTTGAAAAGCCTGAAAATAGCTTTAGCGTATCGATACGCAATCCCGAGTATCGATACACATACTAGAATTGCACTTCCAACAGCCCTCAAAACACATTTAACAACATCTAAACATGTCCAAAACATCAATACATGATATAATCAACAATCTGATCACTTAAGCATCGTCAAACACTCACAACGTATGCATCAAGCATGGCAATTCATGGAGAGACGTTAAACTACTCAAGCATGCTCTTGAACTCGAACATAGAATAGTCAATTACCAAATGTAAGACCATGAACCAAATTAAAGACACTTACAAGTCCAAAAACATAAGCTAAACATGCTCAAGGTGTTAAACATCTCCAAACAAAACCATAGGTAAAAATCCCTCTCATTGCCTCTTATTTCACTAGGTGAAAACACATACTTTGTTTAGCTCAAATCACTTAGATTCCCCTTTCTCTCTTGCTGCCTCAAATGCTCAATTCTCTGCATTGATGAAACAAATGAGCGTAAGCATAAAGCTTAGTGAGGACCGCTAAAACAGCAAACAATCATCAATGCATTTAGTAAAACCAATTCATCATTCTTTGTAAACATATGCCTTCCTTTAAAACATGCACTCAAAACATCATTTCCACTTTCAAAACAACATGCTCATAGCATCATTAATTTCAACAGCAAAAACCTTTGCTCATGCTTAAACCAAGCATCATATACATTCTCAAAATAAGCATTCATAATTAATTCATTATTCATTATCATTGTATTGGCTCGCAAGTAACCAATAACAAAAACAATATCCAAAACACCACATATTTCAATACAATCGGATACGTGGATTACAAGCGTTTGTCCTACACGCTTCATACACACTACCGGCTTCACAAGGGGGAGTTTAATGGCACAATCACAACCCCTCAACACCCGTGATGGAGTTTAACGGCACAATTCCAACCCCTCAACATCACTCATCGGTAGTTGTATAACCCACTAGCGAGAGCCGGGACACAAAACAAGGCTTACACATGGGAGCTACCTCAACCATTGTAATCACCTTAACCAAGCTCACAAACGGGAGCAATCCTCCACCGTTGTGACGCTTAACCAAGTCCACCCACGAGAGCCATACTCCATCATGGTGACGCCAATTCCTTAATCGCTAGGATACTTGGATGGAGTTTACGGCACAATCACAACCCCTCGACGTCCAAGGCAACTTTATTCACGGTGCACCCAATCCTATAGTCGGCTAACTATATTCGATTAAAGTAACCAAAACCATTTACCATCACTTGCCAATATAATCATTTACCAACATCATTTCACTAATTTACAAGCATAGACCACAATACCATTTCCACAAGCAATAACATACTTTAAACCAATTTCATAAATCATATAAACCCAAAGATCACTTACCATGTGCATCCTTAATTAAATGGCATTTAAAACCAGCAACATTAATGCTCAAAACATGCTTTTTAACAGTAATCAAAACACATTTAATCCAAGTGCATTTTAAACCAAAACATAGCACAAATCGAGAGAGACTTTCGTTTTACTTACTCTTGAGCTTATCTAAGTGTTTCAAACTTACACTAAGCTCCCAAAATCACGTTCAAAACATTTCAAAGCTGGAAAATCCTTTTCCACTCACCGATACGCGAAACTTCGCTGACCGACGCAAAGTTCACTCGCCCGAAGCCTCCAAAAATGCTTTGATTGCTTCCGGATCAAGATCCCCTATTTTTAAAGCATCAAAATAGAGATCCAAATGCATTAAAATGCATTCCAACACCAGCAACTAAACACAACTCGTTGCTCAGCAAAACTACACCAATTTACCCATTCGAAACAACCGAAAACTCAATCGATTGCCTCCTAAATCAAGCCCAGCCAACATACATCACTTCCAACCATTGATATTCATCAAAACACATCTAAAAAAAACCTAAACCCTTCCTTATACCTCTAGAAACCATATCACCATCAAATCACTTCAAAAACTCAACTAAAACTATCATAAAACTCAAGGATCTCAAGGATTTCGGGATATATATCTTCAAAACACTTTTTCAACATCATAATCATACCAAAACTCAATTATAATCCATCTAAAATAGAGCTCATCAACAACACTCCGAAAATCAAGAATTAAATTTTTATTTTGCAAGATTTTGATCTCAAATCAAGACTATAATCAAAACTCAATTAAAAACAACAATTAGGAGACAAAGATCTTGGGAATTTCAATAAAGAACCTAGATTAGAGGTTGAGAACGAGATTTACCTCCAATCCTTGCCTTCCTCAAAGATTGACAAGTTTTTGCTTCACAAATCTTGAAGAACTTGAAGAGAATTCTTGGAAAAAGATGAGAAACTAAAGAGAGAGTGTTTGGGAGAAAAGAAATCTGGAGAAATGGTTGAGAAAATGGATTTTGCTGAAATGAGAGTTAGTTATGTCAAAAACTTCTCATTTTACTATTTTAGCAATTTAATAAAATAAATAAAAATCCTTTTTATTTAATCATCTAAAAATCATTTAAAACACATGTCAATTTAAGGGAAGGTTTAATTGCACAAAAGCTCCCTAAAGATTCTAAGATTTTGACTCCTCTTTTGAAATTTGCATTTTCCACAGTTTTAAAACTTTACATTTTGGTCACTACCCAAAATGTACCTCTTCCAAAACTCATTTTGTAAAATTGATTTGACCAACCTCTTAAACATGATTTTAGAGGATTTTAGCAATTTTTTTTCTTCATATTTTTACCCTATCCCAAACCTTAATTTCCCTGAACCACCTAATATGATTCGAACCGTTTCCGACCGGCTCGATCCGATGTCTAAAACATCTAGGCCCAAAACCAGGGCGTTACAACTCTCCCTCACTTAGGAAATTTCGTCCCCGGAATTTTACCTGAAGGAAAAAGATGCGGAAACCGCTTTAACATGTCTGCTTTGCTATCCCACGTGGCCTTCTCAACTTCTCAGTGTCTCCACAACACCTTCACAAGCTCTATCGTTTTGCCACGAAGAACTTTGCTGTTCAAGCCAATGATCTTCACCGATCCCTCATCGTAGGACAAATCCAGGTTTAGCTCTATCTCCTCGATAGGCATGACATGCGAAGGATCTGATCTATACTTCCACAACATTGAAACATGAAACACATCATGAATCTTGTCTAACTCGGGAGACAACCTCAACCGATATGCCACATGACCAACAAGCCCCACAACCTCATAAGGTCCAATAAACCTCAGGATAAGCTTACCCTTATGCCCAAATCCCATCACCTTCTTCCAAGGCATTACTTTCAAGAACACACGTTCGCCCACCGCGAACTCCATCTCCTTACGCTTCTGATCCGCGTATGACTTCTGCCGATTCGATGCTTCCTTTAAGCGCTCACCAATGAGCCTCACCTTCTCAGTGGTTCATTTCAACATAGTCGGCATCGAAATCAACTTTTGCCTTGTTTCTGCTCAACAAAAAGGTGTTTTGCACTTTCTCCCATACAAAGCCTCGTATGGAGCCATTTGAATGCTTGTCTGGTAACTATTGTTGTAAGCAAACTCAACCAAAGGCAAGTGCTTCTCCCAAGAACCCTGAAAATCTATAACACAACATCTCAACATCTCCTTAAGCACCTGGATAACACGATCTGACTGTCAATCCGTCTGAGGATGATAAGAAGTACTGAAATTCAACTGTGTACCCAAGGCTTGATGCAAACATTCCCAAAATCTTGTTGTGAACCTCGAATCTCTATCTGACCTTATAGACTTCGGCACACCGTGCAATCGCACAATCTTAGCGATCTACAACTCTGCCAGATTATCCAAGGTATACGTAGTATGCACAGGCAAGAAATGTGCACACTTCGTAAGGCGATCAACAATCACCCAAACAAAATTCTTCTTCGATGGTGACAAAGGAAAACCAAATACAAAATCCATGGTAATATTTTCCCACTTCCATTATGGGATTTTCAAAGGTTGCAACAGCCCAGAAGAAACCTGATGCTCAACCTTCACCCGCTAACAAACCCTACATTTACTTACAAACTTGGCAACATTCTTTTTCACCCCATTCGGTATAATCCATCTCTCAAACCACGATACACCTTCGTACCACCAAGGTGCACAACAAAAGAACCACTATGGCCTTCAGCCAGAATAGAGCATCTCAATTCAACATCATTTGGCACCACTATTCAATTCCCAAAACTCAAAACACCATCATCATTGAAACAAAAAAATCCAAAGACTTACCATCAGCAATGTCCTGAACATGCGTTACTACACATCTTCGATCGACTGAACTAAGGGAGGCTTCACTTGTAACTTGGCTATAAGCCCCTCATCACGCGACTTACTCAACCAAGCAAACCTCGCTCCCAACTTCACGGCCACCTTCCTGCTCGACACTTCGGCCCCAACATTGGCATTTCCAACATGATACCTCATCATCAGACCATACTCCTTAAGCAACTCCAACCACCCTCATTGCCTAAGATTCAACTCTTTTTGAAACATTAGATACTTCAAACTCTTGTGATCCGTGAACCCTACACTTCTCAACACGAAAACCCAAAATCCGCCCACTCACCATCCGAATATCCTCGTCACGAGACTCTAACACCATATCCAACAGTTGCTTCACTTACATCAACTGTCTCAAGAAGGTTTACTTACACTCGGCCAACAGACCACCCTCTCACGAAGACCCATCCAAAACAACATAGCTTTTGAGCTTACATTATTTTTCCCACACAACTTTGGCTACGACACTAATCTTACCTAGATGCTACCCAACGACAAAACTTAATCCTCACACAAAAGCAACCGCAACAAGCCACGCATAAAGCTCATTCTTCAAGCACTTACAATCGTCTGAAAGCATACACTATAACTTTCCCAACTTGCTTAACCACTCATCCTACAACATATACAAGAGCCATGAATCCTCTACTCAACTCAAGCTAAACCTCGATTAGATCTCTCGTCAGAACTTCCTTCCAACTCCTCTAAGGTCACCGCCAAAACTCCATCCACCTAAAACAACCATCTTGCTATAACTATTCAAGCAAGAATACAACAACACTTCAAAACCACATCCGCAAACCTATAACAACCGTCCAACCCAGAGAAACTACAACACCTAACTACTACTTCAAAATGCTTTTAACTATGCATCAAAGAACCTCGACCGATTCTATCCGAAATGATCACTTAGAAAGCTTTACCTCCTGCCCACCGAGCTAGATCACACTCACTCCTAACGGTAAACTTATTCACTTCCTAACCTCACACCCACTCTTCATCTCGCACCAAAACAAAACTTTAAACCCACAAATTACCCTAATCATAATACATCACTATCAGATCCAATTAGCTATTCGTAAGTGTGAACATTCGTATGCATGATTACTTACATGCCCTTACGAATGCCTATGTACATGTATGCAAACTTCTAATGTCATGCCAAATGTATGCATGTACCAATATATGTAATATATGTATACAAATGATTTTAACTGTGCATGTATGTCTGTTCACACTTACTAATAACGTCCTCGAACCAAACTAGGAACAACCTCTTATCCCATTCTCAAACTTTTCCTGCTCCACCATTCTTGCAATTCATTACAACAAACTACTCTAACTATTATTCCTCATCACCAATGTTGTTCTCAAAGCAACACCGATTACTATTCAAAACTCACTAACGATAGGACCTTAACCACTACACAAGAGGATGGAAACCCACAACTAAGCAAAGATAACAATAACAAAGATTGCATAATAAAGATACCTGCAATCACATCATTGTTCTGGAGCTCCAAGCGACGGGCACTCTCTCTCGCAGAGCCATCATTCTCCGGTTGCACCATCACAGCATCGACCAACACCCTAAGGTCACCATCGTCTCCTTGCGGTAAAGAACCATGACTGCACTCGCGATCACGAGGAGCTTCAACAGACATTCCACCTTGATCACCCTGAGCTAACACTAGACAATCTCGCCTCAAATGTCCAGCAGACCCACAATTCCAGCAATACTCAACCATCGCACACCTCGCGCCTCTCTACCCTTCTTGCCACCTCTGAACTCTTTCTCGGTCGTGCTCACGACCCCTTTGAGACTCAACTGCACGCGTTGGAGCTGGTCTCGCCACCTGAGGACAATTACGCTTCACATGTCCCATCGCACCATAGCTCCAACAAGCTCCAACATCCCAGTAAACCTCCATGTGTCGCCTTCCACAACGACCACACTCCGGTAGACGAACCACCTCTCTCTGACCTTGATACACTTGACCCACGTTACCACCACCACCAAATATCTGGTCCAGGTGAAACCTCCTATCACAAGGTCTCTTACGCTACTCACTCTCGAGGCCAGAACTCACAACTCTTTTACTCTCATTCAGATCACCATCGCCACCTGTAGCCACGCTCTCACGTTGCTTAATCCCCAAAAACTTATCTCCCAAGTATCTCCTCTTAAAGGCAGCTAAAAAAACTCCCAATCCGCATCATGGATATTTAGCGCTGCTGACACAACTGTCCACCAACTGCAAACATCATCCAGCATTAACGAGACAACGCTTCCCAACTTACAGGCGTTGCCACACCCTTCCTGATCTAGGATTGGAATCGTACTGGCTAACCAAGCCTTGAACGCCTCCGACGTCGATCCATGATACTCAACAGCTCCCAATTCACACAGACGCTGCTTTGACAAACTAGTTTGTCCGACAACTAGCACATGCGCAGGCCTTTCATTCACAATGGCCTGAGATGCTCCAGACATCTTCTAAACCACAGATGATAAAACTTTCATCACAGTCATGCTGCCCTATCGCCACAACCCCAGGTAAGAATGGCCGAAAAGGCACATTCTCAACAGACGGAACATTGTTCCCTTGATTACCCTGCTCGCCCGCATGTACTATCGTATTCGATCCCAACTCTCTCCTTGGACTCATTGTGCTATTTTTAACAAGGCATAGTAAAAAAACAAATCAAACCATGATTTAGGCCAGCCTCAAGCAAGGATCCAAGTTTACAAATCCAATTTAAAACTTTTATTTAGTGTAATAAGGCAATGGGCACCCTAATTTCCCTCAAGCATAACATAACATACAATAGCATATCATAATCATCATGCTTTATCTCATCCACAATCAGCACACATTCTCAGCACATCATCATCATACAATCATATTTAACTCCCATATGATTCATAACAACCAAGCATGACATAAGCACCAACATTTAACCAAAAACATAATTTTCCAACGACATGCCACTTAACATCGAATCGAACATCAAAACATACCAATTTCACTTACCATCATCCCCAATTATTTCGAAACCTGGCTCTGATACCAACAAATGTAACCCCCTTAGCCCGACCTAGACGCCCGACCCGAACTAAGAAGATTACACGGGGAAAATCGAAGCCAACTTCGATTAGCAACTTTTTTTCTTTTTATCTTCTCTAGATGCACATTAAGATCCTATGTGATTAGCCACACACTTAGACGAAAATGGCACAACGATCAGAGTTCGATTAGGGGTTCAATTTCTCAAAATACACATTTAGGGACCAAACTGTAATTTCCATAAATTATAGGGACTATTCAAATTTTAAGATTACCAATCTTTAATTAGTTATGAAACATGCTTCCCTGCCAAATTTCATCTCAAACGGATCATCCAAACTCAACCAATTGATCATACAACATCTAGAGACTGATATGCAACATTCCAGAACTTTAAAATATACTTTTAACAGAAATAACGAACTAGTATCGGTACGCTTGGGCCCGTATCAGTACGCAAAATGGCAGTGGCAAATTTTGGGAAAAGAGTATCGATACACTTTCCCCCATATCGGTAGGGCCTTCAAACCTTCGCCTAGGCGTATCGATACGCGAGCAACTCATATCGATACCCCTAAGTTCAAAAGCCTGAAAATAGCTTTAGCGTATCGATACGCAATCCCGAGTATCGATACGCAATCCCGAGTATCGATATGCATACAAGAATTGCACTTCCAACAGCCTTCAAAACACATTTAACAACATCTAAACATGTCCAAAACATCCATACATGTTATAATCAACAATCCAATCACTTAAGCATCATCAAACACTCACAACCTATGCGTCAAGCATGGCAATTCATGGAGAGACGTTAAACTACTCAAGCATGCTCTTGAACTCGAACATAGAATAGCCAATTACCAAATATAATACAATGAACCAAATTAAAGGCACTTACAAGTCCAAAAACATAAGCTAAACATGCTCAAGGTGTTAAACATCTCCAAACAAAACCATAGGTAACAATCCCTCCCATTGCCTCTTCTTACACTAGGTGAAAACACATACTTTGTTTAGCTCAAATCACTTGGATTCCCCTTGCCTCTTGCTTCCTCAAATGCTTAATTCTCTGCATTGATGAAACAAATGAGCGTAAGCATAAAGCTTAGCGATGACCGCTAAAGCAGCATACATTCATCAATGCATTTAGTAAAACCAATTCATCATTCTTTGTAAACATATGCCTTCGTTTAAAACATGCACTTAAAACATCATTTCCACTTTCAAAACCACATGCTCATAGCATCATTAATTTCAAGAGCAAAAACCTTTGCTCATGCTTAAACCAAGCATCATATGCATTCTCAAAATAAGCATTCATTATTAATTCATTATTCATTATCATTGTATTGGCTCGCAAGTGATCAATAACAAAAACAATATCCAAAATGTAGAACTAATGTTTTGATATAATAATTGAAAAATGTTTTGGACTGATTTAAAAAGTATTTAAAATAATTTACTAAGTCCAAATATCTTGAAACAATTTTTAGGGATGTTTTTAAAAAGGTTTTACACGTTTTTCAAAGCCAAACTTCACAAAACTGTCCAGGCGTTTCGAAACACCTTAGGGCGTTTCGATACGGTGCATTCCAGTAGTAAAAGTGTTTCGATACAAGTATCGAAACGGGTTTACCCTGGATAAGGATTTTTGCCCAGCATTTCGAAACGAGCTATGCCGTTTCGATACGCCTACGTGGCATTGACCACAACGGTCATAAACCCCAACGAATATTTCCCAACTAACATTTAAATGCAGGTCGTTTCGATACGGGACTAGGCATTTTTGAAATGGGTGTTTCGAAACAGACTAAAGCGTTTCAATACGGGTCCACGTCAGACTGCAACGGCTCTTTCTACTTAAAGGCTGTTTCGAAACGGGTTCGAGCGTTTCGAAACGGGGAGCTGCAGAACTGCATTTACGGTGGGAATTAAAGTCCTCAACGGATCCAATTCAATCCCAACGGCTAGTAACGGCTACAAACTCATCAAGAAGTATAAAAGGGACCTCCAAGCATCAAGTGAAGGCTAATGCTCATATTGTTAAACAACAAATGATCAAGAATTGTCTTAGAGCTTAAATTGTCATTTATTGTATAGACAAACACTAGTGAGCCAAAATTGTCAAATTTGCTCAAGTGTTTTAGGATTTGGGTGAGTGCTAAATTGTGCAAACAAATACCTATCAGAGGGATTTAAGTTTGCTTATTGTTTCTCTTTGTAAAGAGGGTTTCAATCAAGGCTTTGGGTAGAAAGCTTGATTGTGTATAAGGGTTACCTCTTAAGCCTAGAAAAGGGGAAGAGCAATTAGTGGAATTGTTTGGAAATCCTTAGTGGGGAGCTAAGGTAGTGGATGTAGACCTTGGTTAGAAGGTTGAACCACTATAAATCATTGTGTCAATTTACTTTTTAGCTTCCACAACCCTTCCACCCAAAAATCCACCTCTCCACCACTTGGTGAGCCTTATCGGTTGAACGAATCGAGCTCCTCACAACTCAACAATTGGTATCAGAGCTTGGCTCAATCGAAGGGGATTCACATCCTATTGAGAAGATCCGGCAAGCTCGATCACTTTTTCATCAACCGGCTCAAATGGCACAATCAATCGACAAACCGCCTTTCTTTGACGGAACCCACTATGCCCATTGGAAGACAAAGATGAAGTTCTTCATCAAATCAATAGACTACAAGCTATGGGATATAGTTGAAGATGGTCCGTTCGTGCCTCTAAGAAGCAAAGTGGAGTGGAGTGCCGACGATCGCAAGAAGATGGAGCTTAATTGCAAAGCCTTGCACATCTTATTTTGTGCTTTTGGCCCAACCATCTATGAGAAGATGTCTTCTTGTGAGAGTGCCAAGGAGGTATGGGACAAGCTTGAAGTCACATACGAGGGTACCGATGAAGTCAAGGAGACCAAGATTGGGCTCCTAACCTTAGAGTATGAGAACTTCAAAATGGATCCGGAAGAGAACATCGAGAAGATGTTTGATAGGTTCTCCACTATCACCAATGGTCTCAAAGGCTATGGAGATGCCATCCCGGAGGAAAAGCTTGTCCGAAAGCTCATCTACTCACTTCCTGAGTCTTGGGACTCAAAGAGGACCGCCATCATCGAAGCCAAAAATTTGAAGACTTTGAAGCTTGATGAACTCATGGGGTCACTCCTTACTCATCAAATCATGAAGAAGAACAAAGAGGATGAGAAGAAGAGGGAAGAAATTAGAGCTATGGGAGAGAAGAAAATCAAAGGGCTAGGCATCAATGCAAGTGTCATGGCTCTCAAGTCCTCCATTTGCCATCATGTCTATTCAAGTGAAGAGGAGGATGAAGATGAAGAGATAGTCCATCTCTTCAAGAAGTGTGCCCTGTTCATGAAGAAAGCCTTGAGAGAGCTTGAACGAGAATCCAAGAAAAAGGAGAGGGTAAGCACTTCAAGCCATAAGAAGAAGGCACATGTGGCTACTTGGAGTGATGAGGACTCCACCGACGATGAACAAGCCAACCTTTGCCTTATGGCCATCGAAGAAGATTCAAGGGTAACTTCTAATTCATCTACTTCATGTTCTTATTCTTTTGATGAATTACAAGATGCATATGATGATTTGGTTTTAGACTTTAAAAATCACATTTTGAAAAACAATAAATTGATTTCAAAGTTAAAAATTCAAAATGACTTGATTTCTAAAACCAAACTTGAACTTGAAGCAAAACTCGAGGAGTTTGAATTAAAATGTTTTGATTTACAAAATTTGCTTCAAAAAGTTCAAGAGGAAAAGGATTTGATTTCCAAAGAGCTTGAAAGGAAAAACAATTTTGGAAAATCAAATTTTTATGTTAGACAATCTAGTGCCCCTAGATTTGTAAAAGGAAAATGTTTTAGAAGTGTTTGGGTCCCAAAAGGACTAATCACTTCAATTAAAAAGGATGACATTGAAAAATGGATTCCTAAGGGGACTAAAATTTGTGCTACTAACGTTTATGGATCCAAAGCAATTTGGATACCAAAACTTACTTGATTGTCTTTTGTTAGGTGTGATGGAGATGTTCAATAAGTCAAACATTGAGGGGGAGCTCCATGCACACTAAGGAAGAACACTTGAAGAAGGAAGGCTTCACATCCTCCCTTGAGTTCAAGTGTGGTAATATCTAGTTGTTTTGCTTTTATTTGTTTTATTTTTTATTTAATTCAACTAGATGATCATAAATGTTGGACTAACATCTTTGATGATGCTTTGAGTGAGGGGGAGCCATTTTAAAACCAAATTCTTATTTTTGTCAAATTTTTACCTCTATTGTTATTTTTGAACTTAATGTTTTAAATTCTTTTTGATATAACAAAAAGGGGAGAAATGGTTTGAAAAATTGAATTTTCAAATGAATAAGGGGGAGCTTTATTTGATTTATATCTTTAATTCTCTTATTCACATTTTTAAAGTTAAAGGGGGAGAATCCCAAACAATTTTTCAAGATAGTTTTATTATGTCAAAAAGGGGGAGATTGTAGAACTAATGTTTTTTATATAATAATTGAAAAATGTTTTGGACTGATTTAAAAAGTATTTAAAACAATTTACTAAGTCCAAATATCTTGAAACAATTTTTAGGGATGTTTTTAAAAAGGTTTTACATGTTTTTCAAAGCCAAACTTCACAAAACTGTCCAGGCGTTTCGAAACACCTTAGGGCGTTTCGATACGGTGCATTCCAGTAGAAAAAGTGTTTCGATACAAGTATCGAAACGGGCTTACCCTGGATAAGGATTTTTGCCCAGCGTTTCGAAACGGGCTATGCCGTTTCGATACGCCTACGTGGCATTGACCACAACGGTCATAAACCCCAACGAATATTTCCCAACTAACATTTAAATGCAGGTCATTTCGATACGGGACTAGGCATTTCGAAACGGGTGTTTCGAAACGGACTAAAGCGTTTCGATACGGGTCCACGTCAGACTGCAACGGCTCTTTCTACTTAAAGGCTGTTTCGAAACGGGTTCGAGCGTTTCGAAATGGGGAGCTGCAGAACTGCATTTACGGTGGGAATTAAAGTCCTCAACGGCTCCAATTCAATCCCAACGGCTAGTAACGGCTACAAACTCATTAAGGAGTATAAAAGGGACCTCCAAGCATCAAGTAAAGGCTAATTCTCATATTGTCAAACAACAAATGATCAAGAATTGTCTTAGAGCTTAAATTGTCCTTTATTGTATAGACAAACACTAGTGAGCCAAAATTGTCAAATTTGCTCAAGTGTTTTAGGATTTGGGTGAGTGCTAAATTGTGCAAACAAATACCTATTAGAGGGATTTAAGTTTGCTTATTGTTTCTCTTTGTAAAGAGGGTTTCAATCAAGGCTTTAGGTAAAAAGCTTGATTGTGTATAAGGGTTACCTCCTAAGCCTAGAAAAGGGGAAGAGCAATTAGTGGAATTGTTTGGAAATCCTTAGTGGGGAGCTAAGGTAGTGGATGTAGACCTTGGTTAGAAGGTTGAACCACTATAAATCATTGTGTCAATTTACTTTTTAGCTTCCATAACCCTTCCACCCAAAAATCCACCTCTCCACCACTTGATGAGCCTTATCGGTTGAATGAATCGAGCTCCTCACAACTCAACACAAAACACCACACATTTCAATACAATCGGATACACGAATTACAAGCGTTTGTCTCACACGCTTCATACACACTACTAGCTTCACAAGGTGGAGTTCAATGGCACAATCACAACCCCTCAACACCCGTGATGGAGTTTAACGGCACAATCCCAACCCCTCAACATCACTCATCGGTAGTTGTATAACCCACTAGCGAGAGCCGGGACAAAAAACAAGGCTTACACATGGGAGCTACCTCAACCATTGTAATCACCTTAACCAAGCTCACACACGGGAGCAATCCTCCACCGTTGTGATGCTTAACCAAGTCCACCCACGAGAGCCATCCTCCATCGTGGTGACGCCAATTCCTCAATCGCTAGGGTACTTGGATGGAGTTTACGGCACAATCACAACCCCTCGACATCCAAGGCGACTTTATTCACGGTGCACCCAATCCTATAGCCGGCTAACTATATCCGATTAAAGTAACCAAAACCATTTACCATCACTTGACAATATAATCATTTACCAACATCATTTCTGTAAACCCCTTATCCCGGCCTAGACGCTTGACCCGAACTACGAAGATTACACGGGGAAAACCAAAGTCAACCCGGAAGTCAACCTTGATTAACGACCCCTTTTTTATTTTACTCTTATCTAAATGCATTGATAAGCCTATGTGATCACACAAGATCATAGGAAGAGAAAGCACAACGACCGGAACTTATTTAGGGATTCAATTGTAAGAATTACACTTTTAGGGACCAAAACATAAACTTTGCAAATTGCAAGGACTTTGCAGATTTTAAGCTTAACAAAATGTAATTAGTCATATTTCATGCATCTCTATCAAAAATCAACTTAATTAGACATTCCAAACCCTTATAATTGCATCCACAATCAATAAGGACTAAAATGTAAGAAAAGAGAACTTGAAACAATTCAAAATGCAGTCCAACGGTCAAGTGTTTCGAAACGCTGACTCTCGTATCGAAACGCCCATATCGAAACTGGGCTGGTCGTTTCGGTACTCGGGCCCGTTCCGAAACCTGTATCAGAACATGGCTCTCCAGTAGCCAAAGTGTTCCGAAACACTCTCACCTATTCCGAAACACTATGGCCATTCCAGGCTCCTATTCCGAAAAAGATAAGGGTGTTTCGATACACCTTGCCCTGCAACCATACAATTTTCTAGTTTTTCACATCTTTACACATTCAAACACATCCCGAATCATACCATTTCACACCAACAACAAGAATAAATATCAAAGAACATTATTATGAAGCTTAAGCTAGAGCAAGGCATCAATCAAGTAATCATTGAGTCTATAGGCATGCTTCCTAGTCACATGAACCATTTAAAAGCCTCAAACCTCAAACCAAACCATATAGGCCAGTTAAAAACTTCGAAAGCCATATCAAACTTGCCACAAACATAGAGAGTTCAAAACACATCTCCCAAAACCTACTATAGATCCCCATTGCCAAATATCAATACTAAAGCATGTGAAAACATCACCATACATGAGCTTTTCACTTCCTTGGATGTCTTTAGCCTTCTCGCTGCCCAAACTCGTCTCAGTTATCTGCATTGTTGGTAAAAGAGAGCGTAAGCATATTTGCTTAGTGAGGCAAGCTCTAAGGAAAACCAACACAACAATGCTTCATAAAAAAAACTCTTTCTCAAAAGCTATTTTCAACAACATGCTCATTCTATCTCATGCTTGAAAACCATTTCAAAGCAAATCTCCATTTGAAAACACATGTACCTTTATTCTATCTCATGCATTAAACCAATGCAAATCCCATGGCAAAGCCATACACATGCTAAGTGAGAACAAAAGCATTTCATATCATAATCTCATATGCATTTCTCATAGCATAAATCATCTCAACATTTGGTACATGTGATTCAAATACATTTTCATATATTATATTGGCATTTCACATTTCATCTTTACTCGAATATGCGGATTAGCTTGACTCAAGGTCAAGTCCTACCCCGGTGGAATCTCACATCACCAGACTCTCATGGCGGTATCTCTCATTGCCACAAAGCTTGGGTATTTCACCAAGTCCTACCCCGATGGTATCTCTCATCATCAGATTCTCACTTTGGATCGGGTTGGCACTACCCCCATTGCCCGACTCCAAAGAGCACGTACGAATTTTTAGTTTATAGTGCACTCTCATCCTATTGATCGATCAAATTATATCCGGTAATTATCTCATCTTCTATGCCAATATATTATGTCAAAACATCATCTCACCTACTATTTTTATGCAACATTTCTCAAGTCTTTCTCATCTCATTTCAAAATCATATCTCACGCTTTGCATTAAGTCAAAATCTCAAAACTCTTTAATGCAACATGCTATCTCATGAAATCTCTACAAAGCATCATCTCATGCTACAAATCATGCATAAAACAATAGGAATTTGTCTATCTCAAAACAAGAGCATGTAAAAGCATTTAGGGGCATCAACCACATATTTGAGAGCAAATCTAGCCATACTTACTTCCAGACTTAGGATGATGTTTCAAACCAATCCTAAATCCCCAAACCTTGTATCTTTGTCCCTCAAGGACTTCTCACCGATTACGTTTCGCTTGCTTGCCGAAACGATATCTAGGCTTCTGGCACTTCCGGATCAACACCAAAAGCGTCCGAAGATGTCTCCCATGTTTATTACACACAAGAACAGAGGATACAGAAATTACCTTGTAAGTCGAACCACCGTGGGTAGCCGAAGGAACGCCGACGAAGTTCGATTGGCGCCGTGAGAAGAGACAAAAGCTACGCCTTCACTACTAGGAATGTATAATCCCTCAAATTCCTTTCAATTCCTGCAATAACGGAAACAACCATACTAGTTTTACATATTAAAACCGAAAGGCAATAAACCGAAAAATAAAGATAAGTAAAAAAACTTATCTCTGTGGCCGGAGTGTTTCTGAAAAGATGAGGGTGGATTCGAAGAGGGCTCAGTTTGGGTAGCTTTAAGTTTTAAGTGGGGAAGTAGGGAGGTCCTAATGGACCGATATTAGATCAAGGGTTTATGTAGAACCAAGGTTTAGATATAATATTTGAAAAATGTTTTGGACTAAATTGAAAAGAATTTAAATATGTTTTTAGTCAAAAACAACTTGAAAATATGTTTAAGGGTTTTAAAGGCTTTGGAATGGTTTTAAAGTGTATTTAAAATAGTCAAAACCATGATTTTCAAGTAACCGTACCGATACGGTATTGGACCATACCGATACGCCTTAGGGTTTTCAAACTACCAAAATTCCAGTAGCCAAAACCCGTACCGATACGCCTAGCCGTATCGATACGGTGTGTTTTGAAATAGCCCAACGGCCATAAATGGTACTATTCCCAACGACCATAAATGGTACTATTCCCAACGGTCATAAATGGTACTATTCCCAACGGCCATAAATGGTACTATTTCCAACGGCCATAAATGGCACTATTCCCAACGGCTATAAACGGCTATATTCCCAACGGCTATAAACGGCTACAAACTCATTTGGGACTATAAATTGAAGGCTGGAACACTTGAAGAAAGTAAGAGACAACCTCCAAGCATCAAGAGAAGACTAATGCTCATATTGTAAAACATCAAATGATCAAGAAATTGTCTTAGTGCTTAATTTGTCATTTCTTGTATAGACAAACACTAGTGAGCCAAAATTGTCAAATTTGCTCAAGTGTTTTAGGTTTTTGGGTGAGTGCTTCATTGTGCAAACAAACACCTATTAGAGGGTTTAAGTTTGCTTTCTTAATCTCTTTGTAAAGAGGGTTTTGATCAAGGCTTTGGGTAGAAGCTTGATCGGTTGTAAGGGTTTCCTCCTAATCCAAGAAAAGGGGACGAATCAATTAGTGGATTGATTGAGAAATCCTTAGTGGGAAGCTACGGTAGTGGATGTAGGTGCTTGTTAGAAGGCCGAACCACTATAAATCATTGTGTCCTTATTCTTTCTAGCTTCCTAAACCCTTCCACCTAAAAATCCACCTCTCCACCACTTGGTGAGCATAATCGGTTGAACGAATCGAGCACCCTAAAACCCAACAATTGGTATCAGAGCCTCGTCTCCATCGAAGGACTAACATCCGGGAGTAAAGATCTATTGCTCGAAGTCCAACCGTTCAAGAAAATGGCAAGATTTGAAGAAGGCCGCTCTATCTCGTGTCCTCCACTCTTTGAAGGAGAATCATACTTCCAATGGGCAAATATCATGAAACTCTTCATCAAGTCTCAAGACTATGAGGTTTGGGACATCATTGAAGATGGGTATTTGGAAGCTCCAAAGAAGAAGAAAAAGCAAAGGAGTGCAAACGACACGAAGGCAAAGCTAAACACCAAGGCGGTGCACATTCTCTATTGTGGCCTCAACGAAGAAGTTTCCAAAAAGATCTCCACATGCAAAAGTGCCAAAGAATTGTGGGAGAAACTTGAGAAGCTTTATGGCAACAAGAATGGAGAAAAGAAAGATGATGATCATTCATGTGCAAACCTTCTCTCCAATCCAAAGGTGGATGGTGTTTTGGCTCTCGAGGAGCCTAAGGTATCTTCTAACTCAAATGAATTAAATTCATATTCTTTTGATGAGTTACAAGATGCATTTGATGAATTATTTTTGGAATTTGAGACCATAAATTCCAAATTTAAGAAAATGATTTCAAAACTTGAAATTGAAAATGATTTTCTTTTAAAAACAAAAGTGGATTTTGAAAACCAAAATGAAATTTTGAAAAACGATTTAGAGTTTTCAAAAACAAGGAAAGATGTTTTAGAAAAAGAAAATCTTGATTTAAAAGTTAAGCTTGAAAGCTTAACAAAAGAAAAAGAAATTATTTTCAATAATTCATCTTGTCACATAATGGCAAAATGCTCACATTGCCATTATCATGGTCATTCTATACATACTTGTCCTATAAAGAAGAGACAATCTTATAGGATTAGACAAGTATGGGTTCCTAAGGGAACTAAAGACATTGTGACTAACGTAAATGGATCCAAAGCAATTTGGATACCAAAAATCAAGTGAATGTCTTTTGTAGGTGTGTTGGAGCAATGGCAAGCAAAGCAAAATCAAAGAATGCTCAAATCACACTTGAGAAGAAGATTGGGTAACCTCTAAGCTTAATTACTTCATTTTATACATTTGGTTATCTAATTTTTTGTTTAAAGTCTTGGATTATCTGTTAAGCCTAATATGATGCAATGAGTAAGGGGGAGCCAATTTTTAAAACCAAAATTTTAAGTGTGTCAATTTTTTTGCCTCCTATGTTATCTTGAACTTAAATGTCATTTTAAATTCTTTTTGATATAACAAAAAGGGGGAGAAATGGTTTGAAAAATTGAATTTTCAAATGAATAAGGGGGAGCTTTATTTGATTTCATATCTTAATCTCTTATTCACAATTTTAAAGCTAAAGGGAGAAAATCTCAAACAATTTTTCAAGTTGGTTTTATTATATCAAAAAGGGGGAGATTGTAGAACCAAGGTTTTGATATAATATTTGAAAAATGTTTTGGACTAAATTGAAAAGAATTTAAAATATGTTTTTAGTCAAAAACAACTTGAAAATATGTTTAAGGGTTTTAAAGGCTTTGGAATGGTTTTAAAGTGTATTTAAAATAGTCAAAACCATGATTTTCAAGTAACCGTACCGATACGGTATTGGACCGTACCGATACGCCTTAGGGTTTTCAAACTACCAAAATTCCAGTAGCCAAAACCCGTACCGATACGCCTAGCCGTATCGATACGGTGTGTTTTGAAATAGCCCAACGGCCATAAATGGTACTATTCCCAACGGCCATAAATGGTACTATTCCCAACGGTCATAAATGGTACTATTCCCAACGGCCATAAATGGTACTATTTCCAACGGCCATAAATGGCACTATTCCCAACGGCTATAAACGGCTATATTCCCAACGGCTATAAACGGCTACAAACTCATTTGGGACTATAAATTGAAGGCTGGAACACTTGAAGAAAGTAAGAGACAACATCCAAGCAATATGGTCAAGAGAATTAGAGTCTAAATCTTTATTTTACTATTCTCTTGTACATAGTCTGTAGAGAGTGATTTTTATTGTTTTTATCCTTCACTCTTTCTTGTGAGCTCAATTGTGTAAACACCCACCTTGTGAGGTTTATTTGTTTACATTTCTTTACCCTTGTAAAAGGAGAGGTTCTAGTTTAGCCTTGAGAGAAAAACTAGAGTTGGTTCTATCTTAGCCAATTTGAAAAGATAGGGTTGTAACGGTTTCCTCTTGAGCCTGAAAAAGGGGACGAATTCATTGTTGAGTGAATTGGGAAATCCTTAGTGGTGTGCTAAGGTAGTGGATGTAGACTCGGTTGAGTAGTCGAACCACTCTAAAATCCTCGTGCAAATTATCTACATTTCTTTCGGTTTTTTAGCCAATTCATCCAAGAACCAAACACAACCTACTTGACGGTTTCGGTGATCGATTCGAGCGTGCTAAAAAGCCCAACAGTTTAAAATGAGAAAAGATGAGTTTTTTCTTTTTAGGGTTTAGGATGGCGGCAAATGACCGTCGAAAATTACTCAACGAATGCTAAAAATCGCTTTACGACTGCCAGAACAAGATTAGAGATGATCAAAGGTTTAGGCGGTGGCCGACGAATGGTAGAAGAGTGATTGAAGACTCGTCAAAAAAATCATCTTGGCGAAGTACATGGCGGAAGTACGCAGATTTTCTTCATGTTCTTCAAGCTCTTGAAGAACTTCGAAGAACACAAATGGAGATAGGGGCATTTGATTTGAAGTTTAGAGTTTTTCTGGGAATGAGAAGTTTTCTAAAGAGATGGGTTAGTGCTTATTAGAGGGGAGAGGGAGAGAGTGAAGAAATTGAAAAGAGGAGATTTTTGGATGAAAAGGGCTTTTTATAGCCATTTTAAAACGACACATTTTGGACCTCTAGTAGGGGGTCCTCGCAGTTTTAATCGGGTCGGGTCTATGACCCGCGCCTTTTTTCCCGGATCTTTGTGATTTTGGCCCTCAATTTTAATTTTTTGTAATTTGGTCCCAATTATCAATAAAATCAATTTTTCAATTTTAATTCTTTGCAATTTTATTTTTTATTTAATTGTTTAATTAATTAGAGTTTAATTTAATTTTAATTAATGCATATAGATTCTTTTCAGGAGACTTTATTTTCTTAGATTTAACTCATGTAATTGTTTTAGAGCCTTAGTCTTAGGTACTTTAGTTAGGCTATTAATAATTTGAATAGGATAGATAATGGTAGAAAATTAATGAGTATTGATTGGAAAAATTCAGAGCTTAAATTTAAATGGTGTCCTCAAGCAATAAGTTGTTATTTAACTTAAAATCTTAAATCGAATATTTAATATTCATAAAAAATTAAAATATTAAAACACTTAAATTAATAAATAAAGCCTTTAATTAAGATTAGAACTTTAAATAATTATTATAATTAATTGATACGGGATATTATCTATAATTTTGAAGTTTAATTATGAATGGTACTCAAAAGTAATTGAGTGTTATCCCATGTAAACATTGAAATCAAATAATATTCATAGACAAATAATACACAAATTAAATTAGAGTCTTTTTAGGTTAGTAATTAATACATACATAAAAAATATTTTATAAGTAGAATATATTTTTAGAATATAAAAGGGAATCTATTTCCATTTTGAATATAAATCCAGTTAATAATTAATGATTAAATTAAATTTGAATTGTTATTACTAAAATACCATATAAAATTAAAGGTACCAATTTCGGGAGTTTGTGGGGTACTAAACCTTCCCCACTTGTAATTGACTATCGAACCCCAATTTTAAAATCTATGATTATTTTTATGGTGGCCTGTCTACTAAAACGACTCTATCTTTTACAAACAATTGAATTTAAAATAAAAACCCTAATTAATCGTTCAAGCTATTTTTATTTTTTTAAAAATGGTTTTGACACTTTGGTGACTCCACTAGAGAGCACTTCAAGAGTTAGGCCTTAATTAATTTCTTGTTGCATTTTGCTATTTTAAATCAAAAATTCAAAATTAATTTTGTAACCTCCTCAACTCGACTTAGACGCCAGACCGAAACGAGCGAGCTACATTGAATTTGCTAAAACAAACCAGAAAAAATTAATTTTTTCCTTTTTATCTTGTCTAGATGCAACATATAACCTAAGATGTGCATACTGGCAGCGGATAAATTCTCGACTGAAACGGGCTTCGAATTGAATTTGCCAAAACAAACCAGAAAAAATTAATTTTTTCCTTTTTATCTTGACTATTAACGATTATATATCTTAACGGATTCAGTATTTTAACAAATAAATAATAACATAATAGATTATTTAGGGATCAAATGCAAGAAGATAATCAACTGCTTTATAATTTTTTTCTTGGTTAAGTTTTTTGGATTTATATTCTCTAATTAAAATATTTGTTGAAGAAAATAAGAATTTGTTATCAATCAAATCAAATATTCTTCAAGTATGGTTGATGATTGAAAAGTGGATTTTAAGGGGGAAAAAACCCTAGTGCATGGAGGAAAACCCTAGTCTTGCTGGTTATGGTAGTTCCGGTGGCCGGCCGCCAGATGGGTTCGTTGATATTGGTATGCCGAAGGTGCTTGAGCGGTCGGGCTCGCCAGGGCTAATGGACGGCCTTACGGAAGGGGAAAAGGCACGTTTAGAGGAGGGTGATGTGTCGGATCACGGGAATCGGATGGAAACGTCCGAGATGGATGCTATTGGAACTAGGACTGGGCATGTGGCTGGTATTGTGGAAAGTTTGGAAGCCAGTGGAAGGAGTTCAATGCAGGAGGATTCACTGGTTTTGAATGCACAAGGAAGGATTTCCTATGCTACAATGGCAACCAAGGCAGTACAAGGGGCTGATAGGAAGGGGAATGGCTTGAGGTTTAGCTCAGATGATGTAGTGGTTATGGAAGAGGATTATATTATCGATAGATCTGGTCCGTAATGTAAAATTAAATTCTCTGACCGTGTGCATGATAGAATCGATGATTGCATGAAACAAGTTCTCATTGTGCGGCTTTTGGGAAGATCCATTGGGTTTAAAACATTGCAATCACGAGTTACTGCGTTATGGCGACCGTCGGGTGAGATACAATTGATTGATATGGAAAATAATCACTTCCTTGTCAAGTTTGCTAATGAAGCAGATTATGTTAAGGTGTTGACGGATGGACCGTGAAAAATTTATGGGAGTTATCTTACGGTGCAGCCATGAAGTAGAAACTATTCAACCTCAGAGAAACATCCTTCCCAAGTTGTTGTATGGGTTCGTTTGCCTGGTCTTCTTTACTGCTATTACCGTAAGGCGTTGTTCCAGTTGATTGCCACAGTGGTGGGGAAGGTGGTTAAAGTGGACTATAACACCCAATTGGGTGAGCAAGGTAAGTTTGCCCGTTTAGTGATCTTGGTTGATTTGAATAAGCCTCTTGTTTCGTGCATTGTTATTGATAAAAATTGTGCAAAAAATAGAATATGAGGGCTTACAACAGATTTGTTTTGGGTGCGGGGTTTACGGCCATTCTAAGGAGAATTGTGTCTCTATTAAAAATATAACTGTGGCTTCTGGGAATGGTTTAGTGGAAGATTTTGTGGCTAGTCTAGCACGGGAGGGTGATTTAGATATGTTTGGCCCATGGATGGTAGTGGCTCCTTGGCGTTGTCGGTTTGCTCTTAGTATTAATGAGGTGAAGGGTGCTGATAGGGTTGGTCCTAATGTAGGGGGCTCTTGGTTTAACACGTTACAGTCTACTGAGGCCATGGCCATTGCGAAGGAGGTTCATGAGACTCCGGGTAATGTTCTTAGTGTGGAAGCCGGGAAGGTGGGTGACAAGGATGCTAGCACACCATTAACTTCTAAGACGTCAGTTCAGTCGAAGGTATTTACGAAGACGACAGCTTACTTGTCCTCTAATCCGGACAAACGCTCTAAATGGAAGGGAAATGGGAAAGATGGGGTTGCGCAGGTGGATGTGATGCCTATGGTTGCAAATAACGAGGCTTGTGTTACGGAGCGAAGCATGAATCTGAGCTCAAGTAAGAATGTGGTTGTGACTATCACTGAGTCGAGTTATGAAGGTGGAAGTAAATCGGCTGGTAAGATTATCAGGGCTAAGAGTACGATTAATAGGGCCGCTAAGGAGAATGCTAAATAAGTTCGCTCTTCCTCGCGGCCTGTGCTACAAGAGTGGGCATCGAATGTTGCGAATAGCCTTGTTCCCCCGGGTATGTCCAAGTCACTAGAAGGGAAGGAGGCCTTGGTGAACAACGAATTGGTGCATGGCAATGACCTGGAAATTGGGTTGTCTAGAGTTGTGGTCGATGGTTCGGAGGACCGTATGGTTGAGGATGAATCGTCTAATGAAACTTCGCCGCCTTCTGTGCAGTAAGATTGTGTCTTCCATTTCTTTATTTTAATGATGACGCCTTTTATGTTTTGGAATTGTCAGAGTGCGGCGAGTGATACATCTCGACGTATTTTTCGAGAGGTGATACATGAGAAAAGGCCAAGTATGGTGGCGTTATTTGAACCTCGAGTGTCTGGGCGTCTAGCGAATCATATTATCTCGCGTTTTGGTTTTGCTAACTCTTATAGAATGGAGGCACATGGGTTTAGTGGCGGTTTATGGTTATTATGGAATGACGAGGTGGAGGTGGAGATTTTACAAATTTTCAATCAGTTTATTAGCAGTAGATGCTGCAAGGATGACTCAAGTTTGTGGGTATACTTCACGGATGTTTATGCGAGTCCTCATGGGGCTAAACAGAAGCATCTTTGGAACCAATTACTTCAGTTGGATCCAAGGGATGATGTACCATGGATTGTCGGAAGGGACTTTAATGTTATTCTTAGTCACGAGGAACGACTTGAGGGCTCTAAATCCTCGGTTAGGGGAAGTCGTTTATTTGCCAAATTTTTATTTACATCCGGTTTGAATGACCTTGGTTACCAGGGCCCACCTTTTACTTGGGCGAGAAGGAATGTTCAGGAGTGTCTTGATCGGTGTTTGGTGAACGCTCAGTGGCTTTCTACTTTCCCGATGGCTCGGGTTTTATATTTGGATTTCCTTGGATCAGATCACCGCCCAATGTGTGTTCAGTTTTCTAATCCTGTGACTGATATTACTCAACAGCCTTTCCGATTCATTGCGGCATGGCAGGATCACCCTGATTTTCAGAATTTTCTCCAACCCCAATGGGTTGAGTCTAGGGGCCTTGTTCAGAATTTGAAGAATTTCAGGTCAGAAGTACAACATTGGAACAAAGAAACTTTTGGTCAAATTGGTCATAGGAAGAAGCGATTGTTGGCAAGGTTACGGGGTATTGACCGTGCCTTACAATAGGGGCACTCAGATTCTTTGGTGCGTTTGGAGAGTGAGTTGCGTGCGGAGCTTCTTGTGGTGCTTGAACAAGAGGAGAGTCTTTGGCGCCAAAAGGCTTGTTCGAAGTGGATTGTGCATGGAGAACGTAATACAAATTTTTTTCACGCTTCGACAATGGTGCGAAGACGAGCTAATCATATTTCAGCGTTGAAATCTGGGTATGAGAGTTGGTGTTCCGATCAAAGTGAACTTTAATCGATGGTGGTGGAATTTTATAGTAACTTGTTTACTTCATCCAAAATGGATATGACTAGCTACCCGATTAGAGGTAGATTTCCGAGGGTAGCACGACAAGAGATTGACTCATTTTTTATGACTGTCATTAATGAGGAAATACGGATATCAATTTTCGGGATGGGGGCTATGAAAGCACCTGGCATTGACGATATCCAAGCTTTTGTCACGTACCAATTTTTTTGACCCAATCAAGCCACACATCAAGGGGCCGAGTGTGTGCTCACCAAGGGACGGAGCAAAGGGACGACAATCGAGGGACGTAGTACGGGGAAAACCGAGAAGGCCACACCTCGTGCGTACATTCCACCACACCGACGAGAAGCATCCGCAACCCATGGGGCTGGGTGTGCGGACCAAAGGGCCTAAGGGCCCACACCAAGGGTGCACACTGAGGGGCCTAAGGGCTGGCACCAAGGGGCCTACGGGCCGGCACCACGGGTGCACACCAAGGGGCCTAAGGGCCGGCACCACGGGTGCACACCGTGGGGACCTAGGGCCGCACCATCGGGTCCGATACACACGCACACCAGGGTGCCGACAGCAGCCCGCACCGAGCAACCGAGCAGACCAAGTCCGATGCACCCTAGGGTCCCGACAACGACCGACGCCCAAGGACGGGGCAAGCCGATCACGCCGCACCCTAGGGTCTCGATAGCGGCCGACACTCAGGACCAGGCAAGCCGATCACGCCGCACTCGAGGGTCCCAACAGCGGCCGACACTCAGGACCGGGCGAGCCGATCACGCCGCACCCTAGGGTCCCGACGATAGTGCATACAGAGGGGCTAGACAGGGCCAGCCAGACGCACCCTAGGGTCCGCACACGGGGCCTTGGGCCTCGTCTCCGCACAAGCAAGGCCTTCCTTGAGGTTATGGGCCACGAATCCTTTTGGGACAAGGATTACATCTCCTTGAGGGAGTATGACATTAGTTTATCCTAGTTAGAGTAGCATTAGGACTAGAGGGGCTATTTAAGGAGGCTTACCCCCACCTCATTATTCATCTTTTCTTTCTTTCAGTTGTTCTCTGGCCTTGAGCCATATTTTCGTTAAGTTCAATAAAAGGTGTCGGGCATTCGCCCAGCTTTTCCCCACATCACTTTTCTTTGGCCGTTACCCATTGTGTTAAAACGTCTTCCACACGGATCTAGGCTCTCTCGCCTAGATCGTCAGGCTTAACTTAGGCTCCACGTACGCACCAAGGTGCCTAAGGCCGCACGTCCGACGGGTCAGAATTCTAGGGACATGACAAGTGGTATCAGAGCAAACGAGCTTGCTCGGGATGGCCAAGAAAGACGAAGCCGGGGCAACATCGAAGGGCACGGAGGCCCAAGTAACCGACAAGAAAAGGGCCGCTTCAAAGGATTGGTTGACAACACTTGAGGACAAAATAGAACGACTCGAGACCAGGGCAAAAGAGACGGTTGAGTCCCTCGACACTGTCAACGATCGCTTGGAAAAATTAGAAACCAAAGCCGCCCCCCTCAAAGATAAAGTCACAGAAGAAGTTGAAAAACTTCTCGATGAGGCATACGAGAGATTGAACCGACAAGACGTTTCCCTTCAAATTGCGATGGAAGCAACGAGGGGAGAGTTGTTAGGGGAAATTAAGAAACTCAGTGCTGAATTATCTCTCTATAAGAATGTCGTGCTAACCGGCATGGTGGGCAAAACAGTAGAGACCAAACCCAGGATCGACGTGCCAAAACCGAAGGAGTTCAAAGGAGCAAGGGACGCTTAAGAAGTGGACAACTTCATTTGGAACTTGGAGAATTACTTCCGAATCTCCGGCATCGACGACGAGGACACCAAGGTAAACACCGCTTCCGTTTACTTAGTCGATGTAGCTCTCCTATGGTGGCGACATAGGTGTTACCAATCCAAAGATGGGACGATCCCCATCAAAACATGGAAAGAATTTCAATTCGAATTCAAAGAGCACTTTTACCCGAAGAACGCTCAAGAAGAAGCTCGGGAGAAGCTTCATCGATTAAAGCACGACGGCTCAATTCGGGAGTACGTCAACAAATTCACCGAACTCAGGCTCCAAATTCACAACATGAGTGAAGTCGATGCTCTCTTTATCTTTAAAAGTGGGCTACAACGTTGGGCAAAAATGGAGTTACATCAATGGGAATCCAGAATCTTTCCAAAGCATTGGACGCAGCTGACTCCTTTGTAGAATATAAACACAAGAAGTCAGACAAGCCAAGGCAAAGGTCGAAGTACAAAGACAACGACGAGGAAGATCGAGAGGAACAACCCAAGGGTGAACCCAAGAAACCATCAAACGGAGCTTTCAAACTCCGCAAGCCGTGGGTAAGGAACAGCAACAACTTTAGTTGTTACAATTGCGGAGGCAATCACATGAAGAAGGATTGTCTCGAACTCGAGAAAGCTGCAGCCATCGAGGGAGATGATAGCGAAGACGAACCAAAACCCACTAAAATAAATGCCATTATCAGTTCCATGGAGACTATGAAGGGTTCCAAAGAGAAGGGACTGATGTTCGTGGACATCACCTTGGCAGGCCAAGAACTAAACGCGCTAATAGACACAGGCGCCTCAGAATTATTTGTTTCAGAACATACCGCCGAAGGACTTGGCCTTCGGATTGAAAAGGCAAAAGGATTTATTAAAACAGTAAAATGTCCATCGAATCCTATCACCAGGATAGCAAAAGGAGTCAAACTCAACATCGGCGACTGGTCGGGCAAAGAAACCATCAAAGTAATTCCCCTTGACGACTTTGATGTAGTAATCGGCATTGATTTCCTTGACCGAATCAGGGCATTCCCTGTTCCGTTCTGCAATTGCTTGTACATACTTGACCCTAAGCGCCTATGCACGGTGAAGACAAAGCGACAACCCGAAGTTAGGGCCAAGATGGTGTCAACCATTCAGTTCCACAAAGAGGAACATAAGAAAATGCCAACGCCCCGGAAAACAAGGGCACATGAGAAGCCGACCAAAATGAGACAAGTTTCACTCGAACGCCCGAGGACTTTCCCACCAAAGTGAGAGGTTGAGCCCAAGATCGAGCTTGTGCCAATGACAAGTCCACCCTCTCAGACAGGTTCACATAAGACAAAGAGGCGAGCTAGGAACCGGGAAAACAGGAAGCGTCGGGACAAGAACTTCCAAGTAGGAGACTTGGTCCTAGCCAGGTTAACCAGAGTATCACACCATCCGACCTCCGAAAAAAGGCTTGTGCGAAGGTATGAGGGTCCATTTAAAGTTTCTAAACAAGTAGGAAGTAACACCTACCAATTAGAGCTACCATCGACCATCTAGACGCATCGAGAGTTCAGCGTCAATTCACTCAGGCCGTACCGTCCGGGTAAGATGGGTGAAGCACAATCACACCAACCACTCAGCAAGGTAAAGGTCTCCTTCGCTGATGAAATTGGAGATATCCAAGCAGAAAGGATCATACAACGATAGGGACAACGACCAAGTCATGAGTACTTTGTCCTATGGAAAGGACTTCCCGACAGCAAAGGGAGTTGGGAACTTGCCAAGGCCGTATGGCAGTTCAAGAAACAAAAGAGTCGTTACCATCTTAGCCGAGCGACGAGGGCGTCGCCGAATCTAGTGGGGGAGAATGTCACGTACTAATTTTTTCGACCCAATCAAGCCACACATCAAGGGGCCGAGTGTGTGCTCACCAAGGGACGACAACCGAGGGACGTAGTACGGGGAAAAACCGAGAAGGCCACACCTCGTGCGTACATTCCACCACACCGACGAGAAGCATCCGCAACCCATGGGGCTGGGTGTGCGGACCAAAGGGCCTAAGGGCCCACACCAAGGGTGCACACCGAGAGCCCTAAGGGCCGGCACCAAGGGTGCACACCAAGGGGTCTACGGGCAGGCACCACGGGTGCACACCAAGGGACCTAAGGGCCGGCACCACGGGTGCACACCGTGGGGACCTAGGGCCGCACCATCGGGTCCGATACACACGCACACCAGGGTGCCGACAGCAGCCCGCACCGAGGAACCGAGCAGACCAAGTCCGACGCACCCTAGGGTCCCGACAACGACCGACGCCCAAGGACGGGGCAAGCCGATCACGCCGCACCCTAGGGTCTCGACAACGGCCGACACTCAGGACCGGTCAAGCTGATCACGCCGCACCCGAGGGTCCCGACAGCGGCCGACACTCAGGACCGGGCGAGCCGATCACGCCGCACCCTAGGGTTCCGACAACAGTGCACACGGAGGGGCTGGACAGGGCCAGCCAGACGCACCCTAGGGTCCGCACACGGGGCCTTGGGCCTCGTCTCCGCACAAACAAGGCCTTCCTTGAGGTTAGGGGCCACGAATCCTTTTGGGACAAGGATTACATCTCCTTGAGGGAGTAGGACATTAGTTTATCCTAGTTAGAGTAGGATTAGGACTAGAGGGGCTATTTAAGGAGGCTTACCCCCACCTCATTATTCATCTTTTCTTTCTTTCAGTTGTTCTCTGGCCTTGAGCCATATTTTCGTTAAGTTCAATAAAAGGTGTCGGGCATTCGCCCGGCTTTTCCCCACGTCACTTTTCTTTGGCCGTCACCCATTGTCTTAAAACGTCTTTCGCACGGATCTAGGCTCTCTCGCCTAGATCGTCAGGCTTAACTTAGGCTCCACGTACGCACCAAGGTGCCTAAGGACGCACGTCCGACGGGTCAGAATTCTAGGTACGTGACACTTTATTTTATCAGCGTAATTGGAGTGTGGTTGGACCTCCAGTATGTGCTTGTGCATGTGTTATATTTTTTAGGGGTAATTTCCAGTTAGTTTGAATCGAACTCTCTCTTTCTTTTACCTAAGGTTTCTTCTCTGGAATGGTTAAGTCAATTTCGACCGATTAGCTTTTGTACAGAGACTTATAAGGCTGTGAAGAAGGTTATTGTGAATCGTTTGAAACCATTTCTACCACAGTGGGTGTCGGCCAATCAGACTAGCTTTGTGCATGCGTGATCTATAACAGATAATATTGTGATAACCCAGGAAGTTATCCATTCCATGAAAAAGAAGACGGGTAAACAAGGATGGATGGCAATCAAGATAGATCCTGAAAAGGCTTATGATTGGTTAGAGTGAGGCTTTATTGCGGATATACTAGCGGATATTGGGATACCTCAGTCTCTTTGTACCCTGATCATGAAGTGTGTTTCGTCAGTATCTACTAAGATTTTATGGAATGGTGTTCCGTCTGTGAGTTTTAAACCTGCTCGGGGTATTCGTCAAGGCGATCCTTTATCCCCATATTTATTTGTTCTTTGTTTGTAGAGATTAGCGCAGGCTATATAAGAGGAGGTCAGTCAGGGTGGTCCGAAGCCTTTCCGCATTTTTAATTTAGCCCCTGGAATATCGCATTTATTCTTTGTTGATGATATGATCTTGCTTGCCGAGGCCTCGGTTGCGCAAGCTCGGATTCTCAAGTCTGTTTTGGATGAGTTTTGCTCAGTTTCGGGCCATCGCATTTGGGAGTGCCCTTACTTCATTCTCGGGTTACTAGTGCTTTTTATATTTACTTGATCCATATGGTGCAATCCCGATTGAACGGTCGGGCGCCTCAGACTCTTTCATTAGCTGGCAGAATTACGCTCGCTAAAGCTGTCTTGGTTGCTATCCCTATCTACACTATGCAAAAGGCGGTGTTGCCTAAATTTACGTGTGTGGAATTAGAGAAAATTATTAGGCGATTCATATGGGGGATTTCTGGTGATAGGAAAAGTGTTTACATGGATAGTTGGTCCAATTTGTGTTGTTCTACGTTGCAAGGTGGCCTGGGTTTTTGGAAAATGGATATCGAAAACGAGGCATTCCTGATGAAAATTGCGTTTAATATCATAGCACAGAAAGATGAATTATGGGTGAAGTTCCTTCGTGGAAAGTATAAGTGCAAGGAGACCATTCCGGTAGTTCTACGTTCTACCTATTGTTCCAGGTTATGGAAAGGGTTGTCTCTAGTGTGGGAAGATGTGCGTCAACAAGTGTGCTGGCATGTGAGGAATGGTTTTTCCATTGACTTTTGGCGTGATTCCTGGATTCCGAGAATTGATCCTTTCATTTCCTATGTGTCGATGGATGTTATAGCGTCGCTGGGGGAACCCTCTGTTGCCATGATGTCGGATGATCATGGTGAGTGGCGATGGTCAGAATTTCAACACCTGTTAACGGTCCATATTATATTGCGAGTGGCTGCGGGTAAGGGGCCTCGACCGGATCTTCCTGATGATCGTACAGGTTGGAAAGGGAAGGCTGATTTGTGCTTCTCCATCAAATCTGCGTATAACTTAAGGTTAGGAGTTAGGACCGACTGTGGGAGTGCATGAGAAGTTGTGGTGCCTTATTCATAGATTTAGAGGGGTGCAAATGGTCAAAAATTTTCTCTGGTTAGCTTGCCGAGGCAAGCTGATGACAAATAGAGAACGAGTGCGACGACACTTTACTACTGACGATCGATGTCCTGTGTGTGGTGCGATGGGGGAAGAGGTGGATCATGTGGTTCGGTTTTTCCCTTCCACCCTTGGGGCGTGGATGGTTCTCATTAAGCCTAAGAGGTTAACTGAGTTCCTAGCTATGGAGTTTGAGGATTGGGTGCTCGTTAATCTTGCTCCATCTGGAGGATTTGCATTGGAAGGGCTGGATTGGGATTTAATGTTTGCTTATGTGCTATGGAATCTTTGGCTTTCAAGGAATGCAATTGCTTTTGATAGTCCGTTGGAAGATTATGGTACGGTTGTTGAGCGGAGTCGGAGGCTCTATAGGATCACGGTCCAAGCGAGACAGTTGCCGAGTGGAGTTCTAGGCGCGAGTTTGCGGGCTGTTCACCTAGAGCAGTGGCAGTATCCACTGATAAGATGGTATAAATTAAATACGGATGGTGCTCGTAACATGGTTGATGGAAGGTCATCATGTGGGGGTTGTTATTCGTGATCATATGGGTTGTTGGCAGTTCAGATTTTATAAATTTATTGGGGTTTGTTTGGTTTTAGAAGCCGAGTTGTGGGGTGTTTTCATTGGATTGTCGATTGCTTGGAAGCTGGGTGTTCGTCAGCTCATTTTGGAGGTAGATTGTCATGACGTTGTGCGATTGTTCAAGTCCAGACCCGATTCTACAGCTAGTCCTTCGATATGGCTACATATTGTGGAGTTATGCAAGGGTGATTGGAGTATTCATGTCTAACATGTCGCTCGCTCAGGGAATAAAGTTGCACACTTTTTAGCAAAGTTGGTTGAACCGTCTGATTTGGTGGTGCATGAGGTGTTGTCACCATCTCCTGCTGTGGCTCAGTTGGTGCAGGCGGATAAAGAAGGTGCTGTGCCTTTGGATTATGGTTAGTTGTTTGGGTTTGTGTTATTAGTTGTTTTGATAGTTATTAGTTCATTTGGTAGTTTGTGTTGATTTAATGTATGTGCATTCTCTATTTGACATTCGTACATGGTATCATATGTATTCTTTTTCCTTTATTTATGTTTAAGGAGGAATGTAATATCACCCCCTTTATTTATCAAAAAAAAAAAATTGTTCAAGTATGTCTTTAGAAAAAGTATTTGATCAAAACAAAATTATATTAGTATTTAATTATAATCAAATTACAAATTTGATTTAAAATAAAATACTAAAAATTTATGTATTGTATATCAACTCAACTGAGAACAGTTAAACATGTCAAATTTATATAAAAAAATTAACAGGATTATATAAGTAATATTTTTCTCATATATCCTTGTAACTTTTTTTTATATTTTTTTCACATTTTATAATTTTTTATTAATATTCATTGAATAATTTTTATCACGTTACTTTTATATGTTCAGTTCTCTCATTCAGTTTTTTTTTTGTTTTTTATATTAATCATTGTTTTTCTAATTTCCTTTTTATAATAAAATTTTATTTTTTTAGCTGTGCATATACTACTACAAAACATACTTTTAGCAGTGTTTTTTTATCTTATATTGGCATTTTTAAGCGCTGTTAAAAACCTTCCCGGCGCTAAAAAAAAATACCACAAAAAGTGTTGTTAGATCAAACGTCGCAACAGTTAGCGGTGTTTGTGAAAAAAAACGCCGCAAAAGGTTGAGTTATATAATGACGTTTGTTCCTCCAAACGCCGTTATATAGATAAATGTACAAATTGAGGAGCGTTTATTCAACAAACGCCATAAAATTTGTTTAACGGTGTTTATTCGAAAAATGTTGCTAAAAATCTATTTTGTTGTAGTAATAAAAATAGCTAAAACCCATATTTTAAAAAAAATTATCAAAGGTAGAAGGGATAAATTTATATTAAAGTGACTGGATAAGAATAAAATAAACAAAACTCCATTTTCTTCTTTTTACTGTCCATAATTGAAGAGTTGGTGAGATTTCTTCTAATATATCACCGAATTTGTGTGAATCTTTGGAGTCAAAATTATGACACAAATATATTAATAGATTTTCAATAAAAATGAATCCGAAATTCTACTTAACTAGTCAATTTGTAATTGAATTTTATTTTTTGACCAAGAGCATCATTCCTTTTTAATTCAAACCAAATATTTTTTAAGCCTAAACCAAACTTGAACCGTAAAAGAATTGGAAATTTCTCTTTAATATAATAGGAGGTTTACTTACTCAAATTTTCTTTGAATCGAATTCAATTCGTGACGGTCGTAAGTAGAAAGTTCATATTCTTCAGTCATTGATAAATAATTTCTTGGGCAATACTCAACGCAGTTACCACAAAATATACAAATTTTGAAATCAATATTGTAATTAAGTAATTTGGATCTTGTATATAAACACATCCCACACTTGGTATCACATCAATATGAGATATAAGCTTTTCATTTTTACTTAACTCAATTCACAATTAGTTTACTTTGAGCATCAATTTCTCATTAATCACTCACCCGTTTTGAGCGTATAATATATCAGTGTAAAGCTCTCATGAAGTAGAATATAAAGTCATAATTTTATTATTCAAATCTCTACCTTTACCCATAAAAAATATGACTTAAAATTTCCAGTTTATTATATTTTTTTAACTGCCATAGCAAGAACCTAAGATGAAGAAGAGCCAACATAATGTCAGGACGAGGTGAACCGAGTTTTGAGGAACAACCAAAGATAATAAGGAAGGCATAAGAGCTATAGGCATATGGACGCAAGATTTTATGGTAGAGGTATGAATTTTTATACTTGATAAAAATATGTAAGAAGTTAAAATTTTAAAATTTTAAATATAAAATATAAAAACCTAAAATATATAGGAATTTGAAATTTCTGAAGGTGCTACTGTCCTTCCATCCCTGAGTATAGATGACTATCATAACATATTGACGTTGAGTGGGCACATAACATAAGGCCGGTAAAACTCAAATTGACGTTGCTGCACATGGAGAAACATTAACGAAATGTTAACCTTTCCGAACAAAAAAAAATATTATTTATTTTTTAATGTTTTTATTTATGATACAACACAAGAAAAAATAGTCTTAAATTTTAAATTTTAAATTCTAAACCTTAAAAATTATACTCCACACCTAATATCCACACTGTAATCACTAATTTTGTCCCGAAACTTAAACTCTTTTTGTTCACATTTTTGGACTTATATTGGGCTAAAATAATAATAATTAAAAAAACAAAAAAAAACAAGAAAAAAAAACAAAAAAGAGAAAAGGAAAAAGAAAAAGGAAAATATATGTATTGTTATGCCTTATTATCATTATATTATTTACTATTACTATCTATTATTATTATCACCTATATATAATTATCTTTTTATTATTATTATTATTATTACGTGTTGTCATCTATATTATATATATATATATATATATATATATATATATTATGGTAACACAAATAAACAAAACAGATTAAATAAACAAACCCAATATGAATAATAATAAGGACCCAATTTATTTAAGTCAGTCCACTACAAAATATAATACAAGCCCATACAAAGCAGAAACCCTAATCTTTTTATCTATGCGCAGCCAAATCTGGACCGTCGGATCTAATGCTTGATCTCAACGGTCCAGATCGATCCGGTTCAAGAGGAAACCCTAGCTGCTTTGTTTTTGTCGTGCGCCGCACACATTTCGGACCATCAGATCTGGCGAAGCAAATCTAACGGCTCAAATCGAGCCGCGATAAACAAAACCCTAGCAAGCCCTTCAAGCCACCCGCGCCGCGCATCCTCTGCCGCAGGATCTAAGGGACAACCAACGGCCCAGATGGGCCCTAGAGCGCAACACGCCCCACGCGCGCCTTTTGCAGAACGCCAACTGCGACCGTCCAGGTCTCCCACGCGCGCGCAGAACCAGCCAGTGTACGAACTGTCAGACCCTCCCACGCCGCTGACCTTGTCGGAAGGTTGCTTTCACCATTTCGGGGATACTCGGTGAAGGAAAAACAAAAGGAAAATGTCAGTATACCGGATTGGAGATAAAAGCAAACAGAAGCACAAAAAAGGGTCAACAGCAAGACAGCAGAGATGAAAGAGAAAATTGCTTTAGGCTTAGTTTGTGGTTGCTTTTAAAAAGTGTGGTGAAAAAAGTGATTTTCAAACTAGCTGTTGAAAAGTAGTTTTGAAAAACTGGTTAGTGTTTGTCATTGAAGTCAAAAAGTGATTTTCATGAGATAAAAAGTCTATTTTAGACATGATATTAAAAAGTAAAAGTAAATTTGGGTGATTGTTCAATTTAATTAATGTTATGATTTATGAAATAAATCAATTTCAATTATAATAAAAAATATTTTTTATAAAATTTAATTTGAAAATATAAATTACATTCTAGATTATATACGGACATACCACTTACACATTAATAATAAATATAAAATAAAGTACAAATAAAACAATTTTATTCTCAATATAAATATTATAAAATATATATTATTTTACAATTATGTATGCATAAACATTATTTTAATAATAAATTATAATTAAATAATAAGGGTAAAAAAGTATTTTTATTTTCAAACTAGCTTTTCCACCCAAGAAGCTATAAAATCCAGCTTCTTGGTTTTGGTGGAAAAGCTAGTTTTAAAAGCAACCAAAAACAGACTGTTTTAACTAAAAGCACTTAAAAAAGTGATTTTTGGTTGCCAAACGCAACCAAAAACAGGCCCTTAAGCATTGCATGTAAATTTTTTCGGTTATATAGAGAGAACCGGAAAAACACAAAAAAGGGGGAGGAGAAAAAAAAATTTCGGATGGGATGTCAAAAAAAAAAAGCCCCGACAGAGTGTTGTAACCATCTTCAAAAAAAATCAATACAAGGAAATTTTAGAGAAGCATCTGTTTTTTTACTTTTGTTTTTTTTTCATTTCGAATATATAAAAAAAACTTTATTTACCTTCTGTTTTCAACGGTCGCCGGCGGCTCGAGCGTATTTCCGACGATCCCAACGGTGAAGGGCTTCATCCCGGTGAGGCGAACGCCATATCAAAAGATCGCGGCGATCTGACGGTAGACGGCGGCTCAACGAGGCTTTGAAACGCCGAGGCTTCCACCTTCCATTCGCAGCGCTTCGGTCATCTCCGGCGAGATCCACTTGGATCAACAGATGGAGGAGGACGAGGAGGTCACGCCGGTGGAGTTGCATGTCGGAAAAGCTCGTCGGAGCAGCTGGAATGCCGGCTTAAAGGACGGCGGCGGCTCCAACGTTTGAGAGAAAAGAAAGGGTAAAAGTAAAAAGAGAAGTAGGAAATCCCTAAAAATAAATCTAATGCCTAATAATTTTTCATCACTAATTAGGATGACTTTTCATTATTTTTTTTCAATTTCTAAAATATCCGTTAATCTCACTTTATATATTTAATGCCCTTAATATATGCCTTATTATTACCCTGTTGATTTAATGCCGTTTTTATTTTTTTACTTTCCTTACATATATACATATAAATATATAATATACATTAAGGTTAATATTGCTTACCAATTATAATCTGTAATATATAGAAAGTTTATAATCCTACTTATAATAATATATAATATATATGTATATGTATGTGTTTATTATTTGTTTAATTTTCGCTTTTTAAATTTTCATTTCCATTCGATCTGGTTTTTTTTCTCGGTTTTTGTTTTGCTTTTGTTATCTATTCATTATTAGCTCACGGTCCCGGTGTCCGCGTGGGAACGGTATTCCGAATACTCGGATATCGACTCCTTTGGCGTCGTAGGACTTTAGAATAGATTTAATTTTGTATTCATGCATTTAGTTTTTTAGAATCTAGAATAGTTTCAAAAATGTGATGTCTTTTTATTCGGAAATGAACGAGGCCAATACCAGTCGTAGTGGTGGTGGTTCGGACGTTCATTATCGAATATTAAGATTTTCGAAATTTACTCGCGCATATAACCAAGTCTCGGTTTAAATTGTCACTCTTATTCGCAAAATTTGACATTAATTAAGCGGTAAAGTTTAGGTACCAAATTTGGGCACGTCGAGGGTGCTAACCCTTCCTCGCGTGTAACCGACTCCCGAACCCTTTTCGAATCTCTGGTTTCAATTTCCGGTGTCCGGTCTACCATTTCAAAGTGGTCGGTGGCGACTCCTTCTATTTTTTAAAACCTTTTTCAAATTTCCCCATTTTAAAATATTTTTCTAAAACACCTATTTTTAAAACAATTTTGAAACCCTCTAATATTTTTCCAACAATTTTTTAAAAATCCATTTTTACCCCTCAATTTCTAAAAATTCTTTTTTAACCCCTAAATTTTAATTTTTAAAATATCTCATCCACCAAATACCTACGTATACCTATATATATACATAGTGTGTTTGTCAAAAAGGACGTCGCTACAGATGGCGACTCCGCTGGGGATAAATTTTTGTTTTTAAAAAACAAAAAAAGAGAGTCAGGCCAAGAAAACTTTACCGCTTAACTAATATCAAAGGTTCGAACTAAAGTGACAAATTTAACCGATACTTGTTTATAAACGCGAGTCTATTTCGAACGCATTCATTTTTTGCATATACACCCGTTCGTTTAAGTGAGGGGAAAACGCTAGTGCTTTCGTGGGGATATCGTTCCTCCGTGTAGGCCTAGTAAGTACCTTCGGGGCTCGACTACCCTATATCTTCGTGGGAATATCGTTTCCCCGTGCAGATATAGCTAAAGGGTCCCCTTGAATTGAACCCGGTTGAAATGAGCCTATAATGGGTGATGATCGGGGGCCTTGCTACCCTTAGTAGGGGACAACAAGGACAATTCGAGTACCTTCTAGAACCAAAACTGCATGTAGCGAACTAGAAAGCCTACCCCTTTAGAGCCATGCGGATAACCTAGGTGAACTAGACGGGATGAATAGGGCTGCTTGTTTATGCTTGTATTCTATCTTATTAATAATGACTATTTGACACTAACTCATTTTTTTTTTCTTTTTGCATACATACCATGACATAACAGTGTTGAGTCAAGGTGGTTTTACCCAATTTAGGTTCTTTCATTATGGAAGGAGATTGCTAAAAAGGATGTCAAATCGCAAATTCGACAAATTCTAGACGATTGAAGAAGAAAGAAAATTCATCCTCGACATTTTTTTTCAAAACCTTCATTTTTTCAGACGCAAAGGGGCATCCGTTGGAATTTGCTATGACTACCTTGTAACAAGGAACCTCTTTTATGTCTAAATGAAAGTTGACCTAAGGGGAATCACCTATACGACCAACACCGTTATTCGCATACACATTTGCATATTTTCTTATTACATTATCTGTTCATACATCATTTCATAGCATAATCATTCACAACATTAAATTTCTAATCATACACTACATCATATCCATCGCTAATTAGGCATCAAAAGTTTCCGTTTAAATCCATGATGCATTACATCATACTCATTCTAAAACTCTTTGTTCAAATCCATATTGCATGCATCACATCATGTTCATCTCTAACCGGGAAAGACTCTCGCCTAAGTGAAATGAGAACGAATGACCGAGCGGCTAGCTTGAACAGCTTCAAGGACACTCGGTTCAGAATCAAAAGGGAGTCAATGCCGTATACAAAAATCCAATTCTCATGATTGATAAAAACTGATTGTACCCAGGGGAATGGTACAGCTAGCCCGGGGCAAACGGCTACCGGTAGAGGCAAGTCAAATCCGTTAACCCCTGTGCATTTGGGAAAAATGCAAATCTCAATTCATGGATAATTCAAATGTCTATCGGAAAATCCATTTTCACAAATGGTCAAAGGGAAATAAACCCTTTGGAAAATCCAACGTCACAGTTGGTAAAAACTGATTGTACCCAGGGAAATGATACGACTAGCCCGGAGCAAACGGCTACCGGTAAAGGCAAGTCAAATCCGTTAATCCCTGTGCATTTGGGAAAAATGCAAAAGAAACAAGCTAAGCTGTCAATCTTTGGATATTTTTTGATAAAAATCCATTTTGAAAACATTTGTTGCATTCTTTGAATCTTTAAACATTTCATTAATGATTTTTTTATTGTTTTCCAAATATACATGTATATACTATTTTGTAGAAATACATTTTAAATTCAATTCAAAAAGATTTTTTTTCCAAAAGAACGAATGTTGTGGACATTACAAATAAAAACACTATCTGTTCTACTCAAGCCAAGGGAGGAACGACAATGAGTGATCAGAAGTAATGGGCCACTCTCATTGAATGAATTCGCCTCTCAAGCATTGTTGTCTAAGATCCTTGAATGAAGTGATAACCCGAAAACATCTACCACCTGAAGACTATTTTGATATCCAAGTATGGGAGGAGGACATTTGGATCCAAGCCAAGGATCACTTCCACACTAGGGGGCAAGAGGATGAAATTACATGGACAAATGAGCAACTTTCAATTTAAATCATGCTATGAAGAGAAAAAGTGCAATAAAGGAGACACTTAGTCTAATCTTTGCAAAAAAAAACATACAAAGGATGACAAAAAAGTTCGAGCTCAATGAAGCCGACCTAGACCAAGATCAAAGTCACCAACGCGTGAGCCCGGATCAACAAAAGGGCTAAAAGAACTCTTCATACAAATGCAACGCAAACGACAAAAAAAGTTTGTGCTCAAAGAGCCCACATAAACCAAGCTAAAAGTTATCAAAGTTGAAACCAAAAGTGAAGACGCTAAACCAAAAAGCGCGAGCTGTGGGAATTCTGCATCCAATTGCACCTCTACTAAGATTAATCAAAAGTATGCACCAACGCAATGCAAAGGTGCAAGTCGATCCGAAGCTATACCTAATGAAAGGCGAACACCCCAAAAATGGACAGTCGAAAGCAATTCAAGCATAACCACATCAAGCAGTACATGATGATCCTCAATTCGGGGTATATGTCCACCTTCTGTCACAACCACGGGCCGTAGCCTACATTTCAAGATCTACAAGACCACTCCGACCATACACGGATGGATGAATTTGTCTTCGGAATACATCCCGCCTATCGGAGTTAACCTTTCTTCAAGGATTGCCACACTTCTAATGCTTGATCGAGATCAAAAACGAGGGAAGGATGGGGCACGGTGAGTTAGTGAGCCAATGAGAGCCACCATCAAATCGGGTAGAAACTAGGTATGGGAGTCTCTCCTCTCGGAAGCTTGATAGCCCAGAAAGGTTTTCACAAGTATGCCCTTACGACATTCGTGACTTTTCAAACAAAAAATACTTCTTCAAAAACCCACAATTTGATTTTCATAAATATCATTTGTCCTGATTTTTCTAAATGTATATATGTACATAATACAATTATTTTTCCAACAAACATCTCACATACAAAAGATTTTTCTACAGTTCTTCACAAACGATTTCAAAAGCACAGGGACCAACAATGAGCTTGTCGGCCGATTGCACAATAAAACAAAAACAAAAAACAAATTTTGACTAAATAAAGCATACAATAGTTGACATCCCCTAAACAGGTGACATTTCGGAAGATGATAGTCGAACCCACAAAAGGTTGGGGCATCATTGAAACCGTGTGATCAAGACCACAAGACCAAACCGGTATAACAACGAAATCAGGGGGCATCCCTTTGAACGTCAAACATCAGGATCAATTGCATTACATATCATTCGCATAACCATTAGTGCTTTCATCATGCATTCACATCAAGCATCTACACCATATATCAAGTTACATGCATCCATACAAAACATACACATTTCATTCGAACATAGAAAAATAAACAGGTCAAAAGACAAGGATGGCGAATCCTCAACCAAAGGAAAGCCACGCCGACAAAAAAAAGACAAATCAACAAAGAGGTTGAACCCCACCAAGAGGAACAACCACAACACCTACTCTTCTTTCAACATCGATCTTGTTATGCCGATGGTGGTGTAGCAGATCTCTTTCAACATCGATCTTGTTATACCGTTGGTGGTGTAACTGATCTCTTACTACATCGATCTTGTTATGCCGTTGGTGGTGTAGCGGATCTCCTACAACATCGATCTCGTCTTGCCTTTGATGGTAGCGGATCTCTTCCAACATCGATCTTGTTATGTCGTTGATGGTGTAGCAAATCTTATTCAACATCGATCTTGTTATGCCGTTAATGGTGTATCGGATCTCCTCCCCATCAGATCATGCCTCTTCGTCAGAGTTGTAGCTTGATCTTCAATATACTTCTTCGGATCATGCCTCTTCGTCAGAGTCGTAGCTTGATCTTCAATATACTCCTTCGGATCATGCCTCTTCGTCAGAGTTGTAGCTTGATCTCCAATATACTCCTTCGGATCATGCCTCTTCGTCAGAGTCGTAGCTTGATCCCCAATATACTCCTTCGGATCATGCCTCTTCGTCAGAGTCGTAGCTTGATCTCCAATATACTCCTTCGGATCATGCCTCTTCGTCAGAGTCGTAGCTTGATCTTCAATATACTCCTTCAGATCATGCCTCTTCGTCAGAGTTGTAGCTTGATCTTCAATATACTCCTTCGGATCATGCCTCTTCGTCAGAGTCGTAGCTTGATCTTCAATATACTCCTTCGGATCATGCCTCTTCGTCAGAGTCGTAGCTTGATCTTCAATATACTCCTTCGGATCATGCCTCTTCGTCAGAGTCGTAGCTTGATCTTCAATGTACTCCTTCGGATCATGCCTCTTCGTCAGAGTTGTAGCTTGATCTCCAATGTACTCCTTCGGATCATGCCTCTTCGTCAGAGTCGTAGCTTGATCTCCAATATACTCCTTCAGATCATGCCTCTTTATCTAAGTCGTAGCTTGATCTCCAATCTCATCGGACCATGCCTATTCATCTAAGTCGCAGCTTGGTCTCCAATCTAAATCGGATCATGCCTCTTCATCTAAGTCGTAGCTTGATCTCCACTCTCATCGGACCATGCCTCTTCATCTAAGTCGCAGCTTGGTCCCTAATCTAAATCGGATCATGCCTCTTCATCTATGTCGTAGCTTGATCTCCACTAACTCTTCAGATCATGCCTCTTCATCTAAGTCGCAGATTGATCTCCACTAGCTCTCCGGATCATGCCTCTTCGTCAGAGTCGTAGCTTGATCCAATCCAATCTCCTGATCTTGTCTCGTCATCAGTGGCATAACAAATCACCCGCATTCAACAGGGAAGTGGGACAAAATTAGTGCTTATGGTCTTTGCTTTATCCTTGTTTCACAAGTATAAGCAAAGAGGGGCAACTGTAATCACTAATTTTGTCCCGAAACTTAAACTCTTTTTGTTCACATTTTTGGACTTATATTGGGCTAAAATAATAATTAAAAAAAACAAGAAAAAAAACAAAAAAGAGAAAAGGAAAAAGAAAAAGAAAAAGGAAAATATATATATATTGTTATGCCTTATTATCATTATATTATTTACTATTACTATCAATTATTATTATCACCTATATATAATTATCTTTTTATTATTATTATTATTATTACGTGCTGTCATCTATATTATATATATATATATATATATATACTATTATTATGGTAACACAAATAAACAAAACAGATTAAATAAACAAACCCAATATGAATAATAATAAGGACCCAATTTATTTAAGTCAGTCAACTACAAAATATAATACAAGCCCATACAAAGCAGAAACCCTAATCTTTTTATCTATGCGCAGCCAAATCTGGACCGTCGGATCTCAACGGTCCAGATCGATCCGGTTCAAGAGGAAACCCTAGCAGCTTTGCTTTTGTCGCGCGCCGCACACATTTCGGACCATCAGATCTGGCGAAGCAAATCCAACGGCTCAAATCGAGCCGCGATAAACAAAACCCTAGCAAGCCCTTCAAGCCACCCGCGCCGCGCATCCTCTGCCGCAGCATCTAAGGGACAACCAACGGCCCGGATGGGCCCTAGAGCGCAACACGCCCCCCGCGAGCCTTTTGCAGAACGCCAACTGCGACAGTCCAGGTCTCCCACGCGCGCGCAGAACCAGCCAGTGTACGAACTGTCAGACCCTCCCACGCCGCTGACCTTGTCGGAAGGATGCTTTCACCATTTCGGGGATACTCGGTGAAGGCAAAACAAAAGGAAAATGTCAGTATACCGGATTGGAGATAAAAGCAAACAGAAGCACAAAAAAGGGTCAACAGCAAGACAGCAGAGATGAAAGAGAAAATTGCTTTAAGCATTGCATGTAAATTTTTTCGGTTATATAGAGAGAACCGGAAAAACACAAAAAAGGGGGAGGAGAAAAAAAAAAATTCGGATGGGATGTCAAAAAAAAGCCCCGAGAGAGTGTTGTAACCATCTTCAAAAAAAATCAATACAAGGAAATTTTAGAGAAGCATCTGTTTTTTTACTTTTGTTTTTTTTTCATTTCGAATATATAAAAAAAAAACTTTATTTACCTTCTGTTTTCAACGGTCGCCGGCGGCTCGAGCGTATTTCCGAGGATCCCAACGGTGAAGGGCTTCATCCCGGTGAGGCGAACGCCATATCAAAAGATCGCGGCGATCTGACGGTAGACGGCGGCTCAACGAGGCTTTGAAACGCCGAGGCTTCCACCTTCCATTCGCAGCGCTTCGGTCATCTCCGGCGAGATCCACTTGGATCAACAGATGGAGGAGGACGAGGAGGTCACGCCGGTGGAGTTGCATGTCGGAAAAGCTCGTCGGAGCGGCTGGAATGCCGGCTTAAAGGACGGCGGCGGCTCCAACGTTTGAGAGAAAAGAAAGGGTAAAAGTAAAAAGAGATGACTTTTCATCACTAATTAGGATGACTTTTCATTTTTTTTTTCAATTTCTAAAATATCCGTTAATCTCACTCTATATATTTAATGCCCTTAATATATGCCTTATTATTACCCTGTTGATTTAATGCCGTTTTTATTTTTTTACTTTCCTTACATATATACATATAAATATATAATATACATTAAGGTTAATATTGCTTACCAATTATAATCTGTAATATATAGAAAGTTTATAATCCTACTTATAATAATATATAATATATATGTATATGTATGTGTTTATTATTTGTTTAATTTTCGCTTTTTAAATTTTCATTTCCATTTGATCTGGTTTTTTTTCTCGGTTTTTGTTTTGCTTTTGTTATCTATTCATTATTAGCTCACGGTCCCGGTGTCCGCGTGGGAACGATATTCCGAATACTCGGATATCGACTCCTTTCGCGTCGTAGGACTTTAGAATAGATTTAATTTTGTATTCATGTATTTAGTTTTTTAGAATCTAGAATCGTTTCAAAAATGCGATGTCTTTTTATTCGGAAATGAACGAGGCCAATACCAGTCGTAGTGGTGGTGGTTCGGACGTTCATTATCGAATATTAAGATTTTCGAAATTTACTCGCGCATATAACCAAGTCTCGGTTTAAATTGTCACTCTTATTCGCAAAATTTGACATTAATTAAGCGGTAAAGTTTAGGTACCAAATTTGGGCACGTCGAGGGTGCTAACCCTTCCTCGCGTGTAACCGACTCCCGAACCCTTTTCGAATCTCTGGTTTCAATTTCCGGTGTTCGGTCTACCATTTCAAAGTGGCCGGTGGCGACTCCTTCTATTTTTTAAAACCTTTTTCAAATTTCCCCATTTTAAAATATTTTTCTAAAACCCCTATTTTTAAAACAATTTTGAAACCCTCTAATATTTTTCCATCAATTTTTTAAAAATCCATTTTTACCCCTCAATTTCTAAAAATTCTTTTTTAACCCCTAAATTTTAATTTTTAAAATATCTCATCCACAAAATACCTACATATACCTATATATATACATAGTGTGTTTGTCAAAAAGGACGTCGCTACACACACCCAATATATAAGTACACAAAAAAGCATACGATTTACTCTAACACTCCCGCAATCAATAATTTAAATCGTTATAAAAATACAATTACAAATAGGTATATATATATCCATTATTTGGTATCAAAATCATTGAAGAATCTTTGGAAATATAAAATAAAAAAAATAATTATTCAATCTCTTAGTACTTTTAATTAGGGTGATTATTGAGCAGCTCGCAAATAGTTTGAACTCGAGTTGGTTAAAATTTGAGCACAACTCGAGATTTTAGCGAGTCGAGTCGAGCAAGGCCTAATTCGACTCGATAATTCCGCGAGCAACTCATTCCATTTTTTATATTTTTATGATATTTTAGTGTCTTCACTAAAAAAAATATGTTCCAAGAAGTTTAAATGTTAATTAAAAAATTTAGAAAAGTTCAGTGAGTTACTAGGTTTGGTTTCAAATTTTCAAAATGTTTTGTATTTTCCGAGAATTTAAAAAGTTAATTTGTATTAACAGAAACTTAAATTATAATATTTAGTCTTTCCTTTTTTATTGAAGTCTTTTATTTTTCTTTTATTATTGCTTTATGTATAAAAATAGAAAATGAGAAAAGTCTTCAATTTCTAGTTAAAAAATTACGATTAAAAGTTAAAATCCCAAAACCCTTAAGGCTTTCTCTTCTTTGTTGATTAACGAAGATTGTTGAGAAACAAAGAAGAGTCTCACACTCGAATATCGACTTCATCTCTAAATCGGCCATGACAAGTTTGTTTATTTATCTCCTAAGTCCTCATGATTTTTTTGAATTTGCATGTTTATATTAAGCTCTAATATATAGTATCACTAGGTTTTACCAATATATTTTAAAAAAACAAGGTAAAAATTTTGGCAAGCTTAATGAGCAACGAGTCGAGTTGAGCAACAAGATTTTTTAACGAGCACGAGTCGAGCATAATTTTATTGAGCTTAACGAGTAACAAAATTAGTAGAGCAACAAAAATTTTTAACGTGCGTCAGTCGAGCATTACTCAATTCACGATCGACTCGCTCAATAAAATCCCTACTTTTAACCATGAGTTTAAATAAATTTGAATGGAATTACTAAATTTACCATATTCTTTTTAGGGTAAACTACTTCATTGACCACCATACTATTGGAAAGGTCGCGATTTGACCACATTACTTTTTTTCGAAGCAATTAAACCACTAAACTATTTAAATGGTATTAATGTGACCACTAGCCGTTAGAAGTTAACGGCAGGGTGACGTGGCCAGTTAAGAAAAAAGGGTATAATTGCATATTTGATCCCTGCTATTTATACATTCTATCAATTTGGTCTTAATTTAATTTAATAAAATAAACTAATTATTTAATTAGATAGTGACATGTGTCACCACCTTATTGGAAGACTTTAATCATTTTTATTTAATTTAATTAATTAATTTCCCCCTCCAATCAGATTGTGACACGTGTCACTTGATTGGAAGAAGAAAATAAATAAAAGAAGCATCCTGCTCCTTGTGGGATTTGAACCAAAGTCACCTTAGATAGAGACACGCATGCTTACCAATAAGCCAAATGGATCTTTATGATTCAGGGTACAAAACATAATATATGTCTTAGTTTTCCAATCCCACTTGGCTTTGATTTCCTAGGAGCCGCCATTGTCGTCGTTCCCATTTGCTTTGATTTTATTGTTGACGGAGCTGTTGCTGATGATCATCTAGGCGTCCACTGCCATCCCAGCATCCGACGCCGCTTTTTGTACGGACTTGGGCGACATGTCTGAATTGACACACGGAGGTAACATCGAAGGGAAGTTCAGAGCAGTTAGGGAAGACGGTCGGCGGAGACAATAGAAAGCAATGTTGTGGGCGACGGCGGCGGCTTCCGGAGTTGAATACGAGCCTAACCAGAGTCTCTCTTCGGTGCCGGAAACTCGGATTTCCGACACCCATTTCCCCCATCTACGACGACGCACTCCCTTGTATTTCTTTTCATCGGCGCCACTGCTTTCGCCGGCACTCATTGTTGTAGGAAATCGAGAAAAAAAAATAGAAATTAAAAAGGGTAAATGCTGGAAATTGAAGAAAAGTAAGGAAAGGGGATGGAAAGCGGAGGTTATATAGGTTGAAGAAGAGCAAAGTCAAAGTGCAATTAATTAATATACAAGGAGGGAAGTTTTAAGGTAGAATAAGAAGATTGAAGAAGAAGTGGGATTGGAAACTAAGATATATATTATGTTTTGTACCATGCAACATAAAGATCCACTTGGCTTAGTGGTAAGCATGCATGTCTCTATCTAAGGTGACTCTAGTTTGAATCCCACAAGGAGCAGGATGCTTCTTTTATTTATTTTCTTCTTCCAATTAAGTGATACGTGTCACAATCTGATTGGAGGGGGAAATTAATTAATTAAATTAAATAAAAATGATTAAAGTCTTCCAATAAGGTGGTGACACATGTCACCATCTAATTAAATAATTAATTAATTTTATTAAATTAAATTAGGACCAAATTGATAAAATGTATAAATAGTATGGATCAAATATGTAATTATACCCTTTTTTCTTAACTGGCCAAGTCACCCTGCCGTTAACCTCTAACGGCTAGTGGTCACATTGATACCATTTAAATAGCTTGGTGGTTTAATTGCTTCGAAAAAAAATAATGTGGTCAAATCGCGACTTTTCCAATAATATGGTGGTCAATGAATTAGTTTACCCTTCTTTTTAATAATGTGAGATTCTTTATTTTCAAACGTGTGCATTTTTTAATGGCTTAATGCAGAAATTTTCTCCCAGCCCTACTCCAACCAGACCCATCCTCCCTCAAAAGCAAGAAATTGAACCATCGAAATTGCAGGATATCAACTGGTTCTTCATCATCACAACCCATGATATCAACACACAATGATTTCATCTTCATCAAATATATGAACCATAAATTGCAGGATTTTTTTATAAAAAAAATCACATTACATTTCATCTTCCCAAATCATGTTGACCTGCAAGATGGGTAAAGCCAAAGCAGCTTCAAGGATTTTAGCAATAACAACGGCATCGATGATTCGATTCCTTTGTTGATTCAATCTCTCAGCGGCAACGATGACCAGGAACATGTTCTTCTCCATCGAAATCTTTGTACATCTTTTACGGTATCATGTGGTTGAATCCAAGCAAGCACGGTAGCCATTTTAGCTATTTCCATCCGATTGTTTTCAGAGCTTGGCTTCTTCTTCTGATAAATTTCTAGGAACCATATGAACTGATAATGGCACCATTGCGGTGCCGCCAACTCTGGGTTGAATTTTGTTGTTGGAGTTTAAGTTGGAAAATAGAGATGCCAATATAATATGAGAGTTGGAAAACTGAAACCAGTAAAAGAAAAAGGGGGAACAAATGTTCTAGGCCGACACCTAAATTGAAGGGGGATTTTAAAGTTAAATTTTTAAGGATAAAAAATATAAAAATGAAGAGAAAAAGAATCAAGATTATCCCTTCTAGTTTATTTCTTTTGACTAAATGAATAAAAGAAAGGGGTGGCGGCGGTTAGAGCCGTAGTTGAGACGAGACAGATCGTGAGCTACTCGAGCTAGACTAGATCAATGCTTGACTTGATTGGACTTGAGTCGGACTCAAACTCGGCTCGAGTTCTCAACGTGCCGAGCCAAGTTACTTGATACTCGACTCGAAAAGCTCGTGAGCTACTCGAAACCAATAATAATAATATATAATTATTAGTATTCGATAAGGATTTTATAGTTCAAATGCCACATAGTGATCAAGTTGAACATGAGTAGAAGTTTGGAGGACTCTTAATGCAATTCCCCCATTCTGCATGATATAAAGGCAAACATAGTCGATCCTAATCTCACATCGCTCAGATATGAAGGAAAGGGGAGAGAATCTGGCTAGAAATAGAAGCAAGCTTTACCTTGTAAAAGCATGCTGTTTTTTTTGCTGAAATCAAGTTTTAAAATATTTTTATATTAGTTTTTATTAAGATTGGAGTTTGAGCTCCAATTGGGTTTGAGCTCTAGTTGAGCTTAATAATTTAAATCTTGAATTGAGTTTATTGATATTTGATTTTGACTTGTATATTTGAGCTTTTCAAGTTCGAGTTTGAGTTTCAATTTTAATTTTGAGCTTGAGAGCTTTCGAGTCGAGTCGATGTCAATTTCAAGTATTTCGAGTTCGAGTCGAGCTAAGCACTACTCGAGCTCGACTCGACTCGTTTACACCCCTAGTGGTGGTGGGAGGATAGTAAGGGAAGAAAAGGGTAATTTTGGAAAAATAAATAAGTAAATAAATATTTTAATATTTTTATTTTATTTTATTTTATTTTATTTGAACCAAAAATTTAAAAATAAATAAAAAATTGACGTGGCGTCATGATTGGTCAATATTTTTTTATTTAACGGTGTTAGTATTTTGGGGCAATTTGGGTAACGACTCAAACTTCAGGGGCACAAGAGCCCGAAAAAATACGTTAGGTACTATGTTGAGAAAAGTGGTAAACGTTAGGGGGATTTGTGCATTAAGCCTTTTTTAATCCTTTTAACACATGTGATACATGAAATATTATTAGATGGACCCAGCTCACCACGTTATCCGTGGTCCTAACCAATGAGGTCCATCAATCTCATTTTTTATCACATATTTCATAAATTTTAATAAAGAGTGAGTTTCTTCAAAAAATAATAATAAAGAGTATATAACGACCCAAATTTCAGAGTCAACATATGGGCGCTGACCCGAGTTATACACCTACGCTTGGCTTGGGCTGTTGGACCCATTGGGTTGAGATTGGGCCTTTTTGGATGAGTTTTGAGCATTGAGCTTGGTAAGCGACTATTTTTAAAAAGAGGAGTTAAGGGGAGGGGACAAGATAGCTTTTGGTGAGGTCACCATTTCCTACCTTTTTTCCTCATTTTTTTCTTCATATTTTCTCTCCAACACCCATGGCTATTTGAATTTAAAAGAGTCAACTTTCTTAATCATTTTTTTCACCCAAGAATCAAGGTTGAAATATGTTACTTTCCTCCCCCAAGAGAATCCAAAAAAGTGTCTTCTCTTCTAAAATAGATGAGGTGTCTGGGGGTTTCTTCTAAGCTTGAGTTGAGAAAGAAGTTGAAGGGCTTTTGTTGGAGAGCTTAAATCCGAGATTTGTTGTTATGGCCGCTATATCTTTGACTCCTTTGATTCTTGATGATCATAAGGTGATTGCCTTTGATTCTAAATAACTCCTATAAGATGTAGGATTGGGTTAAGGGGTTAAAGGTTATGTTTTTGGGGCTTGGGAAGTGATTTCCCGAGCCTTGAAAGCCATTTATGGGTTTCGATATCAGTACACGAGGAGCCCGTATCGATACCATGTGTTATATATGTTGAACACATGCAATTTTTGAAGGGTTTATCGATACATCTAAGGGGGTACCAGTACCCCTATTCCATTGAAATTCTAGCAGCAAAAGGGTGTACCGATACACGTATGAGCGTATCAGTACACGTGGGGTATCGATACACGACCTTCATGTACCGGTACGAGGTTGCTGATTAAACCCCTGCACGTGTGAAGCTAGTTATTGATACACATAAGGTGGGTATCGGTACCCACAAAGGCGTAATAGTACACTAGAGTGGGTACCGATACCTATTGGGTAAACTGCTCATAAATGTTGAAATAAAGTTTGAGGGTTTCATAATTCGAGGGTTGTGGTCCAATGGACTTCTAAGGTAGTAAAATGGGCGTATCAATACTATGGTACTTATATAAAGGGATTCATACTTCGGGCTGTGTGAACAAGTACATCCGACGTACCCACAGGTTGAGTATTTTGGTGTGGTTAGAAACCTATTCGTGGCTATGGTGATCTGGATAAGGTATTAAACTCGATAGGCTGAGTGAGCTCGAGTAACCTGGTAGGCTAAGTAACCTCAGGTAAAGACTATTTGTGGCTAATGTGATCCAAGTATGTCTAGGATGTATCCATGGCTATGGTGATCTGGATACAGTCTATTAAACTCGACGACTCTGTGAACACGGGTAACCCGATGGTTGTGTGAGCACTGGTAAAGTAAGGCTTCCTTGGCCATTTTATAGATGTTGTATGGATGTAATTATGTATGCTACGTTGATGTTGTAGATGATAACTTATGTACTTGATGGTAGAGTATTAAGGGTACGGTATGTATCAACTCGATGGGTTGTGTGAGCTCGAGTATCTCGATGGGATTTGTGACCTCGAGTATGGAAAAGCCTTATGGAAACATGTAAGACTTATTGTAAGCTTAACGATACCTTGAGATAGGTGATCTAAAAACTCTAGCTTGTGTAAGCTAGATGATGGCTCATAGATAGTAAAGCCTTATCTATGTTCTTTAAACTATATTATCTTGCATGCTTATTTTATGATAATCACGAATTGTGGTAGAGTAGAAATGTACCACTGAGCTTTGTTAGCTCAGTGTGCAGATGTGTTTTTTTTTCGTGCATAGGTTGATAGGTCACCCCTTTGGATAAGCATATCGGCGAGGATTTCCTAGCACCCCGTTCGCTTCAGAGTACAGTACTTGTTATTTTAGTTTGGGCTAATATATTCATAAGACCTTACCACTGTTGAGTTTGTAACTCTATTTGAAATATTATTTTGCATTCGATGTTTTAAATTTGGAGCTACTGTTTTGTAAAATTACTTAAATACTTATTTAATTACTTGGAATTATTGATGTTTTGATATTTTGGAAATTGCTAAACTTATGGTTTTAATTATATTGAGAGGCATAAGAGCTTAGATTTAGTCGGTTCTAGAAAACCCCAAGGTGGTATAAAGGTTGTGGTAAGGTGTCTAGTGAATACAAGCCCTTAAATTTAAGTTGTACTCTTCCAAGAATGGGAATCTTGATGATGTCGCCTTGTTTTCTTGTGTTTTAGAGGAAAACAGATCGATGGCGAGCGAAGCCAAACACGACCTTGAAAGTCGTGACGAGAGCCATGTCTCTCAAGCCGATGACTTCGATAAGGAGTTTGTCCCGGATGTTGGGAGCACGAGCCTTCCGATATGTACCAGAAGTAGGGGGACGAACCACCTTCATGATCTTACCTCTGCTCTTTTGCAAGTGGTGCAAGCTATCCCGAGGCAGTTTGAGACACATCGTGAGACTTCTGTTGAGAGGCTTCACCATTTTGGGCCAATGGATTTTGAAGATTTAGGGTGAAGATGACCCGATCAAGCCTAAGTAGTGGTTAAGAGACTCTCAATGGATTCTGAGATAGATGAGGGGGAGTTTGGAGGATGACCTTGATTGCATTGTCTCCCTTCTTAAGGGCAATGCACATGAGTGGTGGGAGACTGTTGAGTTGGGATTATAGCTTGCACTTCCGACATGGGAGGTATTCTTGGATGAGTTCAGGAAAAAGTACACTAGTGAGTTTCATATGGATGAGATGAGAGATAAGTTCTTGCATCTGATTTAGGGAGATCAAATAGTGTTTGAGTATGAGCAAGATTTTCTACGGTTGAGCCGTTATGCCCGAGAGTTAGTTGCCACCTTAGGTATGCTTCTTGCTTTAGAGTGTTTGCTATAGGTGTCGGGCACTAAGTCATATGGCGAAGGACTGCCCAATTATCGATGATGGTACATCGGTTCAGTCTCAGAGGTCGACTTCTTCTCGATATGGTCATATTTTTGCTAGAAGTGGTGCTAGGGCATCATTTGGACATTAGGGTGGAGGTACTGTGAGATCTACCATCATAGTTGATGATCGAGCTTTTGCTAGACAGTCTGTCATCTAGGCCAGAGAGGACAACTTTGTTGCCGGTGATATGTCAGTTACATATGTTCTGTTTTGGTTTTATTTGTTGTATCGATGGAAACTTGATCTCTCGTTCGTATAACGGTTTTGATTCTTATTGGATAAGTGTTTTGATAAGATCTAGATGTTGATGTTGGATTGAATAGTTCATTAGTTTTGTAAGTTCTTGTAGTTAATGTTCTTATCGTGGGTGATAAGTGGGGATTGAGGGTAACAGTCCTCGTAGACTTGTTAGATTTACTCTCCCCCTAGTTGGTAGATGTTACCTTGTGTTCGGATCGGTCGTTTGAGGGCAGTGTGTGCCTTGGTTTTAGAGCGTGAGTCTCGAAGCTTTTTGGTTCTGGGTGAACCCATTTAGAAGTAATGGGGGTGAGGAACCATTACCTTTTTAGTGTGAAGGTCATTATCTTGTGATGTTAGTTCAAGGAGAGCCTTGTAAGTTGCAAGACGTTCCTAGCTCACGTAGTAGATAGGAGGGTTAAGAGTCCGAAACTTTAAAGTTGCAGATGTCTAAGAGGTTGTTGAGGTGCTCTTTGAGGAATGAGCGGGCTTACCTCTTGATCATGGATTAGAACCCCACGATAGAGGTATCATCGAGTTTGGTGTTAGTGTCCATCATATTGTAGTATGGCACCAATTGAACTTCTTGAGTGGGAACTCTTTTGTATAAGTGAGTGAATACAGGTGACGTCGCCAAGTGGTTCACCTCAGGACGTGCCTGTGTTGGTATGATGAAGAGTTGTAGCATTGTATCTTGTGTGACGAGGCGTAACGGTGAAAGAACTTTACCTGTTTCTCGGGGTTGATAATCCTGTAATTGGTTGAATAATCTTGAGTTTTCTGTATGATTGTTCGAATTTTGAGTATTGTAGGTTGAAAGTCAAAGAGAAATTGTGATAAAGATTGTGTTTGAGGTGACGTTGGACTCTTTAGACAGGTTTTGAAGTGGTTTGGACTGACGAGTATGTCTGTATAATAATGAGTTTGATTATTTGAGTGTTTGTTCTATTGAGTTCTGAGATGGATTGTCTACAAGAATGGTAATTAGTGTGGAGATTATTAGAGTTGCGCAACGGAAATGTATGTTTTTTGTTATGGTTATGTGGAACCTAGATTCTTGTGTTACAACAGATCTTGTTGGAATAATAGTTTGAAAATCTTTGGGGACTTGTTAGGGTTTCAATACAACTGTTCGTTGGAGTTAAGTAGTTGGGTTGGAAGAGAATGTTCGGACCTTTAAAGATAGTTGGGTGAGTTCTGACCTATAGTACGAATTCATAAGCGACAATGATTTTTGTTTGGAAACAAGTGGCTTGAGTAGTGAAATCGCATGATCATGAGTTAGCTTTTGTTTGAGTTGGGGCGAGATCTAGTAAAGCGAAGTGCTAAGTCCCGTCTTGATTGGCCAAGCCATGAAGAAGGGGTGTTAATTCAAGATAGGTTGGTGGTAAAGTTATATCAGGGTTTCATGTGTTCTCGAAATGTTAGGTCATGGTGTTAACAATAGACAAAGAAGCATTCATGGTAGTATACCCTTGGGGAGGTGTCGCTTTCCGGATATAGATGAGGTTTGAGAGCAAGAGTTTTGGAAACGTGGGTGATGGTAGAGAGGATTGTTAACCGAGATGAAACTCATATGAAGTGAGTTCAGTGGGTTGTTTGAGGTTATCATTTGTTGATCCGCTTTAAGGTTCGATGTGAGTGTTGTTCGATTGATGGAAAATGAATTGTGGGAAATACATGAGATGGGTGTGGAGGAGTCCAGTGTTGTGAGCTTTGACGAAGGAAGTTTTGTAGAGGAATTTCAGAACCAAAGTAAACATTGTGAAATGGAGAATGGATGTAACACCCCAAAAATTGGCCTAGTTTTAAACCAGATTTCGGTGACTGGAAATTTGATTTTCGGTGAGTGAAAGTAATCATCGACCATTGACCATGTGATAATTTCACATGTATAATTATGTATTGCCAACCATGTGGCTAATTCAACATCTATAAATGTAACCCCCTAGACCCGCCTATGCGTTACAATGGATCCTAGGAAGTCACATTAGGGTCACAAGAGCGACCCACAATAAAAATACACATAAAAATATTTTCTTTCTCAAAACACTTATTAAACTGTAAAATCATCTTCTATTTAAAATACCAATTCAGGAAATCATTTAAATACATAACAAAAATTTCATAAAGTGTTTTACAGACACTATCATAAAATAATACATGACATACATGCCCACTAACTATACAACATCGTACTCCAAAAGCAATGCCGAGAGAACTCCGAACATAGATGTCAAACATTATATCGTGATATATTCTTTTAACCTGTGATGGTAAAAACAACGTGAGCTTGGAAAAGCTCAGTAATACAGAACTACCAAAAATATGCTATAAGCACATGCATATATATGGTAGGCACGATGTCATGATATTTCATGCAGCAACAGACTCCATGCGACTCGTTGTTTCAATAAATCATACATGAGGGAAACGAGATTTGTTCTGAATTCAATCGCTAGGTATCAAATGAGAGCTTAACATTCAGAGAGTCATTAGGGTGGTGAATTGAGTGTATTGAATCAAGAAGCCTAGTGTGTTCTGATGAGTTCAGATCAACATGCATAAGTACATATCATTATTATCATACGAACACATAACAATTCAATGCAAATGTTCAAGTTCATACAAGGGTTTACTAGTAACTACCCTCCAACCTTACACCAATATGTAGTCCCCCAGAACTTCATCCATAGGGACTTACCCTAGGCCCGATGGGGCGCACCTAAGGGGATGCCTTAGGTCCATAAGGATTTACCCGTGCTAAAGTATCGGAACCTACCCAAGGGGAGACCTTGTGTCCATAAGGATTTATTAGTTGGATCAGGGCTGTACCAACAGAGACTTCATAACATAACCCAACAGTATACCCCAGATAGTAATCGATGTTCAGATTCCAGACATGAGTAACAGAATACATATGACAGACATATTCTATTCAAAGTATCAGAAACGGAAGATTCATGCTTTTGATAGATAAATGGACATACCATTGAGCATATCAGACAATATTATCATTCATCATGCAAATAGAGTGTACCATTATAGATCAAGCTAATAGATTACACTACCGATTATATAAGACAGACATCCGATATTACAAAAGATCAAGCAACCACATAGCACAATTACATATCATATATATATATAGATTGAGCGAACATACAACGAGTAGGCAGAGTATGATATCATCTATCTAGTTCATCATCTCATCAATCATATCATTGTTCATAATTAAATCACTAGATTGTTTACAAATGTGTAATAATCATACAACGCATACAACTGAATGTAGAACACATGGAAAACACTAGATAGATCAATTTTATTTCTCGGGGATACTTGATATTTACGGGATGAGACACATTGAACTTTTGGCAATCTAAACGAATTTCAAAAACGAGGTTCCTATTAAATAGGATTCTTACCTTCGGCTCAAATCAAACATTTCAAGAGTTTATACATTAGACTCTTTGAATTCAGATATATCATGAACGATTCAATCATTTAAGCCCACGAGGGCATTATGGTCATTTCAATGCTCATGGGCATTTTGGTAATTATACTAGTAAAGAATAAGCAGTGATTCGCAAAACTTGGGAATTCTGTTTGGTCATCAGTTTTTCTAACAAGGCATTCGAAATTTTCTTTTTCAAGATCTTTTAGGTTATCGGATATTTCCTGGGATGCTCCAACCATTTGGGCCAACGGGGTATTTTTGTTATTTGACTAGCATGGATATTTTATAATGTAAAACAATCATAACATAATGATGATTGTAATGATTAGGGGCATCAACAGTTTATCAAGCCTCTAAAATTTGTTTAAAGCAACATATCCCAACCTGGCAGTACTCACCAACATTCAAATGTGAGCAATTGCATGTATCATGACTTGACATCGACTGTATCGTATGTTTGATCGGTCGCCTTCATACTTCACTATAAGGCTTAGCTTTGAGTAATCAAACATATAATCCATGCGCATCTTCCTACCTTACATTGACATCATGAGTGACAGACATACATGAGTGTGCTTCCTAACACTTAGGGGCACTTTACACTTAAAATCTTATTAGAAATCCCAGAATTTCATCAAATGCATAACTGCCTATTTAACTCAAGTGGGCATTTCGGTAATTTTGGAAATTGGGATAATCCATCATTTTTGTCAATTTTACTATTTAGCACCTCCATCATTTACGTACTCGGTAGAGATTAAGTCGTTCTAATCCCTTTGACCCTTACAGACGGTTTATTTATTTTAGAACTTGAGGGTATAATTGTCATTTTGATTAATTAAGAATTTCGGTGCTCGAGGGCACTACAGTCTTTTTGGTCATTACGATCATTCCAATTAATTCATTCATTACTGTCGTAAGGACCCTATTTTTTATTTTATCTTCTCTAGATGCTCATTATTACCCTATATGTTCAGCAAAGCAATTAGGCGAAAACAACACAACGATCGGAGTTCAATTAGGGGTTCAATTGCATACATTTGACTTTTAGGGACTAAACTATAATTTCCATAAAATAAAGGGACTTTCAAGATTTTAAAGTTATCAATCTTCAATTAGTCATGTAAGATGCCAACATGCCAAATTTCAGCTCAAATGGATCATCCAAACTCATTCAATTGCATACACAACATTCAGGGACCAAAATGCAACATTTCCAAACTTAAAAAGATTCTTTTAACTGAATTTTAACTACCCGTATCGATACGCAAAATGGAAGTATCCAAAGTTGAGAAAGGGTATCGATACACTTCCCTCGTGTATCGATACATCCTACTAAATTTGCACAGGTGTATCAATACACCTGATGCCCGTATCAATACACCTGCACCATTTTAGCCTAAGGGTATCAATACACTTCCCAAGTGTATCGATACACCATCCAAAGTTTGCACAGGCGTATCAATATACTTGATGCCCGTATCAATACACTTGTACCATTTTAGCTTAAGGGTATCGATACACTTGCCCGAGTATCGATACCTATACCAGAAATGCTCAAGAAATAGCCCCAAAAACACTTTTAACATCATCTAATCATGTCCTAATCATCCATGCATGTTCTAAACATCACTGATCAGTGCTTAAAAGTTCTATATTTTACCCATCATTTATCCTTATTTTTGCTGCACTCAAGCATGTTTAACTGCATTTTAGGTTAAGTTTTGCATAAACATCACATTTAGATAAAACTGCGTAGATACTGCTAAATTTGGTTACTTTTGCAGGTATCTGCCGTGGCAGCAGTCGTGACAGCATCCAGGGCAGCAGTCGTGACAGCACCCAGGGCAGCAATCGTGGCAGACGCTGGGCAGCGATGCAAAAAATCTGGAATGAGCAGTCAAGGAGGACGTTGCTGCCATGGTTGCCACCGTAGCAGACGGTGAGGGCAGGAGCTGGGCAGAAAAGCAGAAGAGCTGAACTGGACAAGCAGACAAAGAGGACGATGCTGCCATGGTGCCGCCGTGACAGCGTGGTGACAGCAGTTTTGTGGAGAGAAAAAGCAAAGTGGACCTCGATAGATAGAGAAAATTCTGCTCGTCTGTCGTGTGAAAACCATATATTTTTCCAAGCCCCGGATCAAAAGATATGTCAAGCTTTAAGGAGAGAAAATCCCAAGAAACAAGGAGGACGGCTGGAAAGTAGATTCCTTGAAGATTAAGTCTTTATTAGAATCATACTTTTAATTAAAGTTGTAATCCTTGTTAACTTAGAATACTTGAGCCCAAAGCTTATATAAGGGCATGTATTTTAACCTAGGAGAGACATATCATATCCCATAGCCGATTACCCCATAACCGACAACCAAAAACCCCTCTGCCGTTTACCCGCCGTCGATATGTTCTAAAACCCCCTAGGGCCACGGGTTGATTTGTAAAGTAGTTGCAAGGGTTGCTTTTGTTTTAGGAATTTTCAGTTCAATAAAATAAACTTCAAGTTCTCTTATTTTGGTTATTAATATCTTGCAAGAGCATCGGGAGAGCATTGTGAGGTTATCCATTTACTTAGCATCGGGAGAGTTAAGTATACGAAAGGAATAAAAGCAAGTTCTCTAGTTTATAGTTGAACTATCTCGTGCCTAGGGATAGGGCGAGGTTAAGTGGCTAAAGAAGAATTCATACACATCGGTGTTCATCCTTCGATTCACGCCGGGAGGTATCATCAAAGACGTGATCATCGACAGACTTGGACCTAGGGATAGGCCAAGGCAGATCTGGGATTCTTGCCAAACTTGAAAGTACTGAGTTGAGTGTTTGCTGCCGCGACAATCAACGGACTGCTGCCGCGACAGGTGCTGCCCGCGACAGGCGCGACGACAGAACTAGATTTCCTAAACTCCGCAATACCTGCACTACTGAGCAATTCAATACCAGCCCATTCTCTCTATCTTAATATCTCTACTCTTTTATTTAAGTATTCTTTATTATTTTCGTGACAATATATTAATCTATTCTTTTCCCCTTGTGCAGATAGTGAAGGAAAGGGTTAGCCCAGTCCCTGTGGAGACGATATCCGATACTCTAGTATCACTTTATTACTTGCGACGTGTACACTTACACTCAATTGCGATAGACTATTTTACACGCAACAAGTTTTTGGCGCCGTTGCCGGGGACTGGCAACACACTCTTACCCTAGCTTCTGCACTTTTCTTTTCTTTTTCTTTTTATTTTTTTTCTTTTCTTTTTTCTATTTTTATCAACAACAAAAAAAAACTCAGGTGAAATACAGGTCCAAGGGCATCAACATGTCAGGAAAAACCATTCGAGAGCTGATGTGGGAAAGTTCTTGCAATTACCGTGAAGGTAATTATGCACTCGAAAGTTGTCCCCAATTTTTTGGTGAATATATAGACAACCAACGATGGAACCAACAAGAACAAGAGATGCCGCCACATCAGCGACAGGGGCAGCAACTGCCGATGTCGCAGCAGCAAAATTTTTTATGGTACGATCAAAACTCACAAAATCTTTTATACCATAACAGTTTTGCTGCAGAACCCGACCTGCCCTGGCAATGTCATCATCCTCAAAAGGAGTCAAAATCGTTAGAAGACACACTGCAAGCCTTCTTGGCACTCACTCAAAAAGTGTCGGCTTCTACGAACGCAAGTATCGCCAAGATGGATGAACTCTTGAGCAGACCAATCCTCATTCATGCCACGGATGAACCTGAAATCTTGAGACAAGATGACGAGGATGCCCATGTGAAGGAATACGCAACACATAATGAGTCTGAGCAACAACTTGCCATGGCAATGATCGAGGAGCCGGAATGGAGCAACACCGCGACAACGCTGAGTGAAATTCAAGAGAATGTCACGACAGCAACCACTTCCGAGGCAGAAACCCCAGTCAAAGCGGAAACTGCCGCCTCGGCAGAAACTGCCGCCTCGGCAGCAACTGATGCTGAAGCAGGAACCACATCAGAGGTAAATTCTCAACCCACTACCTCGATTATGCCTGACCAAGATTGCACACATCCATCCCTGTCATGGCACTCGCACGACCACCTAGAAAAGCTACCCAATGACAATGTCTCGCCGATGGAATATGAGCAGGTAATAAACGAACCTTTTGAATTCATTGAAAACTCACAATTTCCATTGCAGGTATTAGAGGAACCAAAGCCGGTGGACATAGAATCATCAAAGTCTCTACTGATGGAGATCTACGAGTGGTCAACAGAATTTGGTATAGAGAGGGATGGTACTTACCAATGTCCCATTAACCTGCAAAGTAACCTGACAACGGACTGTCAAAATAACTGGCTGCCGTAGCAGCAGACATGACAGCAAGGGCTACATTCAACCACAACAACATTCAACGAAAACAAGGTAAGTTTGTGGCCGAATGTCAATTTGATTTTTTCTAATCATATATTCATGCCCTCAGAAACATTACCAAGAATGGAGGACTTCATGGACTACAAAAGGAAGAGAAAGAAAGGAGCCTCCACCATGAGAATAATCACCAGATGGAGGGTACGGATGGACTTCAAGAAGTACCGGAAATGACCCATCAAGCATCAATAGAACAGGGAGTAGTTACTTTAGGAGATGCCCCTCAAGGCACTCCCAATTTAACTTATTTTATTTTATTTTTATCTTATTTTATCTTTATTATTTTAGTAATTAGAAATTTGATATTAGTTTTAGTTTGTTTTTGTTATTAGGTAAACAAAGAAAAAACCTTGCAATGACGATACAAGCAACCCGAGGAAGCTCTGCCTCCACCCCTGCCGCGGCAGCACTCATACTCTCAGGGCAGCACCCACAGCTCCTCCGACAAAGTCCAAAAAGACTGCCCGCCGACAGCTCCTCATCCAAAGCTCCAGCAGCAGCGACGACAGCCGCACAACTTAAGTTTTCTTTTTCTTTTTCTCTATCGCCTGCTATATATATTATCTTTTTGTGATGTTTAACTTTTCTGTCATCTTTTTCTTCTGTTTTTCATCTTTTGTGTCATGCATTGAGGACAATGCAACCCTTGAGTTTGGGGGTAGGCAGTCCTCCTAATTATTAATATAATATTGCATTTAGTTTTAATTGTGTCGCATTTATTTTATGTAAAAAAAATGAAAATATTGAAAATTTTGGCTTAAAACTATGAACTGAACTTGCCTGTCGTGACAGCTCTGTCGTGGCAGAAACTTTAGGATAGTTTAAGGAGAAGTTTAGAGCCTTTCTATAGTTCTGAAAACTTAAACACCATTGTGACTGTTATACTGCTTAGACTTCTTTTAGCCAAACTAGAATAGGAAGCTTAGCACTTGAATAGCCCCTAGAGGTGCCTAACACTGGCTCTAGGAAAGAAGTTTAGCAAAAGAGACTCAACAGCCCTAGAGGTGCCCGAAACCGGCTCTAGTGAAACTTTAGCTTAAAAAAATTTGAAATCGAGTCAAAATAGAAAATCAAAGGAGCATAAGAAGTGCCTTCAAAAGATAAACTTGGCATAAAAATTCGAGTTAAGAGCTGAAATTTTCTAGTGAAACTAAGAGAGTCTTGGCATATAACTGTTCACAAGTATGCACACACTGCACGAGGACTATAGGGAGATTCCGGACAGATCCTAGATTATCCGACAGGGTGCTGCCGTTACAGGGAACGAACGACGGGTAAGGGAAAATTCACTGTTTGAAAGCCAAAACAAAAATATTTCTTTTTCTTTTAGGTCTGAATTGCTTGAGGACAAGCAAAGATTCGAGTTTGGGGGTGTGATCAGTGCTTAAAAGTTCTATATTTTACCCATCATTTATCCTTATTTTTGCTGCACTCAAGCATGTTTAACTGTATTTTAGGTTAAGTTTTGCATAAACATCACATTTAGATAAAACTGCGCAGATACTGCTAAATTTGGTTACTTTTGCAGGTATCTGCCGTTGCAGCAGTCGTGACAGCATCCAGGGCAGCAGTCGTGACAGCACCCAGGGCAGCAATCGTGGCAGGCGCTGGGCAGCGATGCAGAAAATCTGGAATGAGCAGTCAAGGAGGACGTTGCTGCCATGGTTGCCACCGTAGCAGACGGTGAGGGCAGGCGCTGGGCAGAAAAGCAGAAGAGCTGAACTGGACAAGCAGACAAAGAGGACGATGCTGCCATGGTGCCGCCGTGACAGCGTGGTGACAGCAGTTTTGTGGAGAGAAAAAGCAAAGTGGACCTCGATAGATAGAGAAAATTCTGCTCGTCTATCGTGTGAAAACCATATATTTTTCCAAGCCCCGGATCAAAAGATATGTCAAGCCCAAAGTTTAAGGAGAGAAAATCCCAAGAAACAAGGAGGACGGCTGGAAAGTAGATTCCTTGAAGATTAAGTCTTTATTAGAATCATACTTTTAATTAAAGTTGTAATCCTTGTTAACTTAGAATACTTGAGCCCAAAGCTTATATAAGGGCATGTATTTTAACCTAGAAGAGACATATCATATCCCATAGCCGATTACCCCATAACCGACAACCAAAAACCCCTCCGCCGTTTACCCGCCGTCGATATGTTCTAAAACCCCCCTAGGGCCACGGGTTGATTTGTAAAGTAGTTGCAAGGGTTGCTTTTGTTTTAGGAATTTTCAGTTCAATAAAATAAACTTCAAGTTCTCTTATTTTGGTTATTAATATCTTGCAAGAGCATCGGGAGAGAATTGTGAGGTTATCCATTTACTTAGCATCGAGAGAGTTAAGTATACGAAAGGAATAAGAGCAAGTTCTCTAGTTTATAGTTGAACTATCTCATGCCTAGGGATAGGGCGAGGTTAAGTGGCTAAAGAAGAATTCATACACATCGGTGTTCATCCTTCGATTCACGCCGGGAGGTATCATCAAAGACGTGATCATCGATAGACTTGGACCTAGGGATAGGCCAAGGCAGATCTGGGATTCTTGCCAAACTTGAAAGTACTGAGTTGAGTGTTTGCTGCCCCGACAATCAACGGACTGCTGCCGCGACATGTGCTGCCCGCGACAGGCGCGACGACAGAACTGGATTTCCTAAACTTTGCAATACCTGCACTACTGAGCAATTCAATACCAGCCCATTCTCTCTATCTTAATATCTCTACTCTTTTATTTAAGTATTCTTTATTATTTTCGTGACAATATCTTAATCTATTCTTTTCCCCTTATGCAGATAGTGAAGGAAAGGGTTAGCCTAGTCCCTGTGGAGACGATATCCGATACTCTAGTATCACTTTATTACTTGCGACGTGTACACTTGCACTCAATTGCGATAGACTATTTTACACGCAACAATCACACCAACACTTATGCATCATCAAATATTCACCATATAAGCATCAAGCAAGGCAATTCATAGAGAGACATTAACTATTCAAACATGCTTTTAAAACATAACCCAAAGCATAGCCAAAACACCATAAACAAGGCCACAAACCGAGTAAAGACCATTTACAAGTCTTAAGACATAAACCAAACATGCATAAGGTGTTTAACATCACCAAACAACACATGCGTAGAAATCCCTCCCATTGCCTCTTATTACACTAAAGTTAAACCACATACATTGTTTAGCCAAAATACTTGGATATCCTTTGCTTGCTTGCTGCCAAAAATGCTCAATTCTCTGCATTGATGAAACAAATGAGCGTAAGCATAAAGCTTAGTGAGGACCGCTATAAAACCAAAACATTCATCAATTCATTTTAAAAACCAAATCATCATTCTTTGTAAGCACATGCCTTCCTTTAAAACATGCACTTAAAAACAACACTTCTTCTTTCAAATCCACATGCTAATAGCATCATTAATTACAACAGCAAAAACCTTGCTCATGCTTAAACCAAGCATCACATGCATTCTAGCATAACACTTAAGCATCACAAGCTTTCTCAAAATAAGCGTCCATCATTAATTCATTATATCATCACCATTATATTAGCTCACAAGTGATCGATAACAAGAACCATTCAAAACACAACACAATTGACACAATCAAATACGCAGATTACAAGTGTTGTCCCAAACGCTTCATACACCCTACCGGACACTCAAAGCTCACACACGAAATTAGACCATCAACCATTTTGACACCCGTGGTGGAGTTTAACAGTACAATCACAACCCCTCAACACCCGTGATGGAGTTTAACGGTACAATTACAACCCCTCAACATCACTCATCGGTAGTTGTATAACCCACTAGCGAGAGCTGGGACACAAAACAAGGCTTACACATGGGAGCTACCTCAACCATTGTAATCGCCTTAACCAAGCTCACACACGGGAGCAATCCTCCACCGTTGTGACGCTTAACCAAGTCCACCCATGAGAGCCAAACTCTATTGTGGTGACGCTAATTCCTCAATCGCTAGGGTACTTGGATGGAGTTTACGGTACAATCACAACCCCTTGACATCTAAGGCGACTTTATTCACGGTGCACCCAATCCTATAGTCAGCTAACTATATCCGATTAAAGTAACCAAAACCATTTACCATCACTTGCCAATATAATCATTTATCAACATCATTTCATTGTTTTACAAGCATAAATCACAATGTCATTTCCACAAGCAATATCATGCTTTAAACCAATCCCATAATACATATAAATCCAAGGATCACTTACCATGTGCATCCTTAACATAATGGCATTAAAACCAGCAACATTAATGCTCAAAACATGCTTTAAAACAATAATCAAACCACATTCAAATCAAGTGCATTTTAAACCAAAACATAGCACATTCCGAGAGAGACTTTCAATTCACTTACTCTTGAGTTTAGCTAAGTGTTTCAAACTTACACTAAGCTCCCAAAACCACGTTCAAAACGTTTCAAAGCTGGAAAATCCTTTTCCACTCACCGATACACGAAACCTCGCTCACCGACGTGACGATCATCCTTTCAAAGCCTCCAACAATGCTTCGTTTGCTTCCGGATCAAGATCCCCTGTATTTAGAGCATCAAAACAGAGATCCAAATGCATTAAAATGCATTTCAACACCAGCAACTAAACACAAACTCGTTGCTCACCAAAACTACACCAATTTACCCATCTGAAACAACTGAAAACTCAACCGATTGTTTCCTAAACCAAGCCCAGCCAACATACATCACTTTCAACCATTTATAAGCATCAAAACACATCTAAAAACAACATAAACCCATCCTTATACCTCCAGCAAGCATAACAACAACCTTTCACCTAAAAAACCCAACTAAAACCATCAAGAAATGCAAGGTTCTCAAGGATTTTGGGATCTATTTTATCAAAACCCTTTTTCAACATAATAATCAACTCAAAACTCAATTAAACCCAATCCAAAATAGAGCTCATCAATACCAATCCGAAAATTAAGATTTAAATCACAATTTTGCAAGATTTTGATCTTAAATCAAAACTATTATCAAATCTCAGCCAAAAACAACATTTAGAAGTAAAAGATCTTAGGAATTTCAATAAAGAACCTAGATTGAAGGTTGAGAACGAGATTTACCTCCAATCCTTGCCTTCCTTAGTGACTGACAAGTTTTTTTTCCTTCACAAAGCTTGAAGAGTTTGAAGAGAGTTCTTGAAAATGAGTTAGAAATCAAAGGGAGAGTGTTTGGGAGAAAAGAATTCTGGAGAAAGTGTTGAGAAAATGATTTTGCTGAATAATGAAAGTTAGTTACGTGAAAACTTCCCATTATTCTATTTTAACATTTTAATTAAATAAAATCCTTTTTATTTTAATCATCTAAAAATCGTTTTAAAACACATGTCAATTTAAGAAAGGTGTAATTACAACATAGCTCCCTAAAGATTCTAAGATTTTTTACTCCTCTTTTGAAATTGCATTTTCCACAGTTTTGAAATTTTACATTTTGGTCACTACCCAAAATGTACCACTTCCAAAGCTTATTTTGTAAAATTGATTTGACCAATCTCTTAAACATGTTTTTAGAGGATTTTAGCTATTTTTACCATATTTTTATCCCTTCCTGATCCTTGATTTCCTTAAATCACCTAACACTATTCCAACCGTTTCCGACCGGTCCAATCCGATGTCTAAAACATCTAGGCCTAAAATCAGGGCGTTACAACAACGATATTTCCAATAAATTCACCTTCATGTGTTGCATAGATCTCAGGGGAAAATCTAAGTTTCTTTTAGTATTATACGCATTTGAATAATGATGCCGAAGTCTTTTCCAAAAGAACATACATCTTTGGTAGGGTAATTTTTTTCAATCAGGTCGAGTGCAGATTCCGGGTCACTTCCTTTATTAAGGGCAGCCATGGGTTCTTCACGAACCTTCAAGGCCTTCTCCACGGCGGGCGACGACGTCTCACCGCGAGTGGCTGGTGGCCATGGGTTCGCTGCACGATGACGAGCACGCCGATGGCGGCGGTGCACGGTACGACGCGACGGTGATGGAGATCTGAGGGGTGGCCGGAACTAGGGTTGGAAAAAACTTGAGAGGTTCTTGAAATTATTTCCCTTAATACCATTCGAATAGTATTCCAGACGGTAGGTGAGGAGTCGGATCTGAATAAATTTCAATGTAGCCACCAAGTAAAGGGTATTATTAAACTAGGGTAAACCAAGACCAATAATAGTCTTAGCTCAGATGGCTAAGACAAAATCCTAGCATGCTAAAGGGCATTGGTTTGAGTCTCCTAGGCTGCAGAACCTCACCAACAACATCATTTTTTACCTCATTTCCAATTTTTAAATGCAGAGATTTCAGGGTGTTACAACTCTCCCCTCCTTAAAAGAAATTTCGTCCTCGAAAATTACCAGAGTTGGATAAACGCAGAAACTGTAATTTCATTTATTCACCTACTGAAACTTGTCCATCAGAGTATGCTTATTCCTCGTGTCTCACAGAAGGTTATAGATTAATCTGGAAATATCCTCAATCACGAGGAGTAACTTTATATCCAATTTCATCCCATCGTACAATCTCAGTCTAGTTTATTAGAACATGGTATTTGCATCCATATAGAACCTTATACAATGTCAAGCAAACACTTGTCAAACTGTCTCAACCATGAACAAGAGACATTCCGAACTTCCACATAATTCAGTCATACAACCCAAGGGTATATCTTCCAGAATCCAAATTACTCTTCCAGGTTGACCATCAGTTTACGGACGAACAACTGTGCGTGAAATTCATTCGAGTACTCAAAGCCACAACCAGGGCCCTCCAGAATCAGGATGTAAGCATCATATTTCAGTAAGTAGGATACATATGGCAGTACATTGTGTCACTTTTCCCCAAAATGTCTTTCTTCATACCAGTCAAGCATAACAAAGGGTTTAAACGGATATCACTTAGCTTCAGCGTAATACTCTGATAATTGTTTTCTTCGTGCATAACAGAGTCACCACATAATATATACTTTCACCAATCTCACAGACACCTTTCTTTTAAATTCGTAATACTTTTATCAAATTTTCGTCAGAATATTCTCAAATACAATCATTATCACCGAGCTACTTTACATGTAATCTTATATCGATTACCTCATTTGATCAAACATTTATTCTTAATCTGACTCAGATCTTCGATTTCACATGCATATTTCATCTTAGGTTCTTTATCAAGATTTAGATCAATTAAGTTAATCCAATTCACAGACGAATGTTATAGACATTCTTTGTCAGTACGATTCGAGATATAGCGGACAGAAAACTTAGATTCAGTTATTTCAGAAAAAATGACTCGACATCAGAGTCCCGGCTTGGTGGAGTATAGTCAAGATTTAGGGGCATGCACATACCAGACACCGTATGACAGACGATCGGCCAATCAACCTAGAAAGACGCAACTCTAAGCTCTGATACCACTAAATGTAACCCCCTAGACCCACCTATGTGTTACAACGGATCCTGGGAAGTCACATTAGGGTCACAAGAGCGACCCACAATAAAAATACACATAAACATTTTCTTTCTCAAAACACTTATTAAATTGTAAAATCAACTTCTGTTTAAAATACCATTTCAGGAAATCATTTAAACACATAACAGAAATTTCATAAAGTGTTTTACAAACACTATCATAAAACAATACATGACATACATGCCCACTAACTATACATCACCGTACTCTAAAAGCAACACCAAAAGAACTCCGAACACTGATGTCAAACATTATAACGTGATATATTCTTTTAACCTGTGATGGTAAAAACAACGTGAGCTTGGAAAAGTCAGTAATACAGAACTACCAAAAATATGCTATAAGCACATGCATATATATGGTAGGCATGATGTCATGATATTCCATGCAGCAACAGACTCTATGTGACTCGTTGTTTCAATATAGCGTACATGAGGGAAACGAGATTTGTTCTGAATTCAATCGCTAGGTATCAAATGAGAGCTTAACATTCATAGAGTCATTAGGGTGGTGAATTGAGTGTATTGAATCAAGAAGCCTAGTGTGTTCCGATGAGTTCAGATCAACTTGCATAAGTACATATCATTCATATCATACGAACACATAACAATTCAATGCAAATGTTCAAGTTCATACAAGGGTTTACTAGTAACTACCCTCCAACCTTACACCAATATGCAGTCCCCCAGAACTACATCCATAGGGACTTACCCTAGGCCCGATGGGCATAGGTGCCACCTAAGGGGCTGCCTTAGGTCCATAAGGATTTACCCGTGCTAAAGCATTGGAACCTACCCAAGGGGAGACCTTGAGTCCATAAGGATTTACCAGCTGGATCAGGGCTGTACCAATAGAGACTTCATAACATAACCCAACAATATACCCCAGATAGTAATCGGTGTTCAGATTCCAGACATGAGTAACAAAATACATATGATAGACATATTCTATTGAGAGTATTAGAAACGAAAGATTCATTGTTTTGACAGCTAAATGGGCATACCATTGAGCATAGCAGACAATATTATCATTCATCATGCAAACATAGTGTACCATTATAGATCAAGCTAATAGATTACACTACCGATTATATCAGACAGACAGAAAATATTACCAAAGATCAAGCAACCACATAGCACAATTACATATCATATATATATATAGATTAAGCGAACATACAACGAGTAGGCAGAGTATGATATCATCTATCTTGTTCATCATCTCATCAAGCATATCATCGTTCATAATTAAATCATTAGATTGTTTACTAATGTGTAATAATCATACAACGCATACAACTGAATGTAGCACACATGGAAAACACTAGGTAGATCGATTTTATTTCTCGGGGACACTTGATATTTACGGGATGAGATACATTGAACTTTTGGCAATCTAAACGAATTTCAAAAATGAGGTCCCTATTAAATAGGATTTGTACCTTCGGCTCAAATCAAACATTTCAAGAGTTTATACATTAGACTCTTTGAATTCAGATATATCGTGAACGATTCAATCATTTAAGCCCATGAGGGCATTATGGTCATTTCAACGCTCATGGGCATTTTGGTAATCATACCGGTAAAGAATAAGCAGTGATTCACAAAACTTGGGAATTACGTTTGGTCATCAGTTTTTCTAACAAGGCATTCGAGAATTTCTGTATCAAGACCTTTCAGGTTATCGGATATTTCCAGGGATGCTCCAACCATTTGGGACAACGGGGTATTTTAGTTATTTGATTAGCATGACAATTTTATAATGTAACACAATCATAACATAATGAGGATTGTAATGCTTAGGGGCTTCAACGGTTTATCAAGCCTCTAAAATTCGTTTAAAACAGCATATCCCAACCTGGCAGTACTCACCAACATTCAAATATGAGCAATTGCATCTATCATGACTTGACATTGACTGTATCGTATGTCTGATCAGTCGCCTTCATACTTCACTATAAGTCTTAGCTTTGAGTAATCAAACATATAATCCATGCGCATCTTCCTACCTTACATTGACATCATGAGTGATGGACATACATGAGTGTGCTTCCTAACACTTAGGGGCACTTTAGCCCTTAAAATCTTATTAGAAATCCCAGAATTTCATCAAATGCATAACTGCCTATTTAACTCAAGAGGGCATTTCGGTCATTTTGGAAATTGGGATAATCCACCATTTTTGTCAATTTTACTATTTAGCACCTCCATCATTTACGTACTCGGTAGAGATTAAGTCGTTCTAATCCCTTCGGCCCTTACAGACGGTTTATTCATTTTAGAACTTGAGGGTATAATTGTCATTTTGATTAATTAAGAATTTTGGTGCTCGAGGGCACTATAGTCTTTTTGGTCATTACGATCATTCCAATTAATTCATTCATAACTGTCGTAAGGATCGGCTCATGAATACAACGATATTTCCAGTAATTCACCTTCATGTTATGTATAGAGATCAGGGGAAAATCTAAGTTTCTTTTAGTATCACACGCATTTGAATGATGATACCGAAGTCTTTTCCGAAAGAACATATATCTTTGGTAGGGTAATTTTTTTCAATCAGGTCGAATGCAGATTCTGAGTCACTTCCTTTATTAGGGGCAACCATGTGTTCTTCATGAACCTTCAAGGCCTTCTTCACAGCAGGCGACGACGTCTCACCGCGAGTGGCTGGTGGCCCTGGGTTCGCTGCACGACGACGAGCACACTGGTGGCGACGGTGCACGATACGGCACGACGGTGATGGAGATCTGAGGGGTGGCCGAAACTAGGGTTGGGGAAAGCTTGAGAGGTTCCTGAAATTATTTCCCTTAATACCATTCGAATGGTGTTCCAGACGGTAGGTGAAGAGTCAGATCTAAATAAATTTCAATGTAGCCACCAAATACAGAGAATTATTAAACTAGGGTAAGCTAAGCCTAATAATAGTCTTATCTTAAATGGCTAAGACAAAATCCTAGCATGCCAAGGGGCATGGGTTCTAGACCCTAGGCTGCAGAACCTCACCAATAACATAATTTTTTTACCTCATTTCATCATTCACTCATTTTCATTTTTTTTAAATGCAAAGGTTTTATGGTGTTACAATAAATAGGTAATTAGGTGTTGCCGCTGACCCTAGATTATTGGTGAACATAGGGCCAAAAATAAGAGATTGAAGATTAAGAATTTAATGTGAAGTTATTAAATGTTATAAGCTGGTACTAATATGGCATAGCCTTGGGTAAAAATCTCCTGCCCCCTAACCATGCCTCCTTCTATGCTCCCTGCCTAAAAATACTTAAAAATTAAATCTTTCCCCATAACCCTAATTTTCATATCCTAAACCCCAAACCCTAAACCCTAAAAAATACACCCTACCTCTAATTCCCTACACCCTAACCATAAGCCCTAACCTTAAACCCCAAACTCTAAACCCTAAACCTACTATTTTAAAGTGGGGGCACAAATGGAGGCATACTTTGGGGGCAGATGATTTCCATCCCATAGCCTTTATCGGTACGATAAGTTAATATTGAAAATTAAGGGATAAATAGGGTTACGATATGCCATGGCCCATACCGATATTGATAATAGGATTGAAATATATATATATATATATATATATATATATATATATATATATATATATATATATATATATTGGTCTTCAATTCTAGGTGGAGTAATATACCAAATGCATGGATATTTTCCATGTTTACGTGGAGGGATAAGAAGATATACATGGTATGAAACCATGTTAGACACAAGGCTTTGTTTCCGTAAGCCACGTCTATATGAACTATGGACATCATAGTTACTATTTTCTCCCACGTGGAGAACTTTATAGGTACTTAGTGTCCCCTCTAAACCATGTGGAGAGTATGAAGAAGGACCACTGGTAGTTTTCACTTTTCCAAGCATATAGGCAATGGATATTAAACAATTACAAATAGCATTTGGGAAGGGGAATGGGGGGGGGACTTACCTTCGTACCTATCATCTGTCACGAAAGCAAGGCTAAAATTCTTGAAAATGGTTGACTCAAAATAAAACCAAGCAACCTTTGTATTGATCTTGTTAAGAGTCGTCAATTGGAAATAAGGATTGATGGAAATCTTGAAGAGCTACGAATTCAGAATTGATATTCGAGTCGTACAATAACTTGAATCAAGTACCATTGCATCGAACCCTCTTAGGAGGCAACATTGGGAAACGTTGGTAAGTTCATTACGTTGAATCATTGTTTATCGAACTATTATCATTGTCATTGATTTTTATTGAAATGTCGAAATAAGGATATATCGATCATCGAACATTGACATTGATATTGTTACCGTTATTGTTATTGACATTGATAATGTCACTGTTATTGTTATTGACAATGATATTACCATTGCCACTAAACATTGATATTGACATCATTATTATCATCAAAAAATATTGCTATTGATATTGTCATTAACATTATTACCAACTTTATTTTTGACACCGTTATTAGCATTGATAAAGACATCATATTAATAAAATATTATTAAGAAAAAGTCCTTGGACACTTTGGCATGGTACTTGGTATATTTACTGGGACTACGGTCTATGAGCTACGGCTCAAGGGTGACGACCCTAGGCGAGGCGGAGGTTCGTTTGGAGAGAACAGAGCACCAGAAGCATTGAATCATTGATATCGTATTGAAACAAGCCATTGCTTTGTGCTTTGAGCTTGTTTATTACCGATTATCGAAGGAAAATTACTTATGTCCAAAAGTTTTCCAAGGCGAATGATGCTAGAACACTAATAAAGACATCAATAAAACTATTATTGAACTATATATGTAAATATAGCATTGAATATAATCATTGTATTGTTATTACCACAATATTGCCACATTATTGTTATTGCCATCGTTGAAGCATGAAAACATTAAAATATTTATTATTGATTGAAATTTTATTGCACCGATCACCTTACTGTTTATCGGTAGCACATTCCGACCCGGTTCTCGACCAGGCTGGGAAGGGGTTGTTACAATAGATGGATCTGAGATGGTTGCATCACTTCCCTTCGTTTAATTTCGAGGATGAAATTTCTTTTTAGGAGGAGAGAGTTGTAATGGCCCGAATTTTTGAGTCAACACATAGGCGTTAACCCGGGTTATGGACCTACGCGTGGTTTGGGCCGTTGGACCCATTGGGTTGAGATTGAGCCTTTTTGGATGAATTTTGAGCATTAGGCTTGGCAATAGACTATTTTGAAAAAGATGAGTTAATGGGAGGGGACAAGATAGCTTTTGGCGAGGTCACCATTTCCTACACTTTTTCCTCATGTTTCTTCTTCATATTTTCTCTCCAACACCCATGGCTATTTGGATTTAAAAGAGTCAACTTTCCTAATCATTTTTCTCACCCAAGATTCAAGGTTGAAGTATTTTAATCTCCTCCCCAAGAGCTTCCAGAAAAGTGTTTTTTCTTCTCAAATAGAGGAGGTGTTTGGGGGTTCCTTTCAAGCTTGAGTTGAGAAAGAAGTTGAAGGGCCTTTGTTGGAGAGCTTAAATCCGAGATTTGTTGCTAAGGACGATACATCTCTAACTCCTTCGATTCTTGAAGATCATAAAGTGATGCCTCGATTGATTTTTTTGTTAAGATTGCTAGTTTTAGTATTAAGGTAGCTTAGAGCTTCATTAATGGTGAAATTCGGATTAAATGTTAATATGGGTAAAAATGGTAGCAAACCACTCTAATTAATTCCCATAAGAAGTAGGATTGGGTTAAGGGGTTAAAAGTTATGTTTTGGGGGCTTGGGAAGTGATTTCCCGAGACTTGAAAGCCATTTCTAGGCTTTAGTATTGGTACACGGGGAGCTCGTACCGATACCCTGTGTTATATTTGTTGAACATAGGCGATTTTTGAAGGGTGTATCAATACGTCTAAGGGGGTATCGGTATCTCATGTTCCATTGAAATTCTAGTAGCAAAAAGGTGTATTGATATGCGTGTACGCGTATCGGTACACAACCTTCATGTACTGGTACGAGGTTGCTGGTTAAACCGCTTCACGTGTGAAGCCGGGTATCGATACACATAAGGTGGGTATCGATACCAATAGGGGCGTATCAGTACCTATTGGGCAATCTGCCCATAAATGTTGAAATAGAGTTTGAGGGGTTCATAATTCGAGGGCTATTGTCCAATGGACTTCTAAGGTAGTAAAATGAATTTTAAAACTGAGAAACCTAGATTTAACCCTCATGAATTAGAATAAAGTGTAATAACTTGGTAAATGATGACTCGATATAACCGTAATGGTTAGTGTCATGCCTTGGGCCATTTGTTGACGGCTTGGCTTAGCGCCACTTACCTCTTGGTGATGTGTATAAATGCTCGGGAGCATGTGTAATCTTATGTTGTGCTAAAGGAATCCATATGTCCTAGAGTAAGTACTATGGTACTTATATAAGAGGATGCATAATTCGGGCTGTGTGAACAAGTACATCCGACATAGCCATAGGCTGAGTGATTTAGGTACGGTTAGAAACCTATCTATGGCTATGGTGATTCGGATAGGGTATTAAACTCGATGGGCTAAGTGAGCTTGAGTAACTTGATAGGCTGAGTGACCTCAAGTAAAGAATATTTTTGGATAATGTGATCCAAGTATGTCTAGGACGTATCCGTAGCTATGGTGATTCGGATACGGTCCATTTAACCCGACGGCTGTGTGAACATGGGTAACCCGACGATTGTGTAAGCACAGCTAAAGTAGGGCTTCGTTGGCCTTTATGTCGATGATGTGTGGATGTATTTATGTATGATATGTGGATGTTATAGATGATAGCTTATATACTCGATGATTGAGTGTTCAGGGTACGATATGTTTTAACTCGGTGGGTTATGTGAGCTCGAGTATCTCAATGGGCGATGTGACCTCGAGTATGGCAAAGCCTTGTGGAAACTTGTAAGACTTGTTGTAAGCTTAACGATACCTTTAGATATGTGATCTAAGAACTCAAACTTGTGTAGGCTAGATGATAGCTCATAGATAGTAAAGCCTTATCTATGCTCTCTAGACTATATTATCTCGCATGCTTATTTTATGATAATCACGAATTGTAGTAGAGTAGAAATGTACTACTGAGCTTTGTTAGCTTAGCGTGCGAATGTGTTGTTTTTTCGTGCGTAGGTTGACAGGTCACCCCTTTGGAGAAGCACGTCGGCGAGGATTTCCCAGCACCACGTTCGCTTTAGAGTACAATACTTGTTATTTTAGTTTGGGCTAATTTATTCATAGGACCTTAATACTGTTGAGTCTGTAACTCTATTTGAAATATTATTTTGGCATACGGTGTTTTAAATTTGGAGCTCCTATTTTGTAAACTTATTTAAATGCTTATTTAATTACATGAATTTATTGATGTTTTGGAAATGGCTAAACTTATGGTTTTAAAATGAAATTTTCGATGGACGATTTTTTTGGTGACCTGAATGTAGTACTTTGGATCTGAATCGAGGTGTTAAGTGGATTGACCTTTTTAACTGGGAGCACAAATAACATGGTGAGTCGTGTCTATTTAATAAATTCTCGTGATACACATCATTTTTATCATATTGCAATACTTTTTCCCATTTAGGTCCATGTAAATTTTATTTTATTTTTGGCCAGAGCTCCATGCAAATTTATTATTAATAGAAATTCAACTTTATGTGGCTGTCAGTTGGCAATCAACACCAAATTTTTTTATAATTTTATAGAATTTTCGGTTGAGTTGTTGTAATAACTGTGTTGTCAATGTGTCATATTATTGTAATTGTAATGTGTATTTTTTAATGTTGCTTGTTGTTATTTTTACCTTTCATCGTTGAGTTAGTAATGCTTGTATCTATTTTGTTTCGAACCTTTGAGTTAAGGTTTTACCTTTTCTTTGCATGATCCTATTTATGATATAGAGACGTTAATTTCTATATTTTTATTTATAGTAATATATTCATATCAAGTTTGTCTACATAAATACTCAGTCGTTATATTTTTGAATTTTCCCTCTTTTCCTCTTTTAATAAAACTAAAAAATTCATATTAAAAATGTATAATGGAAAATAGAGAGGCGAAAGAATTCAATGAAAAGCAACATTAGCCAATCAACTACTTAAACAACTCATGCTTGAACAGTAGCTTACATACTCCTATCTAACTCATGTAGTTAGAGATGGGCACGGGTCGGGTAGGGTCGGATTTTTGGCCCACCCGAACCCGACCCAACATTTCATACTTTCCACCCGCCACCCGACCCGACCCGGGGTGAAAGAATATATCACCCGACTCGAACCCGACCCGATTTTAAGACTTCAAACCTGACTCGACCCGACCCGAATTAATTTTATTATTAAAAAACAATAAAAATAAAATAAATAAAAAAACAATTATAACAAAAATAAAAAAAGTTCAAACACAAAATAATTATAATTAGAAGTCCATAATTCAAAGTTCTAACACAAATATAAATTCAAAGTTCAAACACAAATATAAATTCAAAGTTCAAACTTGAAGGCAAACAAAACACAAATATAAATTCAAAGTTCAAACTTGAAGGCAAACAAAACGAGACATAATCATGCAAACATAAACATCCGATGAAAAAAGCTTCCATTGTCACTTGTCATCGACCTCATATTCTTCAATCTCGTCTAACCATCCAAATCCTATATCATAAATTCATAAATTTATATATATATATATATATATATATATATATATATATATATATATATATATATATATACAAGATTGTAATAAAATAAATAAATATAAATTTGATATTACCATTATCTCTTCTTGCTCGATTTCACCATCTTCATTAAAGTATGTTTCACTTGAATTTGATTCTAAACTGACATATATAAAAAAAATATAATAAGAAATCATATGTAAACATTAGGTAAAAAATAACAAAACTACACATACGTATATTTATACCTTCTTCGGCCCATAACCAATTTTGAGAACATGCCAAAGCTTCTACAGTTGATGGAAGGAGTCTATTACGATGTGCAGTCACTAATCTCCCTCCGGTACTAAACGTAGACTTTGAAGCAACGGTAGAAACTGGTATAGAAAAAATATCTCTGACAATATCTTTGAGTATAGGAAATTGTGGCCCATTTATCGAACTCTGGCGTGCTAGGAAGAAGCTCTAATTCCAAGTAACGATCCAACTCAGATTTTACTTGTAATTTCTTTTGCTTCTTCCTTGATAGATAAGCTTCAAACTCACTTTGATCTCCCAAAGTAACCGGAACACTAGATGAAGATGTAGTGCATGAAGATTGAGAATAATTCATTGAAGAATTCGCTTTTTCTTCATACTCTGAGACCAAATCCCGACAAAGTTGCACAATCTTTTCAACTTCATATTTAGCAACAACAACCCCAAATTTTTTTTCAAAGTAGTACTCCAATAGAGGTGTTTTGTACCTTGGGTCTAAAAGTGTAGCAACACCCATAATACCATTCACATTACTCCAATACTTCTCAAATTTCTCCAACATGCAGTTTGCCATACTCGAAATAGTGTCATTAGTATGCATTTTCCATTCATTCAATGACACTCTAATCTTGCAAATACTCGGAAAGTAAAGATTAGTTGTTGTATATTTCATTCCTGAAAAGCCTTTAGTAATATCATAAAATAGCTTAAACTTTTCACAAATTTCCGTTGCAAAGACCCAATCATCTTCGATTAGTAAGCTCTTGTACAAAGGATCTTGATGTAATTGCACACAACGTGAAAAAACATCCTTATAAGGTAGAGCTGTCCGAAGCATAAAAAATGTCGAATTCCACCGTGTACGAACATCACCATATAATTTGTTTATGGTCGGAATTCGCAATTGACATGTTGCCTCTTCAAACCTTTCCCATCTTTTTGGAGTAGCACTCCAAAAGATGACACTCTGACGGATTCTTTTTATACCACTTCCAAGCATATTCATTCCATCTTTAACAATTAAATGCAATATATGTGCACAACAACGCATGTGAAAGAATGACCCATTAAGCAACAGTGTTCCACCTCCCAATTTATCAACTTACAACCTAATTGCAAGAACAATTATCAATTGTGATATATGTAAGTTTCCTATCAATGTTCCAATCAAGAAAACATTTCATCAAAGTAGAAGCAATGACATCTGCAGTATGTGGTGCTGGCACATATTCAAACCTATTTAAACAATAATTAAAATATATAAATACCAACTCATATTAAAATCTAACTAATTGATAAAAAAAACATATTTAAAAAGTACCTTATGATTCGCTTTTGTAAAGTCCAGGAGGAATCAATGTAATGAGCAGTAATAGCCATGTATACTTTGTTTTGGTGATATGCATTCCACATATTAGTTGTGATTGCAATTCTTCCTTCACTAGCCTCTAACATGGACATTGTTTTCATCTTTCCCTCTTCGAATATATCAAAAATATCACGTCTTACTATTTTGCGGGAAGGCATTTCAAACAAAGGCTGCAGATTAAAGCAATACTTTCTGAATTGTACATGATCCACTATAGATAGAGGATATTCATGCATGATTATTGCTTTAGAAAGATCCCTCCTTGTAACATCTTGATTAAATAAGGCCGTCTTCACTGTCACTTTTCCATCCGATTTTATTTGATTAGCAACTAGAACTTGTTGTCGAATGTCTACTTGGCCTCGCTTATTGCACCTTCTCATGTGATCACGCAAATGGCTTGTTTCATTCTTTGAATCACCATTGAACTTTTTCTTGCAATAATTGCAAACTGCCTTCCACTCATTATTGATCTTTTCCTTTTTAAAGTGCTCCTATACCATAGATTTTAACTTTGATGAGCTACTTTCCTTTGACACATTATCTTCAACCACCACATTAGATTGACTTGATGTAGGATTTGTGTCTCCCGCTGAGGATGGTGATGGACTTCCTTCGGTTGATAATTCAGGCGAATTGAAAGTTGGAGATGACGTACTGGAGTTTTGCCCCACATTAGACATTTCCTATATAAACAATGTCAAAAGTATTGTAAAGTGTAAGTACATTCATGCTCCATCAAATATTGCAACATAACAATCATGTACTTTATGTTAGGAGAGTGTTTTCAAGTCAAAGTGAATGTACCAAAAGAAAAACGTGGCTACCTAGCTTCAAAAGTTTCCAGCTCTAATAGTTTAGGAGCATTTCTACTATTCACATTAATGGTTTAGGAGCATTTCTACCATCATAAGCAAGCTAATGAGTCAATCAAAAACCAGAGAATAAAGAGTACAATTCAAAGAAATAAGTTACTGAATTTCTAGTGAATCGATAATGGAGAATTCCTTGACCATCAGTTTAGCACTAACACGTCCAAATCCAATCCATGTTTTACATAAGACGACAATAGACATATCAAAATTGGTGGCAAATATTGGAAATCAAGGAAGCTAGGATAGAATCATACCAAAAGCAGTAGGAATTTGAACGTCAAGATCATAAATGAAACTTAGTTGATCAAAGAGGTCTAACAACCACAAGCTCAGACCTAAAATTACAAAGCAATAACAACATTAGATCCCCATAAAAAATAAGAATAATTTTCAGGTAAAACAATCAAATAAGTAGAATTTAATTCAAAAACCAAACAAAAGTAAATCATCTCAATGATTACCATCAACAAGTTCTTCAGTAAAACAAAAGCCTAACAAAACTAGCAAAATAACACAAACATGCATCTGATCACTCTGAAATCAAAACCATAGGCTAAACAGAACACAAGAAACATATAACCATAACAAGAATCAAACTAGTTTGCAGTAACCAAGATTCGAGCTAGCAAAATCAAAGCATAAGTTGCAAATACTCTGTTCGATCTTCAACTTCCACAAGGACAAGTAAACCTTGAATCTTAAAATCTGTGCCTTTTCTTCAGACGAAAATATTCTTAATCCAAAAATGAATTATAAACTTTGATCATACGCATATAATCAAAACGCAGGATCAGAATATCTAAGATCAGGCAAACAGCCGATAAAGAAACAATCTTTAACATGCACCTTATTCAACCCAGCAATCGTAAATGATCAACCCATCACTCCACACATCGGCTTTTGGACCGTAACACTTCTTCAAAACCTCAGTTGCAACATAGTATGGGCTTCCAACAACAGCAGATAACTTATCATCTGCAATTTTAAGACCTTCATTAACAAAACAAACCTGTGTAAAAATATATTCACTTTTAAATCGAAATAATATAACTTAAACAATCTGGAGAATCGAAGAGCGAGCAGCGATGGGAGATTTGCGATCTCCTGATGCCTGATCTGCTCTGCGATGGAAAGAAAATTTTAGGGGATTAGGGATTTAGGGCTGTGAGTTGGGGGAAAACTGAGAAAGTGTCGATGCAAAGGGAATTGGGGGAAAATTAAAGAAATGGGTAAAATTGTAAAAGACAAAATATAATATAAATAAAAAATAAAAAATATTATTTAAGTACCCGGGTCGGGTCGAGTAGGGTGTTTTTCCCCCAAAACCCGAACCCGACCCGAAACCGAACATTTTACAAACTCCACCCGACCCGACCCGAACCTATTATTTTTTTTAAAAAAATCCGACCCTATCGGATCGGGTCGGATCGGAACCCGTCGGATTCGAGTTTCGTGCCCATCCCTACATGTAGTAAGCAAAAACAATGAAGAAAAAAAAGACAACTTCTGAGCTTTATACCTGCATGAAAATGTAGTATTACTATCCCTAAAAAAAAAACTAAAACTAAAACTAGCAGAGAGGTCAACAGATTTACTTCTTCATTTTGGTGAGGGGAAGAAGATGGCATCATTGCTTCTTTTGTACCGAAAAAGCTTTTCTGTCTCAGCCGGAACTTGGAAAGCTGCCTGCACAACTTCAAGGGATATAGCCTTCCATGCTCCAATACTCCCAATCAAGTGAGTGAATACATGATTGCATATCAAATCATAACAGATTACCTTGGCACAATCAACAGATTACCTGCTTTCACAATGGTTTTCAGGACCCTTTTTCTGTCAACACCAACAACTTGGAGACGACCACTGCCATTAACAATATATGTAACCTGCAAGGCCGAATCACAAGAGTGGCCAGGGGAACACATTGCATTCCCTTCCAACCTAACTAGATCAGCACCTAGCCCAACCTGACCGACCAAAGGAAGGTTTTTAGTGTTCAAAAGCACGACATTGCCAACATTCTTGATATCCGTATCTAATGGAGCTTCCTCGCAGTTCAAGGTCATTCCTTTTCGGTGACCCGACTTAGGTTCATGCATCTTAATATTGGCATCAGGCTTGACAATGCCTTTCTCAGTCTGGTTGCCGATAAGGGCCTTAACAGTGTCCTCATTCATGTCCTACGCTCTCTTCACAAAGTCGGTTGTGAAACCGGTGAAGATGCCATTGGCGCCGGTCAAAAAGAAATCAGTAAAGTGACCGGCCTTGTGGCCTTTAGAGGTATCGCCCATAAAGAGGACCACCAACTCAGTGTTGTCCTTGTTATACCACCAGGTGATAACACCAAAAGGAAGAGCAATTGCATCACCTTCTTGATTGCAATCACTTTCTCCTCAGATTCAGGCAGAATAATCCCAACAACACCAGCCCCTATATTGATCCAACAGAACCGAAAGAAAAAAAGGACACAAGAAAGCAATCAAAGACAATGTCTTTGTAGTGTAAGAACAAAAACCCCAATCAGATTAAGGAGGGAAGAGAAGAATGTGTAAAGAAAATACCTTGAAGGACATAAGCAACCTTGGACGAATCAGAGTAGCAAGGAAGGGCGAAGCCATTCTTTTCAAGGGACAACTTGGCTGCACCGATGTTGCCTTGACGCAACATGGGGAGTTCATTGGGGCACCAAGCATGGTAGCTTCCACCATCATCACCGTACACTTTTTTAGCCAACTTAGGAGAAAGATCGAGTTCCATCTTCTTGATTCACAAAAGAAATTAAACCAAAATGAAAAAAGAAAATTAAGTAGAGAAAGAATCACTCAAGTAATGAACTTTTGAGGTGTGATAGATGGATATTTATAGCCCTGAGATATTGTATTTATCTAGATTGTCTAAATCTAGAGTTCAGTATGTTTTGAACTTTTAAAGCCAATAATTCAGAGTTCAATATATTTTAAACTTCTAAAACAAATCATACATTCACTTGTTTATTGTAAACAAACATACAGAATCCAATATTTTAAAAATAAACCATATTTGTGGAGTATTATTCTTAACAAACACGATTATACCGCTTCTCATCCATATGGATTAAAAAAATCAATTATCATAATTATTCAAGATTTTGAATTATATAAATATATAATTGATATTTTATCCATCTTATCTAATTCAAGACTCTAATTAAAAACAAATCAGCTGGGATCGTAGAACTCAATACATGACAAGAAATTATTAGCTTGAGCAAAGGATATTACAGCAATTACTACACTGGTTTGTCTCTTTATTCTGTTTGGATTAGGGTAAGAAAATGACAGTTCTGCTTGAAATTTGGCTAGAGGCACACAAGGCCATTCACGTCATTGTATATGTGGATTGGCTACCATCCACAACTAGAGGTGGCCTTTTATTCCTTCCTAAGCTCTCTTAATATGCACAATATAAACCCAAAAAAACCCACCAATAGTGGGAAGAGATTCTGCTATCTCAAATATATATATATATATATTTCTTTATTTCTCTGAAAAGTTTCATTCCATGGATTGTGCTTTATTTCCTCATATATTCATAAACACAAGGTACACATTCCAACTGTTCTTAGACTTGACAATTCGTATATTCCTATGTGTTTGTTTACATTCTGTTTGTGTATTGAAATTTCATAGGTGTTTGGCCGTTCGACAAGGAGTGGAAATCAGGCTATACAGGAAAAGGTGGTTGAATTCAAGTTGTTGTGCTCTAGGGGTGTCTGGGATTGGAGCTGGAGACCTGTTTGATGATGGTTCCTTGAAGGGTTCCGAAAATGGAGCCTTATTGGGTGCACTTGATGATGATTCATCTTCAGCACCATTTGGAACACTGGATGCTGAAACCATTGATTTCTTTGTTAGCGACGCCGAGGGCGATCCCGACTGCCCTTCAAAGGGATTCTCTTCCATTGAGCAGGCATTGAATACAATACGCCAAGGAAAAGTTAGAAACCACTGTCACTCAATCCTATCCTTTTTGCTTTGATGCAGGTTTCTAACTGTTTGTTTCGTGTTGACTGTTGACAATTACTTTGCTCATTGCATTGTTTTCTTAGTTTGTGATTGTTGTAGATGATGAAAATGAGGATTTTGAAGGAAGCCTCATCATGGCAGCTTCTCATGCCACTCCGGAGCAGATGGCTTTCATGGTAAAGCATGGCTCTGGCATTGTTTCCGTAGGTATGAAAGAGGACGACCTTGAAAGGCTTAAGCTTCCTTTAATGTCACCCGAAAGCAAAGACAAAGATTCTTCTGCCCCGACTTTCACAATCACAGTGGTATACTTTTTTGTTTTTGATATTGCAAGACTTACTCTATTGCTATTTGCTCTGTTAACTTTATATGCTTTGGTAGGATGCAAAAACCGGCACATCGACTGGAGTTTCGGCTTCGGATAGGGCAAAGACTGTTCTTGCACTGTCATCTCCGGAGTCCGAACCTGATGAATTCAGAAGACCAGGTCATATATTTCCTCTCAAGTATAAAAATGGTGGGGTTTTAAGGAGAGCTGGTCATACCGAGGCTTCAGTTGATTTAGTCATCCTCTCCGGTTTACGGCCTGTTTCGGTTCTTTCAACTGTTGTTGATCCAGAGGATGGTTCTATAGCAACTTTGCAATTTATAAGAGAGTTGGCTTTGAAGCACAGCATACCAGTTATCTCAATTACTGATCTGATTAGGTGAGCCATTAAAACATGTCTTGGTTTCTGAATGTAGTTGATTAGGTACTAAACTTGCAGTTTCAAACTTTAACAACATACGCTCTCTCCATGGAATTACTTGAGATTCGAATGCCATTGTTTATTAAGCCTCGATTAATTGATATTGCTAATGATCTAATCAATTACAAAAAGTTACGTTCCCGGACCAGAGGTGAATATCTGTATATTTGGAGGATCATGTCGAACATGGTTAGGAAAAATGATGAGTCCTGGTTACATGATACAACAGTATTACTCATAGAACGACTCTGTACCAGAATCTGTGGGAAGTTTGTGCTTCTTTTGTTCTTACTTGCAGACTGATTGTGGGCTGTCATTTGAAAGGTACCGGAGAAAGAGGGAAAAGCTAGTTGAAAGAACTGCGATTTCTCGTTTGCCTACGAAATGGGGTCTATTTCAGGCATACTGCTATCGTTCAAAGCTAGATGGAACAGAACATATAGCGATTGTCAAGGTAATTCAGTTGTTTATTTTATAAACTTCAAACTGTCCAAAAAGGATGCCAAAGCTGATTCTCTCTTTTCCAAACCTCAAATAGGGAGACATAGGGAATGGCCAAGATGTTCTTGTAAGAGTTCATTCAGAATGTTTAACTGGGGATATTTTTGGATCGGCAAGATGTGACTGTGGCAACCAGTTGGATTTGGCAATGCAGTTAATCGAGCAAGCTAGTCGAGGAGTCGTGGTTTACCTTCGAGGTCATGAAGGACGAGGGATCGGACTTGGACACAAGCTGAGAGCCTATAATCTGCAAGACCAGGGCCATGACACAGTTCAAGCCAACATCGAACTTGGTTTAGCTGTTGATGCTCGTGAATACGGCATCGGTGCCCAGGTTAGTCACATAAATTACACCCCCTTCACATGCATCAATTTAGAGCTTTATAGTTCACAAACAACAAATGCTGGACCTCTTCATCTTCGATGAACTGCAGATTCTAAGAGACATAGGCGTGCAAACGATGCGGCTGATGACCAACAACCCTGCCAAGTTCACTGGTCTGAAGGGTTATGGCTTGGCTGTGATTGGAAGAGTGCCTGTTTTGACACCGGTTACGGAGGAAAACAAGAGGTACTTGGAAACAAAACGTACCAAGATGGGTCATATTTATGGCTCGGATCTCCAAGGACCATCAGCTGGTTTCATCAAACCATCTGTAAATAAAAAGGAAGCATCGGATGAGGAGCCAAACCCAGAATAATTTTCCCTTCAAACATATGATTATAGACACAAAATTTTCAAATGAGCATTCTTTCTTTGTTCTTTTCGTTCATTTGAACTTGAAATTGATGTACTTTTAAGTGTTTGTTTATCATGATCAGCATGAGATTTTTTTTCGTAATAATTTTCCCAACTGTGAACTGTGAAGGTTAATGTTGATGCAAGCTTTTTCCCACACGAGTACTTCATCTTGGTCTGAACTCATTTACCTGTGAAGGTTAATGTTGATGCAAGCTGTTCGGCTATTCGCCCATTTACCTGTGATGCAAAGGATCTGGCTTCACAATTCCGTTCCTATAATTTTAAGTCTGTGCCCTGGAATTGTAACTCGACTGCGGATGCAATGTGTTGCGCAGGAAAGAAGAATTCTGATGATCGATTCTAGATTGAAGATGCCCTTATCGCCGCTGCTGCAGATCGGCGGTGGATATATCTCCCTTAATTTTTTTGGGCTTTCTTTTCCTGTGATTGCCAGAATCCCCGAACCCTTCTTTCGATTTGATCTTCATCGCTACCAGGCTAGTTGATCGGAGGAGCTGAACCGTCTAAGCCCCATTTTCCTTTTTGGAAAAAAAAATATATTAGATGAACTCAACAGGTCATTCGTGGTCCTAATTAATTAAGTCTATCCATATCAAAAAAGTTTTTAAAAAATTATTTTTTGTTGTGAATAAAATAACGAAGAACAACGAACAAGAATAAAAGATCAAAGAGATGAAAGAGAAAGAGGGAGATTTGTATTATTCTAAAAAAATATAGAATTGAATACAATGCCTTCAATGAATCATCTATTTATAGGCATAAGAAGTACATAATACATTAAACTCTAATTCATAGAGTAATATTCCTAATAATAAATAAATCAAACTCCTTTGATAAAGTTCTAATCATGATAGACATCCACATAGATAAATATTCATAACACTCCCCCTTGGATGTCTATGAAGATAATGTGTCTCGTTAAAACCTTACTAAGATAAAAACCCAGTGGGAAAAAAATTCTTTAGTGAAGGAAAATGAGTACACACATCTTTGATATGCATAACATGTTGCCTCATTAAAAACCTTACCAGGAAAACCCATTGGGACAAAACCTCGGTTAAGGGAAAAAGAGTGCAACGCGTATTTACTCCCCCTCATGCAAACATCACAGAAGATCTTTGAATCTTCATAATTTAATCTTGAATATCATTTTTCTAAAGATCGTGAGGGATGAAACTTTGGAGTAATATGTTCCATGATGTATCCACTTTCAAACTGAGATATACATCTTGCGTTATCTTCACACAAGATAGCTTTTATCATATCTTGTAAAAGTAAATCCACATATCTTTTGGATATGTTGGGTCAATAGTCTTAGCCAAACACATTTTTTTTGGCTTGCCTCGTGCATAACAATTATTTCTACGACATTTGAGGAGGCATCAACGAATGTTTGAAAATCTAAATGTAATGATCTTTGTATATTCATAGATATTTCTTGACCAACTAATATATAGTGCTTCAAGACCAAGAAAAGATATAATTATCTTTATTCACATCCAACAATCTTACAACTACTGGGATACTCAATAGATATGCTCTATTCATATTGAATCTTCTTTAAGATTCTTTCAGCTTATGTCTATTCATAGACAAAAGAAATATATAAAAATGCTCGATCTTCACGTCGAGATAAACTTGATGTCAAGATTCAAGCACTTGTATTGAAAGTACTTCATGAGTTTCCAATTTGAAGCTCTTTAGGAGTTCTAAAATTATCATAATGGATCTTGATCCAAACTCCTTTATAAAATACATAAGGAAATCCGATCATTCTTATAGTATTTTCTCAATTAGTATTCACTAAGGCGATTATACCAAATGCGCAAAAAATATTCATGAGACATGTCTAAATAAATTTCCTCAGAAATTTCCAAATGCTTATAGCATTTTAGATCCTTCAAGGATAAATATGGATCCACAAATAATTAGACGCATGTAAAATTTTCAAAACTGCCAAAGTAATTGCATCCACCATGAAGTAATTAAAACTTTTCATAAATCATAGTTCAAGTCGTATTTACGACTACTTATTTGTGCCTCACTTGCATTACACCTTTAGGTGTTTGGACTACTGATCCAAATACTTCTATTTTTGAAGTTCAAAGCATCTTTCAACATTGGCCAATTCAATATCTATACTTCTGGATAGATTTTATACAAGATCCTCGATTTCTTTCTTTACTTCTATAGAAGTATTTTATGTAAAATCGTTGTCGACAACTTTCTAATTTTCTGGTTTCATTCTCGTAATGACATAACTCATCGAGATCTCTTCAAGATTTCAATCTTTATTTCAGGTACCTGAAACTCTTATAGAGTTTTATTATTTGTTATGTCTTGGGTCTCTTCAGGAGCACCCGCCTCCAATATATGACCATCTCATATTACTTTTTATTTACGAGAATTTTGATCATTGGAACCATTTCAACTATCATGCTTCAGGCATGATTTACATTCTCTCGCTCTAACATGTAATTTAAACTTAGAGCATTTCAGCTGGTATATGAGACTTAATTACTCTCATTGGGTCAGTAAATATGTCTGGCAGTTGACATGTAATAACATGAATTATCTTATGAACTTCTAGTTCATATACGAGGATCTAGATAATGATAATTCATTTTCATCTATTCAGCTGATTATTATCTCCCCCTGATGTTGAGAAAAATCATGTCATAAATGATTCTTCAATTAATGTTTAAGAATTTAAACATAAAAGGAGACTCGTACTCAATATATATTCTCAACCTTTTTTATTTACCCATTTTGTGCGTTGTGGTGAAGCAATTCATATCGCACATTCAAAAATCATAAAATGGGAAATGTATGGTTTCTGACAAAAAACCAATCATAACGGGGAGTTTATTATAACTCGTTGGCTTGATGCGTATAAGTGTTGCTATATGGAAACACCATATAAATAATAACTCTTTTGTTCTCATAGTTTAGCTATTAAATAGGAGGCATCCAATTGAAATTTTGCTAAACTATATTTTTCAAAATAAATAGGCTTTATAACAACTGATATAGCCTAAAATATAAACTCACTAGCTTTTCAAGACGAATAGTCTAACTGCATAATCTGAATCTTTTTAGAATCAATCTCACAAACTTCTGGTTGTAAGTCGATAAAACAATGTAGATGCATCTACTAATATCATATAAAACTTTCCACATTTGTGGATATATGGGCCCATATTTCGTTCAGATATGCAAGACATATAGTCTTAACTTCAGTACAAGAACTTTAAGTTCTAATTCTTTTGGTAAGTGGGATCATCTATATCCTTTGAGAACAAACAACACAAGAACTTCATGTTCTTTTAGTAAGTGGAATTTAATCAATTCCTTGAAGCAACACAAGAACTTCACGTTCTTTAATAAGTGGAATTTAATTCATTCCTTTGAGAATAAGCACCACAAGAACTACAGGTTCTTTTAATACATGTGCATGTAAATCTCAATAATTTATGCACCATTATTGATCAGGATGGTCTAACCGATCATGCCAACTATATATGTGTGTGTATATATCTCTGAATTTGTAAACTTCTTGTTTACCATAACATGTAATTCAATCTTACTCGTACATGTCTAGTACGACCATCAAAATTGTTTCTTTAAATAGGAATATATTTAGCTCTTTCGGAGCTTTCAATTGAAATTATCTTTTGGTAGCAATATATAGCTCTTCTAGAGCTTTCAACTGACTTTTTGGCTACCAAAACTTATATTCATATTGACTTATTTCAAATGCCAATTGATAACATATGTTATCTATAATTCCCAAAGGGATAGTTTGCGAACTCATATTGCTCTCTTTATGACTTTGACGAGTATAACACACTGTGAATATGGAATAAAGTTCCATTTGACAATAACATATTTGCTCAACCAGAGCCTTTTGTGATATTAGTACTTCCGGATATAGTACTCACATTATTCTCTTGCATTTTAATCGAGAAATGCATAATTATGCACCTTTCAAAATGTGCTTTGTTTCATTTACTTCAGGTAATGAAAATATGTATTTTGTATCATTCACTCCGAGGAATGAAAAATATAAAATATAGCACATCATATCAAGTCGATTATCTATCAGAGATAACTTTCAAGTGCTCTTCCGAAGCATTGATATTTTAGTACTTTGAGAAATATTACTCATATTTCCTCTTGCATTTAAATGGGAAAAATATTTCTTATGCTTGAGTACAATATGAGTACTTGCATTATCTGCTAGGCATAAATAGCCGCAATTCTAGGCATAAATAGCCACAATTTATTGTATATTTTATTCCGAAAGTAATCATATTCTTCAAATAATAAATTAACATAAAGCGTAAATAAATAATATGTGAAATAAATAAACATAAAGCAAACTAACATAAATAAATAATAAATAAAACGAATTAACATAAAAAAATAAAATAAATAAAAATAATAATTATTCCTGTTAGAGGTTATAAGGGGAATAAAATAAATGGTAAATTATTTCCTTCAAAGGTTATGAGAAAATTAACAATATCCAATTGAGTTGGACCAATAACGCCATAATTACTTTCGCCATAAACAAATTTTGTTTATATTTTATTTCATTTATCATTCATGATTATGGATAAAGTCCATAATACTTTGGCGTTTGACAAGTACGAAACCAATGGTTTATAACATCACATTGGTAAAAAGATTTCACTTCCTTAGAATGTTCTTTATCACTCTTGTCATCCTTATAACTTCGCTACCAGCGGGTAGAAGTATTCTTAAAACGACTATATTTTTCATGTGTATATTCATAGCCTCGACCACGACCACAACTTTTAATGTGATTTTTTATTCCTTCCATAATATAATCTCACATTCACTTCAGGGAATGGAGTAGAGCCAGTGGGCCTTTGAAACCTTTTTCACATTTCCTTATCACAGAGAACAAAGATTTAATCCTCGTACGCGGCATTGTTAAACATGTCCACAAGGTCCTTTAAAAACCTCCTTTGAGACCAGTAGCCTCGCAGAACGGGATGTCCAGCCAATTATACTTGGATTATATCGAAATTATGTCTCTAACTGAATAATGATTTACCATGTTTGCATTCACTTCAGGGAATGAAACAAATCCAATAATCGCATGGAATAAACATCATGCTTGCATTCACTTCAGGGAATGCCCCATCATTGATAATTGCATGGAATAAACATCATGCTTGCATTCACTTCAAGGAATGCCCCATCATAGATAATCGCATGGAATAAACATCATGCTTTGCATTCACTTCAAGGAATGCCTCCCATAAAACTTTTTGGATCAAGAAGAATTTTCGTAACTTGAAATTGGGAGAAGTCTATGGTCAAGTTTTTCAACGAAGAAGAAATATTGCTTTCAAGCAAATATAGACTTTATAATAATCTTCTTGTAAATTCAAAATCATCATGATTTATCGCACTTTAAAATAATAATATAAAGAATAAAAATAAAACTAAAATTTACCGATATTGATTTTTCTCTCGTAGACAATGGAGACATAGCATATGACCGAGATAGCTTCTCATAGTCCCTTTATATCACTTCTCTTTCCAAGTCATTTAAGCATATCATGTAAAACTCAAAACACGGTTAAAAATATTAACTTTTACCAAATAAAATGACATAAATAATAATATGAAAAATATCAAATATAATCATATAAGTAAAAGTATGAATAAGCATACCGCTAATTAACCCTTTTAGGAACAAGAGAAAAACACACGTAATTTACACCAAACGCGACCTCTTCGTCTCTGTCGATTCGTCTTTTGGTTTGTGAGAAGCCACAAATTTATCTCTTTCCAATGTTCGAATAAAATCAAACATACTTCCAAAATTTTCAAAAATTAAAACATAGTTAAAATATAAAGAGAAAGACAATCGGTAACTAAAAAAAATAAGGAGAAAAAAAAAACTTATCTTTGGTTTATTCTATAATCGAATTCTTCCCGGTAACTTCTTTTGAATTATAACGATGAAGACCTCAGTTGATTAGAGTCTCGTGCTGATAACGTGTTGTGAATAAAATAACGAAGAACAACGAACAAGAATAAAAGATCAAAGAGATGAAAGAGAAAGAGGGAGATTTGTATTATTTTCAAAAATATAGAATTGAATACAATGCCTTCAATGAATCATCTATTTATAGGCATAAGAAGTACATAATACATTAAACTCTAATTCATAGAGGTAATATTCCTAATAATAAATAAATCAAACTCCTTTGATAAAGTTCTAATCATGATAGACATCCACATAGATAAATATTCATAACATTTTTTATATGTAAGAAAAAATAAAAATTCACCTTAAATAAAAATGACATAGATGTACCTTATTAGCTACGTGGTGAGGCAAGTTTATGTAATAATTTTTTCCATTTTGAGAGTGGTTTATTTATGTTTTTTTTGTTTTAAACTTTTTTATGTCGTTGTTTTTTAAGGCTAAACTACATGAATGGTCACCAAAATTTTAGAGTGATTTTATTTTAACCATCGTACTTTTAAAATTTGTGGTAGGATCACCTAACTTTTATTTCATTTTCGATACGGTCCCTCTCGTTATATTCATGCTTAAAATTCTTAAGTACTGTAAGTAATTGTTGAATGCCACTGTTTGATTGGGATGTTACTATTTTATTGGTTTGGAATTCGTTGGTTTGAAAAAGTTATTAAATTGTTGAAATCCATTACTGTTTATATTGGCGGAAAGTAAATGATTCATTTTTTGTATTGCATGTGTATTGGATACTATGTTTAATATATAATGATAAATATACATGTGAACATAAATTTAGTGAGGGTCAGTACATTTTTTTATTGTCTGGTTGTTAGGGTTTTTAGGGAGATGTGGTTCATAAAATTTAAATACACATGAGATTTAATAATTGTTATTTCTCAATTGTGGAACCTATCAAAACCAATTTCACAATTCTCAAAATTTTTCATTCTAAAAACAAAAAAACATGCACATTGAAAGCCACTTTAACCAAAAATAAAAAATTATAGAACACTGAAAATAACTCTCAAATTTATGACTAAATGATATGCATTACAAAGAACAAGTTTAGGATGCAAATAAAAATTTAATACTTACACTAGAAACAACTCTCAAATTATTTCTTTTATTTTATTTTTTTTAACAAAAAATATTGTAGAAGAAAATTTAGAGTCAGAAGATTTTGATTATATACTATTTGAGTAAAAAATTCAAAAAAATTCTAAATCTGACTTTCTGAACAGTGAAAATGTTTATTGTGATACAACTGATGATGTTTGTGATGGAGCAATAACTGATAGTGTACAATAAAATTTAACGTTTGTGCCTCATAATACTATATATAATGATGTTTCTTTTGTTAGTGATGATGATGTAGAGTCATTCCATAGTGCCTCTTATGATAATAGTGATAGTAGGAGGAAAAAAAGGTTCTCTAAATTCAATACCGAATTGGATATGCCATATCATATTTTGAGGAAAATTTTAATGTTTGCTAGTAAGAATATCTTGAAAGAAGCCGTGAGATAGTACAGTATGATCCAGAGATTTTGTATGTCATTTAAGAAGAATGATAATAGAAGAATATATGTTGTATGTAGCAATGGTACTTGTTTTTGAGTATTATGGGCATCTATATTGCATCCTAAGGATCCTAATGATCAAACATTGTAGATTAAAATTACGAACAATACACACAATTGTCAAAGAGGAATAATAAATGGTAGGTTACTGTCTTTTAAGGGAATTGCAAAAATACTTTTACACAAATTTTAGACTGACTTAACATATTCAACTCCCTTAATGCAACAAGATATTAAAGAAGCAACCGGTGGTCATGTGTGTTGCAAAATGTTCTAGGGGAGAAAATTAGCTATAGAATAAATCTTGGCTTCTTACAAAGAACAATATAGTAAGATCTATGAATACTTAGAAGAACTGTGACATTCAAATTGTAACACCCTAAATTCAGATGTCATATTTGGGTCTTAAGCCCAAACCATTACCTTAATATTTTCAACCTAGTTTAGCCCAAAAGAGTTTCAATCAAAAAACCATTTCAAATTCAATCGTTAAAACATTAATAAATAGTTCAAAATGTTTACAAGGGAGCTCCAATAAGTTTAAAATATTAAAACATTCACATGATTAATACAATCCTAAATAAGAGTTACAACAAATACAATAGGGTCATAGGAATACATAGCCCAATAGGATATAAGTGTTGTACTCTGAACAAGCAATGCTTAAAACCTACTCCGATAGTGCTCCTCGAATGCTTCGTACCAACCTAAAATCTACAAAGGGAAACAACGATTCTGAACGCTGAGCTAACAAAGCTCAGTGGATGCACTTCCACTCTACCATGTTTCATGCAAATCATAAACATAAACATGTACTAGAAATGATGACATGACATTAAGGTCAATACAAACATCCCAAAACTCAACATATGCAATACAAGCAATCAACCATACAAACTTGGAGTGAAGCTTGAGGACACACAACATCGAAACACAATCATTTGGAGGGTGGCCTGGGTACACAAAGCATCAGGATTCCACACATCATACTCAGAATTACACCTCAAGTATCTTCGAACGAGGCCCGGGGACACAAAGCATTGGGAATTCTCCGTTCGAAACTTACCATTGTGTTGCAACACGTTATCTGGGTATCCGGATCCCACCAATCAAGTGCTCTCATGGCACGCAATATCATCATACAACCTATGGTTGCTACAACACATAAGCACACATGCCAATTACCAAGTTACTGACACGTTATGATCGAGTAGGAGGTTGGTTTCTCAGTTTTAGACTTCATTTTACCACATTAGTAGCCTATTGGATCATGGATCCCAAAATATAAGCCCCTTGAACTCAAATCTAACATTTTTGGGCATATTGCCCAATGGGTACTGATACTGTTAGTGTAACCCCCTTAGCCCGGTCTAGACGGTTGACCCAAACCAAGGTGATTACACAAGGAAAACTGAAGCCAACTCGTTAAAGCCGACTTCGATTGACGACCCTTTTTTTCTTTTTATCTTTCCTAAATGTAAATTAAATCTTATGTGATCACCAAAGAGCATGGGAAGAAATGACACAACGATCAGAATTCGTTTAGGGGTTTAATTACTCAAATTAAACAATTAGGGACCAAAATTTAATTTCTGTAAAATACGAGGGATTTTTTGATTTTAAGGTTACCATTATTCAATTAGTCACATTTCATTCTTCTCTGCCAATTTTCATCACAACCAGACCAACCAAACTCATCCAATTGCATACATGAAGTTTAGGGACTAAAATATAACATTTCGAAGCTTTAAAAGATGCCTATACCTAATTTTAACGGTCGCGTATCGGTACGCCTTGGGGCCGTATCGATACGCGGGGAGGCAGTGACCAAACTCGCAGAAAATGTATTGATACGCACTCCCGCGTATCGATACGCCCTTCAAACTTGGCCTACCCGTTTCGATACACTTCCTATCCGTACCGATACCCCTGTACAAATTTGCGCAAGTTTGGCTTATGCGTATCGATACGCAAACCCGAGTATCGATACACATACCAGAAGTGTCCCAAAAATAGCCCCAAATTCATGCTTAACTTCATCAAATTATCACCAATTCATATGGACATGTCTATAGCATCAACTCTATCATATAAGCATGCAATTCTAAGCATATGATAATCATTTGGAAGATCAACACAAGCATTGCATGGCATACAAAGGAGCAAGCTTAAACCACATTCCATAAGCATACCAAAAGGCAAGATAAAGTATCAAAACCAATATAAAGGCCTTCTACAAACCAATTAGGGCACATATAACTTGCATCAACATCAGGGAGTCCAAACCACATCTCCCAAACAAATCATTAAATCCCATTGCCATATATCATTACTAGAGTAAAAGTATAACACCATACTTGAGCTTAACAATCCTTGAATTCCTTTAAGCCTCCTTGCTGCTCAAAATGTCTCGATTATCTGCATTGTTGGTAAAAGAGAGCGTAAGCACAATAGCTTAGTGAGGCATGCTCTAGAAACACCAACACAACAATGCAAGCTTTTAAAACTCTATCTTGAAATCCATTTCTAAAACCATGCTCTTTCTATCTCATGCTTGAAATCCATTTCAAAGCAAAACATCTTTTGAAAACCACATGTACCATCTATCTATCCCATGCATTCAACCAATGCAAATCTCATGGCAAAGCAACACATGCTTGATATACAAAAGCATTTCATAATCTCAAAATCTCATATGCATTTCTCATAGCATAAAATCATTTCAACCATTGGTACATGTGATTCAAAGTTCATTCTCATATATTGGCATTTCATATTCTATTTTTACTCGGATATGAGAATAGCTTGACTCGAGGCCAAGTCCTACCCTGGTGGGATCTCGCCACCGGACTCTCATGGCGGTATCTATCTTCGCCACAAAGCTTGGGTGTTTCACCAAGTCCTACCCCAATGACATCTCACATCATCGGACTCTCACTTTGGATCGGGATGGCACTAGCCCCATTGCCCGACTCCAAAGAGCACGTACGAATTTTAAGTTTATATTGCATTTTACATCCTACTGGTCGACCAATTATATCAGGTAATCATCTCATCATTTATGCCAATATATTACATTAAAATCATCATCTCACCTACTTTTTGATGCAACATTTCTAAATCAATCTCATCCCATTTTAAAACCACAATTCATGCATAGTATTTAATCAAAACCTCAAAATTCTTTGAATTGTTATTCTATCTCATGGGATCAATATAAAACATCATCTCATGTCATAAATCATGCATAAAACAGTAGGAATTTCTCTATCTCAAATCAAGAGCATGTCAAAGCATTTAGGGGCATCATCCACATTTCGAGAGCAAATCTAAACATACTTACTTCCGGACTTAGGATGGTGTTTGAAACCAATCCTAAATCCCCAAAACTTGTTTCCTTGTCCCTCAAAGACTTCTAAAACCATTTCCACTCACCGATAACGTTTCGCTTGCTTTTCGAAACGATTTATAGGCTTCCAGCACCTCCGGATCAACACCAAACACGTCTGATGAAGTCTCCCATGTTCATTACACATAAAAGCAGAGGATTAATGCATCATCATGCATTAAAATCACCAGCCACTCATTCTAACTCGCTGCTCTACTCAAATTTAGCATTTCGGCCATCCGAAATAACCGAAATGACTTCAAAACTTTCTCTAATCAAATCCCAGCCAAGATCTATCAATTCTAACCTTTTCTAAACCTCAATCAACATAAAAATCATCGTAAACACGACCTTATACCTCCTGCAATAGTAGATCAACAAAAACACCTTAAAAACCACACATCTAGCATCTCAAACTTAGGAACCTAAGCCTATTCGAGATTTATTTGTTAAAACCTCATTCTCAACATCAAATAAACCTCAAATCAGAGCTTAACATAGAAATACGAAAATCACCAATATCTCATCAAGAATCTTGAATTTAGCAACTATTTCTTGTTTACAACATTAAAACAACTCAAAAATCATTAACAAAGAATTGATAACTTGAGAATTTCAGTAAAGAACTGATCATTAGAGGAGAAGAACGAAGTTTACCTCTAATGGTTGATCTCTCCTTAATTTGGGCAAGTTTTCTTGAAAATCCAAAGCCAAATCAATAGGATTTGATGAAACAAAGATAAGAAATCTTTTGGAAGATGAAATCTCAACAAACAAGATGAAAATCAGAGGTTCTTTGATGAGAGAAAAGTGTTTGGCTGATTGGAAGTTGAGAGAAAATGAAAATAGAGAAAACTATCATAAAGTTGGTTATGGAAAGTCAACTTTGATTTCCTTTTTAATTCCCTTTTATTTCTTTAATAAAATCATTATTAAAAGCTCCCAAATTAAAGAGAAATTTGATGATAACAAATGGTAAAATTATCTCCTTAAAGATTCAAAGTTTCAATCCTTTACAAAACAGTCACTAGCCAACTTTTGCAAAAAATGCATTTTGGTCACTAAACCAAAATGTAATATTTCCAAAGCTCATTTTGTAAAATTGTTTTTACCATAATAATTTATATAATAAATGAAGTTTTTTAGATATTTTTCCATATTTTTAAAACATCCCGAACTAGGTTTTCCCTAAACCAACCTCATGGGTTCAAACCGATCCCGACCGGCCCGATTCAACGTCTAAAACATCTAGGCCCAAAACCAGGGCGTTATAGTTAGGCTCGATGTCTTCAACCAAAATTAGAACCGATGAAGGGTGTAGAGGTTTCTTTTAAAATTGGGAAAACAAAAACCGAAAAAGAAATAACACTTTGACACATTCGATTTTAGAGTGGTTCAACCTTCTAACCAAGGTCTACATCCACTACCTTAGCATCCACACCAAGGATTTCCCAATTCACTAATAATGAATTCTTCCCCTTTTATAGGCTAAGGAGGCAACCTTTACATCCCTATCTTTTCACGGGCTAAGATAGAACCCTCTTCCTAGTTTTTATAAGGATCAACTAGAACCTATCCCTCAATAATGAGGTCTTGACATTGTAAACTAATTACCTCTCTAGGTGGGTGTTTACACATTTTTGGCTCACTAGGATTGGACTAAATAAATACAAGAGATTACAAGAAATAGACATTAAAATTCTACTCTCTTGATCTTTAAGCTTGGATGTCCATCCTCTCCATTCTTCAAGTGTCATTGGCTTGTATATATAGAGTGGAATGAAAAACTAGCCGTTGGAAAACTAGCTGTTAAAAACTAGCCGTTGGAAAGCTAGCCGTTGGAAACTTTTAAAATACTTAAAAGTATTTGTTTGAGTGAAGAACACTTTTCAAAAACCTTTCAAATATATTTTTCAAGATGAATGAAATTTGAATTAATTTTGCAATATTTGTTCAAGTCCAAAAACATTTTTCATTGAGTTATATCAAAATAAATATCTCAACATATGCAACACACTAGGCACCAGTACATACCCTCTGCATACTGATACACTGGCACTACTGAAGGGAACCTACGTCGGGTACCGGTACGGGATGACCTGTAACGATATTAAATTTTCTCTCTAGAATTTCAAGGACCAAAGGATACCGGTACTCCCTCGTACGTACTTGTACCAATTTTGGTTACTAGAATTTCCAATAAACCAAGGCCGTAGGGGAGGTATCGATACGAGACGACCCATACCGGTACTGGTTGAAGCCTGTACCGATAAGCCCCTCAGAAAACATACGTGTTCATCATATTAACACAAGATTCTAATATAGATTCATCTTGTACTGATACTCGAGCCTAGAACTTCGAGTTTTGAGCTCGAAAATCATTCCAAGGGTCCCCATACGGCCCCTAAACATCCCCCAAGGATACCTACATATTATGAGAGTGATTTTAGGTGGTTTTCTACCAATTTTAAACAATATTAACAACTAATCCGAATTTTACCATTTTCAAGGCTTCAAGCTACCAAAACACCAAATCATCAAAATAGCATACAAAGCATCATTTTTATGATGTCCATGAAGACAAATAAGTTAGATATGTACTAACCTTACTCCTACAGCTGAGAACGAAGCTCCTAGCCCAAGCTTCAAGCTTTGTTTTTTCCCTAGCTCCTTGGAAGAATTTCCAACTTCTTTCACTACAAGAAAATGTTGTAAAACGAATTACAACATTGCTAGAAACTTAAAAGGTATTAAAGGAAGATTTTTACAACAAGAAGCTAAATCTCCCATTCCCATTTTTGTTTCTCAACACTCTTCAAAAACCCATTTCCACCACTCGATACCTAGATGAGAAGAAGAGAGAGTTAATGGCTCTAGTTCAGGGTAGCTTGATCGTGTCCGACTATGAGGTGCAGTTCGTACGTCTGAGTCAGTATGCTTCTGAGTTAGTTCCCACTGAGGCGGAACGATGTGAGCGTTTCCGTTATAGGTTGGTTTAGGATGTGAAGACCTACATGTTGGCTTCCGACTATATAAATTTTGATGTGCTGGTCGCTAGGGCCAAGGGCATCGAACAGTCTTTCGAACTTGTGGATCGCAAGGGTGGATCTAGTTCAGGGAAGAGGATTGCTGATTGGGACAGAGATCGTGCCAAGAGGTACAAGGATAGGAAACCTCATCATGATCATAGACGCGGAGGTGGTAATCTGGGGTGAGGCCATCACAGCCAAGGGACTGAGAATCGTACTCCCGAGTGCAACAAGTGTGGTAGACGTCATTTCGGTAAGTGTTGGGGCACTTATGGCTCTTGTTGGAATTGCGGGTCTAGGGCACATTTGAAGCGCGATTGTCTACATCCGTCTAGGGATGGACAAGATAATGCACGAGCTGTCGAGCATCAGAGAGACCGTGGGTGCAGTCGAGGTAACTTTCAGCCTAGGAATGACGGTCAGAGGAATGTAGCTCATGTTGTAGTAGTTCAGCCCAAGGGAGGTGGACCAACTAGGGTGTATGCACACCGTAAGGACAGGAATAACACATATGTGATTGCAGGTAATTTTTCGTTACAGTCTTTAACTTTGCTTTCCTTGATTGATCCTGGTTCTACGCATTTGTACATATTGAGTGAGCATGCAAGATTGTTAGATATTCCAGTTGAGATATTAGATGTGGCTATGAATGTCACTAGTTCCTTTGGTGAGACAGTGGTGGTCAGAAAGATGTACAGAAGATGTCCTTTGATGGTTCAGGGTCATGTTTTTCCTGTGGATATGATGGGATTGTTGTTTTATGGTTTCGATGTAATATTAGGCATGGACTGGCTCGTAGAGCATAGGGCTAGAGTAGATTTTGAGACAAAGCGGGTGTCATTGAGACTTTCAGAGGACTACGAGGTAATAATAGTGGGCGAGAACGTTAAGTTCTTGTCCAATATAGTTTCAGCCTTAGAGGCTCAAAAGTTATTGGATGTGGGTTGTCAGGCGTACCTAGCCTATATTATGAATCTGAATATGGATGAGGCACGGCCGCAATACATTAAAACAAATTGTGACTTTCTGAGTGTATTCCCAGAAGAATTGGCTGGTTTACCTCCAGATAGAGATATAGAGTTTCTTATTGAGACTTATTCAGATTCAGCTCCAGTGTCGATTGCACCGTACCGAATGACTCCTAAAGAAATGAAAGAGTTGAAGACACAGCTTCAGGAATTGATAGACCGAGGGTTTATTCGTCCGAGTACTTCACCTTGGGGTGCACCGGTGTTGTTTGTGGAGAAGAAAGATGGCAATTTGAGAATGTGTATCAATTACCGACAATTGAATAAGTTGACAATGAAGAACAAATATCTTTTGCCGAGGATTGATGACTTGTTTGATCAGTTGAGAGGTGCTTCTGTGTTCTCGAAGATAGATTTGAGATCCGGTTATTATCAGTTGAAAGTAAGAGATCAAGATGTACCGAAGACAGCTTTTCGCACTCGTTATGGGCTCTACGAATTCTTAGTGACGCCCTTTGGTTTGACTAATGCACCGGCAGCTTTCATGGACATGATGAATAGGGTGTTTCATGAGTACTTGGATCAGTTTGTGGTAGTGTTCATTGATGATATTTTAGTGTACTCTCGTACTGAGGAATATGATGATCGACATTTGCGTTTGGTGTTGCAAAAATTGTTAGACAATCAGTTGTATGCCAAGTTGAGAAAATGTGAGTTTTGGATTAGGGAAGCAATCTTCCTAGGTCATATTGTATCATTCGAGGGAATCCGAGTGGATCCTAAGAAGGTCGAGGTAGCTGTGAATTGGAAGCCACCGGAGATAGTGACTGAAGTTCGTAGTTTCTTAGGTTTGTCCGGTTACTATAGACGTTTTGTTGAGGGTTTCTCAAAGGTTGCGGCTCCTTTGACTAAATTGCTACATAAGGATGTTCTGATTGGGTGGACTGGTACAAGACAACAAGCATTTAAGAAATTGAAAGAAGTCTTAACCAAAGCTCCTGTTTTGATTCATCCCGTGTCAGGGAAAGAGTTTGTAGTCTTCAGTGATGCGTCGTATGTTGGCTTAGGTTGTGTACTTATGCAAGATGGAAGAGTAGTGGCCTATGCGTCTAGGCAGTTGAAGACTCGTAAGCGTAATTACCCTACGCATGACATAGAATTGGCTGCAGTGGTTTTCGCTTTGAAAGTTTGGAGACATTACTTGTATGGTGAGAAATACACAGTGTATACGGATCACAAGAGTCTGAAGTATATAATGACACAAAGAGAGTTGAATCTTAGACATCGTAGGTGGCTAGAGTTGCTTAAGGACTACGATCTCACGATTGAGTATCATCTGGGTAAAGCCAATGTAGTGGCCGATGCTTTGAGTAGAAAGGTAGCAGTGGAATTACGAGCTATGTTTGCTAGATTGAGTTTGTCTCAAGATGGTGGTTTAGTGGCCGAGTTGCAAGTTAAACCTTCATTGCTTCAGTTGATTAGAGAGAAACAGTTGCAAGATAGATCATTAGCATCTCTTCTACAAGATATAGCGGAGGGTAGACTGAACGATTTCTGTTTTAGTAGTGATGGAGTCTTGTGTTTCAAGAGTAGAGTAGTTGTTCCGGGAGATGTAGACTTGAGACGCACCATCCTAACTTAAGCTCACAGTAGTTCGTTTGCTATGCATCCGTGAAGTACAAAAATGTATCGCGATTTGAAAAATGAGTATTTCTGGGTTGGCTTGAAGAAAGATGTTGCCGGGTTTGTAAGTAAGTGCATGATCTGTCAGGGAGTTAAAGCCGAGCACCAGTTTCCTTCAGGTTTGTTACAACTGTTGAGAATTCCATAGTGGAAGTGGGAGAGAATTGCCATGGATTTCGTATCGGGTTTGCCGTTGACACCTTCTAAGAAGAATTCAGTTTGGGTAATTGTTGATCGTCTTATGAAATGTGTGCAATTTTTGGCCGTTCACACTCCATATACTTTAGATAAGTTGGTCGATTTGTATATCAGTGAAATAGTGAGATTGCATGGTGTAATCTATAGTGTCAGACAGAGATCCGAGGTTCACGTCTATATTTTGGGAGAGTTTGCATAGTGCTTTGGGTACTCGACTGAATTTCAGCACTTCATATCATCCTCATACCGATGGTCAGTCACAGAGAGTCATACAAGTGTTGGAAGACATGTTGAAATGTTGCATTATTGAATTTCAGGGTTCGTGGGAGAAGTATCTACCGTTAGTAGAGTTTGCATACAATAACAGTTATCAAGCGAGCATTCAGATGACACCTTACAAAGCTCTGTATGGTAGAAAATGTAGAACACCTGTTTGTTGGGCCGAAATGGAACAGAAATTGATACCTTTGCCTGACATGCTTAAGGGCACTACTGAGAAAGTACAATTGATTTGTGACCGTTTGAAGGCAGCTTCGGATAGACATAAATCTTATGCAGATTTGAAAAGAAGAGAAATAGAGTATGTCGTGGGCGACAAAGTGTTCTTGAAAGTCACACCTTGGAAGAAGGTGATGAGGTTTGGTAGGAAAGGTAAGTTGAGCCTGAGATTCATTAGTTCGTATGAGATAGTTGAGAGAGTGGGTCTCGTTGCCTATAGATTGAGACTGGCGGCTGAACTAAAGAAGATTCACAATGTGTTTCATGTCTCGATGCTTCGGAAGTATAGATTAGATCCGTCACATGTTATGCCAATTGAGGAGATAGAATTGAATCCAGATTTGACCTACGATGAAGAACTAGTTGAGATTTTGGCTTCGGACAACAAAGTGTTGCGAGGAAGGACCATTGAGTTGGTTAAGGTTAAGTGGCGACACCGAGGGGTGGAAGAAGCCACTTGGGAGAGGAAGGATGACATGAGAAAGCAGTTTCCGCATCTATTTCCGCCAGGTAAATTTTGGGGACGAAATTCCTTAAGTGAGGGAGAGTTGTAACGCCCCGAGTTTAGAACCGGGAGATATCATATTAGTCAAGCTGAGTCGGGTTAATTTTAATTGGAGACAAACTATTTTTTGACATACTTAAAGTGTTTAAAAAGATTAAAGGGCAAAATAGGAACTTTTAGTAAAAAGGAATAAAAAAAAGGTTTTTCTCAAAAGCCATCATCTTCTCCAATTTTCATTTCACGTTCAAAACCTCTCTAAACCTCTATTTCACCATTCCATTGGTTTCAACACTCCAAACCAAGTGATTTCTTCAAGGTAACTGGCTCATTAACTTAGTTTCATCTTCCTTGAGTCTTAAATGCTAAGATTTTTGCAAAACTCGTGGATTTAACTTGTTTTGATTTCTAAAGTTTGGATTAAAATGAAAGGAGATTTATGGGTTTTTCGTTTGGGTTGTCTATGGCTGAGTTTAGAGTGTTTTTAACTTTGTTTTATCACTAAAATAACATAAAAATGGTGGGTTGTTATAGGAAACCTGAAATGGGTATTGTGAGTGATTTTGGGAGTTGAAAATCTTGAGTTTTTGGATGGGTTTTGGGTCTAAATGACAGCTTGAGGTTTGATAGCTTTGGGTTGATGTTTTGGAATGTTAAAAGGTAGATTTTGTATGGTAAATTCGTTGGGTGTGGCTGCATGTAGTTTGGGAGTGAAATTGTTATGTTTTGGGTGAAGTTTAGGCTTGAATAGATGTGTGTTGTTGCAAGATTGTTGAGTTCCAGGTTTTTGCTGTGTTTGTGAGTGTATTTGTGTTCTAATGTTCGATTTTGGGTTGCTCAAAATAGAGGAATTGGATTCGGGCTTTGTGGACGGAAATCCGGGTAGTTCGGAGGCTTAACTCGACATCTTGGACATCATTTGTGTGTTGGCTGGTGAGTGGATCGATTTTAAAAGTCTTAACGTAGTTAAGGAAATGTTTTGGGAGTTTGGATTGAGCTTGAAAAGCTAATCCAAGCTCAAGAGTAAGTTTCAAAGGTTTTATGCAATTAAATTGTGTTTTACGATTCTTGATGCAATATGAACATGTCATGTTGATAATGTGTTAGTTGCATTGTTATGCATGTTGAGACTTATGACTTGTATTTATATTTGCATTGTGAGTACATGTTTTGCATGGAAGTTTGGATATGGTAAGTGGTTCAAGCATCGGTAATGCTTGTGGTTGTGAATGAGTATATTGACATGTGTTGAGTTGTTACCGGATATAGTTGATCGATCAATAGGATTAGAGTGCACTCGAGGTGAAAGTCGCGCGTGGCCTTAGTGATGTTAGATTCCACTAAGGAGGAGTACGATGATGTGAGATTCCACCGGAAGTTATGTTTTTACTAGACGGGTGAGTACGGTGATGTGAGATTCCACCGGAAGTGTCTAGTGGGTTTGAGAAACTATCCGCATATCCGAGTAAAAACGATGAATGTTATTATACCCTGTTATGACTTGTCTTATCCCTAGGCCCAAGTTCTATTGATGAACACTTCTTGGATGATACCTCCTGGCGTAAATCAAAGGGTGAACACCAAAGTTGTTGAATTCTTCTTTAGCCACTTAACCCTGTACTTATCCCTATGCCAAGATGGTTTAACCATAAACTGGAAAACGCGTATCTACTCTTTTCGTATGCTTGACTCTCCCGATATCAAACAAATGGATAACCTCACAATGCTCTCCCGATGCTCTTATGAGATATGAAAAACCAGAGTAAATAAACTTGAAGCTTTTATTACTTGACAGAAAATTCCTAAAACAATACAATCCTTGCAACTACGTTACAGAATCAACCCTTAGCCCTATGGGGAGTTTAGAACATGGCGGAGAAGGGAAAACGACAAAGGTTTAGGGGAAAACGGCTAGGAATGAGATATCCTTTTCTAGGTCGAATTACATGCCTTTATATAGGCCTTGGGTTCAAGTTTTCTAATATGGCAAGAACACAATTTTGAATTAAAGTGCAACTCTATTAAAGGCTAAATCTTCTGAGTAGATGCCTTGAATTCGTCCTTTTTTCTTGCCTTGAGTTTCTTCCTTGAACTTTGGGCTTGGCCTTTATTCTGCTTCAAGGCTTTAGAAAAACATGGAAGTGGTCCACGACAGACTGACTTGAAATCCTCTATATGTTGAGCTCCACTTCACTTTTCCACCTCAGCATTCTGTCGTCATGGCTGCCACGGCAGATGGTACGACAGCCTTTTCTTCTCGACTCCAGCTCTGCAATCCGCCTCTCCTCCTTTGTTGCCCTGGGTCTGTCGCAGCAAATACCTGCAAAAGTAACCAAAATCAGCAGCAACTGTGCCATTTTATCTAATTGTAATGTATATGCAAAAATCTATCCTAAATGCAATGAATTATGCTTGAGTGCAGCAGAAATATAGGTAAATTGGGGGTAAAATATAGAACTTTTATTCACTCAACAGTTGCATTCGGTAAATGCACATGAAGGTAAAATGCATGTTGTTATGTGTTTAAGCATGTAGAGATGATTTGGAAATGGTTTTGGTTTTCAAGCAAGCTAATGTTTTAAAACTGCATTGTTGTAGCTACCATTTTGAGCACCACTCACTAAGCTTAAACGCTTACGCTCTCTTTTCCAACAATGCAGGTCCTTAGACCTTCGGAGTAGCTCGGGGAACAAGGGAGAATCCAAGGGAGTTTGGTTTGCTCAAGTATGAGTTTAGACTTCAATAATTAGTATTAAGCAATGGGATAGAACCTTTATGTTCGAAGTTTTGTTGGCATGTCCTTTTTGTTTAGACAAGTTTGCTTTTAAGTTTTGGCCTTGTAATGCCTTATGTCATGATGATTTATGCTTTTTGTTTAGTTTTTGGCCTTGTTGGTGAATGATATGTATGCATGTTTCCTTCTAAAATCTTATCATGTTGAATGTTGCATCGTTATGTGTTTGACTTGCTTTATATGTTTATCTGTGGATGCCTTGAGTCATATGCATGATTGTATGTTGCTTAAATGCTTATTAGATGCCTTTATGTTGAGTCCCTTGTGTTTTTGACAACAAAAACTTATTTTGTAGTGCAGGGCGTATCGATATGCTCAAGGGCGGTATCGATACAGTCCCTTGTTTTGGGCAAGACGTACCGATATGCAGGGGTGTATCGATACTCCAAATGCTCTCTTGAAATCTGAGAAATTGATGAGATTTTGGCGTATCAGTACGAGTTCTAAGAGTATCGGTACGGTCTTCGTAGTTGACCGTTGAGGGCATATCGATACTCACCTTGTGGGTATCGATACGATTTCCCTAGGTTTGACTTTGGGGTGTTAACCGAGTCCAGGCGTATCGATGCGGTCCTCTAGCGTACCGATACGACCTGTTGTAAAAACTAAAAAGGGTTATCTAAATTGTCTGTTTGTGTGTATTGTATCCATGTGTGTTTTCCGCTGCGTGTCCTATCACATAGGATATAATTATAGCATCTAGACAAGATGACTTTAAAATAAATTTTCTAGGGTTGCTAATCGGAGTGAAGCCTTAACGGGTTTCGCTTCGGTTTTCCCCGTGTAACCCATTCGATACGGTCTGGCGGCTAGGCCGAGTCGAGGGGGTTACAAAACGACTCGCCCATTTGTTCAAGCATAAGGAGAATGGAGTTCGCTTATTCATCCAAGCATAAGGAGGATGAATTTTTCCAAAGATTCACTTATCCATTCAGGTGTATGGAGAATGGAGCCCACTTATTCATCCAAGAATAGGAGGATGAAATTTATCATAAGATTCCTTTATCCGATCAGGCATAAGGAGAATGGAGTTCACTTATCCATTCAGGCGTAAGGAGAATGGAGTTTGCTTATTTATCCAAGCATAAGAAGGGTGAAATTTTTCAGAAGATTCGCTTATCCATTCATGTGTAAGGAGCATGGAGCTCGCTTATTCATCCAAGCATAAGGAGGATGGAATTTTTAAGAAAATTCACCTATCCGATCGGGCATTTGGAGAATGGAACCCAGCTTAGCTATTCGAGCATAAGGAGAATAGAACCAGCCTATCCGTTCGGGCGTTTGGAGAATAGAATCTGCTCATCTATTCGGACATCTGGTGAATAGAACATGCTTATCCTTTCGGACATTAGAAGAATGGAACCAACCAGAAAAGAGGGGCAGCTGTTTCACAGTGATAAGCAAAGAGGGGCAGCTGTTGTCACTAGATTTTCACATACCCTTATTAAATATTTAAAATTAAAATAAAAAAACCTTTTTAAAATAATAAAAGGCCCCATTCTAAAATAAAAAAACCAAAAAAATCCATCCCAAAAAGGCCCATTTATTAAAATCCATTTCAAAAAATAATAAATAAATAAAAAAATAAGCCCACCTTTTAAACCCATTTGAGTAAAAATAACAAATAATAAAAATAATAATAAGTGTAGATAAAAGGAAATAAAAATGACAAGAAATATAATAAATGAAAAAAAGCACAACAAAAAACAGTAAAGAAAAACAACAAAAAGAAAAAAAAGGGGGAACCAGGGCGCGTCACGCGTCTGGCGCGTGTGAACACGCGCGCGGGCTGGCTCCCCCAAAACTCTAGCTTCGCGCCATTGATGGTGGTCGCTCGCCGTCTTCAAACCACGACTGTCATCGTCGTTGGTGTCGGCCGATGCTTCTCGCCGTCGTCGACCCAATGGCACCAATTTCGCTCGTCACCGTCGCCCGTGATCGCCAGAATCTATAAAAACTGAAACAAATGATCAAACCCTAGGCTCGAATCAAGGAGAAATTCAACTTTATTTTTGAACCAAATCGGATGGAGTTTGAGGGGGTTTGCTGAGAATCAAGTTCCTTGTCTGATTTTGGCTCCAATTTGGGTATTGAAATCCGAAGTTAGCTTGATTTTCAAGCTCAAAAGCTTGTATAAATACCTCCATTCACCCCCTTGTTCTACACCCAAATTCAAGTGAAAAAACACACTTGAAGAGCAAAAAAAAGCTAAAAAGAATTCCGAAAAATTCTTAAAAAAATTCTCAAGAGTTACTGAAAATTTTGGAGTTGATGTTCGAGCTTGGGGCCCATTTTCCGGAAGCAATTGAGTGCGTTTCGAGAAGTTCATATTCGAGTTCTTCGTTTTTCTTTTCTGTAAAATTTCTCTCTTTTCTTTTTAGTTTTTTTAGTATTTTTCATACTTGTTCTTGGTTGATTTTTTTTGTGTTTGTGTTTGTGTGGATTTTAGGTTTTGTTCTTGAAGTGGGAAAATCGTTTCGTGATTCCGATAACGTTTTTATTCTAAATTTTTGATTAATTTTTTATTTAATCTTTAAAATAAATTGCATGCTTAAAAAAGTTGTTTAGGAATTTTTTGATCTTTAGAAATAAAATAATTGAACCTTAAAAGTTTTATTTTTAAATGTAGGAATAAAAATGAATTAATGTTGTTTTTAATAAAAACTAAAGTTTCAGGGATTTAATTAGAAAAAATAATAATTCATGGCTGGAAATAATAAAGGGTCTTAATTTGTTTAAAAAATAAAGATGAGTTTTGAAATATAAGTTTTAATAATTTAGAGTTCATAGATAATTTAAAGAAGGAATTTTAAAAAAATAAATAAAGGTGTTTTGAAAAATAAGATTAAAAAAGAAAAAAAATAAAAAGATAGAATTTCAAAAAAAAAGTTTTAATAAAAAGTTTAGAATAAAAGTTTGAAAACATTTAAAAATCTTCCCCTAAAAATATTTTAACTGAAAATATTTGAAAAAAAATAAAGATAAAAGATAAAATTGAAAATGTAGAAAATTAGTAAGACAAAAAAACGAAAATGTCAAAAAGAAGGGTTTAGCCTAAAAAAAAGTGTTTAATTGTTGATGCTTGTTTCTTCCCTTTTGTTTAGATTTAGGAAACCTTAGGATTTAAGTTCTAAAAGCTTAGATAGAACATTTCCTTCGAATAAAATGACTCTTTAAGAAAAAAAAAACACTTAATTAAACTTTAACCCTAAAAATAAGTAAAATGCTTGGACTCTTTTAGGTTAATAATTTTGAGCTTAGAATAAATAAAAATGTTCAACACATTAAATTTCTTTGTCTTGAAAAGTGAAATTAATTTAATGCGGTGTCTTATCAAACGGGAATGACGGGTTAGCGCCAGAAATGTGACGGTGATTAAAGTTCATCTCCCAGGCAATAAGACCGTTAAAATAGTTTAATATTCATTAAACGGACAAATGAAGTTGAACCTTCGTGAACTTGCAAATCTCAGTTTTTGAAAATAATTTTAAAATCAATTAGGTACTAATTTTGGGCGTCGTGGGAGTGCTAACACTTCCTCACGCGTAACCGACCCCTGAACCTGTTTTCTAGTTTTCATAGACCAAAACCGTTGTTTTATTAAAACAAAACGTTTTATTAAAATAACTTCATAAAGTGAATCAATCACACTTTTCAAAAAATGTTGGTGGCGACTCCGTTGATTTTAAAGTTTTCCAAAAAGTCGAAGCCTCCTAAAAAAAATACGTCAGGCTTAGAATTTAATTTTTCAGTATTTTTTAATGTTGGAATATAAGTAGGGGTACCGAAAATGTACATAAGATATTTAACCCTAATTCATACCCTTTGGTCAATTCGTTATCGATCACGGTTATTGTTCCGAATAAGAGATTTTTTTGCGGCAGCCTCTTGTGTGGCAAATGGCATTGCTCTGCCATTTCTCATCAGATTCTTGATGATGTCCTTGCGTTAAACAATGGGGTAGGGAAGATGGCGTTTGGTGTGGTTGCCAGTTTTATGTATTTTTTTTCCCATTTGTAGGATTTTTAAGTCAGATGGAGTTGTTAAAATGTGGAATTTTGTTTCTGGTTTAATGAAGTCGATGTTGCAAATTTAGATTTTTTTTAAATATTACAATAATCTTTTTTATTATTAAGTAAATTTTTTAAATTTTTATGTCGAGATTCAAACTCATATAAAATGAACATCCTTAATTACTCGGCCAATTAGTGGATCTCTGTAAAATTCAGACTTTGACATAACCGAATAGGCTTTTTTTTTTAAATTCATATAGTCCAATTTATGTTCAAAGGGTTAACTCCGAATGGCCCATTTCATCTACTCAAGTTACATTGTGAAATTCTTTCTTTCCTATGCCAAATTTATACAACTCATATCAGTTTTGGTATTAAAAATGTTCAAACTGAAGTTTAACTTTTCTCAAATTACTACTTGCTTTCTTTTGCTCTCTTAATAGTACGATTCAATAACCAATTAATTTGTGACAAATAACATTTAATAATATGAGTATTTTTAAATAAAAAATGATATCAATTATTTGATTAAAATTTTAAATAAAAAGTAGAGAAATTTAAGTTTTATTTTTTTAAAGTACAAAAATTGGATCTTAAATCTTGTCAAACTATAATAATTCAGAAGAAACTTTGACAAAAAGGTTCAAGACAAGAAGCTGAAATCTCTCTTTAAGGTACATTTAGAAGCATGGAAAATCTTGGTTATGGGTCAAAAGGGTTAAGGCAAAAAAGCAAAAAGTAGAGCAGGGGACATGGTTTAAAGGTAAAAATAAATGGAATCTGGTACAATCCTTTTGTTAAAGAAAAATGAATTAAACTATCATAAATGTTTTTATTTTACGATGAAATTAATCTTATTTAACTGTTTTACTTTATACAAAGTATAACCTAACCAAGATTTTTTAGATGATATAAGGATTTGATTTTGACACGATATGAGCGTTGTTGGTCCATCTGTCCCTTTGGCCTTTTGTTTTCATGATTTTTCAATCTATCACTTCGGCTTTACTTCCTTCTTCATCTCATTTCTTATTATTTAATCAATAAATCTTTCTTTGATTCATTTATACATTGCTAATCAAATGAAATAAATTGATTCAAAATAAAATTTTATTTCTTTTTATTAATGAATGGTATATTTTAATTCAGAAAAATTCTATAACGTGCGACGAACACCGATGAACATCACTAATGATAAACATTGTTGAACACCATTAAATTAATTAATAAAGATTTAAAATTTCAAGGACCTATCAAATAATTAATAATTACTTTAAAAAATTCAATTAAATTATTTTTTTATATATATTAAAATTTTATTTTTTAATAAAGATAAACTATATATTTAGTACCTCACCTATTTCTGTATTTCTATTGAACCCTCATTATTTAAATATTATTTTAATTTGACCCTATTCTTTATAAAATAATAATTTAACCCTCAACCTAAAACCATAAACTATTAAACCTTAAACCCTTAAACTCTTAAACCTATACCCTAAACAAATTTGGAGAAAGTATAACTTTGAGAGTTAAATTCTTTATTGTATTATTTATCGGATGCGATTAAAGTATTAATTCTTTTCAACCTGAATTTAGAGTTATTTTTTTGTGTTAGTGTTATCAATTTCATATTGTTATTCATGTTTTATAGATTCGTTAGTTTATTTAAAGTTTTTGATGGCCAATAGTATTTTTCTATGAATTATTTTATGTCATTTGAACTTTCATTTGCTGATATAAACATGTTAGATGTGTAGCAAGTGAAGGCATATGGAAAACTGTTTGACGTTTGCTTTGATTGTTATGATTTTATTTGAACTTTCATTTGCTAATATAAACATGTTAGATGTACAGCAAGTGAAGGCATATTGAACCTCGTTATTTAAATATTATTTTAATTTGACTCTATTCTTTATAAAAAATAATTTAACCCTTAACCCTCAACCTAAAACCCTAAACTATTAAACTCTTAAACCTATACCTTAAACCTATCACCTATTTTTTTTAACTCTCAAAGTTATACCTTCTCCAATTTTGTTTAGGGTATAGGTTTAAGAGTTTAAGGGTTTAAGGTTTAATAGTTTAGGGTTTTAGGTTGAAGGTTAAGGGTTAAATTATTTTTTTATAAAGAATAGGGTCAAATTGAAATAATATTTAAATAATGAAGGTTCAATAGAAATACAGAAATAGGAGAGGTACTAAATATATAGTTTACCGTTATTAAAAAATAAAATTTTAATATATATAAAAAATAATTTAATTAAATTTTTTAAAGTAATTATTAATTATTTGATGGTTCCTTAAAATTTTAAATCTTTATTAATTAATTTAATGGTATTCAGCAGTGTTCATCATTAGTGGTGTTCATCGGTGTTCGTCGCACGTGGTAAACTCATCCTTTAATTCATTAGTGTTTTTCTTTATTTTTTAGATTAAATATTTTTTAGATTTATGTCACATTTGAAATTAGGTGGTTTTATTCTTTTTATTGCTTAATCTAAACTCTGATTCTAACAAAACTGTATAATATCGAATCTAAAATTTATTTAAACATAAATCTTTTATTATTGCATCATGCACTTGGATTGACTTATAGTTATATTTATTGAATTAATTGATTATGACAATTTGAGGTGTGTTTAAAAATAAAAGAAGGTAAACCATTCTCATTGCCAAACTTTGAAAGGGAAAATTTCCAGTTCATATACAAAATCCAAATGCGTATTATTTTTTGGTTTAAACAATCGCTTCTGATTTATTAATCGATTAATTTAAATCAAATTTTATAAAAAATTATTATGAGGACGATTTTTATAATTTAATTTTTTTATTCATAATAATAAATTTTAACCCCCAAACCTCGCTTAAAAGATCTAACACCTTATTACATTAGACTAACTAATTGTCTGTAGTTGCTTATTAACTTTGAAGTAATATGTGCATTGCCGAATAAGGTGGTGCGCCGAAGCAATGACCAAATTTCACATAGGGAGATGTTATATATAAAATAATATCCCTAAATACCCACCTTTCTCTAGTAATTTCCTTATCCCGCCGTCCAACATTAGTCCAAAATTTTTAAAAGCTACCAAATCTCGTAGACCAAACAAAGATTATTCAAATAATTAATACAGTAAGTAAACTGGAAAAATTTCCCACTTTCACGTGAAAATGTCTCATTTTTTTAAATATTTTTTTGACAAATTATAATCTACTCTTAATTTTCTTTTGACAAAGACTATTTACTTCTACCTAGAGGGAGAGGGGGAGATTCTAGGGGAAAAATGTTCTTGATGAGTCTTGAACCCATGACTTAAGGGAGAGAGGAATGGAGCGGTGAGCAACTCTGATCAATCGACCATCAACGCTAAAAAGAAAGAAAACTCATAACCTAAAGAAAAAGGGAAGAAAATTCTAAAGAAAGAGAATAGAATGTTTCTAATGGGTCTAGAACTCATAACCTAAAAGAATATGAGGGACAAAAGATGAACAACTTGAACAACCTGCCAAATGTGATTATTCATTTCTTTCTTTAATTATTTTAGAAAAAATTAAAATATAAAAGAGTTTAGAAAAAATTAAAAGCCGCTATCTGCATTAAGACAATCAATATGAAGGTATAAAACTGGGGTAGATAAGTAAAATAATCAAACAACAGTTAACTTAAAGACATGACCTTGTTTGATAAATAGCGATTTGAGCTAAAATTAAAGGTTTGACTGATTAAATCTATTAATTTTGATGCTTGGTAAATAGTTTGTTAGAATAGCGGATTGAAGTAAAAACTCTAATTAAAAAAAATTACTAATATGAGATCAAATTTATGAGATTAGAATAGCGGATTAGGGTAAAAGATGCCCTTTTACCCTCAACAATTATAAAAAATATTCAAGTAACTTAAATTTAACATTTTTATTTTAATTCTCACCCTTACGTATTTATATTCACATTTGTCAACTAATATTTTTTATTTTTTTATTCTCATATTTTATTTGTATTTAAATTTAAATAAATTGTATTAAAAATAATTATATAAATAATAAATTAATATATATACTTTAAATACGGTTAGTAATGTTATATTAAAAAATTATATTTTATAATCTAATTAATATTAATAGATACTAAATATTGATAACTAATAAACTATTCAAATAAATATCAAATATAATCATGCTCTTATATGTCATTTTGCTTATTTAAACAATCAAACAATTATCAACTATCAGTTAATTTTAGCAAACACTTTCATACAACCAGCTAATACAATCCGCTAGTCAAATCAACTAATACAACTAGTTATCAGCTAATGCAATCTGCTAACTATCAGCTATCCGCTTATTGCTAAACAGAGCCTAAGTCTACCATAGAAAAGAAAAAAAACATTAACCTAAAGACGACTATTTTTTTATTCTCAATTTTCCTTTAAAAGTAATACATTGGTTTAAGGACTATAAAATTAAATTTAATTAGTTCATGTAATTATATTTGTCAAACGACTTGAAAGTGTAAATTTGTATAGGAGAAGAAGGAGAAAGAAAAAGATAAAGAAGAAAAAAAAAATTTTATGCCTCTAAATATACAATTTTTTTATGCTTCACATTAAAAAAATATTAAAAAAAATAAATTTTTAACTCTAACCTTAAATTTCACATTCTAAATTTTGGATGGAAATCACCTGCCCCAAAGTATGCTTCCATTTGTACCCCATTTTAAAATAGTGGGTTTAGAGTTTGGAGTTTAAGGTTGGGGCTTAGAGTTAGGGTGTAGGGAATTAGGAGTAGAGTGTATTTTTTAGGGTTTGGGGTTTAGGATATGAAAATTAGGGTTATGGGGCAAGATTTAATTTTATCTATTTTTTAGGCAGAGGCATAGAAAAAGACATGATTAGAGGGCAGAAGATTTTCTTCCCTAAATTTTACACCCTAAAAACTACACCATAGCCCTAATCTATTCTTTGGAAAATAAACAGACATGGAATTGCAACCAAAATATGCTCCCTCATTTGCTTTAATTGGGGGAGGGGGGCATGTCCAATATTAGGGGTGAGTTTAAGGTATAATTGTCTAACTTACGGCTAAAAACTATATAATTAAAATGTTAGAAAATATGAAACCTAAAATATTATCCATACAATCGAAATGTTATACTTTTGATAATATTTTAGGTTGATGGTATTCGAAACTTGTTATAAAACTAGAAACCAAGTTTCGGAACTTGTCAAAAAATCACCAACCTAAAATGTTATATTTTTTTATACCATTTCGGTTGTGTAATAACATTTAAGTTGCATGTTTTCTAATATTTCAGTTGTGCCGTTTTTTAGCCTTAAATTAAAACGTCGCACCCTACTCTAACAGCCGATATTTGCCCAACTCTCAAAAAATGATATGCCACCCAGGTTTTACCAAGGCCAGCTTACATATGCCAAAACACGCGCTTGGTAAATGGAGTATTGTGTTTACTTTTTCCTTGCCGTAGAAGGTTAGGTTGCTCCAAAACAAACTAATGCTTGAACAAATCATGCATTGGATGTTCATGTTTAAACTATTATAGATTTACATAAATTTTGACATTATGAAGCATTACTCAGTTCAGGGTTTTCCGTGGATGTAAGATTAAGACAAGTAAAGCCGTGCTACCTTGACTAACAATAAAAAAGATGCTGATCATCGTAAATAATTTGATCTCTAAAAGCAAAGGTGGTGTGGGTGTTTAAGTGCTGTTGTTTTGATTCTTTTCATTGTAGATATGCATCGTAATTGTTACTTAGGGAATAGTTGCTTATATGGGCAATGACAACGCCTGTAAAACGATTGGGATAGGTTCAATCCGATTGAAGAATCAAGATGAATCAACCAGAGTTTTGACTGATGTCCGATACGTGCCTAGTTTGAAGAAAAATCTCATCTCGTTGGGAGCTTTGGAATCCAAAGGCTCGGTTGTCACTATGAGAGATGGAATTTTGAAAGTCACATCAGGCGCACTCGTGATAATGAAGGGCATCAGGAAAAATAACTTGTATTACTACCAAGGTAGTACAGTTATTGGAGCGGTAGCAACAGCTTCCGGTGAAGACAAATTGGATTCTTCTCAGTTGTGGCACATGCGGTTGGGACACGCTGGTGAGAAATCCTTGCAAATTTTGGCAAAGCAAGGATTGTTGAAAGGTGCAAAGGCTTGCAAGTTAAATTTTTGTGAGCATTGTGTTCTGGGAAAGCAGAAGAGAGTGAAATTCGGCACCGCTATCCATAATACGAAAGGTATTTTGGATTATGTTCACTCAGATGTGTGGGGTCCTTCCAAAACAACGTCGCTGGGAGGAAAACACTATTTTGTAACTTTTGTTGATGACTTTTCCAGAAGAGTTTGGGTGTATACAATGAAGTCTAAAGATGAAGTGCTCAAAGTTTTCCTGAAGTGGAAAAATATGATCGAGAATCAGACTGGCAAGAAGATCAAACGGCTTAGGACGGACAATGGAGGGGAATATAGAAGTGATCCGCTCTTTGACGTTTGCCAGGAGCATGGTATTGTTCGACACTTCACTGTTAGACATACACCACAGTAGAATGGGGTGGCAGAGCGTATGAATCGAACACTACTTGAGAAAGTTCGATGTATGTTGTCCAATGCTGGGTTGGGCAAACCATTTTGGGCTGAGGCTGTGACATATGCTGGCCATCTCATCAATCGTCTACCGTCATCGGCGATTGGAGGAAAAACACCGTTGGAGGTATGGTCTGGAGTACCCGCTACAGATTATGATTCCTTACATGTATTTGGATCCACTGCGTATTATCATGTGAAGGAGTCAAAACTGTAGCGGGTACTCCAGACCATACCTCCAATGGTGTTTTTCCTCCAATCGCCGATGACGGTAGACGATTGATGAGATGGCCAGCATATGTCACAGCCTCAGCCCAAAATGGTTTGCCCAACCCAGCATTGGACAACATACATCGAACTTTCTCAAGTAGTGTTCGATTCATACGCTCTGCCACCCCATTCTGCTGTGGTGTATGTCTAACAGTGAAGTGTCGAACAATACCATGCTCCTGGAAAACGTCAAAGAGCGGATCACTTCTATATTAAAACTTGATCCTAGAGCAAAGAAGGCTATCTTCATGGGAATCACTCATGGAGTGAAGGGATTTCGACTTTGGTGCTTAGACACAAAGAAGATAATTTGTAGCAGAGATGTTACCTTTGATGAATCTGTCATGTTGAAGAAGGTAACAAATGGAGCTGTTCAGACAAGTAGTACTCCACAACAGGTGGAGTATACTCCAAACCAGGTGGAGTTTCAAGAGACGGTGATTAGTCCAGCAATTGATGTTACTGATTCTCCAACTCCAATGGAGGAATCAGAAGATGAAGAGGTTCAAACCCAAGAACCATTGGAGACACCAGAACCACTTGCAATTACAAGGCCAAGGAGAGAAATTCGTAGACCTGCTCGATTTACAGATACAGTGGCCTATGCCCTTCCAGTTGTTGATGATGATATCCCTGTCACTTATCAAGAAGCAATGCAAAGCTTAGAAAGTGACAAGTGGAAAAGTGTCATAGATGAAGAAATGCAATCTCTCCAGAAGAACAACACCTGGGATTTGGCATATTTACCAGAAGGTAAAAGGGCAATTGGATGCAAGTGGGTGTTTGCAAAGAAAGACGGATCTCCCAGCAAGAAAGATGTTCGCTGCAAGGCAAGGTTGGTAGCTAAAGGCTACGCTCAGAAGGAGGGAATCGACTACAACGAAGTATTTTCCCCTGTTGTGAAGCATTCCTCCATTAGAACATTGTTGGCCTTGGTAGCACAGTTGAATTTGGAGCTAGCTCAACTCGATGTAAAGACGGCTTTCTTGCACGGTGATTTGGAAGAGGAGATCTATATGACTCAGCCAGAAGGATATGTAGATGCTGGTGGTAAGAAATGGGTTTGTAAGCTGAACAAATCGCTATATGGATTGAAGCAATCTCCAAGGCAGTGGTACAAGCGATTTGATAGCTTTATGAGGAGGCAGAAGTACACAAGAAGCAAATATGACCATTGCGTGTATTTGCGAAAGCTACAAGATGGATCTTTCATTTATCTTCTCTTGTATGTTGATGATATGCTGATCGCTTCAAAGAGTCAACAAGAGATAGACAAATTGAAGGCTTAGTTGAATCGAGAGTTTGAGATGAAAGATCTAGGTGAGACCAAGAAGATTCTCGGCATGGAGATAAGTAGAGACAGACGGAGAGGCAAGCTTTGTTTGACTCAGAAGCAATATCTGAAAAAGGTATTACAATGTTTTGGCATGAATGAAAGCACAAAACATGTAAGTACCCCACTTGCTTCTCATTTGAAACTCAGTTCTCAATTATCTCCTAAAACTGATGAAGAGCGAGAATATATGGCAAAAGTTCCATATGCTAATGCAGTAGGGAGCTTGATGTATGCGATGGTGTGTACGAGGCCTGACATTTCACAAGCAGTTGGAGTTGTGAGCAGGTACATGCATGATCCTGGAAAAGGACATTGGCAAGCTGTGAAATGGATTCTACGGTATCTCCAACAAACCGTAGATGTTGGTTTAGTGTTTGAGCAAGATGAAACACTTGGTCAGTTTGTGGTTGGATATGTTGATTCCGACTATGCTGGTGATTTGGACAAACGTCGATCTACTACTGGGTATTTGTTTACTCTAGCAAAAGCCCCAGTTAGTTGGAGGTCTACTTTACAGTCAACGGTGGCTTTGTCAACTACAGAGGCAGAGTACATGGCAGTTGCAGAGGCTGTTAAGGAGGCGATTTGGCTTAACGGATTGTTGGAAGACTTGGGAGTTGTTCAAAGTCACATTAGTCTCTATTGTGACAGTCAGAGTGCTATTCATTTAGCGAAAAATCAAGTCTACCATTCAAGAACTAAGCACATCGACGTGAGGTATCACTTTGTGCGGGAGATCTTTGAAGAAGGAAAGATTCTGCTTCAGAAGATTGCGACAGCAGAAAATCCTGCAGATATGTTGACCAAGGTGGTAACATCAATCAAGTTCAATCATTGTTTGAACTTGATTAACATCTTGCAAGTTTGAGCACCTTCGGGTGTATGGCGCTCATGGGCGCATTTGGAGGCACTACAAAAGATAACGTTTGGGGAGAAGAAAATTTTGAAAAGCTTGGTGAAATTTCAAGCCAAGGTGGAGATTTGTTAAAACTGGCTGTGAAATGATGGCCACCGAAAGCCACCGAATATTAGGTGGAAAAATGGGTGGAAAAGTGGAATGGGATAATTAATTTTTGGTCCCTAAAAATTAGGCTATTTACAAGTTTAGTCCTTAAAGTTCAACTATAAATAGGCCTAGCATTTGTCATTTGAAATCATCCCAACATCCATCTCTCCCATTTGTTTCTCTTCTCTCATATTTGGGAATTCTTAGGAATTCCATTTGTTTGTACCATTTTGGTATTAGTGAAGTTATCATCCGGTGGTGGTGCCCGAGGAGTAGACGACATTTTTCGTCGAACCTCGTAAATTCGGTGTGTTCTCTCCATTATTTATTTCGGTTGATTATTATTGGGTTTTTCCATTAGGTTTCAATATTCAATAGTTGACGGGTTTGTCCGCTGTGCAAATTTCGGTAGTTTCGATCTCGACATTTCAGCTCAGATTTGAAGCTACGTTCGTGTGGGAAATAACCCGGTTTCCCCAACAGTGGGCTCCTTAGATCATGGATATCAGCTGAACTTTTCCGACGTACATCACTCGGTTTAACAGAGCTCTTTCTGCTCTTTTCACGGTGAGGCAGCCCTGAAAATATAGGAAATTCTGATGAACAAGGTACATAAGGCTTAGAATGTTGGGGGTCGAGAGGGCGATGGACACGGCGGACCATGGAACGATGGTCCAGGCTAGAGCAGATGGCTGTTGAAGCTTGAGACGCACAGAAGAAATCGATTCTCTTCATTTTTGGAGAAGATAACAAGTTGTAAGGCAGACTAAAACTAATAGAGTTGGCGAATTTAATCTTGTTTTAGAGTAGCTGGATTAGGGAGAGAGGGCATGGAAGGGGAAAAAAGCAGCAGTAAGGTCCCACTTGAAAGTGTTGTTTAATCATAGTGTGGAAAATTATGTGATTAAATTCTGGAGCTTCAAAGTTGGTGATTAACTTTAGACATTAGTTTAATGTATTCAACTATGTACGGCATGATTAGTATCATGGGAGGCTATAGATTCTGAAACTAGTTATTCAGAAGCATGGAATTTCATAATTCATGGGTATATTATCTAGGCGAAACTGCTGGTATTCAAAGAAAATTGGTGATTTCTGCTCCTTGATGTAATGGATAGTTAACCTCTTTTGCTATCTTGATCAAGCTGAATGAGTTGACATTGAAATGGCATTAGCAGAAGACTTTGGTCGACTTGTCTGTGATTGTATATTTCTATTTTTAGACTTGTCCTAAACTGTGTTTTGAATTTTCTGCATTAATCATGTTGGCAACATGAGTCCGTTAATTTTGAAAACAGAGAGGGATCCAATGAGGAAGTATGCCATTAAGGTGTAAGCCTGAAATGAGAGATACCCTTTTCTTAATAGATCCTAAATGAAGTATTGTTTAATTGTCATCCGTTTTACATTCATACTATGAACTACTGGCACTTGAGAAGAGTTTTGTTTGAGCAGTTTCTTTTATGACTAAAAGAAAAAAAATGACATAATTTAAGTATTTATTTTGACTAAAAATAGTTTAGGGACTTAAAGTGACAAAAATTATAGTTTAAGAACTTATTTTGACTAAAAAATAGTATAAGGGATAAAAAAAACATAAGACATAATTTAAAGGTTGATTTTTTTTAATTAAGCCCTTATTTAATTATATTAGTGGAGTTATTTTTCTTCGCAAATGATCATAATCTACTGTTACGTGTTTTAAACTATTTATCTAAATAAACTATACAGTGGTGAAAAAAACCAGTATCATTTATTAAATAACAACCCTTTAAATTTTGTTTGAGCTGATTTTTTTATAGAGTTAAATTGGTATATTTCATAAATTATTATTTGATAGGGGAAATTGTAACACTTATCATCTGGTTTAGTAAGAATAGAGCCAAGTGGCTAATGTTACATTGATCACTAAAGTGATATTAATTCGAACTAACCAAAAACGTGGATATTTTTAAAACTTTTCGTGCACGATGTAAAATGATGAGTGTAGACGCATAATCGAACCCTATGTCGTTTAATTAGTCAACACAAATAGTTTCACCCAATTCAGATAACTCTAACGTACCCAATTTAACCACTTTACAATTTATGGAGTAAATTATAAATACTGAATTTTAATGGTGAAAACAGCAATTGAGCCTACCAATACGTAACTCAATTATAGAAAAGCTTATATATCAAATATCAATCAAAACGGAGAATCGGAACTCATCTAATTGAAATATGGAAATTAAGGGACCAAAATGTAAAAAAAAACAGAACATAAAAAAGATCCCAACTAACTTAACTACGGCCAGCACTGGTACTTGAGGACCCGTACTGATACTCGGGAATTTTATAAATTTCAGTAGTCAAGTCTGTACCGGTATATGGGTGTTGTACCGGTACTCGAACAGAATGTATCGATACCCACTAAATAAAATTATAGATTCGAATATACGATTTCAATCTAAAACTCTTAAATCAACTTCAAACATCCTAAAAATGCTCCTATGGATGAATGAACATAATGATGATCATACGCTTGCATCACAAATTACAACAAACTATAATGGATTAATACAGAATCTAGTGGCATAGTCTTAAACATACATAATATGTCATACCATAATGCCTAAATAGCCGAATCATGTAGTTAGAATTTAAGACCTATAAAAACCATCTACACATGACATATTGAATAGAGTATACAAGAGCCTACAACCAAAATGTCAACAAAACCAACTTAGGCCATTCATCCAAACCACATGTCTATGCTTTATGGAAACAACAAAACATATAAAATTATCAAGCAACATCAACCATAACCATACATCAAGAAGTCTATACTTAGCACATACAAATCCCCAAAAAGTAATAGCTTACATTACCTTATTACAAGTTTTCAAAAATTAATCGCATACCCACTTCCTTAGAACACCACTTTACCTTGATCAACAACTCGAAATGGTCTAATCCTCCGCATTAATGAAAAAAAAACCCGAGTGTAAGCTTTTATTGTTTAGTGAGTGTATCACCATAAAACATTCAATAATGCATTAAACTAAAATAAAGTAAAAATATGCTTTTCAAAACTTGCTAATTTAATGTTTATACAAAGCTCATACCAAAACATAATTCCACATAACAAACTTAATCAAAATAAGTGACATATAACTATGAGTTCTTGTGACTTAATAATTATTATAAAAATAATCATATGCATGGATAAACTTATCAAAGTGTAGGCTTAGGTCCCCACCCCCATCAAATACAAATAAGTTCTATGATTGTTAGACTTACGAGTTCTTGGGATTTACCATTGACAAATGATTGTTAGACTAACGAGTCATTGGAATCCACAATCGCTAGGCTAAAGAGTCTTTGGGAACATATTGACGATCAATCGATTATACTAAAAAGTCCTTCAAACAAATTTTAAAACTTTTTATAAAGTAATCATCCTATGGCATGTCAACTATATCCAATCTTTGGTTCACATTGTCACAAGACAATATATCAATTTAAACATATTTACTTACTGTTTTCTTATACAAAATATAGAAGGATTTATCAAATGTCATTGCTCTCCAGCACCTATTCCAAAACATATCGAAAATGAATATTGGTACTCTGAAAGTACTTCCATGCTTAATAAAACATGGTATAACAAAACATATTGCATGAAAATAGTAAGTTATCATGCTTATTTCATCAAATCAAGATCAAATGTATTCATTCCTCTCGGAATAATTTAAAGCGAATAAAAGCGTAAATTAGAACGACTTACTTTCGAGTTCACCATAACTTGTTAGGCTTTTATTAAACTCCCCAAAATTTATTTCAAACCTAGCGATGTAACAACACTTAAGTTTGCTGTAACGCCCTAAAAATCACCGTAGTACGAATTATAGAAAACGACAACGATAACGTAAACATTTAACGATTTAATTAAGATAGAATTGAAATCATATGAACTAAGCCCTATTAAGTTACAAATGAATAAGAATTAAGGATATGTTTATATGAAAATTTATGAGATTTGAACTTGATAAATAAGTGACATATAAATACGTTACCTAGATTAATCTAAAGTTAATGTTAGATTAAAAGTAAAACAATGTTATATATATATATATATATATATATATATATATATATATGTGTGTGTGTGTGTGTAATGATAATATACCTATATACGTATATATTATATGTATGAAATAATGGCTGATAAATTAAACTTAAAATAGATTAAAATAGCCTAGTGGAGATACTTAGAGATTAATCAAACCAAGTGTCTTTCTCTAGACCACATTCGGTCACTAAAACAAAAAAGAAGAAACAAGTGTAAAGCAAGTCATTTTCTTCCTTCTTCAATCTTCTTCATTTCAACTGAAACTCTAGAGAGAAACTGAGAAATTAGTCAAGCCTGGTTGCTGGAAATTATCCATTCATACATGCATGAACACCTAGAACCAAGTAAGTTGAATTTGTGTTACCCGATTGTATATTGTTTTCCATATTGTTTTTTGTTGAATTTTGATTAAGAATGATTGCTGGAAAATGTTTAGAAATATGATATATTGTGTAAAGTTTTCTGGGTTCTTGAAATTATTGATGAATATCTGGAAATTAAAGCATGAAAACTAGTTTAGTTTGAATTTGCCCAGATTAGGGATTCATGCATTGCCCTGTTTTGAACTTGAATTTCGAATAGGTTATGGTTCGAATTAGGAAAACTTTTGTAAATAAAAATTGTAGAGCTGAATGAGTACTATAAGAAAATGGCTTCTTTAGTATGAAGACGACATAGGAAGTGACTAGAAATTGAATTGCAAAAAGACTGCTCAGAATTGAATGAATCTGGAAACTGCTTAGGTTAAATTGTAATTTTGAAAATGTTTAGGGGTTTAATTGATGCCAATAAATTCTGGAAAGTTTGCTAGAAATAGGGGAGGTATTGTAGGAATGAAAAAAATAAATGGTTTAGCTTGAATTATATATCAATTGATAGTTTAAATATCATTAGAACACATATAGGATCAAAATGGACTAGTTTGTAAGGATTGATAATTTTAGGATTTACATGCCCTGTTTTTGTGGTTGCTGGAACATCATTATTATGTTAATATATTTAGGTAAATGTGGTTAAAAGCTCAAGATTAATGGTGTAGTGAAACATAGGTTATAAATGCACTAAAGTCACAAATTAAGCATAGGCAGATTAGATTTCTGAAAATGCCCTATGTTCAAGTAATAAACTGTATTGATAGGAAAATGATAAAATTATGTGCCATACATGGTTGTAAAGGTGTGTTTATAAGCTTTCTAGAATGGTAAAGAACTCCTTATTTGGAGTTGTGAGTAAAAGGATATGGCTAGTTTAGTAAAGGTTACTCAAACTGCCAGTTTAGGGGGCATATTCACTTGTCTCGGTGATTATGCTTAAGTAAATGAATTTATATGTTTGAATTAATTACTAATGGATATTGTATATGATATTTTATGATTTAAGATCACATTGGTGAAGAATTTCAAGAAGATTCAAGGAGTGATCAAGCAAAGAGAAGGGGGAAAGGAAATAAGGAATCATCATCAAGGATAACAACTAAGCTTGGAAGTATTTGTGAGTGTAGCATTGCTTAAGTGTTAGGATTAATATCCTAACCTTTATGTTTTTGATCATTAGATAACATGAATGAAGCATGTAATGAATTTAATAATGATTGGTAAAATTTAAAATGATAAGGAAGAAGGATTAAAGGCAAGAATATTGACCTAAGTGTATATTGCTTGTTAGATAAGCATGCTTAGCATAAATATGATTAGTTGCTATGATGTGTTGGTTGATTGAGCTATGTGAAATGAGACTAAATGATAAGCTTTGCTACTGGTTTTTGATGATTATAAAATGAAAATGATCTCATGTGCTTGCTGGAATTTTATGTTACCATGATGCTTGATTGATTATACGTGTATGCCTATTGAAATGGTTAAATTCCTTTGAAATTATGAATGATTGGCAAGTGAATGCTCTTGTTAATAAAGAAAGATAAGTAAAGTCCTTGGTTTGATTAGTGACTATAGGTAGAAGGGCATGCCTTAGAGTCATTGAGCTCTTCTGATCTTTGTTACAGGATGGTGGTTAGTCACCTATAAACCTGATAAGGTGGTTAGTCAACTTGATAATTGAATGGTGGTAAGTCACCATTGATGTCTATGCATCCTCTGTTATAAGTTGAAATGAGAAATGGATACTTTGAGTATCTAATGTTACATGTTACATGAAGACTTGATTACCTATTTCATTAATCATCCAAGGCAAAAACATGATTAGATCAATGATATATGTTTAAATGAATAAGTTGGGTAATGGCCCTAATGAAATGGCTTGAACATGTGTACTTAATTGTGATCTAAGATGACTTATATTATGTTTTGAATTTGTGAAATGATGCTGCTCAAGATAACAATGTAATTATATATTGTTTGTTGTCCAACTTGATATGATTTGTATATGTTGTTTGCTGCCAAAATTGGTGTGATTTAAGTAATATGGTTGCTGCCCAATAAGTCATAGTGCATGTAAATGCTTGCTGCCCTATTGGTTAGTACATGAAACTAGCTAAGTTAACTTGGTTTTGATAGACTAGCTAGGTATTCTAATACGTGCTAAGCCTAGCTAAGTAACCTTAAAGATTGAATAAGAGTTTAAAAGATTGAAACTAGTAAAGTTTAGGGTTGCCTCACTAAGTACATTATGTGTACTTATCACTCTCTTTGTTTCCTTCTTCCAAAATAACAGGTCCGTTGATATCCGAAAGCCATCCGTTTTGTTCCGAGAGCTTCGCAAGCCAAGAACAAGTATGATATAATCTTACTTAGTCTCCTAATTGGTGGCATAGTCTAAGTTAGTTTGTCATGCATTATGGAACATGTAATTGATAAGTTTGGTTTGTATAAGACTAAGACATGCTATATTATGTAATGACTTGATGAATGCTTATGTAAAAATGGATTTGATGAGATGAATATTCTATGTTTAAAGTTAAGTAAGCTTAGTTTGAATTTGAACAATTTAAGGGGTTCATGTGTTTGTAGGATTTGAATGTTTGAGTTTTGAATTGATATTAAGCTTGAATATACTTATATGATATATATATATATATATATATAGGCATGATGAATTCGGATGAATTAGCATGAGTAAGTTGAGTTCTATGTTTGATTAGGAACTGTATATATGTTTGTTTTGTTTCTTGTTATAATTCAAATGGTAAGGTTGATAGCATCAATGTATGTATACATAATTAGGAAGTAAAATGATAGTTATGTTTATATATATATAGGTTGTATTTCGAATGGATCACATGTATATAAGATTACTAGTCAAATGTTTAAATGAGATTGGTTAGGTTGTTTATTAGTTCATATATGAGATATAAGCATGTAATTAGGTTCTATTTAAGTGTAGCTGAATGTATACAAACATATAATAGATTGATTGTTTGTTCTTGATTGTTTAAATGTATACATGATCGAGTTATGTAATAAGTCATGTTATATGTTAGTTAATAAGTTAGATCACATGTTAAGAAAAATTTAAAATGGCCCACTTTAGTCTAAATGATCTGGTGTATATGTTTGTTTGATTCACATGTCGAAAGGTTCTAAGTAATGAATTGGATTGATTACTTTAGTTTGCTAAGCATGTTTGTATGTTCAATTCTTATTTTTTTATAAGTTGTATATTTAATTGACTATTATGGTTTGCCAAGCATGTGTATTTTGTTATCTGTTTCTTGTTGTTCGAATGTGACATCTCTCGTTCTTAACCGGGTGAGGGGTGTTACATTTGCAGCCATCCACACGCTTTCGCCTCGATGCTGAAAGCTTCGCCAAAATCACTAATATCATCAAACGTGAGTTAAACTTTTCTCTTCGGTTCTGAAACTTCTACAACTCAACAATAATATAATTCCACATCAAAATATGTTGCAAAACTCCCAGAAACTTCAATCCAACACAAACATCCACCCAAACGCCCACAATATATCTAAAATTCAACCAAAATCAATGATCTATCACTTCCAAACTTCAACCCAATCTTTCTAGCTTCAATTCTAATCCAATCAAACTCTAAAAAAATCATGAATCAACATTCCAAAACAATAGCTATAACAACCCAGATTTCAGAATTTGTGGGTCGATTAAACCCGAACCGTGGACTATGAGTTTTGGGCCAAGAGTTTGGGCCTTTGAGGGTCTAAGTGGACTTATAGGTGGTTGTTGGGCTTGAGTTTTAGTTTGAGATGAGTTAAGGGGGGATGATGGGAGGGTAATGTAATTTTCTCTTTTTGAAGAGGGAAGAGAGGGTGACTCTTTAATTTATCCGCAAAAAAGTAAGAGAATGAGCTCACCCTTATCCCCTTGTCTTCATTCATTCATTCATTCATTCATTCATCCTCATCTCCTAACTCCCACCTAAAAAGGTTGAGTCTTTGTGTTTTGAAGTGTAACTCTCGGATTTCTAACTACGAGGGTTGTTATCATTGTCAACGAGGTAAGTTTCATCAAGTTTGGTGGTGGATGAGAAAATGGGTTTAGTGGGGGGGGGGGGGGAGGGTGAGGAAGATGGTTAGAGGGGGGGTCTGTAACACCCTGAAATCCGGTCTAGTCGAAATTAAATTTCGATGATAGGAAATCCTATATTGATGAAGCTTAAATATTGTATCAATTAGTTAATTATTGATATCGAACCCTAATTGAGCTAAAAAGATCATCATCGGACTTTATTGAATGATATTGAATCTATATAGTGACTAAATTAAAGAAAGTACGAGTGGGAAGTCAAAACTATAGTTGAATGAGAAATGTGGGACTAACCTTGCGATTAGCCCCTTTTCCTTTATATTTTTCCATGTGGAGTCACTGGGAGAGCTTTCTTCAATTGACGGAAAGCTACCTTAATTAAAGACTAAAGAAATAACAAAAGTGGCTTACCCGATTTCAAGAGAAAGCTAACTCCTCTCTATCCTTATCATCTTCATCACCTACCTCCAAGCATACACCTCCATTGGAGGAATTTCAAGCTTTGCAATTTCTTCGTTTTATCAATATTGAATCGTTGCTATCGATCGGGTAAGCTATAATCCTCAATCGATTATTGAATTCTATGGATTAAACATGATTAATTTTAAGCTAGGGTTTTGACTATCCATGGACATCTCATCGTTGTCATCTCTACTGAGACCGATTACCGATTTTGATATTGTTATATTGATTTTGATATCGAAATATCGATCCTAATAGCTTTCTATTGATTTCCTAGCTCAAGACATTAATAAAGAGCATCTATCGTCTCCATCGAAAGCTAGGAACAAGAGGATTGTCATCCGAGAGCCTTGAAAGCTTCGAAGAGTCAAGGTGAGTGTAGTCGGAGTCTCGGGTTTAGGCGAAAGGCCTTCTCGGATCATTATTTGATATTTTAGATTGCGTCACTAACATTGTTGTTGAAGAAATTGCATTGGATGGTTAATCAGACACTTTGGTAAGTGTCGGTAAGTTGTTATTGAGCATTGGACATAGTCATTGTTATTGTCATGGTGCATTGTCATTGATATAGTCATTGTCATTGAATTATTGTATCGAGATCATTGGAAATTGTTATTGAAATTGAATTATGAAATATCGATGATGAGATACATATATTTGTCATTGGTAATATTGATGGAAATTGCATTCATGGCTCATAAAGGTAAGAACATAGTAAATGTATTCATATAGTCATGAAAATTGGCATACTAGTATTTTATACCATTAAAATATTGTGTGTAAAGTTTCGTTGCATTTGGACATCGTTCGATAGGTTAAATCGAATAAAAACTAGCAAAAATCTATCATTATAGGTCAGGCCGTATTGGAACGGGTGATGGCGTTTCGATACGGGTGTTGTCACTAAATTTTCACCTCGGTTTTAAATAATCCGAAAAATAATAAAAATTTTCTTTTCCCTTTAAATAATAAAAGGCCTACCCTTTTTAAATTAAATTAAAAAAAAACAACAAAAATCCATCTTTCAAAACACATTCTTAAAGCCCATTAAAAAAACCCCATTTTAAAAGCCCACTTTTAAGTAAAGAGAACAAAGCCCATTTTTTTGAAGTCCATTTTTAAAGTATAAAAAGAGAAAAAAAGAAAAAAAGGAAAAAATATAATTATGGTATAATAATTATAAAAAAGAAATAAAGTGAGGTAATAATAATGAAAAATGTGAAAAAAACAGCAAAAAAGATGCCAAAAATCAGCAAAAAAGGGAAATAGAAGAAAGAAAATAAAAAAATAAAAAAAGGCAAGCAGCGCGCGCCAGCTCGTGGGCTACACGGGCGCGGGCTGGTTCTCTAAATCAAGCCCCAGCCGCACGATCACGGTTGCCGGTCGGCGCCTACAGGCCATGGCCGTCGCCGCCGTTGGTATCGACCGGTCCACCTCGCCGCCACCGTCCCAATGCCACCAACCCCGCTCGCCGCCGCCGCCTGTGATCGCTAGAATATGCAAAAAACCGAGAAAGGTGGTCAAACCCTAGTTTCGAATCAAGGGGAAAATTCAGCTCGAATATTCAACCAAATAGGATGAGGATAGAGGGCTTTTGCCGAGAATCAAGATATTGGTCGGATTTAGGCTTCAATTTGGGGATTAAATCCCGATTTGGCTTGAATTTGAAGCTCAATTTTTAGTATAAATACCCCCCTTTTACTTGTTCAACACACACAATTGAGAGAAAAATTACTTGAAAAGGTTTAAGAAAAATCCGAAAAATTCTCTGAAATTTTCAAGAGTTGGCTGGAATTTTTTGGAGAAAAATTTCGAGTTTGGAGCAATTTTTCGGAGGTGGTTTTGAGCATTTCGAGAAGCTTGAATTCGAGTTCATCGTTCGTTGTTTTCTCGATAAAATTTCTATCTTTTCTTTGTTTATTTTTATATTGATTTTATGTTTGTTCTTGGTTGAATTCTTGGTGTTTTTGTTTGTGTTGTTTGTGAATTTTTAGGTTGCTCTCTCGAAGTCGGAAAATCGTTTGCGATTCCGGTAACTTTTTTTGTTTAAAATTCCGTTTTAATTTTAGTTTGATCTTAAGAAATTTTTGCATGCTTAAAAAATGTTGTTAGAGGTATTTTGATCTTTAGGAATGAATAAATTAATTTAAAAGGTGTTTAGATTTTAAATGCATGAATAAATTAAATAAATGTGGTTAAATTGAAAAACTTGAAATTAGGGATTTAATTAGAAGAAATAATAATGTGAAGTGTGAAATAATAAAATGGCTTGATTTTGAAAAATAATTTTTTTATGATTTAGTTTTAATAAATGGGCGAAATGAATTTAAATAAAAAAATAATAAAGATGTTTTTTTTAAAATAAATTTCTTTTTCAAAAAAAAAAAGAAAATAAAAAGGTTTTTTTTTAAAAGTTTAGGGTCTAGGATATAAATAAATTTTTGAAAAAAGGAAAAAAAACTTAAAAAGAAGTTTCTTTAGTAAAAGTAAACTTTATTTTAAAAATAAGTTGTTTTAAAAGAAAAAAACTTAAAAAAAAAACGAAAAATGAGTTAAAAAATCTTTTTGAAAAGAATAAAACATGATAAGGTAAAAAATACAAAAAAACACAAAAAGGTAAAAAAACGTAAAAATGATTTTTTGGCTTAGAAAATAAAAGAAGTAAAAGAAATAAATGCTTTTAAAAGGAATAATAAAAAAGGGTAAAATTCAAAAGAATAAAAGTTTGCTTGCTTGTTTTAAAAATAGATGAAAACTTAGGATTAGGGACTAAAGCTTAGATAGAGACTTGTTTTGTTGAAAAATGTTCTTCACAAAAAAATAAAATACACTTAAGCAAACTTAAACTCTTAATTAGGAATAAAAGACTTAGACGTTTTTTAGGGCTTATAAATAATCGAACCTAAAATTAAATAAAAATGCTTAACACACCTAAATCTCTTTGTTGTTTGAAAAGCGAAAACCTAATCAATGCGGTGTCTTATCAAACGAGAATGACGGGCTAGCGCCAGAAATGTTGGCGGTGATTAAAGTTCATCTCCTGGGCGATAAGGCCGTTAAAATAGACTAATATTCATTAAACAGACAAGTAAAGTCGAACCTTTTTGAACTTGCAAATTCCAGTTTTGAAAACGATTTTAAAACCAATAAGGTACCAATTTTGGGCGTCGTGGGAGTGCTAACCCTTCCCCACGTGTAACCGACCCCCGAACCTATTTTTTGATTTTCGTAGACCAAAACCGTTGTTTTATTAAAATTAGAAAATGCTGTATTAAAATAACCCTATTTTTTAAAAGTGATATAATCACACATTTTTTTCAAAAAAAAAGATTGGTGGCGACTTCGTTTATTTTTAAAAGTTTTTTCCAAAAATGTCGAAGCCTCCTCCTCCAAAAAGGCGATTGTGATAGCTTGGCGACTCCGCTGGGGAAGTGTTTTTGTTTTTTTAAAAAATAAAAAACAAAAGAGGGTCAGGCCACAAATCAGTTTTAAATGGTTTTCAAAAAAGGGTTAATTTTTTTTTGAATTTGCAAGTTCATCACAGGTTCTATTTATTTGTCAGTTTAAATGAATATAATTCTATTTTACGCATTTAAGACTGAATTCCAAGCTCTATTCTCGAGCTTTGTCCCCTTCGTTTTAAGTGGGGGGAACACGTTTTGCTCATGTAAGAATACTGATTCTTCGTCTGACCATAGCAAGTACCTTCGGGACTCAATCCCTTTGCCTTCGTAAGAATATTGATTCTTCGAGAAGGCTTCGGTGGTGAGTCCTCCTGAGTTGAACTCGATTCGTTTGTAGCCTATAATGGGTGAGAACCGAGGGCCTTGCTACTCTTAGTGGAGGACAACAAGGATAGCTCGGGTACCATTTTAGAACCAAACCAAGTTTGAGAATTTAGAGCCTACCCCTAATAGAGCCATGCGAAAAGCCTAGGATGTTAAGTCGCATGAATAATCCGTGGAGACATGTCCTAAAATGTTGGAATGTTGGCCCAAAATTATCGTGCATTTAAATTATTTTTGACTGTTTAATTTGTTTCATTCGTTTTTCCTTGCTTTATTAATCTTTGTTTATTATCTTGTTTATTTTGCATACGCATCATTTCATATTAGAAGGGGTTGATTCTGGAAAGTTGTTCAGTTATGAATGAAAAGCTCTTAAAAAGGAGGAGAACCAAGCACGTGACAATATTGGCGACCGATGCTGCAACCTTTCGTCAGTATATCAAGCCTGTTGGAGAAGTTGGTCCAAGACTCATGTGGTTAGTTGAAGAAATCAAGGAGTTAGGCGTTCAAGCAGAAAAATATTAGAAATTCCAAAAGATGTAATAAAACTTTCGTATTTAATAAATAGTTTCCTTTCATGAGCAGATTTTCAATGGAATTGAGGCCCTTCGACTACATTCATGCATTTGCATTATCTTGTTTGCTTTGTTGTTTGCTTTTTGTGAATTCATCTGTGCATACATTGATTCATTCATAAACTAACTTAATAATAAAAACGACAAAATATCCAAAATTGCTAAGACAACCCATAAATACGGTACACGAGCCCAAACCCGAGCCATGAACTCTGAGGAAAGGTTGGAAAATTTGGAGGCAAACCAAAAGAACATCCAAGATAAGCTAGAGAAAATGGAGGTTTACATGAAGCAGCACGTTGAGGCAGTTCACCAAAAGACGGTTAGTTCGATAGCTGCATTGCTTTGATTCAAAGACCCAGATACGGTTGAAGAAGGGGGTAAATACTTCTGCCATTCCACGATTCCCAGGGATGAACTTTAGGATGGAGGCTGCTGCCAAGGCCAAAACACCGATCCATGTAGCTGAATCTTCAAATCATGTTCCAAATGTGGAGGCCAATAATTACGAGGTGCCTGACCTCGATGAAGTCGCTGATAAGGCTCAAACTGAGAAGAAGTTGGAAGAGAAGTATGAAAACCTAGAAGTAATGATCAAGTTCTTCCAATATGGAGCTACTTATGGTGGAATGGATGCCAAGGATCTGATCTTGGTAACTGATTTAGTTGCACCACCAAAATTCAAGATCCCAGACTTTTAAAAATACAATGGGACCACATGCCCATCAGCACACCTAACTATGTACTGCAGAAAGATGTCAATGTACCTCGACAATGAGAAGTTGCTCATTTATTGCTTTCAAGATAGCCTAGTAGGATCCGTTGCACGTTGGTATTCGCAGTTAAGTCGAGTAAACATCAAGTCATAGAGAGACATGTCTAGAGCCTTCAGTGAACAATACAAACATGTTTTCAGACATGGTTCTAACCCATCTGGTCTTGCAAGGGATGGAGTAAAAGCACCACGTGAGCTTCCGCCAATACGCTCAAAGGTGAAGGGATGTAGTGGCACAAGTGCAGCCACCTTTGCTAGAAAACGAGATCACCCCGATGTTTGTAAAAACACTAAAGGGTCTCTTTTATTATCGCATGCTCAATCATGCTACGAAGAACTTTGCAGATATGTTAATGAATGGCGAACTCATCCTGGCAGCCATGAAGAGCGAAAGGTTGACAGTGGGGAAACGAAGAAGACATATAGGAAGAAGGACAACAATGAAGTCAATGCAATGAATGTCTACAACCCCAACTACTCAACATGCGTGGTATTTAACAAGCCCAATACCTTCAACAAGCCCAACACCACAGCTCTGACAGTCGTAAATACCCCAAAAGGAGAACGAAGATATCAAGGAAATTCGAGGCCCTACTTTCAGCCTATCCCAATGACTTATGCAGAGTTGTTTGCCGAGTTGGTCAAGTCGCAGATGGTGTTACCAAGACATGTTCCTCCGTTCTCACCTCCCTATCCATCGTGGCATGATGAGAAGGTCCAATGCGAATATCATGCACGAGTAAGGGGGCATACCATTGAAAATTGCACTACATTTAAAAGGGTGGTAGATGATTTAAGAAAATCGGGCATGTTGTCATTCAAAACTTCAGAAGAAAAGGGAAATTCGTTGCCAAACTAACAAAAGAATGGAGTAAATGCCATCATAAAGGAATATTCTCACACCAATAAGAAAAAAGTTTCCGAGGCCAAGGCATCCATGAAATGGGTATGGACCCAGATAGTCAAAGCCGGGGTGATAGAGGGAAGAGTTGATGAAGCAACAATTAAAGGATTGTATTGTGAATACCACCAGCATGAGGGGCATGAAATTGAAGATTGCCTAGAGTTCAAGCAGTTAGTATAAGCAAAGATTGAATGCAAAGAGTTAGAATTTTATGTGCAAAAAGAACAAAGAATGGTAGTCTGCGCATCAGAGGAATCGTCCTCTAAAAGGATCTACACAGGAATGAAGCCTTTGGTGATCAAGACCATGGTAGGGGTCAGTGAGCCAGCTAGGGGTGTGGCTCCACGATTGATTGTGAAAGCACCGGCCCCATTTCCCTATAAGGACAGTAAACAAGTCCCTTGGAACTATTCTTGCACAATAACGGATCCAAGAAGGTCGACAATTGAAGAGGAAAGAAAAGAAGAACTCGTTAACGAGGTAAGCCATTTTACCAGAAGTGGAAGACTTTATTCGGCTCTAGAAATTGAAGATAGAGATGCAGCACAGAGAAAATCCGCTAGTCAGCAGGATAAGGAAGGGGAAAAAGACTTTTTCCAAGAGAAAACACCAGTGATTCATGAACAAGTGAAAGAATTAGAGGCTCAAGAGTTTCTGAAAATACTCAAGCACAATGAATATAGTGTGGTGGAGTAGTTACACAAACTTCCAGGCCGGATTTCAATGCTATCGTTACTACTGAGCTCCAAGGGTCATCGAGATGCATTGTTGAAAGTTTTAAATAAGACATTTGTGTCGAAGAAGATCACGACTGACAAGATGGACATGTCAGTCAATAATATTGCAACTAATAACTTTATATCATTCAGTGACGAAGAAATACCCGTAGAGGGGAGAAGATCATGCAAACCTCTTCACATTTCTACAAGATGCAAAGGATATATGTTACCAGGAGTTCTCATTGACAAAAGATCAGCTCTGAATGTACTCCCTTTGGCAACGTTGAAAAGGTTGCCTATTGATATCTCCCACATGAGAGCTTATCAAAATACAGTACGGGCCTTTGACGGGACCTAAAGGGATGTGTTGGAAAGATTGAAGTTCCCATACAGGTTGGGCCATCAACATTTGAGGTAGATTTCGTGGTTATGGATATAAACCCTAGTTATAACTGTTTGCTCGGGCGCCCATGGATTCACACAACATGTGCAGTGCCCTTTACTCTTCATCAGAAATTGAAGTTTGTTATTGATGGACAATTAATCACAGTTGGTGCGGAAGAAGAAATCATTACGTCGGTGATCACTGATAGACCTTACATTCAAGTTGATGAAGGGGCACTTGAGTGTTATTTCAGAACGTTGGAGTTAGTCAATGCAACCTTCGTCACTGAAGGAAGTAAAGTGCGAGAACCAGAGCTGTCAAGTTGCACGAAGATGCAAGTAAATCAAACACTTGGAAAAGGAGCCAAGATTGGATTGGGATTTGGAAGAAACCATCAAGGAAGGCTTTATCCAGTGGAAATCCCAATAAAGAAAGATCGATTCGGTTTGAGCTTCAAGCCCACAAAATTGCAAAGAAAAGCAGAATTCAAAAAGCAACAAGAGAGAAGGAAGTCGAGGTTGAGCGGTGAAGAAGTTGAGTGGGAGCTAATGACGTACCCACCCCTAAGTGTCACTTTCAAGGCTGGAGGGCTCTTAGACCCTAATGCCCGCTTCGATGAGGAGGAGAAAGGAAAAAAATGAATTATATGATGTTTTTTGAGAATTTAAGCATTAACGCCATCACAAACAAGGAGGAAGAAGAAAACAAATTTCTGTCCAAAATTTGCTCCTGCACTGAATTGAAGAACTGGACCGCGGAAGTAGTCCCTGAAGTTTTTAAGACTGCCTCAGAGTAATTCTCAAAACCAACTCTTTTACCCTTAGACCCTGGGTAGTTAGAGATCTTATGTAAAAGGGTCTATTGTCAAAACCATGATTCGAATTGCAATAAAAGATGCACTTTTTTTCAATTCATCTTATGGCAAACTTTCTTTCACCGACAAAAACCAAAAGATCGTAAAAACCCAAAAGGCAAAAACAAACCCTTAAAACATAACAAATCATATCATATCATTTTTTTCTTTCTTTCTTGGTATATATATATTTTGTCTCATTTTATTTGCTGATATCAATGGTCCAAATGACTCCAAAACAGATTTTTAGGTTAATTTTGAATTACCGCTATGTTTAGAGGAAGTTGAGAGTACTAGTGATGAAGAAGGGTATGACTTGTCAGATGATTTGCTTAGAATGGTAGAAGGAGAAGAAAAGCAAATTCTGCCCCACAAAAAAGAACTGGAGGTTTTGAATATTGGGACTGAAGAAGAAAAGCGTGAAGTAAAGATTGGTACCACCATATCAGTTAAGACACGACAACATTTGATTGAGCTTCTACAAGAGTATAAAGACATCTTCGCCTGGTCATACCAAGATATGCCTGGTCTCGACATAGATATTTCCATGCATAGGCTTCCTATAAGAGAAGGATGGGAGCCAATGAAGCAAAAGCTTAGAAGAATGAGGGCTGACACACTCTTGAAAATCAGAGATGAGGTCAAGAAGCAATACAATGCAGGTTTCCTCGAAGTAGCTAAATATCCAAAATGGGTGGCAAACATCGTCCCAGTGACTAAGAAGGATGGAAAAGTAAGAATGTGCATCGACTACAAGGATCATAATAAAGCAAGCCCCAAAGACAATTTTCTGCATCCACATATTGACACATTGGTCGACAATACAACTGGCCATTCCCTTTTCTCGTTCATCGACGGATTTTAGGGTTACAATCAAATAAAGATGTGCCTAGAAGACATGGAAAAGACTACTTTCATAATGCTTTGGAGAACCTTCTACTATAAGGTAATGCCCTTCGGATTGAAGAACGCATGGGAAACGTATCAGAGAGCTATCACTCTTTTTCATGACATGATGCACATGGAAATAGAAGTTTATATGGATGATATGATTGCCAAGTCCAGAACTGAAGAAGAGCATCTAGCAAATTTGAGTAAGATTTTTCAAAGATTGAGAAAGTTTCAGTTAAAGCTTAATCCTGCCAAGTGCACATTTGGGGTTACTTCTGGGAAGCTGTTAGGCTTTGTAGTAAGTAGAAGAGGAATCGAAATTGACCCAGACAAGATAAAGACCATACAAGAGCTTCCACCTCCTCAAACACAGAAGAAAGTTTGAGGATTCTTGGGAAGGTTGAATTACATAGCTCATTTCATCTCCCAACTTACGAATAAGTGTGACCCAATATTCAGGTTGCTTAGAAAGAACAACCCAATGACTTGGAATGAAGAATGCCAAGCAGCTTTAGAAAAGATCAAGAAGCAGCTAACTAATCCTCCAGTGTTAATGCCACCCGTTTCAGGGAAACCATTAATACTCTATATGACGGTGTTTGAAAATTCAATGGGCTGTGTATTAGGGCAACACGATGAAACTGGAAGGAAGGAAAGGGCGATATATTATGTGAGCAAGAAGTTTACTGAATGTGAAGCAAGATATACGCCAATTGAAAAGGTATGTTGTGCTTTGGTGTGGGTCACCAAAAGGCTTAGGCAATATTTGTTGTATCACACCACATGGTTGATCTCACAGTTAGATCCATTGAAGTTTATGATGGAAACTCCAACCTTATTAGGAAGAATAGCGCGGTGGCAAATGTTGCTTTCAGAATACGACATCTAGTATGTGAATCAGAAAGTAGTAAAAGGAAGTGTCATAGCAGATTTTCTTGCTAGTCGTGCACAAGAAGATTATGAGGCCTTAGATTTCAGTTTCCCCGACGAAGACTTGATTTGTATGATGGAAGATTAAGAATCACCAGCAGACTCCTGGGTCATGAATTTTGATGGTGCTGTAAATGCTTTAGGGCGAGGTATTGGAGCAGTTTTGGTTTTGCCAGAAGGAGATCATTATCCTTTTACATGTCGTTTGAAATTCTTCTGCACCAATAATATGGCAGAATACGAGGCATGCATATTAGGCTTAATGGAAGCCATCGACAGAAAAATCCGAAGGTTGAGAGTCTATGAGGATTCAACTTTGATCATCTACCAAACACGTGGCGAGTGGGAAACAAAAGATGCAAAATTGATAGAGTATCACAATTTGGTCCTTGAGTTAATTAAAGAATTCGAGGTGATTACTTTTAAGCATCTCCCGAGAGAAGATAACCAGATGGCTGACACGTTAGCTACTTTGGCTGCCACATTTAAAACAAGTGAGGGTTCAGAGATGATACCCATTAAGTTACAAATGATGGAGTCCCCAGCATATTGTTATAGTGTAGAAGAAGTAGAAGATGGTTTACCGTGGTTCCATGACATCTTACAGTACTTAAAGCTGCAACAATACCCAGCATAGGCTTCGGAAAATGAAAAGAAAATGATTAGGAAAATGGCATCAGGATACATCCTTGATGGGGAGATCCTCTACAAATGAAGTCGAGACCAGGTACTACTAAGATGCGTGGATGCAAAAGAAGCGCAATTGATTTTGGAAAAAGTCCACGAGGGAATTTATGGAACTCACTCTAGTGGTTTCACTATGGCAAGATGAATTACGCGTTTTGGATATTATTGGTCGACAATGGAAGGGGATTGTATAAATTATTCTCGTAAATGCCACAAGTGCCATGTTTATGCTAACAAGGTCCATGCACCTCCTCAGTCTCTTCATGTCATGTCGTCTCCATGGCCGTTCTCTATGTGGGTCATAGATGTTATTGTGAAAATTCACCCGAAAGTGTCAAATGGTCATCGCTTTATCTTGGTAGCTATTGATTACTTCACAAAGTAGGTGGAAGCGGCCTCATATGCAAATGTAACTAGGTTTGTTGTTTGCAATTTCTTGAAAAAGGAAATCATTTGTCGATATGGTCTACGAGAAAGCATAATTACTGATAATGCCTCTAATTTGAACAACCGAATGATTGTTGGGGTCTGTGAGCAGTTCAACATCAAGCATCATAATTCAGTAGTATACCACCCAAATATGAATGGAGCGATAGAAGCAGCCAATAAGAATATTAAGAAGATAGTTGCAAAGATGACTGATATATATAAAGATTGGCATGAAAAGTTGCCATTTGCTCTGTTTGCATATCGAACAGTGGTACGAACATCCACTGGGTCAACTCCGTTCTCATTAGTATATGGAGTTGAAGCCGTGCTACCAGTCAAGGTGGAGATACCATTGTTGCGTGTCTTGATGGAAGCCAAGTTATATGAAGCAGAATGGGTATAGGCAAGGTATGACCAGTTAAACTTAATTGAGGAAAAGAGGCTGAAAGCTGTATGTCATGGTCAAATGTACCAAAGAAGGATGATTAGGACTTATGAAAAGAAGGTTCGTCCTAGAGAATTCCAAGAAGGTGATATGGTCTTGAAGAAGAAATTGCCAATTCAAAGTGATCCCCGAGGAAAATGGGCGCCTAATTGGGAAGGACCGTACATCATGACAAAGGTTATTTCAGGTGGAGCATTGATTTTAGCTGAGATGGATGGAAATAAGTTTCAAAACCCGGTAAATTCTAATACTGTCAAGAAGTACTATGCCTGGAGAGAAAAAAAAGAAAAAAAGAGAAAGAAAAAAAAGAAAAAGGAAGAAAAAAGAATAAAAAAGAAAAGAAAAAAAAGAAAAGGAGTGTTTAAAATGAAAACCCGCAAAGGGCGTTTTGAAACCAAAGGAGGGTCTGAGTTGAAAACTCGTAAAGGGCGACTCAGATAATATAATAGATTATGGGGCTTCACAGACCATGCACTGTACTCAAGGTTTCTTCGACACTGGCAGCATTCAAGTTCACTTCTGGCGTTTGAAAGGAGGAGTTTGGACTATTGATATTTGAATACTTGTTTTTCTAAACCTTTTTTGTGTTTGCCACAATGTTAATAAATTTGTTTCTTGAATTTATCCTTCTTTTTGTTTCCTTCCCTATCTTTGTTAGCATCTTGCTTTGAAATAAGGATCAATGGATTTGACAATCATTTATATATGCAAAAGATTTTTTAGCATTACTTTGAGAATGTTTTGAAAAGTTCAGGGACTATGAAGTGTTCCATAATTATTATTTGGGGCATATGGCGTTAAAATGCTTAATGAAGAAAAAGTAAAGCCTTGTTGCAAAATTCTTTGAAAGAAAGAAAAGCCATATGAGCATCTTGGCGCTTAAACAAAGTTTCTTAAACCACCAGCCTTCCTTACATAATGATAAGAGCAACCTTATAAGGACGAAACTTGACTTAGGAAGTTTATCCTTGAATATGAAAATGTTGACTATGAAGACAGATGAGGATTCAATGTTTCCAATGAAGTGAGAATAGGATGTAAAAAATAGAACCAGTCAACAGAAGATCAGAAAATGTAGAAAAAGTTAGAATTGTTCATAACTCATGAGTGGTTTCCAAAGCAAAAGAGATGGCTTTATTTCAGAGAAGGGTGAATTCAAGGCCGAAAAGCCAAGAAGGGTCAAAAGAAGAGAGAAGCAAATTGTTTTACCTACGCAAGTTTAGGAGAGAGTTCATGTTAATCGGGTTGGACTTGATAACCAGAATTTCATTAAAATTAAGAAAAATGGTCAAAGCAAAAGGAGTTCTAAAAGGAAAAACTGTCATGCATTCATATTCTAGACATCCATAGGGGCATGCATATCATAATTGTATTGCATGTTATATTTTGTTTCTTTCAGGTACAAGGAAGACATGTTCAAATGAGAGTTTGATGATTCGTCCAAGCATAAGGAGGATGAAATTTTTAGAAGGTTCGCTTATCCGTTCAAGCGTAAGGAGAACGAAGTTCGCTTATTCATCCAAGCATAAGGAGGATGAAATTTATTCAGAAGATTCGTTTATCCGTTCAGGTGTAAGGAAAATGGAGTTCGCTTATTCATCCAAGCATAAGGAGGATGGGAGTTTTTTAGAAGATTCACCTATTCGTTCAGAAGAAAAGAGAATGTTTACTTATACATCCAAGCACGAGGAGGATGAAATCTTTTGATGTTTGCTTATTCATCCAAGCATAAGGAGGATGAAATCTTTTGAAGTCTTTTTACTTATTCATCCGTGTATAAGGAGGATGAAACCTTTTGAGGTTTTGCTTATTCATCCAAGCATAAGTAGGATGAAGTTGTTTGAAAGTCTGTTTGCTTATTCATCCAAGCATAAGGAGGATGGAGTTTTCAGAAGAATTTGCCTGTTTGAGTATCTGGGAGAATAGAACCCAACTCAACAATTTGGGCACTTGGGAGAATAGAACCCAACTCAGCTATTCGAGCGTAAGGAGAATAGAATCAGCCTATCTGTTTGAGCATAGAATCCAACTCAGCTATTCAAGCATTTGGGAGAATAGAACCCAGCTCAGCTATCCGAGCATAAGGAGAATAGAACCAGCCTATCCGTTCGGGCATTTGGAGAATGGAATTCGCTCATCTATTCGAGCATCTGGAGAATAGAACAAGCCTATCCGTTCGGGCATTTGGAGAATGAAGCCTATTTGGAAAGTTGGTGAAAATTAGTTTCTTTTTGGTTTTTGCTTTATTTCTATTGCACAGAGATAAGCAAAGAGGGGCAGCTGTTGTCACTAAATTTTCACCTCGGTTTTAAATAATCTGAAAAAATAAAAAATCCCTCTTCTCTTTAAATAATAAAAGGCTCACCCTTTTTAAATTAAATTACAAAAAATAAAAACCCATCTTTCAAAACCCATTCTTAAAGCCCTTTTCAAAAAAGCTCATTTTAAAAGCCCACTTTTAAATAAAGAGAACAAAGCCCATTTTTAAAGTATAAAAAGAGAAAAAAAGATATAATTATGGTATAATAATTATAAAAAATAAAATAAAGTGAGGTAATAATAATGAAAAATGTGAAAAAAAAACAACAAAAAAGAGGACAGAAATTAGCAAAAAATGGGAAAAAGAAGAAAGAAAATAATAATAATAATAATAATAATAATAATAATAATAATAATAATAATAAAAAAGCGGAACCAGCGCGCGCCACGTGCCAGCGCGTGGGCTGGTTCCCCAAATCAAACCCCAACCGCACGACCACGATGGCTAGTTTGCGCCTACAGGCCACGGCCGCCGACGCTGTTAGTACCAGCCGGTCCACCTCGCTGCCGCTGTTCCAATGCCACCAACTCCGCTTGCCGCCGCCGCCTTTGCTCGCCGGAATTTGCAAAAATAACGTGAAAGGTAGTCAAACCCTCGAATATTCAACCAAATCAGATGAGGATAGAGGTCTTTTGCCGAGAATCAAGCCATTGGTCGGATTTAGGCTTCAATTTGGGGATTAAATCCTGATTTGGCTTGAATTTGAAGCTCAATTTTTAGTATAAATACCCCTCCCCTTTTACTTGTTCAACACTCACAATTGAGAGAAAAATCACTTGAAAAGGTTTAAGAAAAATTCGAAAAATTCTCTGAATTTTTCAAGAGTTGGCTGGAAATTTTTTGGTGAAAAAGTTTGAGTTTGGAGCAATTTTCCGGAGGTGGTTTGGAGCATTTCATGAAGCTTGAATTCGAGTTCATCGTTCGTCGTTTTCTTGGTAAAATTTCTATCTTTTCTTTGTTTATTTTTATGTTGATTTTATGTTTGTTCTTGGTTGAATTTTTGGTGTTTTTGTTTTTGTTGTTTGTGAATTTTTAGGTTGCACTATCGAAGTCAGAAAATCGTTCGCTATTCCGGTAACTTTTTGTTTTAAAATTCTGTTTTAATTTTAGTTTGATCTTAAGAAATTTTTGCATGCTTAAAAAATATTGTTAGAGGTATTTTGATATTTAGGAATGAATAAATTAATTTAAATGGTGTTTAGATTTTAAATGCATGAATAAATTAAATAAATGTGGTTAAATTGAAAAACTTGAAATTAGGGATTTAATTAGAAGAAATAATAATGTGAAGTGTGAAATAATAAAAGGGCTTGATTTTGAAAAAAAAAAGATTTTTATGATTTAGTTTTAATAAATGGGAGAAATGAATTTAAATGAAAAAAATAATAAAGAGGTTTTTTTTTAAAAAAATTCTTTTTCAAGAAAAATAAAATAAAAAGTTTTTAATAAAAATTTAGGGTCTAGGATTTAAATAAATTTTTGAAAAAAAGGAAAAAAAAACTTAAAACGAAGTTTCTTTAATAAAAATAAAGTTTATTTCAAAAATAGGTTGTTTTAAAAGAAAAAAACGAAAAAATGAAAATGAGTTTTAAAAAAATAAATTCTTTTTGAAAAGAATAAAACATGAAGAGGTGAAAAAACACAAAAAACACAAAAAGGTAAAAAAATGTAAAAATGGTTTTTGGCTTAGAAAATAAAAGAAGTAAAAGAAATAAAGGCTTTTAAAAGGAATAATAAAAAAGGGTAAAATTCAAAAGAATAAAAGTTTGCATGTTTGTTTTAGAAATAGATGAAAACTTAGGATTAGGGACTAAAGCTTAGATAGAGACTTGTTTTGTTGAAAAATATTCTTCACAAAAAAATACACTTAAGCAAACTTAAACTCTTAATTAGGAATAAAAGACTTAGACATTTTTAGGGCTTTTAAATAATCGAACCTAGAATTAAATAAAAATGCTCAACACACCTAAATCTCTTTGTTGTTTGAAAAGTGAAAACCTAATTGTTGAGTTGATCAAACAATTGCAAATGGCCAAGAGGGGGGTGAATTGGCAATTAAAATTTTTGTGAAGAGAATATTGGAAAATAATAATGACAAAAGGGGTTATAGTGGTTCAAGTTCAACAACCGAACTCTACATCCACTACCTTAGCTCCCACTAAGGATTTTCCAAAACAATTCACTACTTGAATTCGTCCCCTTTTCTTGGATGAGGAGGAAACCTTACAATCTCGATTAAGCTTTTCAACCCCAAGCTTAATCCACTCAAATACAAAGAAGATTTTTGGTAAACTCAAGTATTTCCTCTCAAAGGATGATTGTCTACCCACTTACAATTACAGCAACCCAAAAACTCTCAATAATATGACAAAATGAAATACAAGAGTTGGGCACAAGAATATAGCTTTGAATAGCTCTAGGATTTGGATTTTTGCTTTGATGATGCTTGAATGTGTATTCTTGATCTTCCTGGTGAAATGAAGCTTGTATTTATACCCTTGAATCAGTTTCTAGCCGTTTGGATCTTTTGACTTATTGAAGGAGCCGTTGGGAACATTTTTCCAGCTATTAAGGCAGCTCCCCAGCACCGCGTATCGATACACGACAATGGTGTATCGATACGCTAGTTTAAATTCAACTAGCCGTTGTGCATAAAAACAGAGCGTATCGATACACTAGGCGTATCGATACGGTCCAAACTCTCTGTCAAGTTTGTTGCATCAAAGCGTATCGATACAGGGGTCGTATCGATACGGTCCAAACTCTCTGTCAAGTTTGTTGCATCAAAGCGTATCGATACAGGGGTCGTATCGATACGGTCCAAACTCTCTGTTAAAAACATTAATTTGTTGCATCAAAGAGTATCGATACTGTGACCAAGAGTATCGATACATCGTAACGGTCAAAACAAATTTTCAAATAATTATGCTCGGCGTATCGATACGGTTATTAAGCGTATCGGTACGGTTGCCCAGATGAACACTGTATCGATACATATGGAAGGCGTATCGATACGCTATGTTCATTCAGAATTACAGTGAGTTTCATGTGTATCGATACGGTGAGTGTATCGATACGCAAGGCCATTTTTGCATAATTTGTTTCTGAAAAACATGAAAAAAGTTTGAGAAACTTAATGTTTTGAGATCTAATCTTCAAACAATATTTTATACAAAACATTTTGTTTAATATTTGAACCTTTAAAGAGTTCTTAAAAATTTATTTATTTTGCAATTTGGTCCTTAAATTTTTTATGTTATATCAAAATCAATTTTAGTTTTACAATCTCCCCCTTTTTGATATAACAAAACCATAATAAATTTTTAAGTTTTTGAAAACTTTGAAAAAGGCTTTTCTCCCCCTTGCTTTAAGATAAATGTTTCAAAACAAATTTGTTTCTCCCCCTTACTTAAAGATAGAGAATTTTTTGAAAAATTTTGACCTTTACACAATGAGTCCTTTACAATACACAATGAGTCCTTTACACAATGAGTCCTTCTCCCCCTTTTTGTTAGATCAAAAAGAAACACAAGGATTAGAATAATCAAGCATAGGAAAATCAATCATAAGAATAAACATAAAGCTCCAAATTCATAAACCAAGCAAGCAAGCATAATAATCCAAACCTTAAAAATCCTAAAACATAGAAAATATGCATAATTCATGTTCTAATAAAAATGCAATGAAATCCTAAAATATCCTAATATGAGATGCATCATCTATGCGTCTCCACCATCATCATCATGATCATCCTCATCATCTTCTTCCTCGTCTTCATCTTCTTGAGGTGGTTGGTTCCTTCGATTTTGGTTGATCCAAGCACCATGGAAAGCGGTAAGAGAAAGATCCATTGAGTCTTGGCGAGCACTCAAGGCATCTATTTTCTTGTCCATGCCTTGGAGTCTTTCTTCCATCGATGTAAACCGATTATCTATAGCGTTGAAGCGACTGTCCATAGCATTGAACTTTTCATTGAGGAAAGTCATGAGATTTGCCATGGAGGAGGAGGAGGAGTCATGAGAAGCACGGCTAGAGGATGCGCGAGAGGCATTGACCGGGGCAGCGGGAGGATCAGCTTGAGGGTTGCGAACCCATTCATTGCCGACAAAAGAGAAACCAGAGCGAGAAAGGGAATGCTCATCTATGGGTTGACCAAGGTTTTCGGGAAGGTCATGTGTGCAATCAACACCAAGGGAATGAAATAGACAACTCAATGCCGTAGTGTAGTAAAAAGATTGAACAAGTTTGGTGTGACGATTTTGAACCAAAAACACAAGATCGGCAAACATAATTTGACAAAGATTTGGTCGTTTACCCTCCCTAAAGCATGAAAGCCAAAAATCATCAATTTGACGAATGGTAGAATATCTACCACCCGAGGGACGAATAAACCAAGAGATAATAAGATGAAGTATACGATCATGAGCATCTAAAACTTTTGCCGGACCTATGTAACCCGAACCTAAAGAGTGTTCATCATCTATCCCAACATCCTCAAAACCAAAAACAGTGCACAAGACTTTTTGATCAATTAGAATAGGAGTTCCCATAACCGAGGATTCAATGGCAATAACATGCTCATTGGCTTCATCATTGACACAACAAGCATTTGAAAAGAAGACAATGACAAGATTCCTATATAAAATAGGAGGAATATTCAAAAAGGTTAAAAATTTCCATTGCCTAATTAAAGGAAGATATTTAAATTTGAATTTTGCAGAGTTTAAAAACGGAATAGACACGATTCGTTCTTCCCTAAGATTGATTCCCATACAAAGCTTATAGGTTTCTCTAGCTACGGGTGTGGGAAAACTAGTTTGGATAATATGAGGAAGGTTAGGAGTAGGATTACCCTCATCCTCATTAGAAACGGAAGCGGTGCGATGTCTCTTATTCCCTTTTTTCGGTGCCATAATCCTGAAAATACATCAAAAAGGATTCGAATATGTATGCAATTAACATCCAATTTAATCCAATAGATTCTAATAATTCAAGGTAATTTGTTTTAAAAAAAATTGTTTTAAAGAATATTTACAAAAAAATTTTAGTTTTAAAAAAAATTTTTTATCGAATATAAAATATATTCGAACCAAAAAAAAATTATTTTTGAAAAATTTTACGAACAATATGAAACTCATAGTAAGTTAATCATAATGTATATAAAAATCAGTTGAAATAATAATTGAAAATTGACGAAATTTAAAGAAATTGAAAAAGAAAAAATTTACCTTGATTTCTTAGAGTGGATGAAAGAGGGTGTGTTAGTGCACAAGATTGATGCCCAAGGATAGCCTTGATGTATGAAGTAAAATCCCTCAAGAAATTTTGAAGATTTGTGTAAAATTTTGAAGAATTTAGAGGGTTTTTATAGGGGTTTTCGGTTAGGGTTTTTGAAGAGGAGAAGAGGAGTTTTAAAAAGTGTGGGATTTTGATTAAAACAGCCTAAATAGGCTCTCCGTCCGTCGAGTATCGATACGCTATGCATGCGTATCGATACGCTATAACCTAATTTTATCTTTGTCGTTTTATGTGTATCGATACCGTTGACGTATCGATACGCACAGGTGTTGACTTTTTCCCTTGACTCTTACCGTATCGATACACTATTCTGTATCGATACGCATTCATCTGCAAAAATCCCAGATTTGAATACCGTATCGATACGCTGATATGCAGTATCGATACACGCTTGCCTGTTTCTGCAATTTTGGTATTTTTATGTGCAAAAATCCAATTTGAGACGCCCCTAAATGCATGTATGTGTTATATGAACAAGTTTTAATGACTTAATATGATACATACTTCCCTTAGCAATATGTGTAGAAGCAAAAAGAACAAAATTAACATAAACATGAATCACAAACAATCTCAAGCAAATTTTTGTCATTTTGGGACCAAAAAAAATTAAGAGAGACAAGATAGACCTAACTCTCTTCTAAGTGTCCAAAAGCGCTCTTTATCTAAAGGTTTAGTAAATATGTCCGCTAATTGGTTCAAGGTGTCAACAAATTCTATAACAACATCATTTTTCGAAACATGATCTCTAATAAAATGATGTCTAATTTCTATGTGTTTAGTTCGAGAGTGTTGAATGGGATTCTTAGTGAGACAAATGGCACTAGTGTTGTCACACCTAAGGGGTATGGTTTCCATTTTAACACCATAGTCTAAGAGTTGTTGCTTCATCCAAAGGACTTGAGCACAACAACTCCCTAAGGATATATACTCCGCTTCGGTGGTAGATAAGGCTACGCTATTTTGTTTCTTAGAGAACCAAGATACGAGCATACTACCTAAGAATTGACATGTACCGGAAGTACTTTTCCTATCTATCTTACATCCCCCATAATCCGCATCCGAAAAAGCATGAAGACTAAAAGTTGAATCCTTAGGATACCAAAGACCTAAGGTCGGTGTGTCTATTAGGTATCTAAAAATTCTTTTAATGGCAACTAGGTGTGATTCTTTAGGACTAGCTTGAAACCTAGCACACAAGCAAACACTAAACATAATATCCGGTCTACTTGCGGTAAGATAAAGCAAAGAACCTATCATGGATCTATAAAGCTTAGAATCAACACATTTACCTCCTTCATCTTTGTCAAGCTTTATGGAAGAACTCATAGGTGTGGCTTGAGGTTTTGCATTCTCTAAGCCAAACTTCTTGAGCATATCACTTACGTATTTAGCTTGATTTATGAAGGTGCCATCACTCATTTGTTTGATTTGGAGTCCCAAAAAGAATGAGAGCTCCCCCATCATGCTCATCTCGAACTCACCTTGCATTAGCTTAGAAAAATCTTTACAATAACACTCATTAGTAGAACCAAAAATAATATCATCAACATAAATTTGAACTACTAAGATGTCATTGTTATATCTTTTTATGAAGAGTGTTGTATCCACCTTTCCTTTTTCAAAACCCTTTTCAATTAAGAAAGTTGAAAGTCTCTCATACCAAGCTCTTGGAGCTTGTTTTAAACCATAGAGAGCTTTTGTAAGTTTAAACACATGGTTTGGAAATTTTGAATCCTCAAAACCTGGTGGTTGTTCAACGTATACCTCTTCATTTATAAAACCATTTAAAAAGGCACTTTTTACATCCATTTGAAAAAGCTTGAAATCATGATAACATGCAAATGCAAGTAACATTCTAATAGCTTCCATTCTTGCTACGGGTGCATAAGTCTCATCAAAATCAATTCCCTCTTCTTGAGTATAGCCTTGAGCAACAAGCCTAGCCTTGTTTCTCACTATATTACCGTTTTCATCTAATTTATTCCTAAAAACCCATTTTGTACCTATAGTAGATTGATTATTAGGCCTTTCTACTAATGTCCAAACTTTACTTCTCTCAAATTGGTTTAATTCCTCTTGCATGGCCAAAATCCAAAAATCATCTTTTAAAGCTTCTTTAATGTTTTTAGGCTCAATGCATGAAAGAAACGCAACATGATTCATTAATTTGAGAGAGGATCTAGTGGTTACCCCCTTGGATGGATCACCCAAGATTTCACCATCTTTGACATAGTTTAACTCCCTTGGGTAAGATACCTCTTTTTCTTCATGAGCTGAGTCTTTTAAGCCTTCAAGAGGAGGTTCTTGTGAGTCTTCTTCTTTAGTTGGAATCTTATCCTCTTTTGATGTTTGTCCTCCATCAATAGTATCAATGATTCCTACATCATCATCATCACAAGATTCCTTTCTCGAAAGGAGGTTATCATCGAAAACAACATGTATTGACTCTTCAACCACTAGAGTTCTTTTATTAAATACACGGTAGGCTTTAGAGTTTGAAGAATACCCTAAGAAAATGGCTTCATCACTTTTAGCATCAAATTTACCTAAGTTTTCTTTACCATTATTTAAAACAAAACACTTACATCCAAAAGGATGAAAATAGCTAATGTTAGGCTTTTTGGACTTTAAAATCTCATAAGATGTCTTCTTTAAGATTGGCCTAATCATTACTCGATTTATTATATAGCAAGCGGTATTTGTAGCTTCTGCCCAAAAATATTTAGGTAAATTATTTTCGCAAAGCATGGTTCTAGCCATTTCTTCTAAAGTTCGATTTTTCCTCTCAACTACCCCATTTTGTTGAGGAGTGCGAGGTGCAGAAAAATTATGGCTAATCCCATTTTCATTTAAAAATTCATCAAAACCCAAATTTTGAAATTCACTTCCATGATCACTTCTAATATGAGAAATTTTAAGTTCAAGATCATTTTGAGTTATTTTAGAAAATGTGATGAATTTTTCTAAAGCCTCATCTTTTGTACTTAAGAATAGAACCCAAGTATATCTAGAATAGTCATCTACAAGCACAAATGCATATGATTTTCCACCCAAGCTCATTGTCCTAATTGGCCCAAAAAGATCCATATGAATCAATTGTAAACATCTACTAGTAGAGACATCATTTATGGATTTAAAAGAACTCCTATGTTGTTTACCTTTTGAACATGCATCACAAATTTTATCATTTGAAAAATTAAGTTTGGGTAAACCTCTAACTAGATTAAGGGAATTTAATTTTTCTAGAACACTCATGCTTGCATGTCCTAACTTTCTTTGCCATAGCCATGAGTCATGTTCATCATGTGCAACTAAACATGCATGGGATGAATGGATGTCTTCTAAATGTACCATGTAAATATTGCCTATTCTATGTCCTATGAGCATTGTTTGATTTGTTTTAATGTTTACAATTTTACAGCCACTTTTATCAAATAAAACATTAAAACCTTTATCACATAACTGACTAATGCTCAACAAATTATGTTTAAGACCGTTGACATACAAAACATCTTTAATGTAGATAGAAGAGTGATTACCAATAGATCCTATTCCTTCAATGAGTCCTTTTGAGTTATCACCGAAGGTTACTACTCCACCACTCTTAGGCTTTATTTCCACAAATCTATTTTTGTCACCGGTCATATGTCTTGAGCATCCACTATCAAGGTACCAAGAATTTTTGCTTGAAGCTTTAGCCTTGAAGCAATGCTCCCCCTACAAACAAAGAATTTAGGCCTTGGTTTTTGGTACCCAAATCATCTTGGGTCCATGAGTGTTAGCCTTTAACAATTTGGTTCCCTTGGGAATCCAAGAAGCAATAGCATTTAAGTTATTAGAAGTGATAAGTTCTTTAGGAACCCAAACATTTCTAATTTTTTGACTTTTAGTTTGCTTATAAAAATTTCTTTGTTTAGGTAAAAAATATTTTCTTTTTGTATATTGGGGTTTAAAATAATTTTCTTTCTCAAAGTTCTTTTTCCCAATATCAGAAGATGTTTTAAGATTATCTACTTCCTTTGTGTGATAATCTTGAAAATCGGAAAGAAGTTTTTCAAGTTCAAGATTTTTAGTTTTAAGATCATTTGAAAAATTAACTAAAGATAAAACTTTCTTTTCCAATTCGGAGTTATTTTTTAAAAATGTCTCATTTTGAGTTTTTAAATCAGAAATTATTTTCTTGTTTTTCAAAATGGACTCCTTATATTTTTCTACCAACTCATCATACACTTCTTGAAGTTCATCATAAGCATCTTGAAGTTCTTCAATAGAAAAATCTAAATTGTATGAATTAGAGGTTACCTTTGATTCATCATCTATGGCCATGAGACATAGGTTGGCCACTTCTTCCTCTTCCTCGGAAGACTCATCATCACTCCAAGTTGCAATTTGTGCTTTGAGCTTGTTCTTCCTCCCAAAGCTTTTCTTTTTCAATTGAGGACACTCGGAACGAATGTGACCCGGTTTGTTGCATTCATAGCAAGTAATTGGGTCTATTTCCTCATCTTTGTTTTTACTCTTGAAGTCCCTTCTTCTCATGAATTTTCTTCCACGATTTGACTTCATAAACTGAGTAAATCGTTTGGCCAACATAGCCATTTCCTCTTCTTCATCCTCACTAGAATCGTTTTCTAATTGTGAAGCCTTTAATGCGATTCCAACTTTCTTTTTCTCAGCTTCCTTCTTTTCTGCTATCTTCTTCTCTTGTTCTCTTCCCTTTCTCATAATCTCATGTGTGAGTAGAGATCCAACAAGAGCATCTAATTTAAGAGTCTTCAAATCTTTGGCTTCAATTATGGCCGTTCTCTTGCTATCCCATGATTCCGGAAGAGAGTATAACAATTTTCTTACTAGCTTGTCTTCGGGAATGATTTCTCCGAAACCCTTTAAACCGTTGACAATGACCGAGAATCGATCAAACATTTGGGAAACACTTTCATCGGGATCCATCTTGAAGTTTTCATAGTTTAGATTGAGTAGTCCAATCTTTGTTTCCTTTACATCGCTAGTCCCTTCATATGTTGTCTCGAGAGTGTCCCAAACCTCCTTGGCATTTTCGATTGAAGACACCTTAGAGTAGATATCCGGACCAAGTGCACAAAATATTACATGAAGAGCTTTGTCGTTCACTTGCATCCTTCTTCTTTCATCATCGGTCATTTCGGCTTTGATTTTTGGAACAAGCCTTTCTCCATCTCTCCTCATGGGAATGTATGGACCTTCTTCAACTACATCCCACACCATAAAGTCGGTAGATTTAATGAAGAGCCTCATCCTATTCTTCCAATAAAGATAGTTATCCCCATTGAAGAATGGTGGCTTGGTGGTGGATTGAGATTCATAGTTGGAGGTGGATGCCATTGCTTGACTTGTTGTTGATCAAACTTTCAACTTTCCAAGGATCGACTCAAGAGGGTTGTAATCCTTCCAATGAGTGTAGCTCTGATGCCAATTGTTGAGTTGATCAAACAATTGCAAATGGCCAAGAGGGGGGTGAATTGGCAATTAAAATTTTTGTGAAGAGAATATTGGAAAATAATAATGACAAAAGGGGTTATAGTGGTTCAAGTTCAACAACCGAACTCTACATCCACTACCTTAGCTCCCACTAAGGATTTTCCAAAACAATTCACTACTTGAATTCGTCCCCTTTTCTTGGATGAGGAGGAAACCTTACAATCTCGATTAAGCTTTTCAACCCCAAGCTTAATCCACTCAAATACAAAGAAGATTTTTGGTAAACTCAAGTATTTCCTCTCAAAGGATGATTGTCTACCCACTTACAATTACAGCAACCCAAAAACTCTCAATAATATGACAAAATGAAATACAAGAGTTGGGCACAAGAATATAGCTTTGAATAGCTCTAGGATTTGGATTTTTGCTTTGATGATGCTTGAATGTGTATTCTTGATCTTCCTGGTGAAATGAAGCTTGTATTTATACCCTTGAATCAGTTTCTAGCCGTTTGGATCTTTTGACTTATTGAAGGAGCCGTTGGGAACATTTTTCCAGCTATTAAGGCAGCTCCCCAGCACCGCGTATCGATACACGACAATGGTGTATCGATACGCTAGTTTAAATTCAACTAGCCGTTGTGCATAAAAACAGAGCGTATCGATACACTAGGCGTATCGATACGGTCCAAACTCTCTGTCAAGTTTGTTGCATCAAAGCGTATCGATACAGGGGTCGTATCGATACGGTCCAAACTCTCTGTCAAGTTTGTTGCATCAAAGCGTATCGATACAGGGGTCGTATCGATACGGTCCAAACTCTCTGTTAAAAACATTAATTTGTTGCATCAAAGAGTATCGATACTATGACCAAGAGTATCGATACATCGTAACGGTCAAAACAAATTTTCAAATAATTATGCTCGGCGTATCGATACGGTTATTAAGCGTATCGGTACGGTTGCCCAGATGAACACTGTATCGATACATATGGAAGGCGTATCGATACGCTATGTTCATTCAGAATTACAGTGAGTTTCATGTGTATCGATACGGTGAGTGTATCGATACGCAAGGCCATTTTTGCATAATTTGTTTCTGAAAAACATGAAAAAAGTTTGAGAAACTTAATGTTTTGAGATCTAATCTTCAAACAATATTTTATACAAAACATTTTGTTTAATATTTGAACCTTTAAAGAGTTCTTAAAAATTTATTTATTTTGCAATTTGGTCCTTAAATTTTTTATGTTATATCAAAATCAATTTTAGTTTTACACTAATCAACGCGGTGTCTTATCAAACGAGAATGACGGGTTAGCGCCAGAAATGTTGGCGGTGATTAAAGTTCATCTCACAGGCGATAAGGTCGTTAAAATAGATTAATATTCATTAAACGGACAAGATGATGATATCAGAACATGGCTAATATGTTCAAACAGTTTATGGCTGCGATGTAAGCAACACCATCAGTTCAGCCTACCCCTACTGTTTTCCAGTATGTCCGAGCTCCTATGGACAACCTGGCTTCGCTGCGAGCCTATTCTTTTACCGGACATGATGATGATAATCCTAAAGTTGCCGAATATTGGCTGGACAACATGCTACATATCTTGAATAAACAGCTGCATTGTTCGGATGAACACAAGTTGGAATGTGCTATTGCATTGTTGACCGATGAAGCTCTTATGTGGTGGGAGACTACTATTCTCACAGCTCCTGAAGAATCGGTTACCTCAGAGTTCTTTCTCCGAGAGGAATAAATACATCAATGATTATTATCTCACGGAAAGGCGAAACACCTTCCTTCACTTGAGGCAAGGAGGGAGACCTATCGAGCAATATATCCATGATTTCTGTAAATATCGCCGATACGGAGCAGAGTTTATAAAGAAAGAGGAAGATAAGTGCATAGTGTTCATAGCTGGCCTTAGCGATGATCTACGAAATATGTTTACGACCCTTGGTATCACCAACTTTCAGGATTTGGTGAACCGAGTCAAGGCCACTAAAGCTGCCCAGAGAGCTCAATGAGCTGTTGGGTCTGGAAAATTTGAGAAGAGGTTCAGAGATGATTCGCGACCTCCGAGATGGAACAAGAAGGGGAGATATCAAGGCCCCAAGCAGAATGTCTATCCACAACTTTCCCGTTCTAGGAATATTGAGAGACCTCAGTCTGTGACGTAGTCTTTTGCCAAAGCAACACCCATTGATAGTACTAGAGGTTTAAAGTGAGGCAACCGACATCTGTTGTGTCATTATTGTCAGAACAAGCATCCGGTGGGACAATGTCGTAAGCAGACTGAAGCTTGTTATTACCGTGGAGAGCAAGGTCACTTTATTCGTGATTGTCCTATGAATGCAACCAAATCTGTGGTCACACCGACTACTACTGCTTCTCCCTCTCAATCCTTCCGAGGTAAGGGAACGAAGCAGGGATCTTCGGGGACTTTTGGACCATCGAGTGGTCCAGGGAAGCCCTTCAACAAACAAGATTCGAAGGCTCCTGCTCAAATGTACCATGTGAGGAGCAGGGAAGAAGAGGATGAACCTGATGTTATTGCAGGTACCATTGAGTTATATTCGCATCCTTTATATGCATTGATTGACCCTAGCTCTACTCATTCTGAGGCATAGAGTGTCGGCTTCGGGTATTCATGTGGACTTGAAGAAAATCCAAGCCATTGTAGAAGGGCATCCACCGAAGAACATTGGTGAAGTCAGAAGCTTCCTTGGGCTTGCTAGCTATTACCGTAGATTCGTGAAAGGAATTTCTATGATAGTTGCTCCTATAACCAAATTGTTGAGGAAAGAAACTCCTTTTGTTTGGACCGAGGCCCAACAACGAAGTTTTGATCAGTTGAAACAAGTTCTGACCCATGCACCTGTCTTGACCCAGCCCGAGTCTGGAAAGGACTATACAGTATACAGTGACGCATCACATCTTGGGTTAGTATGTGTCTTGATGCAAGAAGGCAAAGTTATTGCTTATGCTTCGAGACAACTTAAGCCACATGAAATGAATTATCCCACCCACGACCTTGAATTGGTTGCAGTTGTCTTTGTATTGAAAATCTGGAGGTATTATCTTTACGAGGAGAAATGCTATCTTTTCACCGACCATAAAAGTCTCAAATATTTGTTGACTCAAAAGAAGTTGAACCTTCAGCAACGGAGGTGGATGGAAGTCCTTAAAGATTATGAACTGGTCATTGATTACCATCCGGGCAAGGCTAATGTTGTAGCTGACGCGCTCAGCCGCAAACCTTCGCCTGGTAAGCATTGATAATAAACTTGAAGTTTTGTGTATTGTGAAGTACATTAACTCATCGTAATGTTGCTGTATTGTAGCCCCTCTAGCAATTAACGCTCCCTTCCGACTTCGAAAGCATTGTCGTCTTGTAGCTGAACTCCAAGTTTAGTCTACCATCGTTTCATGAATCAAGGAATTGCAAGAGCAAGATCCCGAGCTTCAAGCCATTGTACCTAAGCTATCGGACAACCCTGAATTCAGAATTAATTCTGAAGGACTCTTATGTTTCCATGATCGAGTTTGTGTACATAATGACGAATCTCTTCGCACCGATATCCTTTCAGAAGCCTATTCGAGTTCTTTCTCTGTCCACTCTAGATATGTAAAGATGTATAAAGATCTACGCGAACTCTATTGGTGGCCAGACATGAAGCATGCCATAGTTGATTACATCTCCAAATGCCTCACATGCCAACGTGTTAAGGCAGAACATTGTGCCCCTACTAGGTTATTACAACCTATTGATCCACCAAAATGGAACTGGGAAAGGATAACTATGGACTTTGTTAGTGGTTTACCGTTTGTCGCAACCGCCTTTTTATGGGAGGCTTCGACTATTTGGAAAAACACTTTTAAAATCAACGGAGTCGCCACCAATATTTTTTTGAAAAAAGTGTGATTGGATCACTTTTAAAATAGGGGTATTTTAATAAAACGTTTTTGGTTTTGATAAAACAACGGTTTTGGTCTGCGAAAAACAAGAAAACAAGTTCGGGGGTCGGCTACGCGTGGGGAAGGGTTAGCACCACCACGACGCCCAAAATTGGTACCTAATTGGTTTTAAAATCGTTTTCAAAACTGGAATTTACAAGTTCAAAAAGGTTCGACTTTACTTGTCAGTTTAATGAATATTAGTCTATTTTAACGGCCTTATCGCCCGGGAGATGAACTTTAATCACCGCCAATATTTCTGGCGCTAACCCGTCATTCCCGTTTGATAAGACACCGCATTGAATTATGTTTTCACTTTTCAAGCAACAAAGAAATTTAGTGTGTTGAGCATTTTATTTAATTCTAAGTTCAATTATTTAAAAAAACCCCTAAAAACGTCTAATTCTTTTGTTCCTAAGTTCAAGTTTAAATATGTTTAAGTGTATTTTATTTTTATGAAGAACATTTTTCAACAAACAAGTCTCTATCTAAGCTTTAGTCCCTAATACTAAGTTTTCACCTGTTTCAAAAACAAGCAAGTAAACATTTTATTCTTTTGAGTTTTACCCTTTTTATTATTCATTTTAAAAGCCTTTATTTTCTTTTTATTTCTTTTTATTATTTTCTAAACTAAAACCTTTTTATATTTTTCTACTTTTTCATTTTTTATGTTTTTTTACATATTGTATTTTTCTCTTTTTTGAAAAGCATTTAACCCTTTTTAAATTCATTTTTTTATTTTTTCCATTTTTAAGCTTTTCCTTTTAAAACAATCCATTTTAAAAAATAAATTTTATTTTCCCCTAAGACATCTTTTTATAGTTTTTTCTTTAAAAAAATTCATTTTTCATCCTAGACCCTAATTTACTTTAAAACCCTTTATTTTTCTTGAAAACTTATTTTTTCCCTAAAAAATGTTTTTCTGTTTTTTTCCATTAAAATAATTTTTGCCCATCTACTATTTAAAACTAGATTTCACATTTTTTTTTCTAAAATTAAACCCTTTATTATTTAACCTCGCATTATTACTTCTTCTTATTAAAATCATAAATTCAAGTTTTTCTAATTAACCACATTTATTCATTTTTATTCATGCATTTTAAAATCTAAAACACCTTTTAAATTAAATCCTACATTTCTAAAGATCAAAAATCACTTTAACAACATTTTTAAAATCATGCAAAAAGTTTACCGAGAAATCGACGAACGATGAACTCGAACTAAAGCTTCTCGAAATGCTCCAAACTCGAATTTCTCGTCCAAAAATTTCCAGCCAACTCAAGAAAAATTCAGAGAATTTTCGAATTTTTCTTGAACCCCTTTTAGTGTTTTTTCTTCTCAAATTTGGTGTGTTGAACAAGCAGGTGAAGGGGGGGGGGTTATACTAAATTTTGAGCTTCAAAATCAAGCTAAATTCTGAATTCAATCCCCAAATTGGAGCTAAAATCAGACAAGAAACTTTATACCTGGTAAAACCCCCAAAAAACCATCCATTTTGATCCAAATTCGGGATAGAATTTCCCATTTAATTCGAATCTAGAGCTTATTATTTTATTTCGATTTTTTGCAGATTCCAGTGGCTGTAGGCAACAGCGGTAAGCGGGGTCAGTGGCAAACAGACGGCGACAACCAGACAGTCTGAATGGCACCAACCACGCCGGCTGCCGCGACCGGTGGATGGAGAACGACGCCCGTCTTCATTCGCGACAAGGGTTTGGAGATCCCAGCCCCGCGCGCGTGACGCGCGAACTGGCTCTACCTTATATATATATATATATATTCTTTTTTTACTGTTTCTGACCCCTTTTGTTGATGTTTTTTTTTCATTTGTTACACTTAATTATTACCCTATTTTTATTCCCTTTTTATAATTATTAAACACCATAATTAATATTATTTTTTCTTTTTATCTTTTCTTTTTTGTACTTTTTACCTTAAAAATGGGCTTCAACATAAAATGGGCTTTATTAAAAAGTGATATTTTCTTGAAAATAGGTTTTTATTAAAAGAAATGGGTTTTTATTTTTAAAAAATGGGCTTTTTTTTTTGAAAAATGGCTTTTTATTTAAAAAAATAGGTTTTTATATATTTTTAAAAAAGGCTTTTAAAAGGATTTCTATATTTTTTTGATATTTGATATTTGATATTTTCCTTTTGACTTTTTCTTTCTTCTTTTATTAAAATTAGGGTGAAAATTTAGTGACAACAACTGCCCCTCTTTGCTTATCTTTGTGAAACAAAGATAAAGCAAAGACAAAAAGACACAAATTTTCACCTGATTTACTGATTGGCTCCATTCTCCGAATGCCCGAATGGATAGGCGTGCTCTATTTTCCTTATGCTCGAATAGCTGAGCTGGGTTCCATTCTCCAAATGCCCGAACAGATAGGCTGCTTCTATTCTCGTTATGCTCGAATAGTTGAGCTGGGTTCTATTCTCCCAAAATGCCTAAACAAATGAGCTGGGTTTTGTCCTCCCAAATGCTCAATTAGGCCAAGTCTTCTGAAAACTTTCATCCTCCTTATGCTTGGATAAATAAGCAGGCTCCATTCTCCTTATGCCCGAACGGATAAGCGAATCTTCTTAAGCACTTCATCCTCCTTATGCTTGGATGAATAAGAAAATCTTCTTAAGCACTTCATCCTCCTTATGCTTGGATGAATAAGCAAACTCCATTCTCCTTTTTCCTGAACGGATAGGCGAATTTTCTTAAACATTTCATCCTCCTTATACTTGGATGAATAAGCAAACTATATTCTCCTTTTGCCTGAACGGATAGGCGAATCTTCTTAAACATTTCATCCTCCTTATGCTTGGATGAATAAGCAAACTCTCATTTGAACAGGTCTTCTATGTACCTGAAAAACAAAATACAACATGCAATATGATGTGCATGCTCCCAGGGATGTCTAAAATATGAATGCATGACAGGTTTTCCTTTTTTGTAAAAAAAAAACTCCTTTTGCTTAAACCATTTTCTTAATTTCGATGAAATTTTGGTTATCGAGCCCCGCCCGATTAATCATGAACCCTCTCTCCTAAACTTGTGTAGGTTAAAATGATTTGCTTCACTCTTCTTTCAACCCTTCTTGGTTTTTTACTTTGAATTCACCATTCACTAAGACAAGGCCGTTTCTTTTGCTTTGAAAACCACCCATGAATTATGAACTACTCTGGCTCTTCCTCATTTTCTGATCTTCTGTTGACTGGTTCAATCCCATTCTTACTTCATTGAACGCATTTAATCTTTTATTTATTTTTTCAATCGACATTTGCATATTCAGGGATGCACACCCTAAGTCAAGTTTCGACCTTGCAAGGGTGCTCCTATCGTCATGTAAAGAAAGTCGGTGGTTAAGAAATGTTGTTCAAGCGCCCAAACACTCATATGAATTTCTTCCCTTTTTAAAAAAAATCGCAACAAGGCTTTACTTTTTCTTCCTTAAACATCTTAACACCGTATGCCCCAAATAATTATGGAACACTTCATAGTCCCTGAACTTTTCAAACATTCTCAAAATAATGCTAAAAAATATTTTGCATGTATAAATGATTGTCAATTCCATTAATCCTTATTTCAAAGCATGATGCTAACAAAGATGGGGAAGTAAACGGGAAAGCAAGAAAAATTCATGAATCAAATTTATTAATGTTGTGGCAAACACAAGAAGGTTTATAAAAAGGAAGGGAAACAAGTATTCAAATATCAATAGTCCAAACTTCTCTTTTTCAAATGCCAGAAGTAAACTTGAATGCCTCCAGCGTCGAAGAAGCCTTGAATGTAGCGTATGATCTGTGGAGCCTCAAAATTTGACAAATTATCTGAGCCGCCCTTTACGGGTTTTCAACTCAGACCCTCATTTGGTTTCAAAACGCCCTTTGCGGGTTTTCATTTTGAACCCTCCTTTTCTTTTTTCCTTTTTTTCTTTTTCTTTTTCTTTTTCTTTCTTTTCTTTTCCTTTTTTTTTTCTTTTTTCTTTAGGTATAGTCCTTCTTGACAGTATCAGAGTTTACCAGGTTTTGGAACTTGTTTCCATCCATCTCAGCTAAGATCAATGCTCCACCTGAAAGAACCTTTGACACAATGTACGACCCTTCCCAATTTGGCGCCCATTTTCCTCGGGGATCACATTGAATTGGAAACTTCTTCTTTAAGACCAGATCACCTTCTTGGAATTTTCTAGGGTGAACCTTCTTTTCATAAGCACTAATCATTCTTCTTTGGTACATTTGACCATGACACACAGCTTTCAGCCTCTTTTCCTCAATTAAATTCAACTGGTCATACCATGCTTGAACCCATTCTGCCTCATCTAACTTGGCCTTCATCAAGACACGCAACGATGGTATCTCTACCTCAATTGGTAGCACAGCTTCAATTCCATATACTAATGTGAACAGAGTTGCCCTAGTGGATGTTCGTACCGCTGTTCGATATGCATACAGAGCAAATGATAACTTTTCATGCCAATCTTTATACGTATCAGTCATTTTCGCGACTATCTTCTTAATATTCTTATTGGTTGCTTCTACTGCTCCATTCATCTTTGGGCGGTATACTGCCGAATTACGATGCTTGATGTTAAACTACTCACAAACCCCAACATTCATTCGGTTGTTCAGATTAGAGGCATTATCAGTAATTATGCTTCTGGTAGAGCATATTGACAAATGATTTCTTTCTTTAAGAACTTGCATATAGTGGATCTAGTTACATTTACATATGAGGCCGCTTCCACCCACCTTGTGAAATAATCGATAGCTACCAAGATAAAACAATGACCATTTGACGCTTTCGGATGAATATGCCCAATGACATCTATGCCCCACATAGAGAAAGGCCATGGAGACGACATGACGTGAATAGACTGAGGAGGCGCATGAAACTTATTAGCGTATACTTGGCACTTGTGACATTTACTGGAATGATTTATGCAATCCCCTTCCATTGTCGACCAATAATATCCTAAGCGCATAATTCTTCTTTCCATAGTGAAACCACTAGTATGGGTTCCACAAATTCCTTCATGAACTTCTTCCAAAATCAACTGTGCTTCTTTTGCATCTACACACCTTAGTAGTACTTGGTCTCGACTTTGTTTGTAGAGGATCTCCCCATCAAGGATGTATCCTGATGCCATTTTCCTGATCGTTTTCTTTTCATTTTCTGAAGCATGTGTTGTGTATTGTTGTAGCTTTAAGTACTGTAAGATGTCGTGGAACCACGGTAAGCCATCTTTTCTTCTTCTACATTATAACAATATGCTGGGGACTCCATAATTTGTAACTTAATGAGCATTATCTCCGAACCTTCACTTGCTTTAAACGTGGCAGCCAAGGTAGCTAACGCGTCAACCATCTGGTTATCTTCTCTTGGGAAATGCTTAAAAGTAATTGCCTCGAACTCTTTAGCTAACTCGAGGACCAAATTTTGATATTCTATCAGTTTGCATCTTTTGTTTCCCATTCGCCACGAGTTTGGTAAATGATCAAAGCTGAATCCCCATAGACTCTCAACTTTTGGATTTTTCTGTTGATGGCTTCTCTTAGCCCCATTATGCATGCTTCGTATTCTGCCATGTTATTGGTGCAGAAGAACGTCAAACGAAAAGTAAAAGGATAATGATCACCTTCTGGCGAAACCAAAACTGCCCCAATTCCTCGCCCTAATGCATTTACAACACCATCAAAATGCATGACCCAAAATTCTGTTGGTGACTCTTCATCTTCCGTGATACACAACAAGTCTTCATCGGGGAAACTGAAATCTAATGCCTCATAATTGTCTTGTGCACGACTTGCAAGAAAATCTGCTATGACACTTCCTTTTACTAGTTTTTGGTTCACATATTGAATGTCGTATTCTGAAAGCAACATTTGCCATTGCGCTATTCTTCCCGATAAGGCTGGAGCTTCCATCATAAACTTTAAAGGATCTAGCCGTGAGATAAACTATGTGGTGTGATACAATAAATACTTCCTAAGCCTCTTAGTGGCCCAGACCAAGGCACAACATACCTTTTCAATTGGCGTATACCTTGTTTCACAGCCAGTAAACTTCTTGCTCACATAATATATCGCCATTTTCTTCCTTCTAGTTTCATCATGCTGCCCTAATACGCAACCCATTGAATTTTCAAACACCGTTAGATAGAGTATTAACGGTCTCCCTGAAACGGGTGGCATTAACACTGGAGGATTAGTGAGCTACTCCTTGATATTTTCCAAAGCTTCTTGACATTCTTCATTCCAGGTCCCCGAGTTATTCTTTCTAAGTAACCTGAATATTGGATCACACTTATTTGTATGTTTAGAGATGAAACGAGCTATGTAATTCAATCTTCCCAAGAATCCTCAAACTTGCTTCTGTGTCTGAGGAGGTGGAAGCTCTTGTATGGCCTTTATTTTGTCTGGGTTAAATTCAATTCCTCTTTTGCTTACTAGAAGCCTAACAATTTCCCATAGGTAACCCCAAATGTGCACTTGGCAGGATTAAGCTTTAACTGGAATTTTCTTAATCTTTGAAAAAGCTTACTCAAGTTCATCAGATGCTCTTCTTCAGTTCTTGACTTGGTGATCATAACATCCACATAAACTTCTATTTCTTTGTGCATCATGTCATGGAAAAGAGTGACCATAGCTCTTTGATACGTTGCCCCTGCGTTTTTCAATCCAAAAGGCATTACCTTATAGTAGAAAGTTCCCCAAAGCGTTACAAATGTAGTCTTCTTCATGTCCTCTGGGCACATCTTGATTTGATTGTAACCGAAAAATCCGTTCATGAATGAGAAAAGGGAATGGCCAGCTGTATTGTCGACCAACGTGTTGATATGCGGAAGCGAAAAATTGTATTTGGGGCTTGCTTTGTTGAGATCCCTGTAGTCGACGCACATTCTTAATTTTCCATCTTTCTTGGGCACTGGGACGATGTTTGCCACCCGTTCCGGATACTTAGCTACTTCGAGGAATCCTGCATTGTACTGCTTCTTTACCTCGTCTCTGATTTTCAAGAGTGTATCAGCCTTCATCCTTCTAAGTTTTTGTTTCACGGGCTCCCATCCTTCTCTTATATGAAGCCTATGCATTGCAATATATGTGTCAAGTCTAGGCATATCTTGGTATGACCAGGCAAAAATGTCCTTGTATTCTCGTAGAAGCTCAATCAAATGTTGTCGTGTCTCAACTGAGATGGTGGTACTGATCTTTACTTCACGCTTTTCTTCTTCGGTCCCAAGATTCAAAACCTCTAACTCTTCTTTGTGGGGCAAAATTTGCTTTTCCTCCCCTTCTACCATTCTAAGCAAATCACCTGACAAGTCATACCCCTCTTCATCACTAGTACTCTCAACTTCTTCTAAACATAGCAACAACTCAAAATTAACCTCGGATTCTGATTCAGAGTCATTTGTACCATTGATATCTAAAAACCTGCAAATAAAAGGAGGCAAAATATATATATACCAAGAAAGAAAGAATAAATGAAATGATATGATTCGTTATGCTTTTAGGGTTTGTTTTTGCTTTTTGGGTTTTCGTGATCTTTTGGTGTTATTGGTTTTGTGAAAGAAAGTTTGCCACAAGAAGTAATTGGAAAAATGTATCTTTATTGAAACTCAAATCATGGTTTTGACAATAGACCCTTTTTACATAAGATCTCTAATTACCCCAGGGTCTAAGGGTAAAAGAGTTGATTTTGAGAATTACTCTAAGGCAGTCTTAAAAACTCCAGGAACCATTTCCGCAGTCTAATTATTCAATTCGGGGAAAGGGCGAATGTTGGTCAGAAATTTGTTTTCTTCTTCCTCCTTGTCAGTGATGGCGTTGATGCTCAAATTCTCAAAAACTTTGCATAAGTCATTCTTTCCTTTCTCCTTCTCATCGAAATGGGCATCAGGGTTTAAGAGCTCTCTAGTCTTGAAAATGACGCTTAGGGAAGGGTATGTCATGGGCTCCCCTTCAACTTCTTCTTCTTGCTGCTTCATTTTAATGCTTGCCTGCTGCTTTTCCACTTTCCTTTTCCATTTATCAGGCCTAAAGCCCAAACCAAATCGATCCTTTTTCACCGGAATCATCACAGGTTAAGGCCTACCTCGCCTTTCTTCTTTAACTTCCTCTCCTAGTTTCCTGAAGGATATTTCCTCCATAGCACACACATTTTCTTCGTGCTCTACATCTCCCTTCTCAAAGAACACAAGCTCCTTGCTATTCATCTGGGCTTGAATCATTAATTTAAACTCTGGGCAACACTGGATCTCATGTCCTTCAGCTCCATGGTATTTACAATATGGTTTTTCAACATCCTTCATTTTTGGTTTCACATCCTTCAATATTCCCGCTGCTACTAACTGATCCCACACCCAAATCATAGGTGCTTTAATTTCTTCGACATTTTCCTTGATCACCCTCTTCTCTTCCTCGAGCACTGTATTCACCTCTGTCTTTTGGTGATTTGGCAATGGGTTTCCTTTCTCCTCGGAAGTTTCAAATGCCAACATGCCTGATTTTCTTAGATCATCTACCACCCTTTTAAACCCAGTGCAATTTTTGATAGTATGCCCCCTTACTCCTGCATGATATTCAAATTGGGCCTTCTCGTCATACCATGGTGGATAGGGAGGTGAAAATGGAGGCACGTGCCTGGGTAGCACCATCTGCGACTTGGCACGCTCGGCAAACAACTTAGCATTAGTCATTGGGATAGGAGGAAAGTAAGGCCTCGAATTCCCTTGATATCTCCGCTCTCCTTTTGGGACGTTTGCAACCGCTGGAGCTGTGGTGTTGGGCTTGTTGAATGCATTAGGCTTGTTGAATACCACGCCTGTTGAGTAGTTGGGCTTGTAGACATTCGTTGCATTGACTTCATTGTTGTCCTTCTTCCTATATGTCTTCTTCGTTTCCCCACTGTCCAATCTTTCGCTCTTCATGGCAACAAGGATCAGCTCACCATTCATTAGCATATCTGCAAAGTTCTTCGTGGCATGATTGAGCATTCGATCATAAAGAGACATTTTAGTGTTTCTACAAACATCAGGGTGATCTCGTTTTCTAGCAACGGTGGCTGCACTTGTGCGGCTACATCCCTCCACCTTTGAGAATATTGGTGGAAGCTCTCATGGTGCTTTTGCTCCATCCCTTGTAAGACCAGACGGGTTGGAACCATGTCTGAAACATGCTTGTTTTGCTCACTAATGGCTCTGGACATGTCTCTCAATGACTTAATGCTTACTTGACTTAGCCGTGAGTACCAACGTGTAGTGAACCCTACTAGGCTGTCTTGAAAGCAGTTTGTAACGCCCTGATTTTGGGCCTAGAAGTTTTAAAGTTTGAATCGGGCCGGTCGAGAACGGTTCGAATCTTTAAAGGTGATTTAGGGAACACCTAGTTCGGGATACTTTAAAAATATGGAAAAATATATAAAAATCCTCATTTATTATATGAATGATTATGGTGGAAACAATTTTACAAAATAAGGTTTGGAAATACTACATTTCGGTGTAGTGACCAAATCACAGTTTTTTCAAAAGTTGACTAGTGACTGTTTTGTGAAGGATTGAAACTTTGAATCTTTAAGGAGCTAATTTTACCAAAATGTTTTATCAGATTTCTCTCTAATTTTGGGTGTTTTAATAATTATTTAATAAAGGGAATTAAAAGAGAAAATCCTATTTTGACTTTCATAACAACTTTACGATATTTTTCCCTCTTTTCATTTTCTATCAACTTCCACTCAGCCAAACACATTTCCTTCATCAATTAACCTCTGATTTTCATTCCTTTTGATGAGATTTCAATCTCCTATGGATTCCTAATCTTTTCCTCATTAAATCCTCTTGTTTTCACTTTGGATTTTCAAGAAAACTTGCCCGAATTAAGGAGAAATCAGCCATTAGAGGTAAGCTTCGTCCTTCTCCTCTAATGATCTGTTTTTTACTGAAATTCCTAAGTTATCAATCCTTTGTTAATGACTTTTGAGTTGCTTTAATGTTAGAAACATGAAATTGTGTTAAAACTCAAGATTCTTGGAGAGATCTTGATGATTTTCGTAACTATTGGTTAGGCTCTGTTTTGAAGTTGATTTCTAATGTATTTTGGATGGTAATTGATGTTATAAATGAGGTTTTATCAAACAAATCTCGAATAGGTTTGGATTCCTAAGTTTTGCATGCTAGATTGGTGGTTTTTGGGGTGGTTTTGGTGTTCTGTTGTATCTTGAGATATAAGGACGAGTTTATGGTGATTTTTGGTGTTGATTGAGGTTTAGAAATGATTAGAAGTGATAGATCTTGGTTGGGATTTGTTTTGGAAGAGTTTGGAGATGATTTCGGTTGTTTTTGGTGGCCGAAATAGTGCTTTTGAGTAGAGCAACGAGTTTGTTTAGTTGGCTGGTGATTTCAATGCATGATGATGCATTAATCCTCTGCTCTTATGTGTAATAAAAAAGGGAGACATCTTCGGACGCTTTTGATGTTGATCCAGAAGTGCCGGGAGCTTAGATATCGTTTCGACAAGCTATTGAAACGTAATCGGTGAGTGCGAATGGTTTTAGAAGTCCTTGAGGGACAAAGAAACAAGGTTTGGGGATTTAGGATTTGTTTGAAACACCATCCTATGTCCGGAAGTAAGTATGGCTAGATTTTCTCTCCAATATGTGGTTGTTGCCCCAAAAATGCTTTTACATGCTCTTGTTTTGAGATAGACAAATTCCTACTGTTTTATGCATGATTTGTAGCTTGAGATGATACTTTGTAGAGATTTCATGAGATAGCATGTTGCATTGAAGAGTTTTGAGATTTTGACTTAATGCAAAGCATGTGTTATGATTTTGAAATGAGATGAGAAAGATTTGAGAATTGTTGCGTTAAAGCAATAGGTGAGATGATGTTTTTGACATAATATATTGGCATAGAAGATGAGATACTTACCGAATATAAATGATCGATCAATAGGATGAGAGTGCACTATAAACTAAAATTCGTATGTGCTCTTTGGAGTCGGGCAATGGGGGTAGTGCCATCCCGATCCAAAGTGAGAATTCGATGATGAGAGATACCATCGGGGTAGGACTTGGTGAAATACCCAAGCTTTGTGGCGATGAGAGATACCACCATGAAAGTTCGGTGATGAGAGATTCCACCGGGGTAGGACTTGACCTTGAGTCAAGCTAATCCACATATCCGAGTAAAGATGAAATGTGAAATGCCAATATAAAATATGGATATGTATTTGAATCACATGTACCAAATGAAGAGATGCTTTATGCTATGAGAAATGCATATGAGATTATGATATGATATGCTTTTGTTTTCATTTATCATGTGTAGGGCCTTGCCATGAGATTTTCATTGGTTTAAATGCATGAGATAGAATAGAGGTACATGTGTTTTCAAATGGAGATTTGATTTGAAATGGTTTTCAAGCATGAGATAGAATGAGCATGTTGTTGAAAATGACTTTTGAGAAAGGGTTTTGAATTATTCATTGTTGTGTTGGTTTTCTTTAGAGCTTGCCTCACTAAGCATATATGCTTACGCTCTCTTTTATCAACAATGCAGATAATTGAGATGAATTTTGGGCAGGGAGAAGGTTAAGAACATCCAAGGAAGTGTAAAGCTCGTGTATGGTGATGTTTTTACATACTTTAGTATTGATATTTGGAAATGGGGCTTCAAGGTTGTTTTTGGGAGATGTATTTGGAAACTCCCTATGTTTGTAGCAAGTTTGTTATGGCTTTTGAAGTTTGTAAATGGTCTTATATGGTTTGGTTTGAGGTTTAAGGTCCATATTTTGTTTTGTGGTTAGGAAGCATGCATATAGATTGAATGTTTATGTGTTTGATGCCATGCTTTAGGTTAAGCTTCTTAAATATGTTCTATAATGTCTAATCATGTTGCTGGTATGTTATGGTACGATTTGGGACATGTTTGATTGTGAAAAGTTGTGAAAAACCAGAAAATTCTTCAGCTACAGGGAAAGGTGTATCGAAACACCCTTAACTGTTTCGAAACAGGGGTCCGAAATGGCCATGGTGTTTCGGAACGAGAGGTGTTTCATAACATTTTGGCTACTGGAAAGCCATGTTCAAATACGAGTTTCGAAACGAGCCCGAGTACCGAAACGTCCAGCCCAGTTTCGAAACGGGCGTTTCGATACGAAGGTCAGCGTTTCGAAACGGTAGACCGTTGGCTTATAATTTGAATTGTTTCAAGTTCTCATGTTTTACATGTTTGTCCTTGATGTTGTGGATGCAATTGTTTGAGCTTGGAATGTCCTTATAAGCTGATATTTGACAAAGATGCATGTAAAATGACTAATTACAAATTGTTAAGCTTAAAAGCCGCAAAGACCTTATATTTTCTAAAATTTACATTTTGGTCCCTAAAAGTGTAATTCTTACAATTGAATCCCTAATTGAATTCCGATCGCTATTCCTTTCTCTCCTATGATTCTTGAGTAATCACATTGGCTTAATGTGCATTTGGAAAAGATAAAAAGAAAAAAGGGTCGTTAATCAAGGTTGACTTTCGGGTTAACTTTGGTTTTCCCCGTGTAATCTTCGTAGTTCGGGTCAAGCGTCTAGGCCGGGCTAAGGGGGTTACATTTGTTGGTATCAGAACCAGGTTAACGAATGTTTGGGGCTTGGTAAGTGGTTATTGTATGTGACTGTGAATGATTGTGACTTTTTGGTAAAAGTATGATGTATGATTGATGATGTTTGGTTCTATTGAGATGAGTTTGTGATGCTATGCTGTGTTTGGGGTATAGTTGTGGATCCCATTGCCATATCATTACTAATGAGAAGAATTGTTTTCAAAAATGAGCTTGAGTACTTGGATTACTTACCTTATTATGCCTAATTGAATTTATTGTATTTTGTTAGTTGCATTGTTTTATTATGGGGCCATGTAGAGAGCTTAGAATTAATATCCGTGCTATGGCTGAGAACGAGAATGTTGAGAATGTTGAGGATTTACCTCCTCCTCCCCCTGGTGGACCACCTGGTGGTGGTGGATGTTGCGTGTAAAATAGTCTATCGCAATTGTAGTGCAAGTATACACGACGCAAGTAGTAAAGTGATACGAAGTATCAAATATCGTCTCCACAGGGACTGGGCTAATAGCTTCACCTTAGATTGCTGCACAAGAATAAAGAAAATATTTGAGAAAGTTGTCACGAAAATAATAAAGAGAACTTAAATAAAAGAGTAGAGAAATCAAGATAGAGGAAATGGGCTGGTATTGAATTGCTCAGTAGTGCAGGTATTGCTGAGTCTGGGAAATCCAGTTCTGTCATCGTCCCCGTCGCGGCAGCACCTGTCGCGGCAGCAGTCCGTTGCTTGTCGCGGCAGCGAACACTCAACTCAGTACTTCAAGTTTGGTAAGAATCCCTGATGTGCCTTGGCCTATCCCTAGGTCCAAGTCTGTCGATGATCACGTCTTTGATGATACCTCCCGGCGTGAATCGAAGGATGAACACCGATGTTGATGAATTATTCTTTAGCCACTTAACCTCGTCCTATCCCTAGGTCCGAGATAGTTCAACTATAAACTAGAGAACTTGCTCTTATCCCTTTCGTATACTTAACTCTCTCGATGCTAAGTAAATTGATAACCACACAATGCTCTCCCGATACTCTTGCAAGATATTAATAACCAGAATAAGAGAACTTGAAGTTTATTTTATTGAACTGAAAATTCCTAAAACAAAACAACCCTTGCAACTACTTTACAAAACAACCCGTGGCCCTAAGGGGAAATTAGAACATGGCGGGGGAAGGAAAACGGCTAGGGTTTGAGAAGAAGGCTAGAGAATGGTGTGTATCTTCCCTAGGTCGAAATACATGCCCTTATATAGGCTTTGGGTCCAAGTTTTCTAATTTAGCAAGGATTACAACTTTAAATTAAAGTACAACTCTAATAAAGACTAAATCTTTAGAGAATCTATCTTTAAGTCGTCCTCCTTCTTTCTTGGGATTTTCTCTCCTTGAACTTTGGGCTTGGTATTTCTTCTGATCTAGGGCTTGGAAAAATATAGTGGTTTTACATGACAGACGGGCTGAATTTTCTCTATCCGTCGAGGTCCACTTTGCTTCTTCTCCTCAAAACTGCTGTCGTCCTTTGCTGTCACGGCGGCAACCATGGCAGCATCATCCTCCTTGACTGCTTGTCCAGTTCCAGCTCTTCTGCTTCACTGCCCAGCGACTGCCCTTTCCGTTTGCTACAGCAGCAATCTGCAAACACAACCAATTTTAGTAGAAACTGTGCCTTTTAATATATTTGTGATGTTCAACTGTAAACTGACCTAAATGCAATAAATAATGCTTGAATGCAGCAGAAATATGGGTTAAATAGGGGGTAAATAATAGAACTTTTACACACTCAACACACCCCCAAACTCAAGTTTTTGCTTGCCCTCAAGCAACTAAGACTTAAAAGAAAAATGAAATATTTTTGTTTTGGCTTTAAACAATGGACCTTCCCTTACCCGTCGTTCGTTCCCTGTGGCGGCAGCACCCTGTCGAATAATCTAGGATCTGTCCGGAGTCTCACTATAGTCCTCGTGCAGTGTGTGCATGCTTGTGAACAGTTATATGCCAAGACTCTCTTAGTTTCACTAGAATATTTCAGCTCTTAACTCGAATTTTCATGCCAAGTTTATCTTTTTGCAGGCACTTCTTATGCTCCTTTGATTTTCTGTTTTGACTCGATTTCATTGATTTTTTAAGCTAAAGTTTCACTAGAGCCGGTTTCGGGCACCTCTAACTAACTTCCTAGAGCCGGTTTCGGGCACCTCTAGGGCTGTTGAGTCTATTTTCTAAACTTCTTTCTTAGAGCCAGTGTTAGGCACCTCTAGGGGCTATTCAAGTGCTAAGCTTCCTATTCTAGTGGACGAAAAGAGTTCTAAGCAGTATAACAGTCACAATGGTGTTTAAGTTTTCAGAACTATAGAAAGGCTAAAACTTCCCCTAAAACTATCCTAAAGGCACTGCCACGACAGAGTTGTCACGGCAGGTAAGTTCAGTTCACAGTCTTCAGCCAAAGTTTTCAATATTTTCATCTTTCTTCTTTTTTTTAACTAAAAAAAACTAAGTAAAAGACACCATTAAAACTAAATTAGACTCCATTGATGGAGGGATGCCACCCCCAAACTCAAGGGTTGCATTGCCCTCAATGCAAAATGACAGATAAAAATAAAATAAAAACAGTACATCACAAAATATATAGTAGACAACAATAATAAGATAGGAAACTTAAATTTTATGCGCTGTCTTCGCTGCTGCTGCTGAGTCTGATCTGGCGGCGGGCTCTAGCTTTCGGAGCTGGTTGGGGCACGAGGGAGGCATATGTGTTCTTTGCTTTGGCTTCCCGTGGTGGCTGGATCCTGGTCGGGGAGATGTGAGGGGGTTGCTCCACAACCTGAACTTCAGAACTACCGCTGCTTTCCTCACCGCTACTGCTGTCATTGCTGCTGCCATCATTGTTGTTGCCGCTGGCTTTTTGCATATTACCTTTGTGTGCCATTCTCTTCTGCCTTTTGACCGGTGAAAACTACTTCGAGAGATTCCTCTTGATGGAGGGTTCATTGTCACTGGCGGCCCACACGGAAGATGACGATAGACCGGCAATGAAGGCGTCAAGTTCTTCCGTCGCCGTTTTTCTCTTTGTCCCACAGGCAGAAGTCTCTGCTGCTGGGTTACTGCCAGCAGCTGTCGTGGCAGGTGTTGGTGTAGATACTGCTGGAGGTGTTTGTGGTGTGGCAGCAGGTGTGGGAGTGTGGGCAGGTGTAGTGACAGTAAAGTAATGTGCATGAAATGTGGGGAAGACAACATCAGGGAAATTTAAAGAATTTTGTATAAAAGTTACCGTAGAGGCAGCAAAATCCCTGATGAAATTCATCAGACCGAGCTGTCATTCTTCCATCTTCTGAATGGTAGCTAAAATCTGGGAGGAAGAGTCTGTTGGGGCGGCTGCTGTGGCAGCTGGTTCAGTCTGTGGCTGTGCTGTCGTGTTGGTTGTTGTGGCAGCTGGATCAAATGACGATAGAGGGGTGGCAACGGTCAGTTCCATGAGGCTCAGTATTTTCTTTTCTGTCCAACCGTTCCCTTGGACTCGATGGTCAGTGTTCACTTCTGGGACGTCATGGCCACGGCAGAGTGAGGTGATGAGGTATGGGAGGTAAAGGGGACCCGTCGGTCTATGCGCGCACTCCAAAATGCTTTCACGAATATAGCTGCCCACATTAATGCGCCGTTCATGTAGAATGGAGTGTATCAAAGCTAACCTCGGCTGATCGACCGTGGTATTGTGGGATGACGTCATGATCCTCTTTTTTATGAAGGCATTCCATAACTTTGCCTCCGGCAGCAGCTGGGTCCGCTTTACTGTCCGTGGATTCTTCCGGCTGGTGTTCCATTCAGTTCCCTCCTCTGTAAATTCTGCCATGACAACCTCATAGGCAACAGGGTCTAGTGTGTTGAGGAACTATTGGTGGGCATCGTCATTGTTGCCGATGTAGAATCCATACAATGTGTTAATGTACTCAGCTGCAAATGACACCTCTTTCCCTCGAACAATCACCGCTGTCGCCGTCCTGCTGCTTATGGCAGCATAAAATTCTCAAACCAACGTGACGTTCATTTCTTCAGGCTGCTCCGCAAAAGTCTGCCATTGTAACGCTCGAATCTTCCAGGCTATGAATGGCTGGAGGCCCAGATTTTCCTCCTCTGAGTTGTAAATGAAACCCCTCTCTTCCCACATATCTCTGATTGCAAAGGGGCGTGGGATGGTTGCTGTCGGTGTGGAACTGGAAGCAGCATTCCTACGGGTTTGCATGGAAGACATTGTTGCAAGGGTTGTGGAAATAAAAATTGAAAGCAAGTAAAAACTAGAGGAAGCAAGGAAGAAGAGTAGAAGTGAGTGAAAATGAAAAATGAAACGGGGTTATATATAGAAGGATTTGCTGCCCGTTGAAGCTGTAACGGCAGGCGCGAATAACGGGGCCAGCTGTTACGTGTTAGCGTGTCTGACGCGTCTATCTCGCGTTTCAGCATCTGTTACGCGTCTGTGACGTGTTTCCGCGTCTGTCGTGACAGCGTGTTGACAGCCTGTATTTTCTGTGTCTGTCGCGGCAGCTGGAACTATAGGTTTCAACTTTTGGGCTTTGTTGGGCTGGTGGATGGATGGTGGGCTGAGTTCACTTCTCCTGTTCTTCTTGACTCCTTTATTTCCTAAAAACAATAAAAATAAAAACATTATTCAAATAAAATAAATCTTATTTCCTAAATTTTATTTCCTAATAATAAATAATAATAATAATAATAATAATAATAATAATAATAATAATAATAATAATAAAATAAAATAAAATTTAGGTTAAATTAAGGATGCCAGGTGGGGCATCTCCTAAGGTAACCACTTCCTGCATTCCTGGGGCTTCAGTCCCCTGATAATGCTTTAGGCGTTGGCCGTTGACTTTGAATTGTTGCCCGTCTTTTAATGATCGGATTGTTATGGCACTATGGGGAAAAACCTGTACGACTTGGAATGGGCCCGACCATCTAGACTTCAGTTTCCCTGGGAAAAGTTTCAGTCTAGAATTGAACAGCAATACAAGCTGCCCTGGGCAGAGCTGTCGTGGCAGCAACTTCTTGTCATGCCACTTCTTAGTTTTATCCTTGTAGATTCTTGCATTGTCATAGGCCATTGTCCGGATTTCTTCAATTTCGTTAAGATCTAACAGCCTTTTCTGCCCTGCCCTGTCCAAGTCCATATTCACTGCCTTGATCGCCCAGTATGCTCTGTGCTCTATCTCGACATGTAGATGACATGTTTTCCCATAAATCAATCGGTACGGAGACATTCCCAACGGAGTTTTAAAAGCCGTCCTATAAGCCCATAATGCATCATTGAGGAGTAAAGACCAATCCTTCCTAGTTGGATTAACCATCTTCTCAAGAATGTTCTTGACTTCCCTGTTAGAAATTTTAGCTTGTCCATTGGTCTGTGGGTGATATGCTGTCGCGATCTGATGCTTGACACCGTATTTCTTCAAGGCAGCAGCAATAACCCTGTTGTCAAAATGTCTCCCTTCATCACTGATAATCGCCTTAGGGATGCCAAACCTAGAAAAAATATTCTTGTGTAAAAATCTTTGAATTGTCTTGGCATCATTCTTTTGAGTGGCGATAGCTTCAACCCACTTAGAGACATAACCTACTGCCAGGAGGATGTATAGATTCCCACGTGAAGATGGGAATGGTCCCATAAAATCAATCCCCCAAATGTCGAAGATCTCGACTTCTAGAATGTTCTGCAGTGGCATCTCGTTTCTCCTTGAGATGTTTCCTGTCCTTTGGCACCTGTCACAACTCTTGTAGAAGATTTGCGCATCTTTATACAGTGACGGCCAATAAAACCCTGACTGCAGCACCTTGGCAGTAGTTTTGTTGCCTCCTAAGTGTCCTCCATACTGTGAAGCATGGCAGTGATGAAGTATGTCTTTCTGCTCCTCCTGTGGTACACATCTCCTTATAACCTGATCTGCACAGATTTTGAAAAGAAGAGGTTCGTCCCAATAATAATGCTTAACATCATTTTGGAACCTCTTCCTGGCTTGATAATTAAGGTCAGAAGGAATTATTCCGCTAACTAAGAAATTAACGAAATCTGCATACCAAGGAAGTTCAGAATACTTACCTGCCGCCATGGCTGTCGCGGCAGAGATTGCGGCAGCAAAGAGCTGCTCGTCTGGGAAGGTCTCCAGTATGTTTGTCTCATCTGTTGGTAGACTCTGTCCCTTCTCCAACCTTGACAAGTGATCTGCCACCTGATTTTCTGTCCCTTTTTTGTCCTTGATTTCAAGGTCGAATTCTTGCAATATCAGGATCCACCGTATCAATCGAGGCTTTGTATCCTTTTTCGCGAACAAATATTTCAAAGCAGAATGGTCTGTGTGCACTATTACCTTCGTTCCAAGTATGTAAGAATGAAACTTGTCAATGGAGAAAACCACATCTAATAACTCCTTCTCTGTGGTGGTGTAGTTCACTTGGGCGTCATTCAGTGTCTTGCTGGCATATTATATGACATGAAAAATTTTGTCTCTTCGCTGCCCAAGTGCTGCCCCGACAGCATAGTCACTAGCATCACACATGATCTCAAATGGTTGTGTCCAGTCTGGTAGCTGTACTATTGGGGCTGTTACCAGCTTTTCCTTCAGAACCTTGAATGCTTCAGTACATTCATCATTAAAGTCAAAGGGTCGGTTCTGCTCCAGAAGATGGCATAGGGCTTGGTGATTTTTGAGAAATTCGCAATGAATCTTCGATAAAAACCAGCATGTCCCAAGAAACTTCTAATACCCTTGACCGTGGTCGGCGGCGGCAGCTTTTCGATCACTTCTATCTTGGCCCCGTCGACTTCTATGCCACGGCAGCTAATCTTATGACCAAGGACTATCCCTTCATCCACCATGAAGTGGCATTTTTCCCAATTCAAAACTAAGTTTGCTTTTTCACATCTTTCGAGTACCTTTTGTAGGTTGTCGAGGCAGCTGTCAAAATTGTCTCCAAAGACTGAAATTTCATCCACAAAAATCTCTAGGAAGTCCTCCACCATATCGGAGAATATGGCCATCATGCACCTTTGGAAGGTGGCTGCTGCATTGCATAATCCAAAAGGCATTCTCCTAAAATCATATGTTCCGTACGGGCATGTGAATGTCGTCTTTTCTTGATCTTCCGGTGCGATAGCGATTTGATTGTAACCTGAATAACCATCAAGAAAACAATAGTAAGGTTTACCCGCTAATCTATCAAGCATTTGATCAATAAAGGGTAAAGGAATGTGGTCCTTTCGGGTAGCTTTGTTAAGCTTCCGATAGTCCATACAAACCCTCCAACCGGTCACAGTCCTGGTTGGGATTAACTCATTGTTTTCGTTGGTCACCACGGTTATTCCACCTTTCTTGGGAACACATTGCACCGGGCTCACCCATTTGCTGTCCGAGATGGCGTAAATTATTCCAGCATCTTACCATTTGATTATCTCTTTTCACACCAGCTCTTTCATAGCATGGTTCAGCCGCCTTTGAGCATCTATAGTCGGCTTATGATCATCCTCAAGGAGGATTTTATGCATGCATAGTGCCGGACTAATGCCTTGGATATCAGCTATCGTCCATCCAATAGCCTTTTTGTGCTGCTGCAGCATCCCTATTAACTGATGTTCCTGCTCCTGCATCAACTTGGAAGAGATGATTACGGGAAACATATCATTTGAACCCAGAAAAGCATATTTTAGCTGCCCTGGCAGGGGCTTCAGTTCTAAAACAGGGGGCTCAACAGTTGATGGCTTTTGGATTGCATGGTTATCCGAAGTATAATTTAAAGGTTCGAATAACTTACCTGGATGATTGCCTATCCAGTTTACCTCCTCCTGATCTTCAGTATCGGATTCTGAGGAGTTGCTGTCATCGGTGCTGTCGTGACAGTCCTATAAGTGGCTGCCAAGGCAGTGACCAATTTCTATATCGTGACAGCCCGACCTGATGCAGGGTTGGTCAAGGGTAACTTCAGTGATAACCTTGCATTCCTCATCTGCATCAGCATGCTTCATAGCTTGGAGAACATTCAACTTTATTTCTTGATCGTTCACTCTCATGGTGAGTTCTCCTTTCTCCACATCAATCAGTGATCTTCCCGTGGCTAAGAAGGGTCGCCCCAGGATGATTGGTGCGTTTTCATCTGCTTCACAATCTAACACAAGAAAGTCAGCAGGAAAAATAAATTTATCCACTCTTACCAGAATATCTTCGATTTTTCCTTCCGGATGAACATAAGAGCGGTCTGCCAGCTGCAGAATTACTGTCGTGGGCCGAGCTTTTCCAATACCTAATTTCTGAAAAACAGATTTTGGTATTAAATTAATACTAGCACCAAGATCACAAAGTGCCTTACCCACATATTTATCTCCGATTACACAAGGTATGATGAAGCTCCCCGGATCCTTCTTTTTCTGGGGTGGCTGCCTATGAAGAATACTCATGCATCTTTCTATCATCTTAACCGTTTCAAATTCCCCAAGTTTAGATTTCTTTGACATGACATCCTTGAGAAATTTGGCGTACCCGGGCATCTCCCTCACGGCATCTAACAGCGGAATATTAATATGAACCTGCTTAAAAATATCATAGATCTTTTTGAGCTGAGATTCTTGCTTCACTTGCTGTAACCGTTAAGGAAAAGGAGGTGGGGGACGATAATCAGCAATACGTCCTTCCCACTGCATACGAATCTGAGGAAGTTTGGGTTCATCATTTTTCTCCTCTGTCGCTTCTGCTGTCGTGACAGGCTCTTCGGCAGCAGGCTTGTTGTTACCTGTCGAGGCAGCTTCCTCGACAGGTTTGTCCAAGGCTGGTTTCTTTACTGTTTCAGCTTCTTTCTCTGGCCCTGGTAGTTTCTTCCCACTCCTTGTAGTAATGGCTTTACACTGCTCATGTGTGGGCTGTCTAGCATTTTCAGTATTGCTAGGAAATCCTCCAGTCTGCCTTGGGTTGATATGCTGGGAAACCTGACCCATTTGTGTCTCCAATGATTTCAGAGTAGCTTCATGATTTGTCATCCGCATCTCTGTTTTATCCATGAATGTCTCTGTCTTTTTGACAAACTGATTCATGTTCTCAATATAAGTTCCTGTCTGAGACATAAACGTAGCCAGAGTCTGTTCTAGTATACTGTTCGTGGCAGCTGGTGGCTGTTGCTGCTGCTGCTGCGGCTGCTGTCGAGTCAACAATCTAGGTCCTCCTTGATTCTGATTATTGTGTGCTTGAGGATTCAGGGCATTATTAGAATTACTCCAAGAAAACTTGGGATCCTTTCTCCAGTTGGGATTATAGTTGTTGGAGTTGTAATTCGGCTTATTGTAATTTCCAACATACTTTCCCTCTTCTAACTATATTGGACATTCCTATGAACTGTGATTTCCTTCACAAATGTCACATACCTCCTCGAAAGCAAATCCATGTTGTGCATCATCGTTCAAGAGCTTTTTCATTGCCTTAGTAAGGTATGCCACCTTGTGATTTCATCGTGCTGTCGGCCTCATAATCCTTAACAGATAGGACCCGTTTACCCCCTCTTCTTGCTGTTGGAAACTGCTCCTCATTCTTAGGCAGATTTTTCAATACTTGCATTGCCTCATCCGGGTCTTTGTCCAGTAGTAATCCGTTTGCTGTTGAATCAATTCGAATGCGAGTTTGTAAGTTGGCAGCATTATAAAACTTAGTTACCTGGTTTCTGATGGGGAATCCATGCATAGGGCAGTTCCGTAGAAGAGTGGTGAATCTGTCCCAGGCCTCGTGCATCGGCTCGTCATCTTCCTGTTGAAGAGTAGTGATTTCGTTACGTAATCGCTCAGATAAATGTGAAGGATTAAAATGAGATAAAAATTCACGACACAAATCTGCCCAAGTTCTAATTGAACCCAGCGTAAGTTTATTCCACCAAGTCTTTGCTCTGTCCCTCAATGAATGGGGAAATAACCGAAGCCTCAGTATCTCCAGATTAACTCCAGGTAGTCTAAACGAACCACAGATTTCCTGGAACGTTTTAAGGTGCTCCCTAACATCCTCTGTAGTAGCACCACTAAATTGACCAGCATTGTTGATCATGCTGAACGTGACAGGTTTCATCTCAAAGTTGTCAACTTCTATATCCGGCAGCGTGGTTTCTAGTTCTACATGATCATTCAGCATGTAGTCACGACAGGACCGTCGTCCGACAGCGGTAGGCGGGTCGCCGACAGGCGGTATAACAGCTCCATCTCCAGCAAGAGGGTTGTTTCCTTGGTGTGCCATTGTCTCTAACTGTTCCTCAAGGTATTCGTTCCTGGCTAGTACGTGACGAAGTCGGTTCCTAAGATTGAATGAACGTTCGATTTTCAGATCTAATGGATACTCAGGATCTTCACCTCGTTTCGATCTGCACATAAACAACGAACCTTGTGAAAAGCAAGAGTTGAACAAACCAAAGAAAAACAGAAAAATAAAAACAAAAACAAAAAGTGCAGTAAAAGAAAAGGTAGAGTTATGTTGCCAGTTCCCCGGCAACGGCACCAAAAAATTGTTACGTGTAAAATATTCTATCGCAATTGTAGTGCAAGTATACACGACGCAAGTAGTAAAGTGATACGAAGTATCGGATATCGTCTCCACAGGGACTGGGCTAATAGCTTCACCTTAGATTGCAGCACAAGAATAAAGAAAATATTTGAGAAAGTTGTCACGAAAATAATAAAGAGAACTTAAATAAAAGAGTAGAGAAATCAAGATAGAGGAAATGGGTTGGTATTGAATTGCTCAGTAGTGCAGGTATTGCTGAGTCTGGGAAATCCAGTTCTGTCGTCGTCCCCGTCGTGGCAGCAGTCCGTTGCTTGTCGCGGCAGCGAACACTCAACTCAGTACTTCAAGTTTGGCAAGAATCCGTGATGTGCCTTGGCCTATCCCTTGGTCCAAGTCTGTCGATGATCACGTCTTTGATGATACCTCCCGGCGTGAATCGAAGGATGAACACCGATGTTGATGAATTCTTCTTTAGCCACTTAACCTCGTCCTATCCCTAGGTCCGAGATAGTTCAACTATAAACTAGAGAACTTGCTCTTATCCCTTTCGTATACTTAACTCTCCCGATGCTAAGTAAATTGATAACCTCACAATGCTCTCCCGATGCTCTTGCAAGATATTAATAACCAGAATAAGAGAACTTGAAGTTTATTTTATTGAACTGAAAATTCCTAAAACAAAACAACCCTTGCAACTACTTTGCAAAACAACCCGTGGCCCTAAGGGGAAATTAGAACATGGTGGGGGAAGGAAAACGGCTAGGGTTTGAGAAGAAGTCTAGAGAATGGTGTGTATCTTCCCTAGGTCGAAATACATGCCCTTGTATAGGCTTTGGGTCCAAGTTTTCTAATTTAGCAAGGATTACAACTTTAAATTAAAGTACAACTCTAATAAAGACTAAATCTTTAGAGAATCTATCTTTAAGTCGTCCTCCTTCTTTCTTGGGATTTTCTCTCCTTGAACTTTGGGCTTGGTATTTCTTCTGATCTAGGGCTTGGAAAAATATAGTGGTTTTACACGACAGACGGGCTGAATTTTCTCTATCTGTTGAGGTCCACTTTGCTTCTTCTCCTCAAAACTGCTGTCGTCCTTTGCTGTCACGGCGGCAACCATGGCAGCATCGTCCTCCTTGACTGCTTGTCCAGTTCCAGCTCTTCTGCTTCACTGCCCAGCGCCTGCCCTTTCCATTTGCTACAACAGCAATCTACAAAAACAACCAATTTTAGTAGAAACTGTGCCTTTTAATATATTTGTGATGTTCAACTGTAAACTGACCTAAATGCAATAAATAATGCTTGAATGCAGCAGGAATATGGGTTAAATAGGGGGTAAATAATATAACTTTTACACACTCAACAGTGGAGTTGGGGTTGGTGCTGCTGGAGCTGGTGCTGGGGTTGCTGGACCCAAGGGAGTTCAGGGGCAAGCTGCTCATGATATGTCTGTGTTGATACAAGCTATTGCTGGAGCTTTTCAGGCAGCAGTAGCTAGAGCTCATGGAGCTGCACCACATGATGGTGCTAATGTGAGGTTTTCGTTGGAGCGACTCCGAGTCTGGGAGGGACTGAGTTCAGAGGGTTGACTCCGGAAGGTTCCGAGTCTTGGCTGGAGAGTACCAAGAGGATTCTTGGGCAGCTGAACTATAATAATGTTCAGAATTTAGGATGTATTGTGTCCATGTTGTATGATGATGCATATATGTGGTGGACGACCACAATTGCGGGAATGGAAGATGATGATGTGACTTGGACACTCTTCTTGAATGCATTCAAGAGAAAGTATTTGGGAGTTCGCTACCTCGATGAGAAAAAGAGAGAATTCATGTCCCTTGTGCAAGGGAGTATGACAGTGGCAGAATATGAGGTGCAATTTGTACGCCTTAGCCAATATGCACCTGAGCTGATTCCTAGCGAGCGGGAAAGATGTGAGCTATTCCGTTATGGGCTAGTGGCGGATGTGAAAACCTATATGCTCGCAGCAGAGTATACTGATTTCGATGTTTTGGTCACCAGAGCCAAGGACATTGAGCTGAATCTTGGTCTGGCAAGTCGAGCGGGAGGATCTAGCTCAGGGAAGCGAGCTGCAGAGCGTGCTCTTGGTAGAGATCGCTATAAGAGGCACAAGGATATAAGGCCACATGTTGATGCTAGACGTGGGGGTGGTAACCCTGGGAGAGGTCAGCAAGGACCAAATGCTTTCATGAGGACTCCTGAGTGCAACCGGTGTGGTAGGAGGCATACTGGCGAGTGTTGGGGAAATCTTGGTACATGCTGGAACTGTGGTAATTGAGGGCACATGAAGAAAGATTGTCCTCAGCCGTTGAGAGAAGGTCAGGCTCCAGTGAGAGCAGCTGAGCCACATAGAGGTCGTGGGCGCGTCCGTGGTAATTTCCAGCGTAGAGATGAAGGTGGAAGGAATGTAGCACATGTGGTGGCTGTTCAGCCTGAAGGTGGTTGCCAGGCTCGAGTGTATGCCCATCGAGAAGGGAGGAATGACACGGACGTGATCGCATGTACCTTTACTTTGCAATCCTTGTCATTACTTTCTTTGATTGATTCTGGATCTACGCACTTGTACATATTGCGTGAACATGCTCAAATGCTTGGTTTGCCTGTTGAGTCTTTGGATGTGGGTATGCGTGTGACTAGTTCTTTTGGTGAGACGATTGTAACAAGAAGATTGTATAGGAGGTGCCCCTTAAAGGTGCAAGATCATGTGTTTCTTGTTGATCTTATGGAATTACCATTCTATGGATTTGATGTAATTCTTGGTATGGATTGGCTTGTTGAGCATAGAGCCGTTGTGGATTTTGAAAGCAAGCAAGTTTCGCTGAAACTTGCGGATGTTTATGAGGTTGTGGTGGTGGGAGAAAAATGTGAAGTTCCTATCTAATGTGGTGTCGACGCTTGAAGCAAGCCGGATGTTGCGTCAAGGATGTGAGGCTTACCTAGCCTTTGTTATGAATCCTAGTACAAAGGAGGTTCGCGTACATAAGGACCGTGTGTGAGTTCCCTGGAGTGTTTCCGGAGGAGTTACCTGGTTTGCCGCCTAGTCGGAAGGTTGAATTCTGAATTGAGTTGTATGAGAACACAACTCTGGTGTCCATTGCTCCCTATCGCATGGCACCTAAAGAGTTGAAGGAGTTGAAAACGCAACTTCAAGAGTTTCTTGACCGAGGCTTTATTCTACCTGTTGTGTCACCTTGGGGTGCACCGGTCTTGTTTGTTAAAAAGAAAGATGGCACGATGAGGATGTGCATTGATTATCGTTAGCTGAATAAGTTGACCATTAAGAACAAGTATCCTTTTGCCGAGGATTGATGATCTTTTTATCAGTTTCGAGGAGCGCCTGTGTTTTCAAAGATCGATTTGAGGTCAAGATACTATCAGTTAAAGGTGAAAGATGTGGATGTGCCGAAAACAACCTTTCGAACGAGGTATGGGCATAATGAATTTCTGGTTATGCCATTCAGATTGACGAATGCTCCTGCTGCTTTCATGGACAAGATGAATAGGGTGTTCCATGAATTCTTGGATAAGTTCGTTGTGGTGTTCATCGATGATATCCTTGTGTACTCTTGTACTGAGGAGGAGCATGAGGGTCATTTGAGGATCGTTTTGCAAGCGCTGTTAGAGAATCAACTTTATGCTAAGCTGAGCAAATATGAGTTCTGGCTAAAGGAAGTTGTTTTTCTTGGCCATGTGGTTTCGGCTGAAGGGATTCGAGTTGATCCTCAGAAGATTGAGGCGGTGGTGAATTGGAAGCCTCCTTGGTCTGTTCATGAAGTTCGTAGTTTCCTTGGGTTGGCAGGTTACTACCGGAGGTTCGTGGATGGATTTTCTAAGATTGTTGCCCCTTTGACGAACTTGTTGCAGAAGGATGTTAAGTATGAATGGACGGAAGTGAGACAACAAGCTTTTGAGAAGCTAAAGGCAGCTTTGACGCAAGCTCCTATCTTGGTTCAACCTGAATCAGGAAAAGAGTTTGTGGTGTATAGTGACGCATACTATGTTGGTTTGGGGTGTGTGTTAATGCAAGAGGGTAGGGTAGTGGCTTATGCATCGCGACAGTTGAAAGTGCATGAGCGCAATTACCCTACGCATGACATTGAGTTGGCTGCAGTGGATTTTGCTCTAAAGATCTAGAGACACTATCTCTATGGCGAGAAGTGTACTGTGTACAGGGATCATAAAAGTTTGAAGTACTTGATGTCTCAGAAGGAGTTAAATCTTATGCAATGACGTTGGGTGGAGTTGCTTAAGGATTACGATCTAACGATCGAGTATCATCCGGGGAAGGCCAATGTTGTGGCTGATGCTTTGAGAAGGAAGGTGGTAGTGGAATTAAGAGCGATGTTTGCTAGCTTGAGCATATCGCGGGATGGTGGTCTTGTTGCTGAATTGCAAGTGAAACCATCTCTAGTTTAGTTGATAAAGGACAAACAACTGTTGGATGATTCTTTGGTGTCACATGTTCAGGATATTGTGGAAGGTAGGCCATCGGATTTCTATTTCATTGATGATGGCATTTTATGTTTTGGGAGTCTGGTAGTGGTGCCGAATAATGTTGAATTGAGGCGCACTATTCTGACTGAAGCTCGTAGTAGTCCTTTTGCTATGTACCCTGGTAGTACAAAGATGTATCGTGATCTGAAGGATGAGTATTATTTGTTGGGATTAAAGAAAGATGTCGTTGAGCATGTTAGCAAATGCATGGTTTGTCAGTGGGTTAAGGCTGAACATCAATTCCCTTCAGGGTTGTTGCAGCCGTTAAGGATTCCTGAATGGAAATGGGAGAGGATCACCATGGACTTTGTGTATGGTTTGCCTTTATCGCCATCAAAGAAGAATTCTGTTTGAGTGATTGTGGATCACCTTACGAAGTGTGCGCATTTCTTTCCTATGCATACTACGTACACCTTGGATAAGCTTTCGGAGTTGTACATTGCTGAGATTGTACGGTTGCATGGAGTTCCAAAATCTATAGTGTCGGATAGAGATCCGAGGTTCACTGCAAGGTTTTGGGAGTGCTTGCATCAAGCATTGGGTACGCGGCTGGATTTTAGTACTTCTTATCATCCGCAGACGGATGGACAGTCGGAGCGTGTTATCCAAGTGCTTGAGGATATGTTAAGGTGCTGTGTTATTGAGTTTCAAGGCTCTTGGGAGAAGCACTTGCCTTTGGGGTAGAGTTTTCTTATAATAACAATTACCAGGCAAGTATTCAAATGGCACCTTACGAAGCCTTATACGGGAGGAAGTGCAGAACTCCTCTTTGTTGGGCTGAAACGGGACAAAAGTTGGTCTCAATACCGGCTTTGTTAAAAGGAACCACCGAGAAGGTGAAGCTCATTTGTGAGCGGCTGAAGGCATCATCGGATCGACAAAAGTCTTACGCGGATTTGAGGCGTAAGGAGATAGAATTTGATGTGGGCGAGCATGTGTTTTTGAAAGTTTCACCTTAGAAGAAGGTGATGAGATTTGGTCGGAAGTGCAAGTTGAGCCCAAGGTTCATTGGACCATACGAGGTGATAGAACGTGTGGGTCCTGTTGCCTACAAGATGAGATTACCTCAAGAGTTAGAAAAGATACATAATGTGTTTCATGTATCCATGCTTCGGAGGTATAGATCGGATCTGTCGCATGTTATTCCTGTGAAAGAGGTTGAGTTGAATCCAGACTTGACGTATGATGAAGAACCTGTTGAGATTCTGGATTCGGATAGTAAGGTTCTTCGTGGTAAGACCATCGAGCTGGTCAAAGTCTTGTGGAGACATCATGGTGTTGAGGAAGCCACGTGGGAAAGGAAGGAAGACATGAAGAAGCAATTTCCTTATCTTTTTCCTCAAGGTAAATTTCGAGGAAAAATTTCTTAAGAGGGGGAGAGTTGTAACGCTCTGATTTGGGGCATAGAAGTTTTAGAGTCTGAATCGGGCCGGTCGAGAACGATTCGAATCTTTAATGGAGATTTAGGGAGCACCTAGTTCAGGATACTTTAAAAATATGGAAAAATATCTAAATATCCTCATTTATTATATGATTGATTATGGTGAAAACAATTTTACAAAATAAGTTTTGGAAATACTACATTTCGGTGTAGTGACCAAATCACAGTTTTTGCAAAAGTTGACTAGTGACTGTTTTGTAAAGGATTGAAACTTTGAATCTTTAAGGAGCTAATTTTACCAAAATGTTTTTATCAGATTTCTCTCTAATTTTGGGTGTTTTAATAATGATTTAATAAAGGGAATTAAAAGAGAAAATCCTATTTTGGCTTTCATAACTACTTTACGATCTTTTTCCCTCTTTTCATTTTCTTCATCAATTAACCTCTGATTTTCATTCCTTTTGATGAGATTTCAATCTCCTGTGGATTCCGAATCTTTTCCTCATCAAATCCTCTTGTTTTCACTTTAGATTTTCAATAAAACTTTCCCAAATTAAGGAGAAATCAACCATTAGAGGTAAGCTTCGTCCTTCTCCTCTAATGATCAGTTCTTTTCGTAACTATTGGTTAGGCTTTGTTTTGAGGTTTATTTCTAATGTATTTTAGATGGTAATTGATGTTATAAATGAGGTTTTATCAAACAAATCCCGAATAGGTTTGGATTCCTAAGTTTTGCAAGCTAGATTGGTGGTTTTTGGGGGTGGTTTTGGTGTTCTGTTGTAGCTGGAGATATAAGGACGAGTTTATGGTGATTTTTGGTGTTGATTGAGGTTTAAAAATGATTAGAAGTGATAGATCTTGGTTGGGCTTTGTTTTGGAAGAGTTTGGAGATGATTTCGGTTGTTTTTGGTGGCTGAAATGGTGCTTTTGAGTAGAGCAGCGAGTTGTTTAGTTGGCTGGTGATTTCAATGCATGATGATGCATTAATCCTCTGCTCTTATGTGTAATAAACAAGGGAGACATCTTCGGACGCTTTTGGTGTTGATCCGAAAGTGCCGGGAGCTTAGATATCGTTTCGACCAGCTAGCGAAACGTAATCGGTGAGTGTGAATGGTTTTAGAAGTCCTTGAGGGACAAAGAAACAAGGTTTGGGGATTTAGGATTGGTTTGAAACACCATCCTAAGTCTGGAAGTAAGTATGTCTAGATTTGCTCTCAAATATGTGGTTGTTGCCCCAAAAATGCTTTGACATGCTCTTATTATGAGATAGACAAATTCCTACTGTTTTATGCATGATTTGTAGCTTGAGATGATGCTTTGTAGAGATTTCATGAGATAGCATGTTGCATTGAAGAGTTTTGAGATTTTGACTTAATTCAAAGCATGTGTTATGATTTTGAAATGAGATGAGAAAGATTTGAGAATTGTTGCGTTAAAACAGTAGGTGAGATGATGTTTTTGACATAATATATTGGCATAGAAGATAGATACTTATCGGATATAATTGATCGATCAATAGGATGAGAGTGCACTATAAACTAAAATTCGTACGTGCTCTTTGGAGTCGGGCAATGGGGGTAGTGCCATCCCGATCCAAAGTGAGAATCTGATGATGAGAGATACCATCCGGGTAGGACTTGGTGAAATACCCAAGCTTTGTGGCGATGAGAGATACCGTCATGAGAGTCCGGTGATGAGAGATTCCACCGGGGTAGGACTTGACGTTGAGTCAAGCTAATCCGCATATCCGAGTAAAGATGAAATGTGAAATTCCAATATAAAATATGGATATGTATTTGAATCACATGTACCAAATGAAGAGATGTTTTATGCTATGAAAAATGCATATGAGATTATGATATGAAATGCTTTTGTTTTCATTTATCATGTGTATGGACTTGCCATGAGATTTGCATTGGTTTAAATGCATGAGATAGAATTGAGGTACATGTGTTTTCAAATGGAGATTTGCTTTGAAATGGTTTTCAAGCATGAGATAGAATAAGCATGTTGTTGAAAATGACTTTTGAGAAAGGGTTTTGAATAATGCATTGTTGTGTTGGTTTTCTTTAGAGCTTTCCTCACTAAGCATATATGCTTACGCTCTCTTTTATCAACAATGCATATAATTGAGATGAATTTTGGGCAGTGAGAAGGTTAAGAAGATCCAAGGAAGTGTAAAGCTCATGTATGGTGATGTTTTTACATACTTTAGTATTGATCATTTGGCAATGGGGCTTCAAGGTTGTTTTGGGGAGATGTATTTGGAAACTCCCTATGTTTGTAGCAAGTTTGTTATGGCTTTTGAAGTTTCTAAATGGTCTTTTATGGTTTGGTTTGAGGTTTGAGGTCCATATTTGGTTTTGTGGTTAGGAATCATGCATATAGATTGAATGTTCATGTGCTTGATGCCATGCTTTAGCTTAAGCTTCTTAAATATGTTCTATAATGTCTAATCATGTTGCTGGTATGTTATGGTATGGTTTGGGACATGTTTGATTTTGAAAGGTTGTGAAAAACCAGAAAATTCTTCAGTTGCAGGGCAGGGTGTATCGAAACACCCTTAACTGTTTCGAAACAGGGGCCTGAAATGGCCATGGTGTTTCGGAACGGGAGAAGGTGTTTCAGAACACTTTGGCTACTGGAAATCCATGTTCATCAGATATGAGTTTCGGAACGGGCCCGAGTACCAAAACGACCAGCCCAGTTTCGAAACGGGCTTTGATACGAAGGTCAACGTTTTGAAACGGTTGACCGTTGGCTTATAATTTGAATTGTTTCAAGTTCTCATGTTTTACATGTTAGTCCTTGATGTTGTGGATGCAATTGTTTGAGCTTGGAATTTCATTTTAAGCTGATATTTGACAAAGATGCATGTAAAATGACTAATTACAAATTGGTAAGCTTAAAAGCCGCAAAGACATTATATTTTCTAAAATTTACATTTTGGTCCCTAAAAGTGTAATTCTTACAATTGAATCCCTAATTGAATTCTGATCGCTGTGCCTTTCTCTCCTATGATTCTTGAGTAATCACATTGGCTTAATGTGCATCTGGAAAATATAAAAAGAAAAAAAGGTCGTTAATCAAGGTTGACTTTCGGGTTTACTTTGGTTTTCCCCGTGTAATCTTCGTAGTTCGGGTCAAGCGTCTAAGCTGGGCTAAGGGGGTTACACAGTGAATGAGCAGTTTCTCATTATCAAGGTACATGTACATCTTTCTGCAGTACATGGTTAGATGTTGTTGAGTGGATCGATTGAATGATCAAGACCAAGAGGGGCGGTGAATTGGGATTTTAAAACTTTGTAGGAGTGAATGGGCAATTAAAAAAGAAGAACAAAGGATTTAGAGTGGTTCAAGTTCCAAATGAACTCTACATCCACTACCTTAGATACCACTAAGGATTTGCAACAATTCACTAACTTGTTCTTCCCCTTTTCAAGGCTTAGGAGGTAACCTTTACACAACCGGTCAAATTTTCTACCCAAAATTTGACCAAACCTTCACAAATAAACAAAGAAGAAATTAGACAAGAAATATATCTCTCAAATACAATTTTGTCCCTTGAAGTACAACACTCAACCCAAATTTGAAGATAGAATAAGAATTGAATACAACTCAATTTGAGGTTTACAAGAAATTGGAAAATAGGCACACTTGAGGTTGGATTTTTGCTTTGATGTTTATCTTTGATGCAATAGTTGTTGCTGGTCTTCAAAGAGCTTCAATTTATACCTTTTCTATCAATTCTAGCCGTTTGGGTGGTTAGGGAATTGATTATAGCCGTTGGGACCCTCTCTTTCCACCATAAATGCACTTTTGCAGCTATCCGTATCGGTACACGGGGAGCCGTATCGATACCTGTCTCAAAATAGAAAGAGTCCTTGTACATAATAAAGAGGGCATATCGAAACGCGTGTAAGCGTATCGGTACGGGACACGGACCGTTTCGATACAGACGATACTGTATCGATACCTTTTTCTCAACTTAGCTCACTGGAAGTTTCCGTTTCGATACGAGGGTTTACCGTATCGATACGGGTCAACTGCCACTTTAAATGTTAGTTACCTAACGACTGACACCAACGGTCGAAAACATTTAAAACACTTCAAATTAAAAATTCAATTAAAACCGTATCGATACGGGTTAAGCCGTATCGGTACACCATTCAAACTCCTTCAGTTTTGCAGAGGGGCGTATCGATACAGATGAAATATGTTTTGATACACTGTTTTGATACGGTTATGAGCGTATCGAAACACGTCTTTCCAGTAGCGAACTTTGTAAAAAAGGTATCGATACGGCTGGAAGCGTATCGATACACCTGGACGGTTTTCAATACTTTGGCATTGGAACACTTAGAAAATATTTGGAGTTTGAGTTTTTCAAGTCAATTTTAAAGTGTTGGTGATTTATAAATTATTAAAGGGACTTAGAAATCAATTTCAAGTTTTCAATTTAATCCTTAACAATTTAATTATATCAAAATCAAACATAGGTTTTACAATCTCCCCCTTTTTGATATTACAAAACTAAAACTTGAAATTTTTTGACACTTTGAAAAACTTTGTAAAATAACTCCCCTTAATATTAGCTAGGTAACTTTTAAGTTGAAAATCAAAATATTTTAAGTGTTGTGAGCTTCCCTCTCCCCCTTTTTGATATAACAAAACTAAAACTTGAAATTTTTTGACACTTTGAAAAACTTTGTAAAATAACTCCCCTTAATATTAGCTAGGTAACTTTTAAGTTGAAAATCAAAATATTTTAAGTGTTGTGAGCTTCCCTCTCCCCCTTTTTGTTAGATAAAAAATAATTGAGACAATGTAAAGTGCGTAACTTAGGCAAAATGTATAAATAGGAAAGCAACATAAATATCATTTAGTTCAAATAAAGCATAACATCAACTTAAAAATCCAAACAACAGAAAATCAAAGCATATGTTTAAAATAAGTCAATCTTAATCTTAAAATCTTGAAACAAAGGTGCATAAAATAAATATCCTAGATGATATGCATGGTATGCAAAGATAGGCTACTATGCATCTCCGTCGCCTTCTTCATCATCTTCATCATCTTCCTCAATTGGATCATCATTCCTCAAGGTTTGACTCCACTCGTCATGGAAAGCGGTGAGAGAGATATTCATTGAGTTATGACCGCCTTCAAGAGAAGTGAGTCGAGTCTCCACGTCCGTCATCCTTTCTTCAAGGCTTGTGAAACGAGTATCAATTGTGGTAAACCCTGAAGCCATGTCCGTGCGCAAACCCGTGAATTGCTCATTGAGAAAAGTCATTAGAGCATCCATGAAAGGTGGAGGAGGAGGAGCTTGAGGAACTTGTTCAACTTGAGGATTAGCAAATTGTTCCGTGGCCTCACTAGGGAGCTCGGATAGACGTAACCAATTACCATTTAAGTAATGGAACTTACCCCTTGCAAGAGAGCGTTCATCGATAAGATCGGTGAGGGGAGTTGGGAAGTCATGCGAGCAATCAATCTCTTTTTGTTGGAAAAAGTAGCTTAGGGTCGTGCCATAGGTGAAGGATGTGACAAGTGTGGTGTGGTGATGTTGCACGAGATAGACAATCTCTGCAAACATGATACGAGCAAGGTTTGAACGTTTTCTCTCACGGAAGCAAAGAATCCAAAAGTCATCCACTTGGCGGATAGTAGAATACTTCCCTCCCGAGGGCCTAAACTACCAAGAGACCATCAAATGGAGGATTCGATCCTGAGCATTTAGGGTGGTGACGGAACCACTAAGAACATGGCCAAGGGCATTCACATCATCATAGCCTTCATCCTCCAACTTGAACACATCACAAATAGATTGAACATCTATAATGATCTTTTTACCCATAAGATGAGAGCTAACGGTCGTAACAACACCATCTCGATTGGCACAACATTTGGCATTAGCATAAAAGATTAAAACTAAAACGCGAAAGAAAAATCCGGGAATAGCGAGAAAATCCATAAACTTCCACTCTTGGAGCAAAGGTAGATATTCGAATTTGAATCGCTCCGAGTTAAGAAAAGGAATAGAGATTACCCTCTCCGGACGGATCTTATAGTTTTGGAATTGACGAAAATAGGTGAGAGCTCCGGTGGTTTGAAAAGATTATTGATAGATTTGAGTGAGATTCGGACGAACACCATCTCCGGGATTTGATCCTTCACCGGTTTCATTAAGACGTGATCTCTTCCTAGAAGGTGCCATGAACTAGAGAAAACAATGTATGTATTAAGATTTCTTCATTCAACTCATTGAAAAATCAAGAATCAAGGTTAATTTTTTTTTAAAAACCAAATTTTAAAACGAAATTTTAAAACCAAGTTTGGTTAAGAAGACAAAAAAAATTGAAAACGAAAATAATAAGAAAAATTAAAAGAAAAAGAAAGGGTTTTACCTTGATATTGATTAGAGAGGAATGTAAGAATAGCTTAGCACCAACTTGATGAAAAAGCCTTAAAGCTTTGATTGATTTTGAAAACCCTCTTGAGTTTTTGAGTTGTGGTGAAAATATGAGGGAGGAAGAGGCTATTTATAGGCTGAAAACGGCTAGGGTTTTTAGGGTTTTGAGAAATTTTAATTTTGGTAAAAGTTGAACTCTTAAATGCCAAATTAAAGCTGTCTGTGCAATTGCGTATCGATACGCCTGAGGGAGTATCGATACGGGGGTAAAAATGTAATTCCAATAAAAATGTTCGTTGAAGGATCGTATCGAAACAAATGCAATCCGTATCGAAATGATTGTAGCTCGTATCGAAACGGGTTTAACCGTATCGATACCCGTTTAAGCCAAAATGAAGTCTGGGAAGCTAATAAAGTACTCGTATCGATACGCGTAGGGCCGTATCGATACCCTATGCCCATAAATACATTTTAGGCCTAAAGAACAACCAAAAGCTCGATTCTAACACCTCCTAAAGGAATGAAAATGATGAATGAGCAGATCTAAGCATATTTTAACAGAATCATACCCCCTAGATATAGGCATGGATATTTTCAAGAGTTACAACACACAAACATGCAATTTCACAAGATCAAGCAATTTTAAGCACAAAAGAGGTCCTAAAAGGTCAAGATAGGCTAGTTAGACCTAACTCTCTCCTAAGGGACCAAAAATGCTCTTTATCTAAAGGTCTTGTAAAGATGTCCGCTAATTGATTTAAGGTGTCAACATACTCTATAACAACATCTTCTTTAAGAACATGATCTCTAATGAAATGATGCCTTATTTCTATATGTTTGGTTCTAGAGTGTTGGATGGGATTTTTTGTCAAACATATGGCACTAGTGTTATCACACTTAAGGGGTATGGTTTCAACTTTAATACCATAATCTAAGAGTTGTTACTTCATCCAAAGGACCTGAGCACAACAACTCCCGAAGTATATGTACTCGGCTTCGGTGGTAGATAAGGCTACACTATTTTGTTTCTTAGAGAACCAAGATATGAGCATACTACCTAAGAATTGACAAGTTCCCGAAGTACTTTTCCTATCGATTTTACACCCCCCATAATCCACATCCGAATAAGCATGAAGGTTGAAGGTGGAGTCTCTAGGGTACCAAAGGCCTAAACAAGGAGTATCTCTAAGGTACCTAAAGATTCTCTTAACGGCTATAAGATGAGACTCTCTAGGACTAGCTTGAAACCTAGCACACAAGCAAACACTAAACAGGATATCCGGTCTACTTGCGGTAAGGTAAAGCAATGATCTAATCATAGAACGGTAAAGCTTAGAGTCAACACACTTACCTCCTTCATCTTTGTCAAGCTTTGTAGATGAGCTCATAGGTGTGGCTTGAGGCTTTGCATTCTCCAAGCCAAACTTCTTGAGCATATCCTTGATGTACTTTGCTTGATTGATGAAGGTGCCATCCTTCCTTTGCTTGATTTGGAGTCCCAAAAAGAATGAGAGCTCTCCCATCATGCTCATCTCGAATTCACCTTGCATTAGCTTAGCAAACTCTTTGCAATGACATTTGTTAGTAGAACCAAAAATAATATCATCAACATAAATTTGTACTACTAAGATGTCATTTGTATACCTTTTTATGAAAAGTGTAGTGTCCACCTTACTTTTTTCAAAACCTTTTTCAATTAAAAAGTTTGAAAGTCTTTCATACCAAGCTCTAGGAGCTTGTTTTAAACCATAAAGAGCTTTAGTAAGTTTGAAAACATGATTTGGAAATTTTGAGTCTTCAAAACCCGGTGGTTGTTCCACATACACTTCCTCATTTATAAAACCATTTAAAAATGCGCTTTTAACATCCATTTGAAAAAGCTTGAAATCATGAAAACATGCATATGCAAGCAACATCCTAATGGCTTCCATTCTAGCTACGGGTGCATATGTTTCATCAAAATCTATTCCCTCTTCTTGAGTGTAACCTTGTGCTACTAGTCTAGCTTTGTTTCTCACAATGTTACCACTCTCATCTAGTTTGTTCCTAAAGACCCATTTAGTTCCTATAGTAGATTGATTACTAGGCCTATCAACTAATGTCCAAACATTACTTCTCTCAAATTGATTTAACTCTTCTTGTATAGCCATAATCCAAAAATCATCTTTCAATGCTTCTTTTATATTCTTAAGCTCTATGCATGAGATAAATGCAACATGGTTCATAAGTTTAAGAGAAGATCTAGTGGTTACCCCCTGTATGGATCACCAAAGATTTCACCATCTTTGACATAGTTGAACTCAATTGGGTAGCTCACTTCCTTTTCCTCAAGAGCCAAGTCCTTCAAGGCTTCAAGAGGTGGATCTTGTGTATCCTCTTCTTTTGATGGAATCTCATCCTCCTTTGAAGTTTGTCCTCCATCAAAGGTATTTATTATTCCTACATCATCATCATCACAAGAATCCTTCCTTGGAAGGAGGTTATCATCGAATACAACATGTATAGATTCTTCTACTACTAAAGTTCTCTTGTTAAATACACGATAGGCTTTAGAGGTTAAAAATATCCTATGAAAATAGCTTCATCACTTTTTGCATCAAATTTACCTAAGTTGTCTTTTCCATTATTTAAAACAAAACACTTCCAACCAAATGGATGAAAATAGCTAATGTTAGGCTTTTTAAATTTTAAAATCTCATATGGTGTTTTCTTTAAAATTGGCCTAATCATTACTCAGTTTACAATGTAGCAAGCGGTGTTTGTGGCTTCTGCCCAAAAATATTTAGGTAAATTGTTTTCACAAATCATGGTTCTAGCCATTTCTTGTAAAGTTCTATTTTTCCTCTCAACTACACCATTTTGTTGAGGAGTTCGAGGAGCCGTAAAATTGTGGTAATCCCATTTTCATTTAAAAACTCTTCAAATCCTAAATTTTGAAATTCGGTTCCATGATCACTTCTAATATGAGAAATTCTAAGTTCTAGATCATTTTGGGTTAGTTTTGAAAATGTGATGAATTTTTCTAAAGCCTCATCTTTAGTACTTAAAAATAGAACCCAAGTAAATCTAGAAAAATCACCAACAAGAACAAATGCATAAGATTTACCACCCAAGCTCATAGTCCTTATTGGCCCAAATAAATCCATATGGATAAGTTGTAAACACCTACTTGTAGAAACATCATTAATGGATTTAAAGGATGACTTATGTTGTTTACCCTTTGAGCATGCATCACAAATTTTATCGTTTGTGAACTTAATCTTGGGTAAACCTCTAACTAGATCAAGGGAAACTAATTTTTCTAAAACACTAATGCTAGCATGTCCTAGTTTCCTATGCCATAACCATGCATCATTTTCATTTTGAGCTACTAAACATGCATGGGATGTGTGTATGTCATATAGATTCACCATGTAAATGTTACCTATGCGATGATCTATGAGCATAATGTTATTAGATTTAATGTCAACAATTTTGCATCTATTTTTATCAAATAAAACATTAAATCCTTTATCACATAATTGGCTTATGCTCAACAAATTATGTTTAAGACCATCGACATATAAGACATTTTCAATAAGAATGGTAGAGTGATTACCTATGGAGCCAATACCTTTAATGTGGCCTTTGGAGTTGTCACCAAATGTCACCACTCCTCCGCTTTTTGGCTTTAAATCCATGAATCTACTCTTGTCTCCGGTCATATGCCTCGAGCATCCACTATCAAGGTACCATGAATTTTGACTTTGTGCTTTGGCCTTGTAGCAATGCTCCCCCTACAAACAAAGATATTAAACTTTTGTTTTTGGTACCCAAATCATTTTGGGTCCACGAGTGTTAGCTCCTAATAGCTTGGTTCCCTTAGGAATCCAAGGTGACATAGCAACAATATTATTAGATTTTACAAGTTCCTTAGGAACCCATACACTTCTAATCTTTTTAGTTCTACTATTTCTAGGAAAACTACTTTGTTTGTAGTTATTAGTCTTTCTCCTAGGTTGGTTTGTTTTAGAATATTCACCTTTTTCATGCTTCACACTACCAACATATTTAAAAGACTCTTTGAGCTTGTTAAGCTCACCTAACACCTTTTGGTGTCCACTATTGCATTGAGAAAGAAGATTATTTAGGTCTACATTTTCATCTTGGAAAAACTTAAGTTCATCTTTCAAACCTAAAATATTTTTCTCAAATTTCAAGTTAGCTTGAGAAAGTGAGTCATTTTTATCATTTAATTCTGAAATAATTTTCTTATTCCTAATGACCGACTCCTTGTATTTCTCAACTAACTCATCATAAACCATTTGCAACTCATCATATGCACATTTAATTCATCATATGTAAAATCAAAAAATGGTGAGTTAGAGGTTACCATGGAGGAATCCTCCTCAAGTGCCATGAGGCAAAGGTTGGCCACTTCTTGTTCATCATCCTCGGATGACTCCTCATCACTCCAAGTAGCAAGCTTGGCTTTGAGCTTCTTCTTCTTCTCAAAGCCCTTCTTCTTGAGTTGAGGGCACTCCGAACGAATGTGACCAGGCTTATTGCGCTCGAAGCAAATGATTTGATCCCTCACCTCTTCTTTGTTTTTACCTTTGAAGTCCATCTTTCTTTGAATTTTCCTTCCTCGGTTGGACCTCATGAAGCGTGAGAATCTTTTGGCTATCATAGCCAATTCTTTTAACTCATCCTCCTCACTAGAAGTGCTCTCCTCAAGTAATGAAGCTTTGAGAGCCACTCCCATTTTCTTCTTCTTTTCCACCTCTAGCTTCTCCACTCTTTTCTCTTCCTTCTTCTTTTCTTCTTCCCTTCCTTGCTTCATGATCTCATGAGTAAGGAGAGAACCCACTAGCTCATCAAGTTTTAAGGTCTTCAAGTTTTTGGCCTCGATGATGGCGGTTCTCTTCCCATCCCAAGATTCGGGAAGTGAGTAGAGTAGCTTCCGGATAAGCTTGTCTTCCGGAATAGTCTCTCCAAATCCTTTAAGCTCGTTGACTATGGTTGAGAATCGATCAAACATCTTGGACACCGTTTCGTCGGATTCCATCTTGTAATTCTCATAGCTAAGATTGAGAATTCCAGTCTTGATTTCCTTCACATAATTTTTTCCTTCATAGGTGGTCTCAAGAGTATCCCACACTTCCTTGGCACTCTCAATGGAGGATACTTTGGAGTAGATGTCCGGACCGAAGGAGCAAAAGAGCATGTGAAGAGCTTTGTCATTTATTTGGACCTTCTTCCTCTCATCTTCACTCATCTCTATCTTCTTCTTTAAGAAAATCTTTCCATCATCATCTCTCTTCAAAGAAATGTATGAACCATCTTCAATGACATCCCAAACCAAGTAATCGTTGGACTTGATGAAGAGGCGCATCCGATTCTTCCAAAATGGATAGTTGTCACCATTGAAGAATCGTGGCTTTGTGGTGGATTGTGACTTATACATACTCGATCCGGAGGTAGATGCCATGGCTTGATTTTTTAGTTGATCACACTCTTCCTAGGAACTCCTCTTGTGGTTGTGAATCCTTCAAAGAGGTATGCTCTGATACCAATTGTTGAGTGGATCGATTGAATGATCAAGACCAAGAGGGGGTGAATTGGGATTTTAAAACTTTGTAGGATTGAATGGGCAATTAAAAAATAAGAACAAAGGATTTTAGAGTGGTTCAAGTTCCAAATGAACTCTACATCCACTACCTTAGCAACCACTAAAGATTTGCAACAATTCACTAACTTGTTCTTCCCCTTTTCAAGGCTTAGGAGGTAACCTTTACACAACCGGTCAAATTTTCTACCCAAAATTTGACCAAAACCTCACAAATAAACAAAGAAGAAATTGGACAAGAAATATATCTCTCAAATACAATTTTGTCCCTTGAAGTACAACACTCAACCCAAATTTGAAGATAGAATAAGAATTGAATACAACTTAATTTGGGGTTTACAAGAAATTGGAAAATAGGTACACTTGAGGTTGGATTTTTGCTTTGATGTTGATCGTTGATGCAATAGTTGTTGTTGGTCTTCAAAGAGCTTCAATTTATACCTTCTCTATCAATTCTAGCTGCTTGAGTGGTTAGGGAATTGATTATAGCCGTTGGGAACCTCTTGTTCCACCATAAATGCACTTCTACAGCTATTCGTATCGGTACACGGGAAGCCGTATCGATACCTGTCTCAAAACAGAAAGAGTCGTTGTACATAATAAAGAGGGCATATCGAAACACGTGTAAGCGTATCGGTACGGGACAGGGACCGTTTCGATACAGATGAGACCGTATTGATACCTTTTTCTCAACTTAACTCACTGAAGTTTCCGTTTCGATACGAGGGTTTACCGTATCGATACGGGTCAACTGCCACTTTAAATGTTAGTTACCTAACAACTGACACCAACGGTTGAAAACATTTAAAACACTTCGAATTAAAAATTCAATTAAAACCGTATCGATACGGGTTAAGCCGTATCGGTACACCATTCAAACTCCATCAGTAGCCAACTTTGTAAAAATGTATCGATACGGTTGGAAGCGTATCGATACACCTGGACGGTTTTCAATACTTTGGCCTTGGCACACTTAGAAAATATTTGGAGTTTGAGTTTTTCAAATCAGTTTTAAAGTGTTGGTGATTTATAAATTATTAAAGGGACTTAGAAATCAATTTCAAGTTTTCAATTTAATCCTTAACAATTTAATTATATCAAAATCAAACATAGGTTTTACAGATGTGCTGGCGGGCATGTGGTCCCATTATATTTCTCGAAGTTGGGGATCTTGAATTTCGGTGGCGCAACTAAATCAGTTATCAAGCTCAGATCCTTGGCATCCATTCCACCATAGGCAGATCCATCTTGGAAAGATTTGAACATTCCTTCTAATTTTCAGTATTTCTCTTCCAACTTCTTTTCGGTTCGAGCTTTATCAGCAACTTCATCGAGGTTAGACACCTCGTAATTGTTGGCCTCCACGTGAGTGGAAGACTCAGCTACATGAATGGGTGTTTTGGCCTTGGCAACAACCTCATTTCTAAAAGTCATCCCTGGGAATCGAGGAATGGTAGAAGTATTTTGTTGCGTGTAAAAGAGTCCTATCGCAAATAGTGCAAGTGTACACGACGCAAGTAGTAAAGTGATACTTGGAGTATCGAATATCGTCTCCACAGGGACTGGAAATAACTCTATCCCTGAATTTCTGCAAAAGAGAAAGAAATAGAATGGGTGTAATAATTCTGAGAAATAACTAAAGTAAAAGATGAAGAAATCAGTTTTAAGAAATAGGCCGGTATTGAATTGCTCAGTAGTGCAGGTGTTGCACTGTTAGAGAAACTTCGGTCTTATGTTGTCGTTCCTGTCGCGATAGAGGTCTGTTGATGTCGCAGCAGCGATAAACAACTATGTACTTCAAGCTTGGCAAGAATCCCTGCTATGACTTGTCCTATCCCTAGGCCCAAGTTCTGTTATTGAACACTTCTTGGATGATACCTCCCGGCGTGAATCGAAGGGTGAACACCAATGTTGTTGAATTCTTCTTTAGCCACTTAACCTCGTTCTTATCCCTAAGCCGAGATGGTTTAACCATAAACTGGAAAACACGTATTTATTTCGTTCGTACGCTTGACTCTCCCGATGTCAAACAAATGGATAACCTCACAATGCTCTCCCGACACTTTTGTAAGATATGAAAAACTAGAATAAATAAACTTGAAGCTTTTATTACTTGACAGAAAATTCCTAAACAATACAATCCTTGCAACTACTTTACAGAATCAACCCTTAGCCCTAGGGGGAGTTTAGAACATGGTGAAGAAGGGAAATTGACAAGGGTTTAGGGGAAGACAGCTAGGAATGAGATATCCTTCCCTAGGTCGAATTACATGCCTTTATATAGGCCTTGGGTTCAAGTTTTCTAATATGGCAAGAATACAATTTCGAATTAAAGTGCAACTCTATTAAATACTAAATCTTCTGAGTAGATGCCTTGAATTCGTCCTCTTTTCTTGCCTTGAGTTTCTTTCTTGAACTTTGGGCTTGGCTTTCATTCAGCCTCAGGGCTCAGAAAAATATGGGAGTGGTCCACGACAGTCCGGCTTGAAATCCTTTATCTACCGAGCTCCACTTCACTTTTCCACTTCAGCATTCTGTCGTCATGGCTGCCACGACAGTAGTCACGGCAGCGTTTGCTTCTCGACTCCAGCTCTGCGATCTGCCTCTGTTCCTTTGCTGCCCTGAGTGTTCCGCAGCAGATACCTGCAAAAGTAACCAAAATCAGTAGCAACTGTGCCATTTTATCTAATTGTGATGTATATGCAGAAATCTATCCTAAATGCAATGAATTATGCTTGAATGCAGCAGAAATATGGGTAAATGAGGGGTAAAATATAGAACTTTTATACACTCAACACACCCCCAAACTCAAGTTCTTGCTTGTCCTCAAGCAAATACGACCTAAATAAAAATAAAAACTTTATGGCTTGGCTTAATTCAATGAACTTTTATTACCTACCACACATTCACTATCAAGAGATGTACCTTGTTGGGTGTTTCTGGATTTATCTGGAACAATGCTATAGTTCTTGTGCAGTGTGTGTAGGTTTTGTGAACAAATATGTGCCTAGACTCCTTTAGTTTACCAGAATAGTTATGCTTACAAACTTGAGTTTTTTGCCAATCTCATTTTTGCTGAAGGCAATTCTTAGGCTCCTTTAGTTTTTTCTGACCTTAGACTTCATCTTTTATGGAGGCAACTCTTAGGCTCCTTTAGTTTTTTCTAACTTAAGCTCAAAGAAAAATCTTCCTAAAATCATTGAAAGGCAGTTTTGCGGGCAAGTGAGTCTGAAATGTTTCTTTCTTTTATTCATTTCCTAGAGCCAGTGATAGGCACCTCTAGGGGCAACTCAAGTGGGTAAACCTCCCTATTCTAGTTCACTACTGAAGTCTAGACATCATAAGAGTCACAAAGGGTGTTCTAAAGATCAAAACTATAGCTAGGCTCTAAATAGTTCCTAAAAACATCCTAGAGGCACTGTCACGACATAGTATGTCGCGGTAGGTAAGTTTAGTTCAAATACTTAAGCCAAATTTTTGTTTTTATTTTCATTTTTTGACACAAAAATAAACTTAAAATGAGACATAAATTAAAGACACAACTTAACAAGTTCATTAATGGAGGGATGCCCACCCCCAAATTCGAGGATTCCATTGCCCTCAATGCATGACAATGATTTAAAATAAAAACATTAAAAACGACATCACAAAATAGATAAGAGAGCAGCAAAGACAACAATTATATAAGAAAAGAACTTAATTTGATGAGCTGTCATCCCTGCTGCTACTGACTTGGAGCTGTCGGCGCGCAGTGACTTTTAGCGCAGGGGCTGGCTGGTTTCTGGGAGACGAGGAAGCCATCTTCTTCTTAGCCCCTCGAGGTGGCTGGACGCGTGTGTAGCGACTAAATTTTAAGAAAAATACCTCAGTGTCAATTGGAAGAACCGGGTTTTAATTGATTTCTGAAAATTTAATCGGATTAAAGAAAATAAAGGAGTTGCCATCGACCATTTAAAAATGGTAGACCGGACACTGAAATAAAACCAAAGATTTTTCTTTTTAAAAATGGGTTCGGGAGTCGGTTACACGCGGGGAATGATGAGCACCCCCGTCATGCCCGAAAATCAGTGCCAAAAAACATTACCGCTTAATTAATATTAAATTTTGCAAATTAAAGTGACGATTCGAATCGAAATGTGGTTATACGATTGAGTGAATTTTAAAGGTCTTAATATTCGAGAAGGAACTTTCAAACCACCACCACTACGACTGGTATTGGCCTCGTTCATTCCCTAATAAAAAGACGCTCGCATTGCATTTTATAATCGAGATACAACTTAGAGAATAATATAAACGGAACATAAAAACGGATAATTAAGCATAAAGTAAGAAAGTGAGAAGGCATAAATTATTCAAATATATGCATGCATCATATACCGTAACGCTATACATCATAAACCATGCATGAAATGATTCTATATAATATACCACATTACTTCACATATCATTTACCGAGCATGTATAAAACACATAAAATAAAATGGATTAAAATTAAATAGTTATAAATACGAGGTAATCAAATAAAGTGCATGAAGAAAAAAGAAAACAAGGCTGAAAAGGTTAAAATGAACTCAAGACAGACTCTAAGGACCGATAGGAGAATTAAACCGTAAAAAATGGGTTAAACTGTCAAAACAGGGACTAAAATTAGAGTTCGCTGAAAACTGTAGGGGCCGAAATGATTATTAAACCATTCGAGGTCGATCAAAACAGATTAAGGGACGAGATTGAAAATGCTTAAAATATTTGAGGGATTTGGGAGTGATTTCAGAAAATGGAGACCCTTGCTCATGTAATATGAAAAAGCGGAGTGGCCCTTTTGGGAGTTAAACCAAATTTAAAACGAGAAATCAATATAAAAACGTGTTAAAAAACACATTCTCTCCCTTTGGCCTATTTCGAGTAAAAAATATGATCCCACCCCTCTATTTTTCGGCCGGTCATCTGAACCCCAAAGAACGAGTTGTGCCGGCCGATTGCCATTAACTGGAAACGGCGGTACCTCGTCCAAACCCTAAAGACCTCAAGCCGTCAACGCCGAAAAAAACTTTACACCTATCGAAACCCCAAAACAAAAACCCCTAAAAACCCTAAACGAACGGGGTTCGAAACCCTAAAAAAGGAGATCCTCTCCCCGTGGCTCTAATGGCTCACCCCGGTTGACTCCCTAAACGAGAACCAATGGGATTATCGCCGGTTCGAATCCAGAGACAGAGGAGGGTAACAACTTTCGAAAGGTAAAAAGAAAATTCTTTTCTTGTTTTTTATTTTGAAAGTTACATGCAATGGACTGAAAGTGGCCTGAATACCTCGAAATGTGTGTTTCTATTGCTTGAAATTGACAATCCCCTTTTTCTCTCTCCGGGGCTTACAATCGTTTTCCGGCTTCTCTTTATACCGGGATTGCAGTGGGTAAAAACAAAATACAATTACAGGCTCTCTCTCTCTCTGATATCCTTTGTCTGGTTGACATTTTGATGTTTTTCTTTCGATTTACAAATTTGGTCTTATGACTTTATGTTTCTTGCTGTTGCATGTCGGGTTTTTCCCAAAATGGTGTTGGCGTGCACCGGGTCAGAGGCGGCAGAGGGTGCGCGACGGGGACAGAGAGGTCAGATACGGCCCTGACACGCGCGTGAGGCATGCGAAAAGTCGTGTGTGTGACGCTCAGGCCTGTGGTGCAATATTGGCCGTTTGATGAGGCGCAATCTGACGACCACAATTGATGCGGCGCGGCGCTCCAAAGATTGTCCGGGATTGAACCTACGGTTTCTCCTGAGGCCAAATCCGAGCCGTTGATGACGTCCGATCTAACGGCCGAAACTCGTGCGATGCCATGAAAGGGATGAGTCGCTAGGGTTTCTTCGCTGGGAACGATCTGGGCTGTTGATTTCGCCTAGATCGAACGGTGTTGGGGGTGTCCAGCGCAAGACCATTAGGGCTTCCCTAGGGTTTGCTTCTTCGGGCTTAATCTGGACCGTCAGATCTGAGATAGATCTGACGGTGGATACTTGGCTGCGCAAAGAAACCAACATGTTAGGGTTTTTTAATTTGGGCTTTCTGATCGGTCTGCATTTATTTTGGTCTTATATTTTAAGGCTAATGGATTGTTTATTTATTCAATCACAATTTGGGCTTTCATCCATGTTTTATTTTCTTATTAATAATAATAATAATAATAATAATAATAATAATATTTCCAAGTAACGAAAACAAAATAAAATGAGATAATAATAATAAAAAAACGATGAATGTTATAATAGTAATATTAGACTAATACTAATGGCAAAGGCCACAAATAATAAATGATAAGTAATAATCATATACATTGAAAATAATAGGGTAAACTACACAGATGACCACTGAACTATGGGTTTGATGTCAAAATGATAAGGCCGCAAATGCACCACACAACTATTTAAATGGTTCCATTTTAGCCACACACCGTTAAAAAAACGAATAAGTTAAAGGAACTGTTAAAAGAATTGGTATAATTACACTTTTGGTCCTCTATATTTATACAATATATCAATTTTGTCCTAATTTTAATCTAATAAAATAAATTAATTATTCAATAAGATGGCTTATTGGGGGATTTTAATTATTTTTTTAACTAAATTAATTAATTTCCCCCTCCGATCAGGTAGTGACACGTGTCACCCTGATTGGAGTAGGAAAAATGAAAACAAAGGAATTTGCTTTAGGTAGGAATTGAACCTAGGACCTTAGAGGTGTAACACGCATGAGTTTGCCACTAAGCCAAGCATATACTTGTGATATGCAATACTAATAATAATATATGTGTTATACATATGGAGAAAGAAAATATGCATCAAACTTGCCAGCCAGGGTGCTAGCCTCTTCCTTTACTTCCCTCAACTTTAGTTTAGTCTGTGTCTTGGCAGTCTGACAATAATCAATATACACGGCAAGCAAGTTCAGCTTCTCTACAGGCTCTAGAAATGCTGAGTCAACTCGAATAACAATGTGATCGATGGATTCAACTACCCTTTGCAATTTGCTATTGCTCTCGAACAAGAACTTCTCAAATTGATCATTTTCCTCTTTCATAGATGCAAGGTTGCTCTCCAACATTGAGATGTGTTCCAAATCAGCATACAAAGTACTGCTCTTCTCTGTGAACTCAGCAACTCTAGACTCTTCCTGTTGTAACTCAAGCCTCAGCTTCTCAATTTCTGACTTCTTGTCCTCCAGAAGAACTTTCAAGTTTTCCCGCTCTTGCACCAATCCCTTTCCTTTCTTAATCGCCATTGTTAACTTCTCCCTCAACAGACCAGATTTCTCCTCTGACCGTTCTAGATCTTTTTGCAAAACACCTTTGTCCTCATTCAAAGCAAAATGTTCATGAAAAGTTACTTTGAATAGATTCGACAGATCATTCAGTTGTGACCTCACCATCATATATTTTTCTAGTAATTCCTTATAAATCATCAACTCCAGATTCCTAACATACAAAAGAAACTGATATTTGTCAAAAAGTGCTGTATCAACAAAAGGAATCTCCACAGATGGACTTGTTTGTTCCTGTATCTTCTCTAAGCGCCTATCAATTAGCATGGGTAGATTAGAATACGTCTCTTCAATCCCATCTTGATCCCCATCACTTTTCTGGAACCCTCTACCAACAACTGAAGCATCTGATCTTTCTCTGATGAAAGTTGATGGACCTTCTCAACTACATTTTCATATTTATTTGTGAGATCGTCCAAATCCTTTTGAATTTTATCCTTCACAGTTAGTTCTGCTGTAAGTGAATCACTTAAATTATATATCACATATATTATTATATACCTGTATGTTTTATCTTTCTCCATATGTATAACACATATATTATTATTAGTATTGCATATTACAAGTATATGCTTGGCTCAGTAACAAACTCATGCGTGCTACAACCCTAAGGTCCTAGGTTCAATTCCTACCAATAGCAATTCCTTGGTTTTCATTTTTCCTACTCCAATCAGACCGACACGTGTCACTACCTGATTGGAGGGGGAAATTAATTAATTTAGTTAAATAAAAATAATTAAAATCCCCCAATAAGGTGGTGACATGTGTCACCATCTTATTGAATAATTATTTTATTTTATTAGATTAAAATTAGGACAAAATTGATATATTGTATAAATATAGAGGACCAAATGTGTAATTATACCAATTTTTCAACAGTTCTGTTAACTTTTTCATTTTTTAACGGTGTGTGGCTAAAATGGAACCATTTAAATAGTTGTGTGGTGCATTTGCGGCAAAAAATAATGTAGTGGTCATTTTGACACCAAACCCATAGTTCAGTGGTCATTTGTGTAGTTTACCCAAAATAATAAAAACATAGAATTATAATAATATTTTTTTGCTTCTTCTTTTTCATTTTTTTCCTTTTTATTATTTTTAGCATTAATTCACATTATAGCCCAATATAAGCCAAGATTGACAAAAACTAAAAAGACTTAAGGTCAGGATAAAATTAGTGATTACAGATGCCCTTCTTTGCTTATACTTGTGGAACAAGAATGAAGCAAAGACCATAAACACTAATTTTGTCCTACTTCCCTGCCACACAGTTTTTTTGAGGCGGTAACGCGCTAGCCCGGTTAATTTCCTTACGGTCTTTAAGAATATGAGCCCTTTCTCCTCAAAGCTCATTTTCCTCGTACATTCTTCGAACAATTGTCCCTCCTATACGAGACTCCCTTTTTGCTAAAATCAAGGATCTACTAGCCCTTTCTCTTTAGGACCTCCCGCTTTTGAAGCTTTGAGGCTTCGGAACTTCGGGTTCTTCCTCTACCTACCCCTCATTCCTTATCGTGTTTTTTTGCTTGAGTAGCTCTTTCTCTATGAACTCCTTGCACTTAGGGGTCTACACGTCCCTTCTCCATAGGACCTTTCGCTTTTAAGACCATGCTGTCATAGGTTCTTTCTATATAGAACCTTTTCGGATCTCTTCTTTGTGGGATCCTTCATTTCTGAAATCTGGTGGCCTGCTTGAGAGCTTCCTTTGACCCTCAAGCGATGGACATACGTTTACTTTGTCGTTCACTTCTCCCTTTACGAGGGCCGTGATTCACTTTTCCAATATATGTAAAAAGATGAAATGTTATGATGTTTTTGCATGCTCCTATCCTAGGGATGCTTAACTACTCGTGATGCATGACTGGGGTCTCCAAATGGTTTAAACATATTAATTCTGCTGCCACTTTATCTTTTGGGGCTGCTTTTGTGCTGATCGCACCTCTTCTTGGTTCTCCTAGACCCTTGTTCTTTTCACCTTGATCTTTTTATGGAATTGCCTGTTTCAAAGTGCCCTTTCGGGTTTTCACTTTGAATTCTTCTTTTTTTCTTCCCTTTTTTTCTTTCTTTTTTCTTTCCCTTTTTCCTCTTCCCTTTTTTTTACTTCTTTTTTTTTCCTTTTTCTTCCTCTCTTTTTTCTTGCTTTCTTCTTTCTTTTTCTTTAAGGCTTTTTGTGTTTCTTACTGGGTTCGATTTCTTGTGGTGCCCCTGCGCCTTTTTGAGGTGTTTTACCGCTTTTACTTAGGCTCTCTTGGTCCCATGTTCCGGGTTAAATGTAATTTGATGTTGATGCTTGCCCCTGGACAATCTGCTCTTTAGAAGGTTAAATCATAGTAATGCTAAGAAATCTTTTGCCTATTATAATCCCTACCTCAATTTACTTGTGGAACGCTTTGGGGCGAAAGATAAGAGAAGACATGATTTTATTGATAATTTTAAGATGATTTAAAAGTCATGGCAAACAGAAAAAGCGAAAAAAAACAAAAACGAAACAAAATAAGACTTCGAGTACTAGTTGCGTGAATGGCTGTGAACCCGTTGACCAAGATGGATCTTGAAGCTCCTCGCACTATACCGAGAGTTCTGACTCAGGGGCATCGGAGTTCGTGTTTGCTTTGAGCATGATCTCTCCCCATCTCCTTCTTCTTTTCGTTTGTTTGTGAGTTTTTTTCTTCTTTTTTTCTTGTTTTCTTTTCTTCTTTTTCAAAAACAAAGTGCCCTTTTCAGGGTTTTTGCCTTACGTACGCTCCTCTTTAAGGAGTGACTTTTCTTATACGTAGTACTTCTTCAATGTGTCTGAATTCACCGGGTATTTTAGCTCGTTTCCATCCATTTCTGTTAAAATTTATGCCCTCCAGAGAAGGCCTTCTTGACAACAAACGGGCCCTCCCAATTAGGCATCCATTTTCACCGGGATTCTTTCTGATTAAACAGGATTCTTCGAAGTACTAGGTCCCCTTCCCGAAATTCTCTTGGGTGAACCTCTTTATCATGGGCCCGCATCATCCTCCTTTGGTACATCTGACCGTGGCAAATGGCTTTTAGTCTTTTTTCTTCAATGAGGTTCAAATGGTCGAACCGTGTTTGCATCCACTCGGCGTCCTCTAATTTTACTTCATTCAAAATCCGAAGCGACGAGATTTCTACCTCAATGGGAAGAACCGCTTTGGAGTCGTATACTAGGGAGTAAGGCGTGGCCCCCATGGACGTTCGTATTGATGTCTGGTAGGCGAAGAGGGCGAATGATAACTTCTCATGCCAATCCTTAAAGGTGTATGTCGTTTTTGAAATAATTTTCTTGATGTTCTTATTTTCCGCTTCTACCGCTCCATTCATCTTGGGACGGTAAGTGGTGGAATTTTGGTGGGTGATCTTGAGTTGTTCGCACACCTCATCCATCGTTTTGTTGTTTAGGGATAATCCTTTCGGGCAAACCATATCGACAGATGATTTCTTTCTTTATGAATTTGCACACAGCTGCCTTTGTAATGTTGGCGTAGGAGGCTGCCTCTACCCACTTAGTGAATTAATCAATGGCCACGAGGATAAAGCGATGCCCGTTAGAGGCTTTTGGATGAATTTGCCCGATGACGTCCATACCCCAAACATCAAAAGGCCACGATGAATTCATGTTGTGCAGTGGTAATGGTGGAGAATGGACCTTGTCAGCGTACACCTGACATTTGTGGCATTTCTTCGCATAATCGATACAATCCCTTCCATGGTCGACCAAAAATACCCATATCTCATAATCTTGCGAGTCATAGAGAAACCGTTAGCATGGGTTCTGCACAATCTGTCATGTACCTCGGCCAAGATATTCCTAGCTTCCCGAGCATAAACGCATCTTAGCAACACTTGATCTCTGCCCCTTTTGTATAGAATCTCTCCATCCAACACGTATCCCGTTGCTATTCTCCTAATGGTTCTCCTGTCGTTTTCATTGGCCTCTTGGGGATAGGTTTGGGATTTGATATATTGGAGGATATCAAAGTACCATGGATTTCCATCCGCCTCTTCCTCCAAGGCGTAGCAATGAGCTGGTATGTCGAAGGTCTGCATTTCGATCGGTCTCATTTCTGCTTCGATGCTTGCTTTGAACATGGCGGCCAAAGTTGCCAAGGCATCCGCCATTCGGTTGTCTTCTCTCGGGAGGTAGGCGAAGCTGACCTTCTCGAAGTTCTGGATTAATTCTTGGATCAGGTCATAATACTTAACCAACTTTGATTCTCTGGTTTCCCATTCTTTCCTAAGTTGAAAGATTACCAAAGACGAATCTCTAAAAACTTGACGGGCCCTAACCTTCCTTTCGATGGCTGCACGAAGCCCCATGACACATGCTTCGTATTCGGCTACATTATTAGTGCAAAAGAACTCTAAACGAATTGTGAACGAGTAGTAGACGTTCTCGGGTGAGATTAGCACTTCCCCTATTCCATGCCCTAGGGCATTTGAGGCGCCATCGAAATAGAGTTTCCACGATTCCTCTTCTGTGATATCCTCCTCTACTACGAATGTATGCATTATATCTTCATCGGGGAATTTAAAATCCAGAGGTTCGTAGTCCTCCGAGGCTCGGCTGGCTAGGAAATCAGCTATTGCACTTCATTTTATCGCCTTCTGACTCACATACACAATATCATATTTGGATAGGAGCATTTGCTATTGTGCCATCTTCCCGGTTAAAGCCGGTGCCTCCATCATGAATTTTAATGGGTCCAACTTTGATATTAACCATGTAGTATGGTATAACATATATTGCCGGAGCCTTTTGGTAACCCATACCAAGGCACAACACAATTTTTGGATGGGTGGATACTGGGTCTCACAATCGGTGAATTTCTTGCTCAGATAATAAATGGCCCTCTCTTTTCTTCCAGACTCATCATGTTGCCCCAATACACAACCCATTGAGTTCTCGAACAATGTTAGGTACAGAATTAGAGGCCTTCTTGGCGTTGGGGCCACTAGGATTGGTGCCTTAGTTAAGTACTCCTTGATCTTATCTAGAGCTTCTTGTCACTGCTCGTCCTATACTCCGGGATTGTTTTTTCGGAGTAATCTAAAACCGGTGTCGCATTTGTCGGTTAATTGAGAAATAAACCGAGATATATAATTCAATCTCCCCAAGAACCCTCGGACTTCCTTTTGTGTTTGAGGTGGGTGAAGGTCTTGGATAGCCTTGACTTTGTCTGGGTCGATCTCGATCCCCTTTCGGCTGACCACAAAACCTAGTAGTTTTCCGGACGTGACGACGAAAGTGCACTTGGCCGGGTTGACTTTTAGCTGGTATTTTCTCAATCTTTGAAAAATCTTTCTTAGATTTTCGATGTGCTCCTCCTCGGTTTGTGACTTGGCTATCATGTCGTCTACATACACCTCGATTTCTTTGTGCATCATATCATGGAAGAGGGTGACCATGTAACACCCCAATTTTGGGCCTAGATGATTTAGGTTTCGAATCGGACCGGTCAGAAAACGGTTCGAATCTTAAAGGGAGCTTTGGGGAACACCTAGTTTGAGATGCTTTAAAAATATAGGAAAATATCTAAAAATCCTCATTTAATATATGAAAGATGATGGTGAAATCAATTTTACAAAATAAGGTTTGGAAATACTACATTTCGGTGTAGTGACCAAATCGCAGTTTTTACAAAGTTAAATAGTGACTATTTTGTAAAGGATTTAAACTTTGAATCTTTAAGGAGCTAATTTTACCAAAATGTTTTTCATCAGATTTTTCCTTAATTTGGGCGATTTTATTAATGTTTTAATTAAAGGAAATGAAGGTTAATTAAATGAGAAACTACCTTTGACTATTCATAACTACTTTTCACAAATTTTCTCTCATTTCATTTTCTCTCAAATTCTTTTCAGCCAAACACATTCTCTCCAGCAATTATACTTTGATTTTCACTTCATTTGATGAGATTTCAATCTTCTTTTGATTCTTAATCATTTCCTCTTCAAATCCTCTTATTTTCCACATTGAGTTTTCAAGAAAACTTGCCCAAATCAAGGAGAAATCATCCATTAGAGGTAAGCTTCGTCCTTCTCCTCTAATGATCAGTTCTTTACTGAAATTCCCAAGTTATCAATCCTTTGTTAATGATTTTTGAGTGTTTTTAATATTAGAAACAAGAAATTGTATTAAAACTCAAGATTTTGGAAGAGATCTTGAAGATTTTCGTGGTGAATGATTGGGCTCTGTTTTGAGGTGGTTTTCTAATGTATTTTGGATGTTAATTGATGTTACAAATGAGGTTTTATCAATCAAATCCCGAATAGGTTTGGTTTACTAAGTTTTGTGTGCTAGAATGATGGTTTTTGGGGTGATTTTGGTGTTATGTCATAGCTGGAGGTATAAGGACGAGTTTGTGGTAGTTTTTGATGTTAATTGATGTTTATAAATGATTAGAAGCGATAGATCTTGGCTGGGTTTGTTTTGGAAGAGTTTGGAGATGTTTTCGGTTGTGTTTGGTAGCCGAAATGAGGTGTTTGAGTAGAGCAACGAGTTTAGGTGTGTGGCTGATGATTTCAATGCATGATGATGCATTAATCCTCTACTCTTATGTGTTAAAAACAGGGGAGACATCTTCGGACGCCTTTGGTGTTGATCCGGGAGCCTAGATAGCGTTTCAACAAGCACGTGAAACGTAATCGGTGAGTGTGTATGGTTTTAGAAGTCCTTGAGGGACAAATAATCAAGGTTTGGGGATTTAAGAAAAGGTTTGAAATACCTTCCTAAGTCCGGAAGTAAGTATTGGCTAGATTTTCTCTCTTAAATGTGGTGGTTTCCCTAAAATGCTTTTACATGCTCATGAGTTGTGATAGATAAATTCCTACTGCTTTTATGCATAATTTGTAGCATGAGATGATGCTTGAAATGATTTCATGAGATAACATGTTGCATAGTTGAGATTTGAGCTTTTGTTTTAAAGCATGGAAAATGTTATGGTTTTGAAATGAGATGAGAATGACTTGGAAATGTTGCATGAAAAATAGTAGGTGAGATGATGATTTGACATTATATATTGTCATAGATGTTGAGATACTTACCGGATATAATTGATCGATCAATAGGATGAGAGTGCACTATAAACTAAAAATTCGTACGTGCTCTTTGGTTAAATCCATAGGGAGAGAACCGATGATGGGCATTCCATCGGGTAGGACTTGGTGAAATACCCAAGCTTTGTGGCGATGAGAGATTCCGCCATGTGAGTACGGTGATGTGAGATTCCACCGGAAATTATGTTACTAGACGAGTGAGTACGGTGATGTGAGATGCCACCGGAAGTGTCTAGTGAGATGTCCGCATATCCGAGTAATAATGAGATGTGAAATGCCAATATAATATATGAAAATGCTTTTGATTCACATGTACCTTTGATGAATTGATTTATGCTATGAGAAATGCATATGAGATTTGTATATGAAATGCTTTGGTGTACAAGCATGAGTGTGGCTTTGCCATGAGTTTTGCATTGGTTTAAATGCATGAGATAGAATGGAGGTACATGTGTTTTCAATGACAAGTTGCTTTGAATGGTTTTCAAGCATGATATAGAATGAGCATGTTGTTTAAAAGCTTTTGAGAGTGTCTTCAAGAAATGCATTATTGTGTTGGTTTTCTTTAGAGCATGCCTCACTAAGCAATTATGCTTACGCTCTTTTTTTTACCAATAATGCAGATAATTGAGGTGTTTTCGGGCATCAAGAACGATAAGAACATCCAAGGAAGTGCAAGCTCATGTATGGTGATGTTTTTATACACTTTAGTTTCGATATGTGGCAATGGGAAACCAAGGTTGTTTTGGGAGATATGTTTGAACTCCCTAAGTTTGTGGCATGTTTATGTTGGCATTTGTGGGTTGTAAATGGTCTCTAATGTTTGGTTTGAGGTTTGGTTGCTTATATTGGTTTTGAGACTAGGGAGCATGCCTTTAGACTATGTGATTTTGTGTTTGATGCCATGCTCTTGTTAGAGAGTCTTAAATATGTTCTTTAGCATCAAAATGAATTGCTGGTATGATTTGAGAATCTTTGAGGCATGTTTAAATGGGTTAAAGGGTGAAAAAGCAGCAATTTATGCTGTCAATGGGCATAGTGTATCGAAACGTCTTCAACAGTTTCGAAACGAGGGCTTGTAATGGTCACAACGTTTCGGAACGGGTTGCAGAGGTTTCGAAACATTTTGGCCACTGGAGTGACATGTTTCGATACTGGTCTCGGAACATACTCGCGTATCGAAACGGTCAACGCCGTTTCGATACGTGCGTTTCGGTACGGGGGGTAGGCGTTCTGATACAGTTGACCGTTGGATGCTGATTTGAATTGCTTTGAGTTTTCATGCTTTACATTTTATTCCTAAATGTTGTGGATGCAATTGCTTGAGCTTGGAATGTCTTTTTAAGCTGAAACTTGACAGAGAAGCATGTAACATGATTAATTTCATATTGGTAATCCTAAAATCAGCGAAGTCCTTCTAATTTACAAAAATTACATTTTGGTCCCTAATCTTGTTAAAGGTGCAATTGAGTCCCTAAATGCTTTCCGATCGCTGTGCCTTTCTCTACCATGTCTCGTGAGTATTCACATAGGCTTAATGTGCATCTAGAAAAGATTAAAAATAAAAAGGGTCGTTAATCAAGGTTGACTTTCGGGTTGACTTTGGTTTTCCTCGTGTAATATTCGTGGTTCGGGTCAAGCGTCTAGGCCGGGCTAAGGGAGTTACTGACCATAGCTCTTTGATACGTGGCCCCGATGTTTTTTAATCGAAAAGGCATCACCTTGTAGTAGAAGGTCCCCCGCATAGTGACAAAGGTGGTTTTTCCATGTCTTCAGGGTGCATCTTTATTTGATTGTACCCCGAGAAACCGTCCATGAATGAGAGCCATGAGTGCCCCTCAGTATTGTCCACTAGAGTATCGATGTAGGGTAACGGGAAGTTGTCTTTAGGGCTTGCCCTATTGAGGTCTCTGTAATCGACGCACATATGAACCTTCTCATCTTTCTTCGGAACTGGGAATATATTGGCTACCCATTTGGGGTACTTGGCGACTTGAAGAAACCTACCTCGTATTGCTTCTTTACCTCTTCTCTAATTTTTAACAGCATATCCGCTCTCATTCGTCGCAATTTCTATTGAACCGGCTTACACTCGGGCTTTATCGGTAACTTGTGTACCACAATATCTGTGTTTAACCCCAGCATGTCTTGGTTGATAACCTCTAAGTCCAAGCGAAAACATCCTTGAATTCTATGAGCAACTCAATCAACTCACGTTTATTCTTCGATGAGAACACGGTGCCAGTCTTCACTTCTCTTCTTTCTTTGTCAGTCCCTAGGTTGATAACCTCTAAGTCCTCTTGATGAGGTAGAATTTTCTTTTCTTCACTTTCCATTAATCTAAGCAATTCATCTGGGACCTCACAGTCTACATCCTCCTCCCCCTCATCAACTTCGGTAGAGTACAAGGGCTGGTCAAAATCTATCTTGGTCAAAGTTTCAAGGTCATTCACGTGACTGATCTCGGAGGTCCTGAAACAAAGTTTAAGAAGAACATATATTAGGAAGCGAAAGAATATTATGATAATAAAATGAATAAATAAGTAATAAAAGAATGAGATGTTTTCCATTTGAGAAAATGTTGGGAAGCGCCCCTTTCATTAAATAAGGTGGAATAGGAGCCCTTTACAAAAGATCCCTATCTTTCACGGGCAAAAGCAGATAGGGTTGGTTCTAAGCATTACTTTGATTCTGACCTAAAAACTAAAGGCAGGTCCACACTTGTCTAATTGTTGAGTGTCTCCCCTGGGCGGCATGGGCGAATCCCGGCTATCAGTTGGCCGTTTTTCTCGTCTTTTGTCACGACATTGATGTCCATTTCTTCGAATGCTTCAATGAGTTCTTCTTCTTCGCGGAGCTGGGCGACCTCTCGATCGTTTTCATCTATCTTTTGTTCCACATTGACTATCCCTCCGGACAAGAAGATCTTTTCCATATTGGTGTAGGTTATGGGCTCCTACAGGATGTTCGCGCCCCTGAGCCTGGCCTTCCTTCGTTCTTCTCTTTTCCTCCACTCCTGTTTCCTTTGCTGAAAGTTGGGCTTGAAGCCCAGCCCGAACGTGTCTTTTTTGTTAATTACACTTTTTGCTCGTAGGCACCCCTGAAGATTCCTTCCGAGACCTCTTCCTTTCTTAGCCCCCACCCTAGAGTTTCTCAGACTGTCATCTTGGTGCAGTTGGATAGTCGATAGCGCGGGATCTTACTTCCTTCCACCACGAAGGTGGCGTTGACAAATTCTTGGGCTCTAAACGAACACTCCAAGGCCTCCTCGTCCGTTTGTACATAAGGGGAATCGGTGCTTATGGATGCAATGATGTCTTGCTCGGCTCCCATGCTCACCAATTTCCCATCGATGACAAACTTAACCTTTTGATGTAGTGACGAGGGCACAGCGCCCGCTGAGTGAATCCAAGGCCTACCCAATAGACAGTTATAAGTTGGTCGGATGTCCATCACCACAAAATCAACAACATATTCGGTCGGTCCAATCACTAGTGGTACCTCAATCTTCCCGATTACTTCTCGTTGAGTCCCGTCAAAGCTCTAACAGAGTTGTGACAAGACTTGATGTGCGAACTGTCAATTGGCAACCGTTGTAGGGTGATCATTGGTAACACATTCAAAGCAGATCCGTTATCGATACGTACGCCGGGTAAATTATACCCCTTACAGTGAGTAGTGATGTTTAAAGCCTTAGTCGATCTCATGCCCCCATCCGGGATCTCGTCATCACTGAAAGTAATGTAATTGTCGGCAGCAATGTGCCCCACTATTCGGTCTAGCTTTCCTACTGATATGTTATTCGGGACAAAGGTTTGGTTTAGAACCTTTAGTAGCGCGTCCCGATGCTTGTCTGAGCTTAACAGTAACTCGAGTATCGAAATTCTGGCTTGTTGTTTCCGGAGTTGCTCAACGACACTATACTCACTATGCTTTAGAAACTTTAAGAATTCTTGGGCTTGTGTCTCCGTGACGGGTTGATGGATCTTGGGGGGTGGATCCTCTCCGAAAAACTTCTCGGGTTCACTTCCTTCTTTCCTGTCCTTTTGCTTTGGCTCTTCCGTAGCCTTAGATGTTTTCGGCGAATAGCACCTGCCACTTCTTGTGAAATGTCCCACCTCATTTACTTATTCGGAGTCATGCCCCGTTGACTCTTCTTGCATCGGCTCTTTTCCTTGGGACGCCTCCTCGCCTTCTTGTGGCCTAGGAATTTCCGGTATGGAAACCTGGGTGGCGTAATTCCAAGGAACACTACGGGTATCCTTAAAAGGAAACGATGCCAGTGATGTTATCACAAAATTGGGGGTCGCCTTGACGTTCTTCCCTTGGGGCAATTCTTCTTCCTTTGGCTTGATCGAAATTCTAAACGGTCTTTTATTTCCATACGGAATCTTGGGGTTGTCTGAGGTGTAGACTTCCCATTCTTTCTTTCCGTCGACTTACTCAAAGAAAGCGATCTCCTTATTGTCCATCATTTTCTGGATTCATTGCTTGAAATCCTCGCAATTCTAGATGTCATGTCCATCCTCTTGGTGATACTCACAATAAGGGCCACAACTCTTTCGTACAATCACCATGCCTCGATCAATTTGTCGGGCCATACACAACTGCTGGAAAACCCATCTTAACAGGGATTTGATCTCGGACATGCTTCGCTTTTCCTTCCTAGCACAATCATCTTCAATAGCGTTAACACCTCGACCCCTATGGTTAGGTAGGGAGTTGTTGGTCGCGCTTGGCTCGTCTAACTGTAACACTCCCGTCTTGATTAGGCTTTGTACGAACTTCTTGAACGCAATACAATTCTCTATTGTGTGCCCCGGAACACCGGCATGATATTCGTAATTCACCTTCCCATCGTACCACGCAGGAAATGGTGGTTCATATGGAGGAACATAATGAGGCCTAACCAAATCGGCCTTGTGAAATTGCGAGTATAATTCAGCATACGAGACCGGTAGGGGAGTAAAAGACATTTTCTCACTTTTCTTTCCTCGGAGGCCTTGAATCTTTGTTGTTTGGGCCTGGCCCGCCTCCGATTGTATTCTTTGGCTGGGAGATAGTGAAGTTCTTTGGGGTGTTATAAGTTCCCACAATGTTTACCTCACTGTCTTTTCTTTTGTAGTTCCTCCGGGATTTTTCTCCGATGTCGATCCTTCCGCTTTTTATGGCCACCTCAATTGACTCACCGGTTCTCACCATATCGGCAAAACTTTGAGTGTTATTGATTATTAAACGATCAAACAAAGCACCCCTCAAAGTATTCACAAACATGGGTGTAATCTCATACTCGGGAATTGGTGGCTGAATCTGAGCGGCCACATCACGCCACCTTTGCGCGTATTGGCGTAGAGTTTCATTCTGTCTTTGCTCCATACCTTCCAACATGATACGATTAGGGGTCATATTCGTTGCGTGTTTATATTGTTCTACAAAGCCCCTTGAAAGGTCTTTCCATGACTTAATGTTAACCCGACTAAGCTGAGTGTACCATTGGGTTGTTGAACCTGTTAAGCTATCTTGAAAGCAGTGAATGATCAATTTTTCGTCCTTTATGAAAGCAGCCATCTTTCGGTAGTACATAGTGATATGGGCGGAGGGACAAGTCGTTCCATCATACTTAGCAAAGTCGGGAACCTTGAAATTTGGTGGTATTACCAAATCTGCCACGAGACTTAAGTCGCTAGCGTCGCCTCCTTGTTCCTCTATTCCTTGCAATGCTTTGAACCTTTCCTCAAAAAACGAAACCTTTCTTCGCATTTCCTCTCCATTTCGGCTCTAATTTGCTCCTCCCCTACTTCTACCGGTTGATCATATTTAGATCTGGAACCTCATTTTCGGGGCCCTCCCCTACTTCTACCGGTTGATTAGCTGAGGAGTCTACGTGGCAGTTAGTTTGAGGGCCAACTGGGTTGGAGGCCCCTCCAAGGTTGATGTGTACTCTCTTTCCGGTGAAAGGTAATTCTGGTTGAACGTGCGATGTGGTTTCCTCTATTCCTTCCCCCGAGCCTCCTTCCTTACTGAACTTCTTCGTGAGCAGCTCGGTCATTTGGGCGATGATGCTGGTTTGCGACTGGGCGATCTGATCCCTGATGTTATTTTCAATTCCATCTAACCAAGTCTCGAGGTCCTTTTGACCTTGTTCGACCCTTGCCATTCTCTCCTCCATTGCTCTTGATTGGGATCGGGTATCGTATGAACGCGGAATGGTTGTAGATTGAGGTTCTTCCACTGTAATAATATTTTTTGACGTTAATGTATTGATATTAATTAGTCAATACATGTTATGTCGTGGAATGATGCATGAATGAGAGATGCAACGAATGCGTGCAAACATGTATGTGAACAAAGGTGTTGGTCATAATGGTGGCTCCTCACATGCCACATTTCATTAATCAGGAGGTCCCCTTGGAACAAAGATCAAGACATCAAAGTTTTACCAATGGGCCCCGCTTACTAACAAAAGACATTGTCCAATATGCGGACCAACATCGAAAAGGGGAAACCCTTCTTACAAAATAGTTGAGACAGAAATCTAGAGATAGGCTGCTACCCTAACCCCTAACTCCTCTACTGCCTTGAGCAGCTAGATGAATCTCGGTGCTTCGGCCATGTCTGGGCAACAAAGGGGTGTAATGCTTCAGCTTCCGCGGCCAAGTTCTTCACGTGCTGAGCTACCTCTTGCACTTGCACCATCAGGGTGGTATAGTAATCATCTCTATCTTGGAACATACGGGTAGCGTCCCGGAGTCTTCGTCGCCAATAGTCGTCTCCACCCACTGCGACCTCTTCAAGAACCAAGAGCCTTCCCTCATAATCTTGTACCGTAGCTTTTAAGGTCTCGATTTGTGCTCAGAGGGTAGCATTCTCTTGCTGGTTGGTCTAAAGCTCGAGGAAGCCATTACGCTCGCGGTACTCATGAAAGGAGACATCTAAATCTTCCACTCTTGTCTCTAATTGAGTGATATAAGCTTGACTTTGCACTAAGTTATCGATGGTCAGTTCATACAAACTTTGCAGCTCTTGTACTCGATTCTTGTGATCATGCGCCTTTCTTTTCCACGCGGCTGAGTTCTCCCTCTCCCTTTCCATCTCTTGCCTTGCCTTCTCTTTTTCTCGGTTGATTACGCTGTTTAGAGCTCTCCTGTTTAGGTCGTTCCTTCTTTCTCTTTTGACTGCCACAAGCCTCTTCTGACTTGCCCTTCTTATGGAAGTTTGCATTTTGACAGCATCTCGTTGATAAAGGGCAATTTTCTCTTTCAATTCAGTATTTTCTTTCTTCAAATCCTTGATTGCACCATATTTGATGTTGATGTCCAAACTTGCCTGATAGAGTTTGTTGGCAAGTTCGGTTTGCAAAGCTTCCAACTTTTCCCTCATTTCCTCGAGCTCTTTCCTTGCGATGTCCGCTTCGGAGGGCACAACCCTCAAGTGCTCCTCCATAGTCATGATTGGCCCTTGATCGGGTTTCGGAATCTCATCATTAGTCCTACATCTTCTCCAAAAGTCGTAATCCGGGGTAATCATGCTAGTTGCATCTTCGTCAACTCTCACACGGTAACAGTGGTCCCATGCTCGAGTGGCGTTTACAATTTTCGCCCTAAACTCCCATTTGAAGGGGAACTCACTTCGGCTCAAACCCGACATAAAAGGTACGAACTGCCGGGACCCGAACTGCCTTGTTACCGAGAGAGGAGCACAACCAATTCCCCCGTAAAGCCCTAAAAGCATTAGCCAATTGTAATCTCCGCAACGATAAAGGAAGTATGAAACTCAGCCCAACCAAGGTGCCCTCCAAACTATCTCGCCATCTTGGATATTCCTGAGAATCGTGGCCCATTTCACCTTCTTGACGTCCTCCTGCCACTCTTTGCTCAAATACGCTTGTAACAGAGAGAAGTCCTCGAACAACACTCCTTGTAAAACCCATTTTGGCGTTACCCAAAAGTGGCTCTGAAGCCATACCTGTAGCAGTTGAGCACAACCCCTAAAGCGTCCTTCCTCATGCCTCCGGATTGCGTTTAATAAGATAAAAGTTTCAGCTAAGATTGCTGCGGCAGGGTTTGATTTTTTCTTTAACCACTCGAAGACGTCTAAGACCGCCACATCAATGCCATTTAGAACTCTCAGAAAAATGATCAAACCATACACTCCTATGGCGAAAAGATCCATCTTCATCACTTCGTCGGGGTGCGATGGTATCAAATCCTCTTAACTTTACCAAATTCCTCTTAACTTGTAAGGATCACTTTGTTGAAGGCTCACATATGTGTAACCTGGTACAATGCGCTCACTCGGTAAACTATCCCCCTGAACTCTTTGGTTTATTTCTGACCAATGTCTGACTTGAGAGTTGACCTCTTCCTTTTTGAGCAATCTTCCATCCATAATGAATGCCTTGATAATGAGTAGAACCACCCTGATTCAACACCTTTAAAATATGCAATGCAAATGCAAAAGAAATGCAAAAGGAAAAAGGAAAGAAAAAAAAACACAAAACAAAATGTGTTAGTATCAAGTAAACATAACTTAACATGATAAATAAAAGGAAAATAAAATGCGCATTAAACAAGCAACCCTATTTATCTATCATTCCTAGGTTATCTGCATGGCTCTAAAGGGGTGGGCATTCTAAATTCGCTACATGCAGTTTTTTGTTCTAGGAGGTACTCGAATTGTCCATGTTGTCCCCTACTAAGGGTAGCAAGGCCCCCGGTCATCACCCATTATAGGCTCCTCTCAACCGAGTTCAACTCGAGGGGACCCTTTAGCTATATCTGTACGGAGAAACGATATTCCCACGAAGATATAGGGTATTCGAGCCCCGAAGGTACTTACTAGGCCTATACGGAGGAACAATATCCCCACGAAAGCACTAGCATTCCCCCCCCCACTTAGACAAACGGGTTTAAATGTCAAATTTAAATGCGTTTTAAATAAACTCAAACTTATAAACAAATATCGATCAATTCGATTACTTTAATTCGCAACTTCTGATATTAATTGAGCGGTAAGGTTTTTTTTATGGCTTGACTCTCTTTTTTATTTTTGAAAACAAAAATTTGTACCCAGCGGAGTCGCCATCTGTAGCGACTACATTTTAAGAATAATACCTCAGCGTCAATTGGAAGAACCGGGTTTTAATTGATTTTTGAAAATTTAATCGGATTAAAGAAAATAAAGGAGTCACCACCGACCATTTAAAAATGGTAGACCGAACACCAAAATAAAACCAGAGATTTTTCTTTTTAAAAATGGGTTCAGGAGTCGGTTACACGCAGGGAAGGATGAGCACCCCCGTCATGCCCGAAAATCGGTACCAAAAAACATTAACGCCCAATTAATATTAAATTTTGCAAATTAAAGTGACGATTCGTATCGAAATGTGGTTATACGATTGAGTGACTTTTAAAGGTCTTAATATTCGAGAAGGAACGTCCGAACCACCATCACTACGAGTGGTACTGGACTCGTTCATTCCCGAATAAAAAGAAGCTCGCATTGCATTTTATAATCGAGATACAACTTAGAGAAGAATATAAACGAAACATAAAAAACGGATAATTAAGCATAAATTAAGAAAGTGAGAAGGCATAAATTATACAAATATATGCATGCATCATATACCGTAACGCTACACATCATAAACCATGCATGAAATGATTCTATATAATATACCACATTACTTCGCATATCATTTACCGAGCATGTATAAAACACATAAAACAAAATGGATTAAAATTAAATAGTTATAAATACGAGGCAATCAAATTAAAATGCATGAAGAAAAAAGAAAACAAGGCTGAAAAAGGTTAGAATGAACTCAAGACAGACTGTAAGGACCATAAGAGAATTAAACAGTAAAAAAATGGGTTAAACTGTCAAAACAATGACTAAAATTAAAGTTCGCTGAAAACTGTAGGGGCCGAAATGATTATTAAACCATTCGAGGTCGATCAAAACGGATTAAGGGATGAGATTGAATGTTGCTTAAAATATTTGAGGGATCTGGGGAGTGATTTCAGAAAACGAAGACCCTTGCTCGTGTAATACGAAAAAGCGGAGTGGCCCTTTTGGGAGTTAAACCAAATTTAAAACGAGAAATCGGTATAAAAACGTGTTAAAAAACACATTCTCTCCCTTTGGCCTATTTCGAGTAAAAAAGATGAGCCCACCCCCTCTGTTTTTCGGCCGTTCATCTCAACCCCAAATAGCGAGTTGTACCGGCCGATTGCCATTAACTGGCAACGACAGTACCTCGTCCAAACCCTAAAGACCTTAAGCCATCAACGCCGAAAAAAAACTTTACCCCTATCAAAACCCCAAAACAGAAACCCCCAAAAGCCCTAAACGAACGGGGTTCGAAACCCTAAAAAAGGAGATCATCTCCCTGTGGCTCCAATGGCTCACCCTGGTTGACTCCCTAAATGGGAACCGATGGGATTATCGCCGGTTCAAATACAGAGACGGAGGAGGGAAACAGCTTTCGAAAGGTAAAAAGAAAATTCTTTTCTTGTCTTTTATTTTGAAAGTTACATGCAATGGACTGAAAGTGGTCTGAATACCTCGAAATGTTGCTTTCTATTGCTTGAAATTGAAAATCCCCTTTTTCTCTCTCCGGGGCTTACAATCATTTTCCGGCTTCTCTTTATACCGGGATTACAGTGGGTAAAAACAAAATACAATTACAGGTTCTCTCTCTGATATCCTTTGTGCGGTTGACAGTTTGATGTTTTTGTTTCGATTTACAAATTTGGCCTTCTTACTTTCTGTTTCTTGCTGTTGCATGTCGAGTTTTTCCCAAAATGGTGTTGGAGTGCACCGGGTCAAAGGCAGCATAGGGCACGCGACGGGGACAGAGAGGTCAGATACAACCCTGGCACGCGCGTGAGGCATGCGAGAAGTCGCGCGTGTGACACTCACGCTTGTGGTGCAATATTGGTCGTTTGATGAGGCGCAATCTGACGGCCACAATTGATGCGGCGCGGCGCTCCAAAGATTGTCCGGGATTGAACCTAGGGTTTCTCCTGAGGCCAAATCCGAGCTATTGATGACGTCCGATCTAACGGCCGAAACTCATGCGGCGCCAAGCAAGGGATGAGTCACTAGGGTTTCTTCTCTGGGAACGATCTGGGCCGTTGATTTCGCCTAGATCGAACGATGTTGGGGTGTGCGGCACAAGACCATTAAGGCTTCCCTAGGGTTTGCTTCTTCGGGCTTCATCTGGACCGTCAGATCTGAATCTGATGGTGGATACTTGGCTGCGCAAAGAAACTAACATGTTTTATTTTCTAATCGGGCTTTCTAATCGGGCTGCATTTATTTTGGACTTGTATTTTAAGGATAATGGACTGTTTATTTATTCAATCACAATTTGGGCTTTCATCCATGTTTTATTTTCTTAATAATAATAATAATAATAATAATAATAATAATAATAATAATAATAATAATAAGGTTAAATGGTCAAATTTGCCCCTGTAGTAATTTGAAATCAGCAATGTTGCCCCTACTTTTTTTTCTCCGTAATTTTGCCCTCAAAGTCAGTCAATTGTAGCAATGTTGCCCTTTGACCGATTTTGACCGTTAAATGCTGACGTGGCAGTTAACGGTGCTGACGGGGCAATTTTACCCTCAAAGTCATTCATGCAATTTTGCCCTCGAAGTCATTAATTGCAGCACTTTCACCCTTGGTTTATTTAGTTTTTGAATAAAATTGGATAAATAATTTGGTTTTTTCGAGTTGAACTTTAACAAACAAAATATATGAAAAATCTATTAACAAATTGATGTAAATATCCTTTGAGTCCCTAGTAATTTTAAAAATAAGCAAATGTGAACTCTCACAAAAAATAAAAATATTATTCATTTTTTTTAAAATCTATAAACTTAATAAAAATAAATACGATATTCAAAAAAATTATTGAAAATAAACAAACGAGAAGCGTGTTAATTGAACGGTGAACGCGAACTATTCTATTCGAACGACGTTCGATTGACACACTTACCGACGATGGGTTGTTAGGAAAAAATGTACGATGATCTCAGAAAACGACATTAGTGGTGTTCGGCGAAAACGACATGGGAGATAAAGGCATGGGAGATAAATACAAGGATATCCAAAAGATAAATCAGAATTCAACCTGAGCCACATGATTCGAGTTCACCGTACATTATTTCCTAACAACCCATCGTCGGTAAGTGTGTCAATCAAACGTCGTTCGAATAGAATAGTTCGCGTTCACAGTTCAATTATCACGCTTTTCGTTGGTTTATTTTCAAAATATCGTGTTTATTTTTATTAAGTTTATAGTTTTTTTAAAAAAATTGAATAATATTTTGATTTTTGTGAGAGTTCACATTTTCTTATTTTTAAAATTACTAGGGACTCAAAGGATATTTACATCAATTTGTTAATCGATTTTTCATATATTCTGTTTGTTAAAGTTCAACTCGAAAAAACTAAATTATTTATCCAATTTTATTCAAAAATTAAATAAACCAAGGGTAAAAGTGCTGCAATTAATGACTTCGAGGGTAAAATTGCATGAATGACTTCGAGGGTATAATTGCCCCGTCAGCACCGTTAACTGCCACGTCAGTATTTAACGGTCAAAATCGGTCAAAGGGTAACATTGCTACAATTGACTGACTTTGAGGACAAAATTACGAAGAAAAAAAAGTAGGGGCAACATTGCTGATTTCGGATTACTACAGGGGCAAATTTGACCCTTTAGCTTAATACTAATGGCAAGGGCCACAAATAATAAATGATAAGTAATAATCATATACATTGATAATAATAAAAACATAGAATTATAATAATGTTTTTTTGCTTCTTCTTCTTCTTTTTCATTTTCTTTTTCCTTTTTATTATTTTTTAGCTTTAATTCACATAATAGCCCAATATAAGCCCAGATTGACAAATATTAAAAAGACTTAAGGGCAGGACAAAATTAGTGATTGCAGCATGTCGGTGAGATGTGTGGGGGCTGGTCCAGGACCTCAAGATCATCATCACTGCTGATGCTGCCTGATCTGCCGTGGCAGGGTCCTTCGACAGTCTCGTTCAGCTTCTTCCTATTCATCGGAGGGAAATCCTTAGAGATGTTTCAGACAAATGACGGTTCCGAGTCAGAATCTTGTCAGAGGGAGGAGGAAGAGAATCCTTCAAAATATTTAGGGTCGATCTCTGGTAGGGGGTCCTTCCTTTTCTCTCCTCGGGGAGTGGCAGATGTGGGTGTGGAGGCAGCAGAGGGGGTTCTGGGGCTAGCAGCAGATGTGGGTGCAGCAAACAGATTTTCTGGGAAAATAGGGAATTGTACATTGGGAAAATTTAAATCAGACTTGATAAAATTTACCGTGGCGGCAGTAAGTCCCTTAGAAATCCCATTAGGCCGAGCTGTCGTGCTTTCATCTGTTGCAGCATCGTCAGAATCTGGCTGGAGGTGTCTGCCGGTGGTGTTGTTGTCGTCTGCTCTGGTTTTGCTGCGACAGGGTCTGCCGTCAGTTCTGTCGTGGCAGAGGGGTTTACATACGACAGAGGAGTGGCACTTTCAATTCCATCAGACTGAATAGATTCTGTTGCGTCCACCCTTTCCCTTGGACCTTGACATCCTCGTTGATTTCTGGCACATTGTTGCCCTGGCAGAGTGTGGTGATGAGATAGGGGAAGACTAGGGGGCCGGAAGGTCGGAGAGCACACTCGAGGATTCCGTCTCGGATGTAGCGGCCAACGTTGATTTGCCTCTCGTTTAGAATGGAGTGTACGAGGGCTAATCTCTGCCGGTCGACAGTGGTGTTGTGGAGGTAGGCATGAGGTGCTTCTTGACAAAATGGTTCCACAGTTTGGCTTGTAGGGTAAGCTGGGTCCTCCTCATGGTTCACCGATGCTTCGGGTCTTCGTTCCACTTCGTGCCCTCCTCTGTCACTTCTGCCATGACAGCGTCATAGTCTCCCGACGACATACTGTTCAAGAACCTCCGGTGGGCGTCCTCCTTCTTGCTCATGTACAGCCCATATAACGTGTTGATGTACGGTGGCTCCAGAAAGATTTCTTTGCTTCGGACTGTCACTGTCGCGACATCCTTATCGGTGATGGCAGCATAGAATTCACGAAAGAGGGTTACGTTCATTTCCTCGGGTTGGGCAGCAAATTTCTGCCACTAGAGGGCGAAGATCTTCTTGGCAATGAAGCTTTCTAGCCTTAGATCTCCCGTCTGTTGGGTATAAATAAACCCTCATTCTTCCCACATTTCTCTCTTCTAGAAAGAACCGTAGTACCTTTTTGCTGAATCTGTGGATGCGAACCGGTTGGGTATGCCGTTGTGGCTTGGTGTTGACACTATCGTGGCAGAGGTGGAGGCAGCACTGCGTGGTGTTGTTCTGCTGGCCATTGCAAGGAACTATAGCAAAATCAAAGAAAATTTTCTGAAATCTAAAATCTGGGAAGCAAGTTGAGAGAATGAAAATGAGATGAAAAATGAAAAAGGAGCAGGGGTTTATATAGAACGGGATTTTTCTGCCCGTTGAGACTGAAATGGCACGCGCGAATAACAGGGCCAACTATTATACGGTTTCTGACGCATTTGTCACTCGTTTCCGTGTCTATTGCACGTTTGTTATACGTTTGCGTGTCTGTCGCGATAGCTCCGTGACAAGCTGTATTTTCCGCGTCTGTCGCCACAGCTGGTGACAGGCTCGTCCGTTGGGCTTTTTGGGCTGTTGTGAATGCGGTGGGCTGGTTCATTCCTTCTCTTTGATTCCTTTATTTCTTAAAAATAATTAAATAAATAAACTGAATTAAAATCTCATTTCCTAAAATAAATAAATAAATAAATAAATATCTTAATTCCTAATAAATAAATAAATTAAATAAAATAAAACTAAGTTAAATTAGGGATGCCTTGAGGGGCATCTCTTAGAGTAACTACTTCATGCATCCTTGGGGCTTCAGTCCCCTGATAATGCTTGAGCCTTTGTCCATTGACCTTGAATTGGTGCCCATCCTTCATTGATCTGATTGTAATGGCACCATGGGGGAAAACTTGGACAACTTGGAAAGGACCAGACCACCTATATTTAAGCTTTTCTGGAAAAAGCTTCAACCTAGAGTTGAATAACAACACCTGCTGCCCTGGGCAGAACTGTCGTAGCAGCAGCTTCCTGTCGAGCCACTTCTTGGTTTTGTCCTTATAGATCTTGGCATTGTCGTAGGCCATTGCTCGAATTTCCTCAATCTCATTCAAGTCCAGTAGCCTTTTCTGTCATGCCTTATCCCAGTCTATATTTACTGCCTTGATAGCCCACTAGGCTCTGTGTTCTATCTCAACAGGTAAATGACAGGTTTTCCCATAGATGAGTCGATAGGGTGACATCCCCAATGGTGTCTTGAATGTTGTTATGTAGGCCCAGAGTGCATCATTGAGCTATAGAGACCAGTCCTTTCGAGTGGGTTTAACCATCTTCTCTAGTATGTTCTTTACTTCTCTGTTGGATATCTCAGCCTGCCCATTGGTTTGAGGGTGGTATGTTGTTGCAATTCGGTGCTTCACTCCGTATTTCCTTAATGCAACAGCAATTACCCTATTATCGAAGTGTCTCCCCTCATCGCTAATTATCGCCCTTGGAATGCCAAATCTGGAGAAGATGTTCTTGTGAAGAAATCTTTGCACAGTCTTGGCGTCGTTCTTTTGAGTGGTGATCGCCTCTACCCACTTTGACACGTAGTCCACTACCAGTAGGATGTACAAATTCCCACAAGATGCTAGGAATGGCCCCATGAAGTCGATTCCCCATACATCGAAGATTTCGACCTCTAGTTTGTTCTGCAATGTAATCTCATGCCTTCTTGATATATTCCCAGTCTTTTGGCACTTGTCACAGCTTTTGTAAAAAGCTTGTGCATCCTTGAACAATGTGGGCCAATAGAGACCGGATTGCAGAACCTTGGCAGCAATTTTGTTTCCCCCTAGGTGTCCTCCATAAGGGGAAGCATGATAGTGGTGAATCGCAGCTTTCTATTCGTTATGTGGTATGAATCTCCTAATAATCTGATCTGCACAGTGCTTGAAAAGAAGAGGTTCGTCCCAATAATAATGTTTTACATCATTTTAGAACCTCTTCCTTTCTTGGTAGTTAAGCTCAGGAGGTAATAACCCACTTACAATGTAATTAACAATGTCAGCATACCAAGGGGTTTCAGAAAGCTTATCTGCCGCCATGGCTGTCGCGGTAGTGCTGGTGGCAGCAAACAACCGCTTATCTGGGAAGGTCTCCAGTATGTTGGTCTTGTCTGTTGATTGACTCCTTCCCGTCTCCAGCCTTGACAAGTGGTCTGCTACTTGGTTCTCTGTTCCCTTTTTATCCTTGATGTCAATGTCGAATTCTTGCAGCAGCAGAATCCAACATATCAATCTAGGTTTTGCATCCTTTTTCATGAACAGATACTTTAGTGTTGAATGCTCTGTATGGACCACAACCTTCGTTGCAAGTATATATGGACGAAACTTGTTGATTGAGAACACCACTGCTAATAGCTCCTTCTCTGTCGTGGTGTAGTTTATTTGGGCATCGTTCAGTGTTTTACTGGCATAGTAAATCACATAGAAGAGCTTATCCTTCCTTTGCCCTAATGCTGCCCCGACAGCGTAATCACTGGCATCACACATTATTTCAAATGGCAAACTCCAGTCTGGTGGCCGTACGATCGAGGCTGTTACCATCTTCTCCTTCAGTATTCTGAATGCCTCAGTACATTCAGCATTAAAATCAAAAGGGTGATTCTGCTCCAATAGGTGGCATAGGGGCTTGGTAATCTTCGAAAAATTGGCTATAAATCGTCGATAAAACCCTGCATGCCCTAAGAAACTTCGAATCCCTTTGACTGTGGTGGGTGGCGGCAGTTTTTCGATAACCTCTATTTTGGCTCTGTCAGCCTCTATGCCGCGGCAGCTCACCTTGTGACCCAGTACTATACCTTCATCCACCATGAAGTGGAATTTTTCCCAGTTTAAAACCAAGTTCTCCTCTTCGCATCTCTCAAGAACCTTCTGTAAATTGCCTAAACAATCCTCGAAGTTGTCTCCAAGGACAGAAAAGTCGTCCATGAAAATCTCTGGGTGAGCAACGAGTGTGTGAATTGTTGCTGGTGTTAGAATGCATTTTAATGCATTTAGATCTCTGTTTTGATGATGTGAAAACATGGGATCTTAATTCGGAAGCAAACGAGGTGATTTTGGAGGCTCCGGAGGTGTAATTTCCGTGTCGGCGAACAAGGCTTCGCGTATCGGTGAGTGGAAATGCAATTTCCTGCTTGTAACGCTTTGAGCATGATCTTGGGTGCTTAGTGTAAGTTTGATACACTTAACTAAGCTCAAGTGTAAGTGTATTGGTGAGTGGATTTGTTTACTATTTTTAAGCATGTTTAAGCTTGTTTAAGCATGTTTTGATGCTAATGCCATTATGTTAAGGATGCACTAGGTAAGTGATCCTTGGTTTGCATTTGTTGAATGCATATGATATTAAGCATGTGATGCTTGTGGAAATGGCATTGTGGTTATGCTTGTAATACAATGAATTAATGTGGTTAAATGATTATATTGGCAAGTGATGAAAATGGTTTTTGGTTACTTAAATTGGATATAGTTAGCCGGCTATAGGATTGGGTGCACCGTGAATAAAGTCGCATTAGATGTCGAGGGGTTGTGATTGTTCCGTAATCTCCATCCAAGTACCCTAACGATTGAGGTTAAGATCACAACGGTGAATGGTTAGTCTCGTGTGTGAGTCTTGTGTATGTGTCATATGCTCTCGTTAGTGGAGTTATACAACTACCGATGAGTGATGTTGAGGGGTTGTGATTGTGCCATTAATCTCCATCACGGGTGTTGAGGGGTTGTGATTGTGCCATTAATCTCCACCTTGTGTAGTCCGGTAGTTTGTATGAAGCGTGAGGGACAACACTTGTAATACGCGTATCCGATTGTGTCTTGTGTTGAAATGGTTTATGGATTATCACTTGTGAGCCAATATAATGTAAATGAATAATGTGAAACATGAGATGCTTGTAAATGATGCAAGAATACATGTGATGCTTGGTAAAGCATGAGAAATGGTTTAATTGTTGTTTTAAAGTGATGCATATAAGCTTGTGTTTATTAAATGCATTGTTGTCTTCAGAAGACATGGTTTATGTAAAGTATGTGATAAAAGTGGTGGTTTTACAAGTTATGTTTAATGCATTGATGAATGTGGTTTAGCGATCCTCACTAAGCTATATGCTTACGCTCATTTGTTTCATCAATGCAGAAAATCGATCATTACCAGGCAGCCCAAAAGCAAGAGGAATCCAAGGCTTTGTTAAGGAGATGTATGTGGTTCACTCTTAGTGTAATAAGTGTCAATGGGTGGGACTTCTACTTTCTGTTTTTTGATTTGAGATGTTGGATGTTTTAAGCATGTTTAGTTTCTGGTTGTGGACTTGTAATTGGCCTTTATATGGTCCTATGGCTTGGTTGTGGTGTTTTACCCCTTTTATTAGCTTTATGTCTCAAGCATGCTAGATTAGTTAAATGCCACCATGATATGAAGTGGTTGATGAGTATGATTTGTTGTTTGTTGGTGTTTGAAAGTTTTTTTTAGATAGAGTATATCTTGTATGCATGATTTGAGCTTGTTTGAATGTGATTTGGTATGTATAAATGGTGTTAATTGAAGCTAATCTGGTATGTGTATCGATACATAGGGAAGCGTATCGATATGCTAAGGCAAAATGAGGCAATTATGTACAGGGGGTATCGAAACGGATTGCCCGCGTATCGATACGCCTATGCCAAATTTGAAGGCCGTACTGATACACGAGGAAGCATTTCGATACGCTTGAATCTTCTTTAGCTACTGTCTTCCCGCGTATCGATACAGGGCCAAGTGTATCGATACGTGTAGTTAAATTTCAGTTAAAATTATCTTTCAAGGTTTGAAAATGTTGCATTTTCGTCCCTGAATATTGTGTGTGCAATTGAATGTGTTTGGATGACCCGTTTGAGTTGAATTTTGACATGTTGGCATGTTACATGACTAATTAAGGTTTGGTAACTTTAAAATCATAAAATTCCCTGTATTTGATGGTTTTTACAGTTTAGTCCCTAAAAGTCAAATACATGCAATTGAACCCCTAATCGAACCCCGATCGCTATGCCATTTTCACCTAATCTCTTTGCTAAACTTATAGGTTAATAATATGCATCTAGAGAAGATAAAAAAGAAAAAAATGTCGTAAATCAAGGTTGACTTTCAGGTTGACTTTGGTTTTCCCCATGTAATCTTCGTATTACGGGTTAAACGTCTAGACCGGGCTAAGGGGGTTACATCAATCCTCCTCATACTTGGATGAATAAGCAAACTCCATTCTCTTTATGTTTGAACGGATAGGTGAATCTTCTGAAAAATTTCATCCTCCTTATGCTTTGATGAATAAGCATCCTCCATTCTCCTTACGCCAGAATGTATAGATGAATCTTTTGAAAAATTTCATCATCTTTATGCTTGGATGAATAAGCAAACTCCATACGCCTGAACGGATAGGCGAATCTTCTGAAAAACTTCATCTTCCTTATGCTTGGATGAATAAGCAAACTCCATACTCCTGAACGGATAGGAAAATCTTTTGAAAAACTTCATCCTCCTTATACTTGGATGAATAAGCAACCTCCAATCTCCTTACGCCTGAATGGATGGGCGAATCTTCTGAAAAATTTCATCCTCCTCGTGCTTGGATGAATAAGCGGGTTTTAAGCAGATTCCAAAAAGGGTTTCATCCACCCTACTCTTGGATGAATAACCGAGCTCTATTCTCTTTATGCTTGAATAGATAAGCAACTCCCATTCTCCTTGGGTCTGAACGGATAGGCGGGTTATTTTGCTGAAGGATCCTTCGTGTACCTAAAAATTGTGATATACAATGCAATTATGATGTGCATGCCCCTAGGGATGCGTAAAACATGAATGCATGTCTTATTTCTTTTGCTTTTTGAATTCTTTTCTCAAAATTAATTTTTCCGCACGTTTGCTCGCTCAATCAAGATAAGAAATTACTCTTTTCACTGTTTTTTTTCGACTCATGGAAAACATTCGATCTTTGCAAACTTGCTTACTTAATCCATTGATCTTATACTCTTGGCTGGAATGACAGATTGCTATCTCCATTCTCATTCTTTATATCTCTTTGCTTCATCGAAAACATTCGATCTTCATAGGCAAATGTCTCAAGATCAACTATCATTGTAGTTGATACATCAATGCTGAGTGAAAGGCTGTCTTGTGTGGTCTTAAAAGCTTCAAGTCTTCATATGCCCCTTGAAATATTAAGCATCTTTAGTTCTTCTTGTGAGTTCTCAAATTCTTGCCCATACATGACATCTTGAATTGCTTGCATGTGAAAGCTTATTTCCACCTTGAATATCTTCGAATGATGTTTACTCTTTAATCTCTTCTTCTCACGCCTATTAATACCGAGGGCCCTAAATCATTGGCCTATGTAGACTGCCCAAATCTGATGGCATCGTTTGCTTATCAAGTGCAATTCTCTCTCTTTTCATGCTTCTGAGCTTTTTCATCTTATATGTGGATCTTTCTTGACAACACGACTCACTTAGAACTCTTCAACGCATGTGCTTCTTCTTTTTCCTTTTTTACCTTCTCATGCAAGGTGATGCCCCCATTCAAACTGAGGTTTAATTATTTCCTGAAGTGATGAAAACATTCGTTCATGGTTCCCTACGGTTGGGATTAATACTGAGAAATCCTTTGTTTTTTCATAAATCTATGCCAGCGTACTTGTAAGATGCAAGAAGAGGCAAGAAATATAAAGAGAGGGGAAGACGAGAGGGAAAAAGTCATGGCAAACACAGTAATAGGGCAAAGTCAGATGCCCCAAAATTCAAAGCATGAACAATTCATGAATCCATCAACCGGATAGTGCCCCACTTTTTTGTGGCTCTCTTTTACTCACACACTCCCCAAATTTAAAATTTGCAACTTTTCTAATCTCAATCAGACATTAGAAGCTTAAGGTCCCTGAAGAAAGGTTAACTCAATTAGGTGGAATGTATTCTAAAGAAGAACTCCTTTTCTCAAATATTTATGTGTGATCCAAATGGTCTTTTAAGGCTTGTAATGTAGGCTAGGCTCGGGTTGCAAAAGAAAGGTATATAGGCTCAAATACACATTTAAAGATGATTAAACCAATGATCAACTTTTCCTGATGAAATTTCTTTCTTCTTCTTTTATTCTTTGGATCACTCTAGACTGCCCATTTTGGGTTTTCACCCTAGATTTCATTTCCTTTTCTGGCACACATCTCGTTTGAAGGATTTATTTCAAATTTTCCTTCGCATTTCTTCTTCTTCTTTTCCTCTTTTCTTTCTCTTTCCTTCTTTCTTTTCTTTTCTTTTCCTTCTTCCTCTTCTTTTTCTTCTTTTTTCTTCTCCTTTTCCTTTTTCCTTTTTCTTTCTTCTTTTTCTTTTCTTTCTTTTTCCATCTTTTTTATTTTTCATTTTTCCCATTTTGTGTCCTTTTCATTTTCAGTTTAGGACTTTTACTTGTTGTGTTCCTTTGCTTGCAATTTTCATCCTATTTTCCACCCATTGTAGGGAGTGATCCTTGGTTAGGGTTAAAACACAAGAAAATTAATATCAGGCTTAAAGGGGGACAACAAATGGATTTTTTTTTCATTTTCTTTTTGTGAAGGGAAATGAAGGAATGCCAAATGTCATTTCACACACAAACATCGTCGAAGAGAAACAGTCTTCAGTTGGTAGATGTTTTAGAGTTATCACTTCATTCAAGGACCCTAACAACAATGTCTGAGAAGAAAATTCACTAATAATCTGTATATTGGATTTCCCCATTAACCAGGAACACAAATTTTGCTCCCTATCTCAGGATTAGATTAAAGAATCATTCATACAATCAATAATAGAGACTTTGGAAAGAAAATGTATGCTTGCAAAGAAATGGATGAAAAATGAAAAGAAGGGAAAAGTATCAAACAAAAAAATGAGAAATGTTTGCCACTTGAAAAAACTGCATCTTTAAACAAGTAAATTGACATAGAAGCCCTTACAAAAGATCCGTAATGCTCGCAGGCAAAAAAAAAAGGGTTGGCTCTAAGCATGATCCCAACCGCCTAGAGAAAATTAAGCATAAATTCCAGCCAATCTTGCCCCCATTGACTTCATGACGAAACTCTAAATGCATTCACCATCTTCTTCTCTCTCGAGTCTTCAACTTCTGATGGTTGCCAATATCAACTCTCCATTCATGACCATGTCTGCAAAACCTCCAGTGGCGTGATTTAACATGTAGTCATAGAAAGGTCCATTTAGAGTCTCCACAAACATTAGAGTAACCTCATTTTTGACAGTAGAGGTTGAACTTGGGCTGCCACATCTCGCCATCTCTGGGCATACTGGCCGAAGCTCTTATTGAGCTTTTGTTTTATATTCTTCAGTACAATCCTGCTTGGGTCCATATCTGTTACATACTCATACTGTTTGAGGAAAGCTTTTGACAAATCTCTTCAAGTGCATATTTTGACCCGACTCTATTGAGAATACCATCGGATAACAGACCCAGATAAACTGTCTTGGAAGCAATGAAACAATAATTTCTTGTTTTCCAAGTATGGTGACATCTTCCTACAGTATATGGTCAAATGTGCCTATGGGCATGTAGTTCCATTATACTTTTCAAAGTCAGGGGCCTTGAACTTCGGTGGAGCCACCAGGTCAGATACTAGACTCAAATCTCTTACATCTATGCCACCATAACTATTTCTTTCTTGAGAAGATTTAATCATTTCCTCCAACTTCTTGTAGCGGTCTTCCCATTTCTTCTCGACATTTGCATTGTTAGTTATTTCATCGAGGTCAAGAACCTTGTGGCTACGAACCCCATCGGTATTGTTCTTTAACTCAGTACGGACAAAAGATTCCACAAAATGGGGTGAGATCTTGACTTTAGGTGAAGCAACTTCCTTTTGCATCCGTGAATGTACGAAAGCCATCCCTGAGAAAGTGTTGGTTTCTTCTGTCGCTTCTGGGTCTATGAACCCAAACATGACTGGGATTTGGCTAACTGTTTTTCGGTGTGATATCCCAATCTCTTTCTTTAGATCATTTTCCATTTTTTCAAGCTTATCATGGATGCTCTTCTGATTTGCTTCCAAAGTTGTTAATCTTTCGTCAGTGTTCATGGCTTGAGTCGTGTTTACGTGAGATCTTTTCTACTTAAATGAAATTTCCCAAAATTAATCTTTTTATTATACATGTGCGAATGCAATGATCAAAAGATTATTTAATGCAAACAAAAAAATGTATGGAAGCAAATGTATGTATACAAAAGCATGAATGCAGGCGAAGGGTCATCAATTCTATTAAGGTGTTGCTCTAAATGAAGCTTCCATTGGATGAAAAAGGTCGTACGAATACCTCTCGATCTGAGCACTCATTTCTTCAATCAACCTTTGAAGCCTTAGTCCCACCTTGTCGATCTGATGTGGGGCGAAGAAATGTATCTTCTTGACACCACAGGCTTTGCTAGGTCTTCAATTTAGGATGTGATGTTCTTATCATACTCGTCTCGCTTCTCGGTCCTTTTGACGTTGCCCCTAGGTCGAGTAGACCAAAAGACATTTTCAAATTTTGCTTGGTTGGACTGTCGAAGTGGTCCTATTGCACTTTCGACTTATGGTATTCTTCTTGGCGCTGATGTGAGCATACTTTGATGTTTCCTCTATGTAATCATTCGAAAAATTCTAATCGTTTGCGTGTTGTCTTCCTCCCTTAGGTGCTTTCCATGCATGGCATGAGCTTTTTCTGATCGAGCAACATGCTTTGGAATCGACCCCCTAGCCACAAAAACAAAACAAAACTCACACAAAAAAGGTTAATACTCTTTTTAAATAAAAACAGAAATAAAACCTAAAAGATCCAAAATAATTTAATTGCATAATAATTCAGGGCAACCATTTCAATATTTCAGGACATGTCTCCCCGGATTATTCTTGCGACTTTGACCAGACTCAACACCCTAGGCTTTCTGCATGGCTCTATTGGGGTAGGCTCTAGATTTTAAAGCTTAGTTTGGTTCTAAAAGGGTACCCGAGTTGTCCTTGTTGTCCCCTACTAAGGGTAGCAAGGCCCTCGATTCTCACCCATTATAGGCTTCAAACGAAACGAGTTAAACTCAGGAGGACTCACCACCGATGCCTTCTTGAAGAATCAATATCCTTACGAAGACAAACAGAATAGTCCTGAATGTACTTGCTAGGCTCATATGAAGAATCGAGTAAAGCGTGATCCCCCCACTTAAACGAACGAGACAAAACTCAGGTATAGAGCTTGGAATTAAGTCTTAAATGCCTAAAATAGAATTATATTCATTTAAACGGACAAATAAATTAAACCTTTTATGAACTTGCAAATTCCATTAGTTTTTTTTAAAAAAAAACCTTTTTTGAAAACCATTTAAAATCAATTTGTGGCATGACCCTCTTTTGTTTTTATTTAAAAAAAACACATCCCCAGCGGAGTTGCCAAGTTGTCGCAACCTTTTCGAGCTCGACTTTTTGAAAACTTTAAAAACACGGAGTCCCCACCAACCTTTTTGAAAAGTGTGATTGGACCACTTTAAAACGGGGTTATTTTAATAAAACCTTTTTGTTTTAATAGAACAAAAGTTTTGGTCTACGAAAACCAGAAAATAGGTTCGGGGGTCGGTTATGCGTGGGGAAGGGTTATCACCCCCACGACGCACAAAATTGGTACATAATTGATTTTAAAATCATTTTCAAAACTGAAATTTACAAGTTCACGAATGTTCGACTTTATTTTTCCATTTAATGAATATCAAACTATTTTAATGGCCTTATCGCCCGTGAGATGAACTTTAATCACCGCCAATATTTTTGGCGTTAACCCGTCATTCTCGTTTGATAAGACATTGTATTAAATTACTTTCACTTTTCAAGCAACACAGAAATTCAATGTGTTGAGCATTTTTATTTATTCTAAGTTTGAGTTTTTAGATCCTTAAAAAAGGTCTAAGTCCTTTATTCCTAATTGAGGGTTTGAGTTTGTTTAGGTGTGTTTTATTTTTTTTGAAGAAAATATTTCTACAAACAGGTCTCTATCTAACATTTTAGAACCTAGTCTTAAGTTTTGACCTATTTCTAATGAACAAACAAGAAACTTGAATTATTCCTTTGTGTTTTAATTTTTATTGTTTCCTTTAAAAAAAACCTTTATTTCTTTTCTCTTTTTTACTTTAAAACCTAAACCCTTCTTTTTGACATTTTTTTACATTTGCCTTATTGATTTTTTACATTTATTCTTTTTTTTTGTTTTTTTGTTTTTTAAGAAAGGAGTCTTTTCTATAAAAACCTTAAAGATTATTATTATTCTTTATTTCATTTTTAAAAGTTTTTCTTAAAAGATAACTTGAAAAAAATTTAAAACTTTATTTTAGAAAAGATTTTTCTTTATGTTTTTCAAACTTTTATTCTCTTGAAATTCTAAACTTCTACCTATGGTTATTAAAGCTCCTTTTTAAAATTTTATCTTTTCTTTTCTTTTTTTTTTGAAAAAACTTATTTTTTTTTTCAAAAGCACCCTTATTTATTTATTTTTCTAAAAAAATTATTTAAATTGCCTAAGCACCTTTATTATTAAATTTCAAAACCTATTTTTAATTTCTAACAATTTAAGACCCTTTTTATATTATTTTTTCACCCAAGATTTATTATGTTCTAATTAAACCCCTTAATTTTAGTTTTTTTAAACAAACATTAATTCATTTTTTACTCCTAAATCTAAAAAACATTTTAAAGTTTCAATTATTTCATTTTTTAAGATCAAAGTTCTAAAAAAACATCTTTTAAACATGCAGGAATTTTAAAGATTAAATTAAAAACTAAACAAAACTCTAGATCAAAATTATTACCGAAATCAAGAAACAATCTTCCAACTTCAACAAACACAACCTAAAACAAACAAAAACAAACACAACACAAAGAAAACAAAATTCAACCAAGAACAAGTATGAAATTCACTAAATAGATTTTAAAGAAAAGAAAATAATTTTTTCGGAAAGGAAGAACTCGTATGCGATCCTTCTCGAATTGCTTTGCAAACACCTCCGGACAATAGCCCAAAACTCGAACTTCACTCCAAAAATTTCCAGCAAACTCGGAGAATTTTTAAAGGATTTTTGGAATTTTTTAGCTTTGTTTTTTGCTCTCCAAGTGTGTGTTTAACAAAGGGGTTTGGGGGTTTTATACTTGAATTTTAGCTTACAAATCAAGCAAAATCGGGATTTAATCCCCAAATTGCAGCCAAAATCAGACAAAAGGCATGATCCTCGGTAAAACCTTCAAAAAATTCGATTTGATTCAAATTCGGGGTTGAATTTTCCCCTTGATTCGAGCCCTACTTTAAACCATTTTCACTGCTTTTTGCAGATTCCAGGGGCTACGGTGAACGACGGCAAGCGACTTCGGTGCCGTTGGGTCGACGACAGCAAGACACATCGACTGGCACCAACGACGATGTCAGCTGTGGCCTGTGGACGGCGAATGGCCTCCAGCAGCAGAGCGAGATGGGGTTTTGGGGGAACCAGCCCGCGCGCGTGACTCGCGCTGGTTCCCTTTTTTTTCTTTTTTTCCCTTATTTATTTATTTATTTATTTTTAACTCTTTTTTTCTCTTTTTTTGTTGTTTTTTTATGATTGGGATATCTTCCTATGGGTTTTTGAATGAGCCCTTTTAAACAAAATAAATGAATTTATTATTTATTTTAAGACTTGGGCTTTTATTTGTTTTTTTTTTTTTTTTTGAAATGGGTTTAAAAATGGGCTTTTTGGGATGGGCTTTTGGGTTCTTTTATTTTAGAAGGGGACTTTAGTTTAAATGGGCATTTTTTTTATTTTTATTATTTATTTGATAATGATGGGTGAAAATCTAGTGAAAATAGTACCGTTACCGTCAATTTCCAACAAATTGATTTATAGCCTTCTTCTATAAGTTTTGTTAAGCTCCAAGCATCTATCATGGAAAATCATGGATTCCCTCTCATACTCTCAACTCCCTCTTTGGATTTTTTATTAGAATAAGAAAATGATAGGTGCTAGCTTGGTCTCAAACTTAGGGAAAGTGGTATCCATGTGGCTCTTCCTTAACCGGCCATCTCATAGAGCTCTTACACATTTTTATGTTTACATGCAAGACTACACATTTCAATTGTTTACTTTTTAGTTCTTACAATTGGAGTCTCCCATTTTTCCCGAAGTCAATTTGGTCTTAAAGGTTCTCAATTATAGCCTCATAAACTACATTCTTAAGATTTGTATATTCTTTTAATTTGGTCCTTCATAAACCACACAATTCAGTCACATATTTAGATTTAATTCAATTTACTATATGTCATACTTAAGGTGACAAAAATTTAGGGTGTGACAAATCCTTCCCACTTAAGAAAATTCATCCTCAAATTTACTTGAGGACAATAGATGCGGATATTGCTTTCTTATGGTGGATTCAGGCTCCCACATAGCTTCCTTACTACCATGGTTCTTCCACAAAACTTTGACTAAGGAGATAGTTTTGTTTCGTAGCCTTCTTTCTTCCCGATCAAGAATCTGGATCGGTTATTCATCATAAGATAGATATGGGTTGAATTCCACTCTTCTAGCTCAAGGATGTGAAAAGTATCATACCGATAGCTACGCATCGTTGAAACATGGAATACATTATGTATTTTGCTGAATTTTTCTAGAAGAGCCAACCGGTAAGCAACAGGGCCAATCCTTTCGGTAATTTCGAAAGGTCCAATAAACCAAGGGCTAAGCTTTCCTTTCTTCCCAAATCGGAATACTTTCTTCCAAGGAGATAACTTGAGAAACACTTTATCTCCTACTTGATGTTGAATGTCCTTTCTTTTACAATCGGCATAGGCTTTCTGCTGATCAAATGCTTCTCTTAACCGTTTGTAAACAATTTGCACAAACTCTTCTGTTTCAAGAAGTAATTGAGGTCCCAAGGTTTTGTGTTCCCCCAATTCCAACCAACAAAGAGGAGTTTTACATTTTCTTCCATACAAGGCTTTAAAAGGAGCCATCTTAATAGAAAAGTGGTAACTGTTATTGTATGAACATTTGACCAAGGGTAAGGCTTTCTCCCAATCCTTCTCGATGTCAATTATACATGTCTGAGGTATGCCTTCCAAGACATGTATGGTTCTTTCCGATTGCCCATTTGATTGAGGATGAAACACTGTACTGAGATTGGTTCTAGTCCCAAGGGCTTTTTGCAAGGATTTCCAGAATCTCGAAGTGAATCGAGAGTCCCGGTTAGAGTTTATTGTAGTAGGAATACAATGTAGCCTAATAATCTCTCGGATGTAAAGTTCGACTAACTGATCCAAACTCATGTTCATTCGAACAAGGAAGAAGTGAGCAGACTTCGAAAATCTATCCACAATAACCCATATTGCATCATTCTTCTTATGAGACAAAGGTAGCCCACTAATGAAATCCATTGTTATTTGTTCCCATTTCCATTGTGGAATTTCAATGGGTTGCAATAATCTCGAAGGAACTTGATGCTCGGCTTTCACCATTTGGCATACTAAATATTTAGATACGAAATCAGTTATAGCAGACTCCATCTCGGGCCACCAGTAGAGGCTCTTCAAGTCTCTTAGATCAGAATCATTAGGAACGCACATCCTATTCCTAAAATAGAGTAATCCATTTTCTTTTAAAGCAAAATTAGATACGGAATTTTCCTCCATCTTGGACTTATTTTTTTGTAATACAGGTTCCGATTGTTGTAACATTCGGAATCTTGGTAATATCTCATACTGTATTCGAATAAAAGCTAGAGTCCCTTTCTTCTTAACCATTTGAAAGTGAGCATTGATAGATGATGAGGCTACATAGGTTTACAAGGATATATTTTAGATGACATATATAAACAAATTTCGAATAAGAATATGGGAAGGTTTGATTAAATCGAATTCTTACATTGGGAATGTCAGAGCATCAGCCACAACATTGGCTTTCCCTGGATGGTAATCTATGATTAAATAATAATCTTTAAAGAGTTCGATCCACCTCCTTTGCCTAATATTAAGTTCCTTCTAAGTTATAAAGTAGTTTAGGCTCTTGTGATCTGTGTACAGATAACATCTTTCTCCGAACAAGTAATGCCTCCATATTTTCAAGGAAAAAACTACTGCAGCAAATTCCAAATCATGGGTTGGATAGTTCAATTCATGGGAATTTAATTGTTGGGAAGCATATGATTAGACGTGATAAACTTGATTGATAAAAGACCCAATTATGTTTTTGTTTTTATGATTAGACATGATAAACTTGATTTTGGTATAACTTCATGTCTCGTCGTTTTTAAATTTCTTGATGTGTTTCTTGAGGAATTACCGAGATTACCTCCATCGAGGGAAGTTGAGTTTGGAATTGAAGTTCTTCTAGGTTCAGCCCCAGTTTCCATTACACCTTACCGTATGGCCCCGATTGAACTCAAAGAATTAAAGACTCAATTACAAGAGCTACAAGACAAAGGATTCATAAGGCCAAGCTCTTCTCCTTGGGGAGCCCCGTTCCTGTTCGTGAAAAAGAAAGACGGATCAATGAGACTCTTTATTGATTACCGAAAGGTGAATCAGATTACCATTAAGAACAAATATCTATTACCGTTAATTGATGGCTTGTTCGACCAACTAATGGGTGTTATGATATTTTCCAAAATTGATCTTCGATCGGGATATTATCATATGAAAGTCAAGGAAGCTGATCTTCCCAAAACTGCTTTCTGAACTTGGTATGGTCACTATGAATTTCTAGTGATGTCATTTGGCTTAACCAACGCACCGACATCATTTATGGATCTCATGAATCAATTTTTCTGGCCCTATTTATATAAGTTTGTGGTAGTGTTTATAGACAATATCTTAGTCTATTCGAAAAATGAAGAAGAGCATTCGAAGCATCTACAGGCTGTACTGCAGACACTTCGGGATAAGCAAATCTATGCCAAGTTTGAAAAATGTGAATTATGGCTATCTAAAGTGTCCTTTCTTGGCAATGTAGTTTCGGCCGAAGGAATAAAAGTGGATCCAAAGAAAATTCAGTCTGTGATCGACTGGAGACCTCCAAGGAATACAAGTGAAGTTAGAAGTTTTCTTGGTTTGGCGGGTTACTACTGAAGATTCGTAAATGGATTTTCCTTGCTGGCTACACCTTTAACAAAACTCCTTAGCAAGGATGAACCATTTATATGGACGGAAACTCAGCAACGTAGCTTCGATCAATTAAAGCAAGTTCTAACCCGAGCTCTTATTTTAATACAACCTGAATCGGGAAAAGAATTTACAATTTTCAGTGATACCTCCCATCTTTTATTGGGTTGTGTACTTATGAAGAATGAAAAAGTAGTAGCATATGCTTCAAGACAACTCAAGCCACATGCATTAAATTATCCGACTCATGACCTGGAGCTAGCTCATGTAGTATTTGCTTTAAATATCTAGAGGCACTACCTGTATGGAGAAAAATGTTATCTATTCACCGACCAAAAAAGTTTAAAGTACATTTTGACTCAAAGAGATCTAAACTTTCTGCAACGAAGATGGATTGAATTACTCAAGGATTATGAATTAATTATGGACTATCACCCGGGAAAGGCGAACATCGTGGCTGATGCACTCAGTCGCAAACATTCAGATGTTGAGACCTCGATAATGATTTATATGTTTCATTTTAATCGAATTCTTCCTCCCCTAGCCTCTAAAAAGTATTTGATTTCTTTCTGTAGCTTTGAAAACAATTAATTCTCATTTCAAACTACAAAGGGATCAGAAGATGTTGGCTGAGTTGCAGATTCAATCCGAGTTCAATTCTAGAATTAAAAGGCTTTAACAGTTGGATCTCGAGTTTCTGAAAAATTTTATCTAAGCTTGAAACTAACTCAGACTCATAATTTTCTCTTAAGCCGAATGGCCTACTCTATTTCAGAAATAAAGTTTGTGTACCAGATGATAAGGCTTTGAGAGAAGAAATGCTTAAAGAAGCACATAGTAGCGCTTTCTCGATCCACCCTGGATCGATTAAGATGTACAAGGATATAAAAGAAGTTTACTAGTGGCCTAAAATGAAATCGTACATTGTCGATTTTGTATCCAAATGTCTAACTTATCATAGAGTCAAAGTAGAACATCAAGTGCCATCAGGGTTGCTCCAATCCCTCGAAATTCCCTAATGGAAGTGGGAGCTTATAACCATGGATTTTGTCATTGGGTTGCCATTATCACCAAGAAAAAGTAATACGGTGTGGGTTATTGTAGATAAATTCTCTAAATCAGCACATTTTATTCCAGTTCGTATGAATATGAATATGGACCAACTGACCAAACTCTACATCAAAGAAATCATTTGATTGCACGGTGTTCCTATTTCTATCATTTTAGATCGAGATCCCCGGTTTACCTCAAGGTTTTGGAAGTCCTTACAAAATTCTTTGAGGACTAAGATCAACCTTAGTACAACTTTCCATCCCCAGTCTAATGGACAATCAGAAAGTGTGATCCAGATTTTGGAAGATATGCTCAGGGCTTGTGTAATTGACTTCGGTAAGAACTGGGAAAAATCTTTACCTTTGGCTGAATTTTCTTATAACAACAGCTACCAATCGTCAATAAAAATGGCCACTTTTGAGGCATGATATGAAAGGAAATACAGAACTCCTTTGTGTTGGTCAGAGTTGGGTGAAAATAAAATTTTAGGGTTAAAACTCCTTCGTGAGACTGAAGACCAGATTCGTGTGATACGTAGTAGACTAAAGGAAGCATTCGATAGACAGAAGGCTTATGTTGATACAAAAAGGAAAGATATCAAATACAATGTAGGTGTAACACCCCCTTCCTGGCCTGGTAGAGAACCGGGTCGGAACGTGTTACCGATGAACAGTGTGATGACCGGTGTGATAAAATTTCAATCTTAATAATAACATTTAATCAATGTTACACAAACAAGCATTACCAATATACATAGTAATCATTTCAATCACAAAGAGATCACTATTAACTATTTAGGACCAATTTATAACTCTTACAAGTTTTAGGGACTATTATGTGAAACATACAAATTAAAGGTTCTTTCATGCGTTAAACTATACTATAATGAAATTCAATTTAACAATAATTAGCCTGCAAAATTTCACGCTCAATGGTGATCATTTACCCAGTCAATTTACACATGCTAAATTAAATGACCAAAATGTAAACAATGCATACTTTCAAATTAAACCTTATAACCGCTTTTAACTAACCTTGTATCGAAACGCTCAGGGCCGTTTTGATACGGGAGGACAACGGTTGATCTTGTTGACTTTCCTTCTTAGACTGTATCGATATAGGAGCACCTGTATCAGTACGAGTTGACTACCCTTGACTTAGACTTTAACTCGTTTTGACATGCTGTGAACTCGTATCGAAACAGTGGTCCCCAGTAAAAAAAATGTTTCAGAACATCCCTACACGTTTTGGTACACCATATTTACCAAAAGTTCAATTATGCTTACTTGTATTGAAACGTCATAACCCGTTTCGATACGGTCTAAGCTGTGATGACAGATTATTGCTGGTTTTTCTTCAATTTAACATGTTGAATGATGTCCAAATGCAATGAAATTTTACACACAACATTCCAATGGTATAAACTACTATCGTGCCAATTTTCATGATCATATAAATGCATTTACCTGGTTTTTACCTTTTTAGTGCCCAAACATACATTTTAAGGCTATTTCATATCCCATAAAGACTGAACTTTAACATATCATACTTTTAGCGCTCAACCACAACATAGGCACATCAAAAGAGACTTAAAAGACTTATACATAGACTTTGCCACAAACTAGGAGTTCAAAGTGTCAATATACGTTACTTAGATATTGATTGTGATTTGTGCAACGCTTCAACTTCTCCGATCTCGATCCCAAAACTTGTCTAACCTGAAATGGATGCAATGGAATGCATTAGGAATACTTTGCCTAGTGAGGTAGTCATAAGATATGAATGAACATAATGTGCCATGTACATGCTTCAAAGAAAATCATAATACTAAGTGTGCAATAACATAGCATGCTACTTATTCATAACAAAGCGTAATGTCATATCATCAATAATCAATATCATGATTTCATAGCAACAATATCAATAATCAATAGTCCCCTTGGATCGATTCATGGTATATAGATACATGAATTCCACCTCCTCGCCAAATCAATAAATGGTCATCCCACTGACATCACCAAAGACCAATACACAATACATCCTTCTGCCTCGCCAAATCAATATAGGACGTAGCCCTAGGACCGTAGTCCACCCGTACACTGAGCTTATGAATTCTATGGCATGCCAATTGTATCCAATACTTCAAATCCACGGTCCAATAACAATATTTCAGTTTCAACGGTTCAATGATAACATCTAAATAATCATATAGTCATAGCAATAGACTATAGTAATAAATACATGTCAATGATTCTATATGTAAATGCTTCAATGATTTTTATGAAAATGATAACAATGCTATGTATGATGATTCGATGTAATACTTACCAAAACTTACCAACATGGCTTTCAATAATGCTTTATGCAAAAACCCTTTAATCCAATGGTTAGTAAACAACCTAAATCAATAACGATGGATTCGGAAAGGCTCCTCGCCTAATTCTGAGATTCTAACTATACTCACCTTGCTTGGTTAGGCTTATGGTCGATAATACCTCGTTCGATTTTTAAATCCTCCTTCTCGTATTCGAATGGATTAACGAGACTCTCAAACGGAGGAGGACAAAGCTTTGGTTTTGTCTTCAATGGAGGTGCTTGCTTAGAGATTGAGATTGAAGAAGGAAATGGAGGTGCTTGCTTCATGCTTTAGAACAAAGGTAGAATTTGGTTTCGGTAAAAACTCAAAGGTAAAAGCTTCTATTTCTATTTATAAAGAGCCAAAACTATTAAACAACCTCCCTTGTAACCAATAGAAACATTTCCTGCTTCTAAGGGTTTTCTAATCCCAATCCACCTCACTAAGAGCCATTGGGAAGCTTACCTATTCATGAGGGTTTGTTCAATCCAAAGCTTATCTCTTCCATTCCTATGACATCCTTGTCATATTTCTGATAATCCCTTGTGAAGTGGGTGGCAAGCACATAGGTGATTCATCACCTCCTTGTTTCCTCTTTAATTAATCCTTCAAATATATTCGAAACAGGGGACCCGTTTCAAAACACATGAGACCGTATTGAAACGCTCGTACAAAAATCCAAAAGTCAGTTATTATGACTACACCATATTGAAACACCCCTTAACCGTTTCGAAACACCTTGCCTAGGCTGTTTCGGTACGTGTCTAACTATATCAAAACGCCTAGCTCAAAAACATCAAATAGGCATTCTCAAGGCAATCTAAAGGCTTGTTTCAGTTTGGGGTCTTTAATACTTTAATTTATAACAAAGATATGATATTTTAATATTCTAATATCAATACTCTGATCATCGGAACCTAATTTCGACTAGACCAGATTTTGGGGTGTTACAACTCCCCCCCCCTTAGAAAAGAATTCGTCCTCGAATTTTCTCTGACAACAATACGCTCATCTATACGAGCCTGACTAAATTTTGACATTTTTACATAAAGAGATCGGATTAGTCGGCATGTCACAATAAATAACTCCTAGGTCGCAAAGTAACAAAACAAACATGTATAGGTTTAGTCCAGAACCGACTAAACTCAAGCTCTGATACCACAAATGTAACACACCCTTCCCGACTTGGTAGAGAACCGGGTCGGAACGTGTTACCGATGAACAGTACGGTGATCTGTGTGATAAAATTTCAATCTTAATAATAACATTTAATCAATGTTACATAAACAAGCATTACCAATATACATAGTAATCATTTCAATCACAAAGAGATCACTATTAACCATTTAGGACCAATTTATAACTCTTACAAATTTTAGGGACTATTCTGTGAAACTAACAAATTAAAGGTTCTTCGATGCGTTAAACTATACTATAATGAAATTCAATTTAACAATAATTATCCTGTAAAATTTCACACTCAATGGTGATCATTTACCCAGTCAATTTACACATGCTAAACTAAATGACCAAAATGTAAACAATGCAGACTTTCAGATTAAGCCTTATAACCACTTTTAACTAACCCTGTATCGAAACGCTCAGGGTCATTTCGATACGGGAGGACAACAGTCGATCTTATGGACTTTCCTTCTTAGACTGTATCGATACAGGAGCACCCATATCGGTATTGGTTGACTACCCTTGACTTAGACTTTAACTCGTTTCAATACACTGTGAACCCGTATCGAAACAGAGGTCTCCAGTAACAAAATGTTTCGAAACATTCCTACCCATTTCGGTACACCTTATTTACCAAAAGTTCAATTATGCTTACTCGTATCGAAACGTCATCACCCGTTTCGATACGGCCTGGCCTGTGATGACATATTCTTGCTGGTTTTTCTTCAATTTAACATGTTAAACGATGTCCAAATGCAATGAAATTTTACACATAACATTTCAATGGTATAAATTACTATCGTGCCAAATTTCATGATCATATAAATGCATTTACACGGTTTTTACCTTTTAGTGCCCAAGCATACATTTTATGGCCATTTCATATCCCATATAGACTCAACTTTAACATATCATACTTTTAGCACTCAACCACAACATTGGCACATCAAAAGAGACTTAATAGACTTATATATAGACTTTGCCACCAACTAGGAGTTCAAAGGGTCAATATACATTACTTAGAGCTTGATTGTAACTTCTGCAAAGCTTCAACTTCTCAGATCTAGATCCCAAAACTTGTCTACCCTGCAATGGATGCAACAGAATGCATTAGGCATACTTTCCCTTGTGAGGTAGTCATACGCTATGAATAAACATAATGTGTCATGTACATGCTTCAAAGAAAATCATAATACAAAGTATGCAATAACATAGCATGCTACTTATTCATAACAAAGCGTAATGTCATATCATAAATAGTCAATATCATGATTTCATAGCAACAATATCAATAATCAATAGTTCCCTTGGATCGATTCATGGTAGATGGATACATGAATTCCACCTCCTCGCCAAATCAATAAATGGTCATCCTACCGATATCGCGAAAGACCAATACACAATACATCCCTCCGCCTCACCAAATCAATATAGGTCGTAGCCCTAGAACCGTAGTCCACCCGTACACTGAGCTCATGGATTCTATGGCATGCCAATTGTATCTAATACTTCGAATCCAAGGCCCAATAACAATATTTCAATATCAACGGTTCAATGATAACATATCAATAATCATATAGTCAAAGCAATAGACAATAGTAATAAATACATGTCAATAATTCTACATATTAATGCTTCAATGATTTTTATGACAATGATAACAATGCTACGGACGATGACTCGATGCAATACTTACCAAAACTTACCAACATTGCTTTCAATGATGCTTTATGCAAAACCCCTTTTATCCAATGGTTAGTAAACAACCTAAATCAATAACGATGAATTCGGAAAGGCTTCTCGCCTAATTTCGAGACTCCGACTATACTCACCTTGCTTTGTTAGGCTTATGGTCGATAATACCTCGTTCGATGCATAAATCCTCATTCTTGTATTCGAATGGGTTAACGAGACTCTCAAACTAAAGAAGACAAAGCTTTAGTTTTGTCTTCAACTGAGGTGATTGCTTAGAGCTTGAGCTTGAAGAAGGAAATTGAGGTGCTTGCTTAATGCTTTAGAACAAAGGTAGAATTTGGTTTCGGTAAAAACTCAAAGGTAAAAGCTTCTATTTCTATTTATAAAGAGCCAAAACTATTAAACAACCTCCCTTGTAACCAATAGAAACATTTCCTGCTTCTAAGGGTTTTCTAATCCCAATCCACCTCACTAAGAGCCATTGGGAAGCTTACCTATTCATGAGGGTTTGTTCACTCCAAAGCTTATTTCTTCCATTCCTATGACATCCTTGTCATATTTCTGATAATCACATGTGAAGTGGGTGGCAAGAACATAGGTGATTCATCACCTCCTTGTTTTCTCTTTAATTAATCCTTCAAATATATTCGAAACAGGGGACCCGTTTCAAAACACATGAGACCGTATCAAAACGGTCCTACAAAAATCCAAAAGTCAGTTATTACGGTTACACCGTATTGAAACGCCCCTTAACTGTTTCAAAATGCCTTACCTAGGTTGTTTCGGTACGTGTCTGACTATATTAAAATGCCTAGATTAAAAACATCAAATAGGCATTCTCAAGGAAATCTAAAGGCTTGGTTCAGTTTGGGGTCTTTCATACTATAATTTATAACAATGATATGATATTTTAATATTCTAATATCGATACTCTGATAATCAGAACCTAATTCCGACTAGACCAGATTTTGGGGTGTTACAATAGGAGATCAAGTATTCTCGAAGGTGTCTCCATGGAAAAGGGTACAACGATTTGGGAAGAAAGGAAAACTCAGCCCTCCCTATATTGGACCCTTCGAAATTATTGAGAGGATAAGCCATGTTGCTTACCGGTTGGCATTACCCAATGAATTCAACAAGATTCATAATGTATTTCACGTTTCCATGTTACCTAAGTATAGATCTGACCCTTCCCATATACTTGAACTGGAGGAAGTGGAATTGAACCCTGACTTGTCATATGAAGAGGAAACCAATACAAACACTGGACAAAGAAATGAGAAGACTTCGAAACAAGGCAGTTACCTTAGTAAAAGTGTTTTGGAGAAATCATGGGAGAAAAGAGGCTACGTGGGAGCCGGAAGCAATCATGAAGGAACATTATCCATACCTTTTTCCTTCAGGTAAAAATTTGAGGTCAAATTTTTATTTTAAGGGGGGGGAGGAAACTGTAACACCCTAAGATAGGGCTTAGTAGAATTTTACAAATGGAATTAAGGTATGTTTAATGCTTTATGTAATAAAATGTCTATGACTAAATTGTTGTAACTAAAATGGGAAGTTTTAAAAATGAAAGAAAGATAGTGCCCGATATTTAGGGACCAGTTAATAATGTTATGGAAACCTAAGTGTTGCATGCTAAATGAAAATCCTTGGAGGGGCATTACACATGTCTTCATGCAATGTAGTGTAGAGTTCCTTGGGGCCAGCCACATAGGGGAAAATGATTCTTGGTTCATCACTTTCCCCCTTAAATGTCGAATCAAGAGTGAGAAATAAGTTGAGTGGGAGCTTGGTTGTTAGGAGAATTTGCTGCATTTACGATCGTTGTTGCCTCCTTTGTTCGTGCTGTTGGAGTTGAGCAAGAGTAAGCTTTCTTCTACACCTTTATTTCCATAATATTAGAAGCATCAAAGGTCATTAGGAGTAATGTATTTGGTAGGTGAAATTCTTAAGCTATGAGATATAATATAGGAGCATTTTTCCTCAATTGTATTACTAAATGTTGCTTAATCTCTTTAGATCTTACTTGAGCATGGAATTGTTGTTGAATGATTGCTTAATCGAATACTAGCCTTAGATTGTTAGGCTATTAATGCCCTGTTTTCGGTTATGCAATTTTGTACCATATGGACTGTTTCCAGTTTGGGATTTGATAGAATAAAATTTGACACTATAATTATAGGTTTATGATTGGTTAATTGAACATAAGAAAAAAACGAGTATGTTGCTTAGTAGGGTATAAATCGTAAGGTAATCAAATGATGAATGTGATATAGAGGTCGGGTCCTTGACTATATATATAATTGTTAAAAAATGTATTGTAAATCTTGATTGGTAGTGAAGAGTGGCATCAAATGAGGGAATGAATTAGATATTGGAATTGTAAGGAATGGGACTAAGAATGTTAATAAAAAAATTGGTCACTTATAGAAGTAGAAAGAAAAATAGACAAGAACTTTAATGAAGTTGTAAGCATGCTATTCTGAATGTGCATAAATTAATGTTGTTGGTAGTCAATTGAAGAGAAGTTGCTAAATACAATTGGTTAGGTGAGGTTGATGAACTTTTAATTGGAGAATATAAGTCGAGTCTGATAAATGGCTGGCAATAGTTTCTATTAAGTAAGATTCTAATGTGTAATCATACTATATTCTTAATAGATAAAAAGGGAGTCAATCAAGTCAACGAAAGATTGAAGGGAGTCTTGATAAGGGATTCAGATCAGTGGGATTAAAATTGTGAGTGTAGTTAAGGCTTCGAGAAGGGTTAACAACCTTCTCGGGCCAGTTTTATATAAACCTTTACTCAATGGATGGTTAGTTTCTTTAAAAATATGCTTTGTGCTTGCTTGGATGCCATGTAAGTTTTTAGAAGACTTTATATACGAGCTTGATTACAAGTTTGAAGCCTACTCATGATAAGAGCCTATATTATGAACCATTTACATGGCTATGACTTTGATTGTTTGTCTATTTAAATTAAACAAAATTAGTGTATGAAATTCATGAATAAAGCAAGAAACGAAGCATGTGATCGAAATCTATGATGAAATCTAAAATATGTATTGAATGAGAATTTAGTATTAAGAAAATGAAAGCATGATTGATGAATTTCGTGAATTTGAAATTGTTTGAGCTATTCCAGTAAGTACATGTGATATTGAAGTATGCTAAGATGATTATGTGGCCCTAATTCGAATGGAAGGGGTAATGATTCATGACATGAATTGATTATGATGAGAATAAACACTATGGCAAATAAATTGTATTTTGGCAAAGCCTTGATCTCGAATCAGTCTTAGGTATAGTTGGCATGCCATAGAGTCCATAGCTTAGTGTTTAGGGTGGACTACGGTCGGAGACAGTGGTCCCTATTTGGCGATAGTAGGAGGGAAGTTTGTGTGGTCACTTGGCGGTAGTAGGATGGATTGACAGATATTGTATGTACCATATGTTATAAGGGCGACAGTTGGTTGAGGATTCGTGTACCTAGACTAGGATTCAAAATTCAAGGCAAAAGAATGTAAAGAAATATTGGAATATTGATAAGCTAAGTAAGTTAAGTGAATTTGATATGATTAAGAAACCTAAGTTAGGACTTATGTTTTGAATAGTATATTATGCTTGGTGTTTATGTGGTCTTAAGAAATTGAATATGTTAGTGTAAGTAAAACTTGATACATTTGATTGTTTGAAAATACATTTATATACTTCTCGAATGAGTTTTGGACATGTTATAAGCTATAGAAATCATAATGCTTACATTATAAGTTGCTCGACCAAAATAGTATATCTAAATAAGAATTATTTGGAAATTTAAGTAAACTTTTGATTGTTTATGAAGAGCTTGATTGATTTGCTTTGGCATCCCTTGTGATAAGACTTTCCCAGATGAATAGAGAGTATATTCCCTTTTAGAGATCAGATACTATAATGTAGTATAAACTGCCTCACTAGGCATAAAGCTTACATGTTCTTTTCTACCTTTCAGGTTCCCTCGTAAAATCTTAGACCTCAGGAGCTTAAAGTGGATCACAAGAATCACCATGAGTATGTTTAGTTTGTTTTGTTTGGAATCCTAGAAATGGTAGCACATGATATTTTTCTTATGCATAACTATGTTATTTTGGGCATGTATAACTAATTCTAATTCATGTCTGTAAATATTATGCCATGGTGTTGTTTGCTATTTATGAATGGAGCTTGGATGAATGTTCGTTTGATGATATGTCTATTTATTGCGAGATTTCTATTGATCAAAACTAATTGAATTTAAAAGTAAAATCTTATAGGGTCGAATACATTGATTGTTGATAGTGATGTTACTTCAGAATCTACTAAATTTTGCTTAAGGAAAATATAGATTAGTGCAATGCTCTTAAATAGGGGCTGGTCGAATAGGGAACTTTTGTTGAATGCTTTTAAATGGACTAGTAACTACATTAGGAGTGCATATGATGGGTGCTAAAGACTCTCTTATAGGATAACTAGGAGCCTTGAAAAGATAACTTGAGTTTTGTAATATAAACCTTGGAACCTGTTAGAACATCTATAGTAATTGATTTGATCTTAATCTCTTGTAAGGATCGAGACTATCAAATCTCTAGGAGTACTATAGCAAAAAGATTTAACTAAAACATTCAACTTGGTAAATTGTTGTTATAAAAACCTTTGCATTGGAATAACTTATTGTCGAATGCTCTCCTTTATAAGTCTGGTTGTAGCCAAACTTTGTCCTTGTATAATATAATTCTTAAGAAGTTAATTTTTGTCAATTTAGTAAATTGGTTTGAATACTAGTAACGTATGAATGTTTTCTGGATGAAATAAGAATCCATGTTGTGCTTCGGTTGTTACACGCCCGCCAACTTGGTTATCAAGTTGCTTGTTCGCTTCTTTTAGACACTCTTACTCGGTTTAGTGTTACACTGGGGTCTAGGGTGTTTCGTGAGTCTAATCTTGATTTTGATATTTTGTAATGTTAATAAGTTGATTTTAATAATGGAATCCCGAAATTTGGTGAATCTCTAATTTTCTAGGTTGTTAGTTATAAGTTTTTTAGGATTTGTGGTTGTTTTTATGAATGATGCAGGTATAAGGATGTTATTAGATGTTTTTGGATGTTAATTGAATGTAATTGATGGATTAAACCTTTAGGTTTTGGCTGGGTTAAGTTTGGAAGGTGTTTGATGTTGATTTCAGTTGTTGTGGAGGGGTTTATAGTTAGAGTTGTTGTGGACTATTGTTGTCGAGTCTTTGAATGCATTTAGATGCATTGAATCTTCTGGTTTTGTGTGATTAAAATAAGGGATGTTGATCCCTAAGCTTGTGGTACTATTTTAGAAGCTTTCAAGGAGTAGATCGCATCGACGAACAATGTTTTGCGCAGTCGGTGAGTGAGAACATGGAGTTCATCTTTGAAATGGTTTAACTGTTATTTTGGGAGTTTAAATTAAGCTTGAAATGCTGGTTTAAACTTGGAAGTAAGTATGATGAGATTTCTCCCTCGGTTATGTTTTGGCGAAAATGGTTTTTTGCACTTGTTTTTAAATTACATGGTACCTACTGTTTAAGCATGTTTTAAGTATGATTTTGATCATATATTGATGATGGATACATTTGGAAAATGGTTCATGTAAGTATGAGGAATACTTGATAATGCATGGTTTAATGCATTGAAAATGGTTTTGAATGTTGCTTATAAAAAAACAGTGAGGTGCATGGTTAACAATGAATTATATTGGCAAGTGATGTGGTTAAAATGTTATCGGATATAGTTGGCCGGCCATAGGATTAATAGTGCACTATAAGTAAGTCGCCTCGAGTGTTGAGGGGTTTATGTGTATCGAATACTCCACCACGAGTACCCTAACGATTGAGGGGTTATATGGTACCGAAAACTTTCGTTAGTAGATTAAACATCTAACCGATGATTGGGTTGTGATAGTACCCGGTTGTGATCGTACCTTAATTCGAGTTGAGATTATATGAAGTGTTGAGAGGACATATGTTGAATCCGTGTATCCGATGTAATATTTTGTGTAGTGGTACTTGGTTTATGATCACTTGAAAGTCAATATAATTGATAATGTATATGTTGATGGATTATGTATATTATACATATTTACTCTTTAAGCCTTGCATATGGGTTGTTATACATGGGAAAGCTTAAATTGAGGGATTGTAAATGAGATTTTGTTGTGGATTCATGATACATGTTGCATATGGTTTAGTATGCTCATTTTTGGAAATGTTAAGAGCATAGTTTATAAAGCATGATGTTTTGAAAGATGATTAAAATGAGATTTTCAAGTGGTTTAATAACCAGTTTTGAATGCACTGATGGTGTTTTCTTTTGAGCACTCATCACTAAGCCTAGTGTGCTTACGCTCTCTTTGTCCATCAATGCAGAGAATTAAAGGTTGGAGGTAGCAAGCAAGTGAAGGGAATCCAAGGACATGAACAATTTGAAAGTATAGTTTTGAACTAGACTAGTAGTAATAAAGGCAATGGGGTTCATTGTTGTTCGGGAGGGTTATTTGTTAAACTCTCATTTTGTGCAAGTCTATATTATTGTTGTGGAATTGTATGAAGCTTTATATGATTGATTTTGTTCAACTCAGGTAAATTCGAGGACACATTTTTTAGGGGTGGATAATTGTAATATCCCAAACCTTAGCCTTAGAGTATGCAAGAAAGTGTTCATTAGCTAAATCACTATAGAATCTTTTACCTATTGGATTAATTAAGTAAATTAGGACCTTTATGTAACATTGAAGAAGTGGACAACCATATTAGAAAGGACCAAAATCGAATAATTCAATAACTAATGTTTGCATGCTAAAAACTAAGTTGTTGAAGGGTGTGTACACTTGTCAAAAATGGAAGATGGACATGTGTAGGGGTCTCGACCCTTTGGTGGGAGATAACCAAAATTTGCTTATCATTTTCTTCCTCACTAGCCGAAAACCCTTTAGGTTTAGTGAGAGAAAATTTGAGAGAAGGTTGCTAAGATTGTTACATTTTTTGGTTCATCTCTTGAAGATCATTCGAATAGGCTTGGGAGGAAGGTGATTATACTCTTCTTTCTCCTTATTCAAGTTGTAAATTAGACATTTTATTGTAGATTCTTCCATGAACTTGATTAATACCAGAAGTGTTAGAAAATTATTTCATGATATGCATTTCTTGGTTTATTAGAATGGTAACATGATTCTATGACTAAATTGTTTGATAGATTGAGTATGTTAGCCTTGGTTGAATTGGTTATTTGATTAAGGATGGTTAGAATTGAAATTAGGCAAACCGAATGATGTAATTGGCAATTTGGTATGAAGTTGTGATTTAAACTTAATTTTGGTTGCCATTATGTGTTAAGAATGAATTCAGGTGAATATTGGACTAAAATGAGTCGTTCAACGATTGATTTGATCATAAGAAAATGTTTTAAGACTGTTTTGAATTGATAAAAACAGGGGAGGGGCTGATTTGAAAGGTTTATGGGCTATTAATGAACTATTTGTACACATTTTGGGACTGTTTTGTAGAAAGGGGATCGTTTTGCACTTTAAATCAAAGGGTTGTTTTGCAAATTTATTTGGGGGCTGGTTTTACATTGTTAAGGGACTGTTTTTTCACATTTAGGGACTGTTTTGTGGAAAATGGGAATTTGAAATTGTTTTTACAAAAACGAAGGACTATTTTATGAAGACATCAAATGGAAATTTGAAACCATCTCGAGCATTCTTAATTGCTTAAATTTTATATTTTTTATTCATTGAATTAAGCTATGCCACATGCTTAAGCTTGGACTCAAGGTGAGTATTTGTTTGTAAAGTACCCTATGTTATGTAATACTTGGTTGAATGCATGATATAATCAAAAACTATACATGTGGTCGTATATGTTTGATATGAAAAGATATAAGCCTTGCTTATATAAGTGTGTGAATTTGAAGCTATGCTCACCTTTAATAAGAATCAAGATATGGTCTTTTGATTAAATGACCTTGGAGCTATGCTCATTTGGGATCTATATTTGTTTATATGTGCTTGATAAGTTAAGCAATGTGATATGTTATTCGATTATCTGAATAAGGAGCTAAGCTCAACTTTAATTCTGATAAGATATGATATAATTGAAACGCATTGGTTTTGAGTTAGTCATAGGTATAGATGGCATGCCATAGAGTCCATATAGCTCATGTTTGGGGTGGACTACGGTCCTTATTTGGCGACAGTAGGAGGGAAGTGTTGTGGTCACTTGGCAACAATAGGAGGGATTGTCCGGTACTTTGAGTACCATTTTGTTTGGCGACAGTTGGTTGGGGATTCGTGTACCTAGGCTACTTGATTCTCAAGGCTATGTTAAAGACAAGTAAATCATTTGACTTATGAGACAAGTAAATATTGTTTATGATATGTGATGTTTGATAGCTTATATGATAAGTAAATCGTGCTTATGATATGTTATGTTTGATAGATTATATTAATAGTAAATCATGTTTATGATATGTTATGTTTGATAGCTTATATGATAAGTAAGTCATGTTTATGGTATGCTATGCTTGATAACTTATATGATAAGTAACACATGTATATGAAACGCTATTTTCGAAATCTTGCGGATGGTTCTGAACATATATATGTATACACATGAATTGTGGACTATTTTGAATATAAACAAGTATGTATTGGACTGTTTTGAACATATATATGTATGCACATGAATTCGAGATTGTTTTGAATATGTATGCAAGTACGTATTGGACTATTCTGTATTTATATATATGCGCGCGCGAGTGTGTGTGTACTCATGAATTAATGGTACTATGGATGTTTTAAACAAAAAGATATACAACTGAAACAAGTGTAATTGAAAACCAAGGTTAATAAAGTGAATTTCTTGAAATTGAAGTACTAAAACAAACTACAAGGAAATTGAGTGTAACACCCCAGTTTTGAGCCAATGAGTTTCTAGGTTGGTTTCGGTGTTTGGTGACAAATTAACACATACATTAAATTGTTTACCCCATGTCATGAAATCACACTTGGCCTAGTGGTAAAGTCATGCCACTCACACTAGGCATACCCTGCTTTGAATCCCGCTAGAGCCAAATAGTAGCTTGCGTTTATTTTCTTCCTCCTATTAGGTGACACGTGTCATAACTTAATTGAATAATTAATTTATTTTATTAAATTAAATTAAAATCATGATCAAATTGATTGAATGTGTAAATATCATGGTGGGTGACTTGATTGATACCGTTTAAATTGTTAAGTGGCCATAATGATACAATTAGAAGTATGGTGATCATATCAATGAAAAATATTAGATGGGACTGGCTCACCATGTCATCCATGGTCCCACCAATAAAAATTTTCCATCTCATTTTTCCAAGGTGAATCTTCACCTCTTTCCAACATGTAATTAAGAATTGAGTAGTTACTTGGAAGTTTACAAAATGGTCCCTAAAAACCGAAGTTGGATAAAATTGATGAGCGTTTGAGGTGTGATTGATCCGCTGCTTTGAAGATTACATAGGAACCTATTTCGCATCTAGACAAGATAAAAAAATAGGGTGGTCCATTGAGGTAAACCTTTCCGGTTTACTTCAATATTCCCCGTGTGACCCGTTCGGTTCGGTCTATTGGCTAGGCGGGGTCGAGGGGGTTACAGCAATCAAGTCATATCAACTTACCAATATCCCACTCTTTCGAAACCTAACACTGATACCACCAAATGTAACCCCCCACCCAGCCTAGACGCCCGAGTGAACCGAACGTGTCACACGAGGAATATTGAAGTCAACCGGGAATTTTACCTCAGTACATGACCCTATTTTCCCCTTTTTATCTTATCTAGATGTTCATTGTTACCCTTAGTGTTTAGACTCGCAGTGGAAGAAATATCAACTCAAACACACATCGATTAGGCATTCGATTGATTACAAACACGCATTAGGGACCATTATGTAATTTTAGCAACTTACAAGGACTTCATTCAATTTTAGGTTACCATCCTTTAATTAGTCAAATTACATGTCACATGTCAAATCTCAGCTCAATCTAATCACTCAAACTCATTCAATTGAACATCCAAATATTCAGTGGCCAAAACGGAAGAAACCAAAACATCAAAAAGCCTTAATTAACCAACTTAACAGTCGAGCATATCGATACACTTCAGCCCGTATCGATACGCCATTATCTCGTTAATTTCTCAGACTTTCAGCATTACAAAAGGGTATCGATACGACCTTGTGTACCGATACGGTTTCTCAATTTGCCTTTTAGCCGTATCGATATGATCTTCCCTGTACTGATACGGTATGCCTGTTTAGGCTATACTATACCGATACGGTAGCCCACGTATTGGTACGTCTGGGCCCATAATGTTACTTTTAGTTGGTTGTTCACACTTTAATGCACCCATAACCACTCAAGCATACTTCCAACATATATATAACATATCCAAACATCAAACCTCAATCATTCATGGCATATTCAACATCATATCATGGCAATTTGCATCAAAGGTAAACTATAGCCATGAAACCTAGTAAACAAGCCAAGCAAGATACCAAAATGCATAGAAAAGCACAAACCAATAACCGAAGGCCATTTATAAGTCTAAAACAACAATGAACACTTGCTCAAATAGGGAGTTTACACAAATCTCCTAAAAACACAACGGATCTCCCATTTCCCTAATTACGAATAGTCTAAACCGAAACATACATTCTCAAATGAAGTCTCTTGTGATCCCTTGCTTCACGCTGCATCTAAAAACCTCAATTCTCTGCATTGATGGACAAAATAAAGTGTAAGCACACAAGGCTTAGTGAGGAGTGCTCAAAAGCAAAACATCATTAATGCATTAAAACCATCTTCCAAGTACACATTAAAATCTCATTTCAATTAACTTAAACCATCATTTGAAAATCATCATGCCTTTAAAACCATGAATTTTCCTTAATAAAAAAATAGCATAATAACCCTTATGCAACATGTATCATGAATTAATAGCAAATCCCATTGCAACATGTATTATGAACTTTCCTATGCATAACTACCATATGCACAGCTTAAAGAGTAAAATAAATCACAATATTCAACATAATCCATCACATGATACATCATCAATTATATTATCTTACAAGTGATCATTAGGCAAGTTCATTTCTCAAAATGACATATCGGATACACGGATTCACAAGTATTGTCCCAACACTTTATACATTCTCATCGGCATCTCAAGGTTCACACAATGGGGCTACCCTCCACCGTTGTGACACCTGTAACGCCCCGGTTTTGGGCTTAGAAGTTTTGGGCGTTGACCGGTTTGGTCAAAGTGCTGTTCGAATCTAAATAGGTGAAATTAGGAAAGCCTAGTTCGGGTTGCATTAAAAATATGGAAAAATGTTCTAAAATCATCTTTTAATATAATTAAGTGAACTGTGAAATCAATTTTGAAAAATGGGTTTTGGAAGAGCGACATTTTGGCTAGTGACCAAAATGTAATTTTTGAAAGTTTTGTGACTGTTTTAAAAAGGATTGAAACTTTGAATCTTTAGGGAGCTATTTACCCAAAGGGGAGTTTCTCCAGATTTTCTAGAATATTAAATGATTTAATAATGGTTTAAAATAAAAGTAAAAAGGAGGGAAAGATATTTTTAGTCATTTTTAACTAACTTTCTAAATTTTCCATTCCCATTTTCTCTCATCTTTTCTCTCAAACCAAACACATTCTCTCCAGATCTTTTCCTCTGATTTTTATCACCTAAATACTTCTTTTCAATCCTCATTTGATTCCTAATCATCTTCTCATCAAAACCTTTGTATTTGCTACTTGATTCATCAAGCTTTTTGGCTCTAAAAGAGGAGAAACTCAAGTTTGGAGGTAAGAACGTCCTTCTCCTCTGAACTTCAAGTTCTTTAATGAAATTCCTAAGTTCTCAATCCCTAATTGATGTTTTATAAATGGCTTTTAAGATTGTTTAGTGGATCTTGGCTTAAAATGCAAGATTTGGTGTGTTTTTGATGAAATTTCGTTGGATTTGTTTAAGCAGTGTTTTAAGGTGCTAAAATGATGATTAATGAATGTTAATTTGATAAGGAAATGAGTTTTGATTAATGCAATCCCGGATAGGTTGTGTTTCCTAAGTTTAGCTTGTGATTCTTGGATGTTTTTGTGGTGATCTTGTGGATCTGATGTTGCTGGAGGTATAAGGATGTTTATAGGTTGTTTTTAGATGTTAAATGGTGTTAATGGATGTTAGGTTTTGCTGGTTTATGGCTGGGCTTTGTTGAGAAGTGGTTTTGATGCCATTTCGGTAGTGTTTGGTGGCCGAAATTGGAGTGTGAATGAGAGCAGCGAGTTTGAGTGCTTTCATTGAAGCTTTTGATGCATGATGATGCATTAAATCTCTGCTTTAATGTGTTTAATCAGGGGAGGCATCTTTGGATCCAAGAGTTGTTGATCCGGAGGCTTGTTTTGGTGCTTTGGCTTGAGGCGAAGTGGAATCGGTGAGTGAAATTGGGTTTTCGGCTTTGAAACCAATGTCTTGGGAGCTTAGTTTAAGTCTAAACAACTTTGCTAAGCTCTAGTGTAAGTTTTCGGAAATTCTCTCTAGTGGTGGCCATGATTTTGTTGTGATGCAATGTGGTTTATTGCATGTTTTGATTACTGTTTTGAAAGCATGATTTAGCATGGTATTTGCTGTTTTGATAAGCCATATGTTAAAGGAAGCTCAAGGTAAGAGTTCCTTGTTTTTGAACATTGATTAAATGTGGTTTGATGCTTTTAAGTGCATGATGAATATGGCTTGGTTTAATGCTTTAAAACAGTGGATTAATTGATGAAAATGATGTATATTGGCAAGTGATGTTTTGAAAAGGTTGAGGTCACTAAGGTGGTTAAAAGTCCTTGAGTGAGCCTTGTTGCTTAAGAACATCAAGGTGGTTAAAAGTCCTTGGATGATTCTTGTTATGGACACAAAGGTGGTTAAAAGTCCTTGTGTGGTCCATTCTATGGTGTTTAAAAGTCCATAGGCCAAGGTGTTTAAAAGTCCTTGGGGTTCAAGGTGTTTAAAAGTCCTTGAGGTAATTCAATTCATGGTGTTTAAAAGTCCATGGCCAAGGTGTTTAAAAGTCCTTGGGGTCAAGGTGTTTAAAAGTCCTTGAGGTGATCTAATTCATGGTGTTTAAAAGTCCATGGCCAAGGTGTTTAAAAGTCCTTGGGGTCCAAGGTGTTTAAAAGTCCTTGGGGTGAAAGTTGATGAACTTGTTTTCAAAGAAATGAATTTTATCACTTGTGGCCAATATGACATGTAATGAAATGAAGCATGAGATGCTTGTAAAAGTATGCTTTTGAGCATGTGTAAATGATGATTTGAAGCATGTTTTATAAATGTTTTGTTAATGCATTATTGGATGGTTTTATTGAGCATTCCTCACTAAGCTTTTGCTTACGCTCTCTTCCGTTTTCTTAATTCAATAATGCAGAGCATTAGAGTACTTGAGGGCAGCAAGGAGGGCAAGCATCCAAGTGGAAACAAAGCTCTAAGTATGGAAGGTTTTCTAAGTACATTTTAGCTTTTGGTAATTTGGCAATGGGGGACCAATGTATATGTTTTGGGAGATGTTTTGAACTCCCTAAGTATGTTAAATGTTGTTGAGAATGCTGGTTATTGTGGTTGGCCTTTATATGCTTGAATTGGAAGTTTATGCTTGAATGGCTTACTTGTGTAGGAAGCATGCCTATAGATTTGGGGCTTTTCATATATGTGGATGTTTTGATGAATTGTTGATGCAAGTATGTCTCATATATGTTGAATTGCATGTTGGCAAAGTTTGGTGGCATTTGGAGCATGATTGGTTGGTCAATTGCATGTTTAAGTATGCATTTTTAGGCAATCTGTGCAGGGTGTTTCGGAACAGCACCTACCGTTTCGGAACGGGTGCCTTAATTGTGCCCAGGCGTCCGAAACGGGAGGGGCCGTTCCGAAACGGAAAGGCCACTGCCAGACCCCCGTTTCGGTACGCATTGCGGAACGGCCCCGAGTTTCGAAACGGGCTATGCCTGTTTCGGAACGGGTGACTGTTGGGGGCTGACATTGGCAGTTATATGTTTTGGAATGTTTGCGTTTTGGTCCTGAAACTTGTTTGTGCAATTGTATGAGTTTGGGAAGTCCTTTTGAGCTGAAATTTTACAGAGAAGCATGAAACATGATTAATTTCAAGATGGTAACTTCAATTTGGGTTAAGTCCTTATAATTATCAGAATTTACAATTTGGTCCCTAAAGTTGTAATTTGTTCAATTGGGTCCCTGTTTGATCTCTGATGTTTGTGATCTTTTGGTATGATGGTTGTGTGATCACAATTAGGTCTAAAGTGCATCTAGACAAGATTAAAAGAAAAAAAGGGTCGTTAATCGAGGTTGACTTTCGGGTTGACTTTGGTTTTCCCCGTGTGACTTTCTTAATTCGGGTCAACCGTCTAGGCCGGGTTAAGGGGGTTACATTTGGTGGTATCAGAGCTGAGTTCTCGAGTAATTGGGAATGTATGTATGCATGATTGAAGTATGTATGCCTTGTATGCTTGTTGAGTGAAAGCATGTTTAATGGCTTGTGATTTAGATGCAATTGAAGTATGTGCTGTGATGTAGCATGTTGTGGGTACCCATTGCCAAATCAAAGCTAAAGGAAAGATGTTGTTTTGAAATGAAATTGAGCTTGAATACTTGGATTGCTTACCTTGCTGGGCCTGACTTTGTTTTATTTGTGTTGTGATTGCATGGTAAAAGTATGGCACCACGTAGAGAGTTACGAGGTAATGTGTGAGCTACGGCTCCTAATGAGAACGAGAATGAGGAAAACACGGGTAGTGCGGTGTTACCTCCTCCTCCACCGGGTGGTGGTGGTGCTGGGGCTGAGGAAGCTGGAGCTGCAGCTGGCGCTGGAGCTGCTGGACCTGGGGCTGGTCAGGGACAAGCTATGCCTGATATGACGATGTTAGTGCAAGCTATTGCTGGTGCTTTTCAAGCAGCGGTAGCTGGGGCTCGTGGAGCGGGGCATCAGGAAGATGCTGGTGTCAGACTACCTTTGGAGCGTTTGCGCAGTCTTGGTGGGACTGAGTTCAGGGGTATGTCTGCTGAGAGTTTTGAAGCTTGGCTAGAGAGTACCAAGCGAATCTTGGGCCAGATGAGTTGCACTGATGTGCAGAAGCTGGGTTGTGTTGTGTCCTTGCTGCAGAAGGATGCGTATACGTGGTGGACAACCACTGTTGCTGGGATGGCAGAAGCTGATGTGACTTGGACATTCTTTCAGAATGTGTTCAAGCGGAGATATCTTGGTGTGAGATATCTAGATGAGAAGAAGCGTGAATTCATGTCTCTTACTCAAGGGAGCATGAGTGTGGCTGAGTATGAGGTGCAGTTTGTGCGACTCAGTCAGTATGCACCGGAGCTGGTACCTGATGAGCGGGCAAGGTGCGAGAGGTTCCGTTATGGTTTAGAGACGGATGTAAAGATGTATTTGCTGGCCGCCGAGTATGATGATTTTGATGTATTGGTGGGCCGAGCCAAGGATGTTGAGATGAACTTGGGTTTATCTGTGAGAGGTGCTGGAGCAAGTGCTGGGAAGCGATCAGCTGAGTTTAGTTCCGGAGGTGGACGGAACAAGAGGGGACGTGATCAGAAGTATCAGTCTTCAGCTAAGAGAGGTGGTGGTGCACCTGCTAGAGGAGGCAATGCTAGAGCTGATCCGAGTACTTGTTGGATCTGTAGTTCACGTGGTCACATGAAACGTGACTGTCCTCGTGCCGAGAGAGTGGTGCAAGCTCCTGTTGCGGCTGCTGGTAACGGGTGCTGGGGTTGTGGTTCCGCAGACCACTTGAGGCGGGATTGTCCGAGGTTGGCTGGTGATCAGGTGCGTGCTCCTGTTGTTGCGGCACCGCAGAGAGGTCGTGGGCGCGGCCGTGGTAATTTCCAGAGGAGAGAGGAAGGTGGTCGTGGAGTGGCCCATGTTGTGGCTATTCAGCCTGAGGGTGGAGGCCAAGCGAGGGTGTATGCTCAGCGAGAGGGTAGGAATGATGCGGATGTGATTGCAGGTACCTTTACTTTGCAGTCCTTGTCATTGCTTTCTTTGATAGACTCTGGATCTACGCATTCATATATTTTGCGTGAGCATGCTGAATTGCTTGGTTTGCCTGTTGAGTCTTTGGATGTTGGTGTTCGAGTCACTAGTTCTTTTGGTGAGACTGTTGTGACTAGGAAGCTTTATAGAAGGTGTCCCTTGGTTGTTCAAGAACATGTTTTCCATGTTGATCTTATGGAGTTGCCCTTCTATGGTTTCGATGTGATCCTTGGTATGGATTGGCTTGCTGAGCATCGTGCTGTTGTAGATTGTGAGAACAAGCGGGTTTCGCTTAAGCTTGCGGATGATTACGAAGTTGTTGTGGTTGGTGAGAATGTGAAGTTTCTTGCCAATGTGGTGTCTACCTTGGAGGCGAGCAGGATGCTGAGACAAGGTTGTGAAGCCTATCTAGCTTTTGTGATGAATCCTAGCTCTAAAGAGTTGAGGGTGCAAGATATCAGGGTTGTGAAGGAGTTTCCTGGTGTTTTTCCTGAGGAGTTTCCTGGTTTACCTCCTAACCGCGAGGTGGAGTTTGGAATTGAGCTGTATGAGAATACAACTCCTGTGTCCATTACTCCCTATAGAATGGCACCTAAAGAGCTGAAGGAGCTGAAGACGCAGTTGCAAGAGTTGCTTGACCGTGGGTTCATCCGGCCGAGTGTGTCACCTTGGGGAGCACCGGTCTTGTTTGTGAAGAAGAAGGATGGCACTATGAGAATGTGCATTGATTACCGTCAGCTGAACAAGTTGACTATCAAGAATCGGTATCCTTTGCCGAGGATTGATGATCTCTTTGATCAATTTCGGGGAGCTGCTGTGTTCTCTAAGATTGACTTGAGGTCAGGGTATTATCAGTTGAAGGTGAAGGATGTGGATGTGCCTAAGACAGCTTTCAGGACAAGGTATGGGCATTATGAGTTTCTTGTGATGCCGTTTGGGCTGACAAATGCTCCTGCTGCTTTCATGGACATGATGAATCGTGTGTTTCATGAATACCTGGACAAGTTTGTTGTGGTGTTCATTGATGATATCCTCGTGTACTCGCGTACTGAGGAGGAGCATGAAGAGCATTTGAGGATTGTTTTGCAAGCTTTGTTGGAGAATCAGCTTTATGCTAAGCTGAGTAAGTGTGAGTTCTGGTTAAGGGAGGTGGTGTTTCTTGGGCATGTGGTCTCAGCTGAGGGGATTCGTGTTGATCCTCAGAAGATTGAGGCGGTGATGAATTGGAAAGTTCCTAAGTCTGTTCATGAGGTTCGTAGTTTCCTTGGTTTGGCGGGATACTACAGAAGGTTTGTGGATGGTTTTTCCAAGATTGCTGCTCCTTTGACGAAGCTGTTGCAAAAGGATGTTAAGTATGAGTGGACGGAAGCGAGACAGCAGGCTTTTGAGAAGCTTAAGACGGCTTTTACGCAAGCTCCTATCTTGATTCAGCCTGAATCAGAGAAAGAGTTTGTGGTTTACAGTGATGCATCCTATGTTGGTTTGGGGTGTGTGCTGATGCAGGAGGGTAAGGTGGTGGCTTATGCATCGCGGCAGTTGAAAGTGCATGAGCGCAATTACCCTACGCATGATATTGAGCTGGCTGCAGTGGTTTTTGCTCTGAAGATCTGGAGACATTATCTGTATGGTGAGAAGTGTACTGTGTACACAGATCACAAGAGTTTGAGGTATCTGATGTCTCAGAAGGAGTTGAATCTTAGGCAGCGGCGTTGGTTGGAGTTGCTCAAGGATTATGATCTGACGATTGAGTATCATCCTGGAAAAGCTAATGTTGTTGCGGATGCCTTGAGTAGGAAGGCAGCTGTTGAGCTGAGGGCTATGTTTGCCAGCTTGAGCATATCGCAAGATGGTGGTCTCGTTGCTGAGTTGCAAGTGAAACCCTCTTTGGTTCAGTTGATCAAGGATAAGCAATTGTTGGATGATTCCTTGGTATCTCATGTTCAGGATATCGCGGAGGGTAGACCTTCGGATTTCTGTTTCAATGATGATGGTGTGCTGTGTTTTGGGAGTCGGATAGTAGTGCCTGCTGATGCTGAGTTGAGGCGTGCTATTCTGACTGAAGGTCATAGTAGTCCTTTTGCTATGCACCCTGGTAGTACTAAGATGTACCGTGATCTTCGTGATGAGTACTATTGGGTGGGTTTGAAGAAAGATGTTGCGGAGTTTGTGAGCAAGTGTTTGGTGTGTCAGCGAGTTAAGGCTGAGCATCAGTTTCCTTCAGGGTTGTTGCAACCGTTGAAAATCCCTGAATGGAAGTGGAAGAGGGTTACCATGGATTTTGTATCTGGTTTACCTTTGTCTCCATCGAAGAAGAATTCGGTCTGGGTGATTGTGGATCGCCTGATGAAGTGTGCGCATTTCTTGCCTGTGCATACCACGTTTTCTTTGGATAGGTTGGCAGAGCTGTACATTGCTGAGATTGTGCGACTGCATGGTGTGCCTAAGTCGATTGTGTCGGATAGGGATCCGAGGTTCACATCGCGGTTCTGGCAGTGTTTGCATCAAGCTCTGGGTACAAGGTTGCATTTCAGTACATCCTATCATCCTTAGTCGGATGGTCAGTCTGAGCGAGTTATTCAGATTTTGGAGGATATGTTGAGGTGCTGCGTGATTGAGTTCCAAGGTTCTTGGGAGAAGCATCTGCCTTTGGTTGAGTTTGCTTATAACAACAGTTATCAGGCAAGTATACAGATGGCACCTTATGAGGCTTTGTACGGGAGGAAGTGTAGGACTCCTCTTTGTTGGGCTGAGACTGGTCAAAAGTTGGTTTCAATGCCGGCTTTGTTAAAAGGGACCACAGAGAAGGTAAAGCTCATTTGTGAGCGGTTGAAGGCTGCCTCTGATCAGCAGAAGTCTTACGCGGATTTGAAGCGTAAGGAGATAGAGTATGCGGTGGGTGACCGTGTGTTCTTGAAGGTTTCGCCTTGGAAGAAGGTGATGCGGTTTGGCCGAAAGGGTAAGTTGAGCCCTAGGTACATTGGACCATATGAGGTGGTTGAGCGTGTGGGTCCTGTTGCGTATCGGTTGAGGTTACCTCAGGAGTTGGAGAAGATTCATGATGTGTTCCATGTCTCTATGCTCCGGAGGTATAGATCTGATCCTTCGCATGTGATGCCTGTGGAGGAAGTGGTTTTGAATCCGGATTTGACCTATGATGAGGAACCGGTGAAGGTTCTGGATTCGGATAGCAAGGTTCTTCGTGGCAAGACCATTGAGTTGGTGAAGGTGCTGTGGAAGCATCGCGGTGTTGAGGAAGCCACGTGGGAGCGGAAGAAAGACATGCTGAAGCAGTTTCCTTATCTCTTTCCTTCAGGTAAATTTCGAGGACGAAATTTCTTAAGGGGGGGAGAGTTGTAACGCCCCGGTTTTGGGCTTAGAAGTTTTGGGCGTTGACCGGTTTGGTCAAAGTGCTGTTCGAATCTAAAGAGGTGAAATTAGGAAAGCCTAGTTCGGGTTGCATTAAAAATATGGAAAAATGTTCTAAAATCATCTTTTAATATAATTAAGTGAACTGTGAAATCAATTTTGAAAAATGGGTTTTGGAAGAGCGACATTTTGGCTAGTGACCAAAATGTAATTTTTGAAAGTTTTGTGACTGTTTTAAAAAGGATTGAAACTTTGAATCTTTAGGGAGCTATTTACCCAAAGGGGAGTTTCTCCAGATTTTCTAGAATATTAAATGATTTAATAATGGTTTAAAATAAAAGTAAAAAGGAGGGAAAGATATTTTTAGTCATTTTTAACTAACTTTCTAAATTTTCTATTCCCATTTTCTCTCATCTTTTCTCTCAAACCAAACACATTCTCTCCAGATCTTTTCCTCTGATTTTTATCACCTAAATACTTCTTTTCAATCCTCATTTGATTCCTAATCATCTTCTCATCAAAACCTTTGTATTTGCTACTTGATTCATCAAGCTTTTTGGCTCTAAAAGAGGAGAAACTCAAGTTTGGAGGTAAGAACGTCCTTCTCCTCTGAACTTCAAGTTCTTTAATGAAATTCCTAAGTTCTCAATCCCTAATTGATGTTTTATAAATGGCTTTTAAGATTGTTTAGTGGATCTTGGCTTAAAATGCAAGATTTGGTGTGTTTTTGATGAAATTTCGTTGGATTTGTTTAAGCAGTGTTTTAAGGTGCTAAAATGATGATTAATGAATGTTAATTTGATAAGGAAATGAGTTTTGATTAATGCAATCCCGGATAGGTTGTGTTTCCTAAGTTTAGCTTGTGATTCTTGGATGTTTTTGTGGTGATCTTGTGGATCTAATGTTGCTGGAGGTATAAGGATGTTTATAGGTTGTTTTTAGATGTTAAATGGTGTTAATGGATGTTAGGTTTTGCTGGTTTATGGCTGGGCTTTGTTGAGAAGTGGTTTTGATGCCATTTCGGTAGTGTTTGGTGGCCGAAATTGGAGTGTGAATGAGAGCAGCGAGTTTGAGTGCTTTCATTGAAGCTTTTGATGCATGATGATTCATTAAATCTCTGCTTTAATGTGTTTAATCAGGGGAGGCATCTTTGGATCCAAGAGTTGTTGATCCGGAGGCTTGTTTTGGTGCTTTGGCTTGAGGCGAAGTGGAATCGGTGAGTGAAATTGGGTTTTCGGCTTTGAAACCAATGTCTTGGGAGCTTAGTTTAAGTCTAAACAACTTTGCTAAGCTCTAGTGTAAGTTTTCGGAAATTCTCTCTAGTGGTGGCCATGATTTTGTTGTGATGCAATGTGGTTTATTGCATGTTTTGATTACTGTTTTGAAAGCATGATTTAGCATGGTATTTGCTGTTTTGATAAGCCATATGTTAAAGGAAGCTCAAGGTAAGAGTTCCTTGTTTTTGAACATTGATTAAATGTGGTTTGATGCTTTTAAATGCATGATGAATATGGCTTGGTTTAATGCTTTAAAACAGTGGATTAATTGATGAAAATGATGTATATTGGCAAGTGATGTTTTGAAAAGGTTGAGGTCACTAAGGTGGTTAAAAGTCCTTGAGTGAGCCTTGTTGCTTAAGAACATCAAGGTGGTTAAAAGTCCTTGGATGATTCTTGTTACGGACACAAAGGTGGTTAAAAGTCCTTGTGTGGTCCATTCTATGGTGTTTAAAAGTCCATAGGCCAAGGTGTTTAAAAGTCCTTGGGGTTCAAGGTGTTTAAAAGTCCTTGAGGTAATTCAATTCATGGTGTTTAAAAGTCCATGGCCAAGGTGTTTAAAAGTCCTTGGGGTCAAGGTGTTTAAAAGTCCTTGAGGTGATCTAATTCATGGTGTTTAAAAGTCCATGGCCAAGGTGTTTAAAAGTCCTTGGGGTCCAAGGTGTTTAAAAGTCCTTGGGGTGAAAGTTGATGAACTTGTTTTCAAAGAAATGAATTGTATCACTTGTGGCCAATATGACATGTAATGAAATGAAGCATGAGATGCTTGTAAAAGTATGCTTTTGAGCATGTGTAAATGATGATTTGAAGCATGTTTTATAAATGTTTTGTTAATGCATTATTGGATGGTTTTATTGAGCATTCCTCACTAAGCTTTTGCTTACGCTCTCTTCCGTTTTCTTAATTCAATAATGCAGAGCATTAGAGTACTTGAGGGCAGCAAGGAGGGCAAGCATCCAAGTGGAAACAAAGCTCTAAGTATGGAAGGTTTTCTAAGTACATTTTAGCTTTTGGTAATTTGGCAATGGGGGACCAATGTATATGTTTTGGGAGATGTTTTGAACTCCCTAAGTATGTTAAATGTTGTTGAGAATGCTGGTTATTGTGGTTGGCCTTTATATGCTTGAATTGGAAGTTTATGCTTGAATGGCTTACTTGTGTAGGAAGCATGCCTATAGATTTGGGGCTTTTCATATATGTGGATGTTTTGATGAATTGTTGATGCAAGTATGTCTCATATATGTTGAATTGCATGTTGGCAAAGTTTGGTGGCATTTGGAGCATGATTGGTTGGTCAATTGCATGTTTAAGTATGCATTTTTAGGCAATCTGTGCAGGGTGTTTCGGAACAGCACCTACCGTTTCGGAACGGGTGCCTTAATTGTGCCCAAGCGTCCGAAACGGGAGGGGCCGTTCCGAAACGGAAAGGCCACTGCCAGACCCCCGTTTCGGTACGCGTTGCGGAACGGCATCGAGTTTCGAAACGGGCTATGCCTGTTTCGGAACGGGTGACCGTTGGGGGCTGACATTGGCAGTTATATGTTTTGGAATGTTTGCGTTTTGGTCCTGAAACTTGTTTGTGCAATTGTATGAGTTTGGGAAGTCCTTTTGAGCTGAAATTTTACAGAGAAGCATGAAACATGATTAATTTCAAGATGGTAACTTCAATTTGGGTTAAGTCCTTATAATTATCAGAATTTACAATTTGGTCCCTAAAGTTGTAATTTGTTCAATTGGGTCCCTGTTTGATCTCTGATGTTTGTGATCTTTTGGTATGATGGTTGTGTGATCACAATTAGGTCTAAAGTGCATCTAGACAAGATTAAAAGAAAAAAAAGGGTCGTTAATCGAGGTTGACTTTCGGGTTGACTTTGGTTTTCCCCGTGTGACTTTCTTAATTCGGGTCAACCGTCTAGGCCGGGTTAAGGGGGTTACAACACCTGTGGTGGAGTATTCGATACACCGTATCAACCCTTCAACACCACTCATTGGTAGATGTATAACCCCAATAACGAAACACGGGACACAACACACATACCTCAATCGTTAGGGTACTTGGAAGGAGTATTCGGTACACTGTATAAACCCCTCAACATCCAAGGCGACTTGTTGACAGCACACACAATCTTATAGCATACCTTAATGTTTTCAAAGCATCATCATTAAATCATTTTCCAAGCATTAAACCATGCTTTAAATCATAAGTATAAAATGTATACTTACAAGGATCACTTACCATGTGCATCCTTCACCATTTCAACATTAAGAAAAGCAAACCACATGATATAATCATGCTTTAAAAGTAGGTAAACATGTATTCAAAACCAAGTGCATAAAAACTGTTTCGTAAATAGCACAACCAAGAGAGAAATTCCTTTATACTTACTTCCGATCTTAGACAAGTGTTTCAAACTTACATCTAAGTTCCCAAAACCACCTTTATAACATTTCAAAGCTAAAATCCACATTCTCACTCACCGACACGCGAAATCAAATTAAAAGGAAAAGATATCATGAAGTTTTGAAAGAAAATTGGTGGTTCACTGATGAGAAAAGAGAGAAAATGGAGGGTACGTCAAAATAAGTTTGTTTGTTGTTCACACTTTAATGCACCCATAACCACTCAAGCATACTTCCAACATATATATATAACATATCCAAACATCAATCATTCATGGCATATTCAACACCATATCATGGCAATTTGCATCAAAGGTAAACTATAGCCATGCAACCTAGTAAACAAGCCAAGCAAGATACCAAAATGCATAGCAAAGCACAAACCAATAACCAAAGGCCATTTATAAGTCTAAAACAACAATGAACACTTGCTCAAATAAGGAATTTACACAAATCTCCCAAAAACACGACGAATCTCCCATTGCCCTAATTACGAATAGTCTAAACCGAAACATACATTCTCAAATGAAGTCTCTTGTGATCCCTTGCTTCACGCTGCCTCTAAAAACCTCAATTCTCTACATTGATGGACAAAATAGAGCGTAAGCACACAAAGCTTAGTGAGGAGTGCTCAAAAGCAAAACACCATTAATGCATTAAAACCATTTTCCAAGTACACATTGAAATCTCATTTCAATTAACTTAAATCATCATTTGAAAATCATCATGCCTTTAAAACCATGCACTTTCCTTAATAAAAAATTAGCATAATAACCCTTATGCAACATGTATCATGAATTAATAGCAAATCCCATTGCTGCACTCAAATTAAGCTTTCCCATGCATAACTACCATATGCACAGCTTAAAGAGTAAAACATGTATAAATCATAATATTCAACATAAACCATTTCCTGATACATCATCAATTATATTAGCTTACAAGTGATCATTAGGCAAGTTCATTTCTCAAAACAACATATCGGGTACACGGATTCACAAGTGTTGTGCCAACACTTCATATATTCTCACCGACATCTTAAGGTTCACACAAAGGGGCTACCCTCCACCGTTGTGACACTCGTGGTGGAGTATTCAATACACCGTATAAACCCTTCAACACCACTCATCAGTAGATGTATAACCCCACTAACGAGACACGGGACACAACACACATGAAACCCCCTTAGCCCGGCCTAGACGGTTGACCCGAACTACGAAGATTACACGAGGAAAACCAAAGTTAACCCGAAAGTCAACCTTGATTAACGACCTTTTTTTCTTTTTGAACTTGTCTAGATGCATATTAACCCTAAGCGTAGCCTCGAGGAAAACATACATGAAAAGCACGGCGATCGGAAAACATCATGCTTACAAGGAAAGTAATGACAAGGATTGCAAAGTGAAGGTACCTGCGATCACATCCGTGTCATTCCTCCCCTCTCGCTGCGCATACACTCGAGCCTGGCCTCCACCCTCAGGTTGGACAGCCACCACATGCGCCACATTCCTTCCACCATCCTCTATACGCTGGAAGTTACCACGGCCGCGCCCACGACCTCTCTGTGGTGCAACAACTCCAGGAGCACGTCCCTGACCTCTACCGGTCAACAAAGGACACTCCCTCCTCATGTGATCTGCCGAACCACAATTCCAGCACGAATTACCAGTCACAACAACAGGAGCCTGAACCTCCCTCGCTGCTCGAGGACAATCACGCCTCAGATGGCCATGCGATCCACACGCCCAGCATGTGTTCTGATCAGCTCTCACCCTGTCTCCCTGAACAGGCGCACCATGACCTCCACCACCACGTCTAGCAGAAGACTGATACCTCCGATCTCATCCTCTCTTGTTCCGTCCTCCACCGGAACTATACTCAGCAGCTCGCTTGCCCGAGCCAGAACCAGCACTCCTAGAAGACAAACCCAGATTCTGCTCAATATCCTTCGCTCTCCCTACCAGTACATCAAAATCAGTGTACTCAGCTGCAAGCATGTAAGTCTTTACATCCGTCACTAAACCATATCGGAAACGTTCACACCTTTCCCTTTCATCAGGGACAAGCTCAGGTGCGTACTGACTGAGACGGACAAACTGAATCTCGTACTCAGCTACTGTCATGCTCCCTTACGTAACTGACATGAACTCTCTTTTCTTTTCATCCAGGTATCTCACACCTAAATACCTCCGCTTGAACGCGTTCAGAAAGAACGTCCAAGTCACATCAACCTCCTCCATTCCGGAGATAGCAATCGTCCACCAGGTATACGCATCTTCATGTAACAGCGATACCACACATCCCAGCTTCTGCACATCATTGCAGTTCATTTGTCCCAATATCCTCTTGGTACTTTCCAACCAAGACTCGGAACCTTCAGCAGACAAACCTCTAAACTCAGTCCCTCCCAGACTGCGCAGACGTTCCAAAGGTAATCTACCATTAGCATCTCCCTGATGCCCAGCTCCACGAGCTCCAGCTACTGCCGCCTGAAAGGCTCCCGCAATAGCTTGTATCAAAACTGTCATATCAGGAGCAGCTTGCCCCTGTCCAGCTTCAGGTCTAGCGACACCAGCACCAGCATCAACGCCAGCTCCATCACCTCCAGCACCACCACCACCAGGAGGAGGAGGTAAATCCACTACATTATCAGCATTCTCTTCATTCTCATTCTGAGCCATAGCTCGCGTATTAACTCTCGTCTCTCTACGAGGTCCCATTCACTAAACAATGCACTAACACAAATGCAATAAACATAATCAGGCTCAGCAAGGTAAGTAATCCAAGTACTCAAGCTCATTTTTCAAAAACAAACCATTTCATTAGTTTTGATATGGCAATGGGTCCCTCTAACATGCTTCAACATAGCATAGCATTATAATTGCAACATACTTTACAATTCACACATCACACTTTCATTCAAAAAGCACATCATGCAATCATGCATACATCACCCACATAACAATTCCCTATTACTCGAGAACCTGGCTCTGATACCACCAAATGTAACCCCCTTAGCCCGGCCTAGACGGTTGACCCGAACTACGAAGATTACACGGGGAAAACCAAAGTCAACCCGAAAGTCAACCTTGATTAACGACCCTTTTTTTCTTTTTGAACTTGTCTAGATGCATATTAACCCTAAGCGTAGCCTCGAGGAAAACATACATGAAAAGCACGGCGATCGGAAAGCAATAAGGGACTCAATTGCACAACTTACAACATTTAGGGACCAAAATGTAAATTCTGTAAATTAAGAGGGTTAAATTGATTATTAAATTACCATTATGAAATTAGTCATATTACATGCTTCTCTGTCAAATTTCACCTCAAACGGACATCTCAAACTCAAGCAATTGCATATGCAAGGTTCAGGACTAAAACGTAAAGCTTGCAAACCTTAAACCATTCAAATCAGTGCCCAACGGTCAAGTGTTTCGGAACAGGGGTTGACCGTTCCGAAACGCGGTTTCGTTTCGAGACCTGTTTCGAAACAGGGCTTGACAGTGGCAAATCTGTTCTGAAACGCCCTCTACCCGTTTCGATACACGTAGGCCATTACAGGCCCCCGTTTCGAAACGTTAGAACCCTTTCGATACGGACTGCACAGAAAATGCAGATTTTTCTGGTTTAACATACAATTAACCTCTCATACACATCCTTATGACCTCCTAATCATGCCAACAAAACATCATGCTTACAAGGAACATATTTGCATCATCAACACACATTCATGGCAACAATTAGGAAGAACCACAACCTATAGGCATGCATCCTACTTTTAAAAACCATCCAAGCATCAAACCATCATAGCAAACATCAAAATGGCCAATTACAAGTTCAAAACACCATAAACATCTTACCAAACTCAGGGAGTCCAAAACATCTCCCAACAAACACAACCTAGGTTCCCATTGCCAAATATCAAAAGCTAAAAATGTTGCAAAAATAGTCACCATACACGAGGTTTGCCTTCCCTTGGATTCTTAACCCCCTTGCTGCCCTTAAAGCACTTCAATTCTCTGCATTATTGGTTCAAGAAAGAGAGCGTAAGCACAAATGCTTAGTGAGGCATGCTCTAATGAAACAACACAATAATGTAGTCTTACAAAACACCTTTCACAAGGCCTTTTCATTCATAAAATCATTTTCATGCAACAATGCATTAACAACAAGCATCTCATGCTTTATAATCATCAACATATCTTAAACAACAAGCATCTCATGCTTCATAAACATTAGCATGTCATATTGGCTTCCAAGTGATACCATAACCATTTTCCACATAAACACAATCGGATACGCGGATTACAAGCGTTGTCCCGCACGCTTCATACACACTACCAAACACACAAGGTGGAGTTTACCGGTACAATCACAACCCCTCAACACCCGTGATGGAGTTTATCGGTACAATCACAACCCCTCCACATCACTCAATTGTAGTGGTATAACATCACTAACGAGAACACGGGACACACAACACAAGATTCACACATGGACTTTTAACCACCATTGTGATCTTTAGACATCTCGTTAGTGTACTTGGATGGAGTTTACGGTACCATTACAACCCCTCAACATCCAAGGCGACTTTATTCATGGTGCACCCAATCCTATAGCCGGCTAACTATATCCGATTCAAGTACTTGAAAACCAACACATCACTTGCCAATATACATCAATTATCAACATCAATCCACTGTTTTAAAGCATTAATCAAAGCCATTAAACCATCATGCATCACTATGCATCAAAACCACATTTATAAATGTCAAACCAAGGATCCCTTACCTTGAGCATCCTTCAACACATGGCTTTCATAACCAGCATTAATCATGCTAATACATGCTTTCAAAATAGAATTTAAACATGCAAACAAACACATTGCATCCAATCATCTCATGGTTCATCAAAGAGAGATTTTCTCCGAAAACTTACTCTTGAGCTTAGTTAAGTTGCTTAGACTTAAACTAAGCTCCCAAAACCTTCAAACACAGGTTTCAAATCTGAAAACCAAACTTCACTCACCGATTCCGTTTCGCAAGCTTGCCGAAACGCCAATCAAGCCTCCGGATCTACACCACAAGGATCCGAATGTGCCTCCCCTGTTTTAAACACATCAAAGCAGAGGATTAATGCATCATCATGCATTAAAATCTTCAGCCACAACACCTAAACTCGCTGCTCTCAACAAATCTAACATTTCGGCTACCAAACACAACCGAAATCACCACCAAACTCATCCACAACCTTACCCAGCCATGATCCATCACTTCTAAACATTCATAAACATCAATTAACATCCAAAAAGGATCTAAACTCGTCCTTATACCTCCAGCAACAACAGAACACCAAGAACACCCCAAAAACCACCATTTTCACAAGTAAAAACTTAGGAAAATCAACCTATTCGGGATTGCATTGATTAAACCTCAATTACACATCATTAAACATCCAAAATACATTTAAAAGGCATCTCAAAACAGAGCCCAAACAACCTCCACGAAATTCTTCATGATTTAATCAAAATCTCAAGTTTTAAGCCAAAATCAAGATCACAACATTAATTCATTTAATAAAACTTAATTTAAGGATTGAGAACGTGGGAATTTCAGTAAAGAACTGAGTATTTAGAGGAGAAGAACGTTCATAACTCTAAATGTGGATTTCTCCTTGTTTAGAGCCAAAATCCTTGAAAATTCAATATGCAAATGAAGAGGATTTTGGTGTAGAAATGATTAGGAATCATTTGAGGATTGAGATCTCATCATTTGGTGTGAAAATCAAAAGAAAAGCTGTTGTGGAAATGTGTTTGGCTGAGAGAATTTTGAGAGAAAATGAAATGGGAAAATTTTAGAGAAAGTTAGTTATGAAAACTAAAAATAGTTTTCCCTCACTTCTTTTAATTAATTAAACATTAACAAAATCATTAAAATTAAGAAAAATCTGGAGAAATCCTTCCTTGGGTAAATTAGCTCCTTAAAAATTCAAAGTTTCAATCCTTACAAAACAGTCACCACTGAACTTTTCAAAAATTACATTTTAGTCACTATTTCGAAATGTCACACTTCCAAGCCTTATTTTGTAAAATTGATTCCACCACTCTCTTATATATATTAAAAGAGGATTTTTTAGATATTTTTCCATATTTTTAATGCATCCCGGACTAGGCTTTCCCTAAAATCACCTTTTATATTCGAACCAAAAATCAGATCGGTCCGGTCCATACCCTAAACTTCCAAGCCCAAAATTGGGGTGTTACAACTCTCCCCCCCTTAAGAAATTTCGTCCTTGAAATTTACCTGGAGGAAAAAGGTATGGAAACTGTTTCAACATGTCATCTTTCCTTTCCCACGTGGCTTCCTCAGCACCACGATGCTTCCACAACACCTTTACCAAATCAATGGTCTTGCCTCGAAGAACTTTACTGTCTGAATCCAGAATTTCCACCGGCTCTTCATCATAGGTCAAATCCGGATTCAACTCCACTTCTTCCACAGGCATAACATGCGAAGGATCAGATCTATACCTCCGAAGCATAGAGACATGAAACACATCATGAATCTTTTCCAACTCCTGCGGCAATCTCAACTTGTACGCAACAGGACCCACACGTTCAATCACCTCGTATGGTCCAATGTACCTAGGGCTCAACTTACCCTTTCGACCAAACCTCATCACCTTCTTCCAAGGCGAAACTTTCAAAAACACACGGTCACCTACCGCATACTCAATCTCCTTACGCTTCAAATCCGCGTAAGACTTCTGTCGATTAGAAGCTGCCTTCAAGCGCTCACAAATGAGCTTCACCTTCTTGGTGGTTCCTTTCAACAAAGCTGGCATAGAAACCAACTTCTGGCCTGTTTCAGCCCAACAAAGAGGAGTCCTACACTTCCTCCCATACAAGGCTTCATAAGGTGTCATTTGAATACTTGCCTGGTAGCTATTGTTATAAGCAAACTCCACCAAAGGCAAATGCTTCTCCCAAGAGCCCTGAAACTCAATCACACAGCACCTCAACATGTCTTCCAGCACTTGGATAACGCGCTCAGACTGTCCATCCGACTGTGGATGATCGGAAGTACTGAAACTCGGCCGTGTACCCAAAGCCTGATGCAAACACTGCCAGAAACGCGATGTAAACCTCGGATCTCTATCCGACACGATCGAGTTTGGCACACCATGCAGCCGCACAATCTCAGCAATGTACAGCTCCGCAAGCTTGTCCAAAGTATACGTAGTATGCACAGGCAAGAAATGCGCACACTTCGTCAGGCGATCCACAATCACCCACACGGAATTCTTCTTCGATGGCGACAAGGGCAAACCAAACACAAAGTCCATGGTAATCCTTTCCCACTTCCACTCAGGAATCCTCAACGGTTGCAACAACCTAGAAGGAAACTGATGCTCAGCTTTAACTCGCTGACAAACCATGCACTTGCTTATATACTCAGCAACATCTTTCTTTAAACCCACCCAATAGTACTCATCACGAAGATCACGATACATCTTAGTACTACCAGGGTGCATAGCAAAAGGACTACTATGAGCTTCAGTCAGAATAGTACGCCTCAACTCAGCATCATTAGGCACGACTATCCGACTCCCGAAACACAAAACCCCATCATCATTAAAACAGAAATCCGATGGCTTACCCTCAGCAATATCCTGAACATGTGGCACCAAGGAATCATCCAACAATTGCTTATCCTTTATCAACTGAACCAAGGATGGTTTCACCTGCAACTCAGCCACAAGACCACCATCATGCGAAATGCTCAAACTGGCAAACATAGCCCTCAACTCCACTGCTACCTTCCTACTCAAGGCATATGCTACAAGATTAGCTTTTCTCGGATGATACTCGATCGTCAGATTGTAATCTTTAAGCAACTCCACCCAACGTTGTTGCCTAAGATTCAACTCCTTCTGAGACATCAGATACTTCAAACTCTTGTGATCCGTATACACAGTACACTTCTCACCATACAGGTAATGTCTCCAAATTTTCAAGGCAAAAACCACCGCACCCAACTCAATGTCATGCGTAGGATAATTGCGCTCATGCACCTTCAACTGGCGCGATGCATAAGCCACCACCTTACCCTCTTGCATCAACACACATCCCAACCAACATAGGACATGTCACTATACACCACAAACTCTTTCCCTGATTCAGGCTGAACCAAGATAGGAGCTTGCGTCAAAGCTGTCTTCAGCTTCTCAAAAGCCTGCTGCTTCGCTTCCGTCCACTCATACTTAACATCCTTATGCAACAACTTCGTCAAAGGTGCAGCAATCTTTGAAAATCCATCCACGAACCTCTGGTAGTATCCCGCCAAACCAAGGAAACTACGGACTTCATGAACAGACTTAGGAGGCTTCCAATTCATCACTGCCTCTATCTTCTGAGGATTAACACGAATCCCCTCAGCAGAAACCACATGACCAAGGAACACCACTTCCCTGAGCCAGAACTCACACTTGCTTAACTTAGCATACAGCTGATTCTCCAACAAAGCCTGCAACACAATCCTCAAATGCCCTTCATGCTCCTCCTCAGTACGAGAGTACATGAGGATATCATCAATGAAAACCACAACAAACTTGTCCAAATATTCATGGAACACTCTATTCATCATGTCCATAAAAGTTGCAGGAGCATTCGTCAATCGAAACGGCATCACAAGGAACTCATAATGCCCATACCTCGTTCTGAAGGTTGTCTTTGGCACATCCACATCCTTCACCTTCAACTGATAATACCCTGACCTTAAGTCAATTTTAGAGAACACAGACGCTCCCCGAAATTGATCAAAAAGATCATCAATCCTCGGCAATGGATACCGATTCTTGATAGTCAACTTGTTCAGCTGACGGTAATCGATGCACATTCTCATAGTGCCATCCTTTTTCTTCATAAACAAGACCGATGCACCCCAAGGTGACACACTCGGCCGAATGAAACCACGATCAAGCAACTCCTGAAGTTGCGTCTTCAGCTCCTTCAACTCCTTAGGTGCCATTCGATAAGGAGTAATGGAAACTGGAGTTGTATTCTCATACAGCTCAATTCCAAACTCCACCTCTCGATTAGGAGGCAATCCAGGCCACTCCTCCGGAAACACACCAGGAAACTCTCGCACAGTCCTGATATCTTGCACTCGCAACTCCTTCGAGCTAGGATTCATCACAAAGGCTAGGTAGGCTTCACAACCTTGCCTCAGCATCCGACTCGCCTCCAAAGTAGACACCACATTGGCAAGAAACTTCACATTCTCACCAACCACCACTACCTCATAATCATTCGCAAGCTTCAACGAAACACGCTTGTTCTCAAAATCCACCACAGCTTGATGTTCAACAAGCCAATCCATACCAAGGATTACATCAAAACCATAGAAAGGCAATTCCATAAGATCAACATGAAAAACATGGTCTTGAACAACCAAGGGACACCTTCTATACAACTTCCGTGTCACAACGGTCTCACCAAAGGAACTAGTTACACGTATACCAACATCCAAAGACTCAACATGCAACCCAAGCAATTGAGCATGTTCACGCAATATGTATGAGTACGTAGATCCAGAATCAATCAAGGAAAGTAATGACAAGGATTGCAAAGTGAAGGTACCTGCGATCACATCCGTGTCATTCCTCCCCTCTCGCTGCGCATACACTCGAGCCTAGCCTCCACCCTCAGGTTGGACAGCCACCACATGCGCCACATTCCTTCCACCATCCTCTCTAAGCTGGAAGTTACCACGGCCGCGCCCACGACCTCTCTGTGGTGCAACAACTCCAGGAGCACGTCCCTGACCTCCACCGGTCAACAAAGGACACTCCCTCCTCATGTGATCTGCCGAACCACAATTCCAGCACGAATTACCAGTCACAACAATAGGAGCCTGAACCTCCCTCGCTGCTCAATGACAATCATGCCTCAGATGGCCACGCGATCCACACGCCCAGCATGTGTTCTGATCAGCTCTCGCCCTGTCTCCCTGAACAGGCGCACCATGACCTCCACCACCACGTCTAGTAGAAGACTGATACCTCTGATCTCGTCCTCTCTTGTTCCGTCCTCCACCGGAACTATACTCAGCAGCTCGCTTGCCCGAGCCAGAACCAGCACTCCTAGAAGACAAACCCAGATTCTACTCAATATCCTTCGCTCTCCCCACCAGTACATCAAAATAAGTGTACTCAACTGCAAGCATGTAATTCTTTACATCCTTCACTAAACCATATCGGAAACGTTCACACCTTTCCCTTTCATCAGGGACAAGCTCAGGTGCGTACTGACTGAGACGGACAAACTGAATCTCGTACTCAGCTATTGTCATGCTCCCTTGCGTAAGAGACATGAACTCTCTTTTCTTTTCATCCAGGTATCTCACACCTAGATACCTCCGCTTGAACGCGTTCAGAAAGAACATCCAAGTCACATCAACCTCATCCATTCCGGAGATAGCGGTCGTCCACCAGGTATACGCATCATCATGTAACAGCGATACCACACATCCCAGCTTCTGCACATCATTGCAGTTCATTTGTCCCAATATCCTCTTGGTACTTTCTAACCAAGACTCGGAACCTTCAGCAGACAAACCTCTGAACGCAGTCCCTCCCAGACTGCGCAGACGTTCCAAAGGTAATCTAACATTAGCATCTCCTTGATGCCCAGCTCCATGAGCTCCAGCTACTGCCGCCTGAAAGGCTCTCGGAATAGCTTGTATCAAAACTGTCATATCATGAGCAGCTTGTCCCTGTCCAGCTTCAGGTCTAGCGACCCCAGCACCAGCATCAACGCCAGCTCCATCACCTCCAGCACCACCACCACCAGGAGGAGGAGGTAAATCCACTACATTATCAACATTCTCCTCATTCTCATTCTGAGCCATAGCTCGCGTATTAACTCTCGTCTCTCTACGAGTCCCATTCACTAAACAATGCACTAACACAAATGCAATAAACATAATCAGGCTCAGCAAGGTAAGTAATCCAAGTACTAAAGCTCGTTTTTCAAAAACAAATCATTTCATTAGTTTTGATATGGCAATGGGTCCCTCTAACATGCTTCAACATAGCATAGCATTATAATTGCAACATACTTTACAATTCACACATCACACTTTCATTCAAAAAGCACATCATGCAATCATGCATACATCACCCACATAACAATTCCCTATTACTCGAGAACCTGGCTCTGATACCACCAAATGTAACCCCCTTAGCCCGGCCTAGACGGTTGACCCGAACTACGAAGATTACACGGGGAAAACCAAAGTCAACCCGAAAGTCAACCTTGATTAACGACCCTTTTTTCTTTTTGAACTTGTCTAGATGCATATTAACCCTAAGCGTAGCCTCGAGGAAAACATACATGAAAAGCAGGGCGATCGGAAAGCAATAAGGGACTCAATTGCATAACTTACAACATTTAGGGACCAAAATGTAAATTCTGTAAATTAAGAGGATTAAATTGAATATTAAATTACCATTAAGAAATTAGTCATATTACATGCTTCTCTGTCAAATTTCATCTCAAACGGACATCTCAAACTCAAGCAATTGCATATGCAAGGTTCAGGACTAAAACGTAAAGCTTGCAAACCTTAAACCATTCAAATCAGTGCCCAACGGTCAAGTGTTTCGGAACAGGGGTTGACCGTTCCGAAACGCGGGTTCGTTTCGAGACCTGTTTCGAAACAGGGCTTGACAGTGGCAAATCCGTTCCGAAACGCCCTCTACCTGTTTCGATACACGTAGGCCATTACAGGCCCCCGTTTCGAAACGGTAGAACCCGTTTCGTTACGGACTGCACAGAAAATGCAGATTTTTCTGGTTTAACATACAATTAACCTCTCATACGCATCCCTATGACCTCCTAATCATGCCAACAAAACATCATGCTTACAAGGAACATATTTGCATCATCAACACACATTCATGGCAACAATTAGGAAGAACCACAACCTATAGGCATGCATCCTACTATTGAAAACCATTCAAGCATCAAACCATCATAGCAAACATCAAAATGGCCCATTACAAGTCCAAAACACCATAAACATCATGCCAAACTCAGGGAGTCCAAAACATCTCCCAACAAACACAACCTAGGTTCCCATTGCCAAATATCAAAAGCTAAAAATGTTGCAAAAATAGTCACCATACATGAGCTTTGCCTTCCCTTGGATTCTTAACCTCCTTGCTGCCCTTAAAGCACTTCAATTCTCTGCATTATTGGTTCAAGAAAGAGAGCTTAAGCACAAATGCTTAGTGAGGCCTGCTCTAATGAAACAACACAATAATGCACTCTTACAAAACACCTTTCACAAGGCCTTTTCATTCATAAAATCATTTTCATGCAACAATGCATTAACAACAAGCATCTCATGCTTTATAATCATCAACATATCTTAAACAACAAGCATCTCATGCTTCATAAACATTAACATGTCATATTGGCTTCCAAGTGATACCATAACCATTTTCCACATAAACACAATCGGATACGCGGATTACAAGTGTTGTCCCGCACGCTTCATACACACTACCAAACACACAAGGTGGAGTTTACCGGTACAATCACAACCCCTCAACACCCGTGATGGAGTTTATCGGTACAATCACAACCCCTCCACATCACTCATTGGTAGTGGTATAACATCACTAACGAGAACACGGGACACACAACACAAGATTCACACATGGACTATTAACCACCACTGTGATCTTTAGACATCTCGTTAGTGTACTTGGATGGAGTTTACGGTACCATTACAACCCCTCAACATCCAAGGCGACTTTATTCACGGTGCACCCAATCCTATAGCCGGCTAACTATATCCGATTCAAGTACTTTAAAACCAACACATCACTTGCCAATAGGGGTGAGCAAAACTCGACTCGACTCGAAAAAATTGATTTTTTTTTCAATTTCGAGTTATTCGAGTCGAGTTGTTCGAGTTATTCGAGTCAACTCGATTAACTCGAAAAAATTTCGATTTCGAGTCGGTTTGGAATTTGCCCAACTCGAAAAATTGAAAAATCGAAAAACCGAATTTTACAGTTTTACAATTTAGTCACTGATTTCATTTTTCTTCAATTCCTCCTTCATTTTAAGTCCATTTTTGACCAAATTTGAACCACATATTCCTAAACCAGCGTAGAATACATATTTATCTTCAATTTATATTTTTAAATTAAATTTCATATTTTTTCAATTCAGCCCCTTAACTTTGTATGATTTCCTCATTTCTTCAATATCTCCTTCGTTTTAAGTCAATTTTGACCAAAATTGAACCACATGCTCCTAAACCAATGTAGAAACTAGAATACCTATTTAGCTTCAATTCATATTTTTAAATTAAATTTTCTACTTTTGTTATTTAGCCCCTCAACTTTGAATGTTTCCCATTTCTTTAATTTCTCTTTCTTTTTAAGTCTATTTTTTACCAAAATTAAACCACATGATTCACTAACACTATATAATATCTATATAACTTCAATTCATATTTTTAAAAAATTATTCTTTTTTTTAATTTAGCCCTTTAACTTTATATTTTATTCAATTTGATCATTCAACCGATTTTTTGTATTTTTTTTCTTTACATCAATTCATTGACTCATTTATACCCCCATCAGTACTTTATCCTTAAAAGTTCCTTATTTAAAAATAATATTATAAATATATTTTAGAAGTTTAGATGATATTTTTTTATTAAATAACATTACAAATCTTTTTATTAAATAACATTACAAATCTTACTTATGCATGTGAAAAATAATATGAAGAAATATATATATATATATGCATATCTTATATGAATAGAGAAAGTCGTTTAAATTAGAATCAAATCGTACTATAACATGGTAAATAATTACAATTAAATTTGTATAGAAACTCGAAAACTCGACAATATAATTCAGAACTCGAAAAAAGTTTGTTGCAATTCTCTTTTTTGAACTATTATGTTTTTGTTTTTATTGGTTTGTATCTTTTGACATGTGATGTTGGATTTTCTAAACTCTACTGTGTTATTTGCTTTAGTTATTAATATATTTTAGGGTACTCTTTTCCTCCTTCCGCTATCTTTGGTCTCGTCTTGGCGTTACCTAGATAAGAAGGAGGTTTTTAACGAGGCCCGTAGTTTATAATGGAAGGTTGAGTTTTCTTTTTGTTGGTTTGATTGTTACAATTGAAATTTGGACAGGTTTACCTTGTTTGATGAAAAATGTGTTCTTATTTTTGTGCTTTTAGAATCATTGTATTGTTTAGTCATAAGTCAATTTATATGTATGTAGATATAATTCAAAATCTTTTTTTACACATGTGAAAAATAATATGAAGAAATATATATGTAGATATAAATAAAAAATGTTTAAATTAAAACCAAACTCGAAAAATCGAATCGACTCGAACTCGACTCGAACTCGCTAAAATCGACTTGAATCGAAAAAATTTCAATTTAAGTTCAAGTTGTAAAATATGACGATTGAACTCGAATAACTCGAATTTTTTTGACTCGACTCGACTCGACTCGCTCGAACGCTCACCCCTATGCCAATATACATCAATTATCAACATCAATCCACTGTTTTAAAGCATTAATCAAAGCCATTAAACCATCATGCATCACTATGCATCAAAACCACATTTATCAATGTCAAACCAAGGATCCCTTACCTTGAGCATCCTTCAACACATGGCTTTCATAACCAGCATTATTCATGCTAAAACATGCTTTCAAAACAGAATTTAAACATGCAAACAAACACATTGCATCCAACCATCTCATGGTTCATCAAAGAGAGAGTTTCTCCGAAAACTTACTCTTGAGCTTAGTTAAGTTGCTTAGACTTAAACTAAGCTCCCAAAACCTTCAAACACTGGTTTCAAAGCTGAAAACCAAACTTCACTCACCGATTCCGTTTCGCAAGCTTGCCGAAACGCCAATCAAGCCTCCGGATCTACTCCACAAGGATCCGAATGTGCCTCCCCTGTTTTAAACACATCAAAGTAGAGGATTAATGCATCATCATGCATTAAAATCTTCAGCCACAACACCTAAACTCGCTGCTCTCAACAAATCTAACATTTCGGCTACCAAACACAACCGAAATCACCACCAAACTCATCCACAACCTTACCCAGCCATGATCCATCACTTCTAAACATTCTTAAACATCAATTTACATCCAAAAAGGATCTATACTCGTCCTTATACCTCTAGCAACAACAGAACACCAAGATCACCCCAAAAACCACCATTTGAACAAGTAAAAACTTAGGAAAATCAACCTATTCGGGATTGCATTGATTAAACCTCAATTACACATCATTAAACATCCAACATACATTTAAAAGGTATCTCAAAACAGAGCCCAAACAACCTCCACGAAATTCTTCAAGATTTAATCAAAATCTCAAGTTTTAAGCCAAAATCAAGATCACAACATTAATTCATTTAATAAAACTTAATTTAAGGATTGAGAACGTGGGAATTTCAGTAAAGAACTGAGTATTTAGAGGAGAAGAACGTTCATACCTCTAAATGTGGATTTCTCCTTGTTTAGAGCCAAAATCCTTGAAAATTCAATATGCAAATGAAGAGGATTTGGTGTAGAAATGATTGGGAATCATTTGAGGATTGAAATCTCATCATTTGGTGTGAAAATCAAAAGAAAAGCTACTGTGGAAATGTGTTTGGATGAGAGAATTTTGAGAGAAAATGAAATGGGAAAATTTTAGAGAAAGTTAGTTATGAAAACTAAAAATGGTTTTCCCTCACTTCTTTTAATTAATTAAACATTAACAGAATCATTAAAATTAAGAAAAATCTGGAGAAATCCTTCCTTGGGTAAATTAGCTCCTTAAAGATTCAAAGTTTCAATCCTTACAAAACAGTCACCACTGAACTTTTCAAAAATTACATTTTAGTCACTATTTCGAAATGTCACACTTCCAAGCCTTATTTTGTAAAATTGATTCCACCACTCTCTTATATATATTAAAATAGGATTTTTAGATATTTTTCCATATTTTTAATGCATCCCGAACTAGGCTTTCCCTAAAATCACCTTTTATATTCGAACCAAAAATCAGACCGGTCCGGTCCAGACCCTAAACTTCCAAGCCCAAAATTGGGGTGTTACAACACATACCTCAATCGTTAGGTTACTCTGGTGGAGTATTCAGTATACAGTATAAACCCCTCAACATCCGAGGCGACTTGTTGACAACGTACACAATCCTATAGCATACCTTAATGTTTTCAAAGCATTATCATTAAATCATTTTCCAAGCATTAAACCATGCATTAAATCACAAGTATAAAATGTATACTTACAAGGATAACTTACCATGTGCATCCTTCACCATTTCAACATTAAGAAAAGCAAACCACATGTTATAATCATGCTTTAAAAATAGGTAAACATGTATTCAAAACCCAGTGCATAAAAACCATTTTGTAAATAGCACAACTGAGATAGAAATTCCTTATACTTACTTCCGAACTTAGACAAGTGTTTCAAGCTTACATCTAAGTTCCCAAAACCACCTTAATAACATTTCAAAGTTGAAATCCACATTCTCACTCACCGACACGCGAAACCTTGATTAGCCGACGCGAAACTAAGCGTCAGAAGCTCCTGAAACCTCATCGGTTGCTTTTGAAACGTTCACCCCTATTTAAACCACATAAGAATAGAGGATTAATGCATCTCAATGCATTAAAAACTCCAGCAAGCAATTCTACCACGTTGCTCTGCCCAAAACCACCAAAACTCCCATCCGAAACAAAAAAAACACCTTCGATTACTCTACAAACTCAACTCATCCAAAACGTAACACTTCCAAACATTTATAATCATTGATTAACATTCAAAATCAATCTATTAACAACCTTATACCTCCAGCATCCCCAAAAACACATTAACACCACAAAAACTCAATTCTAACAACCTAATCAACTAGATATACAAATAGTTTCAGGATTACCATGCTTAAACATCAATCTCAACATTAATAAACTTCAAAAACATGATTAAAATAAATCATAAACCATCCATAAAAGATATATTACGAAAATTACACGAAATCATCATTTAAAGCTTGATTTAGCTATTTTCTTTAAAACAATCATAAAACCTTGTTAAAAAACACAATTAAAGAGCCCAATACTTGGGAATTTCATTAAAGAACCTTGATTAGAGGAGAAGCACGAAAATTACCTCTAATCCCTCGCTATTCCTTTAATTAAGAAGATTTGATTGAAAATCTTCAAGAATCCACTGAAACAAGTTGAGGAAACTCCATGGAAATCATTTGGAAATCAAAGTAAAAGGAAAAGATATCATGAAGTTTTGAAAGAAAATAGGTGGTTCAGTGATGAGAAAAGAGAGAAAATGGAAGTTAGGTCAAAATAAGTTTGTAAAGCTTAATTCCATTTTTAATCAAAACCCTTTTTAATCTTTTTAATTAAACACGTTTAAAACATGTCAAATTAAAGGAATAGCTTATTACAATTAATTTAGCTCCCTAAAGATTCTAAGTTTTGGCTCTTTTACAAAATAGCCATTAAAAATAGTTTTTTTCCATTTTTACAATTAGTCACTAAACCGAAATGTTCACCTTCCAAATTTCATTTTCCAAAATTGACTTCAGCAAACCCTTATATACATTTAGAAAGGATTTTAGAAATTTTTCTCATATTTTTATCACTTCGCGAACTAGGTTTTCCCAGAACCAATCCTAAACAAACTCGAATCTCTATTCTCGGTTCAACGAACCCTAAACCCAAACATACAAACTCCTAAGCCCAAAACTGGGGTGTTACAGAGGGTGATGTGACAGTTAGCAAAGATTTTACAGTTTGGCTTCAGCATGATTAGAACCATGGCAAGCCTAGTGTGAATGGCATGATTTTACCACTGGACCAAGTGCAATTTTGTGATATAAAGAACAAAAATTAATATATATGTTAATTTGTTGTTAATGCCAGTAAAAAATAAAATAAATATGGATTAAGTGAACTCGAACATGTCACATTTAATATGCATAAAAACATCTAACCCACTAAAATAAATCTAATAATTAAATTAAAATTGACACACTTGTATTTTAAAACTAAATTTAATATATTTTTGTTTCCACAATAAATTTTTTATAATTTCACATATATATTCATTGAACTATTATCTAACTTAATTAATAATTTTATTTTAATTAAATATTTTATTTCAATTATTATATATGTGAAATTATATTAAAATTTTAAAATTATATTAAAAATTTATTTAACGAATCTATACTCATGAACACAATTCAAATGAATTGATATAATTTCATATATAATTATGTTAAAAAATCAGTCATTAAATATGTGAAATTATATAAGTAAATGTGGAAAAGAAAAAAATATTAAATTTGATTTAAAAATTAAAAAAAATCCTAAAATCATTTTTATTTATAAATCATGCCTTAACAATAATTTAGTATATATATAATATTGTCGATTTTAATTTAAATATTAGATTTAATTCAGTGGTTTAGATGTTTTTATGCATCCCAAGTGTATCATGTTCGAGTCTCCTTAATTCATATTTATTCATTTTTTATGATGTTAACAACAAATTAACACGCACATTAAATTGTGTACCCCTGTGTCATGAAATCTCACTTGGCCTAGCGGTAAACTCATGCCACTCACACTAGGCATACCCTGTTTTGAATCCCGCTAGAGCCAAATAGTAGTTTGCGTTTATTTTCTTCCTCCAATTAGGTGACACGTGTCACAACTTAATTGAATAATTAATTTATTTTATTAAATTTAAATTATGATCAAATTATTAGAATGTGTAAATAGCATGGTGGTGACTTGATTGATACTGTTTAAATTGTTAAGTGGTCATAATGATACAATTAGAAGTATGGTGATCATATCGATGAAAATTTTTTAGATAGGATTGGCTCACCATGTCATCCATAGTCCCACCAATAAAAATTTTCCATCTCATTTTTCCAAGGTGAATCTTCACCTCTTTCCTACGTGCAATTAAGAAGTGGAGAAATTATATCATAGGCCCGGCTCGCCACGTCATCCATGGTCCCAACCAATAAAAAGCACTCATTTCATTAAATTTTTTTCATGTCATTTTTTACCAAGTGAATCTTCACTCAGATTTACTATAAGTTAAATTAAAAATCACTTTTTACCAATTGTAGATTCACTTAGTAAAAAGATGACATGGAGTTTTCAAGCTACCCGTACCGATACGGTCCAACCCGTATCGATACCTTTTTGCCCCAGTTTGGTCACTGCCAAAACCTGTATCAAAATAGGCTTGGCCGTTTCGATACGGATCGGGATCGTTTCGATACGCCTGGTAAGCGTACCGATCCCCCCTCCAACAATCCCAACGGCTATTTCCATCCGGTCATTTAAAAGTGAAATCGTGTCGATACGCCCTCAAGCATATCGATACGCCTAGGCTGGCAAGAGCCCAACGGCTAGTTTCTGATGAAGGCTGTACCGATACGGGTCCAAGCGTATCGATACGGAAGGCTGCAGAACAGCATTAATGAAGGGAAATAAAGTCCTCAACGGCTCCAAATCATCCCCAACGGCTAGTAACGGCTACAAACTCATCAAGGAGTATAAAAGGGACCTCCAAGCATCAAGTAAAGGCTAATGCTTCAATTGTCAATCAACAAATGATCAAAAAGTGTCTTTGTACTTAAATTGTCAATTCTTGTATAGACAAACACTAGTGAGCCAAAATTGTCAAATTTGCTCAAGTGTTTTAGGTTTTGGGTGAGTGCTTAATTGTGCAAACAAACACCTATTAGAGGGTTTTAAGTTTGCTTCTTGTTTCTCTTTGTAAGAGAGGGTTTCAATCAAGGCTTTGGGTAGAAAGCTTGATTGTGTATAAGGGTTACCTCCTAAGCCTAGAAAAGGGAAAGAGCAATTAGTGGAATTGTTGGAAATCTTTAGTGGGGAGCTAAGGTAGTGGATGTAGACCTTGGTTAGAAGGTTGAACCACTCTAAAATCATTGTGTCAATCTTTGTTTTAGCTTTCTAAACCCTAAGACCCTAATATCCACCTCTCCATCACTTGGTGAGCAAGAACGGTTGAACGAATCGAGCTCCACACAACTCAACAATTGGTATTAGAGCTTGGCTCAATCGAAGGGGATTCACATCCTATTGAGAAGATCCGGGAAGCTTGATCACTATTTCATCAACCGGCTCAAATGACACAATCAATCGGCAAACCGCCTTTCTTTGACGGAACCCACTATGCCCATTGGAAGACAAAGATGAAGTTCTTCATCAAATCAAGAGACTACAAGCTGTGGGATATAGTTGAAGATGGTTCGTTCGTGCCTCAAAGAAGCAAAGCGGAGTGGAGTGCCGACAATCGTAAGAAGATGGAGCTTAATTGCAAAGCCTTGCACATCTTGTTTTGTGCTTTTGGCCCAACCATCTATGAGAAGATGTCTTCTTGTGAGAGTGCCAAGGAGGTATGGGACAAGCTTGAAGTCACATACGAGGGGACCGATGAAGTCAAGGAGACCAAGATTGGACTCCTAACCTTAGAGTATGAGAACTTCAAGATGGATCCGGAAGAGAACATCGAGAAGATGTTTGATAGGTTCTCCACCATCACCAATGGTCTTAAAGGTTATGGAGAAGCCATCCCAGAAGAGAAGCTTGTCCGAAAGCTCATCTACTCACTTCCCGAGTCATGGGACTCAAAGAGGACCGCCATCATCGAAGCAAAAAGTTTGAATACTTTGAAGCTTGATGAACTCATGGGGTCACTCCTTACTCATCAAATCATGAAGAAGAATAAAGAGGATGAGAGAAAGAGGGGAGAAATTAGAGCTATGGGAGAGAAGAAAATCAAAGGGTTTGGCATCAATGCTAGTGCCATGGCTCTCAAGTCCTCCACTTGCCATCATGTCTATTCTAGTGAAGAGGAGGATGAAGATGAAGAGATAGTTCATCTCTTCAAGAAGTGTGCCCCGTTCATGAAGAAAGCTTTGAGAGAGCTTGAACGAGAACCCAGGAGAAAGGAGAGGGTAAACACTTCAAGCCATAAGAAGAAGGCACATGTGGCTACTTGGAGTGATGAGGACTCCACCGATGATGAACAAGCCAACCTTTGCCTTATGTCCATCGAAGAAGATTCAAGGGTAACTTCTAATTCATCTACTTCATGTTCTTATTCTTTTGATGAATTACAAGATGCCTATGATGATTTGGTTTTAGATTTTACAAATCACATTTTGAAGAGCAATAAAGTGATTTCAAAGTTGAAAATTCAAAATGACTTGATTTCTAAAACCAAACTTGAACTTGAAGCAAAACTCAAGGAGTTTGAACTAAAATGTTTTGATTTGCAAAAATTTCTTCAACAAGTTCAAGAGGAAAAAGATTTGATTTCCAATGAGATTGAAGAGAAAAACAATTTTGGAAAATCAAACTTTTATGTTAGACAATCTAGTGCCCCTAGATTTGTAAAAGGAAAATGTTTTAGAAGTGTTTGGGTCCCAAAAGGACTAACCACTTCAATTAAAAAGGATGACATTGAAAAATGGATTCCTAAGGGGACTAAAATTTGTGCTACTAACGTCTATGGATCCAAAGCAATTTGGATACCAAAAATCACTTGATTGTCTTTTGCTAGGTGTGATGGAGATGTTCAACAAGTCAAACATTGAGGGGGAGCTCCATGCACACAAGGAAGAACACTTGAAGAAGGAAGGCTTCACATCCTCCCTTGGGTTCAAGTGTTGGTAAAAATCTAGTTGTTTTATTTTTATTTGTTTTATTTTTATTTTATTCAACTAGATGATCATAAATGTTGGATTAACATTTTGATGATGCATTGAGTAAGGGGGAGCCATTTTAAAACCAAAATTCTCATTTTTGTCAATTTTTTACCTCTATTGTTATTTTGAACTTAATGTTTTAAATTCTTTTTGATATAACAAAAAGGGGGAGAAATGGTTTGAAAAATTGGATTTTCAAATGAATAAGGGGGAGCTTTATTTGATTTCATATCTTAAATCTCTTGTTCACATTTTTAAAGTTAAAGGGGGAGAATCCCAAACAATTTTTCAAGTGAATTTTATTATATCAAAAAGGGGGAGATTGTAGAACTAGTGTTTTGATATAATAATTGAAAAAATGTTTTGGACTAATTTGAAAAGAATTTAAAACTTGGTTTTAAGTCCAAACAACTTGAATTTATGTTTGAGGGGTTTTAAGAGGTTTTTGGCAAAACTTTTCATGCTTTTATATAGCCAAACTTAAGTTTTCAAGCTACCCGTACCGATACGGTCTAACCCGTATCGATTCCTTTTTGCCCCAGTTTGGTCACTGCCAAAACCCGTATCGAAATAGGCTTGGTTGTTTCGATACGGATCGGGATCGTTTCGATACGCCTGGTAAGCGTACCGATCCCCTTTCCAACAACCCCAACGGCTATTTCCCAACGGTCATTTAAAAGTGAAATCGTACCGTTACACCCTCAAGCGTATCGATACGCCTAGGCTGGAAAGAGCCCAATGGCTAGTTTCTGATGAAGGCCGTACCGATACGGGTCCAAGTGTATCGATACGGAAGGCTGCAGAACAGCATTAATGAAGGGAAATAAAGTCCTCAACGGCTCCAAATCATCCCCAATGGCTAGTAACGACTACAAACTCATCAAGGAGTATAAAAGGGACCTCCAAGCATCAAGTAAAGGCTAATGCTTCAATTGTCAATCAACAAATGATCAAAAAGTATCTTTGTACTTAAATTGTCAATTCTTGTATAGACAAACACTAGTGAGCCAAAATTGTCAAATTTGCTCAAGTGTTTTAGGTTTTGGGTGAGTGCTTAATTGTGCAAACAAACACCTATTAGAGGGTTTTAAGATTGCTTCTTGTTTCTCTTTCTAAGAGAGGGTTTCAATCAAGACTTTGGGTAGAAAGCTTGATTGTGTATAAGGGTTACCTCCTAAGCCTAGAAAAGGGGAAGAGCAATTAGTGGAATTGTTGGAAATCCTTAGTGGGGAGCTAAGGTAATGGATGCAGACCTTGGTTAGAAGGTTGAACCACTCTAAAATCATTTTGTCAGTCTTTGTTTTAGCTTCCTAAACCCTAACACCCTAATATCCACCTCTCCACCACTTGGTGAGCAAGAACGGTTGAACGAATCGAGCTCCACACAACTCAACAAGATGGAGTACGGGTTTGCCCGGAAACCTTCTTATATATATGTTAGTCGGTGATGAGTGTAATCCCATCGACGGGGTGTGAGGATGAGTGGAATCCCCTCCGCGTGAAACGGTGATGAGTGTAATCCCACTGTAAGGTAAATGTGAGTTGTTGGATGTGATTTCCAACGGTTATCCACGTATTCGAGTCATAGCTAGGTGCCAATATGGATTGATGTATGTGTTGCCAATAAGGATTTGTGGAATGTCTTGCTTATAAATTGATATATTTATTTTCATGTGTTGAGCTTATGAGTTGTTGAGCGTGGCATTATATTGATAATTGTGTTCATGCATCTTTTATACTTGACTCATGTGGTTGAAGGTAAGATCATGCATTCTACCTTGGTTGTGTGCTCGTGCTTGGACCCAGCATTGTCGAGGTTTGTTTTATAAGCTTACCCTCACTAAGCTTTATGCTTACACTCTCTTTTGTTCGACAATGCAGATCCGTAGTTCGTGGTTTTCTAGTGCAAGAAGAGGGCCTCCAAGTGTGCTAGTTTGGCTTTTAAGTTTATCAAGTATGGATTTTTATGTTATGAGAATGTAATAACCAAGCAATGGGATATGAGCTTTTGATGTATGTTGATGGTATGTGTTAGGAGCATGTTAGACTCCTATGTTTTTGGTGGATGTTTGAGTAAGGTTAGCTTATGCCTTGTATGTTAGCCTTGTGCCCCTATCTTGTATGCTTAAGTGTATGCTCTTGTCTAAGCATGAATCTTAAATGCAATGCTATGAATGATTCTTATGTTGTTTTGTTGACCGTTTGAATGAATGGCTTTTACATGTTTTTTGGGTGCTAAGCATGTTTGTATAGGGTGCCTTGCATCTAGAGTTGATGTATGTTGGTTGTGGAAGGTTTTAGGTTGTGTTTGAGGTAGCCTTGTGCAAAAAACCAGCTAAAACTTGTCTGTTCGCAGCAGGTGTATCGAAACGGTCGATCCTGTTTCGATACGGCCTCCTGTTTCAGGCCAGGCGTTTCGGTACGCAAGGGGGTCATTTCGATACATTTTTGCTACTGGAAATCTGAGATTCTGACGATAAATTGAGGTATCGTTGACCACGACAAGTTGACCGTTGAGGGCGTTTCGGAACGGTTGACCTGCGTTTCGATACGGTCTCCTCGTGTTGACTTTGGCCAGTTGACCTAGTCAAGGCGTTTCGATACACTCCTTTGGTGTTTCAAAACGGCCTGCAGTTTAAGTTTAAAATGGGTTGTTTTGTTGGGCTATTTGGTTGTTTGCCTCGCTTGTTTCTTCCACTGTTGCCTTTTTCACATAAGACTTAATAATGCATCTAGATAAGATAATAAATAATGAAGAAGTTTTCTTGGGTTGGTAACCGAAGTGGAGCCTTAACGGGTTTCGCCTTGGTTATCCCCGTGTAGCCCACTCGGACCGGTCAATCGCCCGGACCGGGACGATGGGGTTACAGATAGTTGCGTCGGCAAGCGTGGTTTCGCAAGTCGGTAAGTGGAGCTTTGTTTTCCAGCGTGGATACGTTTTAGAAAAGTTTTTGGGAACTTAGTGAGAGCTTGAAACGCTTTACTAAGTTCGAAAGTAAATAAAGTGAATTTCTCTCCCGGATTGTGCTAGTTTGAGCTTTTGGTTGCACTTGATTTTTAATTGCATTTACCTACTATTTTAAAGCATGTTTTTTAGTATATAAATTGTGTATGATGTTTCCATGTGGTTTAAGGATGCACTAGGTAAGTGGTCCTTGTATGCATGAGTTGATGCATGAGGTTTGAAGCATGGTTTAATGCTTGAGTTATGGTTTATCATGAATGCTTTGTAAAAACAGTGAGGTATGCATGAGTTATGGATTATATTGGCAAGTGATGTTGAATAAAGTGTTTTATAAATGAAATCGGATATAGTTAGCCAGCTATAGGATTGAGTGCACTATAAACAAGTCACCTTGGATATTGAGGGGTTGTGATTGTACCGAAAACTCCATCCAAGTACCCTAACGATTGTGGATTGTTTAAGGTTACAACGGTTGAGGGTGGCTCCCAGGTGCGAACCTTGTGTGTGTCTCGTCTCTCATTAGTGGGTTATACATCTACCGATGAGTGGTGTATAGGGGTTGTTATTGTACCGAATACTCCACCATGGGTGTCAAAACGATGGAGGGTCGCTCTCGTGTGTGAGCCTTGAGATGTGGGTCGAGTGTATGAAGGGTGTGGGAAAACCCTTGGTAATCCATGTATCCAATATGTTTTTGAGAATGTTGTTAATCACTTGTAAGCCAATATAATGGAATGAAACATTATGGAAATGTTGTTGGTACGTGTTATGAAAAAAATGCATGTTTTACCTTAAGCTTAGCATAATGGTGTTTATGCTTGGAAGGCTTGATGATGCGTAGCAATGGTTTAATTGCTGGAAAATATGTGATACAAGTTGCATGGTGTTTAGCATGCTGATTTTGATGTTAAAGTGCATGGTTTATCAAAGAACGCATGATGGTTTTGAATGAGTGAAAAAAATGGTTTTGTGCATTGACGGAGTTTTTGGATTTGAGCACTCCTCACTAAGCATTTTGTGCTTATGCTCTCTTTGTCCACCAATGCAGTCAATTTGAGCTTTGGAGGGGACACTTGCAAGGGATCGGTGAATGACTTTGATTGAAGGTATGTTTGGTTATAAATTAGGGTAATAAAGGCAATGGGGTGTCCAATGCTATGAGTGATGGTTGATTTGGTATTCTCAGGTTTAGTACAAGTTTGATATGCATATTTGAGTATGTAAATGGCCTTTAAGTGTTGGTTTATGTTTGGATTGGAGAATTGATCTTTTGATGCTTGATTTTTTGTAAGAAGCATGCCTCTAGAATCCTTTGATGATAAATGTCATGTTATGATGTTGTTGTTGCCATGTATTCTTGAGAATTGATGTTTACATGAGTTGTATGCATATTAGAGGTAAGTTGGTGCGCTTAGGAATGGATTAAAATGTTTAAAACATTCAATTTTGACATTACAGGCCTGAGGGTATCGATACCCTCGTAAAGGTATTGATACGGTCTGTGTATTTTTGGAGGGGTGTACCGATACTCGGGGTGTATCAATACCCATTTTTGCCATTGGTTTTGCGTGTATCGATACGGGCCTCAAGTGTATCGATACGGCCTTTGAATTGTGAGGTTGGTGGGCTGCTCGTCGTGGGAGTATCGATACGACCTTTGAATTGTGAGGTTGGTGTGCTGCTCGTCGTGGGAGTATTGATACCCTCTCTTAGGGTATAGATACGGTTGGGTAATGGTACCCTCTCTAAGGGTATAGATACGATTGGGTATTGATACCCTTTCTAAGGGTATCGATACGGTTGGGTACTGATACCCTCTCTAAGAGTATCGCTACGGTGTTGGTTAATTTTGTTGTTTGACATCTTAAAATGTTCTGAATCAGTACGTTTACTCCTTGTTTCTTATGGATGCAATTTAAGGTGATTTAATGATTAATTTGAGTTGAGATTTGACAGAGATGCATGTAATGATCTTAATTAAAGGTTGGTAATCTAAATTTGGTAATAACCCTTACAATTTGACAAATTTACAAAATGGTCCCTAAACTTGAAATTGGTTATAATCAATGAGCGTTTGTGCGGTGGTCTTATCTGTTGCATGTGTACATGCATAAGAAACTATGTTGCATCTAGACAAGATAAAAAGAAAAAATGGTTGTTTATTAAGGTAAACTTTATCGGTTTACTTCAATATTCCTCGCGTGACCTGTTCGATTCGGTCTATCGGCTAGGTCGAGTCGAGTGGCTTACATGCAACCTATTGACCCACTAAAATGGAAATGGGAAAGGATCCCTATGGATTTTTTTAGTTGTCTACTGTTAACTCATGCGAAGCATAATCCTATATGGGTCATTGTAGATCCTTTCACGAAGTCAGCTCATTTTATATCGGTTAGAATGGACTACGGTTTTCCTAAACTAGCTAACATGTATATCAAGGAAGTAATCTGACTCCACGGAGTACCTAAGTCTATTATCTCCGATTGAGACCCCCGATTTGCATCTCAATTTTGTAGAACCTTACAAGGATCTCTGTGCACCAGATTTAATCTTAGCACAGCCTTCCACCCTCAATCTGACGGCCAGTCAGAAAGGGTAATTCAGGTAAATTATCGAGAAACTTGTCCATTGGAACCTTAGAAATTTGCATTGTTATTGAATCTCCCTATACAGATCTTGGAAGACATTCTTCAGGCATGAATTATTGACTTCGGAGGCACTTGAGAGAAATCTCGACCCCTTGTCGAATTCGCTTACAATAATAGTTACCAAGCATCCATCCAAATGGCCCCGTACGAGGCATTGTATGGTAGGTGATGTAGAACCCCATAGTGTTGGTCAGAGCTTGGCGAGGGAAAGATGTTAGGCCCTAACTTGCTTCGAGAGACTGAAGAGCGAGTCACTATTATCCATGATCATCTAAGGGCTACCTTCGATCAACAGAAGGCTTACGTTAATCTCAAGAGAAGAGATGTGAGTATGAAGTTGGTGAAAAAGCCTTTCTCAAAGTATCACCGTGGAAGAAGGTTTTAAGATTTGGCAAGTAGGGAAAATTGAGTCCCCGATTCATTGGACCCTTTGAAGTCATTGAAAGAGTTGGCCCTGTAGCATATCAATTATTGTTACCCTCATAGTTGAGTAAGATCCATGATGTTTTTCATGTATCGATGCTTCGGAAGTATCTTTCTGATCCCTCGTACATTGTGGAACCTGAGTCTGTAGAACTTCGACCAAATATGTCCTACGAGGAGGAACCAGTTCAAATTCTAGCAAGAGAAGTCAAGAGACTTCGCAAAAAAAATGTACCGTTAGTCAAAGTGCTCTAGAGGAGTCACATTGTTGAGGAAGCCACTTGGGAGCCTGAAGAGACCATGAAACAACAATATCCTTATCTCTTCAGTGCAGGTAAAAATTCGAGGACGAATTTTTCTTAAAGGGGAGAGTTATAACACCCTAAAATCTGGTCTAGTCGGAATTAAGTTCCGATGATCAGAAATTATACATTGATGAAGTCTAAATATTGTATCGCCTAGTTAATTATTGATAGCGGGCCCTAATTGAGTTAAAAATATCGTCATTGGACTCTATTGAATAATATTGCACCTATATAGTGACTAAATTGAAGAGAATGCAAGTTAAGGAGCAAAATCATGGTGTGGTGTGAGTTGAGGAAAGCTAAAAAGCTAAATGATAATGATAAAACAAAAAGGAAATAGAGAAATAGAACTTACCCGAGAGTTACAAGCAAACCTTTCATCTTCTTCATCTTTTTTCCTTACCTTGAACAAGCAAACACCTCCATTGGAGAGGAAAATTAAGTTTAAATTTTCTTCAAGTTATTGTTATCGAATCGTTCCAATCGTTCGAGTAAGCTATATTCCTCAATCGATTATTGGTTTCCATGGATATATCGAGCTTAATCTCAAGCTAGAGTTTTGACCGTCCATGGAAATTTCATCGTATTGTTTATATTGAAGTTGGATATCGATTTGATATCGTTGTATAGATTTTGATATCGAAATATCGATCCTAATAGTTTTTTATTGATTTTCTAGCTCAATAAGTGGAGAAGGGGGTTTCACCGTCTCCATCGAAAGCTAGAAGCAAGGGTATTGTCATCCAAGAGCCTTGAAAGCTTCGGAGTCTCAAGGTGAGTGTAGTCGGAGTCTCGAGTGTAGGCGAAAAGCCTTCTCGAATCTCTTATGGTTGTTTTATACTATATCGCTAATGTTAACATTAAGGAAATTGCATTGGATCATTAATCGGACACTATGGTAAGTGTCGGTAAGTTGTTATTGAACATCGGACATAGTTGTTGATGTCATCATTGAACATTGTCAATGATTTAGTCATTGTCATTGAACTATTGTATAGAAATCATTGGACATTAATATTGTCATTGGACCATGAAATATTGATAATGAGTTATATTTGTCATTGAGAATATTGAAATCATTGATCATTGGAATACTTATTGATTATTGAAATGGATATGAACATTGGAAACTTGGATTTGAATAGACATTGGATAAAATTGGCATGCCATAGAATTCATGAGCTTAGTGCACGGGTGAACTACGGTCCTAAGGCTATGGCCTATATTGATTTGGCGAGGCAGAGGGGATTGTATTGATGTTGGTCATATTGGCGAGGTAGAGGGATTAGATCATTCTTTGATTTGGTGAGGCATAGGAATTTGCGTATCCACTATCTTGATTCAATCCAAGGGTTAAGAAGAAAGTGAATATGTTAAACATTATATATTGTTGCATAGCATTGATATTGAAGAGCATGAGATCATGATTGTAGAAATTGGTATATTGTTAATCATATTGTTTATGACTACCTCACTAGGCAAAATATGCCTAACGTGTTTCATGTCATGCATTTTCAGGTTGAAAGATCAAGAGCCGGAGGAACGGATTGGCAAACCAAGACAAGTCACTACAAGCCTTAAAGTAATGTATTTTGATCCTAAGAACTCCTAGGAAGGTGGCAAAGTAGTTGAACTGGTCAATTATGCCCATTTTGATATGTTTGTGGTATGCATATGTTGTAACTTGGTTAATGGCCCTATATGGCCTTTTTGGTTGGTTTAAAATGGCATAAGAATGAATAATTAGCTCAAAAAGGTAAAAACATAGTAAATGGATTCATATGATAATGAAATTTGTCATGCTAGTAGTTTATACCATTGAAATATTGTGGGTAAAGTTTTGTTGCATTTGGACATTGTTTGATAGGTCAAATTGAATAAATAGCAGCAAAAATCTGTCATTACAGGTCAGGCCATCTCGAAACGGGTGATGGCGTTTCGATATGGGTGAGCACAATTTGGTCTGAGTAATAGGGTGTATCAGAACGGTCCATGGTCGTTTCGAAACATTTGGTCTCTGGAATCTCTTATTTCGATACGGGTTTATAGCATATCGAAACGGGTCAAAGTCAAAGTCAATGAAGGTCAACTCGTTTCGATACAGGGCATGCCCGTATCGATACGGTCTAAAGGGTAAAGTCAACAGGAGTTGACCATCGTTCACCCGTTTCAAAACAACCCTAGAGTGTTTCGATAAGGGGTTAGTTAAGTTAGTTAAATGCTCTCTAAACAGATTACAAGTCTCACAGTTTGGTCACTGAACATTGTAAAGTTAAATTGAATGAGTTAATTATCTCCAAATTGTATGAATTTTTGCAGGGATGATTTTAATATTGTGAATTTCAGTCTGGTAAAATCAATTACATTAAAGGATCTCTAGTTTGTCGAAATCACAAATTTGTCCTTAAAACTTGTAATAGTTACGTTTTAGTCCTTAAATGACTAATCATTGCTTACTTGAGTAAATTGGACTAAATTATTTGATGGCGACGATTTGTTGTAAGATATGGTTGAAAATGTTAATAACAAATTGAAATTTTGTTGCACTGATTTCTGTATTGATCATCGGTTTCGCCTTCCGATCCAGTTCTCGACCAGACCGGGTAGGGGGTGTTACATGGAATCCCTTGTTTCGATACGGGTCTAACAAGTATCGAAACGGGTCAAAGTCAAAGTCAATGGAAGTTAATCCGTACTGATACAGGGCTTGCTCGTATCAATACGGGGTCAAGGGTAAAGTCAACCCATGTTGACCATCGTACACCCGTACCGAAACATCACCAAGGTTTTTCAATACAGTGTTAGTTAAGTTGGTTAAAAGCATAAATTGAAGGTTTGCAATGTTCACAGATTAGTCATTGAATTTAGGATGAATCAATTGTGCGAGTAAATGAACTCTGAATAGTATGAAAATTTACAGACTTGCTAAAATTGTATTGAGTTTCATTGTATTATAATCAATTGCATCAAAAGACCTCTAATCTATCATATTTACAGTTTGGCCCCTAAAACTTGTAATAGTTAAGATTGAGTCCTAAATGATTACTTATGGTTTCATAATTTATGAATTAGACTAAGATGAATATCTGATAATGTTTATTATTATAACATTGATCACATGTTGTCCATTAATTGAAATTTTGTTGCACTGATTTCCGTACTAATATTAGGTAACACTGTCCGACCCGGTTCCCGACCAGGCCGGAAAGGGGGTGTTACAGTATCCTTATAATTCTTCTTTTACATTTTCATTTCGTTTGATTTTGGTCACTTTCTTTTAATTTTGGTTTATTATTATCCGGAAAAAAGAAAAGAAAAGTGAGAACAGGAAAGAAAAAATCAAAAGCACAAAAGGAAAATATTAAATTTGTACAACAACATTTAATGGTCGGTTCAGCTGGTTCAAAGAAAATACAATCTGGACGTTGATTAATTGGCTAAAAAGGGGATTGGTCGACCTAATAATATGGTTTGGATGGCCTCATAATGACTTCGGGAAAGTTTATATATTGGGTATTCATTGTGTGATTAATTCTACAACTCTTTAGGTTTGGCTCCTATTAGTGTGATGTTGATTACTTGGTGATTATTTCTTCTTTTGATCTGATTATTTCATGTTTTGAGTTTGGCTCACATGGTTTGGATGGCACTAGGTGTTTCGATCTTTTCTTGACATTTTTTAGATTGTATTTGAGGGTAGCGAAAGTGTTGTTTGGCATGGGTGTATAAAGTCGTCATCTATGTAATCGATGTTGACAAGGACATGTTGCACTCTTTTTTCTCCGCATAAGTTATGGAGGTTTTTGAACGAGGCTCACGTTCATGTCTTACATTGTACTATTAGTAGCAATGAAATCATGCAACTTTTCTTTTCAAAAAAATATTATTATCTTTATAATTATTATATATATTATATGTATATACATATAATTACCTATAGTATATTACTATTATGTTGCTTATTATTATTATATCCCATTATCATTACTTATTTATATTTTTATCATTAATATATTTATTATATATACTTATGTATATCATACATATGTTTTAATCAGGTTTTTAAGGATTATCGTGAAAAACGTACCCCAAGCATAGAGTTTCCGCTTTCTGTTAATCTCTAACACGAAATATTATTTTTCATATTAAATTATCTTTACTAAAGGATTTAATGGAAATTATGCCCAAGGCGTTGGGAAGTAGATTTTTTTCGCGTAAAATTTTATTTAAATATTTTCAAGAGATCACGGATTTTAAATTAAATTTGAATTCTTAATTTTCATCGTTAGGACATTACGTAATCGACTGGGTACCAATTTTGGGCATTGTGGAGGTGCTCACCCTTCCCGACACGTAACCGACTCCTGGACCTCTTTTCTGGTTTCGCAGACCAAAACTCGTTGTTTTGATAAAAACGTTAAGAAATAAGATTTATTAAAATAACTAGGTTTTCAGGTGATTCAATCACACCTAAAGTAAAAAAAAGGATTGGTGGCGACTCCCCGTTGTTACAGCTTGGCGACTCCGCTAGGGACCGATTTTTTTAGAGAGTCAAGCCACGTGTCGATTATTATTTTTTTGTTTTAATAGATGGAAATTATGACTTCAATTTAATTTAATTTTTGTGATTCCTCTTTTTTTTAAAAAAAACTTCTTTATAATCGTTTTTGTAGAGTTTGCTAAGTTCTCATATCATGAGCACTCAACCCAAGCTTCGTCCCTTTTAAGTGGGAGATAGAAACTACTCCTTCGTGAGGTACCCCCTCCGTGTAGGATGGTGGATCGCTTCTGGGTTATTGGTCTCTTTGTCTTCGTGAGACTTTCATCTCCATGCAGACCTAGACACTCGTATCCCCCTGAATTGAACTTTGCTAGCCTTAGTAGGCGACAGCACTTGCAATTCGGGTACCCTCGTTAGAGCCGAACCCCATGTAGTGAACCGTAAAAGCCTATCCCTTAGAGCCATACCAAATCTCTGTCCGTTTAGAGAATCGCCTGATAGGTGCATTAGAGAGGGATGGGGGATTTTATTTTCATTTAATTATGCTATTTAATTTCATTTCTATTTATTTACTTATTTATTTATTTCCGAAACATAGCATGTTAGATACCATGTCTATATTTACGCAAAACAAGTATGTGGGTAGAAAGCATGTTTGGGTAGGATCCATTCTTTTCAAAACATATTCGGGTAGAAAAGTATGCTGGGCAGGTTGTACAAATTCATTTTTTATATTTTTATTTTGATTATTCCTTACGTACTAACCGGTTTTTGTTGTTGTCTTTGGTTTTTCTTTGCATTGCATATTCATGACATAATAAAAAATGTATTGATCCACGGACGAACTTCAATTCAGAAAATTTTCATATAGATAAAGGGTCACATGATCAGATGAAAAGTAATCCAGGTATAAGGGGACAAAGCCCTAAAATGATACTAGAAGAAGCGAGAGGCTATTTTTTCAAAGAATACACGTTAGACATAGACGAATGTAATAAAAAATATCTGAGGTAATGAGACCTTTTGTTCAATGAAAGTTATCTTGTGACGATCATCTCAGGATCAATACCTCATTTCATTCATGTCTACATTTAAGCTTTACATTGCATAAGCATAGCATATCATCACATTACATCTGTCATTGCACGTTCCTTGAGCTTATTTTGACTTGGGGAAAGTCTTCATCTTTGAAGGAGGTAGCAAGCTTGAATTCAGAAAGATGATTTCTCAACAATACACATTTTGGAAGATGAATGATCTAGCCGCTCGGGTAGATAAGATCGAACGGCTCAGAGAACAGTTACCCAAAGCACAAGAAGAGATGATGGAAGAAACAAGGGAACGAATGAATGAGCTAATGAGTATGGTGGCTACTGTAAACAAAGGAATGAGGTTGGCAGAAAACCCTTCCATGCAGAATGAGATCGGAAATACAAGCAAGAATCGAAACTGTGACTTTGTAGAAGAAGATGGCTTGCCCGAAGAAGAACAAGCTATCATAAACCAATACGAGGTAGCTCGTACTGTCTCAGAATGTCCTACCGTGGTAATGCTGGACAAGATTCAAGATTCCCTTTTGGAAATCTTATCTCATCCGATGAATAGCAGGTCAAATGAGAAGGAGTTACAAAATGAGGAAAGCATAAGAAGGACAAAGATACTGATTGCCTCAATGTTTGGAGTGGCACGACAACAGAAAAAAGTTCTACTTTTTCTACAATCTCATCAATCACCAGTTGATCTTTTCTTCGATTCCCAAGAAAGAAATAAGAAGACAAAGGTCCTTCCTCTAGGACGTCTCCCATGCACATACAAGGAATTGTTCTTCAAATTGCTAGAAAACCGGATGGTTGCACCATTTTTTGTCAAACCTACACAACCCCCTTACCCGAAATGGTACGACCCTAACGCTCAGTGTGAGTATCACGCAGGGAACCCATGACATTCTATTGAGGGCTACATCGCTTTTAGGAGGCTTATTAAAAAGTTTATAAAGTTAGAGATCGTGAGATTCGAAGACTCTGAAGGACCAAGTACAACTAAGAATTCGGTACACAATCACATCGAGTCAGGGGTCAATGTGATCGTCAGCAATGATAACATGAGAATTAAGATTGGTATCGAGGAGGTAAAGTCTTCGTTGAAGTTGGCTTGGCAAAAGATGGTCGAGATAGTCCTGGTGTGGCAAGGTTCAAAAGACATGAAGAAAGCCTCCGAAGATCGTTCTCCATACCATGGTGGAGGAAATCATGATATCCAAAATTTTGCAGAGTTCAAAGCTTTAGTTTAGAAATTCATCGACAAAAAACTATTGGAATTTTTCGAAGAAAGAAAATTGGAAGAGGTTAACTGGCAACCTATGGCTTTTCCTCGCCTGTCTGAAACTTTTGTGTCAGAGGGAGTAATCCACTCCAAAAAAAGTTAAGAAAGATGAAGAAACGGAGCTGGGAAAAATGTAAGAGGCTTTGGATACTAATGTTGCGACTGATGAAGGAAATAAAGGAATATACCTGAGAGGGATCTGTCTTTATACCCCTGAAACTATTTTGAACAATTGGACTAGTAAAGAGCTCCCTATAGTGTTTAAGAGTGTTTTAGAGTAATATCTAGAACACACTTGTTACTCCTGCCCAAGAGCAGCAAGGGTCTTTTTGTAAAGGGCATATGCTAAGGGTCTTTTTGTAAGGCGGCATATGTTAATGGTCTTTCTATAAAAGGCATATGCTTACTATCCTTATGTAAATGAAATAATACTTTTTGTATGTACCATCTAGCAAACATTCTTATTCATTTTTACTCTTATCCATATACTTATATTATTTTCCATTCTTATTTCATTTGTTCAAATGAACATTGTTATTTCGCGTCAGGTCCCTTGATAACAATGTATCAAGTGACACTGAAATTGATCCGAAATTCATTTTTGAGCAAATGCGTGCGCCTAGATGGACCTTGGGACTTTGAAAAAGATCAAGATCGTGATCTATCTCCCGATCTATAGAGAATGGTGGAGCGGGATGAAAATTTTTACCTTATGAAGAGCCAATAGAGATTGTGAACTTGGGAGATGAAAATGAGGAGACATGTATTGCTACAACACGACGCGATCTCGTTGAGCTGCTCCTAGAATTCAAAGATGTTTTCGTATGGTCTTACTAAGACACACCCGTGTTGAACACATATGTGGTCATATATAGGCTCCCTGTAAAGGAAAACTGCAAGCCAGTCTAATTCAAATCTTGGGGAATAAGGCATGATGTACTCCTGAAAATAAAATTAGAGGTGAAGAAACGGTATGATGTTGGGTTTTTATGGAAATCAAATATTCAGAGTGGTTAGCTAATATAGTACATGTTTCGAAGAAACACGGCTATAACCAGATAAAGATGTGCCCTAATGATATTATCAAGACTACGATCATGATGCCGAGGGGAACCTATTATTTCAAGGTAATGCCCTTCGGACATAAAATACATAGGCAATTTGCTAACCAGCCATGGTCACTCTATTCCATATTGAAGAGTATATCGACAGCATGATTGTCGAGTCCCAACAGAAGAATAGCATGTCCTGGTCTTAAGGGAATTGTTCTTGAGGTTAAGAAAATACCATTTGATGCAAAATTCGGCCAAATGTACCTTCGGGGTTGCGTCACAGAACTTACTAGGTTTGATAGTCAACAAAAGAGGCATTGAAGTTGATCTAGATAAAGTCAAAGCCACTCAGGATCTACCACCTCTATGAACTCAGAAAGAGTATGACCAAGGAATGAAATAATGAATGTCAAGAAAATTTTTACAAAGACCAAGCACTACATGTCATGGTCATTTTCTATCTGGGGCATGGATATCATCGGACCTATAAGAATTCTGAGGGGCACCAGTTTACCCTTATGGACGTTGATTACTTTATCAATTGCGTAAAATCAGCCATTCATGCCAATATCACCAAATCGGTAATGTACAGATTCTTGAAGGAAGAAATCATACGTTGATATGGGATGCCGAAGAGTGTCCTATCATATCATATATTGAACTTGAACAATAAGGCTATTGAAGAAGTATACAAACAGATACGACATCACAATTCATCACCATATCATCCTCAAATGAACAGAATGAGGTTGAAATATCATCCTTCCGAATTTTTTCAAAATTGAAACTAGATGAAGCAGAATGCATCCAAGCCAAATACGACCAACTTGCGTTGAATGAAGAAAAAAAGACTAAAAGCCATATGCATGGTCAAATGTACCAGAATAGGATAATAAGAACCTACAATAAGAAGGCCCACCCAAGAGAATTCCGAGAGAGGAACCTAGTGCTAAAAAACATCCTGTAAAATCAAAGAAATTCTTAATTCCAAATTAGGAAAGCTCATGAAAAAGCCTTTTTCGGAGAAGCCTTGATCTTGGCCGAAATGGATGGTAAACCATGTGAATTCAGATTCAGTCTTCACATATAAAAGAGATAGAACCTAAGGAGGTTTTCTTGAGTTGAAAACCCGAGAAGAATGATATGAATTTTGATGGAAGGAAATGAATTTAGCAAAACACGTGAAGGCCACTGAGACGCTAATCTGGCAAAGCTCATTCGTTTGCTATCTGGGGCACCTAATTCTGTCTTTTTGCTTTATTCTTTTTCAGTGTTTGCCACCTAAATGAAATGAACTTTATTTTCAATAAATTCTTCCTTTCGTCCTATATTCTTGTTTACACAAGTATTATACATTGACATAAGGATCGGTAAGATCTACCAATATTACCTTTTGAAATATTCCTAAAAGTACAAGGACCGAGAGGCAGTCCTAATTGAAAAGAGGCAGGAGAAAAAGAGATGTTACCCGAACAGAATAAGGGTAAATAGTTTTCTTGAAATCTGATTAGACTTGACAAAAGAGAGGGCACAATGAGTAAAACAGAGTTTGAACAGTCAATGATGCCGATTAAAGAACGGATGCATGATGATCAAGCTGATCTCAAAACTAAAATTAGTCCTGAATGGCATTTTGTATTCATATAGAATCATTCATGCATTCATTAGACATACTTAAACTAGGATCATTTGACTCTTACCAACCATAGCATCATGAATATGTTTACAAAGAAAGTTTTACAGATTGTGTCTCCAACAAGTGGTGGAACAGGTCTACGGAAGGAACACGACAATAATTTCACCTTCCTAAATTTGCAGCTGAATGAGCATAAACACAAGTTCATCTCCATAAGAATACAACAGAAGGAACGCGATGGCAAATTTTTTCCCTGAATTTATAGTGGAACAAATAAAATACAACAATAAGTTCACCTCCTACAATAAGTTCACCTCTCTGAGGTTGCAGCATAACAATAGATCATGACTTCTTGAAGATGCAACAAAACAGATCGCCCAATCCATGCTTATTACTTTTCCAAGAAAAAGTTTATCAATGCCCAGGAGGATTGTGATGCCCTGCCATGATGTATCATATTCCACGTGTAACGCCCCGATTTTGGGCCTAATTGTTTTGCGAGTCAGGTTAGGCCGGTGGAACCGGTAATCGGTTGTTCGAATCATTAAGAGGTGGTTTAGGGAAATCAGGGTTCGGGATGGGATAAAAATATGATAAAAATTCCTAAAATCCTCTAAAATTATATTTAAGAGGGTGGTTAAATCAATTTTTCAATATAAGTTTTAGAAAGTATACATTTTGAGCAGTGACCCAAATGTAAAGTTTTAAAGTTGTGGAAAAGGGCTTTTTTCAAAAAGAGTCAAGATCTTGGAATATTAAGGGAGCTTAGTGGCAATTAAGCCTTTTCTCTAATTTGGCATGTGTTCTAAATGATTTATTAAATGTTAAAATGGCTTTAATTGATTTAATTAGAAAGGTAGTTATTTTGGTTAACAAAAATTTGATGATCTTTTCATTCTCTCCTTTTCTCTTCAGCCAAGCACTCTCCATTTTCTCTCAATTTCCAGATTTCAATCATTTTCATTTCCTCTCTTGATTTCCAACTTCTTCTTTGTGATTTCTCTCCCATTTCTTCAAGATTCTTGAAAGCTAAACTTGCCAAATTAGAAGAGAAGCAAGGATTGGAGGTAAATTTCATGCTAACCCTCTAATCAAGGTTCTTTAATGAAATTCTCAAGATATTTGACTCTTTATCTATGTTTTTTATTGAGGTTTTGTTATTGGTTTGATAAAATGGTGAAATCTTGTTAGAAAAGATGGTTTAATGTGATTTTTGGAGGAGTCTTGATTTGATCTGTTTAAGATGATTTCTAAACAAGTTTTGGAAGGTTTATGATGTTGAAATAGAGTCTTAATCGTATTAATCTCGAAATCCTTGAGGTCATTGGTTTTTAAAGTGTTTTTGGTTGGGTTTTGGGGTGTAATGTGAGATCTGAGTTGTTGGAGGTATAAGGATGGTTTTAGGTTGTTTTGGATGTTGATTTATGCCTAAAATGTGTTAGATGTGTTGGGTTATGGCTGGGCTGAGGTTAGAGATCAATCGATTGAGTTTTCGGTTGTTTTGGATGGGTAATTTGATGCTTTAGAGTAGGGCTAAGGGTTTCTTTTGAGTTCTGGAGTTTTGGATGCATTATAATACATTGAACCTCTGTTTTAATGTGTTGAAAACAGGGGATATTATTCCAGAATCAAACGAAGTGGTTTTGGAGGCTTTAGACTTTTGAGTGTTGCGTCGGTAAGTGTGGTTTCGCAAGTCGGTGAGTGGAACTTGGTTTTCCAGCATGGAAACATTTTAGAAAAGGTTTTGGGAACTTAGTAAGAGCTTGAAACGCTTTACTAAGTTCAGAAGCAAGTAAAGTGAATTTCTCTCCCGGATTGTGCTAGTTTGAGCCTTTGGTTGCACTTGATTTTAAATGCGCTTACCTACTATTCTAAAGCATGTTTTGAGTATATAAAATGTGTTTGATGATGCCATGTGGTTTAAGGATGCACTAGGTAAGTGATCCTTGTATGCGTGTGTTAATGCATGAGTTTTGAAGCATGGTTTAATGCTTGAGTTATGGCTTATCATGAATGCTTTGGAAAAACAGTGAGGCATGTATGAAATGTGGATTATATTGGCAAGTGGTGTTGTGTAAAGTGTTTTATAAATGAAATCGGATATAGTTAGTCGGCTATAGGATTGGGTGCACTATAAACAAGTCACCTTGGATGTTGAGGGGTTGTGATTGTACCAAAAACTCCATCCAAGTACCCTAACGATTGAGGATTGTTTAAGGTTGCAACGGTTGAGGGTAGCTCCCGAGAGCGAACCTTTTGTGCGTCCTATCTCTCGTTAGTGGGCTATACATCTACCGATGAGTGGTGTTGAGGGGTTGTAATTGTACCGAATACTACACCACGGGTGTCACAACGGTGTAGGGTTGCTCCCGTGTGTGAGCCTTGAGATGCTAGTATAGTATATGAAGGGTTTGGGACAACCCTTGGTAATCCGTGTATCCGATATGCTTTTTGAGAAAAGGAAGTGTTGTTAATCACTTGTAGGCCAATATAATGGAATGAAATGTTATGGATATGTTGATGATGCATATTATGGAAAATGCATGTTTTACCTTAAGCTTAGCATAATGGTGTTTATGCTTGGAAGGCTTGATGTTTGTGTAGCAATGGTTTAATTGCTGGAAATTATGTGATTCATGTTGCATGGTGTTTAGTATGCTGATTTTAATGATAAAGTGCATGGTTTTTCAAAGGAGGCATGATGGTTTTGAAAAGAGTGAAAAATGGTTTTGTGCATTGATGATGATTTTGGTTTTGAGCAATCCTCACTAAGCTTGTATGCTTATGCTTTCTTTGTTCATCAATGCAGATAATTAGGTGTTTGTAGGCAGCATCTTCAAGGAACTTTCCAAGAGACTTCTTTAAATGTATGTTGAGGTTTTGAACTAGTGTAATGAAGGCAATGGGGGTGTCCAATGCTATGAATGTTGGTAGCTTTAGTGTTTACTGTTTTGGTGCAAGTTTGATATGCATATATAAGTATGTAAATGGCCTTTAAGAGTTGGTTTGTGATTGGATTTGAGAATTGACCTTTTGGTGCTTGTTTGATTAGGATGCATGCCTTTAGTTCTCTTTGATATTGCTAGTGTTGCTTCGATGATGTCTTTTCCATGAAAATATGTTTGTTGAAGTGTATATGAGTTGCAAGTATGTTTAGGCATATGATGGATTAGTTTCGGATGATTAACTCGAGTTAAACTAGCAAAATTAAACATTGCAGGCCCAGGTGTTTCGAAACACCCTTGCTTGTTTCGAAACGAGTTCCTGAAATTGCCTTGGAGTATCGAAACGAGAAGGTCTGTTTCGGTACATTTTTCCACTGTGAAACCCTATTTCGAAACGGGTCAATAGTTGTTTTGGAACAATCTCGCATTTCGAAGCATGAGCCCCTATTTCGATACACCCTTTCTGATACGGGGCTTACTGTTCTGAAACGGTTGGATGTTATTTCAGTTATGGGCATTTCTGTTGTTCTGATTCTTTTCATTTTGGTCCAAGTTTGTCATGTATGCAATTAAGTGTGTTCCAATGGTTATCTTGAGCTGAGTTTTTACAGAGAAGCATGTAATGAGCTTAATTAAAGGATGGTAATCCAAATTCTGTAATAATCCTTACAAAATGCTGAATTTACAAAATGGTCCTAAAATCGAATTTGGTATTAATCGATGTGTGATCGAGATGTCGTTTGATCCGCTGCTTTGATTGAACACATAGGATTTTAACTTGCATCTAGAAAAGATAAAAAAGGGTCGTTTATTGAGGTAAATCTTCCCGATTTACTTCAATATTCCCCGTGTGACTCGTTATGTTCGGTCAATCAGCTAGGCCGGGTCGAGGGGGTCACACCACGTTTTCCAAGGCTTGCTTCACCGTTGATAGGTGCGGCATGCCAATTGTTTTTCTAGGTCTAGTTTCGCCATAGACAGGTGCGACTAGATCAAAATCCAGAGACCATGCCACGTCGTTAGAGCCATAAAAGATCAAACCTCGGATAATGACGCTTCATCAGAGTTGCATTGGGTCATACCTTCCAGGTCTAGTTTCGCCATAGATAGGTGCGACTAGATCAAAATCCAGATCATGCCACGTCATTAGAGCCGTAGAAGATCAAATCTCAGACCATGATGCTTCGTCAGAGTTGCATTGGGTAATACCTTACAGGTCTAGTTTCGCAATAACTAGGTGCGACTAAATCAAAATCCAGATCATGCCACGTCGTCAGAGCCAAAAACAGATTGAATCTCCGATCATGTCGCTTTGTCAGAATTGCAGCGGGCCATATCTCCTAGGTCTAGTTTCACCGTAACAGGTGCGACTAGATCAAAATCCAGATCATGCCATGTCGTCAGAGCTGTATAGATCAAATCTCAAAAAATGCCTCTTTGTCAGTGTTGTAGCTCGGTCAAATACTGGTCTTGACTCTTCGTCAGAGTTGTAGCTTGATCAGACTTTTCTGAAACGCAGCCTCTTCATCAGTGTTGTAGCTCGGTCAAATTCTGGTATTGCCTCTTCGTCAGATTTGTAGCTTGATGAGAACTTTTCTGAGACCCTGCCTCTTCGTCAGTGTTGTAGCTTGGTCAAATCTTGGTCTTGCCTCTTTTTCAGAGTTGTAGCTTGATCGGAACTTTTCGTAGACCTTGCCTCTTCGTTGGTGTTGTAGCTTGGTCAAAATCATGGTCCTGCCTCTTTGTCAGAGTTGTAGCTTGATCAGAGAAAATTTCGATCCTGCCTCTTTTTCGGTGTCATAGCTGGGTCAAACCTTACTAACTTTTGGTCTTGCCTCTTCATCGGTGTTGTAGCTAGACCAATTTCGTTAACTCCCGATCATGCCTCTTCACCAGTATCGTAGTTGGATCAACTATAGACCTTGCCTCATCGCCGGTGTTGTAGCTTAGTCAAAGTTCACTGAATTTTGAATTCCTCTCTTTTGTCAATATTGTAGCCATAAAAAAGATTACGAAAAAAGGGTCAAAAAAAGAAGAAAGAGAGAGAAAACAAAAAAAAGAAAGAGAAAGAAAGAAAGAAAAGAAGAAGCGAAAAAAGAAGAAAGAAAAAAAGTAGAAAAAAATCAAAAGAAAACAAACAAACATAAAATCTTGGTATGTCCTATTGCAGCTGGATCAAACATCAAAATCTTCATATTTCAATATTGTTTCTTTGTCAAAATTACAGCTGGAATAAAGTTATTTTGGAAAGTCTGACAAAAATGTCGGCACAATGTGCTTAAACACGATAAAGTTTAAGACAATGGACAATTCAAATTTTCATCGAAAATCCATTTTTGCGAATGGTCAAAGGAAAATAAATCCTTTGGAAAAACCCAATGTCATGATTGGTATAAATTGACTGTACCCAGGGAAATGGTACAACTAGCCCGGAGCAAACAGCTACCGGTAAATTCAAGTCAAAACCGTTGATCCTTGTGCATTTTTGAAAAATGCAAAAGAAATGTAGCAGCTAGGCCAGAGATATTTTCTGAATCAAACGTTAGAACCTTCACCCTCTGCTATTGTTTCTTCGTCGGACTTGTAGCTGAATCGAGTTTTGCAGACCTTGCTCCTTCATCGGTATCGCAACTAGGTCAAGTTTTCTCCAGATGTGCGTCGTCATCGTTGTTGTAACAAGCCAAACTCATTTTGTCTCCTCCAACGAATCACCATAGTTCTAAGATTTTGCTTCCCCAACGGATCTCTCATTTTGAATATTTTGCCCATAAGAGCAGCCGAGCATATCAAGTGAAGCAAAAGAAGAAGAGCCGCACCGAGAAAGAAGAAGCCCAGCCAGATCGGACAAAATGTGTTCCTTCTTGTCTTTGCTCTATTACTGTTATACAACAATGAGCAAAGAGGGGTAGCGGCAGTAACCCATTTCGTCCAGGCTTTAAGGCCTAAATATTATAACCATTACCCATTTAAAATATACACAATACCCAAATACAGCCAAACTTGGGCCCAATATCCAAACCCATAACTAGGCCCAATACCGATAGTCGCAGTTACCCTTAACCCAGCCGCCGCCGCCGTCTTCTTTGCTAATCGAGATGCCGCCATCCAAGTCGTATTGCCGCTCATTTTAGTCGTTGCCGATAGTCAAATAAACCCAATATATATATAATTCTCACATATAATTATCCTAACCCTACCGCCCTTATCTCTTCTGCCACCATCGACCACTCCGACACCACCGCCCAAAACCTGAACCCACCGTTCGCCACCCGTCCCATACTTTCCACCTCACCTTAAATTGAGTCCTTATAAAAAGGGGCTCGATCTGAAAAAAATGGGGATTAGAATCAGAAAAACAGAAAATCTGAAACTAGAAAAGAAGCATTCGAAGCTGAAAAGGTAAACATGAAATAGAAAAGAAAATAGCTTCAGGTTTTCAGATCAATAATAAATAGGGTGAGATTTAGGGAAAACAGACCTTAGATTCGTAACCTAGAATAAAAACCGAACCGGAACCCTCAATTTTCATGTTCTCCATCCGTCGTTCACGGCAGTTCTCCTTCGTCAGCGAATGGCGGCACGCGACGGGCGACGGTGGCAACAACTGAACCATGGTCGGTGTAGAGTGTCCAGAAGTTCTATATTTTATGCACATTCATGGCCTCATTATTGATGTTCTTAAGCTTAGTTAGGCATAATTAGTTGCATATCATGCATTATAACAGTATTTCTTCTTTTACCATGTTTTTATTAAATATCTTATATTTGGTATAGAAAAGGTACAGTTTTAGTTAGTTTTCTATTTCAGGTGCTAGTTGCTGATTAGAGGAAGAGAGGACAGGAAAGCAGGGAGCAGAAGGAGCTGTACTGAAGCAGTTCCAGTTGTCGCCGCTGCAGAATGCTGCTGCCAAGGATGTCGCCGCCGCAGAATGCCGCCCAGACGGCAATACACCGACATAGTCAAGATGGGTCTCGTTTGATAGAGGACATTTTTCTGAGTCTATAGAGCCCAATCTTGCAATTTTTTTAGGCTTGGAGCGGTGTATAAAGCTTATTGAAGATCGATAAGCAAGGTGGCTTATACTTACTTGCTGAACAAGTAAACATCCAAAGGAGTCCATATTTAAGACAGAATTGAATGAAGCACTAAATATTAAAGCTATTTTATCATCAATGAAGACTTCTACTCCAAGGAGGACTTAACCTTAGGCCAAGCCCTATATATACCCATGTATGTGAGGGCATAAGGGCATAGAGATCGATAGAGATCGATAGAGATAGAGAGAGGGAGTCGACTATGTTCTAAACTCCTTAGGGTTTAGGTGTTTGCTTGTAAAGTATTTGTGAGAAACGATTGTATTAGGTTAAGTTGTTTTACAATAAATATTCTAAGTTTGCTTAATCTGTGCACTTCATTCTTTCAATTTTTCTACACTAGTCAATTGAGAGAATCCATTTGTCGGGCACGAAAGTACAAGGCTCATGAAAGGGTTATGTACGGTCACAACGTGCTGAGGCGTGACTAACTTGGTTCTACACTAGTCCACAAGTTTCAGCGGCTAAGAGGGATTACAAACCGAGTTGACTAGCCTGTGTTAGGTTGACGCTGAGATTGCAAGGTATTGCCTACATCACGTTAGCTCTCGAGCATCCTAACCTAGAAATAGGAGGGATCACTGTCGACTATCCTGCCGAACTTAGAAAATCTGCCAGACTTGCCGCCAGGACTTCTTTCCATTCCACCTGCCGAGATAGTACACTCCTACAGTGGCAGTGACCCGCTGCGGCCGCGTGACAAGGTCGTAGCTGCTGCCCGCCATACCCGCTGAGGCAGCATATCGTGGCAACGCAATCCAACCTTAACCTATGCAATGCAGTCTACACACTACTGAGCATCAATTACCTGGCCCATTTTATCACTCTGATCTCCCATACTTTAATTAATTGTGTTTTTAGTTTTATTCCTTTAACCAAACCTGAAATTAATTGTGCATTTAAATTTCTTGTACAGATACACACTCGAAGAAACTATTCCAATCCTCGTGGGATTCGACTTCTTTTATACTATAACTTGACAGGAGTGTGCACTTGCGCTTATAAAAAGAGAACACCTAAACACCCTACAAGTTTTTAGCGTCGTTGTCGGGGATTGGCAATAGTGACTTCGTTTTATTTTCTGCACACTCTTTATTTAATTGCATTTAAATTTCAGGTTTTTAACTTTTTTTTCTTTTGTATATAAAAAAAATTCAGGTACGTTAGTGGTCCAAGGGCATCACAATGTCGAGGATAACTATACGGGAGCTGATGTTTGAACATGAACAGCAGATGATGCAGCAGTAGTTGTCGTCGTGGCAGCAGACAAGACATCAAACGCCGCTGCCGCAACAAGAAAATTTTTCATGGTATGATCAAAATTGTCAAAAAAAAAAATTTACCATAACAATTTTGCTACAGAAACAAACATGCTAGGGCAAGGTGGTCAGCCTCAAGAGCAATCAAGAGAAACCACTCGAGAACTGATGTGGGAAAATTCTTGCAATCTATGTGACGGAAATCATGTGTTCGAAAATTGCCCCTTACTTTTCGGAGAAGACGGGGACGAACCAAAATGGGACCAAGAGAAGATGTCGCATCCGCAGCAAAAAGGACTACGGAATCTACCGTCGCAACATAATTTCTCATGGTACGATCAACAACCTCAAAAAAATTACTATGATAATTTTGCCGCTGCAGCAGTACACAAGCCCTGGCAATGCAGTCCTCTTCAAGAGCAATCAAACTCCTTAGAAGACATGTTTCAAACTTTCCTCGCGCTCATTCAAGACGTGTCAACCTCTATAGAGGGAAAACTCGCCAGGATGGATGCACTTTTGTGCAAGTCTGCCATAATAAATGTCGTGGATAAACATAAAACCCCTGCCGCAGAACCCATGGATCACCAGCAATTGAGACCTAAGGATATTGATATCACAAGGGAAGAGGATGCAAGGGACCATCCAACACATGACGAACCCATGCAAGAAATTGACCAGGCAGGAATTGCGGAACTTGAACAGAGCAAGGCGACGGAAACAACTAGTGAGGTAGACATAGAAATTGATGATGTCACATCCGAAGCCTTAGCAACCTTGCACACCTCAGCAACAGTCTCGGTACCTATGCCCGCCACGACAGAGGCCTTAGCAGCGCTGCCCGCCTCGGCAGAAATCTCGGCAACTATGGAATATGTATATCAAGAGGAGCCGATGCTGGCAGATCTAAAGCCATCACAATCTCTACTAATGGAGATGTTCGAGGGACCTGAAGAACAAATTGTTATGGATGATGAAGCCCTTCAATATGCCGAGTTTTTCCTTGACCTTAACCACATTAGACAGACTACTGCCCTAACAGTTGGCCGCATGAACAGCTGCCTTGGCAGCAAAAGCCATCCTCCACCATAATAAATCAGGACAAAGATAAGGTAAGTGCATGGTTTGATAGTGGTATAATTTTTACTAATCACATGTTTATGCCTTCAAGAAAAGAAACAAGGTGGAGGATTCGTATGGATTACAAGGGAACAAGGAAGAAAAACTCCCCTGTGAGAATAGTCACTCGATGGAGGGTGCATGTGGACTATAAGAAGTATTAGAAACGAACTCGTTGTAACATAATTTTAGTTTTTCCACATCTTTACCGTTTTCTTTATGAATAGATCTTAATAAGCTTATGACCAGATTTTATTTTCAGTTATATTATTTTTATTTAGTCCGTCTCACAACTACTTATCTAGATTCATACCCTATTATAAAAGGTAAGCCGCCAAGAAAGATGAGGGGAAGACAAAGTACAGCCGCCCAAGCGGCAAAGACGGCAGCAGAGGAGACAGCCCAGGCCACCAATTCCCTTAACAGAGAGGTGTCTGATTCCTCCGATAATGCAGAGCCGGCCGAGGAAACAAAGAAAAGAAAAGATGCACGTGATAGTGGCTGAACTAGAAGATGAAAGGCCAGAGACCGAGCTGGAGCAGCAACCAAAGAGACCCAATCCAATCAGAGTCTAGCCAGCTCGCGACCAGAAGTAGAGCCTCGCTGCCAAATCACATGCCGCCTAGTCCTCTCATCTTCCTCCAAATCCACCAAGTTAAAAGACAACTCGGGAAGCTTATAGCGCCATTATTTTCTTTATTTTTCTGCTTTATTTTATGTTTTTATGTTTAGATTTTATTTTTGTCTAAGGCATTGAGGGCAATGCACGCCTTGAGTTTGGGGGGGGTAGTCCTCATGTTATTTTGTTAAGCATGTAGTTGTATATAGTTGCATTGTAAATCCTGCCTAGTACTTAATGAAAATTGTAAATCTGGGTTAAATAACTTGTGCCTATGATAGTTAGCCGATTCTATTTTCGCAGCACATTTAAAATTGAACTTAATGAAGGGAAGAAGCATGAAAACACCTTAGAAAATTTTTTAGTTGCCAAACTTTTATTACACTTATGTTAAATGTTGAATATTGTTTGAGTTCTAAGTGTACATTGCTTGCTTAAACTTAATGAAAATTCTTATATTGGATGCAGGTATGTCGCCGCGGTAGCACATAGCAGCAAAGTAAAATAAAAAGCAATGCCGCCACGGCCGCAAAACAAAGAAAAGGTTGAATGCCCTAGAGGTGCCCACAACAGGCTCTAGGAAGGATCATGAACAAGGACACTCCGCTGCTATCAAAGTCCATGTATCTGAAATTCTTTGAAGTGGCGGACAAATTAGCATGAGTGAATGAAAGCCTTCACGGGATGACTCTACTCAAAGGGTTCGGAGTTTCATAGTATGCTTCTATATTAGCTTCAGACCTAGAGAGTAGTTGTGATGAGTTGAAGCCCTTAAAAGCCATGATCAGAAAAATGAAGAAAAAAAGTGCTTAACTGTGCTGCCAAAGCAGCAACTCTATATCCTTTTTCTTTAACTTTTACAGCATTCTTTATTTACTTAGTATACTTAGCATATTCAGCATGTACACAGACCTGCACACACTACACTGGCACTAGAATTAAAATTCTAAGTTATTTCATGTTATTCCCTCTCACTAAACTAATATAGGTTCCACGGCCTTGAGGTATGAAACCAAGTTAAAAACTAGGCTTTCTTTTTAATTTATGTACAAGGGCAGGTTTACTACTTAGGTTGCATTGCTTGAGGACAAGCAATAGTTCGAGTTTGGGGGTGTGTAGAGTGTCCAGAAGTTCTATATTTTATGCACATTCATGCCCTCATTATTGATGTTTTTAAGCTTAGTTAGGCATAATTAGCTGCATATCATGCATTATAACAGTATTTCTTCTTTTACCATGTTTTTATTGACTATCTTATATTTGGTAGAGAAAAGGTACTATTTTAGTTAGTTTTCTATTTCAGGTGCTGGTTGCTGATCAGAGGAAGAGAGGACAGGAAAGCAGGGAGCAGAAGAAGTTATATTGAAGCAGTTCCAGTTGTCGCCAATGACGTCGTCGCTGCAGAATGCCGCCGCCAAGGACGCCGCTGCCACAGAATGCTGCCCAGACGGCAATACGCTAACATAGTCAAGATGGATCTTGTTTGATAGAGGACATTTTTCTGAGTCCATAGAGCCCAATCTTACATTTTTCTGAGGCCTGGAGCGGTGTATAGAGCTTATTGAAGATCGATAAGCAAGGTGGCTTATACTTACTTGCTGAACAAGTAAACATCCAAAGGAGTCCATATTTAAGTCAGAATTTAATGAAGCATTAAATATTAAAGTTATTTTATCATCAATGAAGACTTCTACTCCAAAGAGGACTTAACCTTAAGCCAAGCCCTATATATACCTATGTATGTGAGGGTATAAGGGCATAGAGATCGATAGAGAGAGATAGAGAGAGGGAGTCGGCTATGTTCTAAACTTCTTAGGGTTTAGGTTTTTGCTTGTAAAGTATTTGTGAGAAACGATTGTATTAGGTTAAGTTGTTTTGCAATAAATATTCCAAGTTTGCTTAATTTGTGCACTTCATTCTTTCAATTATTCTACATCAGTCAGTTGAGAGAATCCATTTGTCGGGCACGAAAGTACAAGGCTCACGAAAGGGTTAAGTACGATCACAACATGCTGAGGCGTGACTAACTTGGTTCTACACCAGTCCACAAGTTTCAGCGGCTAAGAGGGATTACAAACCGAGTTGACTAGCCTGTGTTAGGTTGACGCTGAGATTGCTAGGTATTGCCTAGATCACGTTAGCTCTCGAGCATCCTAACCTAGAAATAGGAGGGATCAATGTAATACCCCAAAAATTACCCAATTTAGAATCCCCAAAATTTTTAAAATGCCTAATTGGAAACCCTAGAAGTTAAGAATTCCTAGTTTAAAACCCTAATTTAATTAAGGGGTTAAATTAAAAAAATCAGAATTTTGTGGCTTAATTCAGAAATTTGGGGTCATTTTGGAATGTTTATAAAGTTATGTTATTGTTTTACAAACCCTAAAAGTGTTAAGTGGCCATATATGCTATTTGCCCTTTTAGTAGGGTATTTATACCAAATTTTGGCTCATATGAAACCCTATCATATTCTAATCTTTGGCAGCCGCACCTTTTCCTCTTCATCCCCTCTCACCCACTCAGTCCGACGAAGCTCCGTCGAGGGCGTCAATGTCGTCCGTTCAGAGTGCCACCTCCACGAATCGTTTCCCCATCTCTGTTCGACCATAATCTGCTCATCCCTTCGCCCTCGTTGTCGGCCATTTGCTCAGAAACGATGATAAATTGTTCGGTTTCCCTGCTTCGCCCGCCTCCGCCGTTCGCACCACCATCGTGTGTTTAAACACCGACCTTCGGCTCTCCCTCGTTGACCATTGTTTGTGAGCAACGGTTGTGAATCTGTTCGAATCTCCCGTTGCACTGTCATGCTTCGCCACTTTTCCGTGTATCGTCTATTGTTTGCACTAAGTCAAAGGGCAACGGTTCGTTTTCCTTGCTCCGTTTGTCCTCACGCCGTCGTTCGCCACTCCGATCGTGTGTGGGTAAGCTTGAACCCATGATTTCGGTTATGTTTTGGTGATTTTGAGTTGGGGGTTGTTTTTCTGTTAAAGCTTTGCGTTTTTCCTTGCAGTCAGTTTCGTACCGCCGTCGGTTGTGGAGTTAACCGCCGCCGGTGAAGACTCTTGAAACCCTAGTTTCAGATTAAGGTGAAAGTCTTTGGAAGTTGGGCTATGTGTTACTGTTGGGTCGTCTGTTGCAATCTAAAAGAGAGCCCAATATTAAGTGATCAATCATGTGAATCATTTGGGCTATGTATATATGATTTGTGAGCCCAACCCGAATGATCCAATCTGCTATAATGAACCGAACCAAATTAGTATGCCCAGACCGAACTAAACCATGGGCTTGTGAACCGAATCAGACTTGTTGTCTCAGATTGAGTGGACCATTGACCGGTTTTGACCTGATAGTTGACCGGACCTTTGACTTTTGACCGGACCATTTGACTGTGATTGTTTGACCGTTTGACCGTTGAACCCTTTGACCAGTTTGATCGTTGACTTTGGACTTGGACCGGTTTGACTTTTGACGGTTTGACCTTGACTAAGTTTGACCAGATGACTTTGACCGTAGAGTTGACTTTGACCAGTTTGACTTTTACTATTGACCGTTGACCAAGAGTTGATTTTTTTCGAACATCTTCCCTCTTAACCTTTTCTCGACGTCTTGAATACGAATCTTCTGCCTGTTTTGTCAAATTAGATCTTGAAAGCTCCGTTTTGCTCTTTAAAGTAATTGTTATTAGAATTTGATAAGTTATGGTTTTAGAATCTGATCTGGAATATTCTCGTGATCAGGTGCCGACCTTGAGACCGTTGGGTTACCTCCAGTTGTACAGACCGACCGTGCACGTTCTTTGAGTTTTTCACGTGAGTATATTTTCAGTTTAGTTCTTAGTGTTTTAGTCAGTGGCTTATTGTTAGTATTAAATGCTAATATGGAGTTTTACCTCGTAGGTTCTAATTCAGCTAGATCTGCGTGTAAGACGCGTTTTTCTCAGCATTAGAGCTACTATTCCTTAAAGGTGTGTCTCTTCATGTGTTATAAATTTGAGTGTTTTTTTATGCTATAAACTTTTGTAATTTATTTTGTGTTGTGATTTGTGAAAGTTTTCGGATATCATGCATAGCATATCAGACTATGTTTTTAACTAAAAATCAGATTTACCAAATTGTTAATATCAGATTTTCAGAATCGTAAAACATCAAATTTATAGTATTGTGCAACTTGAATTTTCATAATTCAAGTTTTGGATGAGACTCGAATTTTAAAATCTGCATCATATCATTGCGGGTATATGGTTTGAGATTTGTTCGGGGAAGTTCAGTGGTTTCACCCTTCGGGTTGAATTCCGCTTCGGAGCAGTGGTTCCACCCTTCGGGTTGAGTTCCACTTCGGATGGTGACGATGAAGAAAGTAGGTTCTGGGAACCTTACTTTTCGGTGTATCGGAGATGGGTACTATGATTCATGTGCATCAGACATCATATCATCATGATTCGGTTTTGTTGTGTTTTCAGAAGTCTTTATCAGAAAATAAAATATTGTTTTGTTTTGTTTTGTTTTCGTTTACACTTTAGAGACACACTAAGCTCTTTAACTTACACCCATTAGTTTTACTTTTCAGATATCTCAGACTTTTTAGGTGATCGGTACTTGGAGCATCTCTTGTTTATTCAGATAAATTATTATTCAGTACTAACCTTTCTGCTACCTCAGAATTTTATTTTAATATTGTTTGGGATATTTGTGTAATATGGACATTGGAAATGTTTTTAATTTGTGTTTTATTAAATGCATGCATCTATGAAGTTACTTTTGGGTTTTTAATTAATTATCAGAACATCGTTTAAAAGATTGGGTTTTATTTTAATCGGAGTATTTGTTGAGTTTTACTTATTTAATCGATTATTTTGCATTACAATATATTTTAACCTAAATTGTTTCTTGAGGGACAAGTTTCCAATCACTACTTCCTAGATTCGGCCCATTTCTTCTGCGCCGGGTTTAGGGGTTACATTTAGTGGTATCAGAGCCAGGTTCAACCCTCGGACTGTGAGCCTCACAAAAGTTGTTTTCAAAATGTTTTCGACTTTTGCATGCATCTGAAATATTTTGCGATAAATGAGAATTTTTTTTGAAAAAATTACTACGGTATTAAGTGATTTTGATTTTTTTTAAATCTGAGACTCTAGTACCGATTCTGACACTAGGTTATTACCTTTTGGTAGATAGTTCATTATGCCACCGCTTATGAGTCTTAATCTATCGTTTTTTTTAGGTCGTGGTCGTGGTCGTACTGGTGCTTCTGGTAGTGATCACGCGCTTTCTATTGGGCAAGCTTAAATTCAGAATAAGTTACATGTTGATGATAACAATTTGTTAGGAGGATATCATATCGGAAGTGATAACTCACTTGATATTGAGAACACTGACCATTATGTGGGAACTGAGTTCTTAGCGAAGTGTTGTGATGATTTTATGAATCTGAAATAGAACAATATGTCAGTGAATGATTATGAGACAGAATTTCAGAGGTTGGCCAAATATGCTCCTGGTTAGTTGCGACTAAGGAAGATAAGTGTGGCTAGTTTCGAAAGGACTTCGTTTACCTATTAAGAGAAAGGTTGCTACGCATCATGATAAAATGTTCAACCACCTGGTTAGTCGAGCTAAAACTCCATAAAGGGTAATTGCACTTATGAAAGTTGAGAAAGTTCAGAATTTTGAGAAAGACATGAAGCAATCGAACACATCTATTCAGCCTAGTTTTGTCATCGCATCTGGAAAAAGGTTTAGAGATGTTTCTATAACTCATAGTTATCAGAATTTGAGACCTGCAGCACCTACAGTTCCGTCTGGCAGCGTGGGTAGTTCAAAAGTTCGTCAGCCTATTTCTATATGTGGTTATTGCAATAAGAAGCATAACGGAGAGTGCAGATTGATGAACAGAGCGTGTTTTAGATGTGGTTCACATGATCATTACTTAAGAAATTGTCCTTGTTCACCTAGCAGTTTATCCGTTCAGAGTCAGGCACATGCATCAGTTCAGGCACCTCACCGAGGTAGAGGGCAGTTTAGATCAACTGCTTCTAGTACATCTAGTATAGGTAGACCTGCTCAGAGTGATAGGTCAGCTGAATATGAGATTAGATGACCAGGTTTGGTATATTCGATCAGAGTTTGCGTTGGATGTGATGATGTGCACAATGACGTAGCAGGTACATTTATAATGTTTTCAGTATTTTCGGTTATGATAGATCATGAATTCGAAATGGGAAAGTATACGCATGTTTCAGTTGGTTATTAGATCTGTTGTTAAGTCAAGAAATTTCGAGGACGAAATTTCTTTTAAGGGAGGGAGAGTTGTAACACCCCAAAAATTACCCAATTCAGAATCCCCAAAATTTTTAAAATGCCTAATTGGAAACCCTAGAAGTTAAGAATTCCTAGTTTAAAACCCTAATTTAATTAAGGGGTTAAATTTTAAAAAAAATCAGAATTTTATGGCTTAATTCAAAAATTTAGGGTCATTTTGGAATGTTTGTAAAGTTATGTTATTGCTTTACAAACCTTAAAAGTGTTAAGTGGCCATATATGTGATTTGCCCTTTTAGTAGGGTATTTATACCAAATTATGGCTCATATGAAACCCTATCAGATTCTAATCTTTGGCAGTCGCACCCTTTCCTCTCCCTCCCCTCTAACCCACTCAGTCCAACGAAGCTCCGCCGAGGGCGTCAATGCCGTCCATTCAGAGTGCCACCGCCTCCAATCGTTTCCCCATCTCTTTTCGACCATAATCTGCTCATCCCTTCACCCTCGTTGTTGGCCATTTGCTCAGAAACGACGATAAACTTTTCGGTTTCCCTACTTCGTCCGCCTCCGCCGTTCGCACCACCATCGTGACCACCACCGTCGTGCATTTAAACACCGACCTTTGGCTCTCCCTCGTTGACCGTTGTTTGTGAGCAACGGTTGTGAACCTATTCGAATCTCCCGTTGCACCGTCATGCTTCGCCACTCCTCCGTGTATCGTCTATTGTTTGCACTAAGTCAAATGGCAACAGTTCATTTTCCTTGCTCCGTTCGTCCTCACGCCGTCGTTCGCCGCTCCGATCGTGTGTGGGTAAGCCTTGAACCCAGGGTTTCGGTTATATTTTGGTGATTTTGAGTTGGGGGTTGTTTTTCTGTTAAAGCTTTGCGTTTTTCCTTGCAGTCAGTTTCGTACCACCATCGTTCGTTCACCGGTCGTCGTCGTTCGTGGAGTTAGCCGCCGCCGGTGAAGACTCTTGAAACCCTAGTTTCAGATTAAGGTGAAACTCTTTGGAAGTTGGGCTATGTGTTACTGTTGGGCTGTCTGTTGTAATCTAAAAGAGAGCCTAATCTTAAGTGATCAATCATGTGAATCATTTGGGCTATGTGTATATGATTTGTGAGCCCAACCCGAATGATCCAATCTGCTATAATGAACCAAACAAGATTAGTATGCCCAAACCGAACTAAACCATGGGCTTGTGAACCGAATCAGACTTGTTGTCTCGGATTGAGTGGACCATTGACCGGTTTTGACCTGATAGTTGACTGAACCTTTGACTTTTGACCGGACCGTTTGACTTGTTGATTGTGACCGTTTGACCGTTGAACCCTTTGACCAGTTTAACTGTTGACTTTGAACACGGACCAGTTTGACTTTTGGCAGTTTGACCTTGACTAAGTTTGACCAGTTGACTTTGACCGTAGAGTTGACTTTGACTGTTGACCGTTGACCAAGAGTTGATTTTTTTCGGACATCTTCCTTCTTAACCTTTCTCGACGTCCTGAATACAAATCTTCTGCCCGTTTTGTCAAATTAGATCCTGAAAGCTCTGTTTTGCTCTTTTAAGTAATTGTTATTGAAATTTGATAAGTTAAGGTTTTAGAATCTGATTCGGAATATTCTCGTGATCAGGTGCCGACCTTGAGACCGTTGGGTTACCTCCAGTTGTACAGATCGACCGTGCACGTTCTTCGAGTTTTTCACGTGAGTATATTTTCAGTTCAGTTCTTAGTGTTTTAGTCGGTGGCTTATTGTTAGTATTAAATGCTAATATAGAGTTTTACCTCGTAGGTTCTGATTCAGCTAGATCTGCGTGTAAGACGCGTTTTTCTCAGCATTAGAGCTATTGTTGCTTAAAGGTGTGTCTCTTCCCGTGTTATAAATTTGTGTGTTTTTTTATGCTATAAACTTGTGTGATTTATTCTGTGTTGTGATTTGTGAAAGTTTTCGGATATCATGCATAGCATATCAGACTATGTTTTTAACTAAAAATCAGATTTACCAAATTGTGAAATATCAGATTTTCGGAATCGTAAAACATCGGATTTATAGTATTGTGCAACTTGAATTTTCATAATTCAAGTTTCGGATGAGACTCGAATTTTAAAATCTGCATCATATCATTATGGGTATATGGTTTGAGATTTGTTCGGGGAAGTTTAGTGGTTTCACCCTTTGGGTTTAATTTCGCTTCGGATCAGTGGTTCCACCCTTCGGGTTGAGTTCCACTTCGGATGGTGACGATGGAGAAAGTAGGTTCTGGGAACCTTACTTTCGGTGTATCGGAGATGGGTACTATGATTCATGTGCATCAGACATCATATCATCATGATTCAGTTTTGTTGTGTTTTTAGAAAAGTCTTTATCAGAAAATAAAATTTTGTTTTGTTTTGTTTTCGTTCACACTTTAGAGACACACTAAGCTCTTTAGATTACACCCATTAGTTTTTACTTTTCAGATATCTCAGACTTTTTAGGCGATCGGTACTTAGAGCATCTCTTGTTTATTCAGATAAATTATTATTCAATACGAACCTTTTTGTTACCTTAGAATTATTATTTTAATATTGTTTGGGATATTTATGTAATATGAACATTGAAACTGTTTTTAATTTGCGTTTTATTAAATGCATGCATCTATGAAGTTACTTTTGGGTTTTTAATTAATTATCGGAACATCGTTTAAAAGCTTAGGTTTTATTTTAATCGGAGTATTTGTTGAGTTTTACTTATTTAATCGATTCTTTTGAATTACAAAATATTTTAACCTAAATTTTTTCTTGAGGGACAAGTTTCCAATCGCTACTTCCTAGATTCAGCCCATTCCTTCTGGGCCGGGTTTAGGGGGTTACAATCAATGTCGACTATCCTGCCGAACTTGGAGTATCTGTCAGACTTGTCGCTAGGACTTCTTTCCATTCCACATGTTGAGACACTACACTCATGCAGTAGCAGTGACCCGCTGCGGCCGCGTGACAGGGTCGTAGCTGCCGCCCGCCATACTCGCCAAGGCAGCATATCGTGGCAGCACAATCCAACCTTAACCTATGTAATGCAGTCTGCACACTACATAGCAGCAATTATCTGGCCCATTTTATCACTCTGATCTCCCCTACTTTAATTAATTGTGATTTTAGTTTTATTCCTTTAACCAAACTTGAAATTAATTGTGTATTTAAATTTCTTGTGCAGATACACACTCGAAGAAACTATTTCAATCCTCGTGGGATTTGACATCTTTTATATTATAACTTGACATGAGTGTGCACTTGCTCTCATAAAAAGAGAACACCTAAACACCCTAGAGTCAGGCTAGGCAAAGAGGGTGGAGAGAGTTAGGAGAGTTTTTTTCTTTGTTATCCAATGTAAAATGAAATTTTGGGGAAAATAGATATTTAATGGATACGAAACGATGTTGTTTTGCGTAATCCGTGCGGTGACTTGACCTAGAAGAAGGATCCGCGTGTTTCTTAAGAATGGGATAATTGAGTTTCTGGCCCTTCTGCCTCATGTATCCTTATAATTCTGCCTTTACATTTTCATTTCGTTTAATTTTGGTCACTTCTTTTAATTTTGGTATATTATTATTAATTCATGCTTATTATTATTATTATTAACTTTATAATTATTATATATATTATACGTATATACATATTATTACCTATATTATATTGCTATTATGTTGCTTTTATTATTATATCCCATTATCATTACTTATTTATATTTTTATCATTAATATATTTATTATACATACTTATATATATCATACACATATTTTAATCAGGTTTTTTAAAGATTATAGTGAAAAACGTACCACATGCATAAGGGTGCCGCTTTCTGTTAATCTCTAATACGAAATATTATTTTTCATATTAAATTATATTTACTTAAGGATCTGATTGAAATTATGTCTCGGGCGTTGGGGCGTAGATTTTTTTCGCGTAAAATTTTATTAAATATTTTCAAGGGATCACAGATTTTAAATTAAATTCGATTTCTTCATTTTCATCGTTAGGATATTACGTAATCGACTAGGTACCAATTTTGGGCGTTGTGTGGGTGTTCACCCTTCCTCACACGTAACTGACTCCCGAACCTGTTTTTTGGTTTCGTATACCAAAACTCGTTGTTTTAATAAAATGATAAAAATAAGTTTTATTAAAACAACCGGGTTTTCAAGTGATCAAATCACACCTAAAGTCAAAAAAAAAAGATTAGTGGCGACTCCCCATTGTTACAAAGAACATCACAAGTGTTTACAAGAAAGATGGAAAAATTGAGCACACATTGAATTTTGATTGCTTGAAAATTTGGATAGGCTTTCTTGATACTTCATTACTGTTTGGAGGTCATTTTTATATGTCCTTTAGCTTTTCTAACTGTTGTGAGGCTTTGGAGGGAGTTTTGAGCCATTGGAAGCTATTAAAATTGAGCATGTATTGCTCACCTGTACAGAAGTTTCGAAACCTTTCGAAATCTTTCGAAACTATCAACTAAAATTTCATACAAAATACAGCCGTTGGAAGTGTAATTTAGAAACTACAAGGGAAAGTTTTCGAAACTTGACCTAGGGTTTCGAAACCTTTAAAGGGGTTTCGAAACCATAAAACTTACTGGAAAAATGAGATCAAATTCATCAAAAAAAAAAGTTTCGAAACTTTTAAAGAAGTTTCGAAACTTCCCTCTATGAAAACTGAATTTTGACTTCAAAAGACATTAGAAACATTTGGCCCGAGTTATATTTGAATGAAAACGTTTTCATAAGCTTAGAACATATTTTTTTTCACAAATTAAACCTATTTCATAACTTTACAAAATTTTCAATTTGGTCCTTTAAAACAATTTTAGTTATATCAAATTCAACATAAGTCTAACACATATTCCCATAACAATTGTGACAAGAAACTAGTGTCTCGGGATCATAACAGGGCCATACAAGGAAAAGGTAAAAGTTCAACCTAAAGACTCGAAACAAAAGATAGATATAAAAATTACCAAAGATCGATGATAAAAGGTAAAACCATCAACAAACAACATAAAAATGCATATTACAATAAGTCACGTTAACAACACGGTCATTACTACAACTCAAATCGCGAACAAAAAACAGTGATTGTGAGCGCGTATCCAAATCCATATCGAGGGTCCAAACAAGGAATTCAACAAGGTAACCAAAAGAGCGTCATCTTGATCAGTCGTCACGATGTCAAATCTAACCCTGATAAAAAAACCAAAGGAAAGAATGACCCAACGACCGATAAAGAAAAAGAATTGTGCCAAAAGGCGAAAAAAAAACATACCAAAAGGTAGAGTAAAGTTGTGCCACAAGAGTAAAGTTATTTATTAAAAACTAAAAAAACAAAAGAAAAATAAGGTCAACAATGAGAAATGTGAGAGTAAAGGAAAGGATGGATCCCCGGCAGTCGACGACCAACACTAAAATTTGTGTCGCGGTTGACAAACAAAAAACAAGAAAAAAAAACAAAAGAAGAAGACAACAATACCAAATTTAGAGAGAAAACTAATGTAGATCAATTCGAATTTTAAACACTTTAAGTGAATTCGAATAGAATGAGTTTAGTTGTTAACCTACTATATTAAAATAGGCAAAATGACAAAAAATGCCCCCAACGTTTGCATGGTTTGTCATTTGGCCCCCTATTCTTTTTTTTGGTCCAAATATGCCCCCAACGTTTGTTTGTTTTGTCATTTGGCCCCCTATTCTTTCTTTTGGTCCAAATATGCCCCCAACGTTTCATTCGTAGTCCAAATATGCCCCCAACGTTTCAATTTGGTCCAAATATGCCCCCGTTAGATGGAAACTGTCAGTCAACTGACGTTCAACAGTTGATGCTGACTGGACTTGCCACGTATTAAGATCTGTTGATGCCACGTCAAAATTTTTTTATAAGTCGATGACCGTCAGTTGATTGACAATTTACATCCAACATGGGCATATTTGGACTATGAATGAAACGCTGAGGGCATATTTGGATTATGAATGAAACGTTGGGGGGCATATTTGGAATAAAAAATAATAAGGGGCCAAATGACAAAACATGCAAACGTTGGGGGCATCTTTTGTCATTTTGCCATTAAAATAAAAGTATTTGAGTTTAGGTTGAAAATAATCGGATCAAATTTTTGTGTTCAAAAAAGAACAGACAAGTCTAGACCCACCCATGCAACATTAATTAATTAATTACAGCAGTATTACTATTTAAACAGCTAGCTAGGTGTGATATGTTGGTGTAAGTTGTAACATTGTTGAACATCTCGAGTTTGAAAATTGAATTTAATCGGTCAACAACAGTTATTGTGGGCAAAATATACCCTAAAAAGTAAAAACAAAACAATGTTCCTTTGGGTCAAATTTCATATCCCGTTGTCTGCTGCCTCTCTAGATATTCCACTATTCTGACTTTGTTAACTGATTAATCAAACGGTTTACAAATTCCGACCACTAAAGAACAAGTTAATTTTCCAGACATAAATCGCATGAGCTAGAAGAACATTGGCATTGTAAATTGTAATATATATTATTGTCCAAATTTTGAAATTCTCAGTGTAAGAAACACCAATGTTGATGGTTGAAACTGTTATATAAATATATAATTTCAACATGGATTTGTCTCTGCAAATCCAGAGGCAGAAAACAATCGTAAAAAACTTTACCATCCATGCAATATTTTGCGTTGGGGCAATGCATAGACCGATTTTTATTAAGTTGAGTAGTACACATTTTTATTAAGTAACCACTAATTCAAATAAAATAAAATAAAAATTGTAAATAAGAATAATTATTCTATTTTATTTCTTATTGTGTGAAGTTGATGTTTTAGGTAATTTATTATTAATAATGATAAATGCTTTCAAACAAAATGTATGTCGCAAAGTTTTAGAATTGGACAACCAAGAAGACACAGAAAATGCTAGGTTGGTTACACTTACATCCCAAAAGATTTACATACCATATATAAAGTAATTAGTTGAAAGTGTCCTTTAAAATCATTTTGAAAATAAATCAATTTGAGGTTTATTTGATGAATTATTTATATAATAATTGATTTTACTGATTCTTATTGTAATTTAATGTATAATTGTAACTTATAATTTCAATATATATGATTTTAAAGTAATTATATGAATAGTCAACAATCTCTAGAATAAGTTGATAAAATTTTTAGTTAACATCTTTCTCTCTTTTAAGATGCGAGTTTAAAACCCTTTAAAAGTAAATTATTTCGTTTCCTCTCTGTCAAAAAATTGTATAAATAGAAATCAAATTAAATCACCATGCTAGAAAAGCAACTTGAGGAATATTTAATGATCAGAGAATAAATCAAATCAAATAAAAAGTTGTTGATTTGTTAAAAGAGGTAGAGAAGAAGGCGGCCATGGCCATCCTATGAAAGACAAGAGGAGGGCGAGTGTTGAGACTATTGGCTGATTTCAACAATTTGACTTTTGAGGCAAAGAAGCAGTCATTTGTGAATTGTGAGCCCCTCACGTAATGTCAACCAACCCTAGTCCCTACACTTTGATTTTACCAATTCCATCCCCTACCCCTTTCTCTATATATACCCACAAACCTTCAAAAAAGAAAAACCCAATTTCAATTCTTTCTTCGTCTCATCAATCATTATACTCCTACTCAAAATCCATTAGCTGAACTCTCCGCTCTACTGTAAATACACAGAAAAGGAATGAGGTCCATCTTCTTCAAATCCCCATCTCCTCCGCCATCCCCACTCCACCATACCTTCTCCCAGTCATTAATGGAGGAAAACATTGAAGTTGCCGAGCTCATCATCACCAGATGGGAAACCGATGTTGCTTCTCTTTTCTTCCATACGGACGAAGCCAGACAATACTTGGGTTCCATTAAGGGATTGCAAAAGGCTATGCAATACTTGGTTTTACACCACTCCAGTTCCCAGAAACTCGTGCGAGCTCAAATACTGATGCAAACCGCCATGAAAAGGCTCGAGAAAGAGTTTTACAGGATTTTGAAGTCCAACCGGGCTTATCTTGATCCGGAATCCGTTTCAGCTCACTCAACTTCAAGACCAACTGCGTCGAGGTCTAGCTTCTCAGATTTTGAAGAAGAGGATTTTGAAAACGAGTCGAGGGACGAGAACGATTCAATGCCTGAAGTAGAGAGAGTGTCGTTGGCTGCTATGGCGGATTTGAGGGCCATTGCGGAAGCCATGATATCGGCTGGGTACGCCAAGGAGTGTGCCAAAATTTATAAAATTGTTAGGAAATCAATCGTCGACGAAGCTCTTTACCATCTCGGAGTTGAACGGGGGCTGAGTTTGCAGCAGATTCAGAAGATGGAATGGGAGATTCTGGAGGTTAAAATCAAGACTTGGTTAAGCGCTGTTAAAATGGCGGTTAAAACGCTGTTTTATGGAGAGAGAATCCTCTGCGATCAAGTGTTCTCCATTTCGGCTCCCATCAGGGAATCTTGTTTCACAGAAATTTCGAAAGAAGGAGCTCTGGCCCTGTTTGGTTTCCCGGAAAATGTAGCCAAGTGCAAGAAAACTCCCGAGAAAATGTTCCGTGTCTTGGATTTATACGAAGCAGTTGCCGATCTTTGGCCCGAGATTGAATCAATATTCAGCTTCGAATCAACCTCAGCATTACGATCAACGGCCGTCAACTCCTTGATCAAGCTCGGTGACGCCGTTAGAACGATGTTAACGGACTTCGAAACGGCGATTCAAAAGGATTCATCCAAAACGACGGTTCCAGGCGGTGGGGTCCACCCGCTCACACGCTATGTAATGAATTACATATCTTTCCTCGCCGATTACAGCGGGATCCTCTCCGACATATTCGCAGATTGGCCATTCACGATTCCATCAGCTCTACCGGAATCTTACTTCGGCAGCCCTGACAACGAGGAAAGCATTTCATCGCCGGTTTCCGCCCGGTTAGCCTGGCTTGTCCTCGTCATGCTATGTAAACTCGACGGGAAAGCCGCGATGTATAAAGACGTGGTTCTTTCTTATTTGTTCTTAGCAAACAATCTCCAATACGTCGTCGGGAAAGTCCGTCAATCGAAACTGAATTTCCTCCTCGGCGACGAATGGGCGATAAGGCACGAGCAGAAAGTGAAACAGTACACTGCGAACTACGAGAGGATCGCATGGAGCAAAGTGCTTGAGTCACTGCCGGAGAATCCAACGGCAGACATTTCAAAGGATCAGGTGAAAGATCATTTCAGAAATTTTAATTACGCTTTCGAAGAAGCTTACATGAAACAATGTTCTTGGGTCGTACCCGACCCGAGACTCCGAGATTATATCAAGAACTCGTTGGCGAGACGGATCGTGCCGATCTACAAGGAGTTTTACGAGATATATGGTGGAGTAGAGGCGAGGAAGGAACAGTGGGCCGAATCACTTGTCAGATATACCCCTGATGATTTAGGGAATTACTGGTCGGATTTGTTCTATGGAAGCAGAAGCTCAACGAGTGTTTCGTCAACTTCAAACCGAGGTGGCAGGAGTCGTTGAACGGCTATTTTTGTGGATAATAAGGACAAAGAAGCGTGTATTGACACGTGGATAGAAGACTGATTAATTAATTTGATACATTTTAAAATTGAAATACATAATTCTTTAATTTATTTTTATAATATGCCAGTTATTTGTTGTTTACGTCGTTTGGCTTTAAAGTTCTTATGTTTGTTTCTTTTGGTGATATAGTAGTTTTGGATTGAAGGAAAAAAAGAAGTAAAAGTATTAATAAAATACTAACAAGAATAAGAATAATTGGGGTTGAATCAGTAAATCATTTAAATTAAAAATTGTAATTAACGAGAAACAAAGTTACTTAAAACTATAACCGAATAAAATTTTATATACGAACTTTAATTAAAATAAATAAATATCTAAAGTAAGGTATAGTATAGTTTCTTTATGCTTGAAATAAATTACATGTCACAATCACTACACCGGGCTTGATATATAGTGACGCTTTTCGTGTCGTTTTTAAAACAAATGTCGTAATTATTTTACCTTTTACGTCGTTTACAGGTCAAATGCCACAATAGATCTAATTTTAGCGGCATTTGTTAAAAAACACCGCAATACATCCAATTTTAACTACGTTTGGTTTTAAAAAGGTCGCAATAAGTCTAATTTTAGCCGCGTTTGTTAAAACCACCGCAATAGGTCAGCCCATATCAATTTTATATTTTGTCTATAATATCAAGAAAGCTCTAAAACCCCTCCGAGCTTTCAACAATCGACCCCATCCCTCTTCAGTCTACCAAATTTCCCTTCTTTCTTCATAAATTCCATATAAATACATTCAAAAATCATTTACTTTTCGAAGAAAGCATCGATGTAGTCGTCTGATGACATGGCCGATAGGAATATTGTTTCCAGAAAGCTGAAAGCAAAATTAGAAAACCAGGTTTTTTTCCCTTTTTTTTAAAATTTTTTTCCTTGCTTTGTTTGTAGATCTGATTCAAATATGAATTTTCCTTAGTTCATCTTTGATTTTTTTCTATTATATGTGTCTCGATTGTATTGCAAAGAATCCAACATGGGCATCAGCGACTTACAAGATCTTTCGTTGCATCGATTGCTCAGCCGTTCATCGGGATCTTTTGTCAAGTTTTCTTCTTCTTATTATTTGAAATATGTTTTTGGATCTAGTTTTCGTGTTTTGTTTAATTACTGATGCGTTTGAATTTTTCGCTTCCAAGTTCTCAATTGTACGTGTAAATGCCTTTTTCATGAGAAAATTTATGCATCGAAACAGATATATTAGTGTGGATTAAAATATGGAAAACGTTTTATTGATCAGATTATGTTCTGCAGTTTAGAGTTTCCTGAAATTCAAGTTAGGGAATGAATCATCTAAGGTAGAATAAGTTAGAAGGGGTATCTTACTTAACATCATTGATTACCAATTTACCATTGTATATATGTTTTTCTCATTATTCTCTCGATATTTGGTTAGAATTCTTTTAATTAATCGGTAACACTTCATAAGTTCTTTTGAGGATGCTCTTTCGATCTGACTGACATGATTAATAAATTTATTTTCTATTTGAATTGTTGATTTGATTTTATTAGTTGAAGTTTTGATATTTTGTAAAAAAAAAATTGTTTATTTTAAATTTTAATACAAATGAGGTTGTAATTGAGGGCAGGAGCGGAACTAGAAATTTATAAAGGAGGGGACCAATATGAGACTAAAAGTTTTGAGGGGGGCTAAAATAAAATTTTATAAAAATTAAAGGATTACAAAACTAATTTTACCTTTTTTCCCTAAAGAAATTAAAATGTTGGCGGGGGCCACATCCCCTGGACCCCCGTGATGTTCCGCCCCTGATTGAGGGATAAGGAAAGGAGTTACAAGTGTTGTGATTTGAAACAGACTTGATGGATTTCACCTTCTAAAGGTAATCAATCCGACTAAGCTGTGTTTTTCTTAAATTATGGTGAGTTATTGCACTACATGGTCGATTTGTTATCTTTTTTTTTTTAAAAGAAAGTTGTTTAATCTTAGGACCTTGAAAATTTTGATAAACTTTTATGGATGTAGAGTTAAAGCCAAATAAGGTATCTTAGGACCTTGAAAATTATATATGTAGGCCATAGTTTCTTACACTTATCACCTTTAAATGACTAAGTTAATACTAGATCTTTTTAAATCTAATGAATTGGTATCTCTCAGGTTTGTAAAAATTTTACTTGTAGAGACTACCTGACATACGATGGAAGATCTGGTTTCCAAGGATTTAGTTCGTAGCATTGGGATCGGGTTTGAGATTTGTCTTGACTATCTAGTCATGTCCTTAAATCTGTAACCTTTTGACTTATATCTGATACAAAATTTGTGTTTGCAGCAACTATAATATCATTTTAACCATAGATTGCCTAGCTTACTCCAAAGTGAAGCCTGTTGTAAACCAGATCAAAACACGTCCATACTTCTAACGAGATTGTCTCGTAAATTTTTTTCAGAAGCATGGAATCTGTGTTACCGTCCACACTCCGTTCGGTGGTGCTCCAGCTAACACCGAATGGTTTGTAACAGCTTTGGTACTATTCCTCTCGGTTTGGATAGTGGGAAGCACATCCCTCCTAGTCATGTAAATAGATTAAAGTAAGGAACCATGATGTACTCACTTCACATTTCAATTTCTTTTCTTTAGATGTCTAAACAAATTAACTTGGTGCAACATTTGTAAACATATTAAAGTAAGCCACCATGGTTGATTGATTATTATATAATATTAGTATTATTTTTATTTGAGTTTTTTTGGAAGCATGTTGCTATTCGCAGCGTTTGTAATCACAAACACCATTAAAGATAGTTATTAGCGGCGTTTGTAAAAATAAACGCCACTAGAGAATAGTTTTTCGCGGCGCTTATAAAAAACAAAGCCACTAAAGAACAGCTTTTCGCGGCGTTTGTTTTTACAAACGCCGCTATAGACCTTGACCTTTTTGCGGCATTTTTTTGCTAAGAAACACCGTAAACTATTGCGGCGTTGGTTTAAGCGACACTTCTCACGGAGCTTTTATAAGCGCCGTGAATGTTTTTCGCGGCACTAAAAAACGCCGCTATAGGACTAAAAAGTGCCACTGAAAACCTGTTTTGTTGTAGTGAATATGGATGGCTAACAATTCTTTATCGGAGATACTTAAAAGTATTAACGAATAAAACATTATATACTTAATATCAAAAATAACTTTAAACACTGTGGATCCGTATTCACCGAATTCTGATCGCACTCCTCGACGACGTTGATAGAGCCCACCAAGCTGATCTCTCTTTGGGGGCCATGGTAGGAGCAGTACTTCGTACGGATACACGTAAATTTGATGGGAATATGACCGAGTTCCTGCGGGTGGAATTAGTCCTCGACATCACTCTCATGATTTGTAGATGTGTCTTCATTGGCACTGGAGCTACCAGGAAGATGTGTCCATTGCAGTATGAACGCTTACCAAGCCTCCATCATGGCTGCGTAATCATCAGTTACTATGTCTCCTGCTATCCTACTACCACGATCTCTGATCCATCTCAATTTCTATATGGTGAATGGTTGTGATGGCTACCCCAGTGCCGAAGGGGCCAAGGACCCCGAGACGTATCCGTCCTGTGGCTCCTAAGGCTGTTATGCCTTCGGGTAACTCATTTCCGCTACTCCCTTTGACATTACTAGCTTTATTTCCTGAACATATCTCTAATATTTCTTTTGTACTCCAAGGGCCCTCGTTTGCCCAGAACATCTCTTCGGGGACAAAAGGAAAAGAGCCAATTATCTCAGACATCCCGGACACCGATATGATCGGTAAAGGTTCGTCACGATCTTTTTTACCATACACCTATTACCAAAGTACCCTATTCATACTCCAAACTCTTACCGGGTTTCATTTGCCAACAGAGAACAACACCATTGATGATGCTGCTTCTTTCTATGAACACCCCATCGAGGAGAACCAAGCTCAACCTGATGAAACTCTAGGAGACGATTCGAACCGGACACCTTTGCACTAATATACCGAAGCTCCAGACCCAAAATCGAAGGAACCATCCCCTCGACAAACCTCGCGTGTCGCGCTTCATCCCCAATCCATGGCACCACGGCCTCTCAAAACTATCTTCCCCATCCCCGAAGACTCGACCGAGGAGGAATTAGAGGATATGTGCGATGAAATCCCAAGTCCCACTGCCCAACAGATCATGGATCTGGATGCCCAATTAAGTAAGCCCTTCCAACCTGATTGCGAACTCATTAATGATTTTGAGCACTGGCTTGTTAAGAACTATCCCAATCTTGTAGCTCCTACCCCTGCGGCGCCAGCCCCTACCAACAGAGGTACCAAGCAGAGATCCCCTATTCAAGTGGTTTTTCAGCCTAAAAGAGCCAGACCTGCTTCGTCTATTCCTAAAGAGAAGCTGGGATGAGCAGCAACAAAAACTCTCCGGCGGCGGTTGATTCTCAACCCCGCCGAGGGAAATGATCGTGCTATGTTGGAACTGCCAGGGTCTTGGCAAAGCCCAGACAGTTCATACTCTAAAGTAGTACATCCAACGGACCTCCCCGGATATTTTATTTTTATGCGAAACTAGATTAAATAAAGCGACTTGTGCACGCCTATGTATTTCATTAAGGATGTTTGAAGTTTGTTCCTTAGGTTCAAATTCTAGTTGTTCAAGTCTTGCTCTTTTCTAATCTAATAATATTACTATGAACTTCATTTCGTACTCGGATCATCACATTCACTCAATTATCCAATCCTCATCATCATCTATTTTATTTACGGGCATGCAAGGATTCTCCGAAACCAACCAAAATGTTAAAACATGTGAACTAATCGATTCACTTAATGACAATAGTGGCCTCCTTTGGTTAATAGGGGGTGACTTAATTGAAATCCTTTCCGATAACGAGAAACAAGGGGGTTGTCGTCGCGCCTGCTCCCAAATCAACAACTTTCGCGATTGTCTATCTCGCAACGACCTTTTTGACTACAAACCTACTTCAGGTTGGTTCACTTGGACCAAATATGTTCCTAACACTCCAACAATTCTTGAACGTCTTGACTGATTCTTAGAGAATTTTGCATGATAGGCTTCCAATCCCTCATTTAGAGTTACCTCTGAATTTAACGCTAAGTCTGACCACTGCTTTCTTCTCTTAGACACTGACCCTCCCACGCACCATACTCCCAGGCCCACAACGACCAACTTTCGATTTGAAAATTGTTGGGCCACCCACAAAGAAGGCATATCCATTGTCCAACAAACCTGGGCCACTACGAATGACAACACCTTAGATAAAATTCGTACTATTGGCTCTCACTTAAATGACAGGAAATCGCAGCAGTGTTAAAACACGACTTGCCGTATTCATACCCTTACGAAAAGATAAACAAATACATTAAAAGGCCTCTAACTTCGGCTACTGAGGTTGCGCATCTCGCGGCTAAATCAGAGCTCCATAAACTCCTCGACGCGAAAGAAGCTTATTGGGCCCAAAGGTCCCGCAATTTCTGGCTCGCCCATGGTGATAAAAACACTACTTCCTTCCATGCGTGAGCCAAAAATCGCCAAAAAAAGAACACCATCCAAGGTTTATATGATGCCGACAATGTTTGGAGAGACACCGAGAAGGACATTATGAACATTGCTTCCCACTACTTTCAGACTCTTTTCACCGCATCCAATCCTCACATGTCTGACCAAATTCTATCCAAAATTGACACCTCTATTACCCCTGCGATGAATGAGGTACTCACAAGGGCTTTCACAACCAATGAGGTCCTCTTAGCGTTTCGCGACATTGACCCTCGGAAGGCCCCATGTATTGATGGCCTCTCTAGTGGCTTTTATAGGTAGCACTGGGCCACAGTTGGCAAGGATGTCACCCAGCTGTGTTTGGATCTACTCAATGGATCTGCGGACATGTCCTCTATTAACTAAACCATACTCGTGCTCATACCAAAAAAAACCCCACTACAATGCAGCATCTCCGGCTTATCAGCCTTTGCATTGTGATCTACAAAATAGTTTCCAAGGTTCTAGTAAACAGGATGAAATCTACGATTCCCTTCTATATTAGCAGCAATCAAGCTATTTTTGTCCAAGGACGAAACATATAAGATAACATACTTATTACTCACGAAATTATCCACTCCATTAATACCGGCTATAACAAATTCTCCCATGGTGCTGCTCTCAAACTCGATATGGAAAAGGCTTTCGACCGTGTGGAATGGCCTTTCCTCCAAAATGTCATGCTTCACATGGGTTTTGACTCTTCTTGGGCCTCGCTTATTATGCGATGCATCTCGACTATCTCCTTTACGACTAAAGTTAACAACTTTTTCTCTCCTTTTTTCCATCCCTAAAGGGACTTGCGTCAAGGTGATCCTTTATCACCTTTCCTTTTTCTCTTTTGTACACAAGGGCTCTCCGCGTACCTCAAGGATGCTCAACAAAATGATCTTCTCCCTGGTCTTGGGGCTGGAAGAACTGGGCCTAAAGTTAACCACCTTTTGTTTGCAGATGATTTCATGATCTTTATAAACAATAGACCGAGGAAGCAGAAACCTTAAGACTGCACTCCATACCTATTCTTTGTTCTCTAAGAAAGCGGTTAAATTTGAAAAATCTACGATCTTCTACAACCCGCACACTCCTCACTCGATTAGGGAAGTCATTAATAACTCTTTGCAGGTTCGAGAGGTGAACAACCCGGGTGTTTACCTCGGCGTACCCTTACTCATTGGGAAGAATAAAACTGAAGCTCTTGGCTTCATTAGAGATATGACAACCATCGATGATATGACAACCATTATTCGCCGCTATTGGTGGTCTGGGTAAAATAACAAGAAGGGATGGCATATGATACCTTGGGACCAAGTATGTCTGCCAAAATCAGCAGGTGGTATAGGTTTTAGGGACCTTAACCACTTTAATATGGCCCTCTTGGGTAAACAACTTTGGTGACTTATCTGCGAATCTGAGTCCCTACTTGGTCAGATATACAAGGCGAAATATTTCCCATCCCATATCATCCTCGATGCTGATCTGCCGCGGCGTGGTTCGTTCGCCTGGCAAGGCCTCTACAACGCAATGCAACATCTCTATGGCAAAGAGGGCTTCAGCTCATCACAACTACTCTTCTAGGTCTGAAATTAAGATAGGAGCAAACTACAAAACCCCTAACCCATGGGGTAGAGTCATCCCGTGAAGACTTTCATTTACTCATGCTAATTTGTCCGTCACTGCAAAATTTTTAGATTCATTGACTTTAGTAGAAGCGGAGTGTCCTCGCACATGATTCTTCCTAGAGCCCGTTTCAGGCACCTCTAGGGTAAAACAACAATTTTTCTTTGTTTTTCTCTGTCGTGGTAGAGCTTTGATTTTTTTGTTTCTGTTTCCTACCTCGACGGCTACCTGCAACCATTGTTAGAACTTTGCAAAGAATTCTAAAAACAAAGCATGCAATTTTCATTAGTTATTCTAACAAATTCAGCAAGTAACAGTAGTGTTTGACATTTTTTGCAATAAAAAAATTCTAAGTCATTTTTCATGCTTTTCCCGGAATTAAGTTTAATTTATTTATTAGTGCGAAAATAATTAATTGGCTAACTATCATAGGCACAAGTTGTAACAAATTTTTCTATTCTGATTAATATTAAGGCAAGTACAATGCAACCTATATGCTACTAAGTATGCCTAAAAAATATGAGAACTATACCCCCAAACTCAAGACGGGCATTGCCCTCAATGCACAAAATAAAACTAAAACTGAAAAATAAATATGAGAAAAGGAAATAAAACTCAGGCTTAGATGCTGTCATATGGTGGAGAAGATGTGGAGGATTTATATGCTCTTCTGCCAGTTGCGGGTTGCGGTAGTGTTACCCCTATTATGCTTGGCGGCTCGATTCCTTAGGGTCCGAATCTGGGTAAGTAGTTGTGAGATGGGAATAAAACGCAAATAAAATCTGGTCCTAAGTAGGTAAAATTTACTCCTAAATAAAAAAATAAAGATGTGGAAAAATAAAAACTTATACAAAATTTTTGTTACTCTAAGAGTGCATTGATATGCATCTCCTATAGTAACTACTCCCTTATCGGTTTAGCTCAAGAGGGTCGTTTTCGATACTTCTTGTAATCCATCCACACCCTTCATCTAGTGATTATCCTCATGGTGGAGGAGTCCTTCTTCCTCGTTCCCTTGTAATCCATGTGAACCTTCCTTTTTGTTCCTATTCCTGAAGGCATGAACATGTGATTAGGAAAAATTATATAACTACCTAACCATGTACTTACCTCCTTTTTGTCGAAGTTCGTCATAGGGGAAAGTTTCTTTTGTTGTCGAGGTAGCTGCTGCGGCAACCAGCTGTTGTGGTAGTCTTCTGGCATAGTGTTGTGCTGGTCAAGGGAAAACTCTTTAGGCTCCTCGAAAATCTCCATCAGTAGAGATTTTGACGGCTGTAAATCTGCCTCCATCGGCTCCTCTAGATATATATAATCTATAGTTGCCGAGGTGTCTGCTGAGGCGGGCATCATTATGGAGGCTTCTGTTGTGGCGGGCCTCTCTGCTGAAGCATAGCTTTGCTCATGTGCTGTTAGTTCGTCCTCAGGGCAGGGTTCTAAGTAGCTGCCGGAATAGATGTCAATCTTACTGCCCGGGCAGTGTTATGCTTCTTCTTGGCTTGGAGTTTCTAATTGCTCCTCACACATCAGAGATCTTTCCTCGCATTGCTCTTCGTCCTTTTGTCCTGGGACATCAGTATCCCTCAGACTTAATTGTTCCGGTTCATCTATGGCATTGATGGGGACTGAATTGTTCAGTCGTGCATCCATCTTAGTGATGCTGGTGTCCATAGGAGCTGTCACTTTATCCGTGAGCGCAAGGAAGGTTCGAAGTGTGTCCTCCAAAGATTTTGGTTGTTCTTGCGGATAGTTATATTCCCAGGGCATTTCGCTTTCTGCAGCAAAACTGTTATGGTAAAATTTTTTGAGATTTTTGATCATACCATGAAAAATCTTGCTGTTGCAGCGGCAACTGCGGCAGCATCATCAACTGTCCTTGTTGCTGCTACGGCGGCATCTATTGTTCATATTCAGACATCCACTCCCAAGTGGTTTTTCTTGACAAGTCTGCTGCAAAAAATGAGGGCAACTGTCGAACGCATGATTGCCTTCACAAAATTCGCAAGAAATTTCCCAAATATTGCTGCTCTTAACTCGTGGGGCACCATTAATAAGCACTTTCCCACATATTTTTTTCTAATGAAAATAAGAATAATAAAAACTAAAATTAAATGCAAATAAAATAAAAGTATAGAAATATAAATACGAATTTTGCGATTTCCAATCCCCGGCAACGGCGCCAAAAACTTGTAGAGCGTTTGAGTGTTCCCTATTTATGAGCGCAAGTGTACACTCCTGTCAAGTTATAGTATATAAGATATCATCTCCCACATGGATTGGATAGCTTGATTCAAATTGTTGTTCCTACACAAGAAAAGTAGATGCACAAGTAAGATGGTTGTTGAGAAGAAAAGTAAAATAAAAACACTAGTAATAAAATATGAAGTGATCAAATATATAGAGAGGGCAGGGTTATGCTGCTGCTTAGTTTGAAATTGCGTTGAATAGGTCAAGTTGCTTTGCGCTGCCAGACTCTGCTGCCTCGGCGATAGATGGCGGATTGAGGCGGCGACAACTTTCGCAGCCACGACGGCACTCTGCTCTTGCAACTATTGTTGTCCCGACAGGTGAGATGGAGAGAAGTCATGGCGGCAAATCTGGCAGATACTCCAAGTTCGGTGAAGCAATTTTGAAGTAATTCTACCTATGTCTAGGATAGGATTCTGTTGCTGCGTGATATAGGCAATACCTAGCAATCTCAGCGTATACCTAACACCGACAATCAACGTTTGGTTGCTCCTTTTAGCCATTGAAATTCTAACTTATGTCTAAGCTGAATTAGTCAGCACCTCTTCATGATGAGATCGTGCTTAATTCTTTCATGAGTTTGACATTGTCGTGCCCGACAAATGGATTCTTCAACTGGACTTTTGGAACTAATTGAAGGAAGTGAAACACATGAATTAAGAAAACTATGAGTTTTTTATTGCAAAAACAAACTTGAAAACCTAAACAACCGTTCTCACAACTAATTACAACATAACCCAAACCCAAAGAGAGAATTAGAACATGTCGGCGGCAAGAAAACCTAAGCCATGCCTAAGGAAAACCTAAGTTGTCGTATTTTAAAATACAAAAATATGTGAAGTATATATAGGCCATAGTCTAGGTTAAATCCTTCTTGGAGTAGAAGTCTTCAAAGAGCTTTTGCATTAAATGCAACTTTAAATTCTGACTTCTTTGAGTTGAATTTGGACTTCTTTTCCCGTTGTCATACTCTGCAAGTAAGCTCATTCTTCTCCTTTGGCGGCTCTGTCTGTTGCTCCAGGCATTAGAAAATTGAGTGGATGGCATTGTTAGAATCAGGATTTTCTTCTCTACCAATCGCACTCCAATTTACCAACTCCTTACTTTGTTGCCACGGGCGACATGCTCACTTTGCTGTCCTGGGCGGCAGACTCACTTTGTTGTCCTGGGCAGCAGGCTCACTTTGCTGTCCTGGGTAGCAGGTATGCTGGTAACAGGTCCTCTGCAGCGGCTCTCTCTGTGTGGAATTGCTTCAGTACAGCTCCTTGGTCTGCTGCCTCAGCCTCCTCTCCGCTGGTCTACTCTCCTTCTAACAGCTTCTAGCCCTGGAAAACTAGATCTACACTAAAACATCTTTACTTCACCAAGTAACAAATATTCAATAAAAGCATGTCAAAACAAAGAATATTGTATTTATGCAATGCATGACCTAATTATGACTAAAATGTACTTGAAAACAGCAATAATATGAGATTGGATGTGTATGAAATATAAAACTTATGGACACTTTACACCCGGTAAAGGTGTAAGCTCGATACTATGATAACTTATCGATAGGAGCTCGAGTACGTTGGACAGCAGGAGTGATGGGTGTAACGCCCCGATTTTAGGGTTTAGAAGCGGGACAGAAGTTAATACCTTTGCCAGATATGCTTAAGGGTACTACTGAGAAAGTGAAGTTGATATGTGATCGTTTGAAGGCAGCTATGGATCGACAAAAGTCGTATGCCGATTTGAAATGTAGAGAGATAGAATATGTCGTGGGCGACAAAGTGTTTTTGAAAGTTTCACCTTGGAAGAAGGTGATGAGATTTGAGAGGAAAGGTAAGTTGAGTTCGAGATTCATTTGTCCTTATGAGATAATTAAACGAGTTGGCCCCGTTGCTTATAGATTGGGTTTGCTACCCGAGTTAGAGAAGATTCATGATGTATTTCATGCTTCGATGCTTCGAAAGTATAGATTAGATCCGTCTCATGTTATGCCTATTGAAGAGATTGAGTTGAATCCGGATTTGACTTATGATGATGAGCAAGTGGAGATCTTAGCTTCGGACAACAAAGTACTGCGTGGTAGAACCATTGAGCTGGTCAAGGTTAAGTGGTGACAACGAGGTGTGGAAGAAGCCATTTGGGAGAGAAAGGATGACACGAGGAAGCAATTTCAGTATCTCTTTCCGCCAGGTAAATTTCGAGAAAGAAATTTCTTAAGTGGGGGAGAGTTGTAATGCCCCGAGTTTAGGGTCCGGAAGTTAACTGGATTTGGTTGAAGGTTCGTTCGAGTTAGTTTCACCGATTTAGACTAGTTTTAGGATTTATTTTAAATAAATGGTTTTTGAAGGATTTAAATTATGGGAAAATAGCTATAAATCATTATTTATATATAAGTGATTTTTAATGGAAACAGTTTTGGAAAGTGGATGTTGGGTTGTGTGGGGCTCGATTCGATCAACCAATATTGCTCACCAAGTGGTGGAGAGGTGGATTTTTGGGTGGAAGGGTTGTGGAAGCTAGAAAGTAAATAGACACAATGATTTATAGTGGTTCAACCTTCTAACCAAGGTCTACATCCACTACCTTAGCTCCCCACTAAGGATTTCACAATCAATCCACTATTGATTCGTCCCCTTTTCTAAGATTAGAAGGAAACCCTTACAACCGGTCAAGCTTCTACCCAAAGCCTTGATCAAAACCCTCTTTTACAAAGAGAAACAAGAAGCAAACTTAAACCCTCTAATAGGTGTTTGTTTGCACAATTAAGCACTCGCCCAAAACCTAAAACACTTGAGCAAATTTGACAATTTTGGCTCACTAGTGTTTGTCTATACAAGAAATGACAAATTAAGCACTAAGACAATTTCTTGATCATTTGATGTTTGACAATATAAGAATTAGCCTTCTCTTGATGATTGGAGGTCCCTTTTATACTCCCAAATGAGTTTGTAGCCGTTACTAGCCGTTAGAGATGAATTGGAGCCGTTGAGGACTTTATTCCCCTTCATAAATGTTGTTCTGCAGCAATCAGTATCGATACACGTGTAACGGTATCGATACGGCCTTCTTGAGGAAATAGCCGTTGGGCTCTTGCCAGCATAGGCGTATCGATACGCTTGAGGGCGTATCGGTACGAGTCCATATTTGAATAGCCGTTGGGAAATAGCCGTTGGGGTGGTTGAACAGGGATCGGTACGCTTACCTGGCGTATCGAAACGATCCCGGTCCGTATCGATACACTAAACCCTTGTATCGATACGGGTTTTGACAGTGGCCAAACTGGGGCAAAAAGTTATCGGTACGGGTACAACCGTAACGATACTGGTAACGTGAAATCACAAGTTTGGCTATTTAAAACAAGAAAAATCTTTGTCAAAAACCTCTTAAAATACCTCAAACATAAATTCAAGTTATTTGGACTTAAAAACAAGTTTTAAATTCTTTTCAAATTAGTCCAAAACATTTTTCAATTATTATATCAAAACATTAGTTCTACAATCTCCCCCTTTTTGATATAATAAAACTCACTTGAAAAATTGTTTGGGATTCTCCCACTTTATCTTTAAAAATGTGAATAAGAGATTAAATGAATGAAATCAAATAAAGCTCCCCCTTATTCATTTGAAAATTCAATTTTTCTGAATGAAATCAAATAAAGCTCCTCCTTATTCATTTGAAAATTCAATTTTTCAAACCATATCATTTCTCCCCCTTTTGTTATATCAAAAAGAATTTAAGACATTAAGTTCAAAATAACAATAGAGGTAAAAACCTTGATGAAAATAAGAATTTTGGTTTAAAATTGGCTCCCCCTTACTCAAAGCATCATCAAAATGTTAGTCCATCATATATGATCATCTAGTTGAATAAACTAAAAATAAAACAATAAAAAGCAAAGACAACTAGAATTTTACCAACACTTGAACCCAAAGGAGGATGTGAAGCCTTCCTTCTTCAAGTGTTCTTCCTTGTGTGCATGGAGCTCCCCCTCAATGTTTGACTTGTTGAACATCTCCATCACACCTAACAATAGACAATCAAGTAACTTTTGGTATCCAAATTGCTTTGGATCCATGAACATTAGTAGCAAAAATTTTAGTCCCCTTAGGAATCCATTTTTCATTGTCATCCTTTTTAATTGAAGTGGTTAGTCCTTTTGGGACCCAAACACTTCTAAAACATTTTCCTTTAATAAATCTAGGGTCACTAGATTGTCTAACATAAAAATTTGATTTTCCAAAATTGTTTTTCTTTTCAAGCTCTTTGGAAATCAAATCTTTTTCTTCTTGAACTTTTTGAAGCAATTTTTGTAAATCAAGACATTTTAATTCAAACTCTTCAAGTTTTGCTTCAAGTTCAAGTTTGGTTTTAGAAAGCAAATCATTTTGAACTTTTAACTTTGAAATCAATTTATTGTTTTTCAAAATGTGGCTTTTAAAATCTAAAACCAAATCATCTTAGGCATCTTGTAATTCATCAAAAGAATAAGAACATGAAGTAGATGAATTAGAAGTTACCCTTGAATCTTCTTCGATGGCCATAAGGCAAAGGTTGGCTTGTTCATCTTCGGTGGAGTCTTCATCACTCCAAGTAGCCACATATGCCTTCTTCTTATGGCTAGAAGTGCTTGCCCTCTCCTTTCTTTTAGGTTCTCGTTCAAGCTCTCTCAAGGCTTTCTTCATGAACGGGGCACACTTCTTGAAGAGATGAAGTATCTCTTCATCTTCAGCCTCCTCTTCACTTGAGTAGACATGATGGCAAGTGGAGGATTTGAGAGCCATGGCACTAGCATTGATGCCAAGCCCTTTGATTTTCTTCTCTCTCATAGCTCTAATTTCTTCCCTCTTCTTCTCATCCTCTTTGTTCTTCTTCATAATTTGATGAGTAAGGAGAGACCCCATGAGTTCATCAAGCTTCAAAGTTTTCAAATTTTTGGCTTCGATGATGGTGGTCCTCTTTGAGTCCCAAGACTCAGGAAGTGAGTAGATGAGCTTTCGAACAAGCTTTTCCTCCGGGATGGCTTCTCCATAGCCTTTGAGACCATTGGTGATTGTGGAGAACCTATCAAACATCTTCTCGATGTTCTCTTCCGGATCCATTTTGAAGTTCTCATACTCAAGAGTTAGGAGCCCAATCTTGGTCTCCTTGACTTCATTGGTTCCCTCGTATGTGACTTCAAGCTTGTCCCATACCTCCTTGTCACTCTCACAAGAAGACATCTTCTCATAGATGGATGGACCAAATGCACAAAATAGAATGTGCAAGGCTTTGCAATTTAGCTCCATCTTCTTGTGATCGTCGGCACTCCATTCCGCTTTACTTCTTTGAGGCACGAACGGACCATCTTCAACTACATCCCATATCTTGTAATCTTTTGATTTGATAAAGAACTTCATCTTTGTCTTCCAATGGGCATAGTGAGTTCCGTCAAAGAAAGGCGGTTTGTCGATTGATTGTGTCATTTGAGCCGGTTGATGAAATAGAGATCGAGCTTGCCGGATCTTCTCAATAGGATGTTATTCCTCTTCGATTGAGCCAAGCTCTGATACCAATTGTTGGGTTGTGTGGGGCTCGATTTGATCAACCAATATTGCTCACCAAGTGGTGGAGAGGTGGATTTTTGGGTGGAAGGGTTGTGGAAGCTAGAAAGTAAATAGACACAATGATTTATAGTGGTTCAACCTTCTAACCAAGGTCTACATCCACTACCTTAGCTCCCCACTAAGGATTTCACAATCAATCCACTATTGATTCGTCCCCTTTTCTAGGATTAGGAGGAAACCCTTACAACCGATCAAGCTTCTACCCAAAGCCTTGATCAAAACCCTCTTTTACAAAGAGAAACAAGAAGAAAACTTAAACCCTCTAATAGGTGTTTGTTTGCAAAATTAAGCACTCACCCAAAACCTAAAACACTTGAGCAAATTTGACAATTTTGGCTCACTAGTGTTTGTCTATACAAGAAATGACAAATTAAGCACTAAGACAATTTCTTGATCATTTGATGTTTGACAATATGAGCATTAGCCTTCTCTTGATGCTTGGAGGTCCCTTTTATACTCCCAAATGAGTTTGTAGCCGTTACTAGCCGTTGAGGATGAATTGGAGCCGTTGAGAACTTTATTTTTCTTCATAAATGCTGTTCTGCAGCAATCAGTATCGATACACGTGTAACGGTATCAATACAGCCTTCTTGAGGAAATAGCCGTTGGGCTCTTGCCAGCATAGGCGTATCGATACGCTTGAGGGCGTATCGGTATGGGTCCATATTTGAATAGCCGTTGGGGTGATTGAACAGGGATCGGTACGCTTACCTGGCGTATCGGAACGATCTCGGTCCGTATCGATACACTAAACCCTTATATCGATACGGGTTTTGACAGTGGCCAAACTGGGGCAAAAAGGTATCGGTACGGGTACAACCGTATCGATACTGGTAACGTGAAATCACAAGTTTGGCTATTTAAAACATGAAAAATCTTTGTCAAAAACCTCTTAAAATACCTCAAACATAAATTCAAGTTATTTGGACTTAAAAACAAGTTTTAAATTCTTTTCAAATTAGTCCAAAACATTTTTCAATTATTATATCAAAACATTAGTTCTACAGTGGACATTTTAGTCTAGTGACTAAAATGTAAAGTTTCAAAACTGTTTTGGTGGCTAGTTTGTAAAAGAATCAAAACGTTGAATCTTTAAAGAGCTATTTAGCTAAGTCTAATTTCAGACTTTCCCCTAAATATTTTTGTTTCTAAAATGTTTTAAAAAGGGTTTTTTTATTATAACAAAAGATATTTGAAAGGCTATCATCTTTACACAGAAAATGACGTAACTTTTCTCTCAACACCTTTCAAATTTATTTCATCCAAACAGTTTGAAACACTTAGCTAAGCTCAAGAGTAAGTGGTTCAAAAGTCTCTCGCGGAATGTGCTATGTTTTTGTTGGAAAATGCACTTCGATTAAATGTGGTTTAATTTACTGTTTTAAAGCATGTTTTGAGCATCAATGATCCTAGTGTTTAATGCCATTTTGTTAAGGATACACTTGGTAGGTGATCCTTGGATTTATAAGATGTATGCATTTGAGTTTAAGCATGTTTATTCTTGTGAAAATGGCATTGTGATTTATGCTTGTAAAACAATAGAATAATAATGTTAAATGATTATATTGGCAAGTGATGGAAATGATTTGTGGTTACTTCAATCGGATATAGTTAGCCTGCTATAGGATTGGGTGCACCGTGAATAAAGTCGCCTTGGATGTCGAGGGGTTGTGATTGTATCGTATACTCCATCCAAGTACCCTAACGATTGAGGCTAAGATAACAACGATGAATGGTTTAATTTTGTGTGTGGATCTTGTAGTTTGTGTCTCGTGCTCTCGTTACTGGAATTATACAACTACCGATGAGTGGTGTTGAGGGGTTGTTATTGTACCGTTAAACTCCACCATGGGTGTCACAACGGTTGATGGTCTAATCCCGTGTGTGAGCCTTGTGTAGTCCGGTAGTATGTATGAAGCGTGTGAGACAACGCTTGTAATCTGCGTATCCGATTGTGTCATTTGTGTTGGTTTTGATATGGTTTGAGATTGACCATTTGCGAGCCAATATAATGTTGATGATTAATGATTAAGCATGAGATGCTTGGAAATTATGCTATAATGCATGTGATGCTTGGTTTAAGCATGAGCAAAGGATTTTGTTGTTGTTTTAATGATGCTATGAGCATGTGGTTTTAAAAGTGCATTGATGCTCTTGAGAGCATGTTTAAAAGGAAGGCATGAGTTTGCAAATGATGCTATCTTGGTTTTATAAAATGCATTGATGAATGTTTGGTTTTAGCGATCCTTACTTATGTGATCATACAAATTGGAGCTATGCTCATCTCTGATATGATAAGATTTAAATGAAAAGTCTTGGTTTTGAGTCAGTCATAGGTATAGTTGGCTTTCCATAGAGTCCATAGAGCTCGTGTTTAGGGTGGACCAGGGGCGGAGCCAGGATTGAACCATGAGGGGGGGCAAGTTAACTAATTTTGAAATAAATAGAGTTCTAAAAAGTAATTAAATCATAAAAATTAAGGGAATTAAGTTTTAATGTCACTAATTTTAAAATTGAAGGGTCTTAAAAAGTGATTAAACCAGAAAAAATTGAGGGGTCATGGTTTAATTTCATTAATTTTAACTTAAAGGGTCTTAAAATTAATAAACCAAATTTTTTAGAAGGGGAAGGACTTAATTGAAATTTTTTTAAAACTATCAATGACCTAAAAAAATTAAACCATTCAAAGTTAGGGGCAATTGCCCGTCCCACCCTCCCTTTAGCTCCGGCCCTGGGGTGGACTACAGTCCTTATGAGGCGGCAGTAAGAGGGATGTGTTATTGGTCACTTGGCGACAATAGGAGGGATTGACAGGTACTTCGAGTACCATTTTGTTTGGCGACAATTGGTTGGGGATTCGTGTACCTAGGCTACTTGATTCTCAAGGCTATGTTAAAAAGAAATCATGAAAATTTATAAGTTAAATCGTTGAATTAATGTAATAAGTTGCATGACAAGTAATGTATATCTATTTGATTATCGAATATGCTTTGGGTAAATAGATATATCTTGTAGAATGCCTATATGAATGTGTGTTTTGTTCGATTGCTTTGATACATGCACACTATTCGAATTATATCATGTGATTATGAATATGCTTGATTAGCAAACCTTTTTTAAATTAGCCAACTCCTTGTTCAACCTTAGAACTATACTCGAATATTAGAATTTAATGAAAGGATAGATTGTTGTTTCATACTATAGTTACTTTAAAACTACCAGTAAGTGAATACTTATGTAATCATTTCACTACATTTCAGGGTAAAGCTTTGCTCGTGGTTACTTTTCGAGCTTCGGTAAGATCCAAGTATAAGAAGTATGTTCTGAAATTTTCCTTTTGAACTCTTAGATGGTGGCACATAGATTCATATATATGCGTAGTACTTTTAGAACACCATTATGGTTTGTGTATATGTAACGCTATAATTAATTGTTATCTTGTAAAGGGCCTTATAATACTTTTGTGGTTGCTTATTACTAGTTGGTAAACATGTGATAATATATGGAAGCATTTTGGTTATGTATAGTTGTTGCTATGTGATTGTTTAGGCATAGTTTATGATGATGGGTTTTTGAAATGTAGTTTGCTTTAGACATAACAATTTAATTAAGATTTATCTTGGTAAACCATTCTTTTTAATTTTTACATAAGTAATCGACCTTAACAAACTTATCACTTAACAGATGTTGTTAGCCGAACCATATGGCTTTGCCCTAATCAAATTCTACACCTTTACTTGACTCAAATATGGCCTAAAATTGAACAAGTGAAGATTTATGAATTAGGCTTGTCTCATTATAGTGTTTCGAATGGTTGGTTGTTCTTAGAGGATAAAAGATTGTGAATGTTGGGGAAACCGGGTTATTTCCCACACGAACGTAGCTTCAATTCTGAGCTGAAATGTCGAGATCGAAACTACCGAAATTTGCACAGCGGACAAACCCGTCAACTATTGAATATTGAAACCCAATGGAAAAACCCAATAATAAGCAAGCGAAATAAATAATGGAGAGAACACACCGAATTTACGAGGTTCGACGAAAATGTCGTCTACTCCTCAGGCACCACCACCGGATGATAACTTCACTAATACCAAAATGGTACAAACAAATGGAATTCCTAAGAATTCCCAAATATGAGAGAAGAGAAACAAATGGGAGAGATGGATGTTGGGATGCATTCAAATGACAAATGTTAGGCCTATTTATAGTTGAGCTTTAAGGACTAAACTTGTAAATAGCCTAAAGTTTAGGGACCAAAAATTAATTTTCCCATGCCACTTTTCAAACTATTTTTTCCACCTAATTTCCACCCACCTTTCGGTGGCTTTCGGTGGAAATGAAAGCCACTTTCAACAAATCTCCACCTTGGCTTGAAATTTCACCAAGCTTTGCAAAATTTCTTCTCCCCAAACGTTATCTTTCTTAGTGCCTCCAAATGCGCCCACGAGCGCCATACACCCGAAGGTGCTCAAACTTGCAAGATGTTAATCAAGTTCAAACAATGATTGAACTTGATTGATGTTACCACCTTGGTCAACATATCTGCAGGATTTTCTGCCGTCGCAATCTTCTGAAGTAGAATCTTTCCTTCTTCAAAGATCTCCCGCACAAAGTGATACCTCACGTCGATGTGCTTGGTTCTTGAATGGTAGACTTGATTTTTCGCTAAATGAATAGCACTCTGACTGTCACAATAGAGACTAATGTGACTTTGAACAACTCCCAAGTCTTCCAACAATCCGTTAAGCCAAATCGCCTCCTTAACAGCCTCTGCAACTGCCATGTACTCTGCCTCTGTAGTTGACAAAGCCACCGTTGACTGTAAAGTAGACCTCCAACTAACTGGGGCTTTTGCTAAAGCAAACAAATACCCAGTAGTAGACTGACGCTTATCCAAATCACCAGCATAGTCGGAATCAACATATCCAACCACAAACTGACCAAGTTTTTCATCTTGCTCAAACACTAAACCAACATCTACGGTTTGTTGGAGATACCGTAGAATCCATTTCACAGCTTGCCAATGTCCTTTTCCAGGATCATGCATGTACCTGCTCACAACTCCAACTGCTTGTGAAATGTCAGGCCGCGTACACACCATCGCATACATCAAGCTCCCTACTGCATTAGCATATGGAACTTTTGCCATATATTCTCGCTCTTCATCAGTTTTAGGAGATAATTGAGAACTGAGTTTCAAATGAGAAGCAAGTGGGGTACTTACATGTTTTGTGCTTTCATTCATGCCAAAACATTGTAATACCTTTTTCAGATATTGCTTCTGAGTCAAACAAAGCTTGCCTCTCCGTCTGTCTCTACTTATCTCCATGCCGAGAATCTTCTTGGCCTCACCTAGATCTTTCATCTCAAACTCTTGATTCAACTGAGCCTTCAATTTGTCTATCCCTTGTTGACTCTTTGAAGCGATCATCATATCATCAACATACAAGAGAAGATAAATGAAAGATCCATCTTGTAGCTTTCGCAAATACACGCAATGGTCGTATTTGCTTTTTGTGTACTTCTGCCTCCTCATAAAGCTATCAAATCGCTTGTACCACTGCCTCGGAGATTGCTTCAATCCATATAGCGATTTGTTCAGCTTACAAACCCATTTCTTACCACCAGCATCTACATATCCTTCTGGCTGAGTCATATAGATCTCCTCTTCCAAATCACCGTGCAAGAAAGCCGTCTTTACATCGAGTTGAGCTAGCTCCAAATTCAACTGTGCTACCAAGGCCAACAATATTCTAATGGAGGAATGCTTCACAACAGGGGAAAATACTTCGTTGTAGTCGATTCCCTCCTTCTGAGCGTAGCCTTTAGCTACCAACCTTGCCTTGTAGCGAACATCTTTCTTGCTGGGAGATCCGTCTTTCTTTGCAAACACCCACTTGCATCCAATTGCCCTTTTACCTTCTGGTAAATATGCCAAATCCCAGGTGTTGTTCTTCTGGAGAGATTGCATTTCTTCATCCATGGCACTTTTCCACTTGTCACTTTCTAAGCTTTGCATTGCTTCTTGATAAGTGACAGGGATATCATCATCAACAACTGGAAGGGCATAGGCCACTGTATCTGTAAATCGAGCAGGTCTACGAATTTCTCTCCTTGGCCTTGTAACTGCAAGTGGTTCTGGTGTCTCCAATGGTTCTTGGGTTTGAACCTCTTCATTTTCTGATTCCTCCATTGGAGTTGGAGAATCAGTAACATCAATTGCTGGACTAATCACCGTCTCTTGAAACTCCACCTGGTTTGGAGTATACTCCACCTGTTGTGGAGTACTACTTGTCTGAACAGCTCCATTTGTTACCTTCTTCAACATGACAGATTCATCAAAGGTAACATCTCTGCTACAAATTATCTTCTTTGTGTCTAAGCACCAAAGTCGAAATCCCTTCACTCTATGAGTGATTCCCATGAAGATAGCCTTCTTTGCTCTAGGATCAAGTTTTGACTCCTTCACATGATAATACGCAGTGGATCCAAATACATGTAAGGAATCATAATCTGTAGCGGGTACTCCAGACCATACCTCCAACGGTGTTTTTCCTCCAATCGCCGATGACGGTAGACGATTGATGAGATGGCCAGCATATGTCACAGCCTCAGCCCAAAATGGTTTGCCCAACCCAGCATTGGACAACATACATCGAACTTTCTCAAGTAGTGTTCGATTCATACGCTCTGCCACCCCATTCTGCTGTGGTGTATGTCTAACAGTGAAGTGTCGAACAATACCATGTTCCTGGCAAACGTCAAAGAGCGGATCACTTCTATATTCCCCTCCATTGTCCGTCCTAAGCCGTTTGATCTTCTTGCCAGTCTGGTTCTCGATCATATTTTTCCACTTCAGGAAAACTTTGAGCACTTCATCTTTAGACTTCATTGTATACACCCAAACTCTTCTGGAAAAGTCATCAACAAAAGTTACAAAGTAGTGTTTTCCTCCCAGTGACGTTGTTTTGGAAGGACCCCACACATCTGAGTGAACATAATCCAAAATACCTTTCGTATTATGGATAGCGGTGCCGAATTTCACTCTCTTCTGCTTTCCCAGAACACAATGCTCACAAAAATTTAACTTGCAAGCCTTTGCACCTTTCAACAATCCTTGCTTTGCCAAAATTTGCAAGGATTTCTCACCAGCGTGTCCCAACCGCATGTGCCACAACTGAGAAGAATCCAATTGGTCTCCACCGGAAGCTGCTGCTACTGCTCCAATAACTGTACTACCTTGATAGTAATACAAGTTATTTTTCCTGATACCCTTCATTATCACGAGTGCCCCTGATGTGACTTTCAAAATTCCATCTCTCATAGTGACAACCGAGCCTTTGGATTCCAAAGCTCCCAACGAGATGAGATTTTTCTTCAAACTGGGCACGTATCGGACATCAGTCAAAACTCTGGTTGATCCATCTTGATTCTTCAATCGGATTGAACCTATCCCAATCGTTTTACAGGCGTTGTCATTGCCCATATAAACAACTCCTCCATTTAGTTCTACTAAATCGAAGAACCACTCCCGATTAGGGGACATATGATAGGTACAACCCGAATCCAATATCCACTCGTCTGAGTGAAATGATGACGATGAAGCAACCAGTGATATTTCAGAGTCACTAGTATCATGCTCTGCAACACATGCATCTGGAGCAGCTTTTCCTTTCTTCTTCAGCTTCGGGCAATCTTTCTTCCAATGACCTTTCTCATGACAAAAGGCACATTCATCTTTCCCAAGTCTGGACTTTGACTTTGATCTCCCTCTCATTTTTGGCTTTTGGCTTTTAGAGCGACCTCTTACCACCATGGCCTCCGCTGTATTGTACTTGCTCTCCATCTTGGTTTTCTTTCTGAGCTCGTAACTATACAGAGCCGCAGTTACTTCTTTAAGAGTCACCTCATCCTTTCCATGAAGTAACGTTGTTTCAAGGTGCTCAAATTCATCTGGAAGGGATGATAACAACATTAAAGCCAAATCTTCATCTTTGAAAGTTTCATCCATGCCCATCAGATCTGCCACTAACTCATTGAAGGCAGTGATGTGTTCATTCATATTGGTGCCTGGCTGATAGTCAAATCTGAACAATCTTTTCTTCATGTGAAGACGATTCTGAGAGCTTTTCTTTAGGAATTTTTCCTCCAACGCTTTCCACAGTTTGCTTGCAGAAGTCTCATTCTTGTAGGCATACTTCTGCTCCCTGGAAAGACAAGATCGAATCGTACTACACGCCATACGGTTGATTGTTCTCCAATCTTTCTCCACCATATCTACGGGTTTTTCTTCCTCAATGGCAATGTCTAGACCTTGTTGAAATAAAGAGTCTAGCACCTCGCCTTGCCACATGCCGAAATGACCGGATCCATCGAACAACTCCACCGAGAAGTTTACATTTGACATTATCCTCCTCACCGGTATAGAGGAAGAGCTTGATGTCCCTTCTGATCCGTTTTTTGCCATGGCAACGAATAATATTCAACAGCACGAACTGGATATTGAAACACTGCACCAGGTAAGTTCCCAGGAAAGAGAGGTGGATCACACGGATCGCTTAAATACCCAGTCTTTCCTAGCCAGAACTTTCCTAGACATGCACTGTCACAACACCACACTTCTTTGCAGCAACCGAGCGACCGAGATAGCCTTAACCGAAGCTCTGATGCCAATTGTTGGGGAAACCGGGTTATTTCCCACACGAACGTAGCTTCAATTCTGAGCTGAAATGTCGAGATCGAAACTACCGAAATTTGCACAGCGGACAAACCCGTCAACTATTGAATATTGAAACCCAATGGAAAAACCCAATAATAAGCAAGCGAAATAAATAATGGAGAGAACACACCGAATTTACGAGGTTCGACGAAAATGTCGTCTACTCCTCAGGCACCACCACCGGATGATAACTTCACTAATACCAAAATGGTACAAACAAATGGAATTCCTAAGAATTCCCAAATATGAGAGAAGAGAAACAAATGGGAGAGATGGATGTTGGGATGCATTCAAATGACAAATGTTAGGCCTATTTATAGTTGAGCTTTAAGGACTAAACTTGTAAATAGCCTAAAGTTTAGGGACCAAAAATTAATTTTCCCATGCCACTTTTCAAACTATTTTTTCCACCTAATTTCCACCCACCTTTCGGTGGCTTTCGGTGGAAATGAAAGCCACTTTCAACAGTGAATACTTATGAGATGAAAGATAATGAATCGATTCTTGAATATTAAGTTAAGTTCTTAAAATTTTTATAAGATAACTTGAGTTAAAAATGAGTAAGTTCTAGTAAATCTTGACTTTGAATTTCTTGGAGGATTCGGTTTAAGATTTGCTTGTGTACGTCAAATTTTTGTTTGTTCTGTAATACTTTCTAGTTCAGTTTACTCTTAAACCGGGTTAGGGGTGTTACAATTAAAATTACATGAACTAAAATAAAAAATTTAGGAATTTTACTGTAGAATTACACATGTCAAATCTTTATAAAATTATTATATATTTTTATACAAAAAATCATTTTTTAAGTTCGACAAGATAAAAGATAATGAAGTTAAAGATTTGAACTTAATGATTAAAATCTAAAAATTTAAAATTAAAGGTAAAAAATGATGTTTTCAAGACAAAAACAACTACAAGACATCTTTGGCCCCTTTGTCGTGGGATAAATCTAAAAAATTACATGAATGAAAAAAATTGCATCAATCAAACACAAAATTTTGCAATATGCTTATTTTTGAAACATCACAAATTGAAAACATTGTTTGCCTCTTTTTCTAACATAGTATTTTTTTCTTATTCTCGTTTTGTTTCTTACCGGTGCAATATTTAAAAATTGTGATCAATTTCCTGTCATATAAGTAAAGGTACACCCTATCAAATGCACTTGCTGAAAAACGCAACTTTACCTTGCGTTTAAAAAAAAGAATGTTATTTTCGTAAATACATGTTTGGTGTCATTTTGAAAATAATTAAATATCATATTATTTAGTTAAAAATGTCTAATAAAAATGGAAGGTAAATATTTTTCTATTAAATAAACAATATTTATTTTTTTGGTACATTTAACAAAAAGAAAAATAAAAAGATAAAATATTTGGTTTTCCACCCATGAGTTTAATTTAGGATTTAAATATTCAATTTATGTTTTATGGTTAATGAATTAAATTTTAAGTTTTAGAACTCATGAGTTAGGATTTGAGATTTAAATTTTAATTTTTAAAGTAAAATTATATATATTTGAGTGTTTGGTCCCGTAGTCAGTTTTTTAAGCATAAATGATCTCGTGGGTCATAATGTAATGTTATTCTATCTTTTAAACAATCGTCATATTATGCACACTGACCAAACAGACCAGCATTTTCGACTTCGACCAACTCATACCTAGTATAAATTCTTTATAATAATAGTAATACTAACTTATAATTTTCTTTTATTTTCATACATTTATCTGTATTTCTTTTACAAGTAAATGGGTTTTTTAATTATATAAAATATGAAATACACAGTGGATATTAATCAAATTATAGGGTAAAGTTCATAAATAATAACTGAACTTTAGTCCATTATTCAATTTGGTAACCAAACTATTAATTGCTTCAATGTTACTATTAAACTTTATGTTTTGGTTCAATGTTACCACTCAAACGTTAACAACAGTTAACATCTATTAAAATATTTGGTATAGTAACACATTTAGTCCTCCACATTTACACATTCAAACAATTTATCCTAATTCAAAAAAAAAAAACTTGATTTGTAGGTGGTTAGAAAGTTACATGTTCAATTTGTTAGAGTTTTTGAGTCGGGGAATGAAATTTCCAAGTTGCTTGAGGTGGGAACACTCAATCAGAGGAAACATGGTAATGATTTTCATTACATTTACAGAATTGTTGTGTTGTTGCTTTTATCTAGTTTCTTTTGTGGATTGGAAAGTTCTGAATTTTGCTATAAATATGGGTTCTTGATTCGCAGCATGATTAGAATAAGTTTTCTCTAATGGTTTTGAATTTTGATACAATGCACAAGTGTCCAAGATGTTGCATTTAGTTACTCCTTCAGTATCATTAGCATCATCTCAGCCATCTACATCTAAGACCGATGAGCTTTCATCTTCTGTTGATAATTAGTGTTTAGTGTTTCATGGTTTTGAGTTTAAAAGTTTAGTGTTTAGGACTAAATTGAAATAATGCGTAGATAGTGAAAGTTAAATTTATTATGTTTTTTCAAATTAAGACTAAATTGTTTGAATGTGTAAACATAGAAGACTAAATGTGTTATTATACCAAATATTTTAACAGTCGTTAACTGCTAAGTGGTAACATTAAAGCAAAATATAAAATTTAATAATAACGTTGAAGCAATTGAAAATTTACTTACCTTATTGAATAGTGGACCAAAATTTAGTTACCATTTATGAACTTTACCCAAAATTATATATCATACTATTTAATATGATCAGATTCATTCTATATTGATTGTTGACAGCATCTCCGTACATAAAAACTTCTATTTCCTTTGTTCTCATGTGGCTCTGAAAGCTTTGAAATAAAGTTTAACTATTAATTTGACAAAGCGTTCCTTTCACTGTATGGCAATATTTCAAGTCTGACTTAGAATCAGCTCTTGAAGCCCTTTTTCATAAGATAGCAACAAGCCAACCTCTCAATAACCAAAACAATTTCAATTAACAAAATCTTCTCTGCTGCAAACTAACCTACGTGCTTTAGTTACTGCTGCAAACAATTTCAATTAACAATTTACCCACATAAATTTCCCAAAACCCCAACTCTTGCCTAACACCAAGATCCTGTATTGTATCAATAAATCACTTGCTAGAATGCAATCATGTTGATGATAACCAACACAACCAATATCACCCAGCAGCAAGGTTTTGGGCATTTCCTTCATGTCATTCGTTCTGTATACTCCAAACCCAGGTGCAATTTTCCAAAATTATTGGAATCATCATCAAAAACATTTTTATTCGAAAGATGAGGACCTGATAAAATAGCTGACATGCGTCTTCAACAATGTCACAACGCATGTCCATTTTACTTATTTATCATAAGCCAAAATCATTAAAAGCTAAAATAGTGCTGCCAAAACAAGATGAAATGCTAAGACACTTTCTCGTCAAAACCACGCACAGTCTCATTTATTTTCATCAGCAGTCTTTGCCTTGCTCCGAACTTCTTCTCTCAGTACTGCCTTCACATAAATTTCATAACAACACCCTGAAATAAACAAACATAATACCATCATACAAGATGTTTAGTCATGGACTGTTTTAAACAGCAACACTATATTTCTTTCTAGTCTTTTGCAAAGTTTGGTACATCAAACTCTAGAAATAAAAACACTATCTAATCCATTAAGATTGATTCAACACGGTTTCTTTGTTTGTTTCACAATCCCATTGATGAAGGGGTGAAGGAAGGAAGAAGAGAGCAGTCATTAATCAAATTAATTCTACCATCAAGCCATTTCATATGTGTGGAGATTACCCTCAACTTAATAAGAGAATTTGTTTATAACAAGTCTTTTGTCCGTTTGAAACCCAACATAATGAATTTTAGTAATTTTATTTAAATGTTATTATTTGGTGTCCTGCCAAAGTAAAAAATGTTTCCACAATAATTAAGACAGTACTCACTAAATGTTTCCACAATGATGAGGAGAAGATGCAATGCCAAATGAGTTGCAAACCTTAAAAATTAAGTTTTTTTAAACGATCTTGCACAATTTTTGTTTCATTTCAAGCCTCTTCCCCCTTCTACAAAGAAGGGGGAAGTGACAACTAAAAATGCAAAAGAAAGAATATTTCCGGTTACAATAGCGTCTAATGTCCAAATTACCAAAAATCAGTTCAAACTACATTAAGCATTCAACACATATTTAGAGCATATCTAAATAGGATCCTAGAGAATCAAATCCAACTTCTTGTGGAGTTATATTCATGAGCCAATTCATTTCAACTTACAGAAAAAGTAGCCTCACCTGCTACAACAACAATTGTCAGAATATCCCCGATTCTCTTCAGTTTCCACACATTCTTCTTATAAGATTTAAATCGTCGTAATGAAGGGTCCTCTGCCAAGAGCTACAGGGTGTATTTGATATCAACATAGGATCAAGTATGGCACAAGGGCGTCACTTTTAAGAATGTGTGTGTGTGTGAAGTACTAATCTAATCATTTCAAAGTTTGTCTCTTCCAAGCCATAAAAAAAAGGAAACTGATTGAAGGATTAGAACCATTAGATTATAGGTAATCAAATACCAATTTCCCTATCTAATGTCATGACTCAGTAGCTGAACATAAAAGCTTAAAAAATTGAAACCCGTTATAAAAAGAATTAACGAAAACGAACATTCAGAATCTTTTCAAATGAGGATCCTTCTACTCTATAATTCCCTCAATTAATAAAAGGATGAAGTTGCACTATAAAACCCAAAACCGTAACCAAATGCTAGATATGAAAACTATTGAAACAAATCAAAAGAGCAAAACCGCAAAAGAAACGAAAAACGTAGTTTTTTTTTAATATCAAGAGTGTTGAACGGAGAAAGATACAGAAAAGGGGGAACTCACAGCTTTCTCACGATCCCCAAGCTCAACGTGAAACGCTCGACTCGGAACGGCCATGGAGCCCAATGTCTTCTGATTTTAATCAGTGAATAAATTTTATAGAGGTATTAACAAATCAAGCGAAGGCCAAACATACGCACGCATAAAAAATATATACTTTTATACCTGATAAGAAGATCGAAAGTGGCTCGCAAGGCTACTTTGTCGAATAATTGAACTCGTACGTTTTTTTTAGGGTAAAGTATAGGGTATAAAGTACACATAACTTTTGTAAAAAAATGGTAACCAAACTTTCAAAAATCACAAAATAATGATTAAATTTTATGTTTTATAACACAATGGTAAGTAGACGTTAAATGTCTGTTATAAAATTTAATATAATAACACATTTAGTCCTATATATTTATACATTCAATCAATTTAGTCATAATTTGAAACAATTTACTTAATTTAGCTCTCGTTATTTATGAATTATTTCGATTTGGTCCTTAAAGCAAAATTCCAAAGTATGGTAACATAAAAAATAATTACAATTAAATTTTACAGGAACTCGAAAACTCGACTCGACTTGATTCAAAAAAAATTCAAATAAAGTTTGAGTTGTAAAATATGACGCGTCAACTCGAATAACTCGAAATATTCAAATATTTTAAATTATTTTTTTCTTTTAAATCAAATATTTTTTAAAATAAAATATTTAATATTTTCATATTTAAATCACATCGAATATTTAATAACTACTTTAAATATTCAATTTAATTTAAAAATATTCGATTTAAAAGAAAAAATGATTTAAAATATTCGAATATTTAATAACTATTTTAAATATTCGAATATTTAATAACTACTTTAAATATTCGAATATTTTAAATAATTTTTTCCTTGTAAATCAAATATTTTTAAAATTAAATCGAATATTTAAAGTAGTTATTAAATATTCTATGTGATTTAAAAGAAAAAAATGATTTAAAATATTCGAATATTTCGAGTTATTCGAGTTGACGCGTCATATCTTAAGATAGAGGTGAGTGTTCGATCGAGTCGAGTCAAACAATGTCGAGTTATTCGAGTTGACGCGTCATATTTTACAACTCAAACTTTATTTGAATTTTTTTGATTCGATTCGAGTCGAGTTTTCGAGTTCCTATAAAAATTTAATTAAATATTCCAATATTTTAAATCTAACTTTTTTCTTTCAAATCGAATATTTTTAAATTAAATCGAATATTTAAAGTAGTCATTAAATATTCGATGTGATTTAAATATGAAAATATTAAATATTCTATTTTAAAAATATTCGATTTAAAAGAAAAAATAATTTAAAATATTTGAATAGTTCGAGTTATTCGAGTTGACGTGTCATATCTTAAGATAGATGTGAGCGTTTGATCGAGTCGAGTCAAAAAATTTCGAGTTATTCGAGTTGACGCGTCATATTTTACAACTCAAACTTTATTTGAAATTTTTTCGATTCGAGTCGAGTTTTCGAGATCCTATAAAAATTTAATTGTAATTATTTATCATGTTACCATACTTTGGAATTTTGCTTTAAGGACCAAATCGAAAGAATGCGTAAATAACGAGTGCTAAATTTAGCGAATTGTTTCTAATTATGACTAAATTGATTGAATATATAAATATAAGGACTAAATGTGTTATTATACCAGATTTTGTAACAGTCACTTAACGACATTTAACGTCTAGTTACCATTTTGTTATAAAACATAAAGTTTAATTGTCATTTTGTGACTTTTGAAAGTTTAGTTACATTTTGTTTTTATTACCAAAGTTCAGTGATCTCTATGTACTTTACCTTTTTTAACATAACTCCTACGTATTTGTATGTTAGGCCCAATATAATTTGGATTGGCTAATTTATGTAGAGTTGTATATTTTTATATTAATTTTATTTTTTAGTGGATATAGTCTTTATTTTAATTTTTTATATCTATTCTTTTTACTGATATCGATTAATGAGTTTAATAAAATGTGATATTAGATTAATTCATTTATGTTCAATCTCTATTCTAGATAATATTATTCATATTAACTAGAAAGGTTTTGTTTTTTTTTCATAGCATGCTTTGTTATAATTAAAATGTTATCATTTGTTATACTTTAAATTATTGGTGTGGACTCATTATAATTACTAAACTTTTAATCGATTTAATATTAAGATTAAATTTTAACTTTCGACTCGTTTATATCACTATGGGCCTATTTGGCATGGCTTAAAAAATAATTTTTGCTTAAAAAGTTACTTTTCACCCATAAGCAATGCTAAACACTTCTAAATTAGTGTGAAAAATAACTTAAAAATTGATTTTCCACCCAACCTCAAAAGCTAAGATTTCTAGCTTTTGGGGTGAAAAATCACTTTTTGGTGTGAAGTTACTTTTTTATCCTTAATTATTAACACTAATATTAATGGTAGTATATTAAAATAATATTAAATATAATAATATTATATTAAACTAATATTTTAATATTAAATATAATAATATTATATTAAACTAATATTTTAATATTAAATATAATAATTATTAATAAATTTTATGATAACGAATTTAAACCTTATTTACGTTCATTTATTTTTACTTTATAATATCATGTCTAAAATAGACATTTTATCTTTTAAAAAGTATTTATTGACATCAATGCCAAATACTATGATCTTAGAATTAATTTTTCAAAATCACTTTTAAAATCACTTTCTAACAGCACTTTTAAAAGTATTTTTCAAAAGCAATGCCAAACTGATCCTATATTGTTAAATCTTTAATTGCACGGTGACGTGGCTAATATGACTGTTGTGGATGTCAAACTAAAATGACATCGTTTTGTTGAGGTTATTTTGATGCTCACATCATTGTAAACATCATCGTTTTGCAAGAGAAAAAAAATATAAAATTTGCATTTGAGGAGATTTGAACCCAAGTGCTAAGAGAAGTAAAATAAAGTCTTAACCAACATACAAACTTAATATTTATAAATGCTTTAAAAATAAGTAATATATATGTGAAACTGTAATTACAAAACCTTGAACAAGACTATTTTCTGTTGACGGTCGAGCCTTACAGTCCACCTGGGAATTTTTCTGCGACATAAATACAAACTCTAACAACAAAAACACCCCAAAAGCTAAGTTGTTTCGGTGGCAACGACGATAAAGTTTACGAAACAGTTGAAGAACCCAGCATGTGGCACTTCAATAAACAAGACGGGAAAAGTTTATACATTTATATATATCAACGGAAAGGGGCCTTACTAAGGGAGTTCTCATTACTCGAAGTGCAATACTTGTCACCCATCTCCTCTTTGTCGATGACAATCTCATCTTTGGAGAGGCACCAAAGGAGGGAGCTTTGAATTTTAAAACCATTCTAGACCAATATTTTGAATGCTCAGGGCAGTTTATTAGTTTCAGCAGTTTGGGGCCTTTTTTAGTTCAAATGTAGTCGAAGAAGTTAGCGAAGAAGTCTGCAATATTCTCAATGTCATTGACAATGACAACCCGAAAAATATCTTGAAATGCCTTCGATAGTTGGTTGTAACAAAAAGAGGGTTTCGCTCATTTTCGAGATAGATTCTCATCTAACATCAACTGTTGGAGTTTTCGATCGCTACAAAAAAAAGAGGCTGGAGCCTGGAAAGAGCGCTCTGCATATCTTACTCTTCTTATTCTATTATATTATATATGAAGTCTTAAGACATCCTAGAATGTTGTTCTCTTATTTATACAAAGCTGATTTCTATTGAGTTGTCAGAGTAAAAGCCGGATTAGACTTGCCCCGGGATGAACAGCAGAAGGCATATCATAAGTTTTTATTTATTTCAGAAGATGTGCATATTATAGCAGTCTATCCTGATGCCACTCTGCCTTATAAAAAATGTAATAACCAACAATATTTATACTTCAATATTCAATTACATGACAAGCTGAGTATATTACAATTCCTATATGATAATTAAAGTGATAACAATTAAAGATCTAAATTAACGCCCAAAGTGAAAAAGAGGTTAGGATGCTAGCTAGGAGTAGGACAACACCATCTTCCCAAAAATATCTACTTGATTCTATGTACACAGTTGGTACATGCAAATTGTGACTCCTCTTTTACTGTGACTTTGGTTCTTATTCGAACCATTTTATAGCAACTCTTCCGGCAACTTAAAATACAACTATATTATCTACTAGCGAAGTGTGAAAAAAGAGAGGTCATCATGTCTATTTAAGTCGTGTAAATGCTGAATTCTAAACAAATAAGGAAAGTTTACAGCATTGTTCAATTAAAGAAATCGCTTATTACTTTTGAATTAGCTCCTACAGATTTTAAGTTTTGACCCTATTTCAAAACGGTCCTTTAAAAACAGTTTTTAAATTTTTACAAATTAGTCACTAAACTGAAATATCCATCTTCCGAAAGTTTCCAAAATTGACTTCACCACACCCTTTTATATATTTTTAGACGATTTTTGGAGTTTTTCTCATAATTTTATCACATCTCGAGCCATGGTTTTCCTGAACCACTCCCAAACTAACCCGAATCTCTAGTCTAGGTTCACCAGACCACGAAACCAATCTAGAAACTCCTAGGCCCAAAACGGGGGCGTTGCATTTGTAATCAATTAAATGTCAAATCGATGTATGTTTGGTTTGACGTTTCTTCCGCTGCGAGTCAAAACACGTAGGGTGACAATGTGCATCTAGACAAGATAAAATGAAAAAAATTTAGGGTTTTTTATTGAGGTAAACTTCCCGGTTTACTTCAATATTTCCTGTGTGACCCATTCTGTTCGGTCGGGCGTCTAGGCCGGGTCGAGAGGGTTACACTAAGCATATCAAAGAATACAATCATATATTAGAACAACCCCTATAATTCATTCACTTACCAAACAACTCAAATACTCATGTATTCATATAAATTCATACAAAACAGTCCACTAATATTCTTAAATATGCAAAACAGTTTCAATTGCATAGGTACACAAATACATGTAAAAACAGGCCCATATTCTTTCCTATGTATCCAAAACAGTCATATATTCATGTGTATACATATATACATATTTGTACACCAAAACAGTCTACTTTATTAGCAAAACTATCCCTTGTTTTTAGATTTACAAAACAATTTATTAAACTCTTCAAAACAGTCCTTATTTCTTGCAAAACAGACCCCCATTGATTTTCAAACCAGTCCTTTAATTCAATACAAAAGCAGTCCCACATATTTGCAAACAATCCTTGAACAACCTTAGATTGATAATACATCCCCCTCCCCTATTTTAACAATTCCAAAATAGTCCTTTAAACATTTTGCAATTTAGCCTCTGATTAAAATACAAAACAATCCCTAAAACTTCACAATCAGTCCATGTTTTAGTAATTAAAAACGATCCATTCTTTTACTTTTAAAAGCAATCCAAACTCTGCTTTAAATTCACAAATAGCTCCCCAAAAGTTCATTAATCATTATGCATTCAGAACTAACAATTTAAACTTCAAATACTACTTAAAACACCCCTCAACAAATCGAATTATAGCAAAACAGTCCATAATTTGTTTGTATCAATCGAAATGGTCACAAATCAATTCAAACAAAGTTCATCTAATCACAATGTTCTAACCTATTATTCAGTCCAATCCAAATACTATGAATTCATTACTAATCAAAGCATCATCTTAATTATCTTGTAAATTTACAAATGCACATCAATTTACTCTTTGCATTATTCGAATGGTCCCATTAAACTATCTATGATCTTTCATAATATTACCACCATCTCATCACTTAAAGGACCATAGATTTCATAATCATGCATTTAAATTTTCTAATCTTTCTAACAACAACATGATCTATGATAATCAACAATCAATTATTCAAATTAAAGCTTAACTTAAGGAGAAAAGGAGAGTGTGATCACCTTCCTCCCAAGCTTACTCGAACAACAATCAAGGAATGAGTATGGATAAAGCAATTCTAGCAAGCTTTCTTTCTCTAACATTTTGGGTGTTTTAGCTCTCTCTCTCTCTCTCCTTTTTGGGGATGAAGATGATAAAGCTTTTAATCATATTACTTCCAAGGAGCCGAGACTCCCAACACTTTGCTCTCTCATGAGCTTGACAAGTGTGTTGGTTCTTAACAAAGAAAATGTTTTGCATACAAACTCAAAATTATAACGTCATTCAGTTTTAGTCCTTTCTAACATGGATATCCATTTCTTAATTATTTAAAAAAGGACCTAAGACACTTAATTAATCAAATATATGAAAGTTCTATAGCAAGATAACTTAATTAACCAGTCAAAGTGTTGACATAGTTAGATCTCTGTCCTTGTTGGAAATTGTTCTAGGCTCTCTATGGCATGACATTCTAGTTGAATCCTGGCATGGCGTTGTTATTCTGCCTCTAGACATTACTGTTCTGGCGTTGGGCATTGTATTGGTTACCTCTTTCATCATGCATTGTAAGTATTGGAATGTGGATTATAATTACGATTGAAATTGCCAACAAAATGTACAGAATCATGGTTGGCAGGGCAATCATCAACATGATGGTCCTCTCTACATGTCATGCAAAATGGTTCCAATGCCTTGACTTCTTTTAGATTATTATTTTGTTACAAAGTTTTCACAATGCTAGTGAGATTGGAAATTTGAGCGTTGATGGATATTAGTGTATCAAGCTTCAATTTTCCAGCGGTCTTTGTTCTTGTCCCTAGTCTAGTAGTGGGATACTGAATATCGTTGGCAGAAATCCTTTCAAGGGTGCCAACTGCCTCTGTATAGTTTTTATCTAATAGTGAACCATTTGACGAAGAATCAACAACTTTCTGGCATGGCCATTAAGTCCGTTGTAAAAGGTTTCTATCTAGGTCAAATTAGGGAATCCATGCATAGGGCACATTCTCAACAGTTCCTTGAATCTCTCTCATGCATCGTATAAGGTCTCGTTATCAGGCTGCCTAAATGTCGTGATCTCATTCTTCAACCTGGAATTAAGCTTAGGTGGTTGAAATCACAATAAAAACTTCTGGCATAGATCTGCCCATGTGGTGACTGATCCAGGTGGCAAAGAACTTAGCCACGATTTTACTCTATCTCTCAGGGAAAATGTGAATAATTTCATCTTCACTATATCCTCGTGAACTCCATGTAACGCCTTGGTTTTGGGCCTAGATGTCTTAGACATCGGATCGGACCGGTCGAGAACGGCTCAAATCGAGTTTGGTGATTTAAGGAAATCAAGGATCGAGATAGGATAAAAATATGGTAAAAATTGATAAAATCCTCTAAAATTATGTTTAAGAGGTTGGTCAAATCAATTTTACAAATAGAGTTTCGGAAGAGGTACAATTTGGGTAGTGACCAAAATGTAAAGTTTCAAAACTATGGAAAATGTGATTTTTAAAAGAGAAGCCAAAATCTTAGAATCTTTAGGGAGCTTTATGGCAATTTAGCCTTTCTTTAATATGACATGTATTTTAAAAGGGGATTTTAAAGTGATTTAATAAAAGGATTTTTATTAAATTAGAATTAATAATTGAGGAAAATGAGATTTCACTTGACGTAACTACTTTTCTCTTCTCATTTTCAGCCAAACACAATTCTAACTCATTTTCTCCAGGGTTATTTTCTCCCAAACACTCTCTCAATATTTTCTAAACAAATTTCAAGAGTTCTTTAAGATTTTTGCTAAGGAAAACTTATCATTCATTGAGGAAAGCAAGGATTGGAGGTAAATCCCGTTCTCAACCTTTAATCTAGGTTCTTCATAGAAATTCCCAAGATCTTTGGCTTTTAATTAATGTTTTTAGTTGAGTTTTCATTATAATATTGATTTGAGATTGAAATCTTGCAAAAATATGATGAAACTCTTGATTTTCGGACTTGTTTTGATAGGCTCTATTTTGGATTGATCTTAATTGAGTTTTGTGCTGATTAATATGTTGAAAAGAGGTTTTGTTTATATAGATCCCGAAAATCTTGAGATTCTTGAGTTTCTTGATAGTTGTAGTTGAGTTCTAAAGGTGAAATGCTGGAGTAATGCTTTCTGGAGGTATAAGGAAGGGTTTAGGTTGATTTTGGACGTTTTTGATGTTTATAATTGATTGGAGGTATAAGGAAGGGTTTAGGCTGGGCTTGGTTTAGGAAGCAATCGATTGAGTTTTTGGTTGATTCGGATGGGTAAATTGGTGTAGTTTGGGTGAGCAACGAGTTGTGATTAGTTGCTAGTGTTGAAATGCATTTTAATGCATTTAGATCTCTGTTTTGATTATGTGAAAACAAGGGATCTTGATTTGGGAGCAAACAATACATTTTTGGAGGCTCTAGAAGAGTAATTTTCGTGTCGGCGAGCAAGGCTTCGCGTATCGGTGAGTGGAAATGAATTTTCCAGCTTTATAATTCTTTGAGCGTGGTCTTGGGAGCTTAGTGTAAGTTTGAAACACTTAGCTAAGCTCAAGTGTAAGTGATTCGAAATTCTCTCTCGGAATGTGCTATGTTTTTTTGGAAAATGTACTTGTTATAAATGTGATTTATTTACTGTTTTAAGTATGTTTTGAGCATTGATAATGCTGGTGTTTAATGCCATGTTGTTAAGGATGCATTTGGCAGATGATCCTTGGATTTGAGGAAATGTATGTATTTGAGATTAAGCATGGTTATGCTTGTGAACATGGTATTGTGTTGGTGCTTGTAAAACAGTGGAATATTGATGTTAAACGATTATATTGGCAAGTGATGAAAATGGTTTTTGGTTACTTTAATTGGATATAGTTACCCGGCTATAGGATTGTGTGCACTGTGAATAAAGTCAACTTGGATGTCGAGAGGTTGTGATTGTACCGTATACTCCATCCAAGTACCCTAACGATTGAGGCTAAGATCACAACGGTGGTTGTAAATTCCATGTGTGGATCTTGTGATATGTGACACGTGCTCTCGTTAGTGGAACTATACAACTACCGATGAATGGTGTTGAGGGGTTGTGACTGTATCGTTATACTCCACCACGGGTGTCACAACGATGGAGGGTTGTCTCGTGTGTGAGCCTTGTGTAGTCTGGTAGTGTGTATGAAGCGTGTGGGACAACGCTTGTAATCCGCATATCCGATTGTGTCATTTGTGTTGGTTTTGGTATCATTGAGAATGGATCACTTGCAAGCCAATATAATGTTGTTGTTTAATGATCTAAGCACGATATGCTTGTGGTTTATGCTAGAATGCATGTGATGCTTGGTTTAAGCATGAGCAAAGGTTATTTGTTGTTATTTTAATGATGACTAAAACATGTGATTTGAAAAGTGCATTGATGCTTAGAAGAGCATGTTTTTAAGAAAGGCATGAGTTTGCAATTGATGATGCAATGGTTTTATGAAATGCATTGATGAATGTTGTTTTAGCGATCCTCACTAAGCGTTATGCTTACGCTCATTTGTTTCATCAATGCAGATAATTGAGCAATCAAGGCAGCCCGGTAGCAAGTGGAATCTAAGCTTTTGATTAAACAAAGTATGTAGTGTCACCTTGGTGTAATAAGAGGCAATGGGAGAGATTTCTACTCTTGTTAGTTTTTGGTGATGTTAAACACCTTAAGCTTGATTGGTTTGTTTATTTTGGTTTGTAAATGGCCTTTGAGGATTGATTTGTGCCTAAATGTGGTTTTTAGCTTTGTATGGTTTTGAAGACTAGGAAGCATGCCTATAGTTCTAATGCTTGCATGAATGATGCTATGTTTTAGCTTGTGCTTCATGTTACTGGTCTTTTATGCTTATACATGTTGTATGTGTGATGTGGCATGTATTGGAATGATTTCGGAGGTGAATGTTTGAGAAAAACCAGCAAATTGTGAAGTTGTAGGGCAAGGCATTTCGGAACGCCATTACCTATTTCGGAACGATGGCCTGGAATGATTATGGTGTTTCAGAACGGGTAGGCACGTTCCGAAACATTTTGCTACTGGAAAGCATTGTTTCGAAAAAAGTTTCGGAACGCACCCACGTATCGAAACGGTCAACCTGGTTTCGAAACGACCGTTCTGATACAGGGTCTTGTTTCGAAACACCTGACCGTTGGATTTGAATTTGAATTGTTTCAGGTTTCTGTTTTCTTATGTTTTGGTCCCTGAGTCTTGAATGCTTAATTAAATGAGTTTGGATGATCCATTCGTGATGAAACTTGGCATGCTGGCATGTTATATGATTAATTTTGGATTGGTAACTTTAAAACTTGTTTAGTCCTTATAATTCTAGAAATTTACAAATTAGTCCCTAAAAGACAATTGTATGCAATTGATCCCCTAATTGAGTTACGTTTGCTGTGTCACTTCCGCTAATTCAAATTGCTAATCGTATAGGGTAATAATGTGCATCTAGGAAAGATAAAAAGAAAAAAAGGTCGTTAATTGAGGTTGACTTTAACGAGTTGACTTCGGTTTTCCCCGTGTAATCTTCTCAGTTTGGGTCGACGTCTAGGCCGAGCTAAAGGGGGTTACATTTGTTGGTATTAGAGCCAGGTTTCGAAAGAATTGGGGATGTTGGTATGTGAAATTGGTATGTATTGATGTGTGTTGATTGAAAAACATGATTTTGGTTGAATATTGGAGCTTATGTTGTTCTTGATTGATGTGAATCGCATGTGAGATGAATATGATTGTATGTTGATGAAGCGATGTTGATATGTGCTGATTTTGGATGATGGAAAGCATGATGAGCATGATGTGTCGTTGTATGCTATGTTATGTTTGAGGGAAATCGGGGTGCCCTTTGCCTTATTACACTGATTAAATGTTTTTGTGAACTTGGATCCTTGCTTGAGGCTGGCCTAAATGGTTTGTTTTGTTTATTTGTTATGCCTTGTTAAAAATAGCACTATGGGTCCGAGGAGAGAGCTAAGGTCAAACACGATAGTGCTTGCGACCAGGGTGAGCAAGGGGCTGATGTCCCTCTTGGTGGAAATTTACCTCCTCCGCCACCATCTGGAGGTGGGGAGTAGGTGCAACAAGGACAAGCTGGTCCTGTTTTGGGTGATCTAACGTCGTTGGTTCAGGCGATCATCGGGGTGTTTCAAGCTGCAATAGCCGGAGCGCATGTACATGCCCCTGCAGCTGGGTAGGCGGGTTTACCTCTGGAGAGGTTGAAGAGCCTAAGAGATGTTGAGTTCTTTGGAATGACTCCTGAGGCGTCAAAAGCTTGGTTGGCAAGCATGATCCGTATCATGGATCAGATGGGCTGTAATGATGTGCGCAAGCTGTGGTGCGCTGTTTCTCTTCTCCAGGGTGATGCGTATAGTTGGTGGACGACTACCATTACTAGAATGGAACCCAATGAAGTAGATTGGGAGTTTTTCTGAGGCGCTTTTAAGAGAAAGTATCTAGGTGCGAGATACTTGGATTAAAAGAAAAGCGAGTTCATGTCGCTAGTTCAGGGAAACCTTTTTGTGGTTGAGTACGAAGTCCAGTTCATACGTCTGAGCCAGTATGCCCCTGAGCTGATACCTAGTGAGAGGCATCATTGTGATCGGTTCTGGTACGAGTTGGTGTAAGAAGTCGAGGCGTACATGTTGGCTGCAGATTAAACCGATTTCGATGTGCTGGTGTGTCGAGCTAAAGACATTGAACAGAACTTGGGTTTGGCATCCCGAGGAGTTGGTTTTAGCTCTGGAAAGAGAGCAGCCGAGTCTAGTTCCGAAGGTGGGCGGAACAAGAGGGGACGAGATAAGAGATATCAGCCTGCTAGGCGAGGCAATGCTGTGCATGGTGCATGGGCTCAAAGAGATCGGATGAGAGCAAAATAGAACACGTGATGGACGTGTGGATCTCGGGGTCATCTGTGGCGAGATTGTCCTCGAGTGGTTAGGGGGTTTAGGCTCTTGTAATGGTAACAGGGAATTCGTGTTGGAACTGTGGTTTAGCGGATCACATGAGGCGAGAGTGTCCTTTGTTGGCCGGTGGAGGCCAAGGATGTGCACCTGCTACGACTGCACCTCAGAGAGGCCATGGGCGCGACCGAGGAAATTTTCAGAGGAGAGAAGAGGGCCAGAGAGGCATTGCTCATGTGGTGGCAGTTCGGCCTGAGGGAGGCGGTCCTGCGAGGGTCTATGCTCAGCGCGAGGACCGCAATGATACAGATGTCATCGCATGTACCTTTGATCTTCAGTCTTTATCATTGCTGGCTTTGATTGATTCTAGATCTGCACATTCTTATATTTTGAGTGAGCATACATATTTTCTTGATATACCTATTGAGTTGCTTGAGGTAGGAATGCAAGTGACTAGTTCTTTTTGTGAGACTGTAGTCACTAGGAAAATGTATAGGAGATGCCCTTTATCTGTGCAAGGTCATGTTTTTCTTGTGGATTTGATGGAGTTACCCTTCTACGATTTCGATGTGATCCTTGGTATGGATTGGTTGACTGAGCATAGAGCGGTGGTCGACTTTGACGTCAAGCGGGTCACCTTAAAGCTCGCCGATGATTATGAAGTGGCGGTAGTAGGCGAGAATGTGAAATTCTTGTCGAATGTGATTTTGGCTTTGGAAGAAAACCGTATGATGAGGATGGGTTGTGAGGCATACCTTGCCTATGTGATGAATCCTGGCACAAAGGATGTACGCGTGCAGGACATCAGAATTGTTTGCGATTTTTCGGGTGTCTTTTCGGAAGAATTGCCTGGGTTGCCACCAAACAGGGAAGTTGAGTTTGGTATCGAGTTGTATAAGAATACGACTCCGGTGTCCATTGCTCCTTATCGCATGGCACCTAAAGAGTTGAAGGAGTTGAAAACGCAACTGCATGAGATGTTGGATTGAGGATTCATCTGACTGAGTGTGTCACCTTGGGGTGCACAGATCTTGTTTGTAAAGAAGAAAGATGGGACAATGAGAATGTGCATAGATTATCGACAACTGAACAAGTTGACGGTCAAGAACAAGTATCCCTTGCCTAGGATTGATGAATTCTTTGATCAGTTTCGAGGAGCATATGTGTTTTCTAAGATAGACTTGAGGTCAGGATATAACCGGTTGAAGGTGAAGGATGTTTATGTACCTAAGACGGCTTTTCGGACAAGGTACGGGCATTACGAGTTCTTAGTGATGCCGTTTGGTTTGACCAACGCACCTGCTGCTTTCATGGACATGATGAATCGTGTGTTCCATGAGTTCTTGGATCAGTTTGTGGTGGTGTTCATTGATGATATCCTTGTGTATTCGCGTACCAAGGAGGATCATGATACACACTTAAGAATCATTTTGCAAGTGTTGTTGGAGAACCAGTTGTATGCCAAGCTAAGTAAGTGTGAGTTTTGGCTTAAGAAGGTGGTCTTCCTAGGGCATGTTGTATCAGCTGAGGGTATTCGTGTTGATCTGCACAAAGTAGAGGCTATGATGAGTTGGAAGGTGCCTAAGTCAGTGACAGAGGTACGAAGTTTCCTTGGTTTAGCCGGGTATTACCGTCGGTTTGTCGAGGGTTTCTCGAAGATTGCTGCACCCTTGACCAAGTTGCTACAAAATAATGTTCGCTTTGAGTGGACCGATGTGAGGCAGCAAGCTTTCGAGAAGCTAAAGGAAGCTTTGACGCAAGCTCTTGTCCTGATTCAACCTGAGTCTGGTAAGGAGTTTGTGGTCTTTAGTGATGCGTCCATTGTTGGTTTGGGCTGTGTGTTGATGCAGGAGGGTAAGGTGGTAGCATATGCATCTAGACAGTTGAAGGTGCATGAGCGTAACTACCCTACTCATGATCTTGAGCTTGCGGCTATTGTGTTTGCTTTGAAGATCTGGAGGCATTACCTGTACGACGAGAAGTGTGTTGTGTTCACGGATCATAAGAGCTTGGAGTATCTCATGTCTCAGAAGGAGTTGAATCTTAGGCAACGGCGTTGGGTGGAGTTGCTTATGGATTATGATCTGTCGATCGAGTATCACCTGGGCTAGGCTAATGTTGTGGCCGATGCTTTGAGCCGGAAAGTGGCTATAGAATTTAGGGCGATGTTTGCTCGCTTGAGCATATCACGTGATGGTGGTCTTATCGCTGAATTGCAAGTGAAACCACCTCTGATTCAGTTGATCAAAGATAAGTAGTTGCTTGATGATTCCCTTGTTCCTCATGTTTAGGACATTGCGGAGGGTAAGCCTTCGGATTTCAGTTTTAATGATGTCGGTGTTCTGTGCTTTGGAAGTCGAATAGTGGTGCCATGTGATGTTGAGTTGAGCCGCACAATTCTGACTGAAGCTCATAGTAGTCCTTTTTCTATGCATCTTGGTAGTACGAAGATGTATCGTGATTTGAAGGATGAGTACTACTGGGTGGGGTTGAAAAAGGATGTGGCTGAGTTTGTTAGTAAGTGCATGGTGTGTCAGCGAGTGAAAGCTAAACATCAGGTTCCTTCTGGGTTGTTGCAGCCTTTGAGAATCCCAGAATGGAAGTGGGAGAGAATTACCATGGATTTTCTATCTTGGTTGCCGTTGTCATCTTCAAAGAAGAATTCGGTTTGGGTGATTGTTGATCAGCTCACAAAGTGTGCACATTTCTTGTCGGTGCATACTACGTATACCTTTGATATGTTGGCTGAGCTGTACATTACTGAAATTGTGCAGATGCACAGTGTGCCAAAGTCTATAGTGTCGGATAGGGATCTGAGGTTTACAATGCGATTTTGGGAATGCTTGCATCAAGCCTTGGGTACACGGCTGAATTTCAGTACTTCCTATTATCCTCAGACGGATGGACAGTCGGAACGTATGATCCAGGTGCTTGAGGATATGTTGAGATGCTGCGTAATAGATTTTCAGGGTTCTTAGGAGAAGCACTTACCGTTAGTTGATTTTGCTTACAATAATAGTTATCAGGCAAGTATTCAAATGGCTCCATACAAGGCTTTGTATGGGAGAGGATGTAGAACCCCTCTTTGTGGGGCTGAAGCTGGGCAAAAGTTGATTTCGATGCCAGCTATGTTAAAGGGAACCACCGAGAAGGTGAAGCTCATTTGTGAGGGTTTGAAGGCAACATTGGATCGATAAAATTCTTACGTGGATCTGAAGCGTAAGGAGATTGAGTTCGCGGTTGGCGAACGTGTGTTCTTGAAGGTATCGCCTTGGAAGAAGGTGATGAGATTTGGGCGTAAGGGTCAGCTTAGCCCAAGGTTCATTGGACATTACGAGGTTGTGGAACGTATTGGTCCTGTGGCATATCGGTTGAGATTGCCTTCGGAGCTGGAAAAGATACACGATGTGTTCCATGTCTCGATGTTGCGGAGGTACAGATCAGATCCTTCGCATGTGAGGCATGTTGAGGAAATAAAGTTGAATTCAGATCTGTCATATGATGAGGAACCGGTGAGGGTTCTGGATGTGAGCAGCAAGGTTCTTCGTGGCAAGACAATAGAGCTTGTGAAGGTGTTGTGGCGACACCGAGGAGTTGAGGAGGTCACGTTGGAAAGCAAGGCGGATATGCTGAAGCAGTTTCCGCACCTTTTCTCTTCAGGTAAAATTTCGAGGACGAAATTTCCTAAGTGGGGGAGAGTTGTAACGCCCTGGTTTTGGGCCTAGATGTTTTAGACATCAGATCGGACCAATCGGGAACAGTTCGAATCAAGTTTGGTGATTTAAGAAAATCAAGGATCGAGATAGGATAAAAATATGGTAAAAATTGCTAAAATCCTCTAAAATTATGATTAAGAGGTTGGTCAAATCAATTTTTCAAAAAGAGTTTCGAAAGAGGTACATTTTGGGTAGTGACCAAAATGTAAAGTTTCAAAACTATGGAAAAATGTGATTTTTAATGGAGAAGCCAAAATCTTAGAATCTTTAGGGAACTTTATGGCAATTTAGCCTTTCCTTAATATGACATGTGTTTTAAAAGAGGATTTTAAAGTGATTTAATAAAAGGATTTTTATTAAATTAGAATTAATAAATTAGGAAAATGAGATTTCACTTGACATAATTACCTTTCTCTTCTCATTTTCACCCAAACACAATTCTAACTCATTTTCTCTAGAATTCTTTTATTCCAAACACTCTCTCAATATTTTCTAAACAACTTTCAGGAGTTCTTCAAGATTTTTGCTAAGGAAAACTTGTCATTCATTGAGGAAAGCAAGGATTGGAGGTAAATTCCGTTCTCAACCTTCAATATAGGTTCATTATAGTATTGATTTGAGATTGAAATCTTGCAAAAATATGATGAAACTCTTGATTTTCGGACTTGTTTTGATAGGCTCTGTTTTGGATTGAACTTAATTGAGTTTTGTGTTGATTAATATGTTGAAAAGAGGTTTTGTTGATATAGATCCCGAAATCCTTGAGATCCTTGAGTTTCTTGATAGTTGTAGTTGAGTTTTTGAGGTGAAATGTTGAAGTAATGCTTGATAGAGGTATAAGGAAGGGTTTAGGTTGATTTTGGATGTGTTTTGATGTTTATAATTGTAAAACATATGCTTTAATTTTGATATAACTAAAAACCTAAGGACTAAAATGAAAATATCAAAACAAATTTTAAAGTCCTAAAATTCCCTATATCTTGTTAAAGACCACTTCATAGCTAAAACCAAAGACTTACAAAATATTTTTTAAGTATTTCAAAGTCAAAACAGTGATTTTTCAAGCCCCGTTTCGAAACGGCCCAAGGCGTTTCGAAACACTTTCAGTTCGATGTGCACCTGTTCCGAAACGCGTATCGGAACGGGTCAAGGCGTTTCGAAACGACATGACTCGTTTCGAAACTGTTCTTCATTTAAACGAACAAGGGCAACGGTCTTTAAACTGAAATTTGAAAATAAACAGGGCGTTCCGAAACGGGCTAAGGCCGTTTCGAAACACCCCTTTGACAGTGGCAAACCTGTTCCGAAACGGGCAAAGGCGTTTCGAAACGGGCTCTCGTAGACGCTCCAACGGCTATATTATTTGAAATCCGTTCCGAAACAGGTGACCCCGTTCCGAAACGGTAGGCGTCTGGGAGCTGAAAAGTTGTGAGAAAAACACCCCAACGGCTCTAATCTTTAGCCCATCATCCACAACGGTTGGAAATCATCAAGAGGCTATAAATAGACCCCAAGAAGCTCCAGCAATCAACAATTAAGCTTCAAATATACATCTTATCATCAAATACAAGCATTTGTGTTCAAATCCCATTTTTATCTAGAAACCCTAATTGTATCCTTCATTTACATTTTGTTCAATTGGGTTGAGTGCTTGATATTGGGCTATCATTTGTATTGAGAGATACTTTATTAGCCACCAAATTTCTTTGTTCTATTGTGTGAGGATTGGGTTAATTTTTGGGTAGAAAAATTAACCGAAATTGTAAAGGTTGCCTCCTTGTCCTGGAAAAAGGGGACGAACAATTTAGTGGAAATTGTTGGAAATCCTTGGTGAGACTAAGGTAGTGGATGTAGAGTTCGGTTGGTGAACTTGAACCACTCTAAATTCCCGTGTCAATATTTTTAAGTTGCAATTTCCGTTACAAAATCGTTAAAATTCCAATTCACCCCCCCTCTTGGTTATTATCATTCGTGTGATCCACTCAACAATTGGCATCAGAGCTTAACTCTTTGAGGATTAACAACCACAAGAGGAGATCCTTGGAAGAAGTGTGATCATCATCAAAATATCAAGAGATGGCATCAACCTCCGCTCCCGGCATGTACGACTCACAATCCACCACAAAGCCTCCTTTCTTCAATGGTGAGAACTACTCATTTTGGAAAAATAAAATGCGTCTATTTATTAAATCAAGTGACTACCTTGTGTGGGATGTCATTGAGGATGGACCATATATTCCATTGAAGCAAGATGTTGATGGCAAGATGGTGCTTAAAAGAAGAACGGAAATGAGTGAAGAGGAAAGGAAAAAGATAAAAGTAAATGATAAAGCTCTTCACATGCTATTTTGTGCTTTCGGTCCGGATATCTACTCAAAGGTCTCATCAATTGAAAGTGCCAAAGAAGTGTGGGATACTCTTGAGACCACCTATGAAGGCACCAACGATGTCAAAGAAACTAAGATTGGATTCTCAATCTTAGTTATGAAAATTTCAAAATGGAATTTGATGAGACGGTGTCAAAGATGTTTGATCGATTCTCCACAATTGTAAATGGTCTAAAGGGCTATGGAGAAGTTATACCGGAAGACAAGCTTGTCCGAAAGTTACTCTATTCACTTCCCGAATCTTGGGATGGGAAGAGAACCGCAATCATCGAAGCAAAGAATTTAAAAACTCTAAAGCTTGATGAACTTGTAGGCTCTCTCCTTACTCACGAGATCATGAAGCAAGGAAGAGAAGATGAAAGAAAGAAAGAAGAAAAAAGAATGGAGAAGCTTGAAGGGGAGAAAAAGAAAAAAATGGGAATAGCTCTCAAGGCTAAAACATCCCAACTTGATGAAAGTTCATCTAGTGATGAGGATGAGCTTGAAGAATTGGCTATGATAGCCAAACGATTCTCACGCCTTATGAGGTCCAACCGAGGAAGAAAAATCCAAAGGAAAATGGACTTTAAAAACAAGAACAAAGAAGAAGGAAGGGATCCAATCACTTGCTTCGAGTGCGGACAACCCGGCCACATACGTTCGGAGTGCCCTCAACTCAAGAAGAAGAGCTTTGAGAAGAAGAAAAAGCTCAAAGCCAAGCTTGCTACTTGGAGTGATGAGGAGTCATCGGAGGATGACGAACAAGAAGTGGCGAACCTCTGCCTCATGGCACTTGAGGAAGATTCCTCCTTGGTAACCTCTAACTCATCTACTTTAAATTTTTCATATGAAGAATTAAATGATGCTTATGATGAGTTACAAGAGGTATATGATGAATTAGTTGAGAAGTATAGGGAGTCGGTTATTAGGAATAGAAAAATTATTATAGAATTAAAAGAGAAAAATGACTCACTTACTCAAACTAATTCTAAAATTGAGAAAAAGATATTAGGATTAGAAGATGAACTTAAATTCTTTCAAAAAGAAAATATTGATCTTAATAATCTTTTATCTCAAGATAATTGTGAACACCAAAAGGTGTTAAGTGAGCTAAATGAGCTCAAAAAGTCTTTAAAAATTAATGGTAGTGTTAAACATGACATAGGAGAATCCTCTAGAACACACCAATATAAGAAAAAGACTAACTACTACAAACAAAATAACTATCCTAGACATAGTAAAGTTAAAAGAATTAGAAATGTATGGGTTCCTAAGGAACTTGTTAAATCTAATGATATTATTGCTATGTCACCTTGGATTCCTAAGGGAACCAAAGTTTTAGGAACTAACACACATGGACCCAAAATGATTTGGGTACCAAAAACAAAAGTTTAAATATCTTTGTTTGTAGGGGGAGCATTGCTACAAGGCCAAAGCACAAAGTCAAAACTCATGGTACCTTGATAGTGGATGCTCGAGACACATGACCGGAGACAAGAGTCGACTCATGGATTTAAAGCCAAAAAGTGGAGGAGTAGTAACATTTGGTGACAACTCCAAAGGCCACATTGAAGGTATTGGCTCCATTGGTAATCACTCTACTACTCTCATTGAAAATGTTTTATATGTCAATGGTCTTAAACATAATTTATTGAGCATAAGTCAACTATGTGATAAAGGTTTTAATGTTATATTTGATAAAACCGGTTGTAAAATTGTAGACATTAAAACTAATAATATTATGCTCATAGGTCATCGCATAGGGAATATATACATGGTGCATCTAGATGACATACATACATCTCATGCATGCTTAGTTGCTCAAAACGAAAATGATGCATGGTTGTGGCATAGGAAGCTAGGACATGCTAGCACAAGTGTTTTAGAAAAACTAGTCTCTCTAAACCTAGTTAAAGGTTTACCCAAGATAAAATTTTCGAACGATAAAATTTGTGATGCATGCTCAAAGGGTAAACAACATAGATCTTCCTTTAAATCCATTAATGACATTTCTACTAGTAGATGTTTACAACTAATCCACATGGATTTATTTGGGCCAATTAGGACTATGAGCTTGGGTGGCAAATCATATGCTTTTGTATTAGTTGATGATTTTTCTAGATTCACTTGGGTTTTCTTTTTAAGTACTAAGGATGAGGCTTTGGAAAAATTCATCACATTTTCAAAATTAATTCAAAATGATCTTGAACTTAAAATTTCACATATTAGAAGTGATCATGGAACCGAATTTCAAAATTTAGGATTTGAAGATTTTTCAAATGAAAATGGTATTAGCCATAATTTTTCAGCTCCTCGAACTCCTCAACAAAATGGGGTAGTTGAAAGGAAAAATAGAACTTTACAAGAAATGGCTAGAACTATGCTTTGCGAAAATAATTTACCAAAATATTTTTGGGCGGAAGCAACAAACACGGCTTGTTATATTATAAATCGTGTAACCATTAGGCCGATTTTAAAGAAAACACCTTATGAGATTTTAAAATCTAAAAAGCCTAATATTAGCTACTTCCACCCTTTTGGATGTAAATGCTTTGTTTTAAATAATGGAAAAGATAATTTAGGTAAATTTGATGCAAAAAGTGATGAAGCTATTTTTATAGGTTACTCTTTAACCTCTAAAGCCTATCGAGTATTTAACAAAAGAACTTTAGTTGTAGAAGAATCTATTCATGTTGTATTCGATGATAATCCCCTTCCTAGGAAGGATTCTTGTGATGATGATAATGTAGGAATCATAAATACCTTTGATGGAGGTCAAACTTCAAAGAAGGATGAGATTCAACCAAAAGAAGAAGACACACAAGATCCACCTCTTGAAGCCTTGAAGGACTTGGCTATTGAGGAAAAGGAAGTTAGCTATCCAAGGGAGTTGAACTATGTCAAAGATGGTGAAATCTTGGGTGATCCATCCAAGGGGGTAACCACTCGTTCTTCTCTTAGATTAATGAATCATATTGCATTTATCTCATGCATAGAGCCTAAAAATATCAAAGAAGCATTGAAAGATGATTTTTGGATTATGGCTATGCAAGAAGAGTTAAATCAATTTGAGAGAAGTAATGTTTGGACATTAGTTGATAGGCCTAGTAATCAATCTACAATAGGAACTAAATGGGTATTTAGGAACAAACTAGATGAGAGTGGTAACATTGTGAGAAATAAAGCTAGACTTGTAGCACAAGGTTACACTCAAGAGGAGGGAATAGATTTTGATGAAACCTATGCACCCGTAGCTAGAATGGAAGCCATTAGGATGTTGCTTGCATATGTATGTTATCATAATTTCAAGCTTTTTCAAATGGACGTTAAAAGTGCATTTTTAAATGGTTTTATAAATGAAGAAGTGTATGTAGAACAACCACCGGGTTTTGAAGACTCAAAATTTCCAAATCATGTTTTCAAACTTACAAAAGCACTTTATGGTTTAAAACAAGCTCCGAGAGCTTGGTATGAAAGGCTTTCAAATTTTTTGATTGAAAAAGGATTTGAAAAAGGTAAGGTGGACACTACACTCTTTATAAAAATGTATAAAAATGACATTTTAGTAGTTCAAATTTATGTTGATGATATTATATTTGGATCTACTAATGAATGTTATTGTCAAGAGTTTGCTAAGTTAATGCAAGGTGAATTTGAGATGAGCATGATGGGGGAGCTCTCATTCTTTTTGGGACTCCAAATAAAACAAATGAAGGATGGCACCTTCATAAATCAAGCAAAATACATAAAGGATATGCTCAACAAGTTTGGCTTGGAGAACACAAAGCCTCAAGCCACTCCTATGAGCTCATCTACAAAGCTTGACAAAGATGAAGAAGGTAAGTGTGTTGACTCTAAGCTTTATCGTTCTATGATTGGATCTTTGCTTTACCTTACCGCAAGTAGACCAGATATACTGTTTAGTGTTTGCTTGTGTGTTAGGTTTCAAGCTAGTCCTAGAGAGTCTCACCTTATAGCCGTTAAGAGAATCTTTAGATACCTTAGAGACACTCCTTGTTTAGGCCTTTGGTATCCTAGAGTCTCTACCTTCAACCTACATGCTTACTCGGATGCGGATTATGGGGGTTGCAAAATCGATAGGAAAAGTACTTCGGGAACTTGTCAATTCCTAGGTAGTATGCTCATATCTTGGTTCTCTAAGAAACAAAATAGTGTAGCCTTATCTACCACCGAAGCCGAGTACATATCCTTAGGGAGTTGTTGTGCTCAAGTCCTTTGGATGAAGCAACAACTCTTAGATTATGGTGTAAAAATAGAAACCATACCCCTTAAATGTGATAATACAAGTGCAATATGTTTAACGAAAAATCCCATCCAACACTCTAGAACCAAACATATAGAAATAAGGCATCATTTCATTAGAGATCATGTCCTTAAGAAAGATGTGGCTATAGAGTATGTAGACACCTTAAATCAATTAGCGGACATTTTCACAAAACCATTAGATAAAGAGCGTTTTTGGTCCCTTAGGAGAGAATTGGGCCTAACTAGCCTATCTTAACCTTTAGGACCTCTTTTCAAACTTAAATATGCTTGATCTTGTGAAATATCATGTTTATATGTTTAGACTCCCAATTTCTTCCATGCATATAGTTAGGGGAGTATGTTTATGCCTAAATATGTTTTGCCTGCTCATTCATATCATATATGCATGTTTGGCCTCTTAGAAAATCATTTTTTTTTGCATTTTAGAGCCTCATCTACACTTCCAGGCCCAGGTGTATCGAAACGGGTTAACCCGTTCCGATACGGATGCCTTAAAATTTGTCCTAAGAGAAGGGCGTTTCGAAACGGCCTCAGGCGTTTCGAAACGTTTTCGGTTCGATGTAAGGGTGTATCGGAACGCGTTCCGATACGGGTCAAACGTGTTTCGAAACGGTCATCCCCGTTTCGAAACGATCTGTCGAAGGTTTTAAGAAGGATCAAACCCTAGCCGTCCCGTTCCGAAACGGTCATGACCGTTCCGAAACGGACTCGCGGACAGCCCTATTTAGGGCTTCTAAAAGTTCAAAAACCTAATTTTTATCAAACCCTTAAAACCCTAAAAACCCTAACCGACCCCCTTCTATAAATACCCTCATAAACTCTTTATTTTTCACAAATTTGTGAGGGATTCTACTCTAAAACACAAAGTCTAAGCAAGCTTCATCAATTTTGTGCAAAGATTTCACTCAAATCATCCATAATCCCAAACTAAGGTAATTTATCTTATTTTCTCTTTTTCAATATTTATTTCGAATCTTAGGCTAGAAAATTATAATTTTGTATAAATTATATGTTTTTAGTTATGGGTTTCTCATATCTTGTAAAAAAATTTCAAAATCTCAATTTTTTTTATTCGAATATAAAATTTTTTAACCGTATTTTTTTTTAATTTTGTTTTTCAAAAACCTAAGTGGGATTTCCTATTGGATTGATTTTAATTATCAATGCATACACTCAATTTTAAAACTCTTGCTTAATATTTTAGATGGCGGATCAAGCGAACAAAAAGCGCAAAGCCGTTCAAACCGGAGAATCAAGCATTCGTCCAAATATTACTCAACTCTTTCAGAAAACTCTAAAAACTCCGTAGCAGCGTGCTCGCTTCTCCTACGTCAAAAATCTCGCTGTTCGTAAAGAAAGAGTTATTGATGTCGAATTCCTTAATTCCGAGTGATTTCTCTTTCGCTATCTTAATCGTTTGGATGAGTGGGATCTTCTTTTCTTCTTGAGCATTGAGGATGTTTGCTACAAAAACTTGGTACTTCTCTTCTACTCTAATGCTCGTTTCCTATACGATGAAACCAAAACAGAGATTGTAGGAATTGAGTCATCTTTACTAGGGAAAAAGTTTGTTATTAATATTGCTCTTTTGGAGTCGGCCCTTAAACTCAAGAATGAGGGTATTGAAGAAGAACGCCACTTTGGCACCTTTACCGGAAAAGCTCTTCATTTAGATGTGCACGATCGTGTGCTTCATTTGATGGTTTCTTGGTTCATTCGACCATCCGGAGGAAAATACTCCCACATCCGGGAAAAAGATCACTTTTGGCTCGAATGTTTCCGAAGAGGTGAGCGCCCAAATGTGCCCAAAATCATCTTTGCCGAGATCGTCAATAATGTCAAACTTATTGACACCAATGAATTGACTTCATTCACCTACGGCATTGTCTTGAGTTTTCTCTTCGATCATCTTGGTATTGATTGTACCTATGATTCCCCGGAACCTAGCAAGACCAAAATTGGTGAGTCCTCTCTTCGAAAATCCGGATTCACATATTTGGATGGTTATTGGCAAAGAATTGATCGAGAAGCGATTCCTCCTCCCGTTGCTCCTCCACCTCAAGTTCAAATGGAAAATCAAGATGCTCTCACGGTTTTTCTTACCGAGCGTTTCAATGCCTTGAATTCTCGTTTTGACACTATGGACACTCGTATTTCTTCGGGCTTTGAAACTATGGGAAATCGATTGAAGAACGTCGAGGATCGTCTTCAATCCCTTGAGACTTCCAATGCCAACCTTGATCTTTCCTTTTCTACTCTTTATGGAGAATGGACAAAATACCACCGTTCTCAAGCCAAGAACGATGATGATGATGAGGATGATGATGACGAGGCCTAGGATACTCATATCATATCATATTATATTATCTATGCATTTAGGATTGAGTTTGCTTATTTATGTTTTCTCATGTTTTAGGAACCTATGCTTATGATCTTTTATTTTGGGATTTAATTATGAACTTATTGTTTATGCTTTGGATATTTTGATGATATTAATTATGATTGCTTATTATTGCTTATTGGTACTAATCTTCTTTCTGAGCTTGTTTCTTTTTGATCTAACAAAAAGGGGGAGAAGAAATTTAAGAGAATTGCCTTGCCTTGCCACCAAAACAAAAATTTCAAATTTTTCTTAAGGTTTTGTTAAACTTTACATTTTTGATTTCAAGACACAAGTTTTAAATTTCAAAACCTATCTTAAATTAAGGGGGAGTTAGAATATCTTCAAAACTTTCAAAATTCTTAAAAAATTCTAACTTTGGTTTTGTTATATCAAAAAGGGGGAGATTGTAAAACATATGCTTTAATTTTGATATAACTAAAAACCTAAGGACTAAAATGAAAATATCAAAACAAATTTTAAAGTCTTAAAATTCCCTATATCTTGTTAAAGACCACTTCATAGCTAAAACCAAAGACTTACAAAATATTTTTTAAGTATTTCAAAGTCAAAACAGTGATTTTTCAAGCCCCGTTTCGAAACGGCCCAAGGCGTTTCGAAACACTTTCAGTTCGATGTGCACCTGTTCCGAAACGCGTATCGGAACGGGTCAAGGCGTTTCGAAACGACATGACTCGTTTCGAAACTGTTCTTCATTTAAACGAACAAGGGCAACGGTCTTTAAACTGAAATTTGAAAATAAACAGGGCGTTCCGAAACGGGCTAAGGCCGTTTCGAAACACCCCTTTGACAGTGGCAAACCTGTTCCGAAACGGGCAAAGGCGTTTCGAAACGGGCTCTCGTAGACGCTCCAACGGCTATATTATTTGAAATCCGTTCCGAAACAGGTGACCCCGTTCCGAAACGGTAGGCGTCTGGGAGCTGAAAAGTTGTGAGAAAAACACCCCAACGGCTCTAATCTTTAGCCCATCATCCACAACGGTTGGAAATCATCAAGAGGCTATAAATAGACCCCAAGAAGCTCCAGCAATCAACAATTAAGCTTCAAATATACATCTTATCATCAAATACAAGCATTTGTGTTCAAATCCCATTTTTATCTAGAAACCCTAATTGTATCCTTCATTTACATTTTGTTCAATTGGGTTGAGTGCTTGATATTGGGCTATCATTTGTATTGAGAGATACTTTATTAGCCACCAAATTTCTTTGTTCTATTGTGTGAGGATTGGGTTAATTTTTGGGTAGAAAAATTAACCGAAATTGTAAAGGTTGCCTCCTTGTCCTGGAAAAAGGGGACGAACAATTTAGTGGAAATTGTTGGAAATCCTTGGTGAGACTAAGGTAGTGGATGTAGAGTTCGGTTGGTGAACTTGAACCACTCTAAATTCCCGTGTCAATATTTTTAAGTTGCAATTTCCGTTACAAAATCGTTAAAATTCCAATTCACCCCCCTCTTGGTTATTATCATTCGTGTGATCCACTCAACAATAATTGATTGGAAGTAATGTATGTTGGCCGGGCTTGGTTTAAAAAGCAATCGATTGAGTTTTTGGTTGTTTTGGATGGGTAAATTGGTATAGTTTGGGTGAACAACGAGCTGTGATTAGTTGCTGGTGTTGAAATGCATTTTAATGCATTTAAATCTTTGTTTTGATGATGTGAAAATAGGGGATCTTGATCCGGGAGCAAACAAGACGTTTTTGGAGGCTTTGGAAGAGTAATTTTTGTGTCGGCGAGCAAGGCTTCGTGTATCGGTGAGTGGAAATGGATTTTCCAGCTTTATAATTCTTTGAGCGTGGTCTTGAGAGCTTAGTGTAAGTTTGAAACACTTAGCTAAGCTCAAGTGTAAGTGATTCGAAATTCTCTCTCATAATGTGCTATGTTTTTGTTGGAAAATGCACTTGTTATAAATGTGATTTATTTATTGATTTTAAGCATGTTTTGAGCATTGATAATGTTGGTTTTAATGCCATGTTGTTAAAGATGCATTTGGTAGATGATCCTTGGATTTGAGGAAATGTATGTATTTGAGATTAAGCATGGTTATGCTTGTGAACATGGTATTGTGTTGATACTTGTAAAACAGTGGAATATTAATGTTAAATGATTATACTGGCAAGTGATGAAAATGGTTTTTGGTTACTTTAATCGGATATAGTTAGCCGGCTATAGGATTGGGTGCACCGTGAATAAAGTTGCCTTGGATGTCAATTGAGGCTAAGATCACAACGGTGGTTGTAAATTCCGTGTGTGGATCTTGTGATATGTGTCCCGTGATCTCGTTAGTGGAATTATACAACTACCGATGAGTGGTGTTGGGGGGGGTGTGATTGTACCGTTATACTCCACCAGGGGTGTCACAACGATGGAGGGTTGCTCTCGTGTGTGAGCCTTGTGTAGTCCGGTAGTGTGTATGATGCATGTGGGAAAACGCTTGTAATCCGCGTATTCGATTGTGTCATTTGTGTTGGTTTTGGTATCATTGTGAACGGATCACTTGCAAGCCAATATAATGTTGTTGTTTAATGATCTAAGCATGAGATGCTTGGTTTAAGCATGAGCAAAGGTTTTTTGCTGTTATTTTAGTGATGACTAAAGCATGTGGTTTGAAAAGTGCATTGATGCTTAGAAGATTATATTTTTAAGAAAGGCATGAGTTTGCAATTGATGATGCAATGGTTTTATGAAATGCACTGATGAATGTTGTTTTAGCGATCCTCACTAAGATTTATGCTTACGCTCACTTGTTTCATCAATGCAGAGAATTGAGCAATCAAGGCAGCTCAATAGCAAGTGGATTCCAAGCTTTTGATTAAACAAAATATGTAGTTTCACCTTGTTGTAATAAGAGGCAATGGGAGGGATTTCTACTCTTGTTAGTTTTTTGTGATGTTAAACACCTTAAGCATGTTTGGTTTGCTTATTTTGGTTTGTAAATGGCCTTTGAGGATTGATTTGTGCCTAAATGTGGATTTTAGCTTTGTATGGTTTTGAAGACTAGGAAGCATGCCTATAGTTCTAATGCTTGCATGAATGATGCTATGTTTTAGCTTGTGCTTCATGTTACTGGTCTTTTATGCTTATACGGGTTGTATGTGTGATGTGGCATGTATTGGAATGATTTCGGAGGTGAATGTTTGAGAAAAACCAGCAAATTGTGAATTTGCAGGGCAAGGCGTTTCGGAACGCCTTTACCTGTTTCAAAACGATGGCCTGGAATGGTCATGGTGTTTCGGAACGGATAAACACGTTTCGAAATATTTTGCTACTGGAAAGCATTGTTTCGAAACGGGTTTCGGAACGCACCCGCGTATCGAAACGGTCAACCTGGTTTCGAAATGACCGTTCCGATATAGGGTCTTGTGTTTCGAAACACCTGACCGTTGGATTTGAATTTGAATTGTTTCAGGTTTTTGTTTTCTTATGTTTTGGTCCCTGAGTCCTGAATGCTTAATTAAATAAGTTTGGATGATCTGTTTGTGATGAAACTTGGCATGCTGGCATGTTATATGATTAATTTTGGATTGGAAACTTTTAAACTTTTTTAGTCCTTATAATTCTGGAAATTTACAAATTAGTCCCTAAAAGACGATTGTATGCAATTGAAACCCTAATTGAGTTCCGTTCACTGTGTCGATTCCGCTAAATCAAATTGCTAATCATATAAGGTAATAATGTGCATCTAGGAAAGATAAAAAGAAAAAAAAGTTGTTAATCGAGGTTGACTTTAACGAGTTGACTTTGGTTTTCCCCGTGTAATCTTCTCAGTTCGGGTCGACGTCTAGGCCAGGCTAAGGGGGGTTACATTTGTTGGTATCAAAGCCAGGTTTTGAAATAATTGGGGATGTTGGTATGTATTGATGTGTGTTTATTGAAAAGCATGATTTTGGTTGAATATTGGAGCTTATGCTATGCTTGATTGATGTGAATCACATGTGAGATGAATATTATTATATGTTGATGATGCGATGTTATATGTGCTGACTTTGGATGATGGAAAGCATGATGAGCATGATGTGTCATTGTATGCTATGTTATGTTTGAGGGAAATCGGGGTGCCTATTGCCTTATTACACTGATTAAATGTTTTTGTGAACTTGGATCCTTGCTTGAGGCTGGCCTAAATGGTTTGTTTTGTTTATTTGTTATGCCTTATTAAAAATAGCACTATGGGTCTGAGGAGAGAGCTAAGGTCAAACACGATAGTGCCTGCGGTTGATAAGGGCGACCAGGGTGAGCAAGGGGCGGGTGTCCCTCATGGTGGAAATTTACCTCTTCCGCCACCACCTAGTGGAGGGGAGTAGGTGCAACAAGGACAAGACGGTCCTGTTTTGGGTGATCTAACGTCGTTGGTTCAGGCAATCATCGGGGCGTTTCAGACTGCAGTAGCCGGAGCGCATGTACAGGCCCCTACACTTGGGCAGGCAGGTTTACCTCTGGAGAGGTTGAGGAGCCTAGGAGCTGTTGAGTTCTTTGGAATGACTCCTGAGGTTAGAAGCTTGGTTGGCAAGCACGATCCGTATTATGGATCAGATGGGCTGTAATGATGTGCGCAAGTTGTGGTGCGCTATTTCTCTTCTCTAGGGTGATGCATATAGTTGGTGGGCGACTACCACTACTGGAATGGAACCCGATGAAGTTGATTGGGAGTTTTTCCGAGGCACTTTTAAGAGAAAGTATCTAGGTGTGAGATACTTGGATGAAAAGAAACGCGAGTTCATGTCGCCAGTTCAGGGAAACCTTTCTGTGGCTTAAGTACGAAGTCCAGTTCGTACGTCTGAGCCAATATGCCCCTGAGCTGATACCTAGTGAGAGGCACCGTTGTGATTGCTTTCGGTACGTGTTGGTGCAAGAAGTCAAGACGTACACGTTGGCAGCAGGTTACACCAATTTTGATGTGCTGGTGTGTCGAGCCAAAGACATTGAACAGAACTTGGGTTTGGCATCCCGAGGAGTTGGTTTTAGCTTTAGAAAGAGAGCAGTTGAGTCTAGTTCCGGAGGTGGGCGGAACAAGAGGGGACGAGATAAGAGATATCAGCTTGCTAGGCGAGGCAATGCTGGGCATAGTGTACCGGCTTAGGGAGATCGAATGAGAACAGAACAGAACACGCGCTGGACGTGCGGATCTTGGGGTCATCTGTGGCGAGATTGTCCTCGAGTGGCTAGGGAGGTTCAGGCTCCTGTGGTGGTAACTGAGAATTCGTGCTGGAACTGTGGTTCAACGGATCATATGAGGCGAGAGTGTCCTTTGTTGGCCGGTGGAGGCCAAGGACGTGCACCTGCTGCGATTGCACCTCAGAGAGGCCATGGCCGCGGCCGAGGGAATTTTCAGACGGGAGACGAGTGCCAGAGAGGCATTGCTCATGTGGTGGCAGTTCGGCCTGAGGGAGGCGGTCCTGCGAGGGTCTATGCTCAGAGCGAGGAGCGTAATGATACTGGTATCATCGCAGGTACCTTTGCTCTTCAGTCCTTATCATTGCTGGCTTTGATTGATTCTAGATCTACGCATTCTTATATTTTGAGTGAGCATGCGCATTTGCTTGATATACCTGTTGAGTTGCTCGAGGTAAGAATGCAAGTGACTAGTTCTTTTGGTGAGACTGTAGTCACTAGGAAGTTGTATAAGAGATGCCCTTTGTCTGTGCAAGGTCATGTTTTTCTTGTGGATTTGATGGAGTTACCCTTCTACGGTTTCAATGTGATCCTTGGTATGGATTGGTTGACTGAGCATAGAGCGGTGGTCGACTTTGACGTCAAGCGGATCACCTTAAAGCTCGCTGATGATTATGAAGAGGTGATAGTAGGCGAGAATGTGAAATTATTGTCGAATGTGATTTTGGCTTTAGAAGCAAACCGTATGATGAGGATGGGTTGTGAGGCTTACCTTGCCTATATGATGAATCATGGCATAAAGGATGTACGTGTGCAGGACATGAGAACTGTTTGCGATTTTCCGGGTGTCTTTCCGGAAGAATTGCATGGGTTGCCACCAAACAGGGAAGTTGAGTTTGGTATCGAGTTGTTTGAGAATACGACTCCGGTGTCCGTTGATCCTTATCGCATGGCAACTAAAGAGTTGAAGGAGTTGAAAACGCAACTGCAAGAGTTGTTGGATTGAGGATTCATCCGACCGAGTGTGTCACCTTGGGGTGCACCGGTCTTGTTTGTAAAGAAGAAAGATGGGACAATGAGAATGTGCATAGATTATCGGCAACTGAACAAGTTGACGGTCAAGAACAATTATCCCTTGCCTAGGATTGATGATCTCTTTGATCAGTTTCGAGGAGCATCTGTGTTTTCTAAGATAGACTTGAGGTCAGGATATTACCGGTTGAAGGTGAAGGATGTATATGTACCTAAGACGGCTTTTCGGACAAGGTACGGGCATTACGAGTTCTTAGTGATGCCATTTGGTTTGACCAACGCACCTGCTGCTTTCATGGACATGATGAATCGTGTGTTCCATGAGTTATTGGATTAGTTTGTGGTGGTGTTCATCGATGATATCCTTGTGTATTCGCGTACCGAGGAGGATCATGATAGACACTTAAGAATCATTTTGCAAGCGTTGTTGGAGAACCAGTTGTATGCCAAGCTAAGTAAATGTGAGTTTTGGCTTAAGAAGGCGGTCTTCCTAAGGCATGTTGTATCAGCTGAGGGTATTCGTGTTGACCTGCACAAAGTAGAGGCTGTGATGAGTTGGAAGGTGCCTAAGTCAGTGACAGAGGTACCAAGTTTCCTTGGTTTAGCCGGGTATTACCGTAGGTTTGTCGAGGGTTTCTCAAAGATTGCTGCACCCTTGACCAAGTTGCTGCAGAAGAATGTTCGCTTTTAGTAGACCGATGTGAGGCAGCAAGCTTTCGAGAAGCTGAAGGAAGCTTTGACGCAAGCTCCTGTCCTGATTCAACCTGAGTCTGGTAAGAAGTTTGTGGTCTATAGTGATGCGTCCATTGTTGGTTTGGGATGTGTGTTGATGCATGAGGGTAAGGTGTTAGCCTATGCATCTAGACAGTTGAAGGTGCATGAGCGTAGCTACCCTACTCATGATCTTGAGCTTGCGGCTGTTGTGTTTGCTTTGAAGATCTGGAGGCATTACCTGTACGACGAGAAGTGTGTTGTGTTCACGTGTCATAAGAGCTTGAATTATCTCATGTCTCAGAAGGAGTTGAATCTTAGGCAACGCCGTTGGGTCGAATTGCTTAAGGATTATGATCTGTCGATCGAGTATCACCTGGGCAAGGCTAATGTTGTGGCCGATGCTTTGAGCCGGAAAGTGGCTGTGGAATTTAGGGTGATGTTTGCTCGCTTGAGCATATCGCGTGATGGTGTTCTTATCGCTGAATTGAAAGTGAAACCATCTCTGATTCAGTTGATCAAAGATAAGCAGTTGCTTGATGATTCCCTTGTTCCTTATGTTCAGGACATTGCGAAGGGTAAGCCTTCAGATTTCAGTTTTAATGATGACAATGTTATTTGCTATAGAAGTCGAATAGTGGTGCCATGTGATGTTGAGTTGAGGCGCACTATTCTGACTGAAGCTTACGATAGTCCTTTTGCTATGCATCCTAGTAGTACGAAGATGTATCGTGATTTGAAGGATGAGTACTACTAGGTGGGGTTGAAAAAGGATGTGGCTGAGTTTGTTAGTAAGTGCATGGTGTGTCAGCGAGTGAAAGCAAAACATCAGGTTCCTTCTGGGTTGTTGCAGCCTTTGAGAATCCCAGAATGTAAGTGGGAGAGAATTACCAAGGATTTTCTCTCTGGGTTGCGGTTGTCATCGTCAAAGAAGAATTTGGTTTGGGTGATTGTTGATCGGCTCACAAAGTGTGCACATTTCTTGCCGGTGCATACTACGTATGCCTTGGATAAGTTGGTTGAGCTGTTCATTGCTGAAATTGTGCCCGAAACTGGCTCTAGGAAGGATCATGAGCAAGGACACTCCACCGCTATCAAAGTCCACATATCTAAACCAAGTGACAGACAAATTAGCAAGAGTGAATGAAAGCCTTCACGGGATGACTCTATTCAAAGGGTTTGGAGTTTCGTAGAGTGCACCTATCTTAGCTTCAGACCCAAAGAATAGTTGTGATGAGCTGAAGCCCTTAAAGCCATGATCATAAAAAAAGAAGATGAAAAATGCCTAACTGTGCTGCCAAGGCAACAATTCGTATCCTTTTCAGTAATTTAATTATTTTAGGCATTCTTTGTTAACTTAGTTATCTCAGCATGTTTAGCATTGACACAGACATGCACACGCTGCACTGGCATTAAGAAAATTAAAACCTAAGTTATTTCGTGTCATTCCCTATCACTAACATAAAAACAGGTGCCACGGCCTTGAGATAAGAAATCAAGTTAAAGGCTGAAGTTTCTATTAATTTTGTGCAAGTGGCAGATTTACTAGCTAGGTTACATTGCTTGAGGACAAGCAATAGTTCGAGTTTGGGGGTGTGTAGAGTGTCCACGAGTTCTATATTTTGTACACATTCTTGCCCTTATTATTGTTATTCTTAAGCTCATTTAGGCATATTTAGGTGCATTGCATGCATAAAGATAGTATTTTCTCTTTCACCATGCTTTTATTGAATATTTTATGTTTGGTTAAGAAAAGATACTATTTAGTTTAGTTTTTATTTTTCAGGTGTTGTAGCTGAGGAGAGGACAGGAAAGCTGGAACAAAAGGAGTTGTACTGAAGCAGTTCCAGATGCCGCCAAGGACATTGCCGAAGTAGCATTGCAGCCAAGTGCCACCCAGGCAGGAGTTACACCGACTTAGCCAAGATGGGTCGCGATTGAAAGAGGGTAATTCCCGAAGCCCAATGAGCACAGTCTTGCAATTTTCTGAAGCCTGTAGCGGCCAGTACAGCTGATCCAAGATTGATAAGTAGGAGTACTCATCTTTACTTGTGGGAGAAGGCAACGTCCAAAGAGTCCACATTCAAAACAAAAAGGAGTCAGCATTTAATGTAAACTACTTTAAGAAATTCTATTTCAAGGAGGACTCAAACTTAGGCCATGAGCCCTATATATACCCAATGTATGTGAGGGTATAGGGGCATGAGGGGATGCATGCATGAATAGCTGCATATCGGAGAGGTAGCTAGATAGATGAGAGTTGTTGGGGGTCGCGGCCCAACTCTCCTAGGGTTTAGGTCCTTGTATGTAAAGTAGTTGTGAGAAACGGTTGTAATAGTTTAAGTATGTTTTCAATAAAATTCCAAGTTTGCTTAATCTATGCACTTCATTCTTTCAATTATTTCTAACCGTTCAGTTGAGAGATTCCATTTGTCGGGCACGAAAGGGTTAAGCACGGTCACAACATGTTGCGACGTGACTAACTTGGTTCCAAAAGCTCACAAGTTTCAGCGGCTAAAAGGGATCACCAACCGAATTGGCTTGCCTGTGTTAGGTTCACGGTGAGATTGCTAGGTATTGCCTACATCAACCAAGCATTCGAGCATTCTTGCTGCAAAGTGTCCACAAGTCCTATATTTCCTGCACATTCCACCTCTAATTATTACTGTTTTAAGCTCATTTTAGGCATAAGTAGGATCACGCATTGCATTTTACAGTATTTCTACGTTTTACCTTGCTTTTATAAATTTTAATTCACATTTAAGCAACGAGCGATCATTCATGTTATTCGAACTTAGCCTTTATCTATAAGAGAGTAGTACAAGTTTCGAATAAGCAAATGTTGTTTGTTATTCAAGTAAGGTATGATTTATTACTTAAACATATTAATCTCCTTATTGTATGTTATCGTAGGCATATACTTGGTACAATAGCTTAAAGTAATCAAATACACAAATATATCAACCAATCCTTTCACCCAAGAATACATCATAACCATGTAAAGCTCTAATTTGACAAGAAACTAGTCATTTAACTAATGAAATTTGAGCAAGACATATCATTTCATACCGTAGATTATAAAAGGATCACACAAATGGTTATTATCTGTCAAACAAGACATCACACATAGCATTTCATGAATATATTTTACTATGACTATTTCTTATTAATCAAGTTATCAACCTAGCATATTATGAACATGATAGTAATCATGTAAGCTATCAAACATAACATATCAAAAGCATATATTACTTGTCTTATAAGTTATCAAGATAATTAATCAGTTGGGTTTACAACTTTCATTGTTTTGTTTTTAACATAGCCTTGAAGATCAAGCAGCCTAGGTACACGAATCTTCAACCATCTATCACCAAACAAATGGTACTCGAAGTACCGATCAATCCCTCCTACTGTCACCAAGTGATCACCACACTTCCCTCCTACTGTCACCAAATAAGGACCGTAGTCCAACCCCAAAAACGAGCTCTATAAACTCTATGACATGCCAACTATACCTATGACTGACTAAAAACCAAGGCTTTTCACATAATCTTATTTTATCAGAATCGGGGTTGAGCTTAGCTCCGTATTCGTATAGTCATGTAACATGTCATATTCTTATCAAAGATGAGCATTACTCCATATTCTTACCATCATGTAATCGAGGCTTATTTCATAGCATAACCACTAGTTTAATTACATATAACTTTCGAACATAGTATGTATTTCATAGCTTCTCGAACATATTCAATCACATATAGCTTTCGAAACTAGCATGCATTTCATAGCATCTCAAACATATTCAATCACATATAGCTTTCAAATCTAGCATGCATTTCATAGCATCTCAAACACATTCACTCACATAATACTTGTAATTTAGTACTTACCTTGAAATCCAAGCTTAATCATACGGGCAGAACTTAACTTAACGAGTAAGCAAAATTAAATAAAGCAACCTGAGACTTTGAACTACACTCATAGGTTTATCCAATCTACATATGATCCCGAATCACAATCCTTTTTTATTATCTACCACTTGATCCACCTTGGACCTTACTGCCTCAACTCTTTCTTGGTCTAAGCATAAACAAATGCAAATACACATGAAATTCATTTCATTTTAGCCTTAACTACATCATGTGTAAACTTTAATAACAACCATGATACACATCAGGTACACATTATAATTCAGCCCTAAACTTGATAAAATCGTCCCTAGTTCAATTTTTAATATAACAACCTTTTTTATAAGCAAAAACAGTCTAAATCCATTGCAAAACACTTTCGTAATTAAGCTTACAAAGCAGCCATGTTTTGGTTACACAGTCCTTATATCTTACAAAACAACCCCTTCATTTATTTCAAAACTATCCCTTTATTACTCATAAAAACAGTCCCTGCATCTTTACAATTTAGTCCCCAGTTTTTTAATTTAAATCCGTCCCACAATTCTTTAACTACATAAACAGCTCCCCAAAATTCACCAACCTATTTTACATTTTATCTTAACAATTTAGTTCTCCATTGTTATTATTATTATTATTATTATTATTATTATTATATTACTAGTATTATTTATTAGATACAAAACCCAAAAAATAATAAAGAGAGTCCATTTTAAATAAATAGTAGTCCATTAATTTAAAACTAAATAAGAACCCATGTACATAATAACCCATTAGACCCAAAACAAAACCCAAGCTAACTCCTTTTTTATCTCATATGTAGGCTTTAATCACAACCTTTAGATCTAGGGAAAAAGATCTAACAGTCCCGATTGGATCATCCAAAAAGGAGGGTAGCAGCTCCCACTCGCACCGCCAGGCGCGGTTACCACCGAGCGCGTGGACGCTACGCGCTCGCATCTCAACAACCCGGCCGTTCAGTTTCCAGCAACTGCAGCCGCGCTGCCATACCGTTCCAAAGCCGGTGAGAAGCGCCAGAGACCGTCCTCGCCCATGCCGCAATGAACCGTCATGCCACATTGCCGCCGCGTCGACGTCTCCATGCAAGGCTCCAGGCCATCTAGTGTTCGCGAGCACGACATCTCGCCCTCGCACGACTCTTTCCCATCCCCGCCGTAACGCTGACGATCATGTCTCGCTTCCACCGGCCGTGATTCTCGCCTCGCCGTGTTGCTGCTACTTCCCCACCGCCGATTAAGCATGCGAAATAAAAGGGGGGAAATGGGTCAAACCCTAGTTCGAATATGGAGAAGAATCAGCCTCAGTTTTATGACAATTCAACCAAGAATCAAGCCAAAATAAAGTCTGAATCAAATCAGAAATAATTTGGATGATATTTAGGAATTTATGCTTGAGAATCAAGCACTTTTTGTACATATAAAAACCCTTTCATTCTTTGTACAAATCACCAACAATTAGCACGAAAATACTTAGAAAATAGGAGAAAAAAGAAATACTCAGATAGTTCATTAGAAAAGCATAAATTTTTTTTAGAAAAGCATAAAATTTTTTTAGGAAGTAGTTCAAATTTGGAGCATTGTAATCGAGTTTAGTGGAATCAAAGCAAGCTTCTTCAAGTTTATTGTGAGTACGATTTTTCTCTCTTTCTCTTTTTAATTTCCAGCTTTGAAATTAATTGGTTGTTCATGTTGTTTACTTGAAGAAAATAATAATTGGTTGAAACTCTCTTTTTTTTATTTCGAATTAAAACAAATTTTAGTATTTTTTGAGTTAATTTTCAGAAAAAATAAAAAGGATATTCTTATTTTTTTGAAGAACACCAAGAACATGTGCATGTTTTCTAAAAGATAAGTTTGATCCATTTTAATCCAAAAAAAAATGAAAAGAATGTGTTTGTGAAAAAAATACTTTTATGCCCACTTCTTTTTGGGACAATTCCCTTCATTAAAACCATCACTTTTATCCCTCTTTTAATTTGAAAATAAAACTTTTAAAACTTTGTAAATCAATCTTAAAAAAAAAAATAATTTAATTATCTTTTAATTTGATTACTTCCCTTTAAAAATAAAAAGAAAACCTTTTCTAAACAAGCAATTTAATACCTTTTCCCCTTCTTAAAAGTAATTAAAAAATAAGACACTATTGTAATTAATAAACCTTCACATTTATTTTCTTGCATATGTTTTTTTTTTATATTTAATTATTTTGTTTTGGTTATTTGCTTGCTTGTTTAATAAAAATGTGAAATTAATTAAAATGTGGTGTATTATCAAACGGGAATGACGGGTTAGTGCTAGAAATGTTGGCGGTGATTAAAGTTCATTTCCTGGGCGATAAGGCCAATAAAATAGATTGATATTCATTAAACGGACAAATAAAATCGAACCTTTGTGAACTTGCAAATTCCAATTTTGAAAACATTTTTGAAACCAATTAGGTACCAATTTTTTAGCGTTGTGGGGGTGCGAACCCTTCCCCACGCGTAACCGACCCCCGAACCTGTTTTTCTAGTTTTTACAGACCAAAAACGTTGTTTTAATAAAATAAAACGTTTTTATTAAAATAACCATGATTTAAAGTGACCCAATCACACTTTTTCAAAAAGATTGGTGGCAACTCTGTTGTTGTTAAAAAGTTTTCCAAAAAGTTGAAGCTCCTAAAAATGGTTGCGACAGCTTGGCGACTCCGCTGAGGATATTTTGTTTTTTTAAATAAAAATAAAAGAGGGTCAGACCACAAATTGATTTCAAATTGTTTTCAAAAAAGGTTTTCTTAAAAACTAATGGAATTTGCAAGTTCATAATAGGTTAAATTTATTTATCCGTTTAATGAATGTAATTCTATTTTACGCATTCTAAAATTCTTTAAGGAAAGCTCTATACCCGAGCTTTGTCTCGTTTGTTTAAGTGGGGGGGGGGACACGCTTTGCTCATGTAAGAATATTGATTCTTCGTATGAGCCTAGCAAGTACCTTCGAGACTCATTCTCTTTGTCTTCGTAAGGATATTGATTCTTCGAGAAGGCATCGAGGCTCTTGCTACCCTTAGTAGGGGACAACTCGGGTACCCTTTTAGAACCAAACCAAGTTTGAGAATCTAGAGCACATCCCAATAGAGCCATATAGAAAACCTTAGGCTTTTATTCTGGTCAAAATTTTTTCGTAAGGATAATCCGTGGAGACATGTCCTGGAGTGTTGGAATGTGCTGCCCAGAATTATTCATACAATGAAAATATTTTGGACCTTTTAGGTTTTATTTCTATTTTTTATTAAAAAGAGTACTAACCTTGTTCTGTGTGTTTTGTTTTGTTTTTTGTGGGCATATTTATTTGTTGCATACATTTAGAGGGGAACGATTCTAAAGCATGTTGCTCAATTAGAAAGGCTTTTGCCATGGATGGAAGGTACCTAAAAGAAGAAGACAATGCGGATGTACGTCACCAATCTGAGGCCCCACCAGCAAGTAATGAGAATTTGACGAGTAATCACATCAGCACCAAACAGAATACCATAAGTCGCAAGTGTTATGACTTCGACGGTCCAACCAAGTAGAATTTGAAAATGATCATTGGTCTACTCAGCTTAGGGGCAACGCCAAAAGGACCCAGGAGCGAGACGAGTTCGATAAAAGCATCAAATCCTAAATTGAAGACGTAGCAAAGCCTGTGGCGTCAAGAAGCTACATCTCTGCGCCCCACATCAAACCGATAGGGAATGTAAGACCAAGGCTCGAAAGATTGATCAAAGAAATGAGTGCTCAGACTGAGACGTATTCGTAGGACCTTCGTCATCCAATGGAAGCTACATCTAGAGCAACACCTTAATAGAATTGATGACCTTTCGCATGCATTCATGCTTTTCCATACATACATTTGCTTTTTGTTTGCATTAAATAATGTTTTGATCATTGCATTCATACATGTATAATAAAAAGATTAATTTTGGAAAATTCCATTTAAGTAGTAGAAATCTCGTGCAAACACAACTCGAGCCATGAACACTGAGGAAAGATTGACAACTCTATAAGCAAATCAGAAGAGCATCCGTGATAAGCTTGGTAAAATGGAAAATGATCTGAAGAAAGAAATTGAGATATCACACCGGAAAACAATTAGCTCGATTGCAGCTATGTTTGGATTCAAGGTCCTAGATGCACTAGAAGCTGGTTGAGAGACTAATTTGCTGCCTAAGTTTCAGGGGATGGCCTTTGCCCATCAAAAGGGAACAACCTCACCTAAAGTGAAGATTTCGCCTTATTTTGCTGGATCCTCTACCCGAAATGGAGTGAAAGCAAACTTTAAGAAAGTTCACGAGGTACATGACCTTGATGAAAAAACTGACAAGGCAAAAGTCGAAAGGAAATGGGAAGATATCTATAAGAAGCTGGAGGAACTGATTAAATCTTCTCAAGAAAGAAGCATTTATGGTGGCATAGATGCTAGAGATTTGAGTCTAGTATCTGACCTGGTAGCTCCTCCAAAGTTCAAGTCCCCTGATTTTGAAAAATATAATGGAACTACATGCCCATTGGCACATTTGACCATGTACTGTCAGAAAATTTCACCACATTTAGAAAATGAGAAGTTGATGATCCATTATTTCCGAGACAGTCTGTCAGGGACTGCTATCCGATAGTATGCTCAACTGAGTCGGGTCAACATACGCACTTGGAGAGATCTGTCAAAAGCTTTCCTCAAACAGTACGAGTACGTAACATATATGACCCAGGCAAGATCGTACCGCAAGATATGGAACAGAAGCCCAATGAGAGCTTCCGCCAGTATGCCCGGAGATGGCAAGATGTGGCAGCCCAAGTACAACCTCCACTGTTAGAAAATGAGGTTACTCCAATATTTGTGGAAACTCTAAATGGTTCATTCTATGACTATATGTTAAATCATGCCACCGAAGGTTTCACAGACATGGTTATGAATGGAGAGTTGATATTGGTAGCCATCAGGAGTGGGAGACTCGAACAAGGGGGATATGACGAACGCCTTTAGAATCTCGTCACAAAGAAGACGATTGAGCTTGGTTGAAGTTTATCCATGCCTTCTTGGAATAAAGGATTTTCCTAAACATTGTTGGGGCATACCTAGAACCAACCCTTTTGCTTTTGCCCGCGAGCATTAGGGATCCTTTGTAAGGGCTTTTATGTTAATCTACTTGTTTAAAGATGCATCTTTTTCAAGTGGCAAACATTTCTCATTTTTTGTTTCTTCATTTTCCCTACTTCTCATTCTTCATCCATTTCTTTTCAAGCATACATCTTCTTTGCAGAGTCCCTATTATTGATCGTATGAATGATTATTGAATCTAATCCCGAGATAGAGGGGAAAAATGTGTATTCAGGTCTAATATACAGATTTTAAGTGAATTTTCCTCTCAGACATTGCTGTTAGGGTCCTTGAATAAAGTCATAACTCTAAAACATCTACCAACTGAAGACTGCTTCTCTTCGGCGGTATTTGTATGTGAAATGACATTTGGCATTCCTTCATTTCCTTTCACGAATAAGAAACTGAAAAAATCCATTTGTTGTCCCCCTTTTGATCCTGATATTATTTTTCTTGTGTTTGAACCCTAACCAAGTATCACTCCCCACACTAGGGGGCAAAAATGATGAAAATTGCAATCAAATGAAACACGACAAATTAAGCAAATGTCCTAAATTTGAAATGAAAAGGACACAAAAAAGAAAAAGAAAGAGAAAGAAAAAAAAGAAAAAGAAAAAAAGAAGGAAAAAGAAAAAAGAAAGAAAAGAAGGAAAAGAAAGAAAGAAAAACAAAAGAAAAAAAGAAAAGAAGAATAAAGAAAAGAGAAAAAAGAAAAGAGAAGAGAAAAGAAAAGAGAAAAGAGAAAAAGAAAGAGAAAAAAAAAGAAAAATGAGAAAGAAAAATAAAAATAAAAATAAAAATAAAAATAAAAGGAAAATGAGAAGAGAAGAGAAGAGAAAAAAAAGAAAAATAAATGAAGAAAAAAGAAAGAAGAAATGCAAAGGAAAATTTGAAATAAATCCTTCAAATGAGATGTGTGCTAGAAAAGGAAATAAACTCTAGGGTGAAAACCCAAAATAGGCAGTCTAGAGTGATCCAAAGAATAAAAGAAGAAGAACAGAGATTTCATAAAGAAAAGTTGATCCTTAGTTTAATCACCCTTAAAATATGTATATATCCTTTTCTTGACAACTCGAGCCTAGCCTACATTACAAGTCTTAAAAGACCATTTGGATCACACATGAATATTTGAGAAAATGAGTTTGTCTTCAGAATACATTCCGCATAATTAAGTTAACATTTCTTCAGGGACCTCAAAACTTCTAATGTCTGTTTGAGATTAGAAAAGTGGGAAATTTTGAATTTGGAGAGTGTGTGAGTAGAAGAGAGCCACCAAAAGTGGGGCACTATCCGGTTGATGGATTCATAAATCATTCATGCTATGAATTTTGGGGCATCTTACTTTTCCCTATTACTATGTTTGCCATGACATTTTTTTCCTTCTTCCCCTCTCTTAATTCATATTTCTAGCCTTTTCTTGCATCTTACAAGTAGGCTAACATAGATTCATGAAAAGCAAAAGATTTCTTGGTATTGATCTCAACCGTAAAAGACCATGAACGAATGTTTTCATCACTTCAGGAAACAATTGAACCTAAGTTTCAACGGGGCATCGCCTTGCATGAGAAGGTAAAAAGAGAAAAGAAGAACATGTGTTTTAAATGGGTTGTGTTGTCAAGAAAGGTCCACACTTAAGATGTAAGATCCCTAAAGAGTAAAAAGGGATAGAGCCATGCCAAGTGGGCAAACTATTTCGTCAGACTGGAGAAAGTTATGTCGACTAAGGATTCATGATTCCTGACTTTAATAGGCGTGAAATGAAGAGATTAAAGCGCCAACATCATTCGAAGATATTCAAGGTGGAAATAAGCTTTGCTACAAGGATTTATATGCAAGCACTTCAAGGTGCCTTGTAGGCGCAAGAATTTGAAAACTCACAAGAAGCGCCGAAGGTGTTTAATGCTTAATAAGGGACATATGAAGACTTGAAGCTTTCAAGACCACACAAGGAAGCCTTTCACTCAATATTGATGAATCAACTACAATGATAGTAGATCTTGAGACATTTGCCTACGAAGATTGAATGTTTTCGATGAAGCAACGAGATATAAAGAATGAGAATGGAGAAGCAATGGTAGTCTCTCCTTTCAACCAGGAGTACAAGATCACTGAATTAAGTGAGCAAATTTGCAAAGATCAAATATTTTGCATGAGTCGAAAAAATACAGTGAAAAAGTATAATTGCTTATCTGGATTGAGCGAGCAAACATGTGGAAAAATTATTTCTAAGAAAAAGAATTCAAAAAGTAAAAGAAAAGAGACATGCATTTATGTTTTAGGCATCCCTAGGGGTATGCACATCATGATTGCATTTTATATTGCATTTTTCAAGTACACGAAAGACCTTTCAGCAAAAGACGCCGCTTATTTATTCGAGCATAAGGAGAATAGAACCCGCTTATTCATCCAAGTATAAGGAGGATGAAATTTTTCAGAAGATTCACCTATCCATTCGGTCGTAAGGAGAATGTAGTTTGCTTATTCATCCAAGCGTAAGGTGGATGAAACTCTTTTTGGAATTTGCTTATCTATTCGAGCATAAGGAGAATAGAACTCACTTATTCATCCAAGCATAAGGAGGATGAAACCTTTTTGTCAGTCTGCTTATTCATCCAAGCATAAAGAAGATGAAATTTTTTAGGAGATTCACCTATCCGTTTAGGTGAAAAGATAATGGAGTTCGCTTATTCATCCAAGCATAAGGAGGATGAAATCTTTTGAAGCTCGTTTGCTTATTCATTTGAGCATGAGGAGGATGAAATCTTTTGGAGTTTTCTTATTGATCCAAGCATAAGGAGGATGAAATCTTTTGAACTTATTCATCCAAGCGTGAGGATGAAACCTTTTTTTTTTTGAAATCTGCTCATCTATTCGGGCATAAGTTGAATAAAACCAGCCTATCTATTCGGGCGTTTGGAGAATGGAATATGCTCATCTATTTGGGTATAAGAAGAATAGAATCTGCCTATCCGTCCGGGTGTACGGAGAATGGAACCCTGCTCATCTATTCGGGCATTTGGAGAATAGAGCCCAGTTCATCTATTCGAGCATTTGGAGAATATAATATGCCTATCCGTTCGGGCGTAAGGAGAATGGAACCTGCTCCTCTATTTGGGCACATGGAGAATAGAACATGCCTATATGTTCGGGCATCAGGAGAATGAAACCAATCAGCAAATCGGTGAAAATCAGTGTCTTTTGGTCTTTGCTCTATCCCTGTTTCATAGAAATGAGCAAAGAGGGGCAGCTGTTGTCACTGAATTTTCACGCCATTTTTTACTTATTTTTATACTTATCCTTTATTATTATTATTATTATTATTATTATTATTATTATTATTATTATTATTATTATTGTTATCTTATATTACTAGTATTATTTATTAAATACAAAACCCAAAAAATAATAAAGAGAGTCCATTGTAAATAAATAGTAGTCAATTAATTTAAAACTAAATAAGAACTCATGTACATAATAACCCACAAGGCCCAAAACAAAACCCAAACTAACCATTCTTTTATCTCATGTGCATGATTTAATCCCAGCCGTTAGATCTAGGGTAAAGGATCTAACGGTCCCGATTGGATCATCCAAAAAGGAGGGTAGCAGCTCTCCCCTACGCCGCCACGCGCGGTTACCACCGAGCACGTGGGTGCTACGCGCTCGCATCTCAGCAACCCGGCCGTTCAGTTTCCAGCAACTACAGCTGCACTGCCATACCGTTCTAAAGCCAGTGAAAAGCATCAGAGGTCGTCCTCGCCAATGCCACAATGAACCGTCACGCCATATAGCCGCCTCGTCCACACCTCCATGCAAGGCTCCAGGCCATCTGGTGTTCTCGAGCACAACGTCTCCCCCTCGCACGACTCTTTCCCACCGCCGCCGCAACGCCGACGATCACGTCTTGCTTGCACCGGCTGTGATTCTCGCCGCGCCGCTGCTACTTCCCAGTTGTCGATTATGCTTGCGAAATAAAAGAGAGGGAATGGGTTAAACCCTCAGTTTCACGACAATTCAAACAATAATCAAGCCAAAATAAAGTCTAAATCAAATCAGAAATACTTTGGATGATATTTAGGAATTTATGCTTGAGAATCAAGCATTTCTTGTACCTATAAAAACCATTTCATTCTTTGTAAAAATCACCAACAATTAGCATGAAAAAAACTTAAAAAATAGGAGAAAAAAATACTCATATAGTTCATTAAAAAAGCATAAAATTTCTCTAGGAATGGCTCAAATTTTGTGCATTGTAATCGAGTTTAGTGGAATCAAAGCAAGCTTCTTCAAGTTTATTGTGGGTACGATTTCTCTCTTTTTCTTTTTTTAATTTCCAGCTTTGAAATTAATTGGTTGTTCGTGTTGTTTACTTGAAGAAAATAATATTTGGTTGAAACTCTCTCTTTTTTATTTCGAATTAAAACAAATTTTAATATTTTTGAGTTAATTTCGGAAAAAAAGGGATGTTCTTCATTTTTTGAAGAACACCAAGAACATGTGGATGTTTTGTTAAAAGATAAGTTTGATCCATTTCAATCCAAAAAAATAAAAAGAATGTGTTTGCAAAAAAATTACTTTATGCCCATTTTTTGGGACAATCCCCTTCATTAAAACCATCACTTTTATCCCTTTTTTAATTTGAAAATAAAACTTTTAAAACTTTAAAAATCAATTTAAAAAAACAATAATTTAAATATCTTTGAATTTGATTATTTCCCTTTAAAATTAAAAAAGAAAACTTTTTTTAAACAATCAATTTAATACTTTTTTCCTTGTTAAAAGTAATTAAGAAAATAAAACACTCTTGTAATTAATGAACCTTCACATTTATTTTCTTTCATATGTTTTTTTCGCTATTTAATTATTTTGTTTTGGTTATTTGCTTGCTTGTTTAATAAAAATGTGAAATTAATTAAAATGTAGTGTCTTATCGAACGAGAATGATGGGTTAGCGCAAAAAATGTTGGCGGTAATTAAAGTTCATTTTTCGGGCGATAAGACCGATAAAATAAATTAATATTCATTAAACGGAAAATAAAATCGAAAATTTGTGAACATGCAAATTCTAATTTTAAAAACGTTTTTTGAAATCAATTTGGTACCAGTTTTTGGGGTTGTGGGGTGCTAACCTTTCCTCATGCGTAACCGACCCCGAAACTATTTTTCTTGTTTTCACAGACCAAAACTGTTGTTTTAATAAAATAAAACGTTTTTATTAATATAATCGTGCTTTAAAGTGATCCAATCACACTTTTTCAAAAGGATTAGCGGCGACTCCGTTGTTTTTAAAAAGTTTTTCAAAAATTCGAAGCTCCTAAAAAGGATTGCGACACATTTAGATCGAAACTATCCACAAATTGCTCTTATAATTCAATGTAATCACAAATCCAAATTAACATGTTTCACTCAAACAAGGCTATAACCAAATATTCGATCTACTTATTTTTCTAAGGAAACCATTATTACTCAAAGCATTATCTTAACCATTTTTGTAAGATTTATAAATGCTTAATTATTCCTTCAACCTCCTTCGAACAGCCCTAAAACACAACCATGTTCTTTCTCAAACATTCCAACCATATCGTTACTCAATAGGCTAAAAATTTCACAACATAAATCTAAGCTTGTTGAGTGGATCAATGGATTGATCAATGCCAAGAAGGGGGTGAATTGGGCTTTTAAAAATTTATTGGAGAAAAATGATAGCTAAAAATGAAGAACAAAAGATTTTAGAGTGGTTCAAGTTCCAAATGAACTCTACATCCACTACCTTAGCTACCACTAAGGATTTGCAACAATTCACTAATTTGTTCTTCCCCTTTTCAAGGCTTAGGAGGTAACCTTTACACAACCGGTCAAATTTTCTACCCAAAATTTGACCAAACCCTTACAAGTGAACAAAGAAGAAATTAGGCAAGAAAGATATCTCTCAAATACAATATTGCCCCTTTCAGTACAAACACTCAACCCAAATTTGAGATAGGATAGGAATTGAATACAACACAATTTAGGGTTTACAAGAAATTGGAAAATAAGCACAATGAGCTTGGATTTTTGCTTGGATGTTTATCTTTGATGCAATAGTTGTTGTTGGTCTTCAATAAGCTTCAATTTATACATTCTCTATCAATTCTAGCCGTTTGGGTGGTTAGGGTATTGATTATAGCCGTTGGGACCCTCTCTTTCCACCATAAATGCACTTCTGCAGCTATCTGTATCGGTACACGAAGACCCGTATCGATACCTATCTCAAAATAGAAAGAGTCGTTGCACATAATAAAGAAGGCGTATCGAAACGCATGTAAGCGTATCGGTATGGGACAGAGACCGTTTCGATACGGATAAGACCGTATCGATACCTTTTTCTCAACTTAGCTCACTGAAGTTTCCGTTTCGATACAGGTAACACTGTATCGATACGGGACAACTACCACTTTAAATATTAGTTACCTAACAACTGACACCAACGGTCGAAAACATTTAAAGCTCTTTGAATTAAAAATTCCGTTAAAACCGTATCGATACGGGTTGAGCAGTATCGGTACACCATTCAAACTCCTTCAGTTTTTACAGAGGGGCGTATTGATACAAATTGAATCTGTTTCGATACGCTGTTTCGATACGCAAATGAGTGTATCGAAACACGTCTTTCCAGTAGCGAACTTTGCGTAAAAGGTATCGATACGGCTGGAGGCGTATTGATACACCTGGACGTTTTTCAATACTTTGGCCTTGGAACACTTAGAAAATATTTGGAGTTTGAGTTTTTCAAATCAGATTAAGGTGTTGGTGATTTAAAAATCATTTAAGGGACTTAGAAATTTATTTCAAGTTTTCAATTTAATCCTTAACATACTTAGTTATATCAAAATCAAACATAGGTTTTACAATCTCCCCCTTTTTGATATAACAAAACCAAAACTTGAAATTTTTGATACTTTGAAAAACTTTGCAAAATAACTCCTCCTTAATATTAGCTAGGTAACTTTTAAGTTTGAAAATCAAAATTTTTAAGTGTTGTGAGCTTCCCTCTCCCCCTTTTTGTTAGATCAAAAATAATTGAGACATAATGGAAAGTGCATAAAGGCAAAAGGTATAAATAACCAAGCAACATAATATCATTAAGTTCAAATAAAAGATAACATCAACTTAAAATCCAAATAACAGAAAATCAAAGCATAGGTTTTAGAATAATGCAAACTTAGTCCTAAAAACATAAAGCAAAAGTGCATAAATAAATATCCTAGATGATATGAATGATATGCAAAGATAGGCTACTATGCATCTTCATCGCCATCTTCATCATCCTCTTCAATTGGATCGTCATTCCTCCTAGTTTGACGCCACTCATCATGGAAAGCGGTGAGAGAGATGTTCATTGAGTTGTGACCGCCTTCAAGGGAAGTGAGTCGAGTCTCCACATTCTTCATTCGATCTTCAAGGCTTGTAAACCTTGTATCAATAGCGGTAAATCTCGAATTCATTACTTGATCGATTGAGGCCATTCCCGTGCGCAAACCCATGAATTGCTCATTGAGATAAGTCATGAGGGATTCCATAGAAGGTGGAGGTGGAGCTTGAGGAACTTGATCAACTGGAGGATTAGCAAATTGTTCCGCGGCCTCACGAGGGAGCTCAGATAGATGAAGCCAACTACCATTAAAGTAATGAAACTTACCCCTTGCAAGAGATCGTTCATCGATAGGATCGGTGAGGGGAGTTGGGTAGTCATGCGAGCAATCTATCTCCTTTTGTTGGAAGAAGTAACTCAAGGACGTACAATAGGTGAAGGAAGTGACGAGTGTGGTGTGGTGATGTTGCACGAGATAGACAATCTCCGCAAACATAATTTGAGCAAGGTTTGGACGTTTTTTCTCACGGAAGCATCGAATCCAAAAATCATCAACTTGGCAGATAGTGGAATACTTCCCTCCCGAGAGCCTAAACCACCAAGAAATCATCAAATGGAGGATCCGATCCTGAGCATTAAGGACGGTGACGGAACCACTTAGAACATGGCCAAGAGCATTCTCATCATCATAGCCTTCATCCTCTAACTTGAACATATCACAAATGGATTGAACATCCATAGTGACCTTCTTACCCATAACATGAGAACTAACGGCCGTAACAACACCATCTCGATTGGCACAACACTTAGCATTAGCATAAAAGATCAAAACTAAGATGCGAAAGAAAAATCCGGGAATTTGGAGAAAATCCATAAACTTCCATTATTGGAGCAAAGAAAGATATTCAAATTTGAAACGCTCCAAGTTAAGAAAAGGAATAGAGATTACCCTTTCCGGACGGATCTTATAGTTTTGAAATTGGCGAAAATAGGTGTGTTCTCTGGGGGACTTAAAGGAGTGTTGATAGATAAGAGTGAGGTTCGGGCGAGCACCACCTCCGATATTGGATCCCTCACCAGCTTCACTAGTACGTGCTCTCTTTTTAGGTGCAATGAACTAGAGAAAAGATTAAAAACAATGTATGCATTAAGTTTTCTTCATTCAACTCATTGAAAACCAATAATCAAGGTTTTTAAAAAAATTATAAATAAATAAGAAAAATTTTGAAAAGAGATTTTGAGAAGACAAAACAAAAACAAAATAAAGTTTGAAACGAAAATTAAAAGAAAAATTAAAAGTGAAAAAGAAAGAGTTTTACCTTGATATTGATTAGGGAGGAATGAGAGAAGAGCTTAGCACCCAATTGATGAAAAAGCTTAAAAGCTTTGCTTGATTTTGAAAACCCTCTAGAGATTTTGAGTTGTGGTGTGAAAATATGAGGGATAGAGAGGCTATTTATAGAGTGAAAACGGCTAGGGTTTCCAGGGTTTTGAGAAAATTCAATTTTGGTAAAAGTTGAACTCTTTTAATGTCAATTGATAGCTCTTTGCACAATCGCGTATCGATACGCTGAGGGTGTTATCGATATGGGGGTAAAAACGTAATTCCATTTAAAATGCCCGTTGAAGGTTCGTATCGAAACGGATGCAATCCGTATAAAAATGATTGTTGCTCGTATCGAAACATGTTTAACTGTATCGATACCCGTTTTAGGCAAAATGTAATCTGGGAAGCTAATACAGTACTCGTATCGATACGCTTAAGGCTGTATCGATACCCTATGCCCAGAAATACATTTTAGGCTTTAAGAACAACCAAAAGCTCGATTCTAACATCTCCTAAATGAATGCAAATGATGAATAAGCAGTTATAAGCATAATTTAACATAATCATACTCCCCTTAGCTATAAGCATGGATATTTTCAAGAGCTACAACACATTAACATGCAATTTCACAAGATCAAGCAATTTTAACATTAAAAGGGTCCTAAAGGGTCAAGGAAAGCTAGTTAGACCTAACTCTCTCCTAAGGGACCAAAAACGCTCTTTATCTAAAGGCTTTGTAAAGATGTCCGCTAGTTGGTTTAAGGTGTCAACATTGTCTATAACAACATCTTCCATAAGGACATGATCTCTAATGAAATGATGCCTTATCTCTATATGTTTGGTTCTAGAGTGTTGGATGGGATTTTTAGTCAAGCAAATGGCACTAGTGTTATCACACTTAAGGGGTATGGTTTCAACTTTAATACCATAATCTAAAAGTTGTTGCTTCATCCAAAGGACTTGAGCACAACAACTCCCTAAGGATATGTACTCGGCTTCGATGGTAGAAAGAGCTACACTATTTTGTTTCTTAGAGAACCAAGATATGAGCATACTACCTAAGAATTGACAAGTTCCCGAAGTACTCTTCCTATCGATTTTAAACCCCCCATAATCCGCATCCGAATAAGCATGAAGGTTGAAGGTAGAGTCTCTAAGGTACCAAATACCTAAACAAGGGGTATCTCTAAGGTACCTAAAGATTATCTTAACGGCTATAAGGTGAGACTCTCTAGGACTAGCTTGAAACGTAGCACACAAGCAAACACTAAACAAGATATCTGGTCTACTTGCGGTAAGGTAAAGCAATGATCCAATCATAGAACGGTAAAGCTTAGAGTCGACACACTTACCTCCTTCATATTTGTCAAGCTTTGTAGATGAGCTCATGGGTGTGGCTTGAGGCTTTGCATTCTCCAAGCTAAACTTCTTGAGCATATCCTTGATGTACTTTGCTTGATTGATGAAGGTGTCATCATTCCTTTGCTTGATTTGGAGTCCCAAAAAGAATGAGAGCTCCCCCATCATGCTCATCCCGAATTCACCTTGCATTAACTTAGCAAACTCTTTGCAATAACACTCATTAGTAGATCCAAACATAATATCATCAACATAAATTTGTACTACTAAGATGTCATTTTTATACCTTTCTATGAAAAGTGTAGTGTCCACCTTACCTTTTTCAAAACATTTTTCAATCAAAAAAGTTTGAAAGTCTTTCATACCAAGCTCTAGGAGCTTGTTTAAAACCATAAATAGCTTTAGTTAGTTTGAAAACATGATTTGGAAATTTTGAGTCTTCAAAACCCGGTGGTTGTTCCACATACACTTTCTCATTTATAAAATCGTTTAAAAAAGCACTTTTAACATCCATTTGAAAAAGCTTGAAATCATGATAACATGCACATGCAAGCAACATCCTAATGGCCTCCATTCTAGCTACGGGTGCATAGGTTTCAACAAAATATATTCCCTCTTCTTGAGTGTAACCTTGTGCTACTAATCTAACTTTATTTCTCACAATGTTACCACTCTCATCTAGTTTGTTCCTAAAGACCCATTTAGTTCCTATAGTAGATTGATTACTAGGCCTATCAACTAATGTCCAAACATTACTTCCCTCAAATTGATTTAACTCTTCTTGCATAGCAATAATCCAAAAGTCATCTTTTAATGCTTCTTTTATATTCTTAGGCTCTATGCATGAGATAAATGCAACATGGTTCATAAGTTTAAGAGAAGATCTAGTGGTTACCCCCTTGGATGGATCACCCAAGATTTCACCACCTTTGACATAGTTGAACTCCCTTGGGTAGCTCACTTCCTTTTCCTCAAGAGCTAAGTCCTTGAAGGCTTCAAGAGGTGGATCTTGTGTATCCTCTTCTTTTGTTGAAATCTCATCCTCTTTTGAAGTTTGTCCTCCATCAAAGGCATTAATGATTCCTACATCATCATCATCACAAGAATCCTTCATTGGAAGGAGGTTATCATCGAATACAACATGTATAGATTCTTCTACTACTAAAGTTCTCTTGTTAAATACACGATAGGCTCTAGGAGCTTGTTTTAAACCATAAAGAGCTTTAGTAAGTTTGAAAACATGATTTGGAAATTTTGAGTCTTCAAAACCCGGTGGTTGTTCCACATACACTTCCTCATTTATAAAACCGTTTAAAAAAGCGCTTTTAACATCTATTTGAAAAAGCTTGAAATCATGATAACGTGCACATGCAAGCAACATCCTAATGGCCTCCATTCTAGCTACGGGTGCATAGGTTTCAACAAAATCTATTCCCTCTTCTTGAGTGTAACCTTGTGCTACTAATCTAACTTTATTTCTCACAATGTTACCACTCTCATCTAGTTTGTTCCTAAAGACCCATTTAGTTCCTATAGTAGATTGATTACTAGGCCTATCAACTAATGTCCAAACATGACTTCTCTCAAATTGATTTAACTCTTCTTGCATAGTAATAATCCAAAAGTCATCTTTTAATGCTTCTTTTATATTCTTAGGCTCTATGCATGAGATAAATGCAACATGGTTCATAAGTTTAAGAGAAGATCTAGCGGTTACCCCTTGGATGGATCACCCAAGATTTCACCACCTTTGACATAGTTGAACTCCCTTGGGTAGCTCACTTCCTTTTCCTCAAGAGCTAAGTCCTTGAAGGCTTCAAGAGGTGGATCTTGTGTATCCTCTTCTTTTGTTGAAATCTCATCCTCCTTTGAAGTTTGTCCTCCATCAAAGGCATTAATGATTCCTACATCATCATCATCACAAGAATCCTTCATTGGAAGGAGGTTATCATCGAATACAACATGTATAGATTCTTCTACTACTAAAGTTCTCTTGTTAAATACTCGATAGGCTTTAGAGTTTAAGGAATATCCTATGAAAATAGCTTCATCACTCTTTGCATCAAATTTACCTAAGTTATGTTTTCCATTATTTAAAACAAAACACTTGCAACCAAATGGGTGAAAATGGCTAATGTTAGGGTTTTTAGATTTTAAAATCTTATATGGTGTTTTCTTTAAAATTGGCCTAATCATTACTCGGTTTACAATGTAGCAAGCGGTGTTTGTGGCTTCCGCCCAAAAATATTTAGGTAAATTGTTTTCACAAAGCATGATTCTAGCCCTTTCTTGTAAAGTTCTATTTTTCCTCTCAACTACCCCATTTTGTTGAGGAGTTCGAGGAGCCGAAAAATTGTGGCTAATACCATTTTCATTTAAAAACTCTTCAAACCCTAGATTTTGAAATTCGGTTCCATGATCACTTCTTATATGAGAAATTCTAAGTTCAAGATCATTTTGGGTTAATTTTGAAAATGTGATGAATTTTTATAAAGCCTCATCTTTAGTACTTAAAAATAAAACCCCAAGTAAATCTAGAAAAATCATCAACAAGTACAAATGCATAAGATTTACCACCAAAGCTCATAGTCCTAATAGGCCCAAATAAATCCATGTGAATAAGTTGTAAACACCTACTTGTAGAAACACCATTAATGGATTTCAAGGATGACTTATGTTGTTTACCCTTAGAGCATGCATCACAAATTTATCATTTGAGAACTTAATTTTGGGTAAACCTCTAACTAGATCTAGGGAAACTAATTTTTCTAAAACACTAATGCTAGCATGTCCTAGTTTCCTATGCCATAGCCATGCATCATTTTCATTTTGAGCTACTAAACATACATGGGATGTATGTATGTCATCTAAATGCACCATGTAAATGTTACCTATGCGATGACTTATGAGCATAATATTATTTTATTTAATGTCAACAATTTTGCACCCATTTTTATCAAATAAGACATTAAATCCTTTATCACATAATTGGCTTATGCTCAACAAATTATGTTTAAGACCATCGACATGCAAACCATTTTCAATAAGAATGGTAGATTGATTACCTATGGAGCCAATACCTTTAATGTGGCCTTTGGAGTTGTCACCAAATGTCACTACTCCTCCACTTTTTGGCTTTAAGTCCATGAATCTACTCTTGTCTCCGGTCATATGCCTCGAGCATCCACTATCAAGGCACCATGAATTTTGACTTTGTGCTTTGGCCTTGTAGCAATTCTCCTCCTACAAACAAAGATATTAAACTTTTGTTTTTGGTACCCAAATCATTTTGGGTCCACGTGTGTTAGCTTCCAAAAGCTTGGTTCCCTTAGGAATCCAATGTGACATAGCAACAAAATCATTAGACTTGACGAGTTCCTTAGGAACCCATACACTCCTAATCCTTTTAGGTCTATTATGTCTAGGGAGGCTACTTTGTTTGTAGTTATTAGTCTTTCTCCTAGGTTGGTTTGTTTTAGATGATTCACCTTTTTCATGCTTCACATTACCAACATTTTTGAAAGACTCTTTGAGCTTGTTAAGCTCATCTAACACTTGTTGGTGTTCACTATTGCATTTAGAAAGAAGATTATTTAGGTCAAGATTTTCATCTTGGAAGAATTTAAGTTCATATTTCAAACCTAAAATCTTTTTTCTCAAATTTTAAGTTAGCTTGAGAAAGTGAGTCATTTTTATCATTTAATTCCGAAATAATTTTCTTATTTCTAATGACCGACTCTTTGTACTTCTCAACTAACTCATCATAAACCTCTTGCAACTCATCATATGTGTTGAGTTGTGTGGGGCTCGATTCGTTCAACCGATTATGCTCACCAAGTGGTGGAGAGGTGGATATTTGGGTGGAATGGTAAAGGAAGCTAAAAAGAAATGTGACACAAAGATTTATAGTGGTTCGGTCTTCTAACAAGCACCTACATCCACTACCTTAGCTCCCCACTAAGGATTTCACAATCAATCCACTAATTGATTCGTCCCCTTTTCTAGGCTTAGGAGGAAACCCTTACAACCAATCAAGCTTTCTACCCAAAGCCTTGATTGAAACCCTCTTTACAAGAGATAAACAAAGCAAACTTATAACCCTCTAATAGGAGTTTGTTTGCACAATGAAGCACTCACCCAAAACCTAAAACACTTGAGCAAATTTGACAATTTTGGCTCACTAGTGTTTGTCTATACAAGAATTGACAATTTAGGTGCTAAGACAATGTTTGATCATTTGATGTTTGACAATATGAGCATTAGCCTTCTCTTGATGCTTGGAGGTCCCTTTTATACTCCCAATTGAGTTTGTAGCCGTTACTAGCCGTTGGGATCAAATTGGAGCCGTTGAGGACTTTAATTCCCACCATAAATGCATTCTGCAGCTCCCCGTTTCGAAACGCTCGAAGCCGTTTCAAAACACTCTTAATGTAGAAAGAGCCATTGCAGTCTGTCAGGGTATCCGTTTCGGAACGCCTCCTGGACGTTTTGGAACGCCTCATGTCCGTTTCGGAACGCCTCCTTGACGTTTCGAAACTCGTATCGAAACGCTATAGTCCCGTATCGAAACGCCTGCATTTAAAAGTTGGTTGGGAAAATAGCCGTTGGGGTTTATGACCGTTGGGGTCATTGCCACGTGGGCGTATCGAAACGGCCTAGCCCGTTTCGAAACGCTGGGCAAAAATCAAGTCCAGGGAAAGCCCGTTTCGAAACATGTTTCGAAACGAATATGCTACTGGAATCCCCTGTTTCGAAACGCCTTATGGTGTTTCGAAACACCTGGACAGGTTTGATAAGTTTGGCTTTGAAACACATTAAAAACCCATTTAAAAACATCCCTAAACATAGTTTCAAAATATTTGGACTTTGGAAATTGTTTTAAATACTTTTTAAATCAGTCCAAAACATTTTTCAATTATTATATCAAAACATTAGTTCTACAATCTCCCCCTTTTGATATAATAAAACTCTCTTGAAAAATTGTTTGGGATTCTCCCCCTTTAACTTTAAAAATGTGAATAAGAGACTAAAGATAAGAAATCAAATAAAGCTCCCCCTTATTCATTTGAAAATTCAATTTTTCAAACCATTTCTCCCCCTTTTTGTTATATCAAAAAAGAATTTAAAACATTAAGTTCAAAAATAACAATAGAGGTAAAAGGTTGACAAAAGTAAGAATTTGGTTTTAAAATGGCTCCCCCTTACTCAAAGCATCATCCAAATGTTAGTCACAACATATATGATCATCTAGTTGAATTTAAACAAAGATAAACAAATAAAATCAAAACAACTAGAATTTTACCACACTTGAACTCAAGGTAGGATGTGAAGCCTTCCTTCTTCAAGTGTTCTTCCTTGTGTGCATGGAGCTCCCCCTCAATGTTTGACTTGTTGAACATCTCCATCACACCTAGCAAAAGACAATCAAGTAACTTTTGGTATCCAAATTGCTTTGGATCCATGAACGTTAGTAGCACACATTTTTGACCCCTTAGGAATCCATTTTTCAATGTCATCCTTTTTAATTGAAGTGGTTAGTCCTTTTGGGACCAAAACACTTCTAAAACATTTACCATTTTTAAATCTAGGGGCACTAGATTGTCTAACATAAAAATTTGATTTTCCAAAATTGTTTTTCTTTTCAAGCTCTTTGGAAATCAAATCTTTTTCTTCTTGAACATTTTGAAGCAATTTTTGTAAATCAAAACATTTTAATTCAAACTCTTCAAGTTTTGCTTCAAGTTCAAGTTTGGTTTTAGAAAGCAAATCATTTTGAATTTTTAACTTTGAAACCAATTTTTTGTTTTTCAAAATGTGGCTTTTAAAATCTAAAACCAAATCATCATAGGCAACTTGTAATTCATCAAAGGAATAAGAACATGAAGTAGATGAATTAGAAGTTACCCTTGAATCTTCTTCGATGGCCATAAGGCAAAGGTTGGCTTGTTCATCGTCGGTGGAGTCTTCATCACTCCAAGTAGCCAAATGTGCCTTCTTCTTATGGCTTGAAGTGCTTGCCCTCTCCTTTCTCTTAGGTTCTCGTTCAAGCTCTCTCAAGGCTTTCTTCATGAACGGGGCACACTTCTTGAAGAGATGAACTATCTCTTCATCTTCATCCTCCTCTTCACTTGAGTAGACATGATGGCAAGTGGAGGATTTGAGAGCCATGGCACTTGCATTGATGCCAAGCCCTTTGAGTTTCTTCTCTCCCATGGCTCTAATTTCTTCCCTCTTTTTCTCATCCTCTTTATTTCTCTTCATGATTTGATGAGTAAGAAGAGACCCCATGAGTTCATCAAGCTTCAAAGTCTTCAAATTTTTGGCTTCGATGATGGCGTTCCTCTTTGAGTCCCAAGACTCGGGAAGTGAGTAGATGAGCTTTCGAACAAGATTTTCTTCCGGAATGGCTTCTCCATACCCTTTGAGACCATTGGTGATAGTGGAGAATCTATCGAACATTTTCTCAATGTTCTCTTCCGGATCCATTTTGAAGTTCTCATACTCCAAGGTTAGGAGCCCAATCTTGGTCTCCTTGACTTCATTTGTCCCCTCGTATGTGACTTCAAGCTTGTCCCATACCTCCTTGGCACTCTCACAAGAAGACATCTTCTCATAGATGGATGTACCAAATGCACAAAATAGAATGTGCAAGGCTTTGCAATTTAGCTCCATCTTCTTGCGATCGTCGGCACTCCACTCCGATTTACTTCTTTGAGGCACGAACGGACCATCTTCAACTACATCTCATATCTTGTAATCTTTTGATTTGATGAAAAACTTCATCTTTGTCTTCCAATGGGCATAGTGAGTTCCGTCAAAGAAAGGCGGTTTGTCGATTGATTGTGCCATTTGAGCCGGTTGATGAAATAGTGATCGAGCTTACCGGAACTTCTCAATAGTATGTGAATCCCCTTCGATTGAGCCAAGCTCTAATACCAATTGTTGAGTTGTGTGGGGCTCGATTCGTTCAACCGATTATGCTCACCAAGTGGTGGAGAGGTAGATATTTGGGTGGAAGGGTAAAGGAAGCTAAAAAGAAATGTGACACAAAGATTTATAGTGGTTCGGTCTTCTAACAAGCACCTACATCCACTACCTTAGCTCCCCACTAAGGATTTCACAATCAATCCACTAATTGATTCGTCCCCTTTTCTAGGCTTAGGAGGAAACCCTTACAACCAATCAAGCTTTCTACCCAAAGCCTTGATTGAAACCCTCTTTACAAGAGATAAACAAAGCAAACTTATAACCCTCTAATAGGAGTTTGTTTGCACAATGAAGCACTCACCCAAAACCTAAAACACTTGAGCAAATTTGACAATTTTGGCTCACTAGTGTTTGTCTATACAAGAATTGACAATTTAGGTGCTAAGACAATGTTTGATCATTTGATGTTTGACAATATGAGCATTAGCCTTCTCTTGATGCTTGGAGGTCCCTTTTATACTCCCAATTGAGTTTGTAGCCGTTACTAGCCGTTGGGATCAAATTGGAGCCGTTGAGGACTTTAATTCCCACCATAAATGCATTCTGCAGCTCCCCGTTTCGAAACGCTCGAAGCCGTTTCGAAACACTCTCAATGTAGAAAGAGCCGTTGCAGTCTGTCAGGGCATCCGTTTCGGAACGCCTCATGTCCGTTTCGAAACGCCTCCTGGACGTTTCGAAACTCGTATCAAAACGCTATAGTCCCGTATCGAAACGCTTGCATTTAAAAGTTGGTTGGGAAAATAGCCGTTGGGGTTTATGACCGTTGGGGTCATTGCCACGTGGGCGTATCGAAACGGCCTAGCCCGTTTCAAAACGCTGGGCAAAAATCAAGTCCAGGGAAAGCCCGTTTCGAAACATGTTTCGAAACGAATATGCTACTGGAATCCCCTGTTTCGAAACGCCTTATGGTGTTTCGAAACACCTGGACATGTTTGATAAGTTTGGCTTTGAAACACATTAAAAACCCATTTAAAAACATCCCTAAACATAGTTTCAGAATATTTGGACTTTGGAAATTGTTTTAAATACTTTTTAAATCAGTCCAAAACATTTTTCAATTATTATATCAAAACATTAGTTCTACAATATGCATCATGTAATTCATCAAATGTAAAGTCAAAAGATGATGAGTTAGAGGTTACCATGGAGGAATCCTCCTCAAGTGCCATGAGGCAAAGGTTGGCCACTTCATGTTCGTTATCCTCGGATGACTCCTCGTCACTCCAAGTAGCAAGCTTGGCTTTGAGCTTCTTCTTCTTCTCAAAGCCCTTCTTCTTGAGTTGAGGGCACTCCGAATGAATGTGACCGGGCTTTTTGCACTCGTAGAAAATGATTTGATCCCTCTCTTCTTCTTTGTTTTTACCCTTGAAGTCCATTTTTCTTTGAATCTTCCTTCCTCTGTTGGACCTCATGAATCGTGAGAATTTTTTGGCTATCATAGCCAATTCTTCAAGATCATCCTCCTCACTAGAAGTGCTCTCCTCATGTAATGAAGCTTTGAGAGCCACTCATATCTTCTTCTTCTTCTCTACTTCTAGCTTCTCCACTCTTTTCTCTTCCTTTTTATTTTCATCTTCCCTTCCTTGCTTCATCATCTCATGACTAAGGAGAGAACCCACTAGCTCATCAAGTTTGAGTGTCTTCCAGTTTTTGGCCTAGATGATGGCGGTTCTCTTCCCATCCCAAGATTCGGGAAGTGAGTAGAGTAGCTTCCGGACGAGTTTGTCTTCCAGGATTGTCTCTCCAAAACCCTTAATCCCGTTGACAATAATTGAGAAGCGATCGAACATCTTGGACACGGTTTCGTCGGGCTCTATCTTGAAATTCTCATAACTAAGATTGAGAATTCCAATATTGGTCTCCTTCACATCACTAGTTCCTTCATAGGTGGTCTCTAGTGTATCCCACACTTCCTTGGCACTTTCAATGGAGGAGACTTTGGAGGAGATGTCGGGACCGAAAGAACAAAAGAGCATGTGAAGAGCTTTATCATTAATTTGGATCTTTTTTCTCTCATCTTCACTCATCTCAATCTTCTTCTTTAGAACCATTTTTTCCTTCATCATCCCTCTTCAATGGAATATAGGGACCATCTTCAATGACATCCCAAACAAGGTAATCGTTGGATTTGATGAAGAGGCGCATCCGGTTCTTCCAAAATGGGTAGTTGTCAACATTGAAGAATGGTGGTTTTGTGGTGGGTTGAGACTCGTACATGCTTGATCCGGAGGTAGATGTCATGGCTTGATTTTTGGATGATCACACTCTTCCTAGAAACTCCTCTTGTGGTTGTTAATCCTTCAAAGAGGTAGGCTCTGATACCAATTGTTGAGTGGATCAATGGATTGATCAATGCCAAGAGGGGGTGAATAGGGCTTTTAAAAATTTGTTGGAGAAAATTGATAGCTAAAAATGAAGAACAAAGGATTTTAGAGTGGTTCAAGTTCCAAATGAACTCTACATCCACTACCTTATCTACCACTAAGGATTTGCAACAATTCACTAATTTGTTCTTCCCATTTTCAAGGCTTAGGAGGTAACCTTTACACAACCGGTCAAATTTTCTACCCAAAATTTGACCAAACCCTTACAAGTGAACAAAGAAGAAATTAGGCAAGAAAGATATCTCTCAAATACAATATTGCCCCTTTTAGTACAAACACTCAACCCAAATTTGAGATAGGATAGGAATTGAATACAACATAATTTGGGGTTTACAAGAAATTGGCAAATAAGCACAATGAGCTTGGATTTTTGCTTGGATGTTTATCTTTGATGCAATAGTTGTTGCTAGTCTTCAATAAGCTTCAATTTATACCTTCTCTATCAATTCTAGCCGTTTGGGTGTTTAGGGTATTGATTATAGCCGTTGGAACCCTCTCTTTCCACCATAAATACACTTCTGCAGCCATCCATATCGGTACACGAAGACCCGTATCGATACCTGTCTCAAAACAGAAAGAGTCGTTGCACATAATAAAGAGGGCGTATCGAAACACGTGTAAGCGTATCGGTACAGGACAGGGACCGTTTCGATACGGATAAGACCGTATCGATACCTTTTTCTCAACTTAGCTCACTGAAGTTTCTGTTTCGATACATGTAACACCGTATCGATACGGGACTACTACCACTTTAAATATTAGTTACATAACAACTGAAACCAACGTTCGAAAACATTTAAAGCTCTTCGAATTAAAAATTCTGTTAAAACCGTATCGATAAGGGTTGAGCCGTATCGGTACACCATTCAAACTCCTTCAGTTTTTACAGAGGGGCGTATCGATACAGATTGAATCTGTTTCGATACGTTGTTTCAATACGCAAAGGGGGCGTATCGAAACGCGTCTTTCCAGTAGCCAACTTTGCAAAAAAGGTATCAATACGGCTGGAGGCGTATCGATATACCTAGATGTTTTTCAATACTTTGGCCTTGGAACACTTAGAAAATATTTGGAGTTTGAGTTTTTCAAATCAGATTAAGGTGTTGGTGATTTAAAAATCATTTAAGGGACTTAGAAATTTATTTCAAGTTTTCAATTTAATCCTTAACTTACTTAGTTATATCAAAATCAAACATAGGTTTTACAAAGCTCACTAATCTTTCTAATATCAACATAATTCCTGAAAATTCAACAATCAAAGGCTTAACTTAAAAAATTAAATTTAAGAAGAAAAAGGTAAATAATCACCTTCTTCCCAAGCTTATACGAACAAGAACAAAAATTTGGACAATGATAATGAAATCTATTGAAATTCTCTCAATCTCTCTCTCACTCTCATGCTTTGAGTAGATGGAGGAGAAGAAGATAAAATTGTGTCTTTGGTGGATTGATTCCCAAAGAACCGAGAACCCTAACCTAAGTGCTTTCACCTAATGGTTAAACTTGTGCAAGTCCCCACTTTCTCCAAGATGTTACATGCAAATCACAAACTAATTTAGATTCTAAATTTTATCCTCTTTTAATAAGCTATCCATCACTTCAATTAGGTCCTAAAACCCCCAATTTCTTTCTAAAACTATCTCAACAATTACATTCGAATTAGTGTCGAAGCTCTAGGCTACATTTTGGGGTATTACACCAAGTGCTCTCTAATAGGTTTCTTCCAGAGCGATGGCAACAGGAGCGACAAGGTTAGTTGGTATCGCATTGTTAACTGGTGGAACCTGGTTGTTTTGGATACCGTCTACTCCTTCGTTACCTTGATGAGCCATCTCTTGAAATTTCTTTTTCAATCTACGTAAGGTTCATTCAATATCAGAGTCGTATGGCCAATCTTCCATCTCAGGGTAGTTCTTGGTCATACACCAAACAAAACAAATTAATAAAATAAAACAAAACAAGTAAATCAAATCAATAAAATTCGTTGTAATTCCCGGCAACGATGCCAAAAACTTGTCGATTATGCTAACGCTTGGCAAAAGAGTGGAAAATGTTATGGAAGTAAATGAAAAAAGTGCCAAGATTGAGTCTTTTGCATGCAAGTATACATGGACAACAAGTAATACAACAGTAAACTGAGTAACAAATCCATAAGGATTGACCAAGAGTTAACTGCTTTGATTATTTACTTGTCAAGGGAAAATGTTGATTGATTTTAAGTTGGTTTTGAAAATGACTTAAAGAAATGAATTGGAAATAAAACATCTGTTGCGTGTAAAAGAGTCTATCGCAATTGTAGTGCAAGTGTACACGACGCAAGTAGTAAAGTGATACGAAGTATCGGATATCGTCTCCATAGGGATTGGGCTAATAGCTTCACCTTGAATCACTGCACGAAAGTAAATAAAATATTTGAGAAAGTTGTCACGAGAATAATAAGATCACTGGAAAATAAAAGTAGAGAAATCAAGATAGAGAGAATGGGCTGGTATTGAATTGCTCAGTAGTGCAGGTATTGTCAAGTCTAGGAAATCCAGTTCTGTCGTCGTCCCCGTCGCGGCAGCACCTGTCGCGGCAGCAGTCCGTTGCTTGTCGCGGCAGCGAACACTCAACTCAGTACTTCAAGTTTGGCAAGAATCCCTGATGTGCCTTGGCCTATCCCTAGGTCCAAGTCTGTCGATGATCACGTCTTTGATGATACCTCCCGGCATGAATCGAAAGGTGAACACCGATGTTGTTGAATTCTTCTTTAGCCACTTAACCTCGTCATATCCCTAGGTCCGAGATAGTTCAACTATAAACTAGAGAACTCGCACTTATTCCTTTCGTATACTTAACTCTCCCGATGCTAAGTAAATCGATAACCTCACAATGCTCTCCCGATGCTCTTGCAAGATATTAATAACCACATTAAGAGAACTTGAAGTTTATTTTATTGAACTAAAAATTCCTAAAACAAAACAACCCTTGCAACTACTTTACAAATCAACCCGTGGCCCTAGGGGAAATTTAGAACATGTTGAGGGAAGGAAAACGGCTAGATTTTTGGGAAGAAAGCTAGGGAATCGGTTTTTTCTTCTAGGTCGAAATATATGCCCTTATATAGGCTTTGGGTCCAAGTTTTCTAAAATAGCAAGAATACAACTTTAAATTAAAGTACAATTCTAATAAAGACTAAATCTTCAAAGAATCTACTTTCCAGCCGTCATCTTTCTTGCTTGGGATTTTCTCTCCTTGAACTTTGGGCTTGACATTCCTTTCGATCTGGGGCTTGGAAAAATATGGTGATTTCACACGACAGACGAGCTAAATTTTCTCTATCTGTCGAGGTCCACTTTACTTCTTCTCCTGAAAACTGCTGTCGGCCTCTGCTGTCACGGCAGCAACCATGGCAGCATCGTCCTCCTTGACTGCTCATCCAGTTCCAGCTCTTCTGCTTCACTGCCCAGCGCCTGCCCTTTCCGTCTGCTACAGCAGCAACCTGCAAAAACAACTAAATTTAGTAGAAATTGTGCCTTTTAATATATTTTGTGATGTTTAACTGTAAACTGACCTAAATGCAATAAATAATGCTTGAATGCAGCAAAAATATGGGTTAAATAGGGGGTAAATAATAGAACTTTTACACACTCAACAACATCGTTGGCTGGAGGAGTTTTCAAATGAGTGATGAGCATTGGCAGGGGATGCCTAGTTATCACGCTATTCATGCCAGCCTTTAATAATGTTCTACCTTGGAGTTATTGTCGAGTAGTTTCAAAGATGACATTGCCTCTGTCGATGGCAATGCCTGAAATTAACCATGTTAAACCCCTCATATGTCTATAGTGAATTTTTCATTAATTAACTTGATTAAGTTCCAATCTATACTCCTAAAGGGTAGATTCACTACAGAAGTAAGCTCATCTACTTGAACATCTTCTTTCAAAGTGTAGAGTGTCCACTAGTTCTATATTTTTTACACATTCCTGCCCTTATTATTGCTATTCTTAAGCTCATTTTGGCATATTTAGGTACATTGCATGCATAAAGACGGTATTTTCTCTTTCACCATGCTATTCTTGAATATTTTATGTTTGGTTAAGAAAATATATTGTTTTAGTTTAGTTTTTATTTTTCAGGTGTTGTAGCTGAGTAGAGGAGGAGAGGACAGGAAAGATGGAACAGAAGGAGTTGTACTGAAGTAGTTCTAGATGCCGTCAAGGACGCTGCTGAAGCAACATTGCCGCCAAGTGCCGCACAGGCAGGAGTTACACCGACTTAGCCAAGATGGGTCGCGATTGAAAGAGGGCAATTCCCTGAGCCCAATGAGCCCAGTCTTGCAATTTTCTAAAGCTTGTAGCAGTCGATAGAGCTGATCCAAGATTGATAAGTAAGAGTACTTATCCTTACTTGAGGGACAAGGCAACGTCCAAAGAGTCCACATTCAAGACAAAAAGGAGTCAGTATTTAATGTAAACTACTTTAAGAAATCCTATTTTAAGGAAGACTCCAACTTAGGCCATGAGCCCTATATATACCCAATGTATGTGAGGGTATAGGGGAATGAAGGGATGCACGCATGAATAGCTGCATATCGGAGAGGTAGCTAGATAGATGGGAGTTTTTGGGGGTCGCGGCCCAACTCTCCTAGGGTTTAGTTCCTTGTATGTAAAGTAGTTGTGAGAAACGGTTGTAATAGTTTAAGTATGTTTTCAATAAAATTCCAAGTTTGATTAATTTATGCACTTCATTGTTTCAATTAGTTCTAACCGTTCAGTTGAGAGAATCCATTTGTCGGGCACGAAATTGTAAGGCTCACGAAAGGGTTAAGTACGGTCACAACATGTCAAGGCGTGACTAACTTGGTTCCAAAAGCTCACAAGTTTCAGCGGCTAAAAGGGATCACCAACCGAATTGACTTGCATGTGTTAGGTTCACGTTGAGATTGCTAGGTATTGCCTACATCACGCAAGCATTCGAGCATTCTTGCCTAGACATAGGGAGGATCACTTTCGACTATCCTGTCGAACTTGGAATATCTTCCAGACTTGCCGCCAGGACTTATTTCCGTTCCACCACCCGAGACAGCGAAAGTTGCAGGGACAGTGACCCGCTGTGGCCGCGTGACAGGGTCGTAGCTGCCGCCCGCCATACCCGCCGAGGCAGTAAATCTTGATAGCGCAAAACATTTTTAGGCTTTACAATGCAGTCTACACGCTACTGAGATGCAATTGTCTTACCCAATCTTTTGACCAAATCTCTCCCTATCATCCCTCTCATCACTATCTTTATTTTACTTGTGTTTTTATATTTCCACATTGTGAGATTTGATTGCGCATTTACTAAATTTTTGTGCAGGAAACCATTTATAGAAGCTGCTCCAATCCCTGTGGGAGACGATATCTTTTATACTATAACTTGACGAGAGTGTGCACTTATGCTCATAAATAGAGAACACCCAAACGCTCTACAAGTTTTTGGCGCCGTTGCCGATGACTGGCAACAGGAATTGTGTTTGAATTTCTACACTTCTACTTTAGTTTTTGCACATTAAATTTCTATTTATTTTATTTTTTCCAAAAAAAATGCATCTTTGTTTCACTGATGTATGTCCCGCCAGGGCGACAAAGATAGCAGCAAACATCCACCTGAGGATGGAAAGGACATGCCCAGACGAAAAGCCAAACGCAAAGCCCTCGGGAAGTGGTTATGTTCGGGAAAAGCGCAACCCAACATAACCTAATTTTTATTTTTAATTTAATTTTATAGGATTAGATTTAATTTTCAATTATTTTTATTTAATTTTTGTTTTTAATTTATTTCAGGTTAACAATGAAGGCAAGACCAAGAAAGATGAAAGAATAAAGGAGAAGCCCAACCAGCGGCCAAGGAAGCCTAAGGCAGATGAGCATAACGGCTAGCAGCTTCATAATGGCTAGCCGCAACGGCTACAATTACAGCAACAAGCAAAACAGCTATCTGCATAACGGCTAGAATCCTGTTATTTGCGCCACAATCATTACTGCCCGTTAGCAGCGTGCCCGCCAAGGAGGTAGAGAGAATCGACTATATAATGCCAACTATTCTCTCCCCATTCTTCACTTTACTCTCTCTTTTACTCTCAATTCTTTCTGCCATCTTTGCTTTCAAGATTTTACTAGTTTCACTTTCTTTTTCTTTCTTTAGGAAAATACAACCATCTTACAGCTATGGCCACATCGCAACAACCCGCCTCCGCCTCCAAACCAGTGTTCAAGAAACTCTTGAATAAGGATATAAAGGAAATCTACCGGAAGTACTTCGTGGAGTGGCAACTTTGGGAGGAAATAGGGTTCCAATACACCAGGCCAGATGGGGATTTTGGCCTCGAACCAACCATATTCGAGAGGATTCATACTTTGGGTTGGGACCGGTTCGCACGGAAACTATAAGGGATAAACAACAACCAGGTGCGAGAGTTCTACGCCCACAAACCTACACAGGGAAATCCTTTTGTATATGTCCGCGGAGAATGTGTTAAGTTCACAACGGATACGATCAACAATTTCTACATCATTGACATCTGCAACAATCCGCATGAAGAATGGAAGTCTTACCTAACAGCGGCTGACTATGACAAGATCAAGAAAGAAACCTGCAAGCCCAACACCATGTGGCTGACAGGCAAGAACAATGGCTCAGTCAACCGCCACGATCTGCTGTCGGAGGCAGTTCTTTGGAGTAACTTCGTCCAACGCTGTTTGATGCCCACCACGCACAGATCAACAGTGAACAAGTCGCGGCTTGCCCTTATCCACAACATTATTAAAGGGTGGCCAACCAATGTTGGTGAAGTAATCCTAGAAGAAATCTATGCCCGTGCAGACAAGCCAAACGCCAAGAGACCTCTCGTCTCCCCTGCACTCATCACGGGCCTATGCGCCAATTTTTGCGTGCCGCCGCACCCCAAGGACACAATACTTCTTGCCAAGGAAGGATGGACAAAGAGGGCGCGCCAAAAGATGATGTAGGATCTAGAACCGGAAACACCTTCAACTGCCCATCCGTCATCCCAACCTGCCGCCACCCCAGCCGAAATAGGTAGTACTGAAGCTGCCCTCCCCTCCGCTGTGATCCCACTGTTGCGCAGCCTCGTTGGAAGCTGCCAAAGGATCGAGCACAAACAGGTGATCTTCACCAAATATATTGCGGAGGTGCAAGAGGCCTTTGTGGCCTACTTTCTTGACAAATACCATGACGGAGGCCCATAGTTTTACGCATTCCCATCGGAGTTAGCAGCATCCAAACTGATCCATATCACACCTATACCAGCTGCTACTCCATCCGCTGCCAACAGCGAGGGACCGCACATCCGCCCCAGGAGACAGAACTCACCTACTTCCATCTAGTCGTACTACCTCACCTCCTCATCCGAGTAAGAGAAAGAAGAGGAGACCACTGCCGCCTCCCCAGCAGCAAAGGAAACTGCTGCCAAAGATGCCAATGACTCGGACATGGAGATCTCAGACTCCTTCGATGATGAACCAGAAAAGGCGGTAAGGAAGAGAAAGCAGCCAACAACCGAGCCTCAGGGTGGAGGACCTAAAGAAAAATCCAAGAAAAACACCCCTAGCCGCATCCAGCCATCGCGTGGCAAGAAAAAGAGCCCAGCCGCCAGACCATCTGCCACCCGCCGCGTAGTCCTGCCCACCTCCTCCGAATCCTCCTTTGACGCAGCAGCAACAGGTGAGAACTCCCCTAGTCTATAGCACCCTTTTTCTTTTTCTATTTTTATTTTTCTTTTTATGTTTTATTTGATTTTTCTGTTTTTATTTTCTTTTTATTTTTTATTTTCTATTTTTATTTTTTTGTAAGGCATTGAGGACAATGCCAACCTTGAGTTTGGGGGGATAGTCCTTTTTGTTTTTAGGTTCATTTAGTAGCATATAGGAGCATATGTAAATTCCGCCCTCTACACTTAATAAAGTAGGAATTTTTAGCTTAAAACTTGTGCCTATGATAGTTAGCCGACTACTTATATTCGCACCATACTAAAAATTTTAACCTAACTATGGGAAGAAGCATGAAAAACACTTAGAAAATTTTTCTTTTTGCCAATTATTCTTACCATGTCGGTTAAATGCTGAATTTTTTTGCTTGAGTTTTAAGTTTAACACTATCTGCCTTAATAAAAATTCCTTGATTGGATACAGGTTTGCCGTTGTGGCAGCACAGGGCAGCAGAACAAAGATGGAGAAAACCCTAGAGGTGCCCGAAATAGGCTCTAGGCAAGATGTTTAAAAACCCTAAAGGTGCCCGAAACAGGCTCGAGGAAGGATCATGAGCAAGGACACTCCGCTGCTATCAAAGTCCACGTATCTAAACAAAGTGACAAACAAATTAGCAAGAGTGAATGAAAGCCTTCACGGGATGACTATATTCAAAGGGTTCGGAGTTTCGTAGAGTGCACCTATCTTAGCTTCAGACCCAGAGAATAGTTGTGATGAGCTGAAGCCCTTAAAGCCATGATCAGAAAAAAAAAAGACAAAAAGTGCCTAACTGTGCTGCCAAGGCAACAACTCGTATCCTTTTAAGTAATTTAATTATTTTAGGCATTCTTTGTTAACTTAGTTATCTCAGCATGTTTAGCATTGACACAGACATACACACACTACACTGGCATTAAGAAAATTAAAACCTAAGTTATTTCATGTCATTCCCTATCACTAACATAAAACAGGTGCCACGGCCTTGAGGTAAGAAATCAAGTTAAAGGCTGAAGTTTCTATTAATTTTGTGCAAGTGGCAGATTTACTAGCTAGGTTGCATTGCTTGAGGACAAGCAATAGTTCGAGTTTGGGGGGGTGTAGAGTGTCCACGAGTTCTATATTTTGTACACATTTTTGCTATTCTTAAGCTCATTTAGGCATATTTAGGTGCATTGCATGCATAAAGATAGTATTTTCTCTTTCACCACGCTTTTATTGAATATTTTATTTTTGGTTAAGAAAAGATACTATTTAGTTTAGTTTTTATTTTTCAGGTGTTGTAGCTGAGGAGAGGACAGGAAAGCTGGAACAAAAAGAGTTGTACTGAAGCAGTTCCAGATGCCGCCAAGGACGTTGCCGAAGCAGCATTGCCGCCAAGTGCCGCCCAGGCAGGAGTTACACCGACTTAGCCAAGATGGGTCGCGATTGAAAAAGGGCAATTCCCTGAGCCCAATGAGCACAGTCTTGCAATTTTCTAAAGCCTGTAGCAGCCGATAGAGCTGATCCAAGATTGATAAGTAAGAGTGTTTATCCTTACTTGCGGGAGAAGGCAACGTCCAAAGAGTCAACATTCAAGACAAAAAGGAGTAAGCATTTAATGCAAACTACTTTAAGAAATCCTATTTCAAGGAGGACTCAAACTTAGGCCATGAGCCCTATATATACCCAATGTATGTGAGGGTATAGGGGAATGAGGGGATGCACGCATGAATAGCTGTATATCGGAGAGGTAGCTAGATAGATGGGAGTTGTTGGGGGTCGCGGCCCAACTCTCTTAGGGTTTAGGTCCTTGTATGTAAAGTGGTTGTGAAAAATGGTTGTAATAGTTTAAGTATGTTTCAATAAAATTCCAAGTTTGCTTAATTTATGCACTTCATTCTTTCAATTAGTTCTAACCGTTCAGTTGAGAGAATCCATTTGTCGGGGAAAAATTGTAAGGCTCACGAAAGGGTTAAGTACGGTCACAACATGTCGAGGCGTGACTAACTTGGTTCCAAAAGCTCACAAGTCTCAGTGGCTAAAAGGGATCACCAACTGAATTGACTTGCTTGTGTTAGGTTCACGTTGAGATTGCTAGGTATTGCCTACATCACGCAAGCATTCGAGCATTCTTGCCTAGACATAGGGAGGATCACTTACGACTATCCTGTCGAACTTGGAATATCTGCCAGACTTGCCGCCAAGACTTATTTCCGTTCCACCACCCGAGACAGCAAAAGTTCCACCGCCTAGGCAGGAGTTACACCGACTTAGCCAAGATGGGTCACGATTGAAAGAGGGCAATTCCCTGAGCCCAATGAACCCAGTCTTGCAATTTTATGAAGCCTGTAGCGGCCAGTAGAGCTGATCCAAGATTGATAAGTAGGAGTACTTATCTTTACTTGTGGGAGAAGGCAACATCCTAAGAGTCCACATTCAAAACAAAAAGGAGTCAGCATTTAATGTAAACTACTTTAAGAAATCCTATTTCAAGGAGGACTCAAACTTAGACCATGAGCCCTATATATACCCAATGTATGTGAGGGTATAGGGGAATGAGGGGATGCACGCATGAAGAGCTGCATATCAGAGAGGTAGCTAGATAGATGGGAGTTGTTGGGGGTCGCGGCCCAACTCTCCTAGGGTTTAGGTCCTTGTATGTAAAGTAGTTGTGAGAAACGGTTGTAATAGTTTTAGTATGTTTTCAATAAAATTACAAGTTTCCTTAATCTATGCACTTCATTCTTTAAATTAGTTCTAACCGTTCAGTTGAGAGAATCCATTTGTCGGGCACGAAAGTGTAAGGCTCACGAAAGGGTTAAGCCCGGTCACAACATGTCGAGACGTGACTAACTTGGTTCCAATAGCTCACAAGTTTCAGCGGCTAAAAGGGATCACCAACCGAATTGACTTGCATGTGTTAGGTTCACGTTGAGATTGCTAGGTATTGCCTACATCACGCAAGCATTCAAGCATTCTTGCTGTAAAGTGTCCACAAGTCCTATATTTCCTGCACATTCCACCTCTAATTATTATTGTTTTTAAGCTCATTTTAGGCATAAGTAGGATCATGCATTGCATTTTACAGTATTTCTATGTTTTACCTTGCTTTTATATATTATCGTTTATTTGGTAAACAATAGATATTGTTTTACTGTATTTTTGTATTTAGGTACTAAGGGCTGAAAGAGGGAACCAAGGAGTTGAGGATGCAATGCTGAGGCAGCAAACCTAGGAGCTGTACTGATGCAGTTCCAGCAGAAGATAGTAGCTGCCGAGTAATGTTGCTGCCGACCTTGCTGCCCACGGCAGCTGACTATGGAGTTGGAGATCCGGAGTGCAATTGGTAGAGCTTATAATCCTAAATCAATCGCTGCCATCCACTTAATTTTCTGACATATGTAACAGCAGCCAGAGCCGCCGAAGTAAGATCTCAAGGTTACTTGCAGGCTAAGGCAAACGAGATAAAGTCCACATTCCACGTAAAGAAGTCAGAGTTTAAAGTCACATTAAAGATGGAAAGCTACTTTCAAGGACTTCTACTTTAAGGAGGACTTAGCCTAGTTATTTGTCTATAAATACTCATTGTACTCCTATTTCAAATCATCTTAGGTTTTCCATAGACATAGCTATAATTTTCTACCGCCTCCATGTTCTAAACTTCATTTGGGTTAGGGTTATGTTGTAAATTAGTTGTGAAACGTTTGTTTTAGGTTTTTGAGTTGTTTTTCAATAAAAATATTCCAAGTTTGCTTAATTTATGCACTTCATTCTTTCAATTAGTCCTAACCAGTCAGTTGAGAGAATCCATTTAGGGGGCACGAAAGTGTCAACTTCACGAAAGGGTTAAGCACGGCCACAACATGCTGAGGCGTGACTAACTTGAATCCAAAAAGTTCACAAGTTTCAGCGGCTAAAAGGGATCACCAACCGAGTTTACTTGCATGTGTTAGGTTTACGCTGAGATTGTTAGGTATTGCCTACGTCACGCTAGGTTTCGAGCATCCTTGCTTAGAAATAGGGAGGATCACTGTCGATTATCCCGACGAACTTGGAATATCTGCCAGATTTGCTGCCGAGACTTATTTCCATTTCACCTGCCGAGACAGTGAAAGTTGCAAAAGCAATGACCCGATGCGGCCGCGTGACAGGGTCCTAGCCTGCCGCCCACCATACCCGCCGAGGCAGCATATCGTGGCAGAGCAAAAACAACTTAGCCTTTTACAACGCAGTTTCACACTTAGTGGCAGCATAACCCTGCCTGCTTTATCAACCTGAATCACCTCCCTTATTACTTGTGTTTTCATTTACTTTTCATCACAACAATCAATTCACTTGTGTTTTTATTTTACCTTGTGCAGGAACTACCAAAAGAGCCAAGATGTCCAATCCTTGTGGGATTCGACATCTTTTATACTATAACTTGGCAAGAGTGTGCACTTGCGCTCTAACAAAACGGAAACACCTACACGCCTTACATTTGCCTAGACATAGGGAGGATCACTGTCGACTATCCCGCCGAACTTGGAATATCTGCCAGACTTGCTGCCAAGACTTATTTTTGTTCCACCTGCCGAGACAGCGAAAGTTGCAGGGGCAGTGACCCGTTGTGGCCACGTGACAAGGTCGTAGTTGCCGCCCGCCATACCCACCAAGGCATCAAATCTTTCTAGCGCAAAACATTCTTAGGCTTTACAACGCAGTCTACATGCTACTAAGCTGCAATTGCCTTACCCAATCTATCGACCAAATCTCTCCCTATCATCCCTCTCATCACTATCTTTATTTTACTTATGTTTTTATATTTCCATATTGTGAGATTTGATTGCGCATTTACTAAATTTTTGTGCAGGAAACCATTCATAGAAGCTGCTGCAATACCTGTAGGAGACGATATCTTTCATACTATAACTTGACAAGAGTGTGCACTTGCGCTCATAAATAGCGAACACTCGAACACTCTACACAAAGCTTTCTCCTTAGTATCTGGCAACTAGTCATTGCCTCTCAAGTCTATTAATATATTAAGGTGCAATAGGAAAACAATGTCAGTGGTCGCATGGTAGAGAATTTAGAAAAAAACTGAAGAACATGCCAGATGGGAAAATAATTCCAATGCATTTGAATTATTAAAAAACTAAAAATAAAACCAGCGATTAAATGCAAACACCCCTCGACCTACTGTAAAAGCTTAGTTCATGGTTAGGGGTCCCATCCACAAAACATCATCGTTTCTCAACATCATCATCATTTAAATAAAAAAAATAAGTAAAACAAAGAGAATGGGCAAGAAGGAGGTTTGTTGATGCATCACTTCAATGGCTCCAAGCCCTCAGTCAAGCTGGTCGAACCACGTCGCCCCTCGGTGTAGCCTTTCTTCCAATCTGATCGTTCTCTCTTGGATCAATGATCGATCCTTTAAATAGGCAAGCATGTGATGCCTATGATAAGCCTTTAAGTTTGAATTTTGAACGCACAAGGGATAAAATGTGTGATCCTCTTCTTCAAATTTTGAATCCTAGGGCTTACGTGTACAAGGTCCAGCGGCTACATGATCGGGCTTTAGACTTCACTTCTATGCCATCCGAGCCTTGGAAATTTTTGGTCAACTGTGCCAACTGCATCTCGACATTTTCTTTGGCATTTCCTTCTCCTACTTCTGCGCTACTCTGTCAAGTCTGTCCTAATCTACCAAGCCTGTAATAATGCTAACAAAGCAACCCTTCACACTGGCATAAACACCATTCCTAACTCTTTATGCAAATGCATGAATTTAACAACTAAATGTACTCAAGGGTAGGAAAAGGCATTGTAAGATAAGCATAAAAATAAGTACTTTTGAGGAGTTAACAACTATATTGTTGTCCATTTACCTATATGAGCAGACTGTATGTTTTTGTGTCGCTAGTTAATTTAATTTTGATTTTTTTGCTTCTTTGTTTTAAGTGTGTTTGTAATCAACTTTATAGTAGTCTTATTAGAGTCGAGTAATCTTATTTGAATGGTCAGGTGAGGAATTTGGTTCTGTGTATCTACTTCTAATATTGAGGGTTTGTGATACTTTGGGGGCAGCGAACTATCTTTTGTTGTATGCCCGCATACTCTTTTAAGATAAAGGGATTTTTTCTTCTAAACTCCTAATATACTACGTAGCATATTGCAAATTGGGGGATTCATGCACCCTGAGTGAGATTTTTATTTTGGTTTCCTTGATTTGGAGGCAGCAATCGTTGATTTGATTCCTCTATTCTTAAAAGCGGCCAACGCTTTCTTAATAGGGGTAGCACCTCGCTAAGTGTTATACTAAGCATCAGTTATCTGGATACTCAAATGGGCAGTAGCTCTTCATAGATGCATGTTTTGCTCTGTTAACTTTCTTAAAAGTTAGATTTTTCATTTTTGTGGTCGTTTTACTATGCACACTAGCTTCGGGAGCGGCTAGCGAGCTTTTTTCATCCTTACGGTCACTTTACTATGCACACTCACTTCGGGAGCAGCTAGCAAACTTTTTTCATCTTTGCGGTCACTTTACTATACACACTCGCTTCAGGAGCAGCTAGCAAGCTTTTTTCATCTTTGCATTCGCTTTACTATGAACACTCACTTCGGGAGCGGCTAGCAAGCTTTTTTTCATCTATGCACACACTTCGAGAGTGGCTAGCGAGCTTTTTTCATCTTTGCGGTCGCTTTACTATGCACATTCACTTCAGGAGCGGCTAGCGAGATTTTTTCATCTTTTAGGTCGCTTTACTATGCACACTCACTTTGGGAGCGGCTAGCAAGCTTTTTTCATTTTTGCAGTCACTTTACTATACACACTAACTTAAGAAGCGGCTAGCGAGCTTTTTCATCTTTGCGGTCGTTTTCCTATGCACACTCACTTCAGGAGCGGCTAACGAACTTTTTTCATCTTTGCGGTCGCTTTACTATGTACACTCACTTCGGGAGCGGCTAACAAGCTTTTTGCATCTTTGCGGTTGATTTACTATGCACACTCGCTTCGGGAGCGGCTAGCGAGCTTTTTTCATCTTTGCAGTCGCTTTACTATAACGCTCCCTTCGGGTGCGGTTAGCGAGTGTTTTTCATCTTTGCGGTCGCTTTACTATGTACACTCACTTTGGGAGCGGCTAGCGAGTTTTTTTTTCATATTTGCACAAAAAACACATTAGTAGGAGAAGGCATTTTGTTTAATTAAAGCATTTGGATATAATGTTAAACACACGGGTTAAAATATTCATAAAAGTTTAAAACAAAATGCATATTGAATTAGACAAGTTTGGTTGTACCTTTATAATGTTTGGTGTGTTTCTGTTTAGTGACCAATCGTCACTTTTTAGTATCCCTAATACTGGATGCAGCTACTAAATGGCTCAAAGCTTTGTTTGGACGTTATTTGTCATTGTTCACTTCGACTACCAAAGAAGTTGGAGGGGCTGCTCTATTTACTGAGTTTTGTGGCTTCAGACCTAATCAGCAGGGATTGTCTCATTTCCTTTATCTAGATAACCATGAGGGTCGCCCATATTCCTCGTCCGAACTCTTTTTGCTCTTCCCGTGTGCTTTTGTTAGGCGCATCCCTTTTTCATCTTTAACGAACTCGTCTAATTGTTTTCTTCTAACGGCTAACTATATCACATTTTTCGCATGGATACATTCAACTATGTTGTGCCCCTGTGTAGAACCAATGTTTTGATATAATAATTGAAAAATGTTTTGGACTAATTTGAAAAGAATTTAAAACTTGTTTTTAAGTCCAAACAACTTGAAATTATGTTTGAGGTATTTTAAGAGGTTTTTGACAAAGATTTTTCATGTTTTAATAAGCCAAACTTAACTTTTCACGTCACTAGTATCGATACGGTTGTACCCGTACCGATACCATTTTGCCCTGGTTTGGCCACTGTCAAAACCCGTATCGATACGAGGGTTTAGTGTATCGATACGGAGGGGTCGTTTCGATACGCCACGTCAGCGTACCGATCCCATTTTAACTACCCCAACGGCTATTTCCCAACGGCCATTTAAATGTCAAAGGGTACCGATACGCCCTCAAGCGTATCGATACGCCTATGCAGGCAAGAGCCCAACGGCTAGTTCCTATGAAGGCCGTATCGATACCGTTCCACGTGTATCGATACCGTTAGCTGCAGAACAGCATTTATGAAGGGAAATTAAGTCCTCAACGGATCCAATTCATCCCCAACGGCTAGTAACGGCTACAAACTCATTTGGGAGTATAAAAGGGACCTTCAAGCATCAAGAGAAGGCTAATGCTCATATTGTCAAACATCAAATGATCAAGAAATTGTCTTAGCACTTAAATTGTCAATTCTTGTATAGACAAACACTAGTGAGCCAAAATTGTCAAATTTGCTCAAGTGTTTTAGGTTTGGGTGAGTGCTTAATTGTGCAAACAAACTCCTATTAGAGGATTATAAGTTTGCTTTGTTTATCTCTTGTAAAGAGGGTTTCAATCAAGGCTTTGGGTAGAAAGCTTGATTGGTTGTAAGGGTTTCCTCCTAAGCCTAGAAAAGGGGACGAATCAATTAGTGGATTGATTGTGAAATCCTTAGTGGGGAGCTAAGGTAGTGGATGTAGGTGCTTGTTAGAAGACCGAACCACTCTAAAATCATTGTGTCTATTTTCCTTTCTAGCTTCCTAAACCCTTCCACCCAAATATCCACCTCTCCACCACTTGGTGAGCATAATCGGTTGAACGAATCGAGCACCACACAACTCAACACCCTGCCCCTTATGAAATTCACACCTTTTGTGTGACTTTTCTCTGGTTTTGTTAGGTCTCATCTGCGGCGGGGCCTTCAGGATTTTTAGATGTTTTACATGGTGCAGGATACACTATGGCGGGTTTGTTAGAGGGTGATATGTTCGAAAACTGAACGGTAGCCTTTTTCTGACTCGGGTTTTCGCATATTGAATGGTATTTTTTATACTTGAGCCTATCGCTTCTGCTTTCTGAGTAAAAATTGATTATTTTCTTATTTTCGCGGTTCTCCTCTACTCCTATAGTATAGTAAGCTTCCTCCCCCTGGCTGTGGTTTATGGGCTCTGAACTTTGTATGCTTTCAACTGAATCTCTTAAGGAACTTATTGTCGTGGCTCTCAGGCTGATTTTTGTTACATGCGTACACTGCCCCAGTTACTTTGGCCGTAATGGCTCCAAATTTCTCCATAGTCTCCTCGTCGTGCTCTCCTTTTAGAAGTTGCATCTGTCCTCTGATATACTCTTGTCTAAGCTATTTCAGTGCGACATGGGTATACTCTTCCATGATTTCCAGTTTGCTCTACATGTTGGCTAGCCGATCGCCTCTATCTTGAAAAGGAGGGGGGATTTCCCTTTCCATCTCTTTCTGGCTTTTTTCTTCCTCCACATGTTCTTCCACGACTTTTCTTGCTGGGGGTCGCGTGACTTTACTTTCTGAGAGTCATACTGAAAGATGAAGGGTCTAAGCTCACCACACCAATTGTTAATCATCAAAATGATCAGGGGTCGGAGACAGTGGTCCGACGGTGGTAGGGATAACCATTTCGGGTCAAAGCTTATGTATTGCCCTTGTTTTTGGGTGATGATGGTGCCGGGAATGGAAGTCTTTGGTTCCTCTCAACTGCATGCCCAATTTTATACCACTTGGACATGTGTCAAGATGAGGTTATCGTGGTGCGTTGATTGGACTGGCTATGACTTGACGTCCTAGGTTCTCCTCGACATCTATGATGGGCACGTATGTTGTCATGTGACTAGCAGATAAGGTGCGATGTTGTTTGTGGTTCTGTCTGTTCGCTATAAACTACGAAAGGTGTCGCATGGTTCGTGGGCGATTCCTTGTGTTGTAGTACGCATGTGTTATGACGCTTATCGCTGGACATCCCTTATATTATATTGTTTGTGGTCTTACTAACTCTAGTTTGACACGTGGCGGGATGTGCCTATAGGTGCTAACAACTATTAAAGATTGTAATTCATTTTTTCACGGTAAGTTATGTTTAGATGTTCCTACTCGATGGAACTCTACTAACTCAATGATTCTTAGGGCTATTGATGTTAAATCTGCCATTAATTTGTTTGTTAATAGGAAAATGACTTGGATGTAATTAATTATGATGAGTGAAAAACTGCTCAAACAATTTATTATTTTCTTGAGCTTTTTTTATGAAATTACTATGTTGTTCTAAGGATCTATGTATCCTAATTCTAACTTGTGTTTGGTTGCATTGTTGCAATTGAAAAGTTGTTGTGCGGTGATATTAGTGATACATGTGAGGACATTTCTACAATGGCATGATCCATGCTTGATTTATATGAGAAGTAGTGGTTTGATCACTCAATGTTTTTCTCTTTTGTTGTATTCCTTGCTCGTTGTAATAAACTTCAATTTCTAAAAGAGTTGTATAATGTCCTTTAGGTTGAGCATGAGGTTCAACAAAGAGCAAGTACCCGAGTTTCTTGATTTATATAATTTTTATTCAAAACATGCTCCTTGATCTTTTTCTTCTTATTTCCAAAGCAGCACATCTCCATATACAAGTGGGTCAAGTTCTCGTCTAGCTCGCCCATTTAAAAAATCTATTTTTTCTTGTGAGTTGTTTTTTTAATAATGATCACTTAAACAAGTCTCTATTTTGGACAATTTTAATTTATTTTTAATATTTTGCATGTTAGAACTTTGATGCTAATTCAACTGCTAATAGGAGTGGAAAAACTGATGTTGACTCCTACATCAATTTGCCTCGTGTCCCTCGTACTAAAGATGACGAGTTTGATAATTTTAGACTATTGAAAAATACAAAGTGTTTCTTATCTGGTACTTTCTCGAATATCTCTAGTCATTTTAGTTATTTATGTTGCCTCCAAATTTCCTTTTAGTATGAGGGTCGAATATTGAACAAGTTAAGAGCTAAACTCTTGCCTAAAATGTTGAGATTTTTGTAACAACCCATAATTGGTTGTATGATTTTGAACCGGAGGAAGAGATGAAAAGTATCTTTGTGTAGTTGAAGATTCTTCAGTTTATAATTTAAAAGAAGAGTAATTTCCAGTTTAAGGTTGATAATCTTGTTTGTGTTTTTTTTATATATATTTACTTCAATATTTATTAATATTGTTTGTTCACTAATGTTTTTGGTTGCATCTTAATGGATTTCTTATTTGATTTTTTTATTTATTGGTTGATACATTGACTTTTAGTTTTATGTGTTATGGTTATTTTGTATAACTTTGTAAGTCGCTCTTGATTTGAAGAATTGGGATGCTATTATGTTGTTTTAGCACCTATTTTTTAAGCCTTCTTAGTGCTATGTAGGCACAAATTTACGGAGTACAACAAGCATAAGTAAGATCTATCTTGAATTATCTGGAGTACTAAATGTGCTTGATAACATTCGATCATGGGTTGATTTGAATAAGAAAATTGTCTAGATTTTTTAAGATATTGTAAGAGCGTTTTAAGTGGAACTTTAACATGCATTGTGTATGTTTTTAGGAACATGCATTCTAAGATGAGTAATGCTTGATTTGCACTATATTAGAGTCTTAATCAAACTAGTTACAATAGTGATTACAACTCACTTCTATTATGTTCATTTTAAGTATGAATATGTATGATGTAATTTTGGTGTACAAAGTGATTAGAAATATAAATTTTGAATAATACCTTGAAATTTTTATTGTAAAATTGAAATTTGTGGCAAGAATAATATAGACATCAACATTTTCCCCACAAAAATAACAAAACACAAGGCCAAACCCAAAAAAATATATGAAATGATACATGAATAAGTAAATATGAAATTAAATGGGCCTAAATCTAAACAATAATTGAAGTAAAAGGGATACAAAATATACTACTTTTCCACAGTTATCACTTAGTAATTACTCCATGCACATGTGTGGATGAGATCTTATTAGACTACATATTTTGAATTATAACAAAAAAGAAAAAAACCATCAATACTATGTCTTGATTACAAATCTTTATTTTTCTTGTCGATGTGAAAGTAAAATATAGATTTGTTTTTAAATAAAAAAGAAGTTCCATTTTTGGACCCTTGAAGAATATCAAGGGGAACTTCTCATTTACATCATTTATTTCCAGAATCAAAATAAAGTAAAAAAAGTTGCATTTAAAATTTCCAAAGTGAGTCACCACATCGACAAAGATTTAAAATTTCAAAAATGCTCAATTTAAGTTTTGTTTTGGGTTAAATTTTTTAGAGTTTATTTATTCGGATGTAATTTAATACTTGTAGTAGTAGGAAAGTAGTAATGAAGAAAAAAATTTAACAATCAATATCTTGAAGTAATAATGAAGTTAATTAATTACAAGTCTGGCCAATATTATTTCAGGTCAATTAACAAGTTGAGTCTATAACAGGTCAGGTCAATTAACATGTCAAGTTAAAAACAAGTCGATTCTGTAACATGTGGGTCTATAACAGGTCGGGTCAATTAACATATCAGATTAACAACAAGTTGGGTCAATTACAGGTCAGGTAAAATCAAATTTCATGTCATTTCAAGTCGAGGTATATCAAATATTTATAAGGTTAATTTCGTGTTCAGATTCGTATCAAGTCGGGTTCAATTATCACATTATTGAATTCAATTCAAGTTTAGGTCGTTTTCAAATCAGGTAAAAGTTCGGCTCGTATCCAAAATCACTGAATTTAACTCAAGTTTGAGTTAACATCATTTTAAAATCAGTTAAATTTGAGTAATCATCAACTCGGGTCACAACTAATTCAAACTCTATCAATTTCAGTTTGATTTCGATATTGAGTCAATATTTTTACTCCCTAATCTCGGTAATCTCGCAACAAGTCGTGCATGGAACGCACTTACGGACTACGGTACTAGCGGACGGAGAAATCGCGTTGGTCAATTAACAAAATTATTATCCAGGTATACTACTTTGATAAATAAAAAAAAAAGGGTAATATATTAGTATGAACTATATATGTAACAGTCGCTTTGCATGTTTATATTATTTTATTTAAACTATCACACGCAGTTATGTTTTTGAAAAAAATATTGATTTTAAATGTTATAAAAATATTTAACTATTTACTATATATCACGAATGATAAAAATTATGATAAGTAAAAAAGATCATTTGGAGTCTTGGATTTGTCTCAAATATTAGATTTAGAAATAGGAACACATTATTTATTTATTATCTTGTTATCAAGTTAAAAGTGATAAATATGACGAAGTCATATATATTTGATCATCTTGGTCTAGCAAATTTTCATATTCATATTTGTGACATTTTAATAATTAAAGAAAACCTATTCAAAAAATAATAATTAAAGAAAACAATATAAGTCGGAAAAATAATTAAAATCGTTTCATTCGAAAGGATAACTTTTTTGTTACACAAACAGGATAAAATTTAGACTTTAAAATTGTGCTTATTTAAATATTATATGTCATATTTAGATTTTACAATCATACAAATATGACAAATATCATTCAAATAAATATAATTACATGTCCTATTCAAAAATATATATTTTTAAAACTAGATTATATTCAAAAAGAATCACAGCTCAAACATTGGAAGTTCAATGCAAAACAAAAAATACAGTAAAATCTAAAGGTGTGAAAGGCGTTAAAATACCAAACCTAACACCTTCAGAAGAACTTGAAAAAACTCCTGAAATTAAATCCAGAAAACTATTACTTTGCCTTGAGTGCTTTCTAAAAAAAGCAAAATTCTCCCGCTACTTGTTATTGGTGTATCGGTACAACCACAAAAAAGGAATCATAACATGTACAACTTGACCTTCTTCGTTGACAAAGAAGTTTGATGATACTCGTCACCTGAACTCTAAACTATCAAAAGATAGATTGAAATTGCCATAAAAGCATACAAAGGAACTGTCATACAAGCTGACGAAAGAACTGTCATAGAAGCAGATATGGCATAAACCTGACAAAGTAAAACAAAAAAATATAAAACTAAAATTCATCAATAAAAATAAATTTTATTTATGTACATAACTAGTAAAGTGATCAACGACCGCCGCCGGCCAAAAAGATAGTAAAAAATACTTTAATTTTTTTATAACCGCCTCAAAGTAAATCGAAGAAAGTTAAAAATAATAAAAACCTTCTATATATATATGTCTAAATTTTACCCTATCTATACGTCAAATAATTTCTCATTTATAAATCAGGATTTAAATAATAAAAAACTGCAAAAGAGTGAAGAAAGTTGATACATAACGATAATGATAATAGTAATAATTCACATCAGAGGGGGTTGTTGAGAGGGTGGCGGGTGACAAATGGACCAATGTAATGCTTATTGGAGTGGTTAATTAGCCATCAACTTCTTCGTTGGAAGAATATATGTTCATACATTATACATACCTAACATAATTTAATTAACAAATACACTCATAGTATAAATCATGATAATTACATGTTCTCACATTCATGAACGGAAACTGCCAATAATTTCCTAACTTATGCTCCTTTTTTATATAACTATACATCATATAAATAAATTATTGAACTAATTAACAACCAGTCGATCTAATAACATGATACACTAAATTTTTTAAGTAAGATCAAAAATTCAAATCATAATATTATAATAAAAAATAAGTTAAGATTGTCGCCCAACATAATAAGCATGTATAATACTAAATTCAAATTATCCGACAAATGAGTGGTTATAAAAAAAAATTAAACTAAAGGACCTTATGCGCTAGTGGTTAAGAGGGTTGCCCAACATAATAATCATGATATTTGTTTGAGCATCTTTTGCCATATGATGTTTTGCTTCGAATTGCAGAAACTAAAGGTCAATGTGCGCTAGTTGGACAAGAACGGATCGATTGGAAAGGGTCAAGTAATCGTGCATTCTCTATCAGGTCTGTAAAACCTATGTTTGATTTTGATATAATTAAATATTTAAGGATCAATTTGAAAAATTTAAAATTGTTTTATAAGTCCCTCAATAAGTTTTAAATCACCAACTCTTTAAAATTGATTTGAAAAACTCAAACTCAAAATATTTTCTAAGTGTTCCAAGGTCAAACTATTAAAAAACGTCCAAGTGTATCGATACCCTTCCAAGCGTATCGATACCTTTTTACCAAAGTTGGCTACTAGAGGAACACGTATCAATACGGCAAACCCTCGTATCGATACGCCCCTGTGTAAAAGCCTAAAGAGTTTGAATGGCGTACCGATACGGCAAACCCTCGTATCGATACGGCCTTAATAAATTTTTAAATTTAAGTCGGTTTAAATATTTTGACCGTTGGTGTCAGTTGGTTGGTAACCGAATTTTAAATGGTCGTTGACCCGTATCGATACGCCAAACCCTCGTACCGATACGAAAATCGACAGTGAGCTAAGTTGAGAAAAAGGTATCGATACGGCAAACCCCTGTTTCGATACCCAGTACTGATACGCTTACGTGCGTATCGATACCCCATATTTATTGCACACAACGGCTCTTTCTTTTCTGAGACATGTATCGATACGGCTTCCCGAGTATCGATACGCATAGCTGCAGAAGTGCATTTATGGTGGTAAGAGAGGGTTCCAACGGCTCCATTTATGTTCCCAACCACCCAAACGGCTAGAAATCAATGAGGAGGTATAAAAGAGACATCTAAAAGCATCAGCAACAACTATTGATCCTCAAGAAAACATCCATACATCAAATCCAAGCAATTGTGCAAAAATCCTATATTGTCTAGAAACCCCAATTGTAATTTTCATTCTTATCTTGTTCAATTGGGTTGAGTGCTTGTAATTGGGCTACCATTTGTGTTGAGAGATACTCTATTTAGCCATCAAATTCTTTGTTACCTTGTTGTGAGGATTGGGTTAAATTTTGGGTAGAAAATTTAACCGAAATTGTAAGGGTTGCCTCCTTAGCCTAGAAAAGGGGAAGAACAATTAGTGGAATTGTTGCAAATCCTTAGTGAAGCTAAGGTAGTGGATGTAGAGTTCATTTGGAACTTGAACCACTCTAAAATCCCTTGTCAATCTTTTTATTTTGCAATTTCCACCAAACAAACTTTAAATTTCCAATTCACCCCCTCTTGGTTCATATCGATCTTTCGATCCACTCAACAATTGGTATCAGAACCTACCTGTTTGAGGATTAACAACCACAAGAGGAGTTCCTTGAAAGAGTGTGATCATCATATATCAAGAGATGGCTTCAACCTCCGGTTCGGGCATGTACGAGTCTCAATCCACTACAAAGCCTCCCTTCTTTAATGGTGATAACTATTCTTTTTGGAAGAATAGAATGCGTCTCTTCATCAAGTCAAATGACTACCTAGTGTGGGATGTCATTGAAGATGGCCCTTATATTCCATTGAAGCAAGATGGTGAAGGCAAGATGGTATTGAAGAAAAAGATGGAGATGAGTGAAGAAGAAAGGAAAAAGTTTCAAGTCAATGATAAAGCTCTCCACATGCTATTTTGTTCTTTCGGTCCGGACATCTATTCTAAGGTCTCATCCATCGAAAGTGCCAAAGAAGTGTGGGACACTCTTGAGACTACTTATGAAGGCACCAACGATGTTAAAGAAACTAAGATTGGAATTCTCAATCTTAGTTATGAAAATTTCAAGATGGAGCCCGATGAGACGGTGTCCAAGATGTTTGATCGTTTCTCCACTATTGTCAATGGGCTAAAGGGTTTTGGAGAAATCATACCGGAAGACAAGCTTGTCCGGAAGCTACTCTATTCACTTCCCGAGTCTTGGATGGGAAGAAAACCGCTATCATTGAAGCTAAGAATTTGAAAACCTTAAAGCTTGATGAGCTTGTGGGTTCTCTCCTTACTCATGAGATCATGAAGCAAGGAAGGGAAGAAGAAAAGAAGAAAGAAGAGAAAAGAGTAGAGAAGCTTGAGGTTGAGAAGAAGAAGAAGAAGATGGGAATAGCTCTCAAAGCTTCACTACATCAAGAGAGCTCTTCAAGTGAGGAGGATGAACTAGAAGAATTGGCTATGATAGCCAAACGATTCTCACGTTTCATGAGGTCCAACCGGGGAAGAAAAATCCAAAGAAAAATGGACTTCAAAAGCAAGAACAAAGAAGAAGCAAATGATCCAATCATTTGCTTTGAGTGCAAACAACCCGGCCACATACGTTCGGAGTGCCCTCAACTCAAGAAGAAGGGCTTTGAGAAGAGGAAGAAGCTCAAAGCCAAGCTTGCTACTTGGAGTGATGAGGAGTCATCGGAGGATGACGAACAAGAAGTGGCTAACCTTTGCCTCATGGCACTTGAGGAAGATTCCTCCATGGTAACCTCTAACTCATCTACTTTAGATTTCACATATGATGAATTGAATGATGCATATGATGAGTTACAAGAGGTCTATGATGAATTAGTAGAAAAATATAAAGAGTCGATCATTAGGAACAAAAAGATTATTTTGGAACTAAATGAGAAAAATGACTCACTCACTCAAGCTAATTCAAAATTTGAGAAAAAGATATTAGGGTTAAAAGATGAACTAAAATTCTTTCAAGATGAAAATGTTGACCTTAATAATCTTTTGTCTCAATGTAATAATGAACACCAAAAGGTGTTGGATGAGCTAAATGAGCTCAAAAAGTCTTTGAAAAATGTTGGTAGTGCCAAGCATGAAATAGGTGAATCCTCAAGAACACGCCAACCTAAGAAAAAGACTAACTACTACAAACAAGGTAGCTATCCTAGACATAGTAGAGCTAAAAGAATTAGAAGTGTATGGGTTCCTAAGGAACTTGTAAAATCTAATAATAGTATTGCTATGTCTTCTTGGATTCCTAAGGGAACCAAGGTTTTGGGAGCTAACACTCATGGACCCAAAATGATTTGGGTACCAAAAACAAAAGTTTAATATCTTTGTTTGTAGGGGGGGCATTGCTACAAGGCCAAAGCACAAAGTCAAAACTCATGGTACCTTGATAGTGGATGCTCAAGGCATATGACCGGAGACAAGAGTAGATTCATGGATCTAAAGCCAAAAAGTGGAGGAGTAGTGACTTTTGGTGACAACTGAAAAGGCCACATTAAAGGTATTGGCTCCATAGGTAATCACTCTACTATTCCCATTGAAAATGTCTTGTATGTCGATGGTCTCAAACACAATTTATTGAGCATAAGTCAATTGTGTGATAAAGGATTTAATGTTTTATTTGATAAAAATGGATGCAAAATTGTAGACATTAAATCTAATAATATTATGCTCATAGGTCATCGCATAGGGAACATATACATGGTGCATCTAGATGACATTCATACATCTCACGCATGCTTAGTTGCTCAAAATGAAAATGATGCATGGTTGTGGCATAGGAAACTAGGACATGCTAGCATAAGTGTTTTAGAAAAACTAGTCTCCCTTAATCTAGTTAGATGTTTACCCAAGATAAAATTTTCAAATGATAAAATATGTGATGCATGCTCAAAGGGTAAACAACATAGATCTTCCTTTAAATCCATTAATGATGTTTCTACTAGTAGATGCTTACAACTTATCCATATGGATTTATTTGGGCCAATTAGGACTATGAGCTTGGGTGGTAAGTCTTATGCTTTTGTACTTGTGGATGATTTTTCTAGATTTACTTGGGTTCTATTTTTAAGTACTAAAGATGAGGCTTTGGAAAAATTCATCACATTTTCAAAACTAACCCAAAATGATCTTGAACTTAAAATTTCACATATTAGAAGTGATCATGGAACCGAGTTTCAAAATTTAGGGTTTGAAGATTTTTTAAATGAAAATGGTATTAGCCATAATTTTTCGGCTCCTCGAACTCCTCAACAAAATGGGGTAGTTGAGAGGAAAAATAGAACTTTACAAGAAATGGCTAGAACTATGCTTTGTGAAAACAATTTACCTAAATATTTTTGGGCGGAACCCACAAACACCGCTTGCTATATTGTAAATCGAGTAATGATTAGGCTTTAAATTAAAACTCTTTAAATTTGGCTTTTAATGAGTCCAACTTTTACCAAAATTAAAACTCTTCAAAACCTAAAAACCCTAGCCGTTTTTGCCTATAAAAAGGCTCTTCCTCCTTCATATTTTTCACACCTCAACATAAATCTAAAAGAGTTTTTCAATCAAGCAAAACTTTGAGCTCTCTCTCATTACAATTGTGCTAGATTTTCTTCAATCTCTCAAGTTTCTATCAAGGTAATCCTTTCTTTCTTTTTCTTTTTCAATATTTTTTTGTTTTGTTTTGTTTTGTTGTTTTGTTTCATCTTTTTATCAAAACCTTTGTTTCTTCAAAACTTTTCTTCAAATTTCTTAAAAAAAATTTACCTTGGTTTTTTACTCAAAATTGAAGAAATCTTTTTGCTTAATTTCTCTTTTAGATCATGGCACCAAAGGAACCATCGAGGAAGCGTACAAGGGTTTCTCAAACTGGTGAATCATCCAATCTTGGAATGGTTGCTCGTCCGAACTACACTACCATCTATGAACAATCCTTTAAAACTCCCACGGGTCTCCCATATTTTCGTCAATTCGAGAATTACAAGATTCGTGCGGAAAGGGTAATATCCATTCCTTTTCTCGACTCGTAGCACTTTAAATTTGAATATCTTCCTTTGCTTCGTCGTTGGAATTTCATGGAGTTTCTATCCATTCCCGGTTTTTATTATCGTCTTTTGGTTTTGATTTTCTACTCTAATGCCAAATGTATTTCTCGCAATGGGGAAGTTGTCGCCATTAGCTCTTATCTCATGGGAAATAAATCCATCCTTGATGTCAAATCTATTTGTGAAGTTTTTAAGTTAGAGGATGAAGGCCTTGATGATGAAAATGCTTTGGGGCATGTTCTTAGTGGCTCCGTGACCGCCCTAAATGCTCAAGATCGGATCCTCCATTTGATGGTGTCTTGGTGGCTTCGTCCCTTCGGAGGAAAATATTCTACCATCCGTCAAGTGGATGATTTTTGGATCCGTTGCTTCCGTGAGCGAAAATGCCCAAATCTTGCTCGAATTATGTTCAATGAAATCGTCTATCATGTGCAAAATCGTCACACCTCTCTCATCACCTCTTTCATCTACGGTACGGCTCTAAGTTATTTCTTTATGAAAAAGGATATTGATTGCTCTTTTGACTTCCCAACTCCCCTTACCAATCCCATTGATGAGCGATCTCTTGCCCGGGGTAAGTTCCATTATTTTAATGGAAATTGGTTACGTCTTTCCGAGCTACCACCCGAGGCCGCAACCGTATTGGAAGAACCTCAAGCTCCTCAACCCTCCATGGATGCTCTCATGACATTCCTCAATGAGCAATTTACCGGGTTGCGCACGGACATGGGAAATCATTTTACCGCCCTTGAAACAACCTTTGATACAAGGATGACGAGCATGGAGAATCGCCTCACATCCCTTGAAAGCGGTCATAATTCTTTGAATATCTCTCTCTCCGCTTTCCATGATGAGTGGCGCAATAGCATGAGGGATAATGATCCAATGGTAGTTGATGATGAAGATGATGAGGACGACGAAGACGAAGACGATGCCTAGACGTTTCTTCTTGCATCTCATGCATATCATTTAGGATTTTCTATTTTATACACCTTTGCTTTATGTTCTTAGGACTAAGTTTATTATTAAACCTATGCTTTGATTTTCTGTTTTTGTTTGGATTTTAAGGATTGATGCTATGATGAATAATATAAGTGTTGCTTATTTATACCTTTGCCTATGTTTATGCACTTAATTGTCTCAATATTTTTTATCTAACAAAAAGGGGGAGAGAAACTAGCTCAACACTTCAAATATTTTGATTTTAACTCAAAGGTTACCAAGCTTATATTAAGGGGGAGTTAACTTTATAAAGATTTTTCAAAATGTCAAAAATTTTAAGTTTTAGTTTTGTTATATCAAAAAGGGGGAGATTGTAAAACCTATGTTTGATTTTGATATAATTAAATCTTTAAGGATCAATTTGAAAAACTTAAAATTGTTTTATAAGTCCCTCAATAAGTTTTAAATCACCAACTCTTTAAAACTGATTTGAAAAACACAAACTCAAAATATTTTCTAAGTGTTCCAAGGCCAAACTATTGAAAAACGTCCAAGTGTATCGATACCCTTCCAAGCGTATCGATACCTTTTTACCAAAGTTGGCTACTGGAGGAACACGTATCGATACGGCAAACCCTCGTATCGATACGCCCCTGTGTAAAAGCCTAAAGAGTTTGAATGGCGTACCGATACGGCAAACCCTCGTATCGATACGGCCTTAATAAATTTTGAAATTTAAGTCGGTTTAAATATTTTGACCGTTGGTGTTAGTTGGTTGGTAACCGAATTTTAAATGGTCGTTGACCCGTATCGATACGCCAAACCCTCGTACCGATATGGAAATCGATAGTGAGCTAAGTTGAGAAAAAGGTATCGATACGGCAAACCCCCGTTTCGATACCCAGTACCGATACGCTTACGTGCGTATCGATACCCCATATTTATTGCATACAACGGCTCTTTCTTTTCTGAGACAGGTATCGATACGGCTTCCCGAGTACCGATACGCATAGCTGCAGAAGTGCATTTATGGTGGTAAGAGAGGGTTCCAACGGCTCCATTTATGTTCCCAACCACCCAAACGGCTAGAAATCAATGAGGAGGTATAAAAGAGACATCTAAAAGCATCAGCAACAACTATTGATCCTCAAGAAAACATCCATACATCAAATCCAAGCAATTGTGCAAAAATCCTATATTGTCTAGAAACCCCAATTGTAATTTTCATTCTTATCTTGTTCAATTGGGTTGAGTGCTTGTAATTGGGCTACCATTTGTATTGAGAGATACTCTATTTAGCCATCAAATTCTTTGTTACCTTGTTGTGAGGATTGTGTTAAATTTTGGGTAGACAATTTAACCGAAATTGTAAGGGTTGCCTCCTTAGCCTAGAAAAGGGGAAGAGCAATTAGTGGAATTGTTGCAAATCCTTAGTGAAGCTAAGGTAGTGGATGTAGAGTTCATTTGGAACTTGAACCACTCTAAAATCCCTTGTCAATCTTTTTATTTTGCAATTTCCACCAAACAAACTTTAAATTTCCAATTCACCCCCTTTTGGTTCATATCGATCTTTCGATCTACTCAACAAGGTCGGCATATGGTTTACGACAGGATATATTGTCTGATGGGGCTTTCGGTATTTGGTCTGTTATACATAAGTTCAGAGGGATTCCGCATGTTAGGTAATTTATATGGCTCATTTGTTGGCGTAAGCTTATGAAAAATGAGGAGCGTGTTAGGCAGTCTTTCACTACGGATAGTAGTTGCTATGTTTGTGGTCCTTTAGTGGAGGATGTGGGTCATGTGTTTCGACGTTGTCTTCCTGTGCTACATGGGTGGTCTGAGCTGATTCGGGCTGATAAATTATCGTCGTTCTTTCACATGTCTTTTACGGATTGGATCGCAGCAAATGTGTCAGAGTCAGTTGTGTTTGCTAGGAGTTCAGATCATTGGCATCTGTTGTTTGGTAACTTGTTGTGGCAACTATGGCTACATAGGAATGCAACAGTTTTTAACAGCCCTAGAGATGGGCATTGGTCCATTATTGATCGTGGTAAGCATGTTGTTGATTTGTAAATTGCTATAGCGAAGTGGACTCAATTGCAGGCACCAGCGTGTAGCTCCTTTCTTGTGCACGACATGCAATGATCTCCTCTTGTGGGGCCGTGGGTTAAGATTAATATGGACAGTGGCTCGACGAGGTTCTGATGCAAAATGTTCGTGTAAGGGAGTGGCTCGTGATAGTGTAGGAACATGACTTTTTGAGTTTTCTAAATTTCTTAGTATTTACTCGGTTCTTGATGCGGAGCTTTGGGTTGCCTATTTAGGTTTGTTTTATGCTTGGGAAGCTGGGTATAGCCATATCATTCTCGAAGTTGATAGTATTGAGGCTTGTCGGATTTTATGCGTTGAGGTTCCTAGGTTTATCCCTTGAGTTGACATCTAAATGAATTTTGTCGGCGTGATTGTGTTGTGCAGGTCCAACATGTTTGACGCACTAGAAACCAGGTTGTTGATGCTCTCGTAAAATATGCTCGGCTAGATAATCTTGAAGTCACCCTTTTTGAACATTCGCTTAGTGGTGTTAGTGCACTTTTGTTATTGGATGACTATAATAGTTAATTTAATTTTTGTTTGATTTTTTTTAATTTTTATTATTTTGGTGTTCGCATATGTACTCTTTTTCTCCATTTAAGTTTAAAAAAAATTTTGACAAGGGATATGCGAACACTTTCCTGTATATAATTTCTTATGAATACCATTTCACCCAAGAAAAAAATTAAACTAAATCCTTCATTTGAACTTAAAATTCTTGGCAAAAAAAAATTGAACTTAAAATTAATATGACAGGCTTTGAAAGGATGCCCAAGATGTTTGAATTGGGCCGGCATTTGCCTAAGGCAAAACATTATCATCACTAAACGACAGCGTATTGAATTCCTCCCTGCTCCGCCATCTCTATTTGGCTTCCTTCTCGCTCATTCGATTAAGGGTAAACGCAGAAAAACTGGACCCAACCAAAACCGCAAGAACTCGCTCCTCGACTCAGCTCACAGAATAATAGAGAAAAATTAAAGATCTCTCTCGATCGTTGATCCACTTCTCAGGTTCCTATCACTATTTCCTGTGTTTCGATCTTGACTTGTCTGGGTTCGTTCTCCAATCTCACTAATTTTTTCTCCGAAATTCGATCTTACGATTTTTCCTGAATGTATTGTTTTAAGGATTTCAGTAGGATAGTGAACTCTATGTTTTTATGTTTCTGTTTGGGTCTGAGAAACCGTGGAACATGTGGAGGCGGTCGATTAGCTCAACTGAACTGACCTGAATAGTAGTGTATTTTTTCCACTCATTTCTTTTATAATTATTGAAAACTTAGTTCTTGGAAATGAGGTTCGTAGCTCCACAGAAAATCTTCGATATCTAGTTGTCTTTCCCTTACCCCTCATCTCCTATTTAATGAAATACGGAAGATTACTTTGTTTAAGATGATAATGAATCATTTACACTGATTATTTCTGTTTTTCTTTTGCTCTAGTCTTTTAGCCGAAAATGTTTTGCATTAGTATGCCTGGTGCAAATTTGGCTTTTGTTTTATTGATGTTATTTGGATGGTTTGTTAAGGGATTGTAGTATTTTTTTTACTACGCAAATTTTCCTTAATTTGAATCCTGTGAAATGGTTTCATGTCCCAAAGTTTTTGAATTAATGCGATGGGGTTTTCCCCGGTGTTGAAAACTTCATAAATAGTAGGAAATACAGTGTGCAATCATTATTTGGAAGTGGAAAGTGGATCGTGGAAAAAAGATAGTGGTATGTAGCGAATTGCGATGTTGATAAGCTTAGCTGGACATCATTTTCTTGGTGCCATTTATTGAAAGTCACAGAAATAAGCTTAGCTTATTGTTGTTCTACATGCCTGAAGTATTTTTGGTCTGTTTTGCTAGTAAAATTTTGTTTGTTTCAACATCTTCCGGACATACAAGTGTAACCTCATCTTTCCGGGGTTAGCTTCTCACAACTATTTTGTCCTTTTCAGGCTATAAATACTGCAGCAGCTTCTCAAATCTGGTTTGCTTCTCAACGTGGAATGCTTCTTTGCATGACCTGTTGACACTTGTGAAATGTCGGGGTTACTAAATGTATTATCACTTAAACTGAAAGCAATTTATTTGGATTTGCAATCTTTTTAGAACATCAATCTTGTTTTTGGACTTCCTTTTTTTTATTTCTCTAAATGAAGTATGTGGCCTTCTCTAGGTCCATTTAGTTGTTTTAGCAGACGATAACTTGGTATATATTTTCTTCGTTTGTAGATGCAACATATTGGATTCTGTTGCCCTCTATTTTTATGCATACATGTATTTGCTTCCCCATATCGATACACACTGGCATACTGGTTTTAGGAACTTAGAGTACAAGTGTATTAATTATAGGTCAATGATGCTCCACTAAATGTCAATTGATTTGAAATATTAGTAATTAAAGATCATTAATGATGGAATATTTGGAAATATTCTTCCTTTTATCGTTTACTGTCTTTTTTAATTGAAACTTAAAATCAAATCTGGATGCATCACGTGATTTACTGATTCGTGTCTTTTGTCAGTATTCTTTTCCTGTACGATTTGAAATATTAGTAATTATAGATCATTAATGATGGATTGTTCGGAAATATTCTTCCTTTTATCTGGTTGCAGTCTTCTATCAACGGATCAGCGTCAAATCTTCCAGACAGTAGCGGACGTTCTTTTGCGACATCTTTCTCTGGCCAGTCTGGTGCAGCCTCTCCTGTTTTCCATCATGCTGGTGGGTAGATTTTACTGGATTTCCGCAGAACTATGTTCTTCGAAACTCTTGCAATTGTATTGTTTGTTTTGCAGGCAATATTCAGGGCTTGCATAATATTCATGGCAGCTTTAGTGTTCCCAACATGCCTGGTGCACTTGCATCAAGAAACTCAACATTAAGTAATGTTCCAACTGCTGGGGTTCAACAACCTACTGGGAGTCTATCTGGTGGAAGATTTGCATCAAATAATCTTCCTGTTGCTCTTTCTCAGGTGCTTATAATATTCCCATCATACTGTGACTTGACTTTCTACGATTGCTGCAACAGAAGTTATTTATGTTTCCTTCACTCTTCATGCATGACATTGGAAAAGAAAACACAAAAATGAAAATTAATAGGAAGAAATAAAATCTTACATTCTTGTAATATGTACTGCATTTTCTTATGGATGCCATTTTACAGTTATCTCATGGCAGCTCCCACGGACACTCAGGAGTAACAAATAGAGGAGGTATTAGTGTTGTAGGAACCCCTGGATTTAGTAGTAACACAAATGGAGTTGGTGGTTCTATACCTGGGGTTCTACCTTCCTCTGCTGTAATTGGTAACCGCAATGCTGTCCCAGGATTGGGAGTATCCCCAATTTTGGGAAATGCAGGTCCTAGGATAACGAGTTCTTTAGGAAACATGGTTGGTGGGGGCAACATTGGGAGGAGTATAAGCTCTGGTGGTGGATTGTCTGTACCTGGTCTTGCATCTCGTCTGAATTTAAGTGCCAATAGTGGATCTGGAAGTTTAAGCGTGCAGGGACAGAATCGGTTGATGAGTGGCGTGCTTCCTCAGGGTATGTTAACTTGAACGATTACCCCTAGATTTTGTTGTTTGCTTGTGTTGCTAGCTATTGTTGCCCTTGGATACAAATGAATATGATGACGAGAATTTTTGGTTAATTTACTACCTCTCATGCTCTATTTATTTTTTACTGGTCACTTCCAATTATTAGAATTTAGTTTGATTCCTATTCTTAGTTGACCCTGAATACGTGTTTTATATTTATGGAATGTTACTTTTATATGATAGAATATGCATCTCTTACATTTACTACTTTAGCTGTAGTTGTACACATGAATGACATTTTCTATCTTCAGGATCTCCTCAGATGATTTCAATGTTAGGCAATTCTTATCCAACTGCTGGGGGTCCTCTTTCCCAGAGCCATGTTCAAGCTGTGAACAACCTTAGCTCCATGGGAATGTTGAATGATGTGAACACAAATGACAATTCTCCGTTTGACATAAATAATGATTTCCCTCAGCTGACAAGTCGTCCTAGTTCTGCTGGAGGGCCTCAAGGACAATTGGGTAACAGAAGGAAGAGACTTTCTGATTCTTCATTTGTCTTTTTTCCTGCTGCTGAAGTCCTAATATTTTAAGTTAAACTTTTAGGTTCATTGAGAAAACAAGGTCTTAGTCCCATTGTTCAACAAAACCAAGAGTTTAGCATTCAAAAGGAAGATTTCCCTGCTTTACCAGGATTTAAAGGTGCACAAATGTTCTGTGATCTGGTTTTGATTTAATGCATATTACTTTCTGGTTAAGAGAAATAAATGTTGTATTTCTTTCTCACTTTTAAGTTCGGCTTTAAGTTATATCTATACTTAATTTTATCTTTCTAGTATATATGTCTATTGAAATTTTTGCACTGTTCTGTGCATTTAATATCTTCATTCTTATGATGCTGTTTTTTATAATAAAAAAACTTTAATCATGTTCTTGACCATATTATTAGATATTGTGTAGGTGGTAATGCTGATTATGCCATGGATATGCACCAGAAAGATCAACTTCATGACAATACCATGTCGATGATGCAATCTCAACACTTTTCTGTGAGTTACATTTACAAAATTGAGAATTTAGGGTTTATTTTCGTCTTCATATATGACTTTTAAAGTAATTGCATGCTCTATTTACTGTGAGTTATTTATTTTCATTTTCTAGAAAAGTGTCTTCATTGTCTTGTCACCTTCAAGATGTATGTATTTTAAGAATTTATCTAATACTTGTGTGCAATATGCATAGATGGGGAGATCTGCAGGATTTAACTTGGGTGGATCCTATTCATCCCATCGCCCACAGCAGCAACAGCAACATGCTCCATCGGCCGGTAGTAGTGGTGCCTCCTTTTCACCTCTAAACAACCAAGATCTTCTCCATTTACATGGCTCAGATATTTTCCCATCTTCACATTCAAGCTACCACTCACAGGTATGGTTATCAGATGCTGTAAATGTAATGGGCATGATGAGGTAGAAGGATGTATATAGATCTCTAAAGATTGCATCTTTCTCTAATGGTACTTGTGATGAGAGATTCAGTACTAATTTGAAAATCCATATTTGAGTGTGTTTTAGCAGCTGTATTGAATTGAATTTCACTGTTGGTCAAACCGGAAGAATGTGAAATTTGCCCCTTCCCTTTTTCTTATAACAGCATATGAAAAGAAGTATACATTGAAATTTGAAAGTTGAAGAAATTGTTCGACTTCCTCAGGATGGACATATTTCATTCATTTGATTTGTGCATCAATGTTTTCTTCTTATTTGATAGATAGTAGAACGACTTTTAACATTTTCTTTCATCTCTCATTCAGACCAGTGGACCACCTGGGATTGGGCTAAGAACTATAAATTCATCAAATACAGTTTCTGGTATGGGTTATGACCAACTCATCCAACAATATCAGCAACACCAAAACCAGTCGCAGTTTCGTCTTCCACATACGTCAGCTGTGAATCAGTCATTTAGGGAGCCAGGCCTGAAATCAATGCAGGCTACGCAGTCTAATCCCGACCCATTTGGGTTACTTGGTTTGCAAAGTGTAATAAAGATGACCGATCCTGATCTGACTTCCCTTGCTCTTGGAATTGATCTGACAACACTTGGGTTAAATTTGAATTCATCTGAAAATCTTCACAAGACTTTTGGTTCTCCATGGTCGGATGAACCAGCTAAGGGTGACCCGGAGTTCACTGTGCCACAATGTTATTATGCTAAGCAACCACCTGCTCTACATGTGAGCTGTTTTTCACTTTTGTATTTAGGTTACTCCTTAATGCAATTGTCTCAATTAGTGAATTTCCTCTAGTTCCAAACTCTGATTTCTTTTGATGCATGCAGCAAGGTTATTTTTCGAAGTTCACAGTGGACACGTTGTTCTATATATTTTACAGGTGTTTATTTTTAACATGCGCCGCCTCTCTATTGTTTAATTTAAGATCTTATTTTAGTTATCTGAACTTGTCTGTTTCAAATACAGCATGCCAAAAGACGAAGCTCAGTTATACGCTGCAAATGAACTGTAAGCTCTCTCAACTGAATGAATTGTGTTGGAAATGGAATCTTTATGCATTTTGTTTTTTGCAGCCCTCATTTTAACACCTGTTATCGGCAGTTATAATAGGGGCTGGTTTTACCACAAGGAACACCGAATGTGGTTCATAAGGGTTCCCAATGTTGAGCCCCTAGTGAAGACAAACACATATGAGAGAGGTTCTTACCACTGTTTCGATCCGAAATCATTTGAAACAATCCGCAAGGTCAGAAGTAGAATAGTCCTAGTTTTTGCTGTTACTTACTGGTTGCTGACTATATACTTTAACTACAGGATAATTTTGTTGTCCATTACGAGTATGTGGAAAAGAGACCAGCTTTACCTCAACATTAACAAGGTTGCTTCCCCCCTCATGATTAGGGATGTAAAGGTGAAGTATGTATTTTTAACTCATTCAATAGGACATGAGTTTTCAGCATTTAGTGTGTTTTTGGAATATTTGGCAACTTTCAGCACCTCTCTGTCGATCTGATTGCAATGACAAGCTGTTTTAGCCTCTTTCTCTTTTATAGCCATTTTGGAATAATAATATTTTTATTGGTCAATATACATAGCTTCCTTCCCTTATGGGAAAAAGTAAAATAGAACTTGAATAACGATTGATTAAATGAGTATTGGCAGAAGTTGAGATTTTGTAATTGTAAAGGCAGGCGATACTGATTTTATATGATTAGCTCAAATTCTGTTAGTTTATATACCATGCATAAGTTGTATATTTATGCTTTTTTCAAGTATTCGAATTTATATGATATCCAAATTCATTTATCATTTGTTTTTATCCGGACAATACCTTTTAAAATCTAAATCTGAATCAAAATTCCAAGTATTTTGAATTTTTTTATAATAAAAGTTGTGCCAGTCAAAGTTTGAATTTATATGCAAATGTCGTAAGTGGATGAAAATGAAATAAAACATGGTATATAAGCAAAATGGATATATATTTCGTAAATTCCTTCAAAGCCTTAAATTAAAAGATTTTGTGCATTTTTATTGAAAAAATACGCCATATCTATTTAAGTGTATTCAAATTTGGTGTCTTCTGCTTGTTACGATTGTAATGTAATGATCTTTGATGAAGGATTATTATTCTATACATTGGCGGTGGAAATTAAATGTTTCTATAAACATCTTAGTTTATTGTAATGTAAATTATCCTTTGATGAAACTTATACATCAACAAAAATGCTTTTGATAAAATCTTATATTATTTGAATCAAGATCAGAATAATTGTGTATATATATAATGATATTTGTGAGATTGTATTCGAATTTAAAGATATTAAAGTTTAAATTTAATACTTTTGGCACATAAATTTTCATTTTTGTAATAATATATAAATTAACATTTTTTAATAATATACTTCAAGGTGATACTTGAACTATTATTTTGTGTATTGTTGTTGTACTGTTGAATTTTTATTGGTTGACTTATCCTTTACTAACATTTTTAATCTAGATATCATAATAATACATGAAATGATAGTTCATGTATTATATTGGACATTTTGATAAAGTATGGATGTCACACTAGGCAATTTTTTGAACAATATGTCAACTGAATTTTATTAGAAATCAAAATAAAAAAACAGTCCAAAAGGAATGAAATTGTAGTTGAAAAAATAAAAACACAATAAATCTAAATTGAAAAAACTAGAAAACAAAACATCAGACCAGCAAAACACCTCCTCTATCCCCCTAAACTCGACTTAAGATAAACGACCGAATTTAGAAAGCCACATTCGTAACTTCTCCCTCAAGTATCCAAATTTAAAATAAATAATTATAGTTTCTAATAAAATAATGTAAAACATTTTGACCTTCAATAAAAAATATCTTAAAACGTTATTAAAATCACATCATTAATATTAATTTCCGATAGTTCAAAAAAAAATTATCCGAATGTAAACTTTTATGCATGCATACTGAAAATAATCTCAAATCCCAAAACGATCTCAAGTCTTAATTACATCAAAGATCTCAATAATAATAATAATAATAATAATAATAATAATAATAATAATAATAATAATAATAATAATAATAATAATAATAATAATAATAATAAAACAAGTCTGAAAAATAATGTAGGTCATATTGAAGATAAAATTGAATCGATAAAATGAAGAGATCCTCCAGGTACTAAGTCGACTAGAGTCCAAGATATTTGTAAGAGAAAACTATGAGGGAGTAAGCTATAAGGCTCAGTGTATCTCTAAAGTGCAAACAATCACAAATTCAATTTCACAATAATTTTTCTCAAAATATTTAATAAAAACACAGTAAAACACAATGCATGAAATGATGTCATACACATTACGCAATACCCAACTACATACTCCAATCATAGTGGTGGCAAAGCCAACCGATAACAATGAAGGTAGTTCCCAGAACCCCTCACCCTTATTTCACCAATACAATAATATGCATGGCACAACTACGTTCGTACAATCCCATTCCACGCATACAATAATATGGTAATGATTCTTAAAACAAAATCACATCATAGTTATATCGTACTAAATACGAGGATCACGGTTCTAAAATTCTGATAGTTTCATAAAAACACAGTTTAACACAATATGCATGGCATCTCAAATCTCATTAAAACTGCAACACAGAAAAGTAGTCAAGCAAGTTATAGAATTTTACTTCACAAAATATATATAGCACAGAAAGAGAACACACCTTAGCCAAAGTAAACTCAACTGTGAAACCGATATTTTAATTTTGATATAACTAAAGAACCTAAGGACTAAACTGAAAATGTGAAAACGAGTTTTTAAGTCCTCAAACCTCTCTATATGTTTTAAACAATATGCCTAAGTTAAAAACTGAATTTATCAAATGTTTTCTAAGTGTTCTTAAAGCCAAAACAATGATTTTCGAGTCACCATTTCGAAACAGCCTTAGGTTTGAAACGGCTTAAGAACCTCGAGATACCGTATCGAAACGACATCAAATGTTTCGAAACGGTACTCAATCAGATTTGAAAAATATGACCGTTAGAAAGTTTTTAACTGAATTTTTACAAGTCGTTAAGGTGTATCGAAACGTTTCAACCCGTTTTGATACGATCCTTGACAGTGGCAAAAATGTTTCGATACGGGTTTCGAAACGGATCTTAGCGTATCGAAACAAGTCTAACCGTTTCGATACGGGCTCTTTAATGCACCCCCAACGGCTCTTTCTATTTTGGTCTATTTCGAAACAGGATCGAGCGTTTCGAAACGGTTGGTTGCAGACTGCATTTATGGAGGGAAGATAACATCCCCAACGGCTCTATTGATGAATAAAACAACCACAACGGCAAGAATTCAATGAGAAGGTATAAATGAGACATCTAAAAGCTTCAGCAAGAACTATTGATCCAAAAGCAAACATCCAAACATCAAATCCAAGCATTTGTGCCTAAATCCCATTATTGTCTTGTAACCCCAATTGTATTTTTCATTCTTATCATTTCAATTGGGTTGAGTGCTTGTAATTGGGCTATATTGTGTGAGATACTTGTTTTTAGCCAACAACTTCTTTGTTTCAATTATGTGAGGATTGGATCAAATTTTGGGTAGAAAATTTGACCAAAAATTGTAACGGTTACCTCCTTAGCCTAGAAAAGGGGAAGAGCAATTAGTGGAATTGTTGCAAATCCTTAGTGAAGCTAAGGTAGTGGATGTAGAGTTCGATTGGAACTTGAACCATTCTAAAATTCTTTGTCTACCATTTTTATTTGCCAATTCCACCGCCAAAAGCTTTAAAAATCCAATTCACCCCCCTCTTGGTTTATTTCGGTCATTCAATCCACTCAACAATTGGTATCAGAGCCTACCTGTTTGAAGGATTAACAACCACAAGAGGATTTCCTAGGACGAGTGTGATCATCCAAAAATCAAGATATGACATCTACCTCCGGTTCGAGCATGTATGAGTGTCAATCCACTACAAAACCACCTTTCTTCAATGGTGACAACTATCCGTTTTAGAAGAATCAGATGCGCCTCTTCATCAAGTCCAACGATTACTTGGTTTGGGATGTCATTGAAGATGGCCCCTACATTCCATTGAAGCAAGATAGTGAAGGGAAGATGGTTTTGAAGAAAAAGATGGAGATGAGTGTTGAGTGTGTAAAAGTTCTATTATTTACACCCTTTTTAACCCATATTTCTGCTGCATTCAAGCATCATTGCATTGCATTTAGGATAGTTTACAGTAAAACATCACAAATGGATTAAAGGCACGGATTCTACTAAAAGATGGCTTATTTTGCAGGTTGCTGCCATCGTAGACGGTGAAGGCAGACGCTGGGCAGAGAAGCAGAAGAGCTGAACTGGACAAGCAGACGACGAGGACGAAGCTGCCATGGAGCTGTCGGGACAGCAAGGTGACAGCGGCCTTATGAAGAGGAACAGTAAAGTGGACCTCGATAGATAGAGAAAAATCTGCTTGTCTGTCGTGTGAAAGCCAAATATTTTTCCAAGCCCCGGATCAAAAGATATGTCAAGCCAAAGCTCAAGGAGAAGAATTCCCATGAAACAAGAAGGACGGCTGAAAAGTAGGAATCCTTAGAGATTAAGCATTCATTAGAATCTTACTTTTCATTAAAGTTGTAATCCTTGTTAACTTAGAATACTTGAGCCCAAAGCTTATATAAGGGCATAGATTTAACCTAGGAGAAATAATACCCCATAACCGATAACCTAAACCCCTCTGCCGTTTACCCGTCGTCGACATGTTCTAAATTCCCCCTAGGGCCACGGGTTGTTTTGTAAAGTAGTTGCAAGGGTTGTTTTGTTTTAGGATTTTCCAAGTTCAATAAAATAAACTTCAAGTTCTCTTATTTTGGTTTTAATATCTTGCAAGAGCATCGGGAGAGCATTGTGAGGTTATCTATTTACTTAGCATCGGGAGAGTTAAGTATACGAAAGAAATAAGAGCGAGTTCTCTAGTTTATAGTTGAACTATCTTGTGCCTAGGGATAGGGCAAGGTTAAGTGGCTAAGGAAGAATTCATACACATCGGTGTTCATCCTTCGATTCACGCCGGGAGGTATCGTCAAAGACGTGATCATCGACAAGACTTGGACCTAGGGATAGGCCAAGACAGATCTGGGATTCTTGCCAAACTTGAACGTATTGAGTTGGTGTGTTTGCTGCCGCGACGACCAACGGACAGCTGCCGCGACAGGTGCTGTCGGCGACAGGCGTGACGACAGAACTGGAATTCCTAAGCAATACAATACCTGCACTACTGAGCAATTCAATACCAGCACGTTCTTTCTCTCTTGATTATTCTACTCTTTTATTTAAGTTTACTTTATTATTCTCGTGACAACTCTCAATTATTTCCTTTACTTCGTGCAGTGAAATTAGGCGAAGCTATTAGCCCAATCCCTGTGGAGACGATATCCGATACTTCGTATCACTTTACTACTTGCGTCGTGTACACTTGCACTACAATTGCGATAGACTCTTTTACACGCAACAAGTTTTTGGCGTCGTTTCCGGGGATTGACAACATAACTACACCTTTCTTTTATTGCACTTTTCGTTTTTGTTTTTTCTTTTAATTTTTTTCCTATTTTTCGTTAGTACTTTAAACTCTTGCTTTTCACAAGGTTATCTTGTTTATGCACAGATCTAAAAGAGGCGAAGATCCTGAGTATAAATTAGATCCGGAAATCGAACGTTCCTTCAATCTCAAGAAACAACTTCGCCACCTTTTAGACAGGAACGAGTACCTTGAGGAACAGCTAGAGAAGATGGCCCGTAATCCGCCCGCTGGTGATGGTGTACCACCTGTCGGCGACCCGCCCGCAGCAGCTGGACGACGGTCATGTCGTGACTACATGCTGAACGATCATGTAGAGCTGGAGACCACACTGCCGGATATTGATGTTGATAACTTCGAACTCAAGCCTGTCATGTTTAGTATGATCAACAACGCCGGGCAGTTTAGTGGTGCTGTGACAGAAGATGCTAGGGAGCATCTCAAAACGTTCCAGGAGATCTGTGGTTCGTTTAGACTGCCAGGAGTTAATCCGGAGATACTGAGGCTTCGGTTATTCCCCCATTCATTGAGGGACAGAGCTAAAACTTGGTGGAATAAACTAACACCGGGTTCAATCGTAACTTGGGCAGATTTGTCTCGTGAATTCTTATCTCATTTTAATCCTCCGCATTTATCTGAGCGTTTACGTAATGAAATTGCTACTTTTCAACAGGAAGATGACGAGCCAATGCACGAGGCCTGGGACAGATTTACTACTCTTCTTCGAAACTGCCCCATGCATGGATTCCCCGTCTGGAATCAGGTAACTAAGTTCTATAATGCTGCTAACTTACAAACTCGCATTAGAATTGATTCTGCAGCAAATGGACTATTATTGGATAAAGATCCAGACGAGGCATTGCAAGTTTTGAAAAATCTGGCTAAGAATGAGGAGCAGTTTTCGACTGCAAGAAGAGGGGGTAAACGGGTACTTGCTGTCAAGGATTATGAAGCCGACAGCACTATGAAATCACAGGTAGCATTCCTTACTAAAGCAATGAAAAGGTTGTTGAATGATGATGGATTACAAGGATTTGCTGTTGAGGAAGTATGTGATATCTGTGAGGGAAATCATAGTAGGGATGAGTGCCCAATACAAGTAGAAGAAGGAAAATATGTTGGAAATTACAAGCCAAATTACAATTCCAACAATTATAACCCCAATTGGAGGAAGGATCCCAAATTTTCCTGGAGTAATCCTAACAACGCCCTGAATCCGCAAGCACACAATCAGAATCAGGGAGGTCCTAGACTGCTGACGCGACAGCAGCTGCCGCAGAACCTGCCACCGCAGCAGCAACAGCAGCCACCACCTGCCACGAGCAGTATATTGGAACAGACTCTGGCCACCTTTATGTCTCAGACCGGTACTTATGTTGAGAATATGAATCAGTTTGTTAAGAAGACAGAGAACTTCATGGATAAGACAGAGATGAGAATGACAAATCATGAAGCTACTTTGAAATCTCTGGAGACACAAATGGGTCAAGTTTCTCAACATATTAAGCCGAGGCAGAATGGAGGATTCCCTAGCAATACTGAAAGTGCTAGACCACCCACACATGAGCAATGCAAGGCAATTACTAATAGGAGTGGGAAGAAACTACCAGGGCCAGAAAAAGAAGCTGAAACAGAAAAAGAACCAGCCGTAGATAAACCTGCCGAGGAAGCTGCTCCGACAGGTGATAAACAGACTGCTGCCGATGAGCCTGTCACGATAGCAGAGGCGACAGAGGAGAAAAATAAAGAACATCGTCCTCAGATTCGTATGCAGTGGGAAGGACGTATTGCTGATTACCGTCCCCCACCACCTTTTCCTCAACGGATACAGCAAACTAAACAGGAATCTCAACTTAAAAAGATTTATGATATTTTTAAGCAGGTTCAAATTAATATTCCGCTGTTAGATGTCGTTAGGGAGATGCCTGGTTACGCCAAATTTCTCAAGAATGTCATGTCAAAGAAATATAAATTTGGGGAATTTGAAACGGTAAGGATGGCAGATGGTTGCATGAGTATTCTTCATCGGCAGCCACCCTAGAAAAAGAAGGATCCGGGGAGCTTCATCATACCTTGTGTAATCGGAGACAAATTTGTGGGTAAGGCACTTTGTGATCTTGGTGCTAGTGTTAATTTAATGCCAAAATCTGTTTTTCAGAAGTTAGGTATTGGAAAGGCGCGGCCCACGACAGTAACTCTGCAGCTGGCAGACCGCTCTTACGTTCATCCAGAGGGAAAAATTGAAGATATTCTGGTAAGAGTGGATAAGTTTATTTTTCCTGCTGACTTTCTTGTTTTAGATTGTGAGGCAGACGAAAACGCACCAGTCATCCTAGGGCGACCCTTCTTAGCCACGGGAAGATCACTGATTGATGTGGAGAAAGGAGAACTCACTATGCGCGTGAACGATCAAGAGATTAAGTTGAATGTTCTCCAAGCAATGAAACATGCTGATGTGGATGAAGAATGCAAGGCTATCATTGAAGTAACCCTTGATCATCCATACATTAGGTCGGGCTGTCATGATATAAACTTCGGTCACTGCTGCAACAACCACTTACAGGCCTGTCATGACAGCAACGAAGACAGCACCGACGACAGCAACTCCTCTGAATCCAATACATCTGATACTGAAGATCAGGAGGAGGTAAACTGGTTAGGCTATCGTCCAGGTAAGTTATTCGAACCTTTGAATTATACTTCGGATAACCATTTAATCCAAAAGCCATCTACTATTGAACCACCTGCCTTAGAACTGAAGCCCCTGCCAGGGCAGCTTAAATATGCTTTTCTTGGTTCAAATGACACACTGCCCGTAATCATCTCTGCTAAGCTGCCGCAGGAACAAGAACGACAGCTAGTCAGCATGCTAAGGCAGCACAAGAAGGCGATTGGATGGACGATAGCAGACATTCAAGGCATCAGTCCGGCGTTATGCATGCACAAAATCCTCCTGGAGGAAGATCATAAGCCGACTATTGATGCCCAAAGGCGGCTAAACCATGCGATGAAAGAGGTGGTGCGTAAAGAGATAATTAAGTGGTTAGATGCTGGTATTATTTACGCCATCTCAGACAGCAAATGGGTGAGCCCGGTGCAATGTGTTCCCAAGAAAGGAGGAATGACCGTGATAACCAATGAGAACAATGAGTTAATCCCAACCAGGACTGTAACCGGTTGGAGGGTTTGTATGGACTATCGGAAGCTTAACAAAGCTACCCGAAAGGACCACTTTCCTTTACCCTTTATTGATCAAATGCTTGATAGATTAGCGGGTAAACCTTACTATTGTTTTCTTGATGGTTATTCAGGTTATAACCAAATTGCTATTGCACCTGAGATCAAGAAAAGACGACCTTCACATGCCCCTACGGAACGTACGCTTTTAGGAGAATGCCATTTGGACTCTGTAATGCACCTGCCACCTTCCAAAGGTGCATGATGGCCATATTCTCCGACATGGTAGAGGACTTCCTAGAGATTTTTATGGATGACTTTTCCGTCTTTGGAGACGATTTTGAAAGCTGCCTTGGCAATCTTCAAAAGGTACTTGAAAGATGTGAAAAAGCTAATCTTGTTTTGAATTGGGAAAAATGCCACTTTATGGTGGATGAGGGGATAGTTCTCGGCCATAAGATTAGCTGCCGTGGGATAGAAGTCGACAGGGCTAAGATTGAAGTAATTGAAAAGCTGCCGCCACCAACTACAGTCAAGGGCATAAGGAGTTTTTTAGGGCATGCTGGTTTTTATCGAAGATTTATCGCAAATTTCTCAAAAATCACCAAGCCCCTATGCCATCTCTTAGAGCAGAACCGACCCTTTGACTTTAATGATGAATGTATTGAAGCATTCAAGGTTCTAAAGGAAAAACTAGTGACAGCCCCCATAGTACAGCCACCAGACTGGACACAGCCATTTGAGATTATGTGTGATGCTAGTGACTATGCTGTCGGGGCAGCACTTGGGCAGCGCGGAAATAAGCTGTTTCATGTCATATACTACGCCAGCAAGACATTAAATGACGCCCAAGTGAACTACACCACCACAGAAAAGGAGCTATTAGCTGTGGTGTTCTCCATTGACAAGTTTCGTTCTTACATACTAGGGACGAAGGTGATAGTGCACACAGACCATTCTGCCCTGAAATATTTATTCGCAAAGAAGGATGCAAAGCCTAGATTGATACGGTGGATCTTGCTATTACAAGAATTCGACCTAGAGATCAAGGACAAAAAGGGGACAGAAAATCAGGTGGCAGACCACTTGTCAAGATTGGAGAAGGGACAGAGTCTACCAATTGATGAGACAAACATACTGGAGACCTTCCCAGATGAGCAGCTTTTTGCTGCCGCAATCGCTGCCGCGACAGCCATGGCGGCAGGTAAGTCTTCTGAACTCCCCTGGTATGCTGATTTCGTTAATTTTATAGTTAGCGGAATATTCCCTTCTGATCTTAATTATCAAGCCAGGAAGAGGTTCCAAAATGATGTCAAGCATTATTATTGGGACGAACCTCTTCTTTTCAAATTATGTGCAGATCAGGTTATAAGGAGGTGTGTACCACAAGAAGAGCAAGAAGACATTCTCCATCACTGCCATGCTTCTCAATATGGAGGTCACTTAGGAGGCAACAAAACTGCTGCCAAGGTGCTGCAGTCAGGGTTCTACTGGCCGACACTGTATAAAGATGCACAGGACTTTTACAAGAACTGTGACAGGTGCCAGCGAACAGGTAACATCTCGAGGAGAAACGAGATGCCACTGCAGAACATTCTGGAAGTCGAGATCTTCGACGTTTGGGGGATTGATTTCATGGGACCTTTCCCATCTTCATGTGGAAATTTATACATCCTCCTAGCAGTAGATTATGTCTCTAAGTGGGTTGAAGCTATCGCCACACAAAAGAATGATGCCAAGACGGTCCAAAAGTTTTTACACAAAAACATTTTTTCGAGGTTTGGCATCCCTAAGGCGATTATCAGTGATGAAGGGAGACATTTTGATAATAGGGTTATTGCTGCCGCCTTGAAGAAATATGGTGTCAAGCACAGGATCGCGACAGCATACCACCCACAGACCAATGGACAGGCTGAGATATCCAATAGGGAAGTGAAGAACATTCTTGAGAAGATGGTTAAACCAACTAGGAAAGATTGGTCTTTACTTCTGAATGATGCATTATGGGCATATAGAACAGCGTTTAAGACTCCATTGGGCATGTCTCCATATCGATTGATTTATGGGAAAACCTGTCATCTGCCTGTCGAGATCGAGCATAAAGCATACTGGGCAATTAAGGCAGTGAACATGGACTTGGACAAGGCAGGCCAGAAAAGGCTGTTAGATCTGAACGAGCTTGAAGAAATACAGACAATGGCCTACGACAATGCAAGAATCTACAAGGAAAAGACAAAGAAGTGGCATGACAAGAAGTTGCTGCCACGTCAGTTCTGCCCAGGGCAGCTTGTGTTGTTATTCAATTCTAGGTTGAAACTCTTCCCAGGGAAGCTTAAATCTAGATGGTCAGGCCCATTCCAAGTGGTACAAGTTTTTCCTCATGGTGCCATCACAATTCAATCATTAAAAGACGGGCACCAATTCAAGGTCAATGGACAGCGCCTCAAGCATTATCAAGGGACTGAAGCCCCAGGAACACAGGAAGTGGTTACTTTGGGAGATGCCCCACAAGGCATCCCTAATTTAACCAAAATTTTTTTTTTTTTTTTAATTATTTTATTATTTATTAGGTAATTAGGTTTATTTTATTTGAATAATGTTTTTTCTATTTTATGTTTTTAGGAAATAAAGGAGTCAAGAAGAAAAGGAGAAGTGACCCAAGCCAACCATCCATCCATCAGCCCAACAGAGCCCATTTATTGAAGCCTATCGTCTCGACTGCCGCCGCAGACGGATAAGACAGGCTGTCAACAGACTGACACGACAGACGTAGAAGCGTGTGACAGACGCGTAACAGACGCATAAATACGTGTCAGACGCGTCAGACACGCTAAATCCCAACAGTCGCTCTGTTATCCACGCCTGCCGTTACAACATTAAATGGGCAGCCCCTCGACCGCTATAAAACCCCGTTTCCATTTTCATTTTTCTCACTTCTGCTTACTCTTCTTTGCTTTCTCCTCTAGTTTTTATTTGCTTTCTTCATTTCCACAACCTTTGCAACTAATATGTCGTCTAGACAGACCCGCCGCAGTGCTGCCTCAGCCTCTTCTTCAGCAGCAGCAACGCCGTTCGCCAACAAGGAATTATGGGAAGAGAGGGGCTTCGTCTACATCCGCAAAGCACCAAACATGGGGCTCCGACCATTCATTGCGAGGGCCATACGAGCTCAACTATGGGAGCAATTCGCAGAACAGCCAACAGAACTAAACGACACCCTGGTTAGAGAGTTCTACGCTGCCATTGACAGCAGAACGACAACATCTGTCACCATCCGAGGAGTGGAGGTGCCATTCACAGCTGACAGCATCAACCACATGTTTGGCCTCTTCTTTGGCCCCGATGATGATGCCCACCAGAAATTTCTCGACACCCTCGATGCTGCCGCCTATGATGCTGTCATGGCGGAGGTGACAGAGGAAGGAACAACATGGACAACCAGCAAAAAGAACCCCCACTCCGTCAAAAGGGGGCAGCTGCTCCCAGAAGCTAAACTTTGGAACGCTTTCATCAAAAAGCGTATCATGCCGTCCTCCCATCAGACGACGGTGAACCAGCAGCGTCTCGCCCTCATCCACTCCATTATGCACGACAGGCCTATCAACGTGGGCCGATATATGAGGGACAACATTTTGGATTGTGCCCATCGAACAGACTCTCGCCTCTGCCTGCCGTTCACGATAACTTCTCTCTGCCGCCGTGCTGCTGTCCCCGAGGTATCCACCGACAAATTAGTCAATGGTCGTGGCTTGTCTGACAACAACATCTCAAGCCTCATGGAGGTCATAGCTGCAACACCCATTCACTCCTTCAACCCAGCTGCCTCCCCTGCAGACTCAGATGAGGAACCTGCCACAGAACCTGCCGCCGCCACCGCCCCGACAGACCATTCTGCAACCATCCTTGCTGCAATCCAACGGGTAGAAGAACAACAAATGGGAATGATGACCTTCATCCGGGACTTCACCAACGCAACGGTAAATTTCATTACCGACACTTTACATTATACGGATGTCATCTTCCCCACCTTCCATGCCCATTATTTTCATATCCCCTTCCCTACACCCACGCCACCTGTCTCCCCCCATGCACATTCTGCTGCCGCCACCCCTTCACCTGCCCGGACGGCAGCTGCGAATCCTCCGGTCGACAGCCCTGCACGTGGAACGAAGTGGCCAGCCACAGCCGTCAGCGAAGAAGAACCTCTGATTAGGAGGAATTTGGAGAGGGAGTTTACGCCTGTCAAGCGACAGAAGCATGTGGCAGACAGGAAGCTGATGCCCAAGGCTAGCACCTCCACCAGCTGCACGTGGGACAATGGCAGCAGTTCAGACGTCCATCTCGTTGAGCAAACTGTCCAGCCTCCACCGCAACCTAGACGCCACCATCAGATCCGTGTCAGTAGCAGCAGCGAGGACAGCGACTAAAAATTTAAGTCTTTTATTTTTCTTTTCCTGCTGCCTGCTTTATTTTATTTTGTGATGTACCTGCCTCTATCTTTTCTGTCATTTTGCATTGAGGGCAATGCAACCCTCGAGTTTGGGGGTGGCAACCCTCCATCATTAATGGAGTCTTAGTACATCTTTTAATTAATCTGTTGTGTCTTTTATTTATTTAAGTTCTCTTAAAAAAAAAAAAAAAATAGAAGATTAAACTGTTGGCTTAAAACTGTGAAGTTAACTTACCTGTCATGACAGCTCTGTCGTGGCAGCATCTTTAGGACAGATTAAGGAGAAGTTTAGAGCCTTTCTATAGTTCTGAAAACTTAAACACCTTTGTGACTGTTATACTGCTTAGATTTCTTTTAGCCAAACTAGAATAGGAAACTTAGCACTTGAATAGCCCCTAGAGGTGCCTAACACTGGCTCTAGGAAAGAAGTTTAGCAAAATAGCCCTAGAGGTGCCCGAAACCGGCTCTAGGAAGTTAGCTAGAGGTGCCCGAAACCGGCTCTAGTGAAACTTTAGCTAGAAAAATAGAAAAATCAAGTCAAAACAGAAAATCAAAGAAGCATGAAAATGTGCCTTCAAAAAGATAAACTTTGGCATAAAAATTCAAGTTAAGAGTTGATTATTCTAGTGAAACTAAGAGAGTCTTAGCATATAACTGTTCACAAGCATGCACACACTGCACGAGGACTATAGGGAGATTCCGGACAGATCCTAATCTTTCCGACAGGTTGCTGCCGCCATAGAGAATGAGCGACGGGTAAGGGACAGTTCACTGTTTGAAGGCCAACACAATTCTTTTTTCTTTTTTCTTTTAGGTCTTAATTGCTTGAGGGCAAGCAAAAACTTGAGTTTGGGGGTGTGTTGAGTGTGTAAAAGTTCTATTATTTACACCCTTTTTAACCCATATTTCTGCTGCATTCAAGCATCATTGCATTGCATTTAGGATAGTTTACAGTAAAACATCACAAATGGATTAAAGGCACGGATTCTACTAAAAGATGGCTTATTTTGCAGGTTGCTGCCATCGTAGACGGTGAAGGCAGACGCTGGGCAGAGAAGCAGAAGAGCTGAACTGGACAAGCAGACGACGAGGACGAAGCTGCCATGGAGCTGTCGTGACAGCAAGGTGACAGCGGCCTTATGAAGAGGAACAGTAAAGTGGACCTCGATAGATAGAGAAAAATCTGCTTGTCTGTCGTGTGAAAGCCAAATATTTTTCCAAGCCCCGGATCAAAAGATATGTCAAGCCAAAGCTCAAGGAGAAGAATTCCCATGAAATAAGAAGGACGACTGAAAAGTAGGAATCCTTAGAGATTAAGCATTCATTAGAATCTTACTTTTCATTAAAGTTGTAATCCTTGTTAACTTAGAATACTTGAGCCCAAAGCTTATATAAGGGCATAGATTTAACCTAGGAGAAATAATACCCCATAACCGATAACCTAAACCCCTCTGTCGTTTACCCGTAGTCGACATGTTCTAAATTCCCCCTAGGGCCACGGGTTGTTTTGTAAAGTAGTTGCAAGGGTTGTTTTGTTTTAGGATTTTCCAAGTTCAATAAAATAAACTTCAAGTTCTCTTATTTTGGTTTTAATATCTTGCAAGAGCATCAGGAGAGCATTGTGAGGTTATCTATTTACTTAGCATCGGGAGAGTTAAGTATACGAAAGAAATAAGAGCGAGTTCTCTAGTTTATAGTTGAACTATCTTGTGCCTAGGGATAGGGCAAGGTTAAGTGGCTAAGGAAGAATTCATACACATCGGTGTTCATCCTTCGATTCACACCGGGAGGTATCGTCAAAGACGTGATCATCGACAAGACTTTGACCTAGGGATAGGCCAAGACAGATCTGGGATTCTTGCCAAACTTGAACGTACTGAGTTGGTGTGTTTGCTGCCGCGACAGGTGCTGTCGGCGACAGGCGTGACGACAGAACTGGAATTCCTAAGCAATACAATACCTGCACTACTGAGCAATTCAATACCAGCCCGTTCTCTCTCTCTTGATTATTCTACTCTTTTATTTAAGTTTACTTTATTATTCTCGTGACAACTCTCAATTATTTCCTTTACTTCGTGCAGTGAAATTAGGCGAAGCTATTAGCCCAATCCCTGTGGAGACGATATCCGATACTTCGTATCACTTTACTAATTGCGTCGTGTACACTTACACTACAATTGCGATAGACTCTTTTACACGCAACAATGAGTGAAGAAGAGAGGAAGAAGATCCAAATAAATGGCAAAGCTCTTCACATGCTCTTTTGTTCTTTCGGTCCGGACATCTACTCCAAAGTCTCATCCATTGAGAGTGCCAAATAAGTGTGGGATACTCTTGAGACCACCTATGAGGGAACCAACGATGTCAAGGAAATCAAGATTGGAATTCTCAATCTTAGTTATGAGAATTTCAAGATGGAGCCCGATGAGACGGTGTCCAAGATGTTTGATCATTTCTGAACCATAGTCAATGGGCTTAAAGGATTTGGAGAGACTATACCGGAAGACAAGCTTGTCCGGAAGCTACTCTACTCACTTCCCGAATCCTGGGATGGGAAGAGAACCGCCATCATAGAGGCAAAAAATTTGAAGACTCTAAAACTTGATGAGCTAGTGGGTTCTTTCCTTACTCATGAGATTATGAAGCAAGGAAGGGAAGAAGAGAAGAATAAGGAAGAGAAAAGAGTAGAGAAGCTAGAGGTGGAAAAGAAGAAGAAGAAGGGAATAGCTCTCAAAGCTTCATTACTTGAGGAGAGCTCTTCTAGTGAGGAGGATGAACTAGAAGAATTGGCTATGATAGCCAAAAGATTCTCACGCTTCATGAGGTCCAACCGGGGAAGAAAAATTCAAAGAAAGATGGACTTCAAAGGTAAAAACAAAGAAGAAGCAAGAGATCAAATCATTTGCTTCGAGTGCAATAGACCCGACCACATACGTTCGGAGTGCCCTCAACTTAAGAAGAAGGGCTTTGAGAAGAAGAAGAAGCTCAAAGCCAAGCTTGCTACTTGGAGTGATGAGGAGTTATCCGAGGATGACGAACAAGAAGTGGCCAACCTTTACCTCATGGCATTTGAGGAAGATTCCTCCATGGTAACCTCTAACTCATCATCTTTAGATTTTACATATGATGAATTAAATGATGCATATGCTGAGTTGCAAGAGGTCTATGATGAATTAGTTGAGAAATACAAGGAGTCGGTCATTAGGAATAAGAAAATTATTTCGGAATTAAATGATAAAAATGACTCACTTTCTCAAGCTAATTTAAAATTTGAGGAAAAGATTTTAGGGTTGAAAGATGAACTAAAATTCTTCCAAGATGAAAATGTTGACCTTAATAATCTTCTTTCTCAATGTAATAGTGAACACCAAAAGGTGTTAGACGAGCTTAACAAGCTCAAAGAGTCTTTTAAAAATGTTGGTAGTGTGAAGCATGAAATAGGTGAATCTTCTAAAACAAACCAACCTAGGAAAAAGACTAATAACTATAAACAAAGTAGCTTTCCTAGACATAGTAGAACTAAAAGGATTAGAAGTGTATGGGTTCCTAAGGAACTTGTAAAATCTAATAACATTGTTGCTATGTCACCTTGGATTCCTAAGGGAACCAAGTTATTGGGAGCTAACACTCGTGGACCCAAAATGTTTGGGTACCAAAAACAAAAGTTTAATATCTTTGTTTGTAGGGGAGCATTGCTACAAGGCCAAAGCACAAAGTCAAAACTCATGGTACCTTGATAGTGGATGCTCGAGGCATATGACCGGAGACAAGAGTAGATTCATGGATCTAAAGCCAAAAAGTGGAGGAGTGGTGACATTTGGTGACAACTCCAAAGGCCACATTAAAGGTATTGGCTCCATAGGTAATCACTCTACTATTCTTATTGAAAATGTCTTGTATGTCGATGGTCTTAAACATAATTTGTTGAGCATAAGTCAATTGTGTGATAAAGGATTTAATGTTTTATTTGATAAAAATGAGTGTAAAATTGTTGACATTAAATCTAATAATATTATGCTCATAGGTCATCGCATAGGTGACATTTACATGGTGCATCTAGATGACATACATACATCCCATGCATGCTTAGTAGCTCAAAATGAAAATGATGCATGGTTGTGGCATATGAAACTAGGACATGCTAGCATTAGTGTTTTAGAAAAATTAGCTTCCCTTGATCTAGTTAGAGGTTTACCCAAGATTAAGTTCTCAAACGATAAAATTTGTGATGCATGCTCTAAGGGTAAACAACATAAGTCTTCCTTTAAATCCATTAATGATGTTTCTACAAGTAGGTGTTTACAACTTATCCATATGGATTTATTTAGGCCAATTAGGACTATGAGCTTGGGTGGTAAATCTTATGCATTTGTTCTTGTTGATGATTTTTCTAGATTTACTTGGGGTTCGATTTTTAAGTACTAAAGATGAGGCTTTAGAAAAATTCATCACATTTTCAAAACTAACCCAAAATGATCTTGAACTTAGAATTTCCCATATTAGGATTGATCATGGAACCGAATTTCAAAATTTAGGGTTTGAAGAATTTTTAAATGAAAATGGTATTAGCCACAATTTTTTGGCTCCTTGAACTCCTCAACAAAATGGGGTAGTTGAGAGGAAAAATAGAACTTTACAAGAAATGGCTAGAACCATGCTCTGTGAAAATAATTTACCTAAATATTTTTGGGCGGAAGCCACAAACACCGCTTGCTACATTGTAAACCGAGTAATGATTAGGCCAATTTTAAAGAAAACACCTTATGAGATTTAAAATCTAAAAAGCCTAACATTAACTATTTTCATCCATTTGGTTGCAAGTGTTTTGTTTTGAATAATGGAAAAGACAACTTAGGTAAATTTTATGCAAAAAGTGATGAAGCTATTTTCATAGGATATTCTTTAACCTCTAAAGCCTATCATGTATTTTGTTGGGTTGTGTGGTGCTCGATTCGATCAACCAATTTAGCTCACCAAGTGGTGGAGAGATGGATATTTGGGTGGAAGGGTTGTGGAAGCTAGAAAGATTAAAGACACAAAGATTTATAGTGGTTCGGCCTTCTAACAAGCACCTACATCCACTACCTTAGCTTCCTACTAAGGATTTCACAATCAATCCACTAATTGATTCGTCCCCTTTTCTAGGATTAGGAGGAAACCCTTACAACCGATCAAGCTTCTACCCAAGCCTTGATCAAAAACCCTCTTTTACAAAGAGACAAAGAAAGCAAACTTAAACCCTCTAATAGGTGTTTGTTTGCACAATTAAGCACTCACCCAAAACCTAAAACACTTGAGCAAATTTGACAATTTTGGCTCACTAGTGTTTGTCTATATAAGAATTGACAATTAAAGTGCTAAGACAATTTCTTGATCATTTGTTGATTGACAATTGAAGCATTAGTCTTCTCTTGATGCTTGGAGGTCCCTTTTATACTCCCAAATGAGTTTGTAGCCGTTACTAGCCGTTGGGGATGAATTGGAGCCGTTGAGGACTTTATTTCCCTTCATAAATGCTGTTCTGCAGCTAACGGTATCGATACGCGTGGAGCGGTATCGATACGGCCTTCATATGAACTAGCCGTTGGGCTCTTGCCAGCCTGGGCGTATCGATACGCTTGAGGGCGTATCGGTACCCTTTGACATTTAAATGGCCGTTGGGAAATAGCCGTTGGGGTAGTTAAACTGGGATCGGTACGCTGACGTGGCGTATCGAAACGACCCCCTCCGTATCGATACACTAAACCCTCGTATCGATATGGGTTTTGACAGTGGCCAAACCAGGGCAAAAAGGTATCGATACTGGTACACCGGTATCGATACTGGTACTACCAGTATCGATACTGGTACTTTGAAATCACGAGTTTGGCTATTAAAAACATGAAAATTCTTTGTCAAAAACCTCTTAAAATACCTCAAACTTAATTTCAAGTTGTTTGGACTTTAAAATCAAGTTTTAAATTCTTTCAAATTAGTCCAAAACATTTTTCAATTGTTATATCAAAACATTAGTTCTACAATCTCCCCCTTTTTGATATAATAAAACTAACTTGAAAAATTGTTTGGGATTCTCCCCCTTTAACTTTAAAAATGTGAATAAGAGATTAAAGATATGAAATCAAATTAAGCTCCCCCTTATTCATTTGAAAATTCAATTTTTCAAACCATTTCTCCCCCTTTTTGTTATATCAAAAAGAATTTAAAAGACATTTAAGTTTAAGATAACATAGGAGGCAAAAACATTTTGACACACTTAAAAATTTTGGTTTAAAATTGGCTCCCCCTTACTCAAAGCATCATCAAAAATGTTAGTCCAACATATATGATCATCTAGTTGAATTAAAAAAAATAAGACTAATAAAATCAAAACAACTAGAAATTTTACCAACACTTGAACCCAAGGGAGGATGTGAAGCCTTCCTTCTTCAAGTGTTCTTCCTTGTGTGTATGGAGCTCCCCCTCAATGTTTGACTTGTTGAACATCTCCATCACACCTACAATAGACAATCAAGTAACTTTTGGTATCCAAATTGCTTTGGATCCATAAACGTTAGTTGCACAAATTTTTGACCCCTTAGGAATCCATTTTTCAATGTCATCCTTTTTAATTGAAGTGGTTAGTCCTTTTGGGACCCAAACACTTCTAAAACATTTACCATTTTTAAATCTAGGGGCACTAGATTGTCTAACATAAAAATTTGATTTTCCAAAATTGGTTTTCTTTTCAAGTTCCTTGGAAATCAAATCTTTTTCTTCTTGAACTTTTTGAAGCAATTTTTGTAAATCAATACATTTCAATTCTTGTAATTCATCAAATGAATAAGAACATGAAGTAGATGAATTAGAAGTTACCCTTGAATCTTCTTCGATGGCCATAAGGCAAAGGTTGGCTTGTTCATCGTCGGTGGAGTCTTCATCACTCCAAGTAGCCAAATGTGCCTTCTTCTTATGGCTTGAAGTGCTTGCCCTCTCCTTTCTCTTAGGTTCTCGTTCAAGCTCTCTCAAGGCTTTCTTCATGAACGGGGCACACTTCTTGAAGAGATGAACTATCTCTTCATCTTCCTCCTCCTCTTCACTTGAGTAGACATGATGGAAAGTGGAGGATTTGAGAGCCATGACACTAGCATTGATGCCAAGCCCTTTTATTTTCTTCTCTCCCATAGCTCTTATTTCTTCCCTTTTCTTCTCATCTTCCTTGTTCTTCTTCATAATTTGATGAGTGAGAAGAGACCCCATAAGTTCATCAAGCTTCAAAGTCTTCAAATTTTTGGCTTCGATGATGGCGGTCCTCTTTGAGTCCCAAGACTCGGGAAGTGAGTAGATGAGCTTTCGAACAAGCTTTTCTTCCGGGATGGCTTCTCCAAAACCTTTAAGACCGTTGGTGATGGTGGAGAACCTATCAAACATCTTCTCGATGTTCTCTTCCGGGTCCATTTTGAAGTTCTCATACTCCAAGGTTAGGAGCCCAATCTTGGTCTCCTTGACTTCATTTGTCCCCTCGTATGTGACTTCAAGCTTGTCCCATACCTCCTTGGCACTCTCACAAGAAGACATCTTCTCATAGATGGATGGGCCAAAAGCACAAAACAAGATGTGCAAGGCTTTGCAATTAAGCTCCATCTTCTTGCGATCGTCGGCACTCCACTCCACTTTGCTTCTTTTAGGCACGAACGGACCATCTTCAACTACATCCCATAGCTTGTAATCTCTTGATTTGATGAAGAATTTCATCTTTGTCTTCCAATGGGCATAGTGAGCTCCGTCAAAGAAAGGCGGTTTGTCGATAGATTGTGCCATTTGAGCCGGTTGATGAATATGTGATCGAGCTTGCCGGATCTTCTCAATAGGATGTTAATCCTCTTCGATTGAGCCAAGCTCTGATACCAATTGTTGGGTTGTGTGGTGCTCGATTCGATCAACCAATTTAGCTCACCAAGTGGTGGAGAGATGGATATTTGGGTGGAAGGGTTGTGGAAGCTAGAAAGATTAAAGACACAAAGATTTATAGTGGTTCGGCCTTCTAACAAGCACCTACATCCACTACCTTAGCTTCCTACTAAGGATTTCACAATCAATCCACTAATTGATTCGTCCCCTTTTCTAGGATTAGGAGGAAACCCTTATAACCGATCAAGCTTCTACCTAAGCCTTGATCAAAAACCCTCTTTTACAAAGAGACAAAGAAAGCAAACTTAAACCCTCTAATAGGTGTTTGTTTGCACAATTAAGCACTCACCCAAAACCTAAAACACTTGAGCAAATTTGACAATTTTGGCTCACTAGTGTTTGTCTATACAAGAATTGACAATTAAAGTGCTAAGACAATTTCTTGATCATTTGTTGATTGACAATTGAAGCATTAGTCTTCTCTTGATGCTTGGAGGTCCCTTTTATACTCCCAAATGAGTTTGTAGCCGTTACTAGCCGTTGGGGATGAATTGGAGCCGTTGAGGACTTTATTTCCCTTCATAAATGCTGTTCTGCAGCTAACGGTATCGATACGCGTGGAGCGGTATCGATACGGCCTTCATATGAACTAGCCGTTGGGCTCTTGCCAGCCTGGGTGTATCGATACGCTTTAGGGCGTATCGGTACCCTTTGACATTTAAATGGCCGTTGGGAAATAGCCGTTGGGGTAGTTAAACTGGGATCGGTACGCTGACGTGGCGTATCGAAACGACCCCCTCCGTATCGATACACTAAACCCTCGTATCGATATGGGTTTTGACAGTGGCCAAACCAGGGCAAAAAGGTATCGATACTGGTACACCGGTATCGATACTGGTACTTTGAAATCACGAGTTTGGCTATTAAAAACATGAAAATTCTTTGTCAAAAACCTCTTAAAATACCTCAAACTTAATTTCAAGTTGTTTGGACTTTAAAATCAAGTTTTAAATTCTTTCAAATTAGTCCAAAACATTTTTCAATTATTATATCAAAACATTAGTTCTACATATTTAACAAGAGAACTTTAGTAGTAGAAGAATCTATACATGTTGCATTCGATGATAACCTCCTTCCAAGGAAGGATTCTTGTGATGATGATGATGTAGGAATTATAAATGCCTTTGATGGAGGACAAACTTCAAAGGAGGATGAGATTCCAACAAAATAAGAGGACACACAAGATCCACCTCTTGAAGCCTTGAAGGACTTGGCTCTTGAGGAAAAGAAAGTGAGCTACCCAAGGGAGTTCAACCATGTCAAAATGGTGAAATCTTGGGTGATCCATCCAAGGGGGTAACCACTCGATCTTCTCTTAGACTAATGAATCATGTTGCATTTATCTAATGCATGGAGCCTAAGAATATAAAAGAAGCATTGAAAGATGATTTTTGGATTATGGCCATGCAAGAAGAGTTAAATCAATTTGAGAGAAGTAACGTTTGGACATTAGTTGATATGCCTAGTAATCAATCTACTACAGGAACTAAATGGGTCTTTAGGAACAAACTAGATGAGTGTGGTAACATTGTGAGAAATAAAGCTAGACTAGTAGCACAAGGTTACACTCAAGAAGAGGGAATAAATTTTGATGAAACCTATACACCCGTAGCTAGAATGGAAGCCATTAGGATGTTGCTTGCATATGCATGTTATCATGATTTCAAGCCTTTTCAAATGGATGTTAAAAGCGCGTTTTTAAATGGTTTTATAAATGAGGAAGTGTATGTGGAACAACCACCGGGTTTTGAAGACTCAAAATTTCCAAATCATGTTTTCAAACTCTCTAAAGCTCTTTATGGTTTAAAACAAGCTCCTAGAGCTTGGTATGAAAGACTTTCAAACTTTTTAATTGAAAAAGGTTTTGAAAAAGGCAAGGTGGACACTACACTTTTTATAAAAAGGTATAAAAATGACATCTTAGTAGTACAAATTTATGTTGATTATATTATTTTTTGTTCTACTAACGAATGTCATTGCAAAGAGTTTGCTAAGCTAATGCAAGGTGAATTCAAGATGAGCATGATGGGGAGCTCTCATTCTTTTTGGGACTCCAAATCAAGCAAAGGAAGAATGGCACCTTCATCAATCAAGCAAAGTACATAAAGGATATGCTCAAGAAGTTTGGCTTGGAGAATGCAAAGCCTCAAGCCACACCTATGAGCTCATCTACAAAGCTTGACAAAGATGAAGAAGGTAAGTGTGTTGACTCTAAGCTTTACCGTTCTATGATTGGATCATTGCTTTACCTTACTGCAAGTAGACCGAATATCTTGTTTAGTGTTTGCTTGTGTGCTAGGTTTCAAGCTAGTCCTAGAGAGTCTCACCTTATAGCCGTTAAGAGAATCTTTAGGTACCTTAGAGATACTCCTTGTTTAGGTCTTTGGTACCCTAGAGACTCCACCTTCAACCTTTATGCTTATTCGGATGCGGATTATAGGGGGTGTAAAATCGATAGGAAGATTACTTCGGGAACTTGTTAATTCCTAGGTAGTATCCTCATATCTTGGTTCTCTAAGAAACAAAATAGTGTAGCCTTATCTACCACCAAAGCCGAGTACATATCCTTAGGGAGTTGTTGTGCTCAAGTCCTTTGGATGAAGCAACAATTCTTAGATTATGGTATTAAAGTTGAAACCATACCCATTAAGTGTGACAACACTAGTGCCATATGTTTGACAAAAAATCCCATCCAACACTCTAGAACCAAACATATAGAAATAAGGCATCATTTCATTAGAGATCATGTCCTTAAAGAAAATGTTGTTATAGAGTATGTTGACACCTTAAATCAATTAGCGGACATATTTACAAAACCTTTAGAAAAAGAGCGTTTTTGGTCCCTTAGGAGAGAGTTAGGTCTAACTAGCCTATCTTGACCTTTTAGGACCTATTTTGTGCTTAAAATTGCTTGATCTTGTGAAATGCCATGTTTATGTGTTTTTTACTCCTAATTTCATCCATGCATATAGCTAGGGGGAGTATGTTTATGTTTGCACATGTTATTCCTGCTCATTCATGTCATTCATGCAAGTTAGGCCTTCAAAAATTTCATTTTTCTGCACTTTTAGAGCCTTATCTGCACTTCCAGGCCCTGGTGTTTCGAAACGAGTCCACCTGTTTCGATACGGATGCTTTAAAATTCTATCTGAGAGAAGGGTGTTCCGAAACACCTTCCAAGGGTTTCGAAACGTTTTTGCTACTACCAAGAGGTGTATCGAAACATGTTTCGATACGAGTCAACGGAGATTCGATACGGTTAATGCCGTATCGGAACAGTCAACTGGAGTTGAAAAGTTGGTCAACCCTTGGTGCCCGCGTTTCGAAACGGTCGACACCGTTCCGAAACGGGTTAGCGGACAACTTTATAGGGGGCTTTTAATGTTAAAGTTTTACTTTAATTAAAACTCCCCTCAAACCCTAAAAACCCTAAAATGATTTTTCCCTATAAAACCCCTCTAAACCTTATTGTTTTTCACCAAATCTTGAGGGCTTTTACTCTTAAACACAAGTCTAAGCAAGCATCAACAACTTTGTGCAAGGATTTTCATCTATTCATCCAAAATCCCAATTTAAGGTATATTTTCATCCTTTTCTTTTTCCTTAAATTTGTATTTGAATCTTAGGTTAGAAAATTTTAATTTTGTATAGTTTATGTGTTTTGATAATTGGGTTTTTCAAAACTTGTAAAAAAATTTCAAAATCTTCAAGTTTTTCATTCGAATATATAAGTTTTCATTCGTATTTTCTTTACCGTTTTTTTAAATTGTTTTTCTCTTAATTTTTTTTTGTTTCTTTGTTTTTAAAACTTGTTTTTAAACCTTAGTGGGATTTACCATTGGATTGAATTAAGAAATTTCATGCATACACTTAAATTTGTTTTTAAATTGCTTGCTTTTATGTTTTTAGGATTATTTCAATGGATCCCGTTAACAAGAAACGTAAGGCACCTCAATCGGGTGAAGGATCAAACCAAGCCACTCTCCGTCCTAACCTCACTCAATTTTTTCTCAAGAGTCTCAAAAATCCCGAGTTGAATGCGTGTTTCCAATAAATATATCAAGACATTTGGCGTTCGTCGTGAGCGTATTGTTGATATATTGTTTCTTGACTCCGAGCGCTTCCTCTTCCTTTATCTCCACTGTTTACAAGAATGGAGCTTTATCGGTTTCTTGAGTATCCCGGATATTTGCTACAAGCACATGGTTCTTCTATTCTATTCAAATGCCCGACTCATCAATAATGAAGACAATTCCGAAGTTGTTCGCATTGAGTCTCAGAACTTAGGAAAGAAGATTTCTATTAACATACCTTACTTAGAGGATACCTTTGGTCTTAAGGACGAAGGAGTCGAGAATGAGAATCACTTTGGTTCTCACACCGGTTCTGTGCTTGCCTTGGATGCTCACGATAGGTTCCTCTACTTGATGGTCTCGTGGTTTTTTCGCCCCTTTGGAGGTAAATTTTTTCACGTTCGTCAAGTAAATTATTTTTGGCTTGAATGTTTTCGTCGTGGAGAGAAACCTAATCTTGTTAAGATCATGTTTGCCGAGATGGTGAATAATGTTAAGCTCCGTGAAACCGATGCGCTTAAGTCCTTCACTTATGGGACTGTTTTGAGTTTTATCTTTGAGAAGCTTGAGATTGATTGCACTTATGACTCTCCGGAACCCCGCAAGTCAAAACTTGGTGAGTCTTCTCTTCGCAAGTCCGGATTTCACTATGTAAACAATGGGCAATGGGAACGTGTTGATAGGGAAGCGCCTCCACCTCAAGTTGAACCTCAACCACAAGCTCTGGTTGCAAACAATTAAGCTCTCACGGCTTTTCTTACTGAGCGGTTCAACACATTGGACACTAACATGTCTAGGGGTTTTGGTGCTATCAATACTCGCTTGCAATCCGTGGAGGATCGTCTCCTTGCAAATGAGAATCGTCTCACCTCCCTTGAGAATCAACATACATCTATGGACATGTCCTTCTCCACCTTTTATGGACAATGGATGGATTTTCGTCGCGCTCAAGCTAAGAATGATGATGATTCAATGGATGATGATAGTGATGACGAGGCTTAGGATTCTCATTTCATCTCATATTAGCTATTCGTATTAGGATTAAGTTTGCATCTTTATTTCCATTATATTTTATGAACCTATGCTTTTGATTTCTTTTATTTGGGATTATTCTTTGAACTTATTGTTTAAGATTTATGTTTTGGATATTTGAATTTTATGAATTAATATTATGTAGCTTATTGCTTATTGATTATTGCTTTTAACCCTATCTCTTCTCTTTGAGCCTTGTTTATTATTTTTGATCTAACAAAAAGGGGGAGAAGTAATCTAAGAGCCAAAATTCGTTTTAAGTGTTTTTAAGTTTTAAAACTTAGATTTAAATCCTTTTAAAACTTTAAAAAAAACCCATCTTAAATTGAGGGGGAGTTAGAATGTATTCAAAATTTTCAAAACTCTTAAAAATTCTAACTTTGGTTTTGTTATATCAAAAAGGGGGAGATTGTGAAACCGATATTTTAATTTTAATATAACTAAAGAACCTAAGGACTAAATTGAAAATGTGAAAATGAATTTTTAAGTCCTCAAACCTCTCTATATGTTTTAAACAATATGCCTAAGTTAAAAACTGAATTTATCAAATGTTTTCTAAGTGTTCTTAAAGCCAAAACAGTGATTTTCAATTCACTATTTCGAAACGGCCTTAGGCGTTTCGAAACAGTTTCGAAACTGTGAGTTCATGTTTCAGAACGGGCATCGAAATGATTTCAACACTGCCAACCCGTGTTTCGAAACGAGTTTCGAAACGGCTTAAGAACCTCGAGATACCGCATCGAAACGACATCAAATGTTTCGAAACGGTACTCAATCAGATTTGAAAAATATGACCGTTAGAAGGTTTTTAACTGAATTTTTACAAGTCATTAAGGCGTATCGAAACGTTTCAACCTATTTCGATACTATCCTTGACAATTGCAAAAATGTTTCGAAACAGGTTTCGAAACGGCTCTTAGCGTATCGAAACAAGTCTAACCGTTTCGATACGGGCTCTTTAATGCACCCCAACGGCTCTTTCTATTTTGGTCTGTTTCGAAACAGGGTCGGGCGTTTCAAAACGGTTGGTTGCAGACTGCATTTATGGAGGGAAGATAACATCCCCAACGGCTCTATTGATGAATGCAACAACCACAACGGCTAGAATTCAATGAGAAGGTATAAAAGGGACCTCTAAAAGCTTCAGCCAGAACTATTGATCCAAAAGCAAACATCCAAACATCAAATCCAAGCATTTGTGCCTAAATCCCATTATTGTCTTGTAACCCCAATTGTATTTTTCATTCTTATCATTTCAATTGGGTTGAGTGCTTGTAATTGGGCTATATTGTGTATTGTGAGATACTTTTTTTTAGCCAACAACTTTTTTGTTTCAATTGTGTGAGGATTGGGTCAAATATTGGTAAAAAATTTGACCAAAAATTGTAACGGTTACCTCCTTAGCCTAGAAAAGGGGAAGAGCAATTCGTGGAATTGTTGCAAATCCTTAGTGAAGCTAAGGTAGTGGATGTAGAGTTCGATTGGAACTTGAACCACTCTAAAATTCATTGTCTACCATTTTTATTTGCCAATTCCACCACCAAAAGCTTTAAAAATCCAATTCACCCCCCTCTTGGTTTATTTCGATCATTCGATCCACTCAACATCAACCTACTGATTAAAGCGTTTCCCACGATTAGAAGCACTAGGTCTAAATATATCAGAACCTACGAGAATAATCCTATATTAAAACTATTATTATGTGTAACCCCCTTAGCCTGGCCTAGACGGTTGACCCGAACTACGAAGATTACACGGGGAAAACCAAAGTCAACTCGAAAGTCAACCTTGATTAACGACCTTTTTTTCCTTTTAATCTTTTCTAGATACAAATTAACCCTATGTGAGCACGCATGAAACATACAGGTGAAAAGCACATCGATCGGATTTCAAAATGGAACTCAATTGCACAATATACAAATATTAGGGACCAAAATGTAAATTATGGAAATTAGAAGATCTTAACTGATTTTTAAGTTACCAATATCAAATTAGTCACATTACATGCATCTCTGTCAAATTTCACCTTAAACGGACATCTCAAACTCATATAATTGCGAATACAACATTCAGGACTAAAACGTAAAGCTTGCAAACCTTTACACCATTCAAATCAGTGTCCAACGGTCACCCGTTTCGAAACAGTGTTGACCGTTCCGAAACACGAGTTCGTTTCGAGACTTGTTCCGAAACAGGGCTTGACAGTGGCCAAATCGTTCCGGTACGGCCTCCACCCGTTTCAAAACACCAAGGCCATTACAGGCCCTCGTTTCGAAACGCTAGTGCCCGTTCCGATACGGTTTACCCAGAAGCTACAGATTTTGCTGGTTTTTCATGCACAAATCCATCCAAACACATCTTAATGACCCTCTAACCATACCAACAAGTCATCATACATATAAGGTACAAGTTTGCAACTTCAAAGCACATTCATAGCATCAAACATGAAATTTCACAAGTCTATAGGCATGCTTCCTATTTTTTTCAAGTCCAAGCAATCAACCCATCACCAAAACAATCATTAAATGGCCATTTACAATCCAAAACACCAAAAGCAACATGCCACAAACTAGGAAGTCCAAAACATCTCCCAAAACTACACTTTAGGTTCCCATTGCCAAATTACCAAAACTAATAGTGTATGAAAACATCACCATACATGAGCTTAGTTTCCCTTGGACTCTTAGCTTCCTTGCTGCCCTCAAACACTTCAATTGTCTGCATTATTGGTACAAAAGAGAGAGCGTAAGCACAATAGCTTAGTGAGGCATGCTCTAAAGAAAACAACACAATAATGCCTTTTTAGAAAACACTTTCAACAAGCTTTAAAACACAAGCTTAACTCTTTCCATGCAACCATGCATACTTTACAAGCATCTCATGCTTCATTTCATCAATTCAACATATTGGCTTTCAAGTGATAATTCATAAACTTTTACAACACAAAACACAATCGGATACGCGGATTACAAGCGTTGTCCCACACGCTTCATACACACTACCGAACAACAAAGGTGGAGTTTACGGTACAATCACAACCCCTCAAAACCTCTCATCGGTAGTTGTATAACTTCCCAACGAGAGTACGGGACACATAACACAAGGTCTACACACACGGACTTTTAACCACCGTTGTGACCTTAACAAGATCCATACACGGACTTTTAACCACCGTTATGATCTTAACTATCTCGTTAGGATACTTGGATGGAGTTTTCGGTACAATCACAACCCCTCAACATTCAAGGCGACTTTATTCACGGTGCATCCAATCCTATAGCCGGCTAACTATATCCGATTCAAGTACTTTAAAACCAATTCATCACTTGCCAATATACATTATACAACATCAACAATCCACTGTTTTAAAGCATTAAACAAAGCCATTTAACATCATGCATCATTATGTATCAAATCCACATTTTCAATATGTGAAACCAAGGATCTCTTACCTTGAGCATCCTTCGACATATGGCTTTCAAAACCAGCATTAACAATGCATAAACATGCTTTCAAAACAGAATTTAAACATGCAAATTATATTCAATGCATCGAACCACTTCATGGCTCATCCAAGAGAGTTTCTCCGAAAACTTATTCTCGAGCTTAGTTAAGTTGCTTATACTTAAACTAAGCTCCCAAAACCTTCAAACATTTGTTCCAAAGCTGGAAACCAAACTCCACTCACCAATTTCGTTTCGCAAGCTTGCCGAAACGCCGATCAAGCCTCCGGATCAACTCCAAAGGTGTTCGAAGATGCCTCCCCTGTTTTAAACACATCAAAGCAGAGGATTAATGCATCATCATGCATTGAAATCTTCAGCCAACACACTTAAACCCGCTGCTCTACCTAAAGCCAACATTTCGGCTACCAAACACAACCGAAATCACCTCCAAACTCTTCCAAAACTTAACCTAACCAAGATCCATCACTTCTAACAATTTCTAAACATCAATCAACATCCAAAATGAACCTAAACTCGTCCTTATACCTCCAGCTATAACAGAACACCAAGATCACCTCAAAAACCACCATTTTCATAAGCAAAAACGTAGGAAATTCAACCTATTCGGGATTGCATTGATAAAACCTCATTTACACATCATTAAACACCCAAAATACATTTAAGAATCATCTCAAAATAGAGCCTAAACAATCACAACGAAATTCTTCAAGATTTCTTCCAAATCTTGAGTTTTAAGCCAAAATCAAGCTCCTAACATTAAAACCTTTTATAAAACTTTCAATTAAGGATTGACAACTTGGAATTTCAGTAAAGAACTGAGTATTTAGAGGAGAAGAACATTCTTACCTCTAAATGGTGATTTCTCCTTGATTTGAGCCAATTTACTTGAAAATCCAATGAGGAAATAAAAAGGATTTGATGTAAGATGGATTAGAAACTAATTGATGATTGAAATCTCATCAATTGAAGTGGAAATCAATGAAAAAGTTTCTGGAGATAAGTGTTTGGATGATGGAATTTTGAGAGAAAAAGAAATGAGAAAATTTTAGGAAAAGTTAGTTATGAAATTCTAAAAAGCGGTTTTCTCTTTTTCATTTAATTAATTAAACATTAATTAAATCTCTTAAATTAAGGAAAAATCTGGAGAAATCATTTTTGGGTAAATTAGCTCCTTAAAGATTCAAAGTTTCAATCCTTACAAAACAGTCACCACTAAACTTTTCAAAAATCGCATTTTAGTCACTATTCTGAAATGTTGTATTTCCAAACCTTATTTTGCAAAATTGATTTCACCACTCTCTTATATATATTAAAAGAGGATTTTTAGATATTTTTCCATTTTTTAAAGCATCCCGAACTAGGTTTTCCCTAAAGCGTCCTTTTATATTCGAACCGAAAATCAGACCGGTCCGGTTCAGACCCTAAACTTCCAAGCCCAAAATTGGGGCATTACATTATGCCACTTAAATCTAAACATAGATACTAATATGAAAAAATACCCACGAATAGGTCTCAAAGCACGTGCATGATCAGAACGGACATGCGAAGGGGGTGGCGATTCGTCTTCCTTAGAGACAATGTCATCAAAATCGATTCGAAGGGGAGGAGCTACAGAGAAACTGAGATTCGAACAACTTACAATCACTCTTCTCCAATAGTGGTTGTCGAGAACAAAACAAGACCAATAGTGAGTTCAAACTGGCAAGACAAAGACGCTGATGTGGGTGACGAATTGCACGGATGGCTATTAGAGACTCACTAAAACTTTGATGAAATAGATAAAAAAACGAAAATAGGTTTAGAGGGCTTTAGGATATAAGGTTTCTGGTGGCTGCCGAAAGTGAATTTTCATGTGAAGGGGTTTTAGGGGTGAGAGAGGTTTAAATACATCATCAAAAATGGTAAATCAAAAGGCACGATGAGTTCTCCAGAGTTCACAAAGAGATCACACAACTATACCCGTATTACACTTTGGTCACTAATTTCACAATTTGGCCAAAAAAGTTACTTTAAAGATCAATCTAGACCCCAATTCCCAATTAGGTTTATGAATTTAAATTCCCAAATCTTAGGGTTTTGAATTAAGGATTTTTGAGGTGTTGCACCTCTAGTGGGCTACAAAATGATGATAAAGATGAAATGCTGGAGAAATAGAAGCACAGAGCAAGACTTCTTATCTCCATCCACCTACACACTTCATGGTTGAAGTAGAAGTAGAGCAAAACCAACAATCTTGGAGGCTTCTTTATAAAATAGATCTGATTGCATCGTCAAACGAACCACAAAAGGGAATCAAACCACCGATAATTTGCAAATCAGAGCTGAACATCATGAAAAATGTATCCACGAACGCAAATATACTACAAAGGTATACGAGAACATGCCATAAGGCAGAGGAAAAGCGTGCTACAAGGCAGAGGAAAAGCGTGCCACAAGGCAGGAGAATAATGTGCCAAAAGGCAGATAAAAACTACAAGAACATCAATATATAAAAAAAAAACAAATGTTTGATATAAAAATAGGAGAAAAGAATTACTGGCGGTGGCGATAACACTAAAATTGACGCAACCACCGATGAATCAAGAATTAAAGAAAAAGAAAGTTGGATTATGATGAAAGAGCGATGCTAGCGTTTTTACTTTCTAGTGTACTCTTTTATGAATCAAGAACTAAAGACTAAGAAAGTTGGATTATGATGAAAGAGCGATGTTAGGGTTTTTACATTAGATATTTTATCAAAATAAAAATACTATATTAGACGTTTTGTCAAAAGATATAGGTGATAACGAGGGACTTCAAGGTTTATAATGTATTGCTAGGGGTGTAAATGAACCGCGTTTGAACGAACAAAGCTTTTCTCGTGTTTGTTTATTTATTTTTGAAGGTGTTCATGTTTGATCCATGTTCGTTTAAATTTTTATAATTGTGTTTGTTTATTTATTTTTGAAGCTTTGTTTATTTATTTTTGAAGCTTTTTGTTTGTTTGTTTAACATTCGCGAACATGTTAGTTTATATGTCCGCTAACATGTTTGCAAAAACGGTGAAATTACACCACTAATCCTTAAGATCCCCTTAAGCTTCACAGTTTAAACTCCAAAGTTCACCATGTGTTCAATTTAGTCCATATCTTCACCAATGCATCCTGTGTAACAAAATGAAGGAGAAATGATGATATTTTCAAGGTGGAACATAGTTATAATCATGTAAACATACCATTCGAAATTCAAATATTCAATCAGTTGATGTATGTTTATCATAAGCATATGAATACCTGATCATGATCCAAGATTGGTATAATTGAAGCACAAACACCCAAAATCAATAAGGGGTAGATCTCAAAATGGGTGTAAGTTTCTTCTGGATTGACTTGGCTTGGATAAGATCCTGGAATGGAGTTTTTAAGCAATTAAATTTCTGATAGAAGCTAAGGCTATGTTGCACTGATATGGGTACGGGGACAGATACGGGGATGTGAAACGAAAATTTCTAAAATTACAGGGTACGACAAAAGTACATCATATAAAAAAATTTAAAATTATAAATAGATGTAAATATCATAAATAAAGTCCATACTTCATAAAAAATTAGAAAATAAAATCCATAAATAAATCACAATATTAAAGTGTCAAATCTCAAGACTCAAACAATAAATTAAGTCTAAAACAATGTTAAGCAACACAAATCAAACATTGTTAGCATCTTCCTAGATCAACTCACTCTCCATAAACAAATCTCAAGACTCAAACCACAATATTAAGTCTAGAACAATAAAATCTATAAACAAACCACAATATTAAAATGTCAAATCTCAAGACTCAAACTACAATATTAAGTCTAGAACAATAAAATCCATAAACAAACCACAATATTAAAGTGTCAAATATCAAGATTCAAACCACAATATTAAGTATAGAACAATAAAATACATATACAAATCATAATATTAAGTCTAGAACAATATTAAACAACACAAATCAAACATTGTTAACATCTTCTGAGATCAACTCGCTCTCTAAATCCGGCTCATCAAGCGAGAGTTCTACACTCTCTAAATATCCAACATCTCCCAAAGAATCAAAAGCATCTCCACCAACATCCCACATCTTGGTTTTCTCATACTCGTATTGACTAGAACTCCTTGATAAAAGATGAAGATTGTAGTGGATATAAACTAAATCTTCGGCGCGACTCGGATTTAACTTATTCCTCCAAAATGAGTGGATAAAGGAATAAGTACTCCAATTTCTTTCACAACAAGAGGATGGAGTAGGTTTTCCAAACATTTTGAAAGCCAAATATTGGAGCAATGGTGTTTCGGCACCAAAGTTAGCCCACCAACTTTCTGGATCCAAAGAATACCTCTTTGTAAAAGAAATCAAATCTTCAAAAGGCCATTCTTATGTGAGAAACAAGCATATTCATCCAAGACTTTGTCATAGTCATCATCATTTAGAAATAATCGACGAAAGAACTTCATTCTCTCTCGATATACTTCACCATCTCTACGAGTAGCAACTCTACTAGGATCCTCGGTTAACCAACTATCACTATGAATCCTTCAACGTATTCAAAAGAAAATTACATATATATCAAATAACTAAGATTTGAGAATATAAAATTCAAAAATAACAAAGTTACGTACCTTGGATTTAGTGAGTGAGCTAGACAATAAAGATAAATATAACTCTTTGTCTAACAAGCTATAAGAATCCCAAAAACAACATGATAGAAAGAACCGAAGTCTGAAAGAGAACGATTTTCCTTCTTGTAAATTTCACACTTCACTTTTTCAATCATGGAATCCCACATATCATATACCAAATGAAGACATGACTTATCAGTGTTACGTACTTTAAGCATGTCATAGATGAGCTTTGTAAAATTAATGTTGTAAGCCAATTTATCCAACAAATCATCACTCACAAGCTTTTCCTTCACAAAGTTTGCTTTCCCCGTGTCATCCTCTTTATAAGAATTTCATTCATCACTTATGACCATTGGTTGAAGTCCCCGCTTGATGAGCTTAAACCTCTTAAGCATCACAAGGATAAAAAAAACGAGTATCAACAATTGAAAGTAACTTAAGAGGACTAAATCTTTGGAAGATTACCAATCAAATGTTGTGGTTCATGATAAAATTCTTTATTTGTACGACATCCCCATGAAATTTATCAATCCAATGGCACAAGTCCTATGTTTTCTCATCTCCCTCGATATTTTTTGCTGAACAAATTTTCTTCAAGGAAAGATTAAGAGTATGGAAAACACACAATGTCCAAGAAATATAAGGATACATGCTCTCAACAATCTCTCCTGCCCCATGCAATTAGCTGCATTGTCAGTAATAACTAATAATTTGCACCACATTTTGGTGACCCACCACATCAATAACTTCATTCATCAAATTGGCAATGAAAAACTTATCTTTGACTCCACTAAAGCAATTTACAACTTTAAGAAACATGGGCCCATTTCCAGAAGTAGCCATGAAATTAATGAGAGGCTTTATTGTTTGATTATTCCAACCATCACACACAATAGTCAACCCCTTTTCTTGACATGTTGCTTTAATCGGTTGTAAGAGCTTCTCAACATTATTTTTTCTTGTTGGAGTAATATGGTTCGTAATTTATTATTATCAGGGGAATATAACCTGGTATATTATGAGTTACAGCTAAAGTTAAAGCCCTATGATAATGAGGATTTCTAGCAAGATTAAAGGGCAAACCACCAATATAGAATATTCTTGCAATTTCTTCATCTAAATGGGCCCTAACATTCATGTCGAATGATCTAACAATAGGTGACAAGCTAGGTTTTCTCTTCTTAGAAGAAGAATCAATCTAATCTCCAATTTGAGATTGACAAGGCAAAGAAACTTCTCTAGTTGCTCCTTGTTTCTTTCTCTTCTCCCACTCTTCTACCAACCTTACCATTTCAAGGTTTTGACTTCTAGTTACTTATTTGCAAGGTGCAACTCCTTCACCTGAAACTTGAAGGAAATGAGCCTTTATCCTAATATAACTTCCATTATGAGTTTCACCACAAATGTTACATCGGTAATTCTAAGTTCCTCCAATAGTCCCTTATTTTCTATCCTTTTCACATTATCCCACAATGGGGATAAATTCTCATTTTGGGATGACGAAATTGACCTTATAATGATCCGAATTTTGAAATTTGTGGGTCGAGTTCACCCGAGCCTTGGGCCTTGTTGTTGGGCCCATAAGGAGCTCAAAGGAACTTAGTGGGCTTCCCATTTCTTGTGTCAGGCTCATGTTTTTGGGTTGCCATGTGGGATAGAAAGAAGATGGAAGGGTAAAGGGGTAAATCTCCACATTTTAAAGAAGGAAAAAGGGATGGGTTCTTAATTTTCTGAGAGGTGTAGGAGTGGTGATCTCACTCTTGTCCCCCCTCATCCCCTCCATTTATTTTTTCTTCATTTCCTTATAAACCAAAGCAGTGATCAAATCTTTGTCATATTGAGTAGGAATCTCGGATTTGTTGTTGAGGGTAGTGCAACCTACATCAAGTGATCAATCAATCAAGGTTAATATGGTTGGAATTAGTGGTGTTTGGTGAAATATGAGTTTTGGAGGGGTTGAGGAAGAAGATTTGGAATGAGAGATTTAACCCCATTTCTTGTTGCAAAATTCTTCATTTAGTAGCTTTTAGTATTCCAACAGTGTTTTAATTCAGTTTACAACATTTTCTTGTAGTGAAAGAAGTTAGAAATTCTTCCAATGAGCTAGGGAAGAAGAAGGCTTGGAGCTTGGGCTAGGAGCTTCATTCTCAATTGTAGGAGTAAGGTTAGTACACCTTTAACTCCTTTGTCTTCATGGACATCATAAAAATGTGCTTTGCGTGCTACTATTAATGATTTTGGTGTTTGGATACTTAAAAGCCCAATAATGGTAAAATCTAGATTTGGTGTTTAAAACATGTAAAACTGGTAGGAAACCACCTAAAACCAGTCTAATAATATGTAGGTTTCATTTGGAGATGTGTAAGGGTCGTTTGGGGACCTTGGTATGATTTTCGAGCTCCAAACTCGAAGTTATAGGCTCGAGTATCGATACAGGATGAACCCGTATCGGTACCCTGTGTAAATGATGATGATCACTTGTTATTTGTGGTGGAGTACCGATACATGCTCCAACTAGTATCGGTACGAGATTCAAGTCATACCAGTACGGGTTGTCCCGTATTGATACCTCCCATACACCCTTGGTTTATTGGAAATTCCAATAACTAAAATCGGTATCGGTACACGCAATTGTGTATCGGTACCAGAAGTGGGATCCCTTTCCTTGTGCATGTGTATCGATATGCTAAGGGTAGGTACCAGTACCTAGTGTACCGTATCAGTACTCGAGTCTGGGTATCGGTACCCATTGGGAAATCTTCCTAAAAAGTTAGTTTTGAGTTCAAGAAGCTGATAATTCAAGAATTTTGGCCCAATAGGCTTCTAAGGTGGTAAAATAAATTATAAAACTGAGAAATTGAGAAATCAACCTCCTATTCGATTATAAAGTGTAGGAAGCTTGGTAATTGGCATGTGTGCTTATATATTATAACAACCATAGGGTTGTATTTTTGTATGATGATGTTGCGTGCCTTGAGGGAACTTGTTTGGTGGGACTCGGTTACCCAGGTTGCGTGTTATAACACAATGGTATATGCTGAACAATGGATTCCCGATGCTTTGTGTCTCTAGGCCTCGTTCGAAGATACTCGAGGGTTACTTCCGAGTATAAGGTGTGGATTCCCGATACTTTGTGTCTCCGGGCCACCCTCTGAGTGATTGTGTCTCAATTTTGTGTGTCCCTAGGCTTCACTCCAGGTTTGTATGATTGATTGCTTGTATTGCATATGATGTGTATTGGATGCTTTGTATTGACCTTAATACCATATCATCATTTCTAGATACATGTTTATATTTATGTGTAACGCCCCGGTTTTGGGCCTAAGTGTTTTTGAGGACTGCTAGACGATTTGATAGGCCAGGTTAGAGATTCGAGTCAGATTCATGATTAAAATTGAAATAAATATTTTTATGTAAGATAAAAATATGGAAAAATATCTAAAAATCATCATTTATTATAAGGATATGTTTGGTAAAATTAATTTTAGGAAACGAGTTTTGGAAATGTGACATTTTGGCTAGTCACCAAAATGTAAAAGTTAAAAAAAACTATTTTTAGTGAATGTTTTGTAAAAGAGTCAAAACTTAGAATCTTTAAGGAGCTATTTTTCCAATACTTTTAATCAGACTTTTCCCTTAGTTTAGGCTATTTTAAAATGTGTTTTGGTTAAATATTAATTAAGGATAAAGAGATTTAATAAAAAGAGACTTATTAAACCAAAACATTTTCTTACGTAACTTCTTTTGTTCTCAACTTTCTCATCAGGCAAACTACTTTTCCTCTTATAAAATCTCAAGAGGTTTACTCATTTTTATCCAATATTGATTGCTAAATGGTTCTTTGGATTTCTACATCAGGCATCATTTGTTTTCTTGAAGATTTCAATCCAATCTTGCTAATTAAAGGGAAAATCAAGGTGTTACATGCGATTTTCGTTTCTCTCCTCTAATGTGTTTTGATAATTTAATTATGGAAATTTTGTTTAATCAAGGTTTAATTGATGAAATCTTGTGATTTTCGAGTTGGATCTTTTTTGAGTGGTTATTGATTGATTTTAATCATGATTTGAATGTTTAAAAATGTTGAGATAATGGTTTTAACATTAGGATCCTAAAACTATGTGAATCTTTAATTGTTTAGGTTGCTAGGTATGAGTTTTTGACGAATTGTGGTGGTTTTATGAATGCTGGAGGTATAAGGATGGAATTAGGTTGTTTTTGGATGTTAATTAATGATAATAAAAGGTTTAAATTGTTATATTATGGTTGGTTAAGTTTGGAAGAAGTGTGATGGTATTTTCAGATAGCGATTGATAGCTTTTAGCAAAGCGATGTGGAGGAATTGATTTGCTGGGATCTTGAATGCATTATGATGCATTAATCCTATGTTATTATGTGGTTAAAACATGGGATATCGATTCTATAACTAGTGGTGAAGCTTCGAACGCTTGAATTCGCGTCGGCGATTGAGGTTCCGCGAAGTCGGTGAGTGAAAATATGTTTTGGTACTATAAAGAGGTTTGTTTTATGGCTTTTGGAGTTTAGTTAAAGCCTAGCAAGCTTAGCTAAGCTCGTAAGTAAGTTTTTCCTATTTCGTCTTTTGAATATCGGTTTGATATGAGTATTGATTTACATGTTTTGGTTTAAAAGCATGGATTGATTTACTTGCTATTTTATGCATCTTTTAAATGATATGCAATGATTTCTTAAATATATGAATGCCTAAGAGAATTGAGAAATGATTCCTAAATAGAATGTGGTTGTTGCCTTTAGCAATGTGATTTTGCATATGGAAATGTTTTGTTAAATGCACAAGAAAAACAACGAGGTAACATGGTTAATGATGAATTAAATTGGCAAGTGATTTGGTTTAAAATGTTATCAGATATAGATGGCAGACTATAGGATTGATTGTGCACTATAATTAAGTCACCTCGAATGTCGAGGGGTTTATATGGTGTACCGAATACTCCATCCAAGTACCCTAACAGTTGAAGGGTTTATGGTACCAAAGACTCCCATTAGTTGGGTTATACATCTACCGATGAGTGGTGTTGGGGGGTTTATACGGTGCACCGAATACTCCACCATGGGTGTCACAATGGTTGAGGGGTTTATGTGTATCGAAAACTCTCATGTGTTTACCTTGGGATGTGTAGAGTGTTTGGGTGTTCTCTATTTATGAGCGCAAGTGCACACTCTTGTCAAGTTATAGTATAAAAGATATCGTCTCCCACAAGGATTGGACAGCTTGATTCGAATTGTTGTTCCTGCACAAGGAAAAGTAAATGCACAATTAATTTGTTTGTTGAGAAGTAAAGTAAAATAAAAACACAAGTAATTAAAAGAGAAGAAATCGGGTTGATAGAATGGGCACGGTTATGCTGCTGCATAGTGTGAAACTGCATTGAATAGGACAAGTAGTTTTGCGATGCCAAACTTTGCTGCCTCGACGGGGGATGGCAGGTAGACTGCAGAGACCCTCTCACTGCCTCGGTAGGGGAATGGAACTGTGTCTCGGCGGCTAACTCGGCAAAATTACAAGGCTCGACAGAACGCTTCGAAAGTGACTCCGCTTATGTCTAAGTCAGAGTGCTGTTGATGCCCACTGTAGATAATACTAGTCACGGTGTGAATCGTGCAAAGACAGCAATGTTGATTCATCCTCTTTTAGCCACCTTAAACCCTTAACCCATGTCTAGGCCGGATTGATCACACCTTCTATAGATGAAGTCGTACTTACTCCTTTCGTGAGTTCGACTCTCTCGATACCGAACAAATGGATATAATTCAACTAATCTTTCGCCTTAATTGAAAACTATGAAGAACATGGAATAATTAAACCTTGTAATTTTATTTGCAAAAATGAACTTGAAATCCTAAACAACCGTTCTCACACTAATTAAAACATAACCCATACCCTAGGAGAAGTTTAGAACATGTTGGCGGCAAGAAAACCCTAACTATGCCTAAGGAAAACCTTACTTGTTTTGAAATAGAATTACAATGGGTATATATATGCATTAGCTAGGTCTAGTCCTTCTTGAAGTAGAAGTCCTTCAAAGTAGCTTTTTACATTAAATGTGGCTTTAAACTCTGACTTCTTTGAGTTGAATGTGGACTTTATCATGTTGCCTTGTTCTACAAGTAATCTCGAGATTATCCTTTGGCAGCTCTGCCAGTTGCTACAGACGTCAGAAAATTGAGTGGGCAACATCGATAGAATCAGGATTTTCTACTCTACAGATCGCACTCCGGTTCTCCAACTCCATAGTCTACTGTCTAGGGCAGCAGGTTGGGCGGCGGCAGTTGCTGTTTCTGTCTGGGATTGCATCAGTACAGCTCCTTGGTCTGTTGCCTCAGCATCATATCATTAGCTCCTCTTTCCCTTTGTCAGCTTCTAGTACCTGAAACTAAAATTACACTAAAACAATACATTTTCTTCACCAAATAACAAATAATCTAAAAAAGCATGGCAAAGTTAAGAAATACCGTAAAATGCAATGCATGATCCTAATTATGCCTAGAATGTACTCAAAAACAACAATAATATGAGATGGAATGTGCATGAAATACAGAACTTGTGGATACTTTACTCACCCCAAACTCAAACTATTGCTTGTCCTCAAGCAATGCAACCTAAACATACTTGCCCTTATATTAGCCAGAAAGAAAAACCGATTTTCAACTTGATTTAGTACCTCAAGGCCGTGGCACCTATATTAGATTAGTGAAGGGAAAGTAGCAAGAAAATAACTAAGAATTAATTTCTATAATGCCAGTGCAGTGTGTGCAGAGCTGTGTACAAGCTGAATATGTAGAATAACTAGATAAACAAAGATGTTGTTATGATATATAAGGTTGTTGCCGACACATCACAGTTAAGCACAATTTAAATAATCATGGCAATGAGGGCTTCGGATTATCACAACTATTCTTATAGGTCTGGAATTAAGATAGGAGCAAACAACAAAACCCTGAACCCATGGAGTAGAGTCATCACGTGAAGACTTTCATTCACTCATGCTAATTTGCCTGTCACTTCAAGATTTTCAGATTCATGGACTTTGATAGCAGCAGAGTGTCCTCGCACATGATACTTACTAGAGCCTATTTCGGGAACCTCTAGGGAAAAACAACAATGTTTCTTTGTTTTTTCTCTCCTGCCGTGGTAGTGCTGTATTTTTCTGTTTCTGTTTTCTGCCTCGGCGGCTACCTACAACCATTCTTAGAAATTTGCAAAGAATTCTAAAAACAAAGCAGGCAATGTTCATTAGATATTCTAGTAAATTCAACAAGTAACAGAAGTGTTTGACAGTTTTGGCAATTTTAAAAAAATTCTAAGTCATTTCCATGATTTTCCTGGAATTAAGTTCAATTTATTTATTGGTGCGAAAATAATTTATCGGCTAACTATCATAGGCACAAAGTCATAACAAATTTTTCTATTCCGATTAATATTAAGGCAAGTACAATGCAACCTATATGATACTAAGTATGCCTAGACAAAAAGATGCGAGAGTATCCCCCCAAACTCGAGATGGGCATTGCCCTCAATGCACAAGACAAAAAAAATAGAAAAATAAATACAAGTGATAAAAACAGAAAAATAATCATAAAAGAGAATAAAGAGAAAGAAAAAAAACTAGAAATTGGCTGAGGGTTGAGAAGAGGCTTGAGTCTTTGCTGCTGAGGATGAGGAGGAGGATTGGATAATTAGTCAGCGGCCGACAGATGTCCAGGCAGTAGTCTTTGCAGGGGAGACCTTGGCTGTCCGCGGCGGATGGACTCTTTTTGGAGTGGGACGAGGTTCTTCTTGAGGTTCGGCAAGAGAAGCTGCAGAAGGTGCTTCGCTCTCTTCTGACTCAGTTTCGTCATCTACTGGCTCGACGACTATGATGTGTCGCTTCCTCTTACTTGTTCATTCCTCTGTTAGTGCTGTCGGAGGGTCGATCTCCATTGGGATGGCTGCTGCTACTACTACTACTACTATTGGTGCTGACGGCTGCTGATCAATCTTCTCAGATGAGGAAGTGTTTGCCACTGTTGCCGCCGTGTAGGCAGGTGAATAATGTTGTTGATTCCTCTCGAGGGAGTCTGCCACCGTGTTGGAGGCGGAGGTGGTTGAGTATGACGAGTAGTGCGTCAGAGATGGCATCTGCCGGCAGAAAGTGGCATGGCGGGCAGCGGTGGCTGATGGCGTTCCTTGTGCTGGGGCAGTTGCGACAGCTAAATATGTAGGGTAGGGAGGCATGTTGGGGCTGTCATCGGGGAACTTTTTTAGGAGATAAGCCACAAAGGCTTCTTGGACTTCCCCCATATATTTCATTAAAGTCAGGTGCTCCTGCTCGATTCGCTTGTTGCTGTCGATAAGGGTGCGCAGCAGCGTGAGGACTTCATTGGCTGGGTAGCTTCAGTATTGTCGGGGGCGACTGGAGTGGTAAGCTGGGCAGTAGAGGGCCGGATGAGCGTTATAGACTCTGTCTCTTGGGCCTGCATCATCTGCAGGTGGACTTTCCTGGTCCACCCCTCCTTTGCTGTCGTCATCTCATCTTTGGGGTCAGTCGAGACATTAAAATTAGCACAAAGGCCGGTGATAAGTGATGGAAAGCATAACTTGTCCTTCATTTTTCTAAAGCAGTTGTGGATCTCCTTACATATGATTTCTCCCACGTTGATTGGCCGGTTCATCAGAATTTTGTAGATTAGGGCGAGGCACGGCCGATCGACAGTGGAGTTGTGGGAGGTGGGCAGCAGACGCCTCTTGATAAACGTGTTCCACAGCATAGCCTCGGGCAGCAGGTAGCGGCGTTGGACAGAACCGCCATGCTTCCCTGCCAACCACGGGCTTGCACAACTTGGCCTTGAGTTTCTCATAATTGGTAGCCGTTAGTGACTGCCTCCACTCCTCGTGAGGGTTGTCGTTCATATCTAGGCCATAGAATCTGTTGATTACGGCAGCGTTAAGCTTGACGGGTTCCCCTCGGACGAACACAAACGGCAGCTCAGGGCGGGGATGATGGGCATAGAACTCCTTGACCATGGTGATGTTGGCTATCTCTGGCTGCTGTGCGGATATTTCCCTTCCCTTGCTATGGATGGTTTCAAACAGATTAGGTTCTAGGCCGAGATCTCCTATTTGCTTTGTATAGTGAAAGCCTTGCTCCTCCCATATGGCTTGTTTGACGAACTGGGTTCGGTATCTCTTTTCATCTTCAGGGGAGAAGAAGCGTTGAAAAGTGGGTTTGGGTGCCGATGTTGAAGCCATGTGTGAGACGGTTGAAGTTTACTAAAACTTTGTAAGCAAAATAATGTGAGAGCAGTGGATACAAGAATAAGATAGCAAGAAGGTGAAGGTAAAGTGAATGAATGAGGTGAGAATGGTTTAAATAGAGGTTGCCGAGAGGTGCCATGGCGGCATTAAATATATAACGGTCCAGTTATCTCGCGCACGTTACGGGATTTCTGCCCTTTACTTTTGTAGCCGTTGGCAGCTAGCCGTTAGCGGTCAACTAGCCGTTATGCATTTTCTTCGCTGGGCTGGCTCGGCGGGAAGATGGGCGGGCTCCTTGCTTGGCCTTCTTCTTGATCCGGTTCTTTTATTCCTAATCCTGAAATAAAAATAAAAATAATTAAATACTAAAATAAGTTCTACAATTAAAAATATGGAAATTAATCTAATCCTAAAAATAAATTGCAATAAATTAAACTCTAATCCTAACGCATAAAATAAAAATAAAGAAAATATAAAAATAAAAATTAAGTTATGTTGGGAGTGCATTTGAGTGCATCTCCCAAACATAACCACTTCCCGAGGTAGTTTGGCTTGTCCTTCCCTCCTGGGGATCCTCTTGTTCTTGCATGTGATGTGTTGTTGGGTTCTTCAGCATGACATTTGGTTTGTCACGACAGCTGCTGCCTTGGCCTGTCTCTTTGCTAATTTTGGCGGCCTGAGCATCTGAACATCCTTCCTTTTCCTTTCCTGAGGGTTGTAGCACATTTAACTTTATGCTTTGGTTGTCTACCCTCATGGTCAGCTCCCCATGTTCCACATCTATTAACGTTCTGCCTGTGGCCAAGAATGGTCGCCCAAGGATAATAGGGGATTTTTCATCGGCCTCACAGTCTAGGATGAGGAAATCAGCTGGAAGAATAAGGTTGCCCACCTTCACTAGTATGTCTTCGATTTTGCCTTCCGGTTGTACAAAAGAGTGATCAGCAAGTTTCAGCATGATGGAGGTAGGTTTGGCAGGCCCAATTCCTAATTTATCGAAGACTACCTTAGGCATTAGGTTGATGTTGGCTCCCAAGTCGCACAAGGCTTTTGTTTCATGCTTGCTGCCTATTCTGCATGGAATAACAAAGTTGTCTGAATCTATTTGCTTAGGCGGCAGTTTGTTGTGCAACATGGTCATGCACTCCTCTATTATCCTTAAAGCTCGATGAATTCATGGGATCTCTCCTCACACATGAAATCATGAAGAAAGGAAGAGAAAAGGAGAAGAAAAAGGAAGAGATAAAGAAGATGGGGGAGAAGAAAGTCAAAGAGCTAGGCATCAACGAAAGTGTCGTTGCTCTTAAATCCTCCAAATGCCGACATGTTGAATCAAGTGAGGAGGAAAGTGAAGACAAAGAGATGGCCTATCTCTTTAAGAAATTCACCCGATTTAGGAAGAATGAAATGGAAAGATCTTATCATGAATTTAAGAAGAAGATGAAGGAATCCCACAAGTCCAACAAGAAGGGATCATCTTCAAAGTAAGCATATGTGGCCACATGGAGTGATGAAGACTCCACCGATGATGACATAGCCCACCTATGCTTGATGGCCCTCAATGAGGAGGAGGTAACTTCTAACTCATCCATTTTAAATTCTTATACTTTTGATGAGTTACAAGAAACCTATGATGAGTTGGTTTTCGAATTAAATGCTTCATTTTCAAAAAACAAAAAGTTGATTTCAAAGTTGAAAAACGAAAAATGATTTGGTTTTGAAAACCAATTTTGAGTTTGAAACAAAATTGAAAGATTTTGAGCAACAAATTTCTAGTTTACAAAACTTGCTTCAAACAATGGAAAAAATCATCAAAAAGAAGTTGACGACCTTAAGAAAGAAAAGATTTTGATTTCCAAGGAACTTGAAAAGAAAAATGATTTTGGAAAATAAAATTTTTACCAAAGACAATCTAGTGCCCCTAGATTTGTAAATAGAAAATGTTTTAGAAGTGTTTGGGTTCCAAAAGAACTAATCACTTCACATAAAAAATGGTGAAATTGAAAAATGGATTCCTAAGGGGACTAAATTTTGTGCTACTAATGCCTATGGATCCAAAGCAATTTGGATACCAAAAATTACTTGATTGTCTTATGATAGGTGTGATAGAGATTGATCAACAAGTCATATTTTGAGGGGGAGCTCCATGCACACAAAGAAGAACACTTGAAGAAGGAAGGCTTCACATCCTCCCTTGGAGTTCAAGTGTTGGAAAAATCTAGTTGTTTTTTTACTTGTTTAATTTGATTTATTTTCTTTTAATTCAACTAGATTATCATATGTTGGACTAACATCTTTTGATGATGCTTTGAGTAAGAGGGAGACAATTTTAAAATCAAAATTCTTATTTGTGTCATTCTTTTTACCTCCTAAGCTATTTAAAATCTTTTTGATATAACAAAAAGGAGGAGAAATGGTTTGAAAAATTGATTTTTCAAATGAGTAAGGGAGAGCTTTAAATTGATTTTTCAAATGAGTAAGGGGGAGCTTTAATTGATTTTGAATTTCAATTTTTAATCTCTTATTCAAAATTTTAAACTTGAAGGGGGAAAATCCCAAACAATTTTTCAAGTTGGTTTTATTATATCAAAAAGGGGGGATTGAAGAACTAATGTTTTGATATAATAATTGAAAAATGTTTTGGACTAATTTGAAAAGAATTTAAAACATGTATTTAAGTCCAAACAACTTGAAAATATGTTTGAGGTATTTAAAAAGGTTTTTGGCAAAGTTTGGAATGCTTTAAAGTAGTCAAACCTGGCTTTTCAGCACTACCGTACCGATACGGTATACCCCGTATCGATACCTTTTTACTCCATATTTGATTCTGCCAAAACCTGTACCGATACAGGCTTGCCCATATCGATATGGAGAGGGGTCGTACCGATACGCCTTTAAGTGAACCGATCCTTGCTTTAACAACCCCAATGACTATTTCCCAACGGTATTTTAAAGTGCAGACTGTACTGATACGCTCCCTAGCATATCGATACGTATAGGATGGCAAGAGCCCAACAACTAGTTCTGAAGAAGGGCGTACCGATACGGGTACCCGTGTACCGATACGTTAGGCACCAAAACTGCAATTATTGTGGGAAATAAAGTCTCCAACAGCTCCAAAACATCCCCAACGGTCCTAAACGGCTACAAACTCATTTGGAAGTATAAAAGGACCTCCAAGCATCAAGAGAAGACTAATGCTTCAATTGTCAACAACATTATGATCAATAATTTGTCTTAGAGCTTAATTGTTCATTTTTTTGAATAGGCAACACTTGTGAGCTAAACATTGTTATATTTGCTCGAGTGTTTAAGTTTTGGGTGAGAGCTTTTTACTGCAAACAACTACCTATTAGGGGGATTTAAAGTTTTCTTTAGAATTTCTCTTGTGAGAGAGGGTGTGATTAAGCTAAGGGTAGTTAGCTTAATCGTTGTAAGGGTTTCCTCCTAAGCCGAGAAAAGGGGACAAAATTCAAAGATTGAATTTGTTGAAATCCTTAGTGGGAAGCTAAGGTAGTGGATGTAGACCTTGGTTAGAAGGTTGAACCACTATAGATACTTGTGTCTTATTGTCCAATTTTCAACTTCCACTAAAACACTCAATTATCCAACTTCTCCACACTTGGCAAGCAAGAACAGTTGAAGAAACCGAGCATCATAAAACCCAACACAAAGTATCGGATACACGGATTAGCAAGGGTTTTCCACACCCTTCATACCCCCTACCGGCATCTCAAGGTTCACACACGAGAGCGACCCTCTATCGTTGTGACACTCGTGGTGGAGTATTCGATACAATCACAAACCCTCAGCACCACTCATATGTAGGTGTATAATCCACTAACAAGAGACGGGACAAAACACAAGTTTCACACTCGGGAGCTACCCTCAACCGTTGAAACCTTAAACAATCCTCAATCGTTAGGGTACTTGGATGGAGTATTCGGTACAATCACAACCCCTCAATATCCAAGGCGACTTGTTTATAGTGCACTCAATCCTATAACTGGCTAACTATATCCAATTTCATTTATAAAACACTTTAAACCACATCACTTGCCAATATAGTCCATAACACATGCATAACTAACTGTTTTTACAAAGCATTCATGATAAGGCATCAACAAGCATTAAACCATTCTTAAAACCTCATGAATCAACACATGCATACAAGGACCACTTACCTAGTGCATTCTTAAACCACATGGCATCATCATACACAATTTATATTCTCAAAACATGCTTTAAAACAGTAGGTAAATGTATTTAAAATGTATTTCAACCAAAGGCTCATAACTAGCACAACCGAGGGAGAAATTTCGATTTACTTACTTTTGAACTTAATAAAGGGTTTCAAGCCCTTATTAAGTTCCCAAAACCTTTTCAAAAACGTTTCCAGGCTGAAAAACCAAATTCCATTCACCGACTCGCGATACCACGCTTGCCGACGCAACTATCGATCTTCCGAAACCTTTAGAAACACTTTGTTTGCTTTCGGATCACTATCCCATGTTTTCAACACATCAAAACAGAGGTTCAATGCATTAAAATGCATCCAAAACCCCAGCACACACAAGAAATCCCGCAGCACTGCTCTAAAGCAACAAAACACCCATCTGAAACAACCGAAATATCAATCGATTGACCTCAAACCTCAGCCCAGCCATTACTCAACTCATCCAACACATTCTAAGCATTAATCAACATCCAAAAACAACCTTATACCTCCAAAAACTCGAATTCCCCAAGAACACCTCAAAAACTCACCCCAAAATACCTCAAAAACCAAGGATTTCAGGATCTATATGATTAAGACTCCACTTCAACACCAAAAACCTTTCAAAACTCATTTAGAAACAACCTCAAAACAGCCAAATCAATTAAAGTCCAAAAATCACATTTTAAACCAATTTTCATCAAGATTTCAAGTGTTTAATATTCTAACAACAAACCTCAATCAAAATCAGTATTAAAAAGTCAAATATCTTTGGAATTTCATTAAAGAACTTAGATTAGAGAGATAGCACAAAAATTACCTCCAATCTTTGCTTCTCCTCTAATTTGGCAAGTTTTGCTTGAAGAAAATTGAAGGAAATGGAAGAAATCAATGGAGAAATGATAGGAATCAAAAAGAGGATTTGAGAGAAAAATATTTCTAGAAAATTGAGAGAAAAGAATGGTGTTTGGCTGAAGCAAAAGTGAGAAAATGAAAGCTCGTGAAAAATTCCTTAACTATTTAACTACTTTCTTTAATTACCCAAATTAAAAAGCCTTTAAATTTTTAATAGCATTTAAATCACATGCCAAATTAGGGAAAAGGCATAATTTCCAAGTAGCTCCCTAAAGATTCTAATATTTTGACTCTTCTTGAAAAACCATTTTTCAACTTTTAAATCTTTACATTTTGGTCACTACCCAAAATGTATACTTTCGAAAACTCGTTTTGTAAAATTGATTTGACCAACCTCTTTAACACCATTTTAGAGGATTTTAGAAATTTTTATCACATTTTTATCCTATCCTGAACTCTGATCTCCCTAAACCACCTTTTGAATGGTTCGAACAACCGGCACCGGTTCCACCGGTCCAACCCGACTCGCCAAAACATCTAAGCCCAAAATCGGGGTGTTACAGAAAGTGTCACCTTGGAAGAAGGTGATGAGGTTTGGACGTAAGGTTAAGCTTAGTCCAAAGTTTATTGGACCATATAAAGTTGTGGAGTGTGTTGGTCTTGTTCCATATCGGTTGAGGTTGCCTCCCGAATTAGAGAAAATACATGGTGTGTTTCATGTGTCGATGTTGATGGGGTATTGGTTGGATCGGTTGTATGTTATGCCGGTTGAGGATATTGAGTTGCGACCGGATTTGTCTTATGATGAGGAACATGTTGAGATTCTTGATTCTAGTTGCAAAGTTCTTCATGGTAAGACGATTGAACTTGTAAAGGTGTTGTGGTGACATCAAGGAGATAAGGAGGCCACGTAGGAAAGCAAGGTGGACATGTTAAAGCAGTTTCCGCACCTTTTTACTCTAGGTAAAATTTCGAGGACGAAATTTCCTATGTGGGGGAGAGTTGTAACGCCCCGGTTTTGGGCCTAGGAGTTTTTAGGTTGGGTTTAGAGTCCATTGGACCGAGACTAGAGATCCGGGTTAGTTCAGGATTGGTTCAGAAAAAACCTAGTTCGAGAAGTGATAAAAATATGAGACAAATTTCTAAATCCTTTTTAAATGTATATAAGGGCTTGGTGAAGTCAATTTTGGAAAATGACATTTAGAAGGTGGACATTACGATTTAGTGACTAAATCGTAAAAATGGAAAAACTGTTTTAATGGTTATTTTGTAAAAGAGCCAAAAACTTAGAATCTGTAGGGAGCTAATGCAAGTATGATCAGCTATTCTCTTAATTTGACATGTTTTAAATGTGTTTAGTTAAAAAAAATAAAAAAGGGTATTGATTAAAAAGAGAATTAAGCTTTACAAACTTAATTTGACGTAACTTCCATTTCTCTCTTTTCTCATCAGCCAACCACCCATTTTCTTGCAAAACTTCCAGAGATCTTTTCATTTTCATTTTACTTTGATTTCCAAAGGATTTCTATGGATTTTCCTCAACTTGTTTCAATGGATTCTTGAAGATTTTCAATCAAATCTTGTCAATTGAAAGAATAGCAAGGGATTAGAGGTAATTTTCGTGCTTCTACTCTAATTAAGGTTCTTTAATGAAATTCCCAAGTATTTGGCTCTTTAATTATGTTTCTTAACAAGGTTTTATGATTGATTTGAAGAAAATGGCTAAATCAAGCTTTAAATGATGATTTTGTGTAATTTTCGTAATGGAACTATTTTGGCTGATTTATGATTAATTTTAATCATGCTTTGGAAGTTTATTAATGTTGAGATTGAGGTTTAAGCAAGGTAATCCTGAAACTATTTGGATCTCTAGTTGATTAGGTTGTTAGAATTGGGGTTTTGTGGTGTTAATGTGATTTTAGGGGTGTTGGAGATATAAGGTTGATAATAGGTTGATTTTGGATGTTAATCAATGTTAATAAATGGTTGGAAGTGTTAAGTTTTGGCTGGGTTGAGTTTGTAGAGTAATCGATGGTGTTTTCGATTGTTTCCCATGGGCATTTGGTGGTTTTGGTCAGAGCAACATGTAGGATTGCTTGTTGGAGTTCTTAATGCATTGAGATGCATTAATTCTCTGTTCTTATATGGTTAAAATAGGGGAGAACATTTTGGAAGCAACCGGTGAGGTTTCGGGAGCTTCAAACGCTTAGTTTCGCGTCGGCTAATCAAGCCTTCGTGTGTCGGTGAGTGAGAACGTGGATTTCAGCTTTGAAATGTTTTGAAGGTGATTTTGGGAACTTATATGTAAGCTTGAAACTCTTGTCTAAGTTCGGAAGTAAGTATAAGGAATTTCTCTCTCGATTGTGCAATTATGAAATGGTTTTTATGCACTTGGTTTTGGATGCATGTTACCTACTGTTAAAGAATGTTTGAAGTATGTGGTTTACTGTTTTTAATGATGTGGTGATGAAGGATGCACATGGTAAGTGATCCTTGTAAGTATATGTTTTATACTTGTGATTTAAAGCATGATTTAATGCTTTGGAATATGATTTATTGATGATGCTTTGGAAACAATGAGGTATGTGGTTAAATATGAATTATATTGGCAAGTGATGTTGTAAAAATGATTTATAAATGATATCAGATATAGTTAGCCGGATATAGGATTGAGTGCACTATAAAAAGTCGCCTTGGATGTTGAGGGGTTGGTGTCTCGTGTCTCCGTCCAAGTACCCTAACGATCGAGGAGGTTGGTGTCCCATCTCTCGTTAGTGGGTTAAGCGTCTAACCGGTGAATGAGATTGGTGTCCTCGAGGGGTTAGTGTCCCCGTTGGTTGTTATTGTACCACTTAGTTGCTATTGTACCAAATTTCGGTTGAGATGGCTTGAAGTGTTGTGTGAACGCTTGTTGAATCCGTGTATCTGATATATTGTTTTGAGAAATGAACTTGTTTAATGATCACTTGTAAGCCAATATAGTTGATGATGTATCATGAGATGGTTTATGAGGTATATTGTGATTATACATGTTTTACTCTTTAAGATTTGCATATGGTAGTTATGCATGGGAAGGCTTAAATGGAGTGTTAGCAATGGGACTTGATGTTGATTCATGATAAATGTTGAATATGGTTTATTATGCTGATTTTTTTATTAAGGAAAATGTATGGTTTTAAAGGCACGGTGGTTTTCAAATGATGATTTAAGTTAATTGAAATGAGATTTCAATATGGACTTGGAAATGGTTTTAATACATTGATGGTGTTTTGTTTTTTAGCACTCCTCACTAAGCCTTGTGTGCTCACGCTCTAATTTGTCCTTTAATGCAGAGAATTGAGGTTTTGGAGGCAGCGTGGAGCAAGGGATCACAAGAGACTTCATTTGAGAATGTATGTTTCGGTTTAGACTATAAGTAATAAGGGCAATGGGGGATCCGTTGTGTTTTTGGGAGATTTGTGTAAACTCCCTATTCGAGCAAGTTTATATTGATGTTTTAGACTTGTAAATGACCTTCAGTTATTGGCTTGTTCCTTGCTATCCATTTTAGTATCTTGCTTGGCTTGTTTACTAGGTTGCATGCCTCTAGTTTACCTTTGATGCAAATTGTCATGATATGATGTTGAATATGCCATGAATGATTGAGGTTTGATGTTTGGATATGTTCTATATATGTTGGAAGCATGCTTGAGTGGTTATGGGTGCATTAAAGTGTGAAAAACCAACAAAATGTGACATTACAAGCCCAGGTGTTTTGATACGCATAAGACTGTATCAAAACGGTGAGCTTGAAATGGGCATGGGGTTTCGAAATAGGGAAGGGTGTATCGAAACATGCTCGGTTAAGTTGGCTACTGAAATTTTGTGTATCTAAACGTCTTGGAGACCGTATCGAAACATGCTCATGTTCTGAAACACCCAGACCTATTTTCTGAAACAGGATGTATCGATATAGGGCTAAGTGTATCGATACACGAAGCTGTTAAGTTAGTTAATTAGATTCTCTTGAAGTTTTGTTTTTTTACGTTTTAGTCCTTGAATGTTGTGGATGTAATTAAACATGTTTGAATGATCAGATTGGGCTTAGATTTGATACAGAGGCATGTAATGTGACTAATTAAAGGATGGTAACTTAAAATTTGAAGTAGCCCTTGTAATTTGCTAAATTAAATATTGGTCCCTAACGTGTGTTTGTAATCAATTGAATGCTTAATCGATGTCTGTTTGAGTTGAATTTTCTTCCGCTGCGAGTCTTAACACTTAGGGTAATAATGTGTATCTAGACAAGATAAAAAGAAAAAAAGTAGGGTCGTTTATTGAGGTAAACTTCTCAGTTTACTTCAATATTCTCCGTATGACTCATTCGGTTCGGTCGGGCGTCTAGGCCGGGTCGAGGGGGTTACAATGAGAGCTAAACTTGTTTATGCCTTTTTTATCACTCCATCAATAATTTTGCTGAAAATTTTTAAAAAAATATATATTTTTGTATAAATATTTTTTTCATCCATATGGATGTTATAGAAACTAGTAAAATTTTAAAGTTTTTTGAGCTTATTGTTTTCTAAGGCCTTAGAACTTTTGAAAAAATTAATGTAGCCGCTGAACTCATTTTGTACCCAATGTATATAATGACTTGGGTTTTTTGAGTCAACAAGTTAGGGTTTACACGAGCCTTGAGATTTTGTTTTTGGGTAGTAAGGATATATAAGTGGGCTTGGTTTAATGGCCTTTAAGCTTGAAAGTAGGCATTTCTAGCATAATTTGAAAGGTCAGGGACCTATGTGGTGAATTCCCCAACTTTGGGCTGAACTCTTTTGAAATCCTTGTCTCCTTTTAGACAAGAAATATGCCCCCTTACATCACCAACCATTACTCCTCTTCTTCTTCTTCTTCTTCAAACATCTTTCTTTCTCTCTCTCTTTTGTCAAAACTCCATGGAAAATGTATGTTAAAGGTTCAAACTTTACCCTTCTTTCCCTACATCCGAGATTTGAGGTTTGAGTATGTTCATCTACACCTTGAGATCTACATTTTGAGGTGAGAAACTTTGGAAATGGTCGTTGGAGGGGAAAACGGGTTTTTTGAAGAAATGGTTGGATGAGGGGTGTTAGACTGATTTTTCTTATTAGAATTTTGTTTCTAACTTCATTACAATCATTTAGAAGTATAACAATATGTTATTACACTTGTGGTTAGCTAAAGAAGTGGGTGAAGCATCCAACACCAAGGAAGGGGAGAAGAAGTGAGAAGAAGCTTGTTGGGAGGATGTTTACGGGTCTTTTGCTAAGGTTAGTACATCTCCATCTCTAAAATGTTTTATGAGTTTTATAATTCTGATTTACCTTGCATTGGTTGAGCTTTGGTTGTGTTGGTTGATTAAGCATGTTGACCTTAGGTAATTCCTTCATCTTGATGAATGTTTTGTTTTCAAGTGGTAATAAGGGCCAAAGTGGACTATGACCAACCTATAGACTCTAGAGAGCATGAAACTTATCTTTGAGTTTGAATAGGGGGTTTTCAGGCGAAACTCGTGACTAGGAAGCCATTTTCTAGGCTTTGGTATCGGTACGTGGAAAGCAATAACGATACGTGTGGGTTTTGAAAAATTCCAGTGACCACTTTTGGTATCGCTACGTAGGGGTGTACTGGTACCTGACCCCTTGCATCGGTAAGATCGACCTAGTATCAACACGGGTAAGTTATCCCAAATTCCAGTAGCTTGATTTGGTATCGGTACGGGGATTAGTACCGATATGCAATGGGCTGTACCGATACCCTTTGAGGCCACTGCCCAAATTTGAAGGATTTTTGGTGAAGGCCTTGCACGACCAATTCGAGTATGATAAATTGAAATATTGAGCCCTTGATTTAACTATGACTTGAATACTTCATTGAATGATGTTTTTTTCTTGACATGTGTTACTTGTGGGACTTGTGAGCCTTTGATTATTTATAATGGGATTCAGATACCCAAGAGTAATACTCAATGGCTAAGTGTTTTTGAGTGCAAGATATTCGTTATTCGAAGGCTATGTGTTCATACAAGATTTCCTCTACTTGACGGATAAATGTTTTGAAGTATGCAATGACTTGCTTGATGGCTATGCGTTTTCGAGCATGGGCTACCTATTAATCAATGGCTAAGTGTTTCCGAGTAGCTGACCCCTGATATTACTTGATGGCTGGGTGTTCTCAAGTATGTAGCTAGTGAAAGGACCCGAGGTGAGGTGGTTCCAGGTTTGACTACCTCTATGATGATACTTGTTAATTCCTTCGCTTATATGCCATACGCTCTATGCTTATCATGTGTGCTTACTTTTATTAACATCATGAATTATTATAGAGTAGACATGTACCAATGAACTTTTTTGCTCAGCGTGCGGATGTGATGTTTTTCCGTGCGTAGGTTGATAGGTCACTCTCTTAGAAAGAATACATCAATGAAGATTTTCCAGCACTAAATTAACATCAAGTACAATACCTTGATTTTAGTTGTAGGGCTATGTATCAATAGGACCTTATTGTTATTGGTCTATAACTGTATTTGTACTTTATTTTGACATATGTGCTTCATTATATTTTGGATTTGAAATGATTATATAACTTTATTTAAATGGCTCGTTTTAAATGTTTTTTTCTTTTTGTTAAACTTGGATTTTAAATTCAACAAAATTTTATGGGTTGGGTTTAGAGATAACATGAATGTAGTGTCTCGGATCCGGTGAGATCGGTGTGTTTACAATGTATCCATCAAATTTTTTGACTAAAAAAATTGTCGTTGATTGTTACGGTGCTAACATGACGATCTGTTGTGAATGATGATATGGCAAAGGGACTTAATTGATTTTTTAGAAAGTTCGATGACTTATTTAAACTTCGAACAAAAAATTAAAAAAAATAAACAATTATTTAAATTATTAATAATAACTAAAATATTCAAAAAATAAACATTAAAAATTAACTAAGAACAAAAATACTATTAAAAATAAAAATAAAATAAAACATAGAAGCTATAAAATGATATTAGAAATTATTAAAAATTTAAAAATATTTATAAAGTTTTAAAAAAATTAAGAAGAAAAAGTCTTTGTTAATATGTCAAAAGATAGTCAAATACTTTTTCGATAAATACTTTAGTAATTTTTAATATTTTAAATTTCAAATATTTTTTTTAAAATTTTAATGATTTTAAATACTTTTTAATTTTTACTAAATGTTAAATATGCCCGAACTTTTTAAAAAATCAATTAAAACCCTTTATCGTATCATCATTTACAGTAAATAGTTGCATCATTATCTCATATCGCCATGTCATCATTGTGGACTGCTGCATCAGCTTCATAACGATCAACATAATTTCTATCGATAAAAGAATTACACTGTATTTTTTTTAATTTAAATGCTACGTTGAGTGAAAAGTAAGTTTTAAGTATCATATTAATTTTTTTCTTCATCAAAAGTTACGAAGACCTCAATTAAACTATTTTTACATTGATTAATGAATTAACTTTGTAGTCACTTGAAACTATTCCCACTAGTTTTTGTCTCTCTTTTTTTACCTTTTTGGATGGTTTTTAGGGGTAAGGGTTTATTAAGTAAAAAAAATCAATCGATTAAATTTGAATTGATTGTCTAAAGACTTTCGGTTTATTTTTATTTAGTTTCTGTAATTTATTCTGTTCAATTACCGGTTTTAGAAAGTCAAATAGATAAATTGAATAAGATTTTTAAAATAATAAATTACTTGTATATTTTTAATTAAACCCAAATATGAAATTAAAAACTTAAATTTGATATAACTAACCCAATAACTTAATTAATTGCATATATGAGTTTAATTTTACGAATGTAATTTTTTTTGGTAAAGATAGTATGATTAAATTAGATAAAGCCCTACACGAAATGTATTAATATGTGACTCATTAAAAATAACCCTAAACTTAGTTGGAGGAAAAAAGTACACACTCATACCTAAAACAATAAAGTTAACATAAAAATACCCCTAAACAATAAATTTTACAAATGTAATTTATTATATTATAAATAAATCTTTCAAATGAAAATATTAATTACCATTTAGTTTATTCAGTTTTTTTGATTTTAACAATAAAATCAGTTTTTTTATTAAATAGAGATATTATATTTATATGCCGAGATTCAAAACAATACAAAATAAAATAAGATGAACATCTTTTGTTATTGGGTCAATTAATGAATCTCACAATAAAATCAGTTTGGTTTAACTGACTTTGTTGTTTAATCGATTTCTTTGATTATTAATATATAAAAATCAATGAACACTTCTATCATTTTTCATATAAAAATGAAAAAAAATCAATTATTGATGACATTGATTAGAATTCATCTCATCTGAACTTGCCCCATTCATCCATATGAATTCTAAAGCATAATTTACTCAAAAGAAAAAATACTTAAGCATAAGCCCTGAGATATTTTGTATCACACCAAATTTAATATTTAAAGCTTGTGGAAATCTTTATAGTAATTATACATAATTATAATGTTTTGGTCGGCAAAGTATAATTAAGTGAAAATCGAATTTTCATTTGTCAAACGTTGTTAATCGAGTTACGGAAGACAGTGAGAAAGAATATATACCCTCCCAACTGGTCTTCCTTCGCTCCCCCAGCTCTTTTATCCCTGTTGTAATGTCCTTTGTTTAATGGTAATTGTTTCTTAGTTAAAAAATATAACAATTCAATCCTTATAATTAATATATAAAAATATGATAATTTATGTTTGGCCCCAAAGTTTTCAAGTTTTTAAAGTTGACTTCCTTTTATATGATTTTGTAGTTTTAATGATAAATTTGACGTCATTTTTAGTTTAATTTGGTTAACTAATAGAAAGTAGTATCTAAATATTAATTTGGTAAAAAAATAAAGTGAAATAATTTCATATTTAATGCAAATCGAGCAAAAAATTATATTTGTTTTTTAATGTTAATTTAATAGGTCAAAACTAATTAAAATTTAAAAACACCTTATTCAATATCGGCTCGACTCATGTAATATGGATGTGTTTACATTAAATGATTATCTCATATCTAGTAAACATTCCTAAACATTCCTAACCATATCTAGTAAAAATTCGGATCACCTAAATAGCGATCTGTATTCGATCCGAAAAAATTCGAATATCCGAATTTTTGGATCGAATATCCGAATATCCAAAATTTATGAATTTATTTGATTATTTTTTAATTTAATGGTTCTATCCATGAAAAATTTAGGTTTTCTGTAACCCCTTAGCCCGGCCTAGACGGTTGACTCGAACTACGAAGATTACACGGGGAAAACCAAAGTCAACCCGAAAGTTAACCTTGATTAACGACCCATTTTTTCCTTTTTAATCTTGTCTAGATGCATATTAATCCTAAGCGTAGCCTTGAGGAAAGCATACTTGAAAAGCACAGCGAACGGAAAGCAATAAGGGACTTAATTGCACAATTTACAACTATTAGGGACCAAAATGTAAATTCTGGAAATTAAGAGGACTTAACTAATTTTTAAGTTACCATTATGAAATTAGTCATATTACATGCTACTCTGTCAAATTTCACCTCAAACGAACATCTCAAACTCAAGCAATCGCATATACAAAATTCAGGACTAAAACGTAAAGCTTGCAAACTTAAACCATTCAAATCAGTGCCCAACGGTCATCTGTTTCGGAACGGGGGTTGACCGTTCCGAAACGCGAGTTCGTTTCGAGACCTGTTTCAAAAAAGGGCTTGACAGTGGCAAATCCGTTTCGGAACGCCCTCTACCCGTTTCGAAACACGAAGACCATTACAGGCCCCCGTTTCGAAACGGTAGTACCTGTTCCGATACGAACTGCCCAGAAAGTGCAGATTTTGCTGGTTTAACATACAATTAACCACTCAAACACATCCTAATGACCTCCTAATCATGCCAACAAGTCATCATACATATAAGGTACACATTTGCATCATCAAAACTCATTCATGGCATCAATTAGGAAAAACCACAAATCTATAGGCATGCATCCTACTATTGAAAACCATCCAAGCATCAAATCATCAAAGCAAACACCAAAATGGCCATTTACAATCCCAAAACATCAAATGCATCATGCCACACTTAGGGAGTCCAAAACATCTCCTAAAAACACAACCTAGGTTTCCATTGCCAAATACCAAAAGCTAATAATGTTGTAAAAATAGTCACCATACATGAGCTTAGTCTTCCCTTGGATTCTTAGCCTCCTTGCTGCCCTTAAAGCACTTCAATTCTCTGCATTATTGGTTCAAGAAAGAGAGCGTAAGCACAATTGCTTAGTGAGGCATGCTCTAAAAAAACAGCACAATAATGCATCATATAAAACACCTTTCAAAAGGCCTTTTCATTCATAAACATCTTTTCTCATGCAACAATGCATACACAACAAGCATCTCATGCTTCATTAACATCAACATGTCATATTGGCTTCCAAGTGATAATCCATAACCATTTTCAACATAAAACACAATCGGATACGCAGATTACAAGCGTTGTCCCATACGCTTCATACACACTACCAAACACACAAGGTGGAGTTTACCGGTACAATCACAACCCCTCAACACCCGTGATAGAGTTTAACGGTACAATCACAACCCCTCCACATCACTCATTGGTAGTTGTATAACATCACTAACGAGAACACGGGACACACAACACAAGATCCTCACATGGCATTTTAACCACCATTATGATCTTAGACATCTCGTTAGTGTACTTGGATGGAGTTTACGGTACCATTACAACCCCTCAACATCCAAGGCGACTTAATTCACGGTGCACCTAATCCTATAGCCGGCTAACTATATCTGATTCAAGTACTTTAAAACCAACACATCACTTGCCAATATACATCATTTATCATCAATATTCCACTGTTTTAAAGCATCAATCAAAGCCATTAAACAATCATGCATCACTATGCATCAAAACCACATTTATCAATGTCAAACCAAGGATCTCTTACCTTGAGCATCCTTCAACACATGGCTTTCAAAACCAGCATTAATCATGCTAAAACATGCTTTCAAAACAGAATTTAAACATGCAAATTAAACACATTGCATCCAACCATCTCATGGTTCACCAAAGAGAGAGTTTCTCCGAAAATTTACTCTTGAGCTTAGTTAAGTTGCTGAGACTTAAACTAAGCTCCCAAAACCTTCAAACATTGGTTTCAAAGCTGAAAACCAAACTTCACTCACCAATTCCGTTTCACAAGCTTGCCGAAACGTCGTTCAAGCCTCCAGATCAACACCACAAGGATCCGAATGAGTCTCCCGTGTTTTAAACACATCAAAGTAGATGATTAATGCATCATCATGCATTAAAATCTTCAGCCATTACACCTAAACTCGCTGCTCTCACCAAATCTAACATTTCGGCTACCAAACACAACCGAAATCACATCCAAACTCATCCACAACATTACCCATCCAAGATCCATCACTTCTAAACATTCTTAAACATCAATTTACATCCAAAAAGAGCTTAGACTCGTCCTTATACCTCCAGCAATAACAGAACACCAAGATCACCCCCAAAACCACCATTTTCACAAGTAAAAACTTAGGAAAATCAACCTATTCAGGATTGCATTGATTAGACCTCAATTACACATCATTAAACATCCAAAATACATTAAAAAGACATCTCAAAACAGAGCCCAAACATTCATTACGAATTTCTTCAAGATTAAATCCAAATCTTGAGTTTTAAGCCAAAATCAAGATCACAACATCAAAACCTTTTATAAAACTTAATTTAAGGATTGAGAACTTGGGAATTTCAGTAAAGAACTGAGTATTTAGAGGAGAAGGACATCCTTACCTCTAAATGTAGATTTCTCCTTGATTTGAGCCAAAATCCTTGAAAATTCAATAAGCAAATGAAGAGGATTTGATGTAGAAAGGATTAGGAATCTTTTGATGATTGAAACCTCATCATTTAGTGTGAAAATCAAAAGAAAAGCTGCTGTGGAAATGTGTTTGGCTGAGGGAATTTTGAGAGAAAATGAGATGAGAAAGTTTTTAAGAAAGTTAGTTATGAAAAGCTAAGTATGGTTTTCCCTCACTTCTTTTAATTAATTAAACATTAACAAAATCATTAAAATTAAGAAAAATCTGGAGAAATCCTTCCTTGGGTAAATTAGCTCCTTAAAGATTCAAAGTTTCAATCCTTACAAAACAGTCACCACTGAACTTTTCAAAAATTACATTTTAGTCACTATTTCGAAATGTCACACTTCCAAACCTTATTTTGGAAAATTGATTTCACCACTCTCTTATATATATTAAAAGATGATTTTTAGATATTTTCCATATTTTTTAACGCATCCCGAACTAGGCTTTCCCTAAAACCACCTTTTATATTCGAACCGAAAATCAGACCGGTCCAGTTCAGACCCTAAACTTCCAAGCCCAAAATTGGGGTGTTACATTTTCGAATATAAAAATCAATAAACTATTGAATATAAAAATATTTGTATCCATGGAAATTTCAATTTTTCATGTATAACAAGTAAAAATATCGAATATAACAAGATTTATATCTATAAAAATTTGAATTTTCGGATATGGGATAACCAGATATCCGATCCGAATGTAAAATCATTATCCGTATCCGAATTATCCGAAAAATAAAAAATGGATCGAATATCCGAAATTTCGGATCGGATCAACGGATAATCGGACCAGATCAATCAAATCGGATTTTTTTGAACACCCCTAATTATAACTATTTATTCTTGAATGACATTAAATTATTAGTTAAATGATATTTTTAGGGTAGAGTACACAAATGGTCATTAAACTATCTTTAAAAATATAAAATTATCATCAAACTTTTAAATATTACATAATGGATGTTAAACTTTAGTTTTTGTTACAAAATGGTCATTGAATCGTTAACTGTCGTTAATTGAGTGAAGTGACGGTTATAAAAATTAGAATAATATAACATTTAATCCTTCATATTGACACATTTAATCAATTTATTCTTAATTTAACCCTCATTATTGATGTCTAAATTGATTGAATATGTAAATATTGAGGGTTAAATATGTTATTATACAAATTATCATAACTGCCACATCTCTCAATTAACGGCCCAATGACCATTTTATAATAAAAACTAAAGTTTAATGACCATTATATAATTTTTAAAAGTTTGATGACAATTTTTTATTTTTAGAGATAATTTAGTGACTATTTGTATACTTATGTTGTTTCTATCGCTTCTAGAAAATGTTAAATAGATAAATTTCATTTTATTTATCATTTATTTTGATTAAGAAATGACATCAATTATCAACCCACTAAAGTGGAAGACATTGCCTTTCCTAGTCACCCTTTTAGAAATCCAACTAACATTTCCATTATTTGAAAGTTTAAAACTTCATTTTACCCACCGCCAGCATTAGAGCCAACAACCTTCTCCATAAATTACCTCTATAAGCTCTTATCCCTTATCTGCAATTCTGCATTAATGATACTGATTCATTTCCTTGGGACGGGAAAAAAAATAACTTTTATCCAACATTGAGTTACAAAAACCTGAAATTGGGGTCTAAAAAGTTGGCTTATTTTCATTTCTGTTTCCACTTTCCACCACCTTTTCACACTTTATTTCCTGTTTAATTTATTCATTGTGGTTTCCCATTTATTTATAACTATTTAATAACATGAAACGACAATAAAATAATATCTAGAAATCTGTCAATGTCCCAGTTCAAACCAGCTTGTGCCTTGTGAGATTTCTGCAGTCTTTATCTGTATTTAAAACTCCAATTACAACTCTGTCAAATTCTGATAGCTGTGCTTAAAATATTTTATTTTTTCACTTCTCCTCTCAGCTGCATCTCTCTCTCTTGGAGTTCAAAGGTTCCATCTTTTCTTTCTTGATTCAGTTCTCTTGGTGTTTATTTTGCTTCATTTTAGCTGTTTTTTTTTTTTAATTCAGTTCTCTTAATTGATTCCTGATTTCTGTTATACCTTGCTATTAATCTTTAGTTGTTTCTCTAAGAACCCTGGATTTCAGCTCCTATTAAGCACAAAAAAGATCCAGACTTTATTGTTCAGTTAATTTCTGGATTTTGAAAAGATGGGTTGTAAAGCATTGAAATTTCTGTTCTGGGTTTCTTCAATCTTGTGTTTAGCGTTGTTTTCTAGAGGGTTTACACCTGCAGACAATTACCTTATTGATTGTGGATCACCTACTAATACTACAGTGGGTGATCGAGTTTTCATGGCTGATAACTTAGCCTCAAAGCTCCTTTCTGCCCCTGAGAATGTTCTTGGAAACACTTCAAAATCTGTCACCTCCTCTGATGATTCGCCACTCTATCAAACGGCAAGAATCTTTACTGGTGTTTCTAAGTACACATTTTCAATCAGCCGGCGTGGAAGACACTGGATTCGCCTTTATTTCTATCCATTTGTTCATGCTAGTTATAATATGAGTATGGCAAAGTTCGATGTTTCCACGGACAACCATGTTCTTCTCAGTAGTTTCGGTGTTCAATCTCTTACGGTCAAAGAATTTTCTGTTAATGTAACCACCAATAGTCTTGCCATCACATTCAGCCCTTCAGAGAATTCATTTGCTTTTATAAATGCCCTGGAAGTTGTTTCAGCCCCCGACCAGCTCATCCAAGACACTGCCGGCTCCGTTCAATCTTCAGTGACTTTCCAAGGCCTAACGTGGCAGGCACTAGAGACGGTAGTTCGGGTGAATATGGGGGGACCTACCGTCTCCTTCGAGAACGATACTCTTTGGCGAACATGGGTGCCTGATCAGCGTTTCCTTGTAGGAAAGAACCTTGCCTTAAGTGTATCAAATATTGGGGCTGTTAAGTATGTTGATGGTGGTTCATCAGAAGACATCGCTCCAAGTTCTGTCTATGGTACCTGCACCAGGATGAACTCCATAAATGATTCCAGCAGCAATTTCAATGTGACATGGGAATTCGATGTTGATCCCGGATTTCAGTACCTTGTTAGATTTCACTTTTGTGATATTGTCAGCGAAGCTCTTAACCTGTTGTATTTCAATGTTTTCATTGACTCCTCAATGGTTGTTCGGGACCTTGATCTGAGTACGTATTTGGTTAACATTTTGGCTGCTGCTTATTATATGGACTATGTCACAGAGTCAGCTACTAGCAATAAGATTCGGGTAAGCATTGGCCCTTCTAATTTACACGGTACATATCCTGATGCCATACTTAATGGGCTGGAAATCATGAAAATGAACAACTCTGATGGCAGCCTGTCTGGCTTGGGAACTATCAGCAGTTCTAGTTCAAGTTCAAAGAAGAATGTTGGTGCTATTGTAGGTGTAAGCGTCGGGGTGGCTTCTGGAGTGTTGTTGGCTGGAGTTCTCTTTATGTTGTGTAGAAAACGAAGACGATTGGCGCGCCAGAGACTATCAAAGACATGGGTTGCTTTCTCTATTAATGGTGGAGGAACGTCCCACACCATGGGGAGCAAATACTCCAAGGGGACAACCGTCAGCCTCAATTCTAATATGAGCTATCATGTTCCTTTTCTGGCTGTTCAAGAAGCCACAAACAACTTTGATGAGAGTTGGGTTATTGGGATCGGAGGATTCGGTAAGGTGTACAAGGGAGAACTCAGTGATGGTACAAAAGTTGCTGTTAAAAGGGGAAATCCACAGTCCCAACAAGGACTTGCTGAGTTCCAGACTGAAATCGAGATGCTATCCCAGTTTCGTCACCGACATCTGGTTTCGTTGATAGGTTATTGTGATGAAAAGAATGAGATGATTTTGATCTATGAATATATGGAGAACGGGACGCTCAAGAGTCATCTCTATGGCTCAGGGCATCCTAGTTTAAATTGGAAACAAAGGGTTGAAGTATGCATTGGAGCAGCTAGAGGACTCCATTATCTTCACACGGGCTATGCGAAAGCGGTTATTCATCGTGATGTAAAGTCGGCAAATATCTTACTTGATGAGAATCTCATGGCCAAAGTTGCTGATTTTGGGCTGTCAAAGACAGGTCCTGAACTTGATCAGACCCATGTCAGTACGGCAGTTAAAGGAAGTTTTGGATACTTGGATCCCGAGTATTTCAGAAGGCAACAACTGACAGAGAAATCCGATGTGTATTCATTTGGTGTTGTTTTGTTTGAAGTTCTTTGTGCAAGACCTGTGATCGATCCCACTCTTCCAAGGGAAATGGTAAATCTAGCTGAATGGGCGATGAAATGGCAGAAGAAAGGACAGTTGGAGCATATAATTGATCCTAATCTCAAAGGAAACATCAGGCCTGATTCTCTCAGGAAGTTTGGAGAAACTGCTGAGAAGTGTTTAGCTGATTTTGGTGTTGACAGACCCTCCATGGGTGATGTTCTATGGAACCTGGAGTATGCTCTTCAACTTCAGGAGGCCGTTGTTCAAGGCGATCCAGACGAAAACAGTACAAACATGATCGGGGAGCTTCCTCCACAAATCAACAATTTCAGTCAGCTTGATCCCAATGGTTCACCACAGTTTCACGGGTCTAGTGTGGATGACCTCTCGGGTGTTTCAATGAGTAAGGTGTTCTCACAGCTGGTGAAATCTGAAGGAAGGTGATTCGAGCAGGACTGAAAATCCATTGAATTGAGCTTCTCTTTTGACAATACACACGGGGTTTTATCTTATCCAACACAAATTCCTTTGTCTTTAGCTTGTCATCCTTTACCATAATGTGGCTTCTTTGGTTTGTCATCATTCATCAGACAGACAACTGCTCAAAATCATGTGTTCTAAAATGTTTCTGCGTAATGTGCTGTGAGCTCTTTCGTGTACAGCAAGTATCTGGGGTTTCTTCTGAGCTTTAGGAAGTTAACAAAGATGTTGCAATTTTAAAATTTTCATCTACTTTTATATGTTTCATTGCTTATAATTTAATCTTGCACTGACATGCATTTGAACTTGTGTATTTCTCAGTTTTTATGGATCTAGCCCAATCTTGGGACTATTGTAGGCTACAAAAGGGCGAAGTCAGGATAAAAACCAGGATCCCACTGTCTGATCTGCAAATGAGTACTAACTCGCCGAGTTTTGGACATAAGTATTAGACACTGACACGGTATTTGAATGAAAATGAAGAGTCGGAGTAATATAGGTCATCTCTATTCATAGTCATAGATTGTTTATATCTCCTTACCCTGCTGTCTTTTGTTCCCACATCCCTATCAACACTATCAATTCACTGTCATTCTTAACTTTAATATGCACATGTAGTTTTATGGTATTTTACATATCACAGAGCTAGATTTGATAAACACGACCTGAGAAGTGAGAAGAATAACAGGAATATGATAGGGATCGTCAGGATTTTCTTAGGAAATATTTTACTCAACAGTTTACCTACTCTCCCATCATCACCATAAGAAATTGCAATTATGTCATTGTCATCATAGTATTTGCTATATTTCTTTTCCCACAATACTGAGGCAAAAACAAAGAGCCCATAAATATAGTCTGACCCACATCAAATGATAGTTAATTTGTTCTATACACTTGCCCCTGAATCTTAATTCTCAAGTGAGAGGGCAAAAGACAAATGATTAGGCACAAAGTGGCGAGATAAACAAGAAATTGAACTGGCTGTGTATGCTTCTGCTTGCTGTGCGTAGCTTGGCCAATAGTTATAATGGTGGAAATGGATAAGTTTTACATATGATTTCTTTGCAACCAAAGATGTTAACATAAAGCCATTCGTTGATAACAAAGTTCTCTGCAATTTTACCATTAACATGTTCTGATTGGGAGGGGGGATGGGTATCAAACGGGTAACACTATTAGAAAGTTATTAAAAAGAAAAAAAAAAGGAAGGAAGCCCTGAAGGCTGAAACTGAGAAAAATAATGTTCAACCTCCATGATCAGCCACATTAACCTTGGAGGTGCAGAGAAAAAGCCTACGAAACATGGCGAATAAGGCGGGACAAGAGACCGATTTGGCCCTTCTGAGTGCCACACACTTCTTGGCAACAGGTTTGGACTTGTTTTTACCTCGAGGACTATGAACTCTGCCAAAACATTTTGTTTTTTCAGGCTCATCATCACTCCTATGAAACGTGTAGCTCCTCAGGTACATTTGCCTGCATGAAATGCTATCAACAGTGGTGGGATGTGCATGGCCACCTCGGCTACTACCATTGTTGGATCTCAGTGACCTGACAAACTCGGCATCTGATTCCGGCCACTTGTAGAGTTTCGTGTAGGTCGGCCTGATTGCGACCTTAGTGTCATTGATGCAGGTTGAAATACAGGTTGAGGCCATTAGGTGTGTGTAGGAATCAGGGTTTCAAGTGATTAATATGTATGGATAACTTCCAGGTTTCCGGTTTATAGAAAGATTGAAAGACTGCTTCAAATGACAGGTACAGAAGAGATATATAAGGGAGAAGTTTCGGGATAGGGGAGTTACAATTTGATTTATTTTTTTATGTGAATGTAATGAGTTGGCATTATCTGGTGAGCGTATGCATGGAAGAAAACGATTTTGTTCTGGCAATTCAAGTAATTTGGATTTTGGATATATTTGTCATTGCCAACCATAACCTGTCATTTGATTGTTCTATGTATGTTGGTAAACAAGCCATGAAAACGACAGGATCTTCCATATTTGATGTTTGTGTGCTTCCAATATTTTTGAAAATTTCGAGACATTTGAGTTATATTTTTGGATATATTTTTTAGGGTAAAGTACACAGACGGTCACTGAACTTTCAAAAAAAAACAAAATGGTAACTAAACTTTCAAAAATCACGAAGTAGCAATTAAACTTTAGATTTAGAAACAAAATGGTAACTGGAGCGTTAAACCCGTTAACCCCTAACGAAAATCTGACTGGGTATGCCACATCCCCACCCAGTTTTCCACGTCATATATAAAAAATAATAAAACTATATTCCACCCAGTTGAGTCACTCAGTTGGTAATGGTGGAGGTTGGGGAGGTGTTGTTGGCGGGTTTCCAAGCTGAAGTTGTGATGAGTGGGCGATTATGCCATCCCAGCATCAAACACATGTTGTTCTCCTCGACGCCGTACCCGTCTCCACCGGCGAACAGGGCGAGCAGCATGCTGGCTTGCTTGAACGCGTTGGAACCCAGATGGACCGGTGAGAACCCGGCGGAACACAACCGGTTTCTCCACTGAGTCAACGACTCGTGCCTCTCGACTCTGTCCACCCCTTCGCAGGCCACCACGTTGCAAATCTATTTTCCATGTCATATAGTTTTATTATGACAACTGGGATCGGACCTCCTAGCCACGACAAATCCGATCATTTGCAGGAAGTTGGTTGGAAGTTGGCTCAGTTAGCTGAAACAATTCACGTTGAGTTCGAGTATCGTGGCTTCCTTGCTAATTCTCTAGCCGATTTGGATGCTTCAATGCTTGATCTCAGGCCGAGTGATGTTGAAGCGGTTGCCGTTAACTCAGTTTTCGAGTTGCATAAATTGTTGGCTCGCCCCGGTGCCATCGACAAGGTCTTCTCCGTGGTGGAACAAATGAACCCTGAAATTGTTACCATCGTCGAGCAAGAAGCGAACCATAACGGTCCGGTTTTCCTAGACCGGTTCACTGAGTCGTTACATTATTACTCGACGTTGTTCGATTCGTTGGAAAGGTCGGTGAGTAGTCAGGACAAGGTCATGTCGGAGGTGTATCTGGGGAAACAGATTTGCAACGTGGTGGCCTGCGAAGGGGTGGACAGAGTCGAGAGGCACAAGTCGTTGACTCAGTGGAGAAATCGGTTGTGTTCCGCCGGGTTCTCACCGGTCCATCTGGGTTCCAACGCGTTCAAGCAAGCCAGCATGCTGCTCGCCCTGTTCGCCGGCGGAGACGGGTACGGCGTCGAAGAGAACAACGGGTGTTTGATGCTGGGATGGCATAATCGCCCACTCATCACAACTTCAGCTTGGAAACCCGCCAACAACACCTCCCCAACCTCCACCATTACCAACTGAGTGACTCAACTGGGTGTAATATAGTTTTATTATTTTTTATATATGACATGGAAAACTGGGTGGGGATGTGGCATACCCAGTCAGATTTCCGTTAGGGGTTAACGGGGTTTAACGCCCCAGTTACCATTTTGTTTCAAAATCTAAAGTTTAATTGCTACTTCGTGATTTTTGAAAGTTTTGTAACACCCGAGTTTAGGGGTCGGGTGAAAATAATATTTAAATAATATTATGGGGTTTCAGTTTTATAATTAAAATAATAATATATTATTTTAGGCTTCATGATTTCAAAGCAACAATTTATGTTGGACCAAATTGATTGAAACTCATTTTCTTATGGATTTTAGAATAAATGGAGTTGCCATCTCATTAATGGCAAAAGGGTAAATAAATGGACTTTCAATAAAAAAATCCCCCTTTTATTGAATTAAACATGTGCTCATCTTCTTCCCCACTCCAATTTCAAAACTCACGACAAGTAGAAGCTCCCTCCCCCCTTTCAGTTTTCCATCTTCTTTCTCCTCCATTTTGGCTCGGTTTTGAAAGGTAATTACGTTTTCATTTTGCTCTCAACTTCCTCTCTTCAAAAGTACCATTTGTTTTCATTTTCATCCATGTTTTAAGAATTTGGGTTTTCATGGAAAAAGATTAAAGGTAGTGACTTTATGATTCTTTATCAAAGCTTTTGATTTATTATGGTTAGATATGTTGTCTACGAACCATAAGGTCCAACATATATGATTTTTAAAGTGTTTTATTGAGATTCCCGAATTTGGGTTTTGGTAGGGTTTTTAGATGAGTTTTGGGTATGGTTTGTGTTGGAAATTGAGGGTTGATGTTAGGGTAATAGTTGGGGGCTGTTTTGGAAGCATTTGAGGGTGCTAAAAAGGTTGGAAACATGAGTTTTGGATTGGGTTTAAGGGCTGCTCGGGTTTGGTAATTTTGGGGGTTGTCCATGGCTTGAATTGTTGTGTTTGGTGTTTGATTAATGTTCTGGGTTTGCTACATTGATTGGTGGATTGATTTGAGGTTGTTTTGATTGTGTTGAGGTAATTAGAAGCGAAATTTTGTGTTGGTGAAGCCTCGGGAACAAATCCGGAAACTTAAAGACCTTGGTTGCTTGGTAATTGAGCTTGGAGGTGGAGGTGAGTGGTTAATGTTTTCAAATTGGTTTTTAAGTGGTTGGTTCAAGCATGTGGACTAGGTTGGGCTTGGTAGACCCACCTAGAGTTAGGATTAGGGTGGTAGCCTAATCCTAAGCTTTAGTTAGAGACATTGGATGAACTCTTTAATTGATGTTATGCCTCATGATGACTTGTGTTATGATGATTATGTATAATGTGATATACATGTATGTTGGGGCATGGCTTAATGCATTGTTATATGCATGTTGATGACAAATGTAATGTGGTTATACATATGTGTGAAATATGATGGGATATTTGTGTTAATGATATACATGTGGTGTTGTCATGTGAAATGATGATATGAGGTGGTTGTATGATCCGAGGATCATGGAGAGTACATGCTAGGCATGGAAATGTGGTTTGTGCATGACGGTAAGTCATGGTGAGTACGTGCTAAGCACGGAAGTTGTTATGAAATAATATTGTGAAAGATTAATGAAATGTGTAGTATTGGCACTAGTATGCTTGGGTACAAATGATCGATCATTAGGATGTTTAGTGTGCACACGTGAGTCAAAATGCGCGCGTGGTCTTGATGATGGTAGTCATCAAGATGGAGTACAGGTTCGCCCGAAAATCTTCTTATATATAATAGTCGGTGATGAGTGAAATCCCATCGACGGGCGTGAGGATGAGTGGAATCCCCTCTGCGTGAAACGAGGCGTGAGGATGAGTGGAATCCCCTCCGCGTGAACGGTGATGAGTGTAATCCCACCGTCAGGTAATGGTTGTGTTGTTGGATGTGAGTTCCAATAGTTATCTGCGTATTCGAGTCATAGCTAGGTGCCAATACGGATTGTGGTTTATGTTGCCAATATGTGATTATTTGTGAGCCAATATGATTTGAGATGTGTTGCTAACATGGTTTAATATGTGTGATTACATATGTTATGGATTTAAACATGTTGGGCATGACATGATATTGAATATATGTTCATGCATCATGTGTAGATTGGCTTATGAGGATCAAAGGTAAGATCATGCATTATACCTTGGTTGTAAGCTCGTGCTTGGACCCTGCATTGTCGAGGTTTGTTTTATGAGCTTACCCTCACTAAGCTTTTATGCTTATGCTCCATTTTGTTCGACAATGCAGATCAGTAGCTTGTGGGTGGCAAGGGCAAGGAAAGGTCTCCAAGGGTTGCTTTTGGTTAGCTCAAGTATGATCTTTAAATTGTAGATTATAATAGTCAAACAATGGGCTAGGTGTTGTTGACGTGAATGCTTTGTTGTATGTTAATGTTGGTTTGGCCTTTGGATGCTTTGTTTGTATTGTAAACCTTGTTTGTGTCGCATGTCTTAAATGCTTATATGTTTTGTTGGCTAAGGCTTGTAACCTTAAAGGCTTTGTATGCTCCCTTGTGGTGAAGGTATGACCTTGTGTTGGATGCCTATCTTTAATGCTCAAGTGGTGGTCCTTTGATGCATGAACCTTTGATGCTATGTATGATTCACATGTTGATGATGTTAGTTCCTTTAATGTATGGTTTCTATATATTCGATGTGTGTTAAGCATGCTTGTATAGGTTGTCCTGTATCTAGATCTTATGCTCGTATGTTGTGTGAGGTCTTAGTGGTGCTTTTGGGATAGCCTTGTACCAAAAACCAGCTAAAACCAATCTGCAGACAGAGGGCGTTTCGAAACGGTTGGTCCCGTTTCGATACGGTCCCTTTGTTTCAGGCCAGGCATTTCGGTACGCTAGGGGGCCGTTTCAATACGATTTTGCTATTAGAAATCTGAGATTTTGACGATAAATTCACGTATCGGAACGGGCATGGGCGTTTCGGAACGGCCTTTATCTCGTTGACCACGAGATGTTGACTGTGGAGATCGTTTCGATACGGGTCACCCCTGTTTCGAAACGGACTCATCACGTTGACCTTGACTAGTTGACCAAGTCAAGGCGTATCGAAACACCCTAAGGGCGTTCCGATACGGCCTGCTGTAAAGGATTAAAAATGATCTGTTTTGATGAACTGTTTGGTTGTCTTGTCTCGTATGTTCTTCCGTTGTGCCTTCCTCACATAGGATTCAATAATGCCTCTAAAAGGGATAATAAAAATGAAAAGTTTTTCTAGGGTTGCTAACCAAGGTGGGACCTTAACGGGTTTCACATCGGTTTTCCCCGTGTGACCCACTCGGACCGGTCATCCGGCCAGATCGGGATGAGGGGGTTACATTTGTTGGTATCAGAGCCTAAGGTTTCCGAGACCTTGGGCAGGTAAGTGAGGTAAGTTAAGTTCTTATATTGAATTGCACGGTGGTTGCTTGTCATTTAAGCATATTGCTTGTTATTCGTGCATGCTGTGATGTGTGATTGTCTGATTGTGAATGTATGTTGTTTGATCGTACGCGTATGTTGCTTGAAGTATGTTGAGTAGAGCCCCATTGCTCCTATTACATCGGAAAAAGAGATTTTTAGTGAGGGAATCATACTTGAGCACTTGGAAGCCTTGCCTTGCTAACCCAATCTTGTGTGTTTTATCGTTGTTGTTGTTGATTTATTGTTTTTAGTAGTTTGAGGCCAGTGTGTGGGCCGTGAATCGGTAAGTGGAAGTTGTGGTTTCTGAAAATGTGGATGATGTGGAAGAAGTTCTTTGCTAAAGTTAGGGGAGTATGGTTGTACCGGAGTTGAGGTACAACTTGTTTGCTCGAGTCAGCATGTATGTGAGTTGATTCTTGTTGGTGAGGGACGATGATACCGATTCTGGTATTAGTTGGTGAAAAGAAGTGAAGACCTATGAGTGGGAGTCAGAGTGGTATCTATGTTATAGTAGATAAGCCCTTGGTACAGTTTTGAGTTTGTCTCTTCTGATTGGTTATGAGTCCGTACTTCCGTATGTTGTTAACAAGCATGCAAGTTTGAATGTGCCCGATGAGGTGTCAGAGGTAGGTATGAGTACCTTAGTTCTTTTGGCGAGATCTAGGTAGGGGTCTCGTATGAGTAATCTAAAACTCAGAAATGTTAGTCAATGATCGTTGGGGTTCGGCCTATGGTTTTAATACAAATCAGTCGGTCAGTATCCGTGAGTGGAAATCAATTTGTGTGATAAGGCCAATGTGCGCCTGAGTTGTCTTCCAGCAAGAAGGAGAGACGCAATCACTTCCGATATGGTTGAGCCGAGGAGGAAGTCTTGAGCTTTGACTCCAAATTGTTTGGTAGCGGGATGTTTTGAGTCGTCAGGACCGATGTTATAGAACAAGTTCAAGCATGATTGTTTGTGTGTGATCAGAACTGAATTTTGAGGTTTCGAGATACTCTAAGAACTATTTAGAAGAGTTAGATTTTGTTGAAGGACCAGCCTGAAGACAAGAGGGCCGAAGACTAACAGCTGTGTACTTGTGAAGTTGCAATTTCTGCAGATTCGTCTGTTTGTGTGAGCATGCAAAGGAATTTGATATATCTCTGTTGAGATTTTAGACTTAGGGACGCATGTGACTAGACCTTTTAGTGAGATAGTAGTGATCAGAAATATGTACGGAAGATGTTTGTTGATGGTTCAGGGTTACGTATTTCTAGTAGATGTGAAGTAATTATCTTTTTACGGTTTCGATGTAACATTTGTCATGGTTTGACTTGTAGAGCACAAAGCTAGGGTATGCGTTGAGACAAAGAGATAGTTGCCTTGAAGTTGCAGATTTCTATGAGACTGTAGTAGTAGGTGAGGATGTGAACTTCTTATCGAGTGTTGATCCAGCTGTAAAGGTCAAGGATTGATTGAGTTTAGTTGACAGGCTTGCTTAGCAATTGTGATGGATTTGATTTTTGAATGAAGACTAGACCGCAGAATTTTAGGATAGTTTGTGTTTTCTTTTCCCTAGAAGTGTTTGGAAGAATTGCCGGCTTATCTCTTGATTAGAGGAGAAGAGTTTGATATTGAGACCGTCTTCGAGTTTGCTCCCGTTTTGATTGCTCTATATCTTATGACTCCCGAAAGAGTTTAGAGTGTCGAAGGATCAATTACGAGGTTTTTTGGACCTTAGACTCATTAGGCCTAGTGCATCATCTTAGAGTGCGACAATACAATTTGTGAAGAAGAAAGAAGACAATACAAGAATGTGTTTAGATCACAGGTAGTTGAAACAAGTGACAGTGAATAATTAACATCCATTTCTGAGTGTCAGTGATTAGTTGATCAGTAGTGGGTGCTTCAGTCTTTTCGAAGATTAATTTGAGATCCGATTACTACCAGTTGGAAGTGAGAGAAGTTGAAGTATTGAAGACAACTTTTGGGGCAAGATGTGATCGCTTTGAGTTCTGAGTTATGCCGCTTTGTTTGACTAGTGTATTAGTTACCTTCATAGAGATGTTGAGTAGAATAATTCCCGAGTTCCTTGATCAGTTGTAGTAGTTCTCATAGATGACACATGGGTATATTTACGTACCGAAGAAGGCCATGACAAGCTTTGGAGTTAGTGTTGTAGATCCTATTAGAAAATTAGTTGTATGCCAAGTTGAGCAAACGTAAACTCCAAGTTAATGAAGATGTTCTCCTAGGACATGTAGTTCAGCCGAGTGTGTTAGAGAAAATCCCAACTAGGCAGAAGAAGATGTGAGTTGGAAGAAATTGAAGACTGTGACAGGTATCCATAGTTCCTAGGTCTAGCATTGTTACTTTCAAAGAATTGTAAATAGTCGTTTGAAGATAGCTGCTCCTTTGACAGATTGCTACAGAAGAATGTTCAGTTGTGTGGTCAGATGCGAGACAATGAGCCCTTGAGAAATTGAAAGAAACTTTGAAGAGAACTTCGACCTTGATCCAGCCTATATCAGAGAGAGAATTTGTGAACCATAATGATGCGTTACATGTAGGGTTAGGTTGTGTGCTTATGCAAGACAGAAGATTGTGGCTCATTCATTGAGATAATTGAAAGACCTTGAAAAGAATTATCCGACACAAGACATGGAGTTAATTACAGTTGTATTTGCTTCGAAGACTTAGAGACAAAGCATGTATAGTAAGAAATGCACAGTATATACTTATCATCAGAACCTGAATTGTTAGACAACTTAGGAAGGGTTGGAACTTGAACAACATGAGTTGCTAGAACTGCTTGAAGACCGTAATCCCAAGATTGAGTACCATCCGAAGAGAGTCAACGTAGTAATCGATGTTCTGAGTTATATTTGTTGTTAGATTAGTAGTAGAGTTGCGAGTAGTGTTTGCCAGATTCAGTTTCCCGAATGATAGTAGTCTTGTGGCCGAGTTTCATGTTAAGCCTACATTAAGTCAGATACTTGAAGAGAAACAGTTGCAAGACAGGTTCTTCGCACCTCACGTGCAAGACATGGCAGAAAGAAGACCTTCAGAATATAGTTCAGAGATGATAGAGTTTGTATTGTTAGAGATAGAATTGTTGTACTGATTGGCATAGTGTTTTGAGACGTATTGTGTTGGCCGAAGCATACGGTAGTTCATTTGTATTGCATCTGAGTAGTATGAATACGTATTGTGAGTTGAAGATGAGTACTTCTGGATTGAGTTGATGGATGACATTGTTCAGTATGAAAGTAAGTGTGTAAATTGCCAGCGTGTCAAGACCGAGCATCAGTTTTCTTCTAGTTTGCTCCATTCGTGGAAGATTCTTAATGAAAGTGGGTAATAGAGGTTCGAGATTTCGACTAGATCTTTGAAGACGTCTGCATAGTGTTTGGTTGTCTGTTGAAGTCAGATGACCAATCAGAAGAAGTTATGAGTCAAGTTTCAAACAGTGTTGTATGAGTTTGTGAATCGGGCTAGTCTGTTGTTTATTTGTTGCAGCTACCACCAGAGTTAGAAAGAAGTTTGTGATGTGTTCCGTGTATATATGATTCAGAAATTTGGAGCTGATCTGTCTCGTGCTATGGTTGTTGAAGAGATCGAGTTGAGTTTAAAATTGACATGCCTTGAAGGAACCAGTTGAGATCTAAGCATTAGATAGTTGTTGTTGCGTGGTAAGTATACCGAGTTGGTTAGTATGTTGTGGGGAGAAGGTAAGTGTGGAGAAGTAGATTTCGTGGTATTTCCATGTCCGATAAATTTCGGGGATGAAATTTCCTTAAGTGGGGGAGAGTTGTAACACCCGGGTTTAGGGGTCGGGTGAAAATAATATTTAAATAATATTATAGGGTTTCGATTTTATAATTAAAATAATAATATATTATTTTAGGCTTCATGATTTCAAAGCAACAATTTATGTTGGACCAAATTGATTGAAACTCATTTTCTTATGGATTTTAGAATAAATGGAGTTGCCATCTCATTAATGGCAAAAGGGTAAATAAATGGACTTTCAATAAAAAAAATCCCCCTTTTATTGAATTAAACATGTGCTCATCTTCTTCCCCACTCCAATTTCAAAACTCACGACAAGGAGAAGCTCCCTCCCCCTTTCAGTTTTCCATCTTCTTTCTCCTCCATTTTGGCTTGGTTTTGAAAGGTAATTACGTTTTCATTTTGCTCTCAACTTCCTCTCTTCAAAAGTACCATTTGTTTTCATTTTCATCCATGTTTTAAGAATTTGGGTTTCCATGGAAAAAGATTAAAGGTAGTGACTTTATGATTCTTTATCAAAGCTTTTGATTTATTATGGTTAGATATGTTGTCTACGAACCATAAGGTCCAACATATATGATTTTTAAAGTGTTTTATTAAGATTCCCGATTTTGGGTTTTGGTGGGGTTTTAGGAGGGTTTTTAGATGAGTTTTGGGTATGATTTGTGTTGGAAATTGAGGGTTGATGTTAGGGTAATAGTTGGGGGCTGTTTTGGAAGCATTTGAGGGTGCTAAAAAGGTTGGAAACATGAGTTTTGGATTGGGTTTAAGGGCTGCTCGGGTTTGGTAATTTTGGGGGTTGTCCATGGCTTGAATTGTTGTGTTTGGTGTTTGATTAATGTTCCGGGTTTGCTACATTGATTGGTAGATTGATTTGAGGTTGTTTTGATTGTGTTGAGGTAATTAGAAGCGAGATTTTGTGTTGGTGAAGCCTCGGGAACAAATCCGGAAACTTGAAGACCTTGGTTGCTTGGTAATTGAGCTTGGAGGTGGAGGTGAGTGGTTAATGTTTTCAAATTGGTTTTTAAGTGGTTGGTTCAAGCATGTGGACTAGGTTGGGCTTGGTAGACCCACCTAGAGTTAAAATTAGGGTGGTAGCCTAAACCTAAGCTTTAGTTAGAGACATTGGATGAACTCTTTAATTGATGTTATGCCTCATGATGACTTGTGTTATGATGATTATGTATAATGTGATATACATGTATGTTGGGGCATGGCTTAATGCATTGTTATATGCATGTTGATGACAAATGTAATGTGGATATACATATGTGTGAAATATGATGTGATATTTGTGTTAATGATATACATGTGGTGTTGTCATGTGAAATGATGATATGAGGTGGTTGCATGATCCGAGGATCATGGAGAGTACATGCTAGGCATGGAAATGTGGTTTGTGCATGACGGTAAGTCATGGTGAGTACGTGCTAAGCACGGAAGTTGTTATGAAATGATATTGTGAAAGATTAATGAAATGTGTAGTATTGGCACTAGTATGCTTGGGTACAAATGATCGATCATTAGGATGTTTAGTGTGCACACGTGAGTCAAAATGTGCGCGTGGTCTTGATGATGGTAGTCATCAAGATGGAGTACGGGTTCGCCCGGAAATCTTCTTATATATAATAGTTGGTGATGAGTGGAATCCCATCAACGGGCATGAGGATGAGTGGAATCCCCTCCGCGTGAAACGAGGCGTGAGGATGAGTGGAATCCCCTCCGCGTGAACGGTGATGAGTGTAATCCCACCATCAGGTAATGGTTGTGTTATTGGATATGAGTTCCAACAGTTATCCGCGTATTCGAGGCATAGCTAGGTGCCAATACGGATTGTGGTTTATGTTGCCAATATGTGATTATTTGTGAGCCAATATGATTTGGGATGTGTTGCTAACATGGTTTAATATGTGTGATTACATATGTTGTGGATTTAAACATGTTGGGCATGGCATGATATTGAATATATGTTCATGCATCATGTGTAGATTGGCTTATAAGGATCAAAGGTAAGATCATGCATTATACCTTGGTTGTAAGCTCGTGCTTGGACCCTGCATTGTCGAGGTTTGTTTTATGAGCTTACCCTCACTAAGATTTTATGCTTACGCTCCTTTTTGTTCGACAATGCAGATCAGTAGCTTGTGGGTGGCAAGGGCAAGGAAAGGTCTCCAAGGGTTGCTTTCGGTTAGCTCAAGTATGATCTTTAAATTGTAGATTGTAATAGTCAAGCAATGGGCTAGATGTTGTTGACGTGAATGCTTTGTTGTATATTAATGTTGGTTTGACCTTTGGATGCTTTCTTTGTATTGTAAACCTTGTTTGTGTCGCATGTCTTAAATGCTTATATGTTTTGTTGGCTAAGGCTTGTAACCTTAAAGGCTTTGTATGCTCCCTTGTGGTGAAGGTATGACCTTGTGTTGGATGCCTATCTTTAATGTTCAAGTGGTGGTCTTGTGATGCATGAACCTTTGATGCTATGTATGATTCACATGTTGATGATGTTAGTTCCTTTAATGTATGGTTTCTATATGTTCGATGTGTGTTAAGCATGCTTGTATAGGTTGTCCTGTATCTAGATCTTATGCTCGTATGTTGTGTAAGGTCTTAGTGGTGCTTTTGGGACAGCCTTGTACCAAAAACCAGCTAAAACCAATCTGCAGTCAGAGGGCGTTTCGAAATGGTTGGTCTCGTTTCGATACGGTCCCTTTGTTTCAGGCCAGCCCTTTCGGTACGCTAGGGGGCCATTTCGATACGATTTTGCTACTGGAAATCTGAGATTTTGACGATAAATTCACGTATCGGAACGGGCTTGGGCGTTTCGGAACGACCTTTATCTCGTTGACCACGTGATGTTGACTGTGGAGATCGTTTCGATACGGGTCACCCCTGTTTCGAAACGGACTCATCACGTTGACCTTGACTAGTTGACCAAGTCAAGGCGTATCGAAACACCCTAAGGGCGTTCCGATACGGCCTGCTGTAAAGGATTAAAAATGGTCTGTTTTGATGAACTGTTTGGTTGTCTTGTCTCGTATGTTCTTCTGTTGTGCCTTCCTCACATAGGATTCAATAATGCCTCTAAAAGGGATAATAAAAATGAAAAGTTTTTTCTAGGGTTGCTAACCGAGGTGGGACCTTAACGGGTTTCACATCGGTTTTCCCCGTGTGACCCACTCGGACCGGTCATCCAGCCAGACCGGGACGAGGGGGTTACAAGTTTGGTTACCATTTTATTTTTTTATTAAAGTTTAGTGACCGTCTGTGTACTTTACCCATATTTTTATACATATTTTTTATGTTTGCGTGCTTCTAATATTTTTGTCATGTTTGAACTTTGGGCCTAAAAACACCTTAGGAATGTATCTTCTATCTCGGTGGTCAAAGTGTGAAGCTTAGGTATAATAAATTATAAAATGGGAGAGACAAAGTTCAAATAAATTAAAAGTTAAAAGTTTAAATATGTATAAAAAAAACTATTAGACCTTCAATTTTCAACAACGAGATGATCCAAAAGCACCTCGATTAAAGTCAATTTATCTTGAATCCGATTTCTTTTAAATTTAAAGAAAAAATTATATTTGACTTGTCAATATGTTTTAATATCCAATAATATATCACTGATTTTCATCCTTCGTTCACGTGGTGACTCCCTATAAGTTAAATCAATGTAGAATGGGGTTTTTCAGCAATTGAATCACTCTTCATAAATCAAATTTTTATTTAAGTTTGATGTAAAAAAGAAATCTCATTTTTTTCTAGAGAAAATGAATTGGTAGTAGTTGAGGCAACCCAAATTCTTCATTGCCTTTGATTTATGGATTTATCAAGGTTCTAATGTGTAAAATGTAAAAAGTGAAAACTTTTTGGCTTAGATTAAGAACCATGGGCAGTTGGGCACCGTAAGGAAAATGATACTCTTTATTTTCATATTTATTGCGTTTTTATTATCTTAGTGAGCAAATCATGTTAATGGGTTTTTGTTTGATTTACGAGATCATCTTTTAGGGTAAACTACAACCATGACCCTCTAACGATTTGGGTAATTCAATTCTGATCATTGAACTAAAAATCTTGTCATTAAACTATTCAACTTTTAAAATGCTTTCAATCAAGCCATTGGATCGTTCACTTTCGAGGGAAATGATCGCATGGAAAATAAGTAGGTTTGTGTAAATACATATTTAGCCCTTTTTACTTTCATATTTTATCAATTTAATCTTAATTTTAATTTATTGATATAAATTTAACCCACCATAGCTCTCAAATATCATAGATATATTAGAAAGCCTAAATGTGAAAGTTTTTTTACCTATAAATCAAAATATTTGTTGATTGGCCAATGACTGTTCATTCAATTTAGAAAGAGTGGACCATAATTTATGCCTTTATGGGTAAAATTTGGTGGATAATCCCACCCAAGTTAATAGTGGGAAATAGGGTAGGGAAATTTGGGGATTTACGACAAAATTTACAGAGATTGGGGGAGGACGCCACTTGCCTGTTTTCAATTTGTTTATAAGTTTTTTGGCTCGAATGGAAGGACGCAACTTGTACACAACGTGTTTCCTTTATTTTTGTAAAACTAAAACTGATTTTGATATAACAACATTTTTTCAAGGACTTAATTGTAAAATGAAATACATTTTTAAATACTCAAAAGACTCACAAAATGACAAAGATTTGAACTTTAAGTATTTCTAAATCAAAAGTCAAGTATCTCAAAAATTTTCCAAGTATTTTCAATCTAAATTTTTGAAGTTTAGTCCAGGCATACCGATACGGTTAGATCCGTATCGATATGGTTTTTGTCTACTGGAAACGAGTCAAGAAAATTGTATCGATACGCTCCTTGCCGTATCGATACGGTTTTCAGACACTATGTAATCCTAAAAACTAAAAACTACTTACCATATCGATACGAGTTGGTAAGATTTGAAAAATATTGGCATTTAATTTTTGATTGTTTCCTTGTCAAATGATTGGAACCAAACATTTTAAAAATTGGTTAACAATACTGATATGCCTAACTACCGTACCGATACACTTTTTGGTTAACCAATTCTCCAGATTCCACTGAGCAAAATTGGTACCGGTACGCACTATACTGTACCGATCCCCTTTGTAAAATATAGTTTTTGTACTGATACGCCTTTTAGCGTATCGATACGCTATTTGTATATAACGACTCTTTCTTCTTTTGACAGGTACTGATACGGTGACACGTGTACCGATATAGTTGGTTGCAGAACTGCATTTATTGTGGGAAAAGAGAGCTCAACGGCTCCATTGATGATGCCAACCACCCAAACAGTTAGAATTCAATGAAGAGGTATAAAAGCAAGCCATTAAAGCTACAACAACAACTATTGAACAAGTCAAGCACATTCAAGAAAAAATTCAATTTATTTGAGCTATTTAAAGTCAAACCCTCATTACCCAACTTGTGTATTTTCTTGTATTCATTTATTTCAATTTTGGGATTAGAGTGAACTTGTATTTGGGTAATTATTAACGTATTGTGAGGTATTTTCTTTGTTGCCAAATCTTTTCTTGTAATGAGTGAGTCTTGATCAAGCTTTGGGTAAAAAGCTTAATCGGTTTGTAAGGTTTCCTCCTAATTCGAGAAAAATGGAAGAATTTCTAGTAAAATTGGTTGAAAATTGTTGAGTTGATCAAACAATTGCAAATGGCCAAGAGGGGGTGAATTGGCAATAAAAATTTTGGTGGGAAGAATGAGTGAAAAAATAAAAATTGACACAAGTAGTTAGAGTGGTTCAAGTTCTCCAAATGAACTTACATCCACTACCTTAGTTCCCACTAAGGATTTTCAACCAATTCACTACTTGAATTCTTCCCCTTTTCTTGGATGATGAGATAACCTTACAAACTCGATTAAGCTTTCTACCCAAAGTTTAATCCACTCAATTTACAAAGAGAAGTTTTGGTAAACTCAAATGATTCCTCTCAAAGGATAAATGTCTACCCAATTACAATTGCAATCACCCCAAACTCATAATACAAATTGACAATTGAAAACACTAGAGTTGGGTGCAAGAATTTGACTTTGAATCGCACAAGGGTTTGGATTTTTGCTTTGATGATGCTTGTGGGTTGAATGGTTGTTGCTGACCTTCAAAGGACTTCAATTTATACCTCCTCTATTAATTCTAGCCGTTTGGGTGGTTGGGAACTTGAATAGAGCCGTTGGAACCCCCTCTCACCACCATAAATGCACTTCTGCAGCTACCTGTATCGATACTCGGGGAGCCGTATCGATACCTGTCTCAGAAAAGAAAGAGTCGTTGTGCACAATAAATAGGGGGTATCGAAACGCACGTATGCGTATCGATACGGGGTATCGAAACGGCTAAGACCGTATCGATACCTTTTTCTCGACACAGCGCACTGTCGATTTCCGTTTCGATACGACGGTTTACCGTATCGATACGGGTCAACTACTAGTTTAAAATTTGGTTACCTAACAACTGACACCAACGGTCAAAATATTTAAAACGACTTGAATTTAAAAATTCGTTAAAACCGTATCGATACGGATGAAGTCGTATCGGTACGTCATTCAAACTCTTTTAGACTTTTACAAAGGAGCGTATCGATACAGATTGAATCTGTTTCGATATGGTGTTTCGATACGGTTAAGTGCGTATCGAAACGAGTTCCGGTAGTGGCCAACTTTGTTAAAAAGGTATCGATACGGCTGGAAGCGTATCGATACACCTGGACGGTTTTCAATAGTTTGGCCTAGGAACACTTAGAAAATATTTTGAGTTTGAGTTTTTCAAATCAGTTTTAAAGTGTTTGGTGATTTAAGACTTATTAAGGGACTTATAAAAATAATTTTGAGTTTTTCAAATTGATCCTTAAAGATTTAATTATATCAAAATCAAACATCGGTTTCAAAATCTCCCCCTTTTTGATATAGCAAAACTAAAACTTAAAATTTTTGACACTTTGAAAAACTTTGCAAAATTTACTCCCCCTTAATATAAGCTAGGTAACTTTGAAGTTGAAATCAAAATTTTTAAAGTGTTGTGAGCTAGCTTCTTTCCCCCTTTTTGTTAGATCAAAAATGTTGAGACAAAGTAAAGTGCATAGCATAGGCAAAGGTATAAATAGGCAACATAAATATCATTAAGTTCAAAGATAAAGCATAACATCAACTTAAAAATCTAACAAAACATAAAATCAAAGCATAGGTTTAAAACTAAAACAAACTTAGACCTAAGAATATGAAACAAAAGTGCATAAATAGAAATATCCTAGATGATATGGATGAGATGCAAGGAGAGGCTACTAGGCATCATCATCGCCTTCTTCATCATCTTCATCGTCAACTCCAATTGGATCATCACTCCTCATGCTATTGCGCCACTCATCATGGAAAGCGGAGAAGGAAATATTCAAAGAGTTATGACCGCTTTCAAGAGAGATTAGACGATTCTCCATGGTTGTCATCCTTGTGTCAAAGCTTGTTTCAAGTGCGGTAAGACGATTTCCCATATCCGTGCGCAACCCCGTGAATTGCTCATTAAGGAAGGCCATACGAGCATCCATGGAAGGTTGAGGAGGAGGTGGAGGAGCTTGAGGAGCTTGATCACCTTGAGGATTTTCCAATTCGGCTGCGACCTCGGGTGGTAGCTCGGAAAGACGTAACCAACTTCCATTAAAACAATGGAACTTACCCCGTGCAAGAGAGCGTTCATCAATAGGATCGGTGAGGGGAGTTGGGAAGTCAAACGAGCAATCAATATCCTTTTTCACAAAGTAATAGCTTAGGGTCGTACCATAGGTGAAGGAGGTGACGAGAGAGATGCGGCGATGTTGCACAAGATAGACATTCTCCGCAAACATGATTCGAGCAAGGTTTGGACGCTTTCTCTCACGGAAGCAACGGATCCAAAAATCATCCACTTGACGGATGGTAGAGTACTTTCCTCCGGAAGGCCTAAACCACCAAGACACCATCAAATGGAGGATCCGATCTTGTGCATTGAGGGCGGTGACGGAGCCACTAAGAACATGGCCTAAAGCATTCTCATCATCAAGGCCTTCATCCTCCAAATTAAAAACTTCACATATAGACTTGACATCAAGGAGGATTTTCTTGCCCATTAGATACGAACTAACTCCGGTAACAACCCCATTACGATTAGCAAGACATTTGGCATTAGTGTAAAAGATCAAAACCAAAAGACGGTAATAAAAACCGGGAATGGAGAGAAAATCCATAAAATTCCAAAGTCGAAGAAAAGGAAGATATTCAAATTTGAATCGCTCCGAATCAAGAAAAGGAATAGATATTACCCTTTCCGGACGAATCTTGTAGTTTTCGAATTGACGAAAATATGTGAGAGCTTCGGGGGATTCAAAGGAATTTTCATAGATTTGGGTGTAGTTTGGATGTGCAACCTCTCCGAGATTGGATGATTCACCGGTTTGAGAAACCCGAGATCTCTTCCTAGATTCCTTGGGTGCCATGAACTAAAAGAAAATCATGCATTTAGATTCCTTCATTGAAGTCAAAAAAAATTTAAAAATTGAAGAAGAGATTTTGAAAACAAAATTTTCGTTAAGAAGATGAACATAAAAACAAAACAAAAACAAAAACATAAAAAAATTGAAAAAGGAAAAAGAAAGTGTTTTACCTTGATAGGGATTTGAGAGAATGAAGAAAAATCTAGCACCAAATTTGATGAGAAAGATCTTAGAGCTTTGCTTGATGGAAACCCTCTTTAAGATTTTTGAGTTGTGGTGTGAAAATATGAGGGGGAAGAGCCTTTTTATAGGCAAAAACGGCTAGGGTTTTTAGGGTTTGAAGAATTTTAGATTTGGTAAAAGTTGAAGACTTTAAATGCCAAATTAAAAGCTGTATGCGCAATCGAGTATCGATACGCCTGAGGGTGTATCGATACGGGGGTAGAAACGTCATTTCCTTAAAAATGCCCGTTGGAGAATCGTATCGAAACGGATAAGATCCGTATCGAAACCATTGAAGCTCGTATCGATACGGGTTTAACTGTATCGATACTCGTTTAAGGCAAAAAGAAGACTAGGAATCTCAATGAAGTACTCGTATCGATACGCGTAGATCCGTATCGATACCCTTTGTCCAGAAATACATCTTTAGGCCTAAAGAACAACCATAGGCTCGATTTTAACATCTCCTAAAGGAATGCAAATGATGAATGAACAGTTCTAAACATATTTGAATAGAAACATACTCCCCCTAACTATAGGCATGGACATTTTCAAGAGTTACAACACACAAACATGCAATTTCACAAGATCAAGCAATTTTAAGCACAAAGAGGTCCTAAAAGGTCAAGATAGGCTAGCTAGACCTAACTCTCTCCTAAGGGACCAAAAATGCTCTTTATCTAAAGGTTTTGTAAATATATCCGCTAATTGGTTCAAGGTGTCAACAAATTCAATAACAACGTCATTTTTCAAAACATGATCTCTAATAAAATGATGTCTAATTTCTATGTGTTTAGTTCTAGAGTGTTGGATGGGATTCTTAGTGAGACAAATAGCACTAGTGTTGTCACACTTAAGGGGTATGGTTTCTACTTCAACACCATAATCTAAGAGTTGTTGCTTCATCCAAAGGACTTGAGCACAACAACTCCCTAAGGATATGTACTCCGCTTCGGTGGTAGATAAGGCTACGCTATTTTGTTTCTTAGAGAACCAAGATACGAGCATACTACCTAAGAATTGGCATGTCCCGAAAGTACTTTTCCTATCTATTTTACATCCCCTATAATCCGCATCCGAATAAGCATGAAGGCAAAAGGAAGAATCTTTAGGATACCAAAGGCCTAAGGTAGATGTGTCTCTAAGGTATCTAAAAATTCTCTTAATGGAAACTAAGTGTGATTCTCTAGGACTAGCTTGAAACCTAGCACACAAGCAAACACTAAACATGATATCCGGTCTACTTGCGGTAAGGTAAAGCAAAGAACCTATCATGGATCTATAAAGCTTAGAATCAACACACTTACCTCCTTCATCTTTGTCAAGCTTTATAGAAGAACTCATAGGTGTGGCTTGAGGTTTTGCATTCTCCAAGCCAAACTTTTTGAGCATATCATTCACGTACTTAGCTTGATTTATGAAGGTGCCATCTTTCCTTTGTTTGATTTGGAGTCCCAAAAAGAATGAGAGCTCCCCCATCATGCTCATCTCGAACTCACTTTGCATTAGCTTAGAAAATTCTTTACAATAACACTCATTAGTAGAACCAAAAATGATATCATCAACATAAATTTGAACCACTAAAATGTCATTGTTATATCTTTTTATGAAGAGTGTGGTATCCACCTTTCCCTTTTCAAAACCCTTTTCAATTAAGAAATTTGAAAGTCTCTCATACCAAGCTCTAGGAGCTTGTTTTAAACCATAGAGAGCTTTTGTAAGTTTAAACACATGGTTTGGAAATTTTAAATCCTCAAAACCCGGTGGTTGTTCAACATACACTTCTTCATTTATAAAACCATTTAAAAAAGCACTTTTCACATCCATTTGAAAAAGCTTGAAATTATGATAACATGCAAATGCAAGCAACATCCTAATAGCTTCCATTCTAGCTACGGGTGCATAGGTCTCATCAAAATCAATCCCCTCTTCTTGGGTATATATATTACCACTTTCATCTAATTTATTCCTAAAAACCCATTTTGTTCCTATAGTAGATTGATTATTAGGCCTTTCAACTAATGTCCAAACTTTACTTCTCTCAAATTGATTTAATTCCTCTTGCATGGCCAAAATTCAAAAATCATCTTTTAAAGCTTCTTTGATATTTTTAGGCTCAATGCATGAAAGAAATGCAACATGATTCATTAATTTGAGAGAGGATCTAGTAGTTACCCCCTTGGATGGATCACCCAAGATTTCACCACCTTTGACATAGTTTAACTCCCTTGGGTAAGACACCTCCCTTTCCTCAAGAGCCAAGTCCTTCAAGGCTTCAAGAGGTGGATCTTGTGTATCCTCATCTTTAGTTGGAACCTCATCCACCTTTGACGTTTGTCCTCCATCAATGGCATCAAGGATTCCTACATCATCATCATCACAAGATTCCTTCCTCGGAAGGAGGTTATCATCGAAAACAACATGTATTGACTCTTCAACTACCAGAGTTCTTTTTATTAAATACACGATAGGCTTTAGAGTTTAAAGAGTACCCTAAGAAAATAGATTCATCACTTTTAGCATCAAATTTACCTAAGTTTTCTTGACCGTTATTCAAAACAAAACACTTGCAACCAAAAGGATGAAAATAGCTAATGTTAGGCTTCTTAGATTTTAAAATCTCATAAGGTGTTTTCTTCAAAATCGGCCTAATCATTACTCGATTTAAAATATAGCAAGCGGTATTTGTGGCTTCCGCCCAAAAATATTTAGGTAAATTATTTTCGCAAAGCATGGTTCTAGCCATTTCTTCTAAAGTTCGATTTTTCCTCTCAACTACCCTATTTTGTTGAGGAGTGCGAGGTGCGGAAAAATTGTGGCTAATCCCATTTTCATTTAAAAACTCATCGAAACCTAGATTTTGAAATTCGGTTCCATGATCACTTCTAATGTGAGAAATTTTAAGTTCAAGATCATTTTGAGTTATTTTAGAAAATGTGATGAATTTTTCTAAAGCCTCATCCTTTGTACTTAAGAATAGAACCCAAGTGAACCTAGAATAGTCATCTACAAGCACAAAAGCATATGATTTTCCACCCAAGCTCATTGTTCTAATAGGCCCAAAAAGATCCATATGAATCAATTGTAAACATCTACTAGTAGAGACATCATTAATGGATTTAAAAGAAGTTTTATGTTGTTTACCCTTTTAACATGCATCACAAATTTTATCTTTAGAAAATTTAAGTTTGGGTAAACCTCTAACTAGATTAAGGGAAATTAATTTCTCTAAGACACTCATGCTAGCATGTCCTAATTTTCTATGCCAAAGCCATGAGTCATGTTCATCATGTGCAACTAAGCATGCATGAGATGAATTAATGTCATCTAGATGCACCATGTATATGTTCCCTATGCGATGACCAATGAGCATTAGTTGATTTGTTTTAATGTTTACAATTTTGCAACCACTTTTATCAAATAAAACATTAAAACCTTTATCACATAATTGACTAATACTCAATAAGTTATGTTTAAGACCGTTGACATACAAAACATTTTCAATGAAAATAGAAGAGTGATTACCAATGGAGCCTATTCCTTCAATGTGGCCTTTGGAGTTGTCACCGAAAGTCACTACTCCACCACTCTTTGGCTTTAGTTCCACGAATCTACTCTTGTCACCGGTTATATGTCTTGAGCATCCACTATCAAGGTACCAAGAATTTTTGCTTGAAGCTTTAGCCTTGTAGCAATGCTCCCCCTACAAACAAAGAAATTAGGCCTTGATTTTTGGTACCCAAATCATTTTGGGTTCATTAGTGTTAACCTTCAAAATTTTGGTTCCCTTAGGAATCCAAGAAGCAATAGCATTCATATTATTAGAAATAATGAGTTCCTTAGGAACCCAAACACTCCTAACTCTTTAACCTCTAGATTGCTTATTAAAATTTCTTTGTTTAGGAATAAAGGGTTTTCTTTTTACATATTGGGATTTAGAATGATTTCCTTTTTCAAAATTGTTTTTCCCAATAGCAATAGATGTTTTAAGATTATCCACTTCCTTTGTGTGATAATCTTGAAAATCGGAAAGAAGTTTTTCAAGTTCAAGATTTTTTGTTTTAAGATCATTTGAAAGATTTACTAAAAACAAAACTTTCTTTTCCAATTCGGAGTTAGCTTTAGAAAATATCTCATTTTGATTTTTCAAATCGGAAATGGTTTTCTTGTTTTTCAAAATGGATTCTTTGTATTTTCCTACTAACTCATCGTAAACCTCTTGCAATTCATCATAAGCATCTTGAAGTTCATCAATAGTAAAATCAAAATTGGATAAGTTAGAATTTACCTTTGGTTCATCATCAATGGCCATGAGACATAGATTGGCCACTTCCTCCTCTTCTTCGGATGACTCATCGTCACTCCAAGTTTCTATTTGAGCTTTGAGCTTGTTCTTCTTCCCAAAGCTCTTCCTCTTCAATTGAGGACATTCAGAACGGATGTGACCCGGCTTCTTGCATTCATAGCAAGTGATTTGGTCCTTCTCCTCTTCCTTACTCTTACTCTTGAAGTCTCCATTTCTAATAAATTTTCTTCCACGATTTGACTTCATGAACCGAGTAAATTGTTTGGCCAACATGGCCATCTCCCCATCTTCATCTTCACTTGAATCGCTTTCTTGATGTGAAGCTTTAAGAGCGATTCCTACTTTCTTCTTCTCACTATCCTTCTTCTCAACTATTTTCTTCTCTTCTTCTCTTCCCTTCCTCATAATCTCATGGGTGAGTAGAGATCTAACAAGAGCATCAAGCTTGAGAGTCTTCAAATCTCTAGCTTCAATAATAGACGTTCTCTTGCCATCCCATGACTCCGGAAGAGAGTACAACAATTTCCTCACTAGTTTGTCTTAGGGGATAATCTCTCTGAACCCCTTCAATCCGTTGACAATGACCGAGAATCGATCAAACATCTTGCAGACACTTTCATCGGGATCCATCTTGAAATTTTCATAGCTTAGATTGAGTAGCCCAATCTTTGTCTCCTTGACATCACTAGTTCCCTCATATGTTGTCTCGAGGGTATCCCAAACCTCCTTGGCATTTTCGATTGAAGACAACTTGGAGTAGATATTCGGACCAAGTGCACAAAATATCACATGGAGAGCTTTGTCATTCACTTGCATCCTTCTTCTTTCATCATCCGTCATCTCGGCTTTTACCTTTGGGACGAGTCTTTCTCCATCTCTCTTCATGGGAATGTATGGACCTTCTTCAACCACATCCCACACCATGTAGTCGGTAGACTTGATGAAAAGCCTCATCTTATTCTTCCAATATGGGTAGTTATCCCCATTGAAGAATGGTGGCTTGGTGGTGGATTGGGACTCATATTTGGAGGTGGATGCCATTGCTTGACTAGTTGTTGATCAAACTCTCCTAGAATCGACTCAAGAAGGTTGTAATTCTTCCAATGAGTGTAGCTCTGATACCAATTGTTGAGTTGATAAAACAATTGCAAATGGCCAAGAGGGGGTGAATTGGCAATAAAAATTTTGGTATGAAGGATGAGTGAAAAAATAAAAATTGACACAAGTAGTTAGAGTGGTTCAAGTTCTCCAAATGAACTCTGCATCCACTACCTTAGTTCCCACTAAGGATTTTCAACCAATTCACTACTTGAATTCTTCCCCTTTTCTTGGATGAGGAGTTAACCTTACAAACTCGATTAAGCTTTCTACCCAAAGCTTAATCCACTCAATTTACAAAGAGAAGTTTTGGTAAACTCAAATGATTCCTCTCAAAGGATAAATGTCTACCCAATTACAATTGCAATCGCCCCAAACTCACAATACAAATTGACAATTGAAAACACTAGAGTTGGGTGCAAGAATTTGACTTTGAATAGCACAAGGGTTTGGATTTTTGCTTTGATGATGCTTGTGGGTTGAATGGTTGTTGCTGACATTCAAAGGACTTCAATTTATACCTCCTCTATTAATTCTAGCCGTTTGGGTGGTTGGTAACTTGAATAGAGCCGTTGGAACCCTCTCTCACCACAATAAATGCACTTCTGCAGCTACCCGTATCGGTACTCGGGGAGCCGTATCGATACATGTCTCAGAAAAGAAAGAGCCGTTGTGCACAATAAATAGGGGGTATCGAAACGCACGTATGCGTATCGATACGGGGTATCGAAACGGCTAAGACCGTATCGATACGGGGTATCGAAACGGCTAAGACCGTATCGATACGGGGTATCGAAACGGCTAAGACCGTATCGATACGGGGTATCGAAACGGCTAAGACCGTATCGATACCTTTTTCTCGACATAGCTCACTGTCGATTTCCGTTTCGATACGACGGTTTACCGTATCGATACGGGTCAACTACTAGTTTAAAATTTGGTTACCGAACAACTGACACCAACGGTCGAAATATTTAAAACGACTTGAATTAAAAAAAATCGTTAAAACCGTATCGATACGGATGAAGTCGTATCGGTACGCCATTCAAACTCTTTTAGACTTTTACAAAGGAGCGTATCGATACAGATTGAATCTGTTTCGATACGGTGTTTCGATAGAGTTAAGTGCGTATCGAAACGAGTTCCGGCAGTGGCCAACTTTGTAAAAAAGGTATCGATACGGCTGGAAGCGTATCGATACACCTGGACGGTTTTCAATAGTTTGGCCTTGGAACACTTAGAAAATATTTTGAGTTTGAGTTTTTCAAATCAGTTTTAAAGTGTTTGGTGATTTAAGACTTATTAAGGGACTTATAAAAATAATTTTAAGTTTTTCAGATTGATCCTTAAAGATTTAATTATATCAAAATCAAACATAGGTTTCACAAAAATCCTTAGTGGGAGATAAGGTAGTAGATGTAGATCTTGTTCTAAGCTTGAACCACTATAAATCTCTTGTGCCTTCAATTTTAATTTACCAATTTCATCCTTTCAAAATTTTAAAAGCCAATTCGCCCCTCTTGTCCATTTACTCATCGATTGATTCACTCAACAATTGGTATCAGAGTCCAACTCTTTTAGTGATTAAAATCTACAAGAGGCGATCTTTGAAGCAATCAAATCAATTGACAACAAAGAAATGGCGTCTACTTCCACCAACTTGTATGAGAGTCAATCCACCACCAAACCACTATTCTTTAATGGGACAACTATCCATATTAGAAGAACCGGATGAGGTTATTCATCAAATCCAACGATTATCTCCTTTGGGATGTAATCGAAGACGACCATCCATTCCAATGAAGCAAGAATGTGATAAACAAGTTCCCAAGGCCAAACTAGAAATGACCGATGAAGAAAGGAAGAAGCTACAGGTCAATGAAAAGGCCTTGCACGTGCTCTTTTGTGCACTCGGACCAAACATGTATTCAAAGATGTCCTCTTGTACAAGTGCATAAGAAGTGCGGGACACGCTCGAGACCACCTACGAGGGCACCAACGATGTTAAGGAGACCAACATTGGACTCCTCAACTTAAGCTATGAGAATTTCAAAATGGAGCCCGGCGAGAGTGTCACGAAGATGTTTGATCGTTTCTCGGCCATCTTCAATGGTCTCAAAGGTTTCGGAGAAGTCATCCCCGAAGACAAGCTTGTTCGAAAACTACTCTACTCTCTACCCAAGTCATAGGATGAAAAGAGAATCGTCATCATCGAGGCAAAAGATTTAAAGACATTGAAGCTCGATGCAATCATGTGTTTTTTAAGGTTTTCGGCAAATTAGGGTTTTGGTCCCTAAAGCTTTGACTTGTATTTCAATTTAGTCTTGAAATCATCTAATTTGGCACCTTATTTCTTTATTAATGCAATTTAGTCCCCTTTTCAGTTTTTATTTATTTATTTATTGAATTATTTATTTGTTTGCATATTTTAAATTGAGCATGTAAGTTTATTAATTAGATAATTTGGTCACCTACTATATTAAAATTAGAGCCTTTTAGGACTAAGTTCTTTAATTAAATTTAATTAATTTGAAATGTGAGATCATTACAGAAAATAAATTTGTATTAAATGAACACTTTAATACTTTAATTTGATTAGTGTCTCATTGCAATGAGATGTCAATCAAAGGAATATTTTAGTGAAATATTTAATATGTCATTTGAACCTAAAAATGGTATTCACATACTTTAATTAAATTGGAATTGAGTACACATAATTAGAATCACAATTAATTAGGAATATTATTGATTTAGGGTTTAATATGGGTAGTGCCCAATTATTTGGATGTTATCTCACAAACCCTAAAACTTAATAATGTTCATAGAATTTTAATTAACTAAATTAATGGAGCCCTAATTAGGTTTTGACTTAAAAGTGACAAGACAATAATTGAACATGAATTAAACTTTTTGTATTGAGATACAATTTGAATTTAAAATGAAGTGTCCTAATGTATTTGGACGTTTCAAAACTTATATTCGTCCAAAATGTATTTTCTTACAAAAAGATATTCCCATTCAAAATGGAATCCGTTTAACAATTAAAGATTTAATTAAATTCAGATTAATGTTTAAAATGCCACGTGGAATTAATGAGGTACCGATAACGAGCGTTGTAGGGGTGTTAACCCTTCTCTACACGTAACCGACTCCTAAACACGAATTTTATTAAAAGAATCTTTGGTCCGCTTTTTTATGGTGTCCGGTCTACCAAAGTGACCGGTGGCAACTCCAAAACGATTTTTAAGAATAAATAGAAGAAATTTGAATTAAAATGAAAAATGTCCTAATTTCAAGATCAAATTAAAATGTAATGCCAAGATTTCCAAAACCCTAATCGTCAGGCTATTTTTTCCACAAACGAGTTTTAAAAATGGTCACAACAATATAAATACTATATCACATATTAAACAAAACATATATACCTATAACATATATAAAAGGAAATATATTTTTTAAATGGAAGCAGCTAGTTTTATTAAACGAGAAAAAACTCAAAATTATAATAAGAGTTTATAACTATCATCGTTAATTAAATATATAATTTGGACATTTTTCTTAAAATTAATAACTTTAGATCATACAAAAACCATATATGAAAAAGGTTAAACCAAAGAAAAAAGGAGCGCGGAGAGAGTTTTAAAAAGTGGAGTGGCTTGAGGGTGTAAGTAGAAAAAGGGCAGACCTTATCATGCGATAAGACCAATTTTAAAATGGAATGCTTAATGTTGCAGGGTGCTGTAGAGAATTTACTGGACAGAAGCTCTTTTATCCAGCTACTTAATTATATCTGAACTCCATTCTTTCCCCAGATGATAACCTGAGCACAATAGTTGCTGCAGGCTGCAGCTGGTGAGGGCAGATCCATGTACAACAACATGAAGGGTTATTATTGTTACATTTTCTCAAAAATGCTGTTGCACATCTTCATGGTTTGTAAAATATTGCATCAAGTCCGCTCTCATGAACTGATAAACCAGAAGAGATTCAACTAGTACAAAACAAATAAAACGCTGAAATTGGTTCATTCAAAGCATGAATTACATATCACAAAAGACAATAAACAGATTCCAACATATAATTTCAGGATAATCACAAATTAGCACTAGACTTAGGCTCAAACATTCTTGACAGCAAGACTTCAAATTCCCCACCTGAACCCTAAACCATCTAACCCCCAAACCCGTACAAAGTCCTGCCCTGCCTCTTCAGCGCATAGACCACATCCATGGCGGTAACAGTCTTTCTCCTCGCGTGCTCGGTGTAGGTGACGGCATCGCGAATCACGTTCTCCAAGAAGATCTTCAACACACCACGGGTTTCCTCGTAGATTAAGCCACTGATACGCTTGACTCCTCCCCTGCGAGCCAAACGCCGAATCGCCGGCTTCGTGATTCCCTGGATGTTATCGCGGAGGACCTTACGGTGGCGCTTCGCTCCTCCCTTTCCCAGTCCCTTGCCGCCCTTTCCTCTCCCTGACATTTTGAACGCTAAACGGTGATTTCAGATAAATTTTATGGAGACAATGATATTTTGAGGATTTGAGTAAAAATAGTGGGATATTTATATGACAAATGTGGAATGTTGGGTTGGGAGGCTGATCCGTGTGATATGTGTGCTGATGAACTGAAGCCGTCGATGAGTTGAAAGGGAGGGATGAGATGAGAAGAACCGACACGGATCGATGACGTGGTAAAAATGAGAAGTTAATTTCAATTTCAGGCGCCTTTGGTTTTTGCGGGTTGAAAGTCCAAAACAATTTTTTTGGCTTGGACTTTGGAGGCAAAATATGCGCGGTGCCGGTGGCCATATATGAAAAGATTGGTTGCTTCGTATAAATAAAATCTAGAAATGTGTAATAAAGTGTATCTATTCGTCAACACATTTGGCGAAATTAGATTAATATTGTATAAAAAATATTTTTAATTTATTATACTTGTTGTATTATTTTTAAATCTATAATACTTTAAATAGTGTTTGTTAAAGTCAAATCTCTTGTAACCCGTCTTCATAACAATCATATTTTTAATATTAAAAAAAGTCAAGTTTTCATGATTTTAATATTATATCTCATTTTTTCATGAAGACGGATTGTAAACAAGTATTGGTGATTTTTTTTAATATTAAAAATAAAATTTTTATAAAGATGGATTGCAAGAGATCCGACTTCAATAAGCACTGTTCAAAGTGCTATAGATTCAAAAATAATCCAACAACTACATTAGATTAAAAAAAATGGATACAATATTGACATGTTCATGAATTGTTTGGTGGGTAGTTTGTTTATTTATCAAACGAATGAACATGAATAAGATTTTAAGTTCGTTTAATTAAATGAACGAACACAAACAAATGGCTCTTTCATTCATTTACATTTGTGAACATTTGGTAATCTGTTCGTTTATGTTCGTTTAAATTTATTCACATATGTCCATTTATATTTATTATTTTCATAACAAGGGTATTATATTTTAAAAAAATTAAAAACGTATATTACCAATATAAAATAAAAATAAAAGAAATTAAACAATAATCAATATATTAGACTTCAGACTTTTTAAGAAAAAAATTAAACAATATTCAATGTCCGTTTGTGTTCGTTTATTATTTTAAGGAACGGACACGAACAAAAAAGTATATTCGTTTAGTTGTTCATGTTCGATCGTTTATTCGGTTAAAATTAAACGAAAGAATATGAACATACTATCGTTCGTGTTTGTTTGGTTCGTTTGCGGAACTAGAAAAGAAACAATTGTTATACATGTTTGAAGTTTCATTGTTTCTGACATTTTACAACAAAGTATGATCAATAATTCAATACCAATTTTAATTGTTTTAGATTATGTTGATATTCAGAATACTCTATTAAAATATCTTATAATTATTGTTCGTAATTCATCGTGACTTTTAACATCATTTTTAATCATTTAGTTACTATTAAAAAATTGCTTGAATATACATTCACGTACGGAAGACTTTATTCAATGTATAGACTACACAAACAATTATTATAAAAAATAATTATTACAAAGTGCTATCAGATTAATAATTAGAATATTTCCAATCAAAACGAACTAAAATCTAGACTGATCGAACTTGAGATCCCAAGACTTTATCCTATGTTTCAAACTACATTCTTAAGGTCCATAGCATATTTTATAAGGAAAAAAATAATTTAAGGCTTAAACCCAAACAATCATACCAACGACTAAAACATGTTCGAACAAAATTCATATATGATGAGGCATAATTTAAATAAAATTTAATTAAAAATCCACACATTATAAATTCAAATTTGACACATTAAAAACCACAATATAATCTTAGTATTGAGCCAAAAATCTCATCGATAAATAAGCTTTGTAATGTTTCTTGAACCCCAAAAACATAGCTGATAAGCAAAACTAATTTAAGCCTGTTTAATTTTGGGCTGATTCTATCGGCTAAACCCTTAAAGAATTGAAGTCCTAGGAGGTTCTAGCAAATCCCACCATACACTTATTCCACTGTTCCACACTTTAACTGCAATATCGGTAACTTTCACATTTCAAATTTTCAATATTGAAACGGTTATTCTCGAAAGGATAAACTACACCAGTGACCACTAAATTATAGGGTTGGTGTTGATTTGACCACTATATTTTTAATTTTGTCAAATATACCACTTAACTATTTAAATGGTTCCAATTAAGCCACTCGCCGTTAAAAAAACAAAAAAGTTAACGGGACTGTTAAAAAAATTGGTATAATTACACATTTGGTTCTCTATATTTATACAATATATCAATTTAGTCCTAAATTTAATCTAATAAAATAACTTAATTATTCAATAAGGTGGTGACACGTGTCACACCCAATTGGAGGTGGAAAAATGTTAACCTTGGAGATTGCTTCTCGGGGGAATCAAACATGGGACCTTAGAATGCAAGGAGCGGGTGCTTGCCACTAGGCCAAGCACTTTTTTGTGCTATGATATACAATCTTTGATATATATTTAAATAGTATCAGTCCCAGAAAAATGGAAGAAGAGAAAATGATGTTGGGTGGATTCAAACTTTGAACATTAGAGTGGAAAGCACACATGCTTCATTAAGCCAACCCGATTTTTATGATATAAAATTCAACATTTAATACATGTCATATATGGATTTTAATGCTCGGAAAAAGAAAGAAAATGTGGTTTTAGGAAATTCAAACATGACATATGTGTATAAACATCTAACCTAATTAAATAAACCTAATAATTAAATTAAAGTTAACAATATTTTATATATTTTTTAAATTATAGTTCGTGCACTATTTAAAATAAAAGATTTAAAGCTATATGAAATTAATTTTGAATTATGTTCGTGGGTATGAATTCTCTAAATAAATTTACTATAATTTTAATTTTTTAATATAAATATATATAATAATTTAATTAATTTTTTAAAATATTAAATTTATTTTTAACTTAATTAATATTTTTTAAAATCAATTTAATAATTTTAATTTTTAATATAATTATATATAATAATTTAATTAGTTTTTTTAAAAAAATTAAAATTATTAAATTGATTTTAAAAATATTAATTAAGTTAAAAAATCAATTTTTTTTAAAATCAATTTAATAATTTTAATATTTAAAAAATAATTAAATTATTATATATAATTATATTAAAAATTAAAATTATATTAAATTTATTTAGAGAGTCCAAACGCACGAACATAATTCAAAATGAAATTAATATAATTGTAAATCTTCTATTTTAAATAGTACACGAACTATAATTAAAAAATATATAAAATATTGTTAACTTTAGTTTAATTATTAAGTTTATTTAATAAGGTTAGATATTTATACACATATATTAAATGTTGGGTTTTGTATCATAAAAATAGGGTTGACTTAGTGATAAGCATATGTGCTTTCCACTCTAATGTTCTATGTTTGAATCCACCCAACATCATTTTCTCTTCTTCCATTTTTCTGGGCACTAATACCATTTAAATATATATATCAAAGATTGCATCTCATAATATAAAAAAGTACTTGGCCTAGTGACAAGCACCTGCCCCTTGCATTCTAAGGTCCTAGGTTTAATTCCCCCTAGAAGTAATCTCCATGTTTGCATTTTTCCACTTCCAATTGGGTGTGACATGTGTCACCACCTGATTAGAGGTGAAAAATTAATTAAATAAATTAAATACAAATAATTAAAGACTTCCAATAAGGTGGTGACACGTGTCACCATCTTATTGATTAATTAATTTATTTTATTAGATTAAAATTAAGAATAAATTGATATATTGTATATATATAGAAGACCAAATGTGTAATTATACCAATTTTTTTAATAGTTTCGTCAACTTTTTCGTTTTTTTTAACGGCGGGTGGCTTAATTGGACCATTTAAATAGTTAAGTGGTATATTTAATAAAACTAAAAATATAATGGTTAAATCAGCACCAACCCTATAGTTTGGTCGTCACTAGTGTACTTTACCCTTCTCAAAATTATTAGATAATTCCTTTCCTCGTGAAATCATCAGAACTTTTAAAGCAACTTTTTCGTCATCCAAACACTCACTTTCTCTCAAAATATGATAATGATTCCTACTTTTTCGGCAATCGACGCATTTTCGACCCATTTTCGATGGATTTATTGGATCCATTTAAGGACTTGGATTTCCCAACCCTCACATCATTCCCTCAACTTCTCGAGAAAATTCTGCTTTCTCATTAATATCTAATAAAGAGACATTTAGAATTGAATATTTCTTGAATAATATAAATTAAGTCAGTGTCTCTTTGGATAAAAGATATAAACAAGACATTATTTTTTGGATAATAGTTCTGAACAATATTAATTATACGAGAATGTTTTTAATTTCTTGTTTCATTATGACAAATTGCTTTCATTGGACGACATTAATCTCAAAACTCATTATAATAATTTTGAAAATGCATTATTTATTAAATTGAAATTACTATGTCGCAAGAAAAATTAGGTTGACTTGTTTTGATAGCGAACGAAAGTGATCCTTTGGAATAAGTTGATATTGAAAGGTTGTAAACGATTTTGCTACAAAACATGCAAATAAAACAATAATTTTTGAGTGAAAATGTTAGTTTTTTGATGTTCATAAGTTTTTTAAAATAGTCTAGAGGTAATATTACAAGATAGTATTTGTTCATACATATTCTTAATCTTTTGACAATGCATACACCTTGTAGACAAAGCGATTTGAACCCGTGTCTCATAAGATGAACATCATCCACTTTTCTACTGGGACACTTGTTGGGTTTTCGATGTTTGTAAGTAAATTTGTGTTGTTCGAAAGAGTAGTTAAACAATTTTTTTGTATTAAGGTAATTTTTTACTTACATAATATAAATTTAGGGCTACATTTTAATAAATTGCACAATGCCTGTAAATCTTTGAAGCACCCCTAGAGAAGATAAAAGAAGATAGTGTGCTTCAATCAGCGGAGAGAGACACGTGGAGAAAGAAAACATGAACAACATGTGGCACCGAGTGGAGAAGAGTAGCGGCAAGTTCTCGAGGAGGTTTAGGTTGCCGGATAATGTGAAAATAGATGGCGTGAAGGCTTCGATGGAGAATGGGGTTCTTATTGTGACTGTCCCTAAAGTTGAGATGAAGAAGTCTGATGGGTCAGATGGGTTTGTTACTTTTGTTTTTCTTCAGTTTGAAGTTTGCCTAATGTAAAAAAAAAAAGGTTCAACGCGATCATATGATTCGAGTTCGACTCCTCGAGAGTCTTGCTTGCTAAGATGTACCAGTAGGCAGTAACATAATCAATTTCGGTTTGAAGTTATTTTGATTTGTGCAGGCACACCCAATTATTCTGAGCGGTTATTTTAACTCTCAAATCGAATGTGTTTTGGGAAACATCTTAATTGTGAAAATTGGTCATTAGTTCTGTAGATTAAGCATACAAAATTGTACCCTTTCAAACCCTGCTTGAAAAGCAAATTAAGCTGTTAACAAACTTAAAATTAAGTGAGAAAGGCCACGAAGAGAACACAAAAAAGGGAAGGGCCTAAACCTAGTTAATCATGAATTCAATAACTTGGAAAATGCTAAACTAACAAGAAAAGTAGATACAAAACGAGCACAAACCTTTGAGCGTGTAACGGGTACACGGTGGAAATAGCGTGGAGGCAGGATGGACCGAGGGACTGAATTTAAAATTTTTGGAAAATTTTTAAAGTACTTTTTTATTAAAAATCTATATTCTTCTATTTTTTAGGTTCATCTTATAATATAAAATTTCGAGTATTTATTCATGTAGACTTAGCCATCGTTAACGATTTTAAAACTCGATCCAATTAGCACTGAAACAACTTTTTTCTCTCTTTAAGATGTGTGTATACTGAAAGAAAAGGGGAAGGTAACGATTTTGAAATCATGTAGGGATGACATCCGGTGGGTACACGCTGGCGAAGCCCGCCACTGCTTCCGCTGTAGCGGTATCTCATTGTCTAAGGTTGAGCGTTCGATCGATTAGAGTAAAAAAATTAAGTTAATCGAGTTTAAAAGTCATAATTCACGATTTAAATTTTATTTGAAATTTTTTCGATTGAAGTCGAGTTTATGAAATTCGAGTCGAGTCTAGTCGAATCAAGTTTGCGAATTTCTGTACAAATTTAACTGCAATTATTTATAATGCTATAATACAAATTGATTCTAATTTAAATGATTTTCTATATCCATTTACAAGATATATATATATATATATATATATATATATATATATATATATATATATATATATATATATATATTTCTTCATATTTTCAAATGTGATATACATATACATCTGAGAAAATTGAGGAACCCGACTCAAACTTGAAAACTAATCAACTAATTATAAAACTTTCAAGTTATTCGAATTTCCTTTTATAACTCAAACTGTATTTAAAATTTTTTCGAACCGAATCGAGTTTATAAAATTATGAGTCAAGTTAATGTTAGAAAAAAATAATGATTAATTTTTTTCGAGCAAATAATAATGATTAATTGAATGATATTGATGCTAATAATAATTTATGTCACTTGGTGAATCGACATGCTAATAATAAGACATGTCACTTGGTGAATAGACTTATTAATTTTTTGGTTTAAAGTTGAATCAATTCTATCATATCTATTAACTTTTTAAAAATCTTTCCATCAAAAGGTTTAATTTTTTAATCCACTATATAAAAGATAATTGAGACTCATTCTCACAACAACTTACGAAAACAACGAAATCTTATTTACAAAATAAAAAAAATACATGCATGAAAAAACGTTTTTGGTTTCTGGTGGTGATAGAGGAAGGCAAGATTGTGTTTGATTGTTCTCTGCAGTTGTGCTACTGTTGTTAACATTTGTTGTTGTATCCTGGGAGATGTCGCAGCCAGGACTCGACACGATTAATAAAAACAACAGAGTCGCCACCAATCTTTTTTGAGGTGAGGTTGGATCACCTAAAAACGAGTTATTTTAATAAAAACATTTTACTTTATTAAAACAACAAATTTCTTCTGCCAAAACATAAAAAATGAGTTCAGAAGTCCATTACGCGTGGGAAAGGGTGAGCACCCCCCACAGCTCCCATAAATTGGTACATGACCAATTACAAGTTATTTTAATGTTGGAATTTGCAAGTTCGTGTGAAATGTAAAGTATTATCCATTTATGTATATGAATTCACTTTAACGACTCCACTGTTCGGAAATTAAACAAATAATCACCGCCAACACATCTGACGCTAACCCATGTTATCCCGTTTAGTGGGACACAACATTACAATTTATATATCCGGTGAATATAAATTAAATATAGCATAAAAGAAACTAAATAACATATTTAATTAAAAAAGTTATTGTTTTCCCTAATTACTATAAACTAACCATGATAAACCTAATTAAAAAGATTAAACGGTCTAAATAAAGTTTTATTAGGAGTCAAATTATTAGATAAAAATCGAGCCTAGGTCAAAAGATAACTAAACTACACTAAAAGTTTAATCTAAAGGTTCTAAAATTAAAATAAAGACTAAACTAAAAGAACCTAATCTTGAAGTTTTAAAACTAATCTAAAAATCTAACTAAAAGATACTATCATGGAAAGTTTAGTTAAATTAAGGGTAAATTACACCACATACCACTTAACTATGGTAGTTGTCTCAAAAATGTCACTAAACTTTAAAAAAAAAATCAAAACTAACATTGGACTTTAGTTTATGACTCGAAAATATCACTTCGCCATTAACTTTTAAACCCTCGTTAAGTCAAAATGACGTCGTTTTTGGGCGGCTGTTTTGAAGCCTAGTTTAGCCCTAAACGATGTAGTTTTGCTGGAGGAAAAATATTAAAAGGGTAAAGTACACCACATACCACTCAACTATGGCCCATGACTCGAAAATACCACCGAACTTTAAAAAAGTTCAAAACTAGCATTGAACTTTAATATGTGAATCGAAAATGTCACTTTGTCGTTAACTTTTAATGCCCATGTTAAGTCAAAACGATGCCGTTTTGGTGCGGCTGTTTTGAAGCCTAATTTAGCCCAAAACGACGTCGTTTTGCTGGAGAAAAAATATTAAAACCATACACTTCAAGGGTTTTGAACCCAGGACCTCCAAATGCAAGGGCTAAGTCTTAACCACTGAACCAACATAAGATTAATTCAAATTATTTTATGAAATAAACAATACCATAAATAATATTAATATGTAAATATATATTATTTGCATATATTTATATATCAATATATAAAAATAAAAATATATTATTTTTATATATTATTTTAAAATAACTCAAAATATTCATAAAAATAATATATTTATATTATTATAATATATAAAAACCATAAACACTAATTTTTTAACCCATAAACCCCAACCCTCGAACTTAAACCCTAAACCTTAGACTTTAAGATTTAGGGTTTAAGGGTTTTTATATATTAATTTTCTGAATATTTTGTGTTTTTTAAATAATATATTTATATTATAAATAATATAAAAATAAAATATTTTTATATAAAGTATATAAACTTATCTATTTGGTTCAACTAAATTATATAATAAAAGCTCTGTTCATTTACGCTCGTAATTTTTATTTATGCTTATTTAACAATCTATTGAAAAATAACTAATAGAGATAATTGAAAAACTGCGATGGTAAACTCTAACTCTCTAGACGGTGACCCTTTGTAAGCGGCAGCTAATGGTTCCATGTTGATCGCTATCGATCAGGACGGGGGTCGCCCCCTTGACGCTATACCCCAAATCTCAGTTGACCAGGTGCTAGAACGCCCAGGCTCCCATCTGGAATTGGAAGACCAGCGTGTCTTAAAGCAAGGTAGGGTTGAGATTGGTCCTATATTTGGCTTGGGAGAGTATGATGCTATGGATTTGGAACCTAATGGCGATGTTTCTGGTAAAGATGCCGCGCATAATCATCTTACATCAGTTTCTTCGAATGTTACATGGGTTGCACCAAAAGTTTCTTACGCGACTAAGGTTCGAGAGGCAATCACTACAGGCAAGCTCGTCGATGATAATTCTGATTTCAATTCGGATAAAGTTATTGTCCGCAATGAAGATTGTCTTGTTGATCACTCTGTAGCGTTCCTTGAGATTTCTTTTTCAGATCATGTGCATGACCAAATTGATTTGAGCATGCACCAGTCAATTATTGTTCGTATTTTAGGACGTAATATTGGTTTTCTAATTTTATTGAATAGAATCCACGCACTATGGCAACCTTTAGGGGAGATCCAACTTATAGATCTTGCAAATAACTACTATTTGGTGCGGTTGGAAGACCCTCGGGATTATGAAAAAGTCTTGATAGAAGGCCCTTGGACGATATACAGAAGTTACTTAATAGTGCAACCCTGGAGCTGATCTTTTTCTACATCAGAAAAGCATCCGTCGAAGGTTATAGTGTGGGTTCGATTGCCAGGTCTCCCTTACAGATATTACTCTAAAGCTTTGTTTTGTCGTATTGCGGATGTCATCGGAAAGGTCATTAAAGTGGACTATAATACTCAAGTTGGAGAGCGTGAAACATTTTCTCGGCTAGCAATTATGGTTGACCTGAATAAGCCCTTGTTACCATGTATTGGTATTGACTGGTTTGTTCAAAAACTAGAGTACGAGGGCTTACAACATATCTGTTTTACGTGTGGGATTTACAGTCATGGACAAGACTTGTGTCCTAAGAATGAATCTAAGAATGAAAAAGATGTTCAAGGGGTTATCCAAGATTCTTCGGTGGCCACGAAGGTTATTAATAATGATGGTTCGGAGAGGTTATTTGGTCCTTGGATGGTGGTGGAGTTTAGACGTCGCTGAGTTTCAAACACTGCTTCTGGGCCTCACGGTAAGCACCAGGGTTCTGCTGCAGCAAGTGGGTCTCGTTTCGCAGCTTTTAATAGGGTTGATATGAAGGAAGTTCAAGAGAACCTGGAGGAGGTGACGCCTAGAGAGTCAATTTTTGGGGTGGGTGAGAACACTGATGGTCATGTGGATATACCTACTCCGAGGGTTGCTCCTTACGCTGCTACTATCAACAAGAATGTCGCATATCTTGCTTCAAACCCACCTAAGAATTCGATAGATACTAAGGAGGCTGCTATGAAGGCTGCTATAATGCCCTGGTTTTGGGCCTAGATGTTTTAGAGGTTGAATCGGGTCGGTCGGAAACGGTTCGAATCCTTAAGGTTGGTTTAGGGAACACCTAGTTTGGGATGCTTTAAAATATGGAAAAATATCTAAAAATCATCATTTATTATATGAATGATTATGGTGAAAACAATTTTACAAAATGTGAATTGGAAATATTACATTTTGGTGTAGTGACCAAAATGCAGTTTTTGCAAAAGTTGACTGGTGACTGTTTTGTAAAGGATTGATACTTTGAATCTTTAAGGAGCTAATTTTACCAATTGTTTTTAATCAGATTTCTCTTTAATTTCGGAGTTTTTAATAATGATTTAATTAAAGGAATTAAGAGAAAAATCAAAGGTTGACTTTTCATAACTACTTTACGATAGTTTTCTCTCTTTTCATTTTCTCTCAACTTCCACTCAACCAAACACTATTCCCTCACCAATGAACCTCTGATCTTCATCTCATTTGCTGAGATTTCATCTTCCTAAGGATTTCCTATCTTTACTTCATCAAATTCTTTTGTTTTCACTTTGGATTTTCAAGAAATCTTGCCCAAATTAAATAGGAATCAACCATTAGAGGTAAGCTTCGTCTTTCTCCTCTAATGATCAGTTCTTTACTGAAATTCCCAAGTTATCAATCCATTGTTAATGATTTTTAAGTTGTTTTAATGATATAAACAATAAATAATTGCTAAATTCAAGGTTCTTGATGTGATTTTGATGATTTTCGTATTTCTGAGTTAAACCATGTTTTGGAGGTTTATTTATAACATGTTTTGGATGATATTTGATGTTGAGATTGAGGTTTTAACAAGTAAATCCCGAATAGGCTTGGGTTCCTAAGTTTTAGATGTTAGATTTGTGGTTTTGAGGTGTTTTTAGTGTTCTGATATTGCTGGAGATATAAGATCGTGTTTGTGATGATTTTTGATGTTGATTGAGGTTTAGAAAGGGTTAGAATTGATAGATCTTGGCTGGGCTTTGATTTCAGAAAGTTTAGAGACGATTTCGGTTATTTCGGATAGCCAAAATGTTGTTTTTGAGTAATGCAGCGAGTTAGAATGGGTGGATGGTGATTTTAATGCATGATGATACATTAATCCTCTGCTCTTATGTGTAATGAACAGGGGAGACTTCATCGAACGCATTTGGTGTTGATCCGGAAGTGTTGGAAGCTTAGAAATTGTTTCGGCAAACAAGTAAAACGTAATCGGTGAGTGCAAATGGTTTTCGAAGTCCTTGAGGGACAAGGAAATGAGGTTTGGGGATTTATGATTGGTTTGAAACACCATCCTAAGTACGGAAGTTAGTGTGTTTAGAATTTGCTCTAAAAAAGTGGTTGATGCCCTTAAATGCTTTTAACATGCTCTTGATTTGAGATAGACAAATTCCTACTGTTTTATGCATGAATTATAACATGAAATAATGTTATGTGTTGATCCCATGAGATAGCATGACTTTTTAAAGAGTTTTGAGATTTTGACTAAATGCTATGCATGAATTGTGGTTTGAAATGGGATGAGATAGATTTGAGAAATGTTGCATCAAAACAGTAGGTGAGATGGTGATTTTTAATGTAATATATTAGCATAAATGATGAGATGATTAACGGATATAATTGGTCGACCAATAGGATAAAAGTGCACTATAAACTAAAAATTCGTACGTGCTCTTTGGAGTCGGGCAATGGGGGTAGTGCCATCCCGATCCAAAGTGAGAATCTGATGATGAGAGATACCATTCGGGTAGGTCTTGGTGAAACACCCAAGCTTTGTGGCGAAGAGAGATTCCGCCATGAGAGTCTGGTGATGTGAGATTCCACTGGGGTAGGACTTGACTTTATGTCAAGCTAATATGCATATCCGAGTAAAGATGAAATATGAAATGCCAATATATGAGATTGTATTTGATTCACATGTACCAATATTGAAATGATGTTTATGCTATGAGAAATGCACATGAGATTTTGAGATTTATAAAATGCTTTTGAATGTCAAGCATGTGTGGCTTTGCCATGAGATTTGCATTGGTTGAATGCATGAGATATATAGAAAGATGGTACATGTGATTTTCAAATGAAGATTTGCTTTGAATGGTTTTCAAGTATGAGATCGAAAGAGCTTGTTGTAGAAAATGGTTTTTGAGAAAGAGATTTAAAAGCTTGCATTGTTGTGTTGGTGTCTTTAGAGCATGCCTCACTAAGCTATCATGCTTACGCTATCTTTTATCAACAATATAGATAATTGAGACACTTTGGGCAGCGAAGAGGCTTAAGAAGATCCAAGGGTTTGTAAAGCTCAAGTATGGTGATGTTTTGCATTTACTTTAGTAATGATATTTGGCAATGGGATCTAGTATTTTTCTTTGTGAGATGTATTTTGGACTCCTTGTGGTTGATGCAAGTTTTGTATGGCTTATATGGTTTGTAAGAGACCTTTATTCTGGTTGTGGTACTTATTCTTGCTACATGGTGTGATTATGGTTTATGTCTTAAGCATGCTTCATGAATTATCTTGCTATGCTTGAGTTAATCAACCAAATGCTGCTATGTGTTGAGAATTGTAAGAATATATGTTTGAGTGGATGCCAATAGCATGTATTTATGATTTGGGAAGGAATTGTTGAAGTTTGAAGTGATTTTGTGGCTGAAATTGGGACAGTTCTGGTATGCGTATCGATACACGGGCTTGCGTATCGATACACATAAGCCAAATGTGTGCTCTCTGCACAGGCGTTTCGGTACGATTGAGAAGTGTTTCAGTATAGGCTTGAAGGGTGTACCGATACGCGGGGAAGTATATTGATACGCTATCTGTGACTTTGGTCACTGTCATCCCGCGTATCGATACGGTCTCAAGCGTATCGATACACGACCATTAATTCTGTTAATGGCATCTTTGTATGTTTGAAATTGTTGCATTTTAGTCCCTGATTTTCAAGTATGCAATTGGATGAGTTTGGTTAGTCGGTTTTTGATGAAAATTTGCAGAGAAGCATGAAATACGATTATTTAAGTTATTGGTAAACTTAAAATCAGTAAAACTCTTGTAATTTGTAGGAATTACAATTTGGTCCCTAAATGTCTAGTTTGTACAATCAAACCCCTAATCAATGTCCGATCGTTGTGCCATTTCTTCCTATGATCTTTGGTGGTCACATAGGTTTAATGTTACATCTAGAAAAGATAAAAAGAAAAAAAGGGTCGTCAATCGAAGTCGGCTTTAACGAGTTGGCTTCAGTTTTCCCCGTGTAATCACCTCGGTTCGGGTCAACCGTCTAGACCGGTCTAAGGGGGTTACATTTGTTGGTATCAGAGCCAGATTTGCGAATATTTGTGGTGTTGGTAAGTGGTTGGTAAGTGTAAATGTGAATAACTATGACCTTTGTGAAAGCATGTTGTGTGATTGTGCAATGTTATAGCTTTAATGAGATGAAATGCATGCAAGTTGATGGATTGAGATGAAATTGTGATTCTATGCTATGAGTGGGGGTTTAGATGAGGAACTCATTGCCATATCATTACTATTGGAAAGAATTGTTTTGAAAATGAACTTGAGCACATTGGATTTCTTGCCTTATATTGCATAACCAAGATTTATTGCTATTTGCTAGTTGCATTGTTTTGAAATGGGGCCACGTAGAGAGAATAGAATAAACACACATAACGCGGTCGAGAATGAGGCGAATGAGAATGATGAGCGTGTCAAGAATCTACCTCCTCCTCCTCTTGGTGGACCACCCGGTGGTGGTGGAGCGGGGGTTGGTGCTGCGGGAGCTGGAATAGGGGTTGCTGAACCCGAGGGAGCACGAGGGCAAGCTGCTCCTGATATGACAGTGATGATCCAGGCTATTGCTGGAGCCTCTCGGGCGGTAGTACTGGAGCTCATGTGGCTGTACCTCAGGCTGGTGCTGGTGTGAGTTTGCCTCTGGAGCGACTCTACAGTCTGGGAGGGACTGAGTTTAGGGGACTGACCCCTTACGGTTCCGAGTCTTTGTTGGAGAGCACCAAGAGAATCCTTGGACAAATGAATTGTAATGATGTCTAGAAGTTGGGGTGCATCGTATCTCTGTTGCATGGTGATGCCTACACGTGGTGGACGACCATTATAACTGGTTTGGAGGATGCTGAGGTGTCTTGGACGTTCTTTCTAAATGCGTTCAAGAGGAAATATTTGGGAGTCCGTTATTTGGACGAGAAAAATAGGGAGTTTATGTCCCTAGTACAAGGTAGTATGACGGTGATGGAATATGAAGTACAGTTTGTACGCCTTAGTCAATATGCACCAGAGTTGATCCCTAGTGAACGAGAGATGCGAGCGGTTCCGATATGGGCTACTGGCTGATGTGAAAACATATACACTTGCATCAGATTATACTGATTTTGATGTCTTGGTCATTCGAACCAAGGACATTGAGCTGAACCTTGGTCTAGCGCTTCGAGCGGGGGGATCTAGCTCAGGGAAACGACCTGCAGATCATGATTTTGGAAGGGATCGATTCAAGAGACCTAAGGATAAGAGGTCATACATGGATGCTAGACGTGGGGGAGGTAACCACGAGAGAGGTCAGCAAGGGCCGAATGCTTTTATCTATACCCCTGAATGTAACCGATGTGGCAGGAGACACATGGGAGAGTGCTGGGGCAACGTTGGTACGTGCTGGAATTGTGGTTCCCATGGGCACATGAAACGTGATTGTCCTCAGCCGATACGAGAGGGGCAGGCTCCGGTTAGAGCAGCTGAGCCACAGAGAGGCCATGGGCGCGGTCGTGGCAATTTTCAGCGTAGAGATGATGGTGCGAGGAATGTGGCACATGTTGTAGCTGTTCAACCTGAAGGAGGTGGCCAGGCCAGAGTGTATGCACATCGTGAAGGGAGGAATGATACGGACGTAATCACATGTACCTTTACTTTGTAGTCTTTGTCATTAGTTTCTCTGATTGATTCTGGATCTACACACTCGTACGTATTGCGTGAACATGCTCAAATGCTTGGTTTGCCTGTTGAGTCTTTGGATGTTGGTATACATGTGACTAATTCTTTTGGTGAAATGATAATAACAAGGAGGTTGTATAGGAGATGTCCCTTAAAGGTGCAAGAACATGTGTTCTTGATGGATCTTATGGAATTGCCTTTCTATGGATTCGATGTAATCCTTGGTATAAATTGGCTCGTTGAGCATATGGCAATTATGGATTTTGAAAATAAGCAGGTTTCACTGAAACTTGCTGATGATTATGAAGTTGTGGTGGTAGGAGAGTGTGTGAAATTCCTATCCAATGTGGTTTCGACGCTTGAAGCGAGCCGGTTGATACGTCAAGGATGTGAAGCTTATTTAGCTTTTGTAATGAATCTTAGTACGAAGGAAGTACAGGTGCAAGATATAAGGACTGTGCGTGAATTTCCTAGGGTATTTTCATAGGAGCTGCCTGGTTTGCCGCCTAGTCGGGAGGTTGAGTTCGGAATTGAGTTGTATGAGAATACATCTCCGGTGTCCATCGCTCCCTATCAAATGGCACCTAAGGAGTTGAAGGAGCTGAAGACGCAACTTCAGCATTTGCTTGACCGCGACTTTATTCGGCCTAGTGTGTCGCCTTGGGGTGCACCGGTCTTATTTGTTAAGAAGAAAGATGGCACAATGAGAATGTGCATTGATTACCGTCAGCTGAATAAGTTGACTATCAAGAATAAGTATCCTTTACCAAGGATTTATGATCTTTTCGATCAGTTTCATGGAGCGGCTGTGTTCTCAAAGATTGATCTACGGTCAGGGTATTATTAATTGAAGGTTAAGGATGTGGATGTGCCGAAAACAGCTTTTCGAACGAGATATGGGCATTATGAATTTCTGGTGATGCCGTTTGGTTTGACGAATGCTCCTGTTGCTTTCATAGATATGATGAACATGGTGTTTCATGAGTTCTTGGATAAGTTCGTTGTGGTGTTCATCGATGACATCCTTGTGTAATCTCGTATTGAGGAGGAGCATGAGAAACATTTGAGGATTGTTTTACAAGTGCTGCTAGAGAATCAGCTTTATACTAAGCTGAGTAAATGTGAGTTTTGGTTGAAGGAGATTGTTTTCCTTGGTCATGTGGTTTCGGCCGAGGGAATTCATGTTGATCCTCAGAAGATTGAGGCGGTGGTGAATTGGAAGCCTCCTAGGTCTGTTCACGAAGTTCGTAGTTTCCTTGGTTTGGCGGGTTACTACTGAAGGTTTGTGGACGGGTTTTCCAAGATTGCCGCTCCTTTGACGAAGTTATTGCAGAAGGATGTTAAGTTTGAGTGGACGAAAGTGAGACAACAAGATTTTGAGGAGCTAAAGGAAGCTTTGACGCAAGCTCCTATCCTGATTCAACCTGAATCAGGAAAAGAGTTTGTGGTGTATAGTGATGCATCCTATGTTGGTTTGGGGTGTGTGCTGATGCAAGAAGGTAGGGTAGTAGCTTATGCATCGCGACAATTGAAGGTGCATGAGCGTAATTATCCTACGCATGACATTGAGTTAGCGGCAGTGGTGTTCACTTTAAAGATCTGGAGACATTATCTTTACGGTGAGAAGTGTATGGTGTACACAGATCACAAGAGTTTGAAGTATCTTATATCTCAAAAGGAGCTAAATCTCAAACAACGACGTTGGGTGGACTTGCTTAAGGGTTATGACTTAACGATCGAGTATCATCTGGGAAAGGCCAATGTTGTAGCCAATGCTTTGAGCACGAAAATGGTGGTAGAGTTAAGGGTGATGTTTGCTTGTTTGAGCATATCGCGAGATGGTGGTCTTGTTGATGAGTTGCAAGTGAAGCCATCTTTGGTTCAATTGATAAAGGATAAGCAGTTGCTTGATGATTCTCTTGTACCGCATGTTCAGGATATTGCGGAAGGAAGGCCTTCGGACTTCAGTTTCAATGATGATGGTGTTCTATGCTTTAGGAGTCGGAAAGTGGTGCCGAGTGATGTGGAGTTGAGGCGCACTATTCTGACTGAAGCTCATAGTAGTCCTTTCACTATGCACCCTGGTAGTATGAAAATGTATTGTGATTTGAAGGATGAGTACTACTGGGTGGGGTTGAAGAAAGATGTTGACGAGTTCGTTAGCAAATGTATGGTTTGTCAGTGGGTTAAGGTTGAACATCAGGTTCCTTCTGGGTTGTTGCAGCCGTTGAGAATCCCAGAGTGGAAGTGGGAAAGGATTACCATGGACTTCGTGTCTGGGTTGCCGTTGTCGCCATCGAAGAAAAATTCTGTTTGGGTGATTGTGGATCTCCTTGCGAAGTGTGCACATTTCTTGCCCGTGTATACTACGTATACCATGGATAAGCTAGCTTAGTTGTACATTGCTGAGATTGTACGATTACATGGGGTGCCGAAATCTATAGTATTAGATAGAGATCCAAGGTTTACATCGAAGTTCTGGGAATGTTTGCATCAAGCTTTGGGTACGCGGTTGAATTTCAGTACGTCTTATCATCCACAGACGGACGGACAGTCGGAGCGTGTTATCCAAGTGCTTGAGGGTATATTGAGGTGCTGCGTTATTGAGTTTCAAGGATCTTGGGAGAAGCACTTGCCGTTGGTTGAGTTTGCTTATAATAATAGTTACTAGGCAAGTATTCAAATTGCACCGTATGAGGCTTTGTACGGGAGAAGGTGTAGAACTCCCCTTTGTTGGGCTGAGACAAGGCAGAAGTTGATTTCGATGCCAGCCTTGTTGAAAGGAACCACCGAGAAGGTGAAGCTCATCTGTGAGCGTTTGAAGGCAGCGTCGGACCAACAAAATTCTTACGCAGATTTGAAGTGTAAGGAGATAGAGTTCGCGGTTGGCGAACATGTGTTTCTGAAAGTTTCACCTTGGAAGAAGGTGATGAGATTTGGCCGGAAGGGCAAATTGAGTCTGAGGTTCATTGGACCATATGAGGTGATAGAACGTGTGAGTCATGTTGCTTACAAGTTGAGACTGCCTTCAGAGTTGGAGAAGATACATAATGTGTTCCATGTATCCATGCTTCAGAGGTATAGATCGGATCCATCGCATGTTATGCTTGTAGAAGAGGTTGAGCTGAATCCAGACTTGACATATGATGAAGAGCCCGTTGAGATTCTGGATATGTATAGTAAGGTTCTCTGCGGTAAGACCATCGAGCTGGTTAAAGTCTTGTGGAGACATCGTGGCGTTGAGGAAGCCACGTGGGAAAGGAAGGATGACATGAAGAAGCAATTTCCTTACCTTTTTCCACCAGGTAAATTTCAAGGATGAAATTCCTTAAGTGGGGGAGAGTTGTAATGCCCTGGTTTTGGGCCTAAATGTTTTAGAGGTTGAATCGGGTCGGTCGGGAACAGTTCGAACCCTTAAGGTTGGTTTAGGGAACACCTAGTTCGAGATGCTTTAAAAATATGGAAAAATATCTAAAAATCCTCATTTATTATATGAATGATTATGGTGAAAACAATTTTACAAAATGTGAATTGGAAATATTACATTTTGGTGTAGTGACCAAAATGCAGTTTTTGCAAAAGTTGACTGGTGACTGTTTTGTAAAGGATTGATACTTTGAATCTTTAAGGAGCTAATTTTACCAATTGTTTTTCATCAGATTTCTCTTTAATTTTGGAGTTTTTAATAATGATTTAATTAAAGGAATTAAGAGAAAAATCAAAGGTTGACTTTTCATAACTACTTTACAATAGTTTTCTCTCTTTTCATTTTCTCTCAACTTCCACTCAGCCAAACACTATTCCCTCACCAATGAACCTCTGATCTTCATCTCATTTGTTGAGATTTCATCTTCCTAAGGATTTCCTATCTTTACTTCATCAAATTCTTTTGTTTTCACTTTGAATTTTCAAGAAATCTTGCCCAAATTAAATAGGAATCAGCCATTAGAGGTAAGCTTCGTCCTTCTCCTCTAATAATCAGTTCTTTACTGAAATTCCCAAGTTATCAATCTATTGTTAATGGTTTTTAAGTTGTTTTAATGATATAAACAATAAATAGTTGCTAAATTCAAGGTTCTTGATGTGATTTTGATGATTTTCGTATTTCTGAGTTAAACTATGTTTTGAGGTTGATTTCTAACATGTTTTGGATGATATTTGATGTTGAGATTGAGGTTTTTACAAGTAAATCCTGAATAGGCTTGGGTTCCTAAGTTTTAGATGTTAGATTTGTGGTTTTTGAGGTGTTTTTAGTGATATGCTATTGCTGGAGATATAAGGTCGTGTTTGTGATGATTTTTGATGTTGATTGAGGTTTAGAAAGGGTTAGAACTGATAGATCTTGGCTGGGCTTTGATTTCAGAAAGTTTGGAAATGATTTCAGTTATTTCGGATAGCCAAAATGTTGTTTTTGAGTAGTGCAACGAGTTAGAATGGGTGGCTGGTGATTTTAATGCATGATGATGCATTAATCCTCTGCTCTTATGTGTAATGAACATGAGAGACTTCATCAGACGCATTTGGTGTTGACCCGGAAGTGTTGGAAGCTTAGAAATCGTTTCGGGAAACAAGCGAAACGTAATCCGTGAGTGCAAATGGTTTTCGAAGTCCTTGAGGATAAGGAAACCGGGTTTGGGGGATTTAGGATTGGTTTGAAACACCATCCTAAGTCCGGAAGTAAGTGTGTTTAGAATTTGCTCTAAAAAAAGTGGCTGATGCCCCTAAATGCTTTTAACATACTCTTGATTTGAGATAGACAAATTCCTACTGTTTTATGCATGAATTATAACATGAAATGATGTTATGTGTTGATCCCATGAGATAGCATGACTTTGTAAAGAGTTTTGAGATTTTGACTAAATGCTATGCATGAATTGTGGTTTGAAATGGGATGAGATAGATTTGAGAAATGTTGCATCAAAACAGTAGGTGAGATGATGATTTTTAATGTAATATATTGGCATAAATGATGAGATGATTACCGGATATAATTGGTCGACCAATAGGATAAAAGTGCACTATAAACTAAAAATTTGTACATGCTCTTTGGAGTCGGGCAATGGGGGTAGTGCCATCCTGATCCAAAGTGAGAATCCGATGATAAGAGATACCATCGGGGTATGTCTTGGTGAAACACCCAAGCTTTATGGGGAAGAGAGATACCTCCATGAGAGTCTGGTGATGTGAGATTCCACCGGGGTAGGACTTGACTTTATGTCAAGCTAATCCGCATATCCGAGTAAAGATGAAATATGAAATGCCAATATATGAGATTGTATTTGATTCACATGTACCAATATTGAAATGATGTTTATGCTATGAGAAATGCACATGAGATTTATAAAATGCTTTTGAATGTCAAGCATGTGTGGCTTTTCCATGAGATTTGCATTGGTTGAATGCATGAGATAGATAGAAAGATGGTACATGTGATTTTCAAATGAAGATTTGCTTTGAATGGTTTTCATGTATGAGATAGAAAGAGCATGGTGTAGAAAATGGTTTTTGAGGAAGAGATTTAAAAGCTTGCATTGTTGTGTTGGTGTCTTTAGAGCATGCCTCACTAAGCTATCGTTCTTACGCTCTCTTTTATCAACAATGCAGATAATTGAGACACTTTGGGCAGCAAGGAGGCTTAAGAATATCCAAGGGTTTGTAAAGCTCAAGTATGGTGATGTTTTGCATTTACTTTAGTAATGATATTTGGAAATGGGATCTAGTAGTTTGCTTTAGGAGATGTATTTTGGACTCCCTGTGGTTGATGCAAGTTTTGTATGGCTTATATGGTTTGTAAGAGGCCTTTATTCTGGTTGTGGTACTTATACTTGCTATATGGTGTGATTATGGTTTGTGTCTTAAGCATGCTTCATGAATTACCTTGCTATGTTTGAGTTAATCAACCAAATGCTGCTATGTGTTGAGAATTCCAAGAATATATGTTTGAGTGGATGCCAATAGCATGTATTTATGATTTGGGAAGGAATTGTTGATGTTTGAAGTGATTTTATGGCTGAAATTGGGACAGTTCTGGTATGCATAACCATACACATAAGCCAAATGTGTGCTCTATGCATAGGCGTTTCGGTATGATTGAGAAGTGTTTCGGTACGGGCTTGAAGGGCGTTCCGATACACGGGGAGGCGTATTGATATGCTATCTGTGACTTTGGTCACTGCCATCCTGCGTATCGATACTGTCTCAAGCGTATCGATACGCGATCGTTAATTGGATGAGTTTGGTTAGTCGGTTTTTGATGAAAATTTGCAGAGAAGCATGAAATACGACTATTTTTGTAATGGTAAACGTAAATCAATAAAGCTCTTGTAATTTGTGGGAATTACATTTTGGTCCGTAAATGTCTAGTTTGTACAATCAAACCCCTAATCGATGTCCGATCGCTGTGCCGTTTCTTCCTATGATCTTTGGTGGTCACATAGGTTTAATGTTAAATCTAGAAAAGAAAAAAAAGAAAAAAAAGGGGTCGTCAATCGAAGTCGGCTTTAACGAGTTGGGTTCGGTTTTCCCCGTGTAATCACCTCGGTTCGGGTCAACTGTCTAGACCGGGCGAAGAGGGTTACAGCTGCGGCTGTTCCAATTGTACATAGCTAATCAGTTGAGGTATCGAGCATGTACCAAAGGGGAAGGTGTAACACCCCCTTCCCGGCCTGGTAGAGAACCAGGTTGGAGCATGTTACCGAAGAACAGTGCGGTGATTGGTGCGATAAAATTTCAACTTTTTAATAACCCTTAATCAATGTTACTCACACAAACATTCCAATATACGTATTAATTCATTTCATTCATAAAAGAACACCTTTAACTAACCATGCATCGAAATGCTCATAAACGTTTCGATACAGGAGGACAATGGTCAACCTTGTTGTCTTTCCTTTTTAGACCGTACTGATACAGGAACACCCGTATCGGTACGGGTTGACTACCCTAGACTTAGACTTGTTTTGATACACTGTGAACTTGTATCGAAACAGAGGTCTCTAGTGACAAAATGTTTCGGAACACCCCTACTCATTTCGGTACACCCTATTTACTAAGGTTCAATTATGCTTACCCGTATCGAAACGTCATCACCCGTTTCGATACGGCTTGACCTATGATGATAGATTCTTGCTGGTTTTTCTTCAATTTAACATGTTGAATGATGTCCAAATGCAATAAAATTTTACACACAACATTTCAATGGTATAAACTACTACCATGCCAAATTTCATGATCATATAACTTCATTTACCCAATTTTTACCTTTTAATGCCCGAACAAGCATTTTAAGACCATTTCATATCCCATAAAGACTCAACTTTACCATATCATACTTTTAGCACTCAACCACAACACAAACATATCAAAAGAGACTTAATAGACTTATACATAGACCTTGCCACCATACTAGGAGTTTAAAGGACAAAATACATTACTTAGAGCTTGATTGTGACTTGTGCAACGCCTCAACTTCTCCGATATTGATCCCAAAACTTGTCTAACTTGAAATGGATGCAATGAAATGCATTAGGCATACTTTGCCTAGTGAGGTAGTCACAAACACAATGAATGCTATGGATGCCAAAATATCATGCTTCATTAATAATCATAGTATCATGTCATCAAATAACAAAATCATGATTTCATAGTAAACGTTGTCAATAATCAACAATTTCCTTGGATTGATTCATGATATATGGATACACGAATTCCACCTCCTCGCCAAATCATTAAATGGTCATCCCACCGACATTGCCAAAAACCAATACACAATACATCCCTCCGCCTCGCCAAATCATATAGGTCGTAGCCCTAGGACCGTAGTCCACCCATACCAATGAGCTCATGAATTCTATGGCATGCCAATTGTATCCATACTTTGAATCCAAGGTCCAATAACAATAATTCAAAATTCATGATTCATTAACATCATTTCATGTTAATAAACAAATAACAATAGTTCATTTTAATGATTCTTACATGTCGATGCTTCCATGATTTCCATGACAATGATAGCAATGTTATAATCAATTAATCGATGCAATACTTGCCAACGTGGCCATAATAATGCTTCATGCAAAACCCTTATAAATCAATAGTTAGCAAACCGATAATCAATGCTTCGAGATGACACCTAGCCATTCTCGAGACGCTACTGCACTCACCTTGCTTGGTTAAGGCTTACGGTTGATAATACCTCGTCTGATGCTTAAATCCTCCTTCTCGTATTTGAATGGATTAAACGAGACTCTTAAACGAAGGAAGACAAAGCTTTGGTTTTGTCTTCAATGGAGGTGCTTGCTTTAAACTTGAGGTTGAAGATGGAAATGGAGGAGCTTGCTTGTTTTCTAAAGGAAAGTTTAGGCTCGGTGGGAAAATAAAAAACAAGACTCCTTTCATTATCTTCTTATTTATAGAGGATTTGGGATTTATTAATCACCTTTCTAACAACCAATAAAAAGGTTTCCCTTGCTTGAGGGTTTGCCAAGCCCAACACACCTCATCAAGAACCAATAAGGACATTTCCTCTTCCCAAAGATTTCCTATTTAATTATTCCCATCAATTCACATCATACTTGCTGATAAAAGAGTCACTTACTCAACTTAAAAACATGTGATGAGATGCCACGCAAGTAGGTGACTCACTTAAGGCCCCGACTTTTGACTTTGGGACACCTACCTTGTTTTCTGTAGGGTACCGTTTCGATACACTCGAGGCCGTATCGGTACAGGTAAGAAAAAGTCCAAATAATTCGTTAAAACTGTTACACCGTATCGATACGCCCTTAATCGTTTTGGAACACCTTACCTAGATCGTTTCGATACGTGTCTGACTGTACCGAAACACCTAGCTCAAAAACATCAAATAGGTATTCACAAAGAAATCTAAAGGGCTTGGTTCAGATTGGGGTCTTTCATACTATAATATCATAACAAAGATATGGTATTCTAATATTCTAATATCAATACACCGATCATTGGAACCTAATTTTGACTAGACCGGTTTTTAGGGTGTTACCGAAGGAATCATAACATGTGGTTGTTTCTTTGATGGAAGATGGGCACGATAAGTATAGTGGAGTCGGGGGATCTAACATTAAACATCGAGGGATTAAACTCAAAGCGGCTAAGGAAAATTCCAAGCCGGGCTTGGCAATACGGAAACCAATGGCGACCAAGACTATTTCTAGACCTGTTCTTACTGAGTGGGTTGATAACGTGAACTCTCAACTTAATTCCATTGCCATGTAGAAGGAATTGGACCCGGGAGGTTCATCTAAGGTGGTTGTTAACAATAAAGGTGATCTTAAGGTTCTTCAGGTGAATTCTTGACATCAACCTCCTAGAGTTTTGAGTATAGATCCGTTGGTGGTTCAGGATGATGTTACCGTGGCATCAGGACAATAAGTTTCTTTGGCTGTTGATTTCTTTTCCTTTTATTTTTAATGTTTATGCTATGGAACTCTCAAGGCGCTGCAAGCACCACCTTTTGTAGTTATCTTAGGGCTTTTAAAAAGGAGCATTCGCCTAAGGTGCTTGCCCTTTTTGAACCAAGGATTAGTGGTAAAAAGACTGATCATATTATCGCTAAATTTGGGTTTTCACACTTTTTTCGTGTTGAGGCACAAGGATTCAGTGGTGGCATTATGATTTATTGGGAATCGGATGTAATGCTTGAAGTCTTACATATTGCAAATCAATTTATTAATGGACGGGTTTGGGAGTCTAATTTTGGTGTTTGGATTTATTTCACTATGATATATGTGAGACCGAACAGTTCCAAACGTATGGCTCTTTGGTCCCAAATTGAAGATTTGAATCTTGGTGCTAACATTCCTTGGTTTTTTGAGGTGATCTTAATGTGATCCCAAGTCCTGATGAGAGACGGGATGGCAATGATTCTCATGTCAATGGTATCCAACCACTGGCAGATTTTATTTTCCGCTCTGGGCTGCTTGATTTCGGGTTTCGTGGTCCTCCATTTACTTGGTCTAGAGGTAACCTGTATGAACGTATTGATAGATGTTTGGCTAATAATGCTTGACTTGACTTATTTTCGGTGGCGCACGTGTGTCACTTGGAGAAGAATGGCTCTGATCATCGGCCATTACTTCTTTGATTATTTAAGGTTGAAAGAAACCGTCGCCTACGTCCTTTTTGCTACATTCTTGCCTAGCAGGATCACCCTGGTTTTTAGTCCTTTCTACAGTCTGTTTGGGGTTGTTTCGACTTTTTTTTTAAATGTTGAAACTTTCCATTCTACGATTGGAGAATGGAATACTGAGGTTTTTGGGCACATTGGTAAAAGGAAGAAAAGATTGCTTGCACGGTTGCGGGGAATTAATGTTGCACTTGCTCGTTCTCACTCTGATTCCCTAGTCAAGTTGGGTCAAAAGCTCTGTGGTGAACATGAAAAGGTTATGTCTCAAGAGGAAAGCCTTTGGAGTCAAAAGGCTTGTGCTAATTGGATTCTTGATGGTGACCAGAATACCTCCTTTTTCACACATCAACTATGGCTCGACGAAGACAAAACTTTATTTTTGAGCTAAATTTGAATGGTACGGATTGGTGTGATGATCCGATTGAACTTCGCAAGGCTGCAGTAGAATTCTTTAGCAACCTCTTTACTTCGTCTGGGCTTGATTGCTATAATTTCCCGATCCGCGGTAAGTTTGCTGGTTTCGTAGGTAGTAGTTTGAACCTGGAGATATGTCCGGTTACGAATGACGAGAAACGTCAGGTCTTCTTTCTTATGAGCCCACTTAAGGCGCCTGGGATTGACGATTTGCATGCTGCTTTCTATCAGAGGAATTGGGATGTTGTTGGGCCTTCTACTTGCGATTTACTTCGGAAGGTTTTTACTACTGGTATGCTTCCCCTGGATTTGAACCAAACTTTATTGGTGCTTATTTTGAAAGTGGAGACACCAGATTCTTTGGCTCAGTTTCGACCCATTGGTTTTTGTAATGTGGTGTATAAGGCAATCACAAAGATTATTGTTAATTGCTTGAAGCCTTTTCTTCCGGATTGGGTTTCAATGTTTCAAACGAGTTTTGTTCCTGGTCGTGCTATTACATATAACATTGTTGTTACTCAGGAGATTATACACTCCATGCAACGTAAGAAGGGTAAAAAAGGTTGGATGGCTACTAAAGTGGATCTAGAAAAGGCATACGATTGTCTCGAATAGAATTTCATTGATGATACTCTTTTTGGTATCAGCATTCCGACTTCCTTACGTTCTCTCATTATGCATTGTGTTTCTACCGTTTCAACTCAAATTCTTTGGAATGGTTCTCCGACAGAGGCTTTTGTTCCTTCTCGTGGTATTCAGCAGGGTGATCCTCTTTCCCCTTATCTGTATATGCTCTGTATGGAACATTTGGCGCAAGCTATTTAGATTGAACAAATGAACAGTCATTGGCAAGCTTTTCAGACTTCAAAGCAAGGTCCGACTATCTCTCATTTATTTTTTTGCTGATGATATATTATTATTTGCTGAGGCTTCAGTTGCCCAAGTGAACTTGATTACTCGGGTATTACATGATTTTGGAGTCGCATCAGGTTAGAAGGTCAGTGTCCCTAAGACCAATATCTTTTTTTTGCTAATGTTGCGCCAAATTTGAGAATTCTGATCAGTGGTGGTTTCGAATTTAAAGAAGTTAGTGACCTTGAGAGATATTTGGGTGTTCCTCTTCTTCATAAGCGAGTCACCTCAGCTTCCTATGATTATTTGGTGCGCATGGTTCAACATCGGTTAAGTGGATAGAAGGCGAAACTTTATCCTTAGCGGGACGGATAACGCTTGCAAAGTCTGTGTTGTTTGCCACCCCTATCTACACTATGTAGTCAGTGGTTCTACCGAAAAAAATATATTCTGAATTGGAACGATTAATCAGAAGATTTGTCTTGGGTATCACCTCTGATCGTGGGGGGATTCATCTTGTCCATTGGGAAGAGGTGTGCAAACCTATTACGTATGGTGGTCTTGGCTTCCGTAAATTAGAATTTATGAATGAGGTTTTTAATGAAATTAGCCTTTCTAATGGTCGCGAAACCGAATGCACTTTGGGTTCGATTCTTGCGCGCTAAATATAAATGACCTATTTCTTGTGCCAATTTACCATCATCTTCATGTGCTTCAAAGCTATGGAAGGTGTTGGCTTTGATTTGGCAAGATGTTCATAGTAATTTATCATGGTCAATTGCAAATGGCAACTTTGTGGATTTTTGGTTTGATAATTGGTTGTCTAGGGCTGGTGTGCTTGCTGATCATGTTCGGCCTAATCTCCGAGCTTCTCTACCTCATTTGCCGGTTGCTGCCTTGGTTGATAGCAGTGGCAAGTGGCATTGGCCAAGCTTTCAACACTTATTACTGCTTCCTATATTGTTGCATATAGCTGCCCTTAAGGAACCAAATCCAGAATTCCCAAGCGACGTTGTAGGTTGGGGTTTAACTGCGACTAATGGCTCTACGGTGAAATCTGCATATGAAGTGCGAGCTGGTCCGATTGATGGCACTACGAATAGGCTTTTGTTGCTCATTAATAAGCTTAGAGGTTTGCAGAAAATAAAAAAAATTCTTTGGCTTGCTTGCCGTGGTAAACTAATGACAAAAGTTGAGCGCACACGACGACATTATAGTTTCAATGCATTATGTCTGGTTTGCCATTTGGGTGATGAGGATGTGGAACACGTGCTTCGGTCTTGTGATGCAACCAGGTCAATTTGGATGCTTCTTATCCATCCGTCCAAGTTATCAGCTTTTTTTCAGACTCATTTTCTTTTCTGGATTGAGGAAAACATGTTGCCTAATTCTCCTTTTGGTCATGGTCATAAGTATTAGGATCTAATATTCACATCGGTGCTGTGAGCGGTGTTGTGGAACCTTTGGTCATGGTCATAAGTATTAGGATCTAACGTTCTTGGCACCGAGGACTGATTCAGAGGGTCTTGGTTTGAATACGCTAGATGTTCCACCGATTTATGTTTTGCACATCCTTCAAGAGGATATGTTACTTGTTTCTGTTTCGACTTAGTTCGTTTGTTGTACTTTGTTATCATATGAACTATTTTTCTTCCATTACGTTTAGGGAGGTTTTTTAATGAGGCATGTGATAACAATCCCCTTATTATAAAAAAAATTATATAATAAAAATAATATTATAAATAATTTTAATATATAAATAATATAAAATATAGTATTTACACATGTATCAATAAAAATATATTATTCTTATATGTTATTTAAAAAACCAAAAATATTCATAAAAATAATATATTTATATTATTAATATATAAAAAATCATAAACCCCAACCCCTAAAGCATAAAGTTTAGGGTTTGAGGTTTGGGTTTTGTAGTGTAAGGTTTAGGATTTAGGGTTTAGAGTTTTTATATAATATTTATAATATAAATATATTGTTTTATGAATATTTTAGGTTTTTTAAATAATATATTTATATTATAAATATTATATAAAAATGAAAACAATACACTTTTATTTATATATACAAATAATATATTTTATATTATTTATATATTAATATTATTTATAGTATAATTTATTTCATAAAATAATTTAAATTAATCTCAAGTAGTTTGAGATATATAAAGTTTGTGGTAAAATATTGTATAATATTATGTTGGTTTAGTAGTTAAGGCTTAACTCTTTTTTCTAAAGGTCCTGGGTTCAAAACCCCCAAACGCGTGGTTTTAATATTTTTCCAGCAAAACGATGTCGTTTTGGGCTAAATTATACTTCAAAACAGCCGCACCAAAACGACGTTGTTTTGACTTAACAGAATGTTACGAGTTAACGTCAGAGTGCTATTTTCGAGTCACACATTAAAGTTCAGTATTAGTTTGAACTTTATTAAAGTTCAGTGGCATTTTCGAGTCAGGGGTCATAGTTGAGTGGTATGTGGTGTAGTTTACCTATATTAAAACAATGTAATTGGAGAGGTTTGAACCCAAGAGCATCAAATAGAAAGGCTAAATCTTAACCACTAAACCAACTTGAAATTATATAATATTTTACCACAAATATTATATATCTCAAACCACTTGAGATTAATTCAAATTATTTAATGAAATAAATAACACTATAAATAATATTATTATATAAATAATATAAAATATATTATTTGTATATATATATATCAATATATATAAATAAAAGTATATTGTTTTTATTTTTTTATATAATATTTATAATAGAAATATATTATTTTTAAAAAATTCAAAATATTCATAAAAATAATATATATAAACTATAAACTATAAACCCTAAACCTTAAATCTTAAAGTACAAAGCCCAAACCTCAAACCTCAAACCTAATAGTTTGAGGTTTAGGGTTTGAGTTTAAGATTTATAGTTTTTATATTATTTATAATATAAATATATTATTTTAATGAATATTTTTTTAAAATAATATATTTATATTATAAATAATATATAAAAAACCATAAAAATAATATATTTTATTGATATATATATGTAAATAATATTTATATATTAATATTATTTATAGTATTATTTTTTCATAAAATAATTTGATTGAACCAAATGGACAAGTTTATGTAATTTAAATAAATATATTATTTTTATATTTGTTTATATTATTTATAATATGAATATATTATAGTTATAAAAAACCAAAATATTCATAACATTAATATATAAAAAACCCCTTAAACCTTAAATCCTAAAGTATAAGGTTTAGGGTTTAAGTTTGAGGGTTGGGGATTTTTGGGTTAATAGTTTAGGGTTTTTTTATATATTATTAATAATATAAATATATTATTTTTATGAATACTTTGGGATTTTTAAAATAACATATTTATATTATTAATAATATATAAAAATATAAAAATAAATTTTTATATATTAATATCATTTGTAGTATTATTTATTTCATAAAATAATCTCAATTAATCTCAAGTAGTTTGAGATATATAATATTTTTGGTAAAATATTATATTATATCATGTTGGTTCAGTAGTTAAGGCTTAGCCTTTATATTTGTAGGTCCTGGGTTCAAACCCCTATTTTCGAGTCGAAAACTAAAGTTCAGTGTTAGTTTTGAATTTTTTTAAAGTTTGGTGATATTTTCGAGTCAGCGGCTAAATTTTCTTATATGAGATTTAGTGCATGCCCGTGAACAACTCGGCAGGATAGAACTCAGCATGGGAATTTTATGTGGCCCATCATTTATTCTGAAAATTTATCCGATTTACAAATAATAAAAGATAAGAAAATATAAATTTAACAAGTAAGTTTACATTAGTTTTTTAATACCCGTATTTTGTCTGAGTGTGCATATATATAATATTCCAACACCAAATAAATAAATAAATAATCCAAATTATACAATATAGAGTCCATTTTACATATCCAATACTCATTTTTATTATACAAAGCCTAAATACAAGTATTAGGCCCGAAATACATATTTTGCCAACCCATTTACAATACATACTCATCTGCCAACCTAAACAAACACAAAAAATGCATCTAAGCCAAATCTGTGTTTCTTTTCCCCCCAATTTGTGTTTCTTTTTCCTGCCTAACCTGGCCACGTGTCACTCCCCAATTGGTTCCTATCCATTTCACGCAGATTCTGGTCTCCGCTGACATCAGCGCTGACATCGACTATAAGTAGCCACCTGAAGAGAGAAAAAGAATTAATTAATAGCTCATTAATGTGCAATTATTACCAAAATTAAAAGGAGAGCGAAAAGAGAGTCGAAGGGGGCTTACCAGAGAAGAGATACCGTCGCCGGGATATTGACCAGACGCCATTAACTGCTGTCGGAGCTTACCGGAGTTTCAACCACGCAACGAGAGGTATATTTCGACCTCGTTATTTCGTTCTTCACCTAAAAGACGCAAATGAGTCATGTTAAACCCTAAATCTGAGAAAAACAGTAATGAAATAGGCTAAAATTAATTAAAAGCCTAGATTTAAAGTTGCATGTTCAAATTCGAAACGAAAAGGCTAGATCTATAGGCGATATAAACAGATCTAAAAAAAGAAGAGAAGTGAGAGGATTATCTGTTTGAGTGTTGTCGTGGTCGGTTTGAGTGAAGCCGAAGTGTTGACGGAGTGTTTCTCAACGCTGATGGAGTCGAAAATGAGTGAGAGTGTTTGATTTGGGTAAATCTAGGTTCAATTTGGGGAAGATTGGGTTAGATCCTATTGGATTTGGGTAGTTTTAGGTCGTTTTTGGGTTCAGATTTGTATTTAAGGGAGAAAATGAAGGAGATTTAGGGTTTCGGCACGGTGGCCAAAAATCACCATGTGGTGGTCAGAACTGCAGTTTTGATCGGGGAAGGTGATCGAAGCGTTAGGTGAGGCCGAGGAAGATGACCGGGGAAGACCGCCGATGGTGGCTGGCATCGCCTCCGGCGGCCGATTTTTAGGCTTGGTATTATCTAGTGGAAGAGAGTTGAGAGAGTTTGGGGTTAGGGTGAGTCGAGATTGAGTTGGAAATGGAAAAAATGGGTGAGTGGAACCCGGTTAAGGGTTTTATAGGCTTAGGCGTGCGACGTTGTTTTGGGAGTTGGGTAGGATAGGGTCCGCGTGTTTTTGAAATGGTTTTGGATACGAGGCCGTAATCCGACCCGAGGTTCAAGGTTTTGGGCTGGTTCAGGAGTTGGACCGAGTATGCAGTCGAGTTGCTGGGCTGCATAGGAAGTTGGGCTGCCGATTGGATTATTAAAAATGAGTTTGAGCTGTTAATTAGTTTTAAAGTTTGGGCTTTGTAAAATGGGCTATAAATTTAATAAATCAATTTCATGTCTTCTGGTTTTCAATTTAGTCCCATTTTCAGCTTTGATTTATTTATTTAATTATTTACTTGTTTGCATACTTTAAATTTAGCATGTAATTTTATTAATTAGATAATTTGATCACCTAGTATATTAAAATTTGAGCCTTTTAGGACTAAATTTCTCTAATTAAATTCAATTAACTTGATAGGTGAGATCATTATAGAAAATAAATGAGTATTAAATGAACACTTTAATACTCTAATTACAATACTCTAAAAATTGAGCTTAGTAGAATTCGAATTATTAAATTGAATCTCAATTTAAATTAAACACTATCCTAGATTGATTAAGTAATTAAGGACTTAATTAAGTAAATTAAAATTTGCCGAATATGACAATTTAAGTGATAAAATTGGATAAAACAAAAGAAAGGGGAGTTGCATGTCCAAAAGAAAGACTACCTAAGCTGCCCCTCCACTAATAATTTTATGTGAGTTAATTAAAAGGTCAATTTGGACAATTTCATGTCCAAATTTGATGACACTAAGTCATCTCTTTCACCCACTCTACCCAGCTACACTAAGAAACAAAGAGAGAGAGAGAGAATTTGAGAGAAAGAGAGCCATTGTTGAAGAGTTTTGAAGCTTTGCATGAGTGGTAAATCTAACTAGGAAATCAAATTTAAGAAGCTTGGTAAGCCCCTCTCCTTAAGCCGGATTGATTTTTGTGGTTTGATTATCATTTTTGCATGATGTGGCGATGTTATAATAATTTTTGGTTGTTGGAAAATTTGTAAAGATGGTTATTAATTGAAAATATTAATGAAATTTCATTAGAAACATTGTTTGTAAGGTAACCGAAATGTAGTAGTGACCTAATTGATATGTTTTCGATACGCATGTGTAAATCCTGATTTAACTTGAAAATTTGGAAATTCTGGAAAAAATTGACATGGGAAGAAACTGTTTAAAATTATGTTTACTGTTAGATTGAGGTCTTGTATGATCGAAAATGTTGATAGAATTGTTGGAAAACTTATTGGAATCAAAACTGGTAACCTAGTATGCCTTATGAGTAAATTGGGACTATTTTGTGAAAAGTAGAAATTCAGGTAGTAAATCGTAAAATAATAAATACTGGAAATAATGCTTAAAAACAAGGGACTTGATATATAAATGAAGTGTAACTAGATTGGATGATAACTAGATTAAGTTGAGTGTTTAAAATGATTAAAGTGTTTATTAGATGAGCTTGGGACTAATCTAGAAAGTTAATTAACAAAGGGACTATATTGTTCTGTTTTGAGACCCTAAAGAACTTGAACGAACTTGGGAAAAATAGGTTGAAAATGTTTGTTACATTCTAAAATGAAAATAATTAACAAATTAGTATAATTGAATAATTAGAAGCAATTTCTAATGAATCTGCCTAGAAGCTTTGTTCTGGACAGTGTCTTTGAAAAATCAATATAAATCCTAGGAATCGAATTATAAGATAAAATTTTAATAGAAGGTACCTTGAAATGTCTACTTTAATCAGGAACAAACAGAATATGATTTTAAGTTGTGTAGTGAGATCTGGAGATGAAAACTCCTAAGTAGTGCAAACTGTCTAGATATTATAAATGATGTGTCTTTAGACAATAAACTGTACTAAATGGATAAGAATTAAAATGCAAGCCTAATATATTCTTAAAAAAAATTTGTTAGCTTTAAAATGATATAAAGTAATTGAAATTTCGACCTACGGATTCAGAGATATGATCAGATTAGTAACAGGGGTGCAAGTTGCCGAAACTGGAAAACGGTTTTGAGTGTATTGAGTTGTGCTTATGTGATTGAACTTATATGTTTGAATTGAAAGTTGTTGAGTGGATCGAATGATCGAAATGAACCAAGAGGGAGATGAATTGGATTTTTAAATGTTTAGGTGGTGGAAATTGTAAATTAAAAAGATATACAAGGAATTTTAGAGTGGTTCAAGTTCGAAATGAACTCTACATCCACTACCTTAGCTTCACTAAGGATTTGCAACAATTCCACTAATTGCTCTTCCCCTTTTTTAGGCTAAGGAGGTAACCCTTACAATTTTCGGTTAAATTTTCTACCCAAAATTTAACCCAAACCTCACACAAATAGAACAAAGATTTTGTTGGCTAAGAAAGTATCTCTCAATACAAATTGTAGCCCAATTACAAGCACTCAACCCAATTGAAAAAGATAAGAATGAAAATTACAATTGGGGTTTCTAGACAATATTGGGATTTAGGCACAAATGCTTGGATTTGATGTTTGGATGTTTGCTTTTGGATCGATAGTTGTTGCTGGAGCTTTTAGAGGTCCCTTTTATACATTCTCATTGATTTCTAGCCGTTGTGGTTGTTGCATTCATCAATAGAGCCGTTGGGAGTGTTATCTCACCTCCATAAATGCAGTCTGCAACCACCCGTTACGAAACGCCCGACCCTGTTTCGAAACGGACCAAAATAGAAAGAGCCGTTGGGGTGCATTTAAGAGCATGTATCGAAACGGTCTTACCCGTTTCGAAACACTTTTGCCACTGTCAAGGGTCGTTCCGAAACGGCTTGAACTCGTTTCAAAACGCCTTAACGGTTTCTGAAAAATTAGTTAAAAACTTGCAACGGTCATATTTTTCAAATCAAATGAAGAACCGTTTCGAAACACTTGATGTCGTTTCGATACGGGTTCTCTATGTTCTAAAGCCGTTTCGATACGTGTTTCGAAACATGGGTTGACAGTGTTGAAAACGTTTCGATACCCATTTCGAAACATGGGTTGACAGTTTCAAAACTGTTTCGAAACGCCTTAGGCCGTTTCAAAACAGGGACTCGAAAAATACTATTTCGGCTTTAAAAACACTTAGAAAATATTTGGAAACCTTAGTTTTTAACTTGGGCATATTCTTTAAATCATATGGGGATGTTTGAGGACTTAAAAATTCGTTTTGACATTTTCAATTTAGTCATTATGTTATTTAGTTATATCAAAATTAAAATATCGGTTTCACAATCTCCCCCTTTTTGATATAACAAAACCAAAGTTAGAATTTTTAAGAGTTTTGAAAATTTTGAACACATTCTAACTCCCCTTAATTTAAGATAGGTTTTTAAAGTTTTAAAAAGGTTTTAACTTTGAAGTTCAAGTTTTAAAACTTAAAAACACTTTAAACATTTAAAAACGAATTTTTGGCTCTTAAATTTCTTCTCCCCCTTTTTGTTAGATCAAAAAATAATAAACAAGGCTCATAGAGAAGAGATAGGGTTAGTAACAATAAGCATTAAGCAATAGGCAATGAGCAACAATAATATTAATTCATAAAATTAAAATATCCAAAACATAAATCTTCAACATAAAATTCAAAGCATAATCCCAAATAAGATCAAAAGTATAGGTTCATAAAACATAATGGAAATAAAGATGCAAACTTAATCCTAAAATGCATAGATAATATGATATGTCATGAAAATCCTAGGCCTCGTCGTCACCATCATCATCCGAAGTCTCATCATCGCTCTTGACTTGAGAACGAAGAAACTTCATCCATTGGCCATAGAAGGTAGAGAAGGACATGTCCATGGCTGAGTGGGAATTCTCAAGGGATTGGAGTCGATCCTCTATATTTTGCAAGCGAGTGTTGATGACACCAAAACCCGAAGCCATGTTAGTGTCCATGGCATTGAACCGCTTGGTAATTAAAGCCGTGAGAGCTTCATTGTTTGCAACTTGAGCTTGTGGTTGAGGTTCAACGGGAGGAGGAGGAGGAGGAGGTGCTTCCCCATCAACACGTTCCCAAACATTGTTCACATAGCGGAAATCGGACTTACGGAGAGAGGACTCACCAATCTTTGACTTGCGGGGTTCCGGAGAGTCGTTGGTGCAATCGAGACCAAGCTGGCTAAAGATGTGACTTAAGACCATTCCATAAGTGAAAGATTTCAAGGCATCGGTGTCACGAAGCTTAATATCGTTAACCATCTCGGCAAATATGATCTTAGCAACATTAGGGCGCTCACCACGACGGAAACACTCAAGCCAAACATAGTCAACTTGACGGATGTGAGAATATTTACCTCCGGAGGGGCGAAAGAACCATGAGATCATCAAATGGAGGAAACGATCGTGCGCATCCAAAGTAAGCACTTGACCGATGTGAGAACCAAAGTGACTCTCATTCTCAATTCCTACATCCTTAAGAGAAAATGTAGACTCCAAGAGAGGGACATTAACAACGAACTTTTTCCCCAAAATATAAGATTCAATCCCAACAACTTCAGAATTTGTTTCATCATTGATAAGGTGAGCATTGGAGTAAAAGAGAAGTACCATGTGTTTGTAGCAAATGTCCAGGATGCTCAACAAAACAAGAAGATCCCATTCTCTCAAACGGTCGAGGTAACGGAAAAGAAATCTCTCGGAGTTAAGGAAGTTGAGATCAATCATACGCTCACGACGAACTTCGTATTCCTTGACATATTTGAAATGTTCTCTCAACTCTGTAGTTCGAAGAGATTTTTGAAAGAGCTGGGCGAGATTTGGACACATACTCGATTCACCGGATTGAACAGACTTACGCTTTTTGTTAACATTCTCCCTCATCCTAAAAATATAAGCAAGCTTCATCATTGATAAGGTGAGCATTGGAGTAAAAGAGAAGTACCATGTGTTTGTAGCAAATGTCCAGGATGCTCAACAAAACAAGAATATCCCATTCTCTCAAACGGTCGAGGTAACGGAAAAGAAATCGCTCGGAGTTAAGGAAGTTGAGATCAATCACACGCTCACGACGAACTTCATATTCCTTGACATATTTGAAACGTTCTCTCAACTCTGTAGTTCGAAGAGATTTTTGAAAGAGCTGGGCGAGATTTGGACACATACTCGATTCACCGGATTGAACAGACTTATGCTTTTTGTTAACATTCTCCGTCATCCTAAAAATATAAGCAAGCAAGCGATATAAAAAATTTAAGTGTATGCATAGATTTCGTAATTCAATCCAATGATAAATCCCACTTAGGTTTAAAAACAAGTTTTTAAAACAAATAAACAAAACAAAATAAAAACACAAAAAAATTTAAGAGAAAAAACAGTAAAAAAAATACGAGTGAAAATTTTTATATTCGAATCAGAAAATTGAAGATTTTGAAATTTTTTTTACAAGATATGAAAAACCCAAGCATAAAAACATATAAACTATACAAAAATAAAATTTTCTAACCTAAGATTCGAATATAAATTGAAGGAAAAAGAAAAAGAGGAAAAATACCTTAAATTGGGATTTTGGATGTATGGATGAAAATCCTTGCACAATATTGTTGAATCTTGCTTAGACTTGTGTTTTAGAGAAAAACCCCTCAAGATTTGGTGAAAAACAAAGAGGTTTAGAGGGTTTTATAGGGAAAAAATTGAAACTAGAGTTTTTAGGGTTTGAGAGAGTTTTAATTAAAGTGTAACTTTAACATTAAAAGCCCTTCTTAAAGCAGTCCGCGTAACCGTTTCGGAACGGGCTTGACCGTTTCGAAACGCGGACACGAGAGTTTGACCATTTTTAGAACTCCAGCTGACCGTTTCGATACAGGTTTGACCGTATCGAAACTCCGTTGACTCGTATCGAAACGCGTTTCGATACACCCCTTGGCAGTAGCCAAAACGTTTCGAAACCCTGTTAAGGCGTTTCGAAACGCCCTTCTCTCAGATATGAATTTAAAGCAACCGTATCGAAACATGTTGACCCGTTTCGATACACCTGGGCCTGGAAGTGCAGATGAGGCTCTAAAAGTGCAGAAAATTGAATTTTTCTAAGGCCTAACTTGCATGAATGACATGAATGAGCAGGAAAAACATATGTAAACATAAACATACTCCCCCTACCTATAGGCATGGATGAAATTAGGAGTAAAAACACATAAACATGGCATTTCAGGAGATCAAGCAAATTTAAGCACAAAAGAGGTCCTAAAAGGTCAAGATAGGCTAGCTAGACCTAACTCTTTCCTAAGGGACCAAAAATGCTCTTTGTCTAAAGGTTTTGTAAATATGTCCGCTAATTGATTTAAGGTGTATACATACTCTGTAACCACATCTTCTATAAGGACATGATCTCTAATGAAATGATGCCTTATTTCTATGTGTTTGGTTCTAGAGTGTTGGATGGGATTTTTTGTTAAACATATAGCACTAGTGTTGTCACATTTTAGAGGTATGGTTTCAACTTTAATTCCATAATCTAAGAGTTGTTGCTTCATCCAAAGGACTTGAGCACAACAACTCCCTAAGGATATGTACTCGGCTTCGGTGGTAGATAAGGCTACACTATTTTGTTTCTTAGAGAACCAAGATATGAGCATACTACCTAGGAATTGACAAGTTCCCGAAGTACTTTTCCTATCGATTTTGCAACCCCCATAATCCGCATCCGAGTAAGCATGAAGGTTGAAGGTAGAGTCTCTAGGGTACCAAAGACCTAAACAAGGAGTATCTCTAAGGTACCTAAAAATTCTCTTAACGGCTATAAGGTGAGACTCTCTAGGACTAGCTTGAAACCTAGCACACAAGCAAACACTAAACAAGATATTCGGTCTACTTGCGGTAAGGTAAAGCAATGATCCAATCATAGAACGATAAAGCTTAGAGTCAACACACTTACCTCCTTCATCTTTGTCAAGCTTTGTAGATGAGCTCATAGGTGTGGCTTGAGGCTTTGCATTCTCCAAGCCAAACTTCTTGAGCATATCCTTTATGTACTTTGCTTGATTGATGAAGGTGCCATCCTTCTTTTGCTTGATTTGGAGTCCCAAAAAGAATGAGAGCTCCCCCATCATGCTCATCTCGAATTCACCTTGCATTAACTTAGCAAACTCTTGGCAATGACATTCGTTAGTAGAACCAAAAATAATATCATCAACATAAATTTGAACTACTAAGATGTCATTTTTATAAAAAGTGTAGTGTCCACCTTACCTTTTTCAAAACCCTTTTCAATTAAAAAGTTTGAAAGTCTTTCATACCAAGCTCTAGGAGCTTGTTTTAAACCATAAAGAGCTTTAGTGAGTTTGAAAACATGATTTGGAAATTTTGAGTCTTCAAAACCCGGTGGTTGTTCCACATACACTTCTTCATTTATAAAACCATTTAAAAATGCGCTTTTAACATCCATTTGAAAAAGCTTGAAATTATGATAACATGCATATGCAAGCAACATCCTAATGGCTTCCATTCTAGCTACGGGTGCATAGGTTTCATCAAAATCTATTCCCTCTTCTTGAGTGTAACCTTGTGCTACTAGTCTAGCTTTATTTCTCACAATGTTACCACTCTCATCTAGCTTGTTCCTAAAGACCCATTTAGTTCCTATGGTAGATTGATTACTAGGCCTATCAACTAATGTCCAAACGTTACTTCTCTCAAATTGATTTAACTCTTCTTGCATAGCCATAATCCAAAAATCATCTTTCAATGCTTCTTTAATATTCTTAGGCTCTATGCATGAGATAAATGCAACATGATTCATTAATTTAAGAGAAGATCGAGTGGTTACCCCCTTGGATGGATCACCCAAGATTTCACCATCTTTGACATAGTTGAACTCCCTTGGGTAGCTCACTTTCTTTTCCTCAAGAGCCAAGTCCTTCAAGGCTTCAAGAGGTGGATCTTGTGTGTCCTCTTCTTTTGTTGGAATCTCATCCTCCTTTGAAGTTTGTCCTCCATCACAGGCATTTATGATTCCTACATCATCACCATCACAAGAATCCTTCCTTGGAAGGAGGTTATCATCGAATACAACATGTATAGATTCTTCTACTACTAAAGTTCTCTTGTTAAATACTCGATAGGCTTTAGAGGTTAAAGAGTATCCTATAAAAATAGCTTCATCACTTTTTGCATCAAATTTACCTAAGTTGTCTTTTCCATTATTTAAAACAAAACACTTGCAACCAAAAGGGTGAAAATAGCTAATGTTAGGCTTTTTAGATTTTAAAATCTCATAAGGTGTTTTCTTTAAAATTGGCCTAATCATTACTCGATTAACAATATAGCAAGCGGTGTTTGTGGCTTCCGCCCAAAAATATTTAGGTAAATTATTTTCACAAAGCATGGTTCTAGCCATTTCTTGCAAAGTTCTATTTTTCCTCTCAACTACCCCATTTTGTTGAAGAGTTCGAGGAGCCGAAAATTGTGGCTAATACCATTTTCATTCAAAAAATCTTCAAACCCTAAATTTTGAAACTCGGTTCCATGATCACTTCTAATATGTTAAATTCTAAGTTCAAGATCATTTTGGGTTAGTTTTGAAAATGTGATGAATTTTTCCAAAGCCTCATCTTTAGTACTTAAAAATAGAACCCAAGTAAATCTAGAAAAATCATCAAAAAGTACAAATGCATAAGATTTACCACCCAAGCTCATAGTCCTAATTGGCCCAAATAAATCCATATGGATAAGTTGTAAACATCTACTAGTAGAAACATCATTAATGGATTTAAAGGAAGACTTATGTTGTTTACCCTTAGAGCATGCATCACAAATTTTATCGTTTGAAAATTTAATCTTGGGTAAACCTCTAACTAGATCAAGGGAAACTAGTTTTTCTAAAACACTAATGCTAGCATGTCCTAGTTTCCTATGCCACAACCATGCATCATTTTCATTTTGTGCTACTAAGCATGCATGGGATGTATGTATGTCATCTAGATGCACCATGTATATGTTCCCTATGCGATGACCTATGAGCATAATATTATTAGATTTAATGTCAACAATTTTGCATCCATTTTTATCAAATAGAACATTAAATCCTTCATCACACAATTGACTTATGCTCAATAAGTTATGTTTAAGACCATCGACATACAAGACATTTTCAATGAGAATAGTAGAGTGATTACCTATGGAGCCAATACCTTTAATGTGGCCTTTGGAGTTGTCACCAAATGTCACCACTCCTCCACTTTTTGGCTTTAGATCCATGAATCTACTCTTGTCTCTGATCATATGCCTTGAGCATCCACTATCAAGGTACCATGAGTTTTGACTTTGTGCTTTGGCCTTGTAGCAATGCTCCCCCTACAAACAAAGATATTAAGCTTTTGTTTTTGGTACCCAAGTCATTTTGGGTCCATGAGTGTTAGCTCCCAAAACCTTGGTTCCCTTAGGAATCCAAGATGACATAACAATAATGTTATTAGATTTTACAAGTTCCTTAGGAACCCATACACTTCTAATTCTTTTAGTTCTTCTATGTCTAGGAAGACTACCTTGTTTGTAGTTATTAGTCCTTTTCTTAAGTTGGTTTGTTTTAGAAGATTCACCAATTTCATGCTTCACACTACCAACATTTTTTAAGGACTCCTTGAGCTTGTTAAGCTCATCTAACACCTTTTGGTGTTCATTATTACATTGAGATAAAAGATTATTAAGGTCAACATTTTCATCTTGAAAAAATTTTAGTTCATCTTTCAACCCTAATATCTTTTTCTCAAATTTTGAATTAGCTTGAGAGAGTGAGTCATTTTTCTCATTTAGTTCCAAAATGATTTTCTTATTCCTAATGACCGACTCCTTGTATTTCTCAACTAATTCATCATAGACCTCTTGTAACTCATCATATGCATCATTTAGTTCATCATATGTAAAATCTAAAGATGATGAGTTAGAGGTTACCATGGAGGAATCTTCCTCAAGTGCCATGAGGCAAAGGTTGGCCACTTCTTGTTCGTCATCCTCCGATGACTCCTCATCACTCCAAGTAGCAAACTTGGCTTTGAGCTTCTTCTTCTTCTCAAAGCCCTTCTTCTTGAGTTGAGGGCACTCCGAACGTATGTGACCGGGTTTATTGCACTCGAAGCAAATGATTTGATCCCTTGCTTCTTCTTTGTTCTTGCCTTTGAAGTCCATCTTCCTTTGAATTTTTCTTCCCCGGTTGGACCTCATAAAGCGTGAGAATCGTTTGGCTATCATAGCCAATTCTTCTAGCTCATCCTCCTCACTAGAAGAGCTCTCCTCAAGTAGTGAAGCTTTGAGAGCTATTCCCATCTTCTTCTTCTTTTCAACCTCTAGCTTTACTACTCTCTTCTCTTCTTTCTTCTTCTCTTCTTCTCTTCTTCCCTTCCTTGCTTCATAATCTCATGTGTAAGGAGAGAACCCATTAGCTCATCAAGCTTTTAAAGTCTTCAAATTTTTAGCTTCAATGATGGCGGTTCTCTTCCCATCCCAAGATTCGGGAAGTGAATAGAGTAGCTTCCGGAAAAGCTTGTCTTTCGGTATTGTCTCTCCAAATCCTTTGAGCCCATTGACTATTGTGGAGAATCGATCAAACATCTTTGTAGAACTAATGTTTTGATATAATAATTGAAAAATGTTTTGGACTAATTTGAAAAGAATTTAAAACTTGTTTTTAAGTCCAAACAACTTGAATTTATGTTTGAGGTATTTTAAGAGGTTTTTGGCAAATATTTTTCATGTTTTTAATAGCCAAACTCGTATTTTCAACGTACCCGTATCGATACGGTTGTACCCGTACCGATACCTTTTTGCCCAAGCTTGGCCACTGTCAAAACCCGTATCGATACAGGCCTTTGCCGTTTCGATACGGATCGGGGTCGTTTCGATACGCCATGTAAGCGTACCGATCCCCTTTCAACCAACCCCAACGGCTATTTCCCAACGGCCATTTAAATGTGAACCCGTACCGATACGCCCACAAGCGTATCGATACGCCTAGGCTGGCAAGAGCTCAACGGCTAGTTTCTATGAAGGCCGTACCGATACGGTTCCACGCGTATCGATACGGATAGCTGCAGAACAGCATTTATGAAGGGAAATAAAGTCCTCAACGGCTCCAAATCATCCCCAACGGCTAGTAACGGCTACAAACTCAATTAGGAGTATAAAAGGGACCTCCTAGCATCTTGTAATGGTTAATGCTTCATTTGTAACAACATTATGATGTCAAAATTTGTCTAGAGCTTAAATTGTTTATTTCTTGCTTAGACAACACTTGTGAGCTTACATTGTTAAATTTGCTCAAGTGTTTAGGTTTTGGGTGAGTGCTTAGAATTGCAAACAAACACCTTTTAGAGGGATTTCTAGTTTGCTAAGTCTTTCTTTGTAAAGAGAGTGTTCCTTCAAGCTTTGGGTAGAAAGCTTTGAGGGTTGTAACTGTTTCCTCCTAATCCTAGAAAAGGGGACGAAATTCTTAGTGAATTTGTTGGAAATCCTTAGTGGGGAGCTAAGGTAGTGGATGTAGACCTTGGTTAGAAGGTTGAACCACTATAAATCCTTGTGTCAAATTGCCAAATTTTCACCTCCCACTAAAACACCCAATTATCCAACTTCTCCACACTTGGCGAGCAAGAACGGTTGATCGAATCGAGCCCCTCACATCTCAACAATCTTGGACACCGTCTCATCAGGCTCCATCTTGAAATTTTCATAACTAAGATTGAGAATTCCAATCTTAGTTTCTTTGACATCATTGGTTCCCTCATAGGTAGTCTCAAGAGTGTCCCACACTTCTTTGACACTCTCAATGGATGACACCTTGGAATAGATGTCCGGACCGAATGAACAAAAGAGCATGTGGAGAGCTTTGTCATTTATTTGAATCTTTCTCCTTTCTTCTTCACTCATCTCCACCTTTTTCTTCAAAACCATCTTGCCTTCACTATCTTGCTTCAATGAAATGTAGGGGCCATCTTCAATCACATCCCAAACCAAGTAGTCATTGGACTTGATGAAGAGCCTCATTCTATTCTTCCAAAACGGATAGTTGTCACCATTGAAGAAGGGTGGCTTTGTAGTGGATTGAGACTCATACATGCTCGAACCGGAGGTTGAAGCCATCTCTTGATTTTTGGATGATCACACTCTTCCTAGGAACTCCTCTTGTGGTTGTTAATCCTCAAAGAGGTAGGCTCTGATACCAATTGTTGAGTGGATCGAATGATCGAAATGAACCAAGAGGGGGAGTGAATTGGATTTTTAAAGGTTTAGGTGGTGGAAATTGCAAATTAAAAAGATATACAAGGAATTTTAGAGTGGTTCAAGTTCCAAATGAACTCTACATCCACTACCTTAGCTTCACTAAGGATTTGCAACAATTCCACTAATTGCTCTTCCCTTTTTTTAGGCTAAGGAGGTAACCCTTACAATTTTCGGTTAAATTTTCTACCCAAAATTTAACCCAAACCTCACACAAATAGAACAAAGATTTTGTTGGATAAGAAAGTATCTCTCAATACAAATTGTAGCCCAATTACAAGCACTCAACCCAATTGAAAAAGATAAGAATGAAAATTACAATTGGGGTTTCTAGACAATATTGGGATTTAGGCACAAATGCTTGGATTTGATGTTTGGATGTTTGCTTTTGGATCAATAGTTGTTGCTAGAGCTTTTAGAGGTCCCTTTTATACCTTCTCATTGATTTCTAGCCGTTGTGGTTGTTGCATTCATCAATAGAGCCGTTGGGAGTGTTATCTCACCTCCATAAATGCAGTCTGCAACCACTCGTTTCGAAATGACCGACCCTATTTTGAAACGGACCAAATTAGAAAGAGCCATTGGGGTGCATTTAAGAGCCCGTACCGAAACAGTCTTATCCGTTTCGAAACACTTTTGCCACTGTCAAGGGTCGTTCTGAAACGGCTTGAACTCGTTCCGAAACGCCTTAACGGTTTCTGAAAAATTAGTTAAAAACTTGCAACGGTCATATTTTTCAAATCAAATGAAGAACCGTTTCGAAACACTTGATGTCGTTTCGATACGGGTTCTCTATATTCTAAAGCCGTTTCGATACGTGTTTCAAAACATGGGTTGGCAGTGTTGAAAACGTTTCGATACCCGTTTCGAAACATGGGTTGACAGTTTCAAAACCGTTTCGAAACGCCTTAGGCCGTTTCGAAATGCCTTAGGCCGTTTCGAAACAGTGACTCGAAAAACGCTGTTTCGGCTTTAAGAACACTTAAAAAATATTTGGAAAGCTTAGTTTTTAACTTGGGCATATTCTTTAAATCATATGGGGATGTTTGAGGACTTAAAAATTCGTTTTGACATTTTCAATTTAATCCTTAGGTTCTTTAGTTATATCAAAATTAAAATATCCGTTTCACAAAAATTAATATGTTTTCTATGTGTTCTTACATGAATTGCTAGACCAAGGAATTGAGAAGAATTTGGAAGAAGCAAGGGCTTGCCATCCAAATAGAAAGAACAAAGGAATAGTCATCAAGGAGCAAGACTAGTAGAAAGCTTGGAGTACTGTGAGTGTAGTTGACCTTAGGGTTAGGACTAGCGTCCTAATCACTATTTATGTTAATTTGTAATGTTTTAGATTGGAGCATGAAATGAATTTAATTCTGGATTTGGTAAATAATCTAAGGGAAGATGGATTAAATGGAAACATGAAAGCATGCTCTATATTGTTAAACGGAAACACGAATTGTATTCCGAATTTGTCTGTTGCGCGTTTTAACGCTCTTCGCTCCTAACATGGGCGAAGGGTTTTACATAAAGTGGTATCAGAGGTTTAGGTTATAGGTCCTAAAGCTTATAGAAACATGTCATGCATCATATAGGTTTAAATTAAGCCACATGGGAGTCTTATACTGAATTGCTTGTGATTATGCTTTCCTAATCTCGATCTTGTTTAAATCCTTGGTAGTATGTCCGAAACAAGATTAGTTCGGGACGATGAAAGTCCTCAAGGTTCATCGAATGAGGGAGGAAATGTAAGGTTCGGTCGAAACCTTCCTAGGCAAACCGAGCCCCAAGGACCGGCTCAAACCCTTGAACATCCAGCCTCAGTAGGAAGCCCCTGCTATCTAATCGGTTCAGAGAAAATGTTTCTTGAGTATAAAGGATATGTTCGATCAACTTTTGACGAACATTAGACAAGACTATCATGTTCCTGCCACTACCTTAACAAGTAGAGCCCCGATTGACAAACTCGCTCAACACCGAGCTTATACGTTTACGGGCGCAAATGAGGAGAAGCTCGAGGAGGCTGAATATTGGCTCGAGCGAACCACTCAAATCTTGACAATGCAACTACAATGTTTGAATGAGCATAAGCTTGAGTGTGCGGTCGCTCTGTTGGTGGACGAAGCACTAAGTTGGTGGGAAACCACGACATTGACTGCCCCGGCCGAGTCAGTGATGTGGAAATTCTTTGTGGAGGAATTCAACAAGAAATACATTAGCGAACAATATTGAGCTGATAGAAGGAAGCAGTTCTTGTACCTGAAGCAGGCCAACCATCCCATCGAACAATATGTTGCAGATTTTTACAAATATTGCAAGTCCATCTCCGGTTATATCAAGACTGACGCTGATAAGTTTCGAATGTCCATAGATGGATTAAACGATGAATTGAGTCCGATATTTACCGCCTTGAACATCACAGACTTCCAAACTCTGGTGAATTGAGTAGTTGCCACTGAAGCCAAGATGAAAGTCGTAGAGAAAAGAAAAGAAAAGGTGGCTACCGAAGCGATAAGAAACGAAAAAGTGATGATAAGTCTAGTTGGTAATCAAAGAAGGCCAAAAATATGAAGAAAGGACCTTCTACTTAGACTCATGCTTCTAGAGGCAACTACACACCAAGACCCTAATCGGTGAATAACCTGGTTATCCTGGTTGTGTCTGTTAACAGAACGGGAAATTCTGAGAAAGCTTCGACTTGCAAACACTGTCAGAAACAACACTCCGGTCAATGCCGATTTCAATCCAATCTCTACTTTGCGTATGGTGGTGATGATTGTTGAGTGAATAAATGTTCTATATTTTAACCCTCATTTATCCATATTATTGATGCACTCAGGCATTTTTAGTTGCATTTTAGATAGAATTTGCATAAACATCACATATAGATAATTTAGCACATATACTGTTGATTTCGATCAATTCTTGCAGGTACCTGTCGTGGCAGCATCCATGGCAGCAGAGGAACAAAAGATAACTGTCGTGGCAGCATTCAGGGCAGCAGAGGAACAAAAGATAACTGTCGGGGCAACATTCAGGGCATCAGAGGAACATAAGATAATTGTCGTGGCAGAATCCAGGGCAGCAGAGGAACAGAAGATAACTGCAGAGCATAAGTGGCGATAGTGAAGAAGAAAACTGCCTCATACATCACTGTCGTGACAGTTGTTGTGACAGAAGTGGCGACAGTGAAGAAGAAAACTGCCTCATACATCACTTTCGTGACAGAAGTGGCGACAATGTTGAAGAAAACTGCCTTATACATCACTATCGTGACATCTGCCGTGACAGAGTGGCGACAGTGCAGACAACAAATATGGAAAATGCGAAGTGGAGTTCGACTGATAGAGGATTTCAAGCCTGATTTTTGTAGACCACTCGCATAATTTTTGGATCTCAGAAGCACAAGGAAGGCCTTGCCCAAAGCTTGAGGAGAAAGTCAAAGCAAGAAGATAGGGCGAATTAAAGGATGTTTACTAAGAGATTTAGTCTTTAAATAAAGTTGTACTTTAATTCAAACTAGTATTCTTGGCCATTAAGAAAGCTTACACCCAAGGCCTATATATATGCTTGTAATTCGACAAGGGAGGATAACCTAGTTCCTAGCCATCTTCCATCATAAACCCTAGCTTTTCTCTTCTTCATCATGTTCTAAATCTTCCCCAGGGCTAAGGGTTGATCTTGTAAAGTAGTTGCAAGGGTTAAATTGTTTCTTAGGTTTTTCTGTTCAATCAATAAAACATCAAGTTTATTTACTCTGGTTTTAACATCTCATAAGAGTATCGGGAGAGCATTGTGAGGTTATCTATTTAATTAATATTGGGAGAGTTAAGTATACGAAAGGAGTAAATATAGTTTTCCAGTTTATGGTTAAACTATCTTGGCCTAGGGATAGGTACAAGGTTAAGTGGCTAAAGAAGAATTCACAAACATCGGTGTTCATCCTTCGATTCACACCAGGAGGTATCATCCAAGACATGTTCACCGACAAAACTTGGACCTAGGGATAGAACAAGTCACAACAAGGGTTCTTGCCGAACTTGAAGTAACAAAGTTATTGATCGCTGTCGTGACAACAGCAGACCACTGCCGTGACAGGTGTTGCCGCGACAGGTTCCACGACATAAGCAACATAAGTCCTCTGAACAGTGCAATACCTGCACTACGGAACAAATCAATACCGGCCTACTTTATCAATTTGATTTCCTCCTATATTTCACTTGTCTACTTTAGTTTTACTTCAATCTAACCAATTCTCAATTATCTGTGTTTTTATTTTTCTTGTGCAGGAAAATTAATTCTGAAGTTGTCCCAATCCCTGTGAAGACGATATCTTTTATACTATAACTTGACACGGGTGTACACTTGCGCTCCAATTTAATAGGACTTTTTTACACGCAACAAGTTTTTGGCGCCGTTGTCGGGGATTGCCACACAACTTCGTTTTTTTTCCTGCACTTATATTTATTTTTCTTGCCTTATTTTTATTCGTTTTTTTCGTTTGTAAAAAAAACTCAGGTGCAATACAGATTCAAGGGCATCAACATGTCAGGAAAAACCATTCGAGAGCTATTGTGGGAAAGTTCTTGCAATTACCATGAATGTAATCATGCACTCGAAAGTTGTCCCCATCTTTTCGGTGAATATATGGACAACCAACGATGGAACCAACAAGAACAAGATATGCCGCCACAACAGCAACATGGACAACAGATGTCGCTGCCGCAGCAACAAATTTTTTTATTGTATGATCAAAACCTGCAATTTTTTTTACCATAACAGTTTTGCTGCAGAACCCGACATGCCCTGGCAATGTCATCATCCTCAAGAGCATTCAAAATCCTTAGAAGACACACTGCAAGCCTTCATGGCTCATACTCAAGAATTGTCGGCTTCTACGGACAAAAGAATCATCAAGGTGGATGCAATCTTGAGCACACCGGTCCTCATTCATGCCACGGATGAACCTGAAATCCTGAGGCAAAATGAAAAAAATGCCAATGAAAGAGACTGCCCAACACATGATGATCCTGAGCAGCAACTTGCCTTGGTAATGATCGAGGAGCCTGAACGGAAAAACGCCGCAACAACACCTAGTGAAGTTGAGAAGAATGTCACGGCGGCAACCACTTTCGAGGCAGAAACCCCGGTCGAAGCAGCAACTGCCGCCTCGCTAGCGATTGATGCTGAAGCGGCAACCACTGTCGAGGCAAAACCTCAACCCACTGCCTCGGCTATGCCCGACAAAGATCGCATACATCCACCTTCGCCATGGCAATCGCACAACCACATGCAAGTGCAACTCGATGACAATGCCTCGCCAATGGAATATGAGCAGGTAATAAACGAACCTTTTGAATTCTTTGAAAACTCACCAATTCCATTGCAGGTATTTGAGGAACCAAAGTCGGTGGATTTAGGATCATCGAGATCTCTACTGATGGAGACCTACGAGTGGCCAACAGAAATTGATATGGGGAGTCATGGAAGTTTCCAATGTCCCCTTGACCTGCAAAGCAACCTGACAAAGGACTGTCAAAATAAATGGCTGCCGCAGCAGCAAACATGACATCAAAGGCTACTTTCCACTATAACGGACTTCGACGAGAATGAGGTAAGTACATGATTGGATATATATATATATATATATATATATATATATATATATATATATATATATAATTTTTCCTAAACATATGTTCATTTGTTCAGGAACAATGCCAAGATGGGAGGACTTTATGGACTACAAAGGAACCAAAAAGAAAGTCACCTCCACCATGATAAAACAAAAAGAAGTAGCCACGAGCACATTGGCCTAACCCTTTTTGGGCAAAATTGTAACTCGATGGAGGGTTCGGATGGACCATAAGAAATATCGAAAACGATGCTCCTCAAATTTTATTTAGTTTCAGTTTTTTAATTTTGTTATTTTAGGATAAGAGTTTCAAGGATTAATTCCCTCTTGAACTCTTAAGTTTTTATTTTATTTGTTTTTCTTGTCTTTTCCAATAAAGAACTCACAACAACCTAAAAACCCAAGGCCATCAAGACATGGTGTTATTTGCCTCGGCAGTATCTAGTTTCGCTGCCCTGGCAGCAAAGGAGGCATCCTTTAAAAGATCGGCAACCCAGGCAGTACTAATGCTGCCACCCTGCACCCGCCGCCTAGCATCACCTGCCCATCCTGACGCCCCAGCATCACCAGCTGTATCTATCGCGACAGTGACGACAACAATGTTGGTACTTCAACTTAAGTTTCTTGCTCCTTCTGTCTTCTGTGTTTCAATTTTCGATTTGTAATGTTTTTATCTTCTTGCTTTTTGTCACGCTTTGAGGACAATGCAACCCTCGAGGTTGAGGGTAGGCAGTCCTCCTATTATTAATGGACTAATTATATTTTGTGTTTATAACTATTTATTTTTGTGTCTAAAAAAATTGGCTTAAGTTTTTGAACTTCTCTTACCTGCAGCGGTTTTCACTGTTGTGACAGTAGCTTTAAAATGTTTTAGGAAGTATCTAGAGCCTTACTATAGTTCTGAACTCTTAAAACACTTTTGTGACTTATATGTTGTTAAGACTTCTGTTAGTAAACTTAGAATAGGAAGCTTAGCCACTTGAGTTAAAAAAACTTAGACTCAGTTTACTCTTAGAGGTACCTAACACTGGCTCTATGAAGATAACTAGAGGTACTCCTAGAGGTTCCTAACACTGGCTCTAGGAAGATAACTAGAGGTGCCCGAAACCAGCTCTAGTAGAAATAGAAAAACTTCAATCTAAGTTAGGAAGAAAACTAGAGGTGCCCAAAATTGGCTCTAGTTAAGAATTATTTTGAAATAAAACTCAAGTGAGTTGAGTAACTATTCTGGTTGCTAAAGAGTCTAGGCTCATATTTGTTCACAAAACCTACACACACTCACACGAGAGTTGTAGTATTGCTCCGGATAAGTCCGTAAGCATCCGAATAGGTATTGATCTTGATGGTGAAGGTGTTGTAGGTAATGGTTGTTCATTGAGTTAAGCCAAAACCAAAAAGTTTCATTCTTAGTTAGATTGCATTTGGTTGAGGACAAGAAATAATTTGAGTTTGGGGTGTGTTGAGTGAATAAATGTTCTATATTTTAACCCCCATTTATCCATATTATTGATGCACTCAGGCATGTTTAGTTGCATTTTAGGATAGAATTTGCATAAACATCACATATAGATAATTTTGCACAGATACTACTGATTTCAGTCAATTCTTGCAGGTACCTATCGTGGCTGTGAGAAAGGGGCCATGGTGGCCGGAGATGCTATGAATAATGGTGGCTTGTGTTTGATCGGTGGTTAGTGATTTGTTCTTTGAAGAAGATGAACATGATATTTTCTAGAGAGAACAATGTGTTTCTCTGTATTTTCTTATTATTCTTAATACTTCAAATGTGTGTAAGGTGAGCCTTTAAATAGGCAATTGCAGAGTTTTAGTATAGTTAAAACTATACTTTGATCTCTAATTTAAATAATATTTGTCCCTAATTTAAATAAGACTTCTAGTAAATCTAAACTACTGACTTGGGAATAAACTCTAATTATACATCAAATAAAACTATCACTTCTCGGATAACTTTCACTCCCCCTCAAGCTGGTGAGCAAACGTAGTAGAGCACCGACTTGGATCTTGGATTTGATGCCCTACTCATATTTCTTCTGTTGTTTCTTAGAGAAAAAAAAATCTCCCTTTTTCCAGGAGTCATTGATTTGAACAACTAGGATATAATCATGTTGTTCTTTGCATGGTCATTGTTGAAAATTTGCAGCTGATGTTGCTGGTTTCAGCATCCTTCTTGAGATGACTACCAATTTTGCTGTAGTTGTTGGTTCTGCACCTTCCTTAGATGTCTTCTAGCTTTCCTCTGTCAGTGATGATCTTTTTATGGTTTTTGCATCTTCTTCTGAGATGTCTTCCAGCTTTTTCTGCCATTCACGGACTAAGTAGCTACTTCCATTCAATAACGACCACAGGAATCTACACTCCCCCTCAAGCTGGTAGTTACACATACTAGAGTCCCAGCTTGGATTTTTGATGTAGAATCCCTTGAAAAATAATATAGTTTTTCTTTAAGGCTAAACTAAAACCTTTTCTCCTATCTTTTTTAGGACGAATGGCTAAGATAGAACCAAATAGTTTTTTAAGGCTAAACTATTAACCTTTTCGACAAAACAACAAAAATAAACGAGCAGAAATTTCACCAGAGATGTAAGATTCCAATGAAGGAGAAGCCAAGGAACGAGCGTGGCCTAATGATAGCAGCGGAAAAAAAGTGTGCATATGAAAAGAAAAAAAATCAGATTAGAGATGGCAGTAGTGGTGACGACATCAAGACCGTTGTTGGCTCATGATACCATGTGAGAAAGGGGCCATGGTGGCTAGAGATGCTATGAATAATGGTGGCTTGTGTTTGATCGGTGGTTAGTGATTTGTTGTTTGAAGAAGATGAACATGATATTTTCCAGAGAGAACAATGTGTTTCTCTGTATTTTCTTATTATTCTTAATACTTCAAATGTGTGTAAGGTGAGCCTTTAAATAGGCAATTACAGAGTTTTAGTATAGTTAAAACTATACTTTTATCTCTAATTTAAATAATATTTATCCCTAATTTAAATAAGACTTCTAGTAAATCTAAACTACTGACTTGGGAATAAACTCTAATTATACATCTAATAAAACTCTATCACTTCTCGGATAACTCACAGTGGCAGCATCCAGGGCAACAGAGGAATAAAAGATAACTGTCGTGGCAGCATCCAGGGCAGTAGAGGAACAGAAGATAACTGTCGTGGCAGCATCCAGGGCAACAGAAGAACATAAGATAACTTTCGTGGCAGAATCCAGGGCAGCAGAGGAACAGAAGATAACTGTAGAGTAGAATTGGCGATAGTGAAGAAGAAAACTGCCTCATGTATCATTGTCGTGACAGTTGCCGTGACAGAAGTGGCGACAGTGAAGAAGAAAACTGCCTCATACATCATTATCGTGACAGTTACCGTGATAGAAGTGGCGATAATGTTGAAGAAAACTGCCTCATACATCACTGTCGTGACATCTGCCATGATAGAGTGGCGACAGTGAAGACAACAGAGATGGAAAATGCGAAGTGGAGTTCGACTATAGAGGATTTCAAGCCTGATTTTTGTAGACCACTCGCATATTTTTGGAGCCCAGAAGCATAAGGAAAGCCTTGCCCAAAGCTTGAGGAGAAAGTCAAAGCAAGAAGATAGGGCGAATTAAAGGACGTTTACTCAGAGATTTAGTCTGACAAGGCTTCTACTAGAAATTCTGCTAATCTGAGCCCTGCACCTTCCAACAGTAACAAGAATTCGAGGCAAACTCAATCGGGAAATCAAGTTAAGGGAAGAGGTTCCCATTCGAAAGCCATAACATACCAAGAATCCTGAGCCCCAGCTCATGTTTATCACAGTCGTGGCAAAGAAGAAGAAGAATCTCCCGATGTCTTTACGGGTACGGTTGAACTAAACCTTGAACTTATTTATGCTTTAATAGACCCGAGATCTACCCATTCATTTATTTGTTCTTACTTTTTAACCAAATTAAATTTGAAACCTGAAATAGTCAAAACAAGCCTTGTAGTGTCAAACCATATAGGGGGAAATTTACCTATTATTCTAATCTGTAAGGATTGCACAATAACCATTCGAAATGTACCCTTTCCCTGTGATCTCTATGTATTACCCGAATGTGAATTTGACTTAGTACTAGGCTTAGATTGATTAAGTAAACACCAAGCTTGGATCGATTGCCAAAACCAAAGATTGTATCTTCAGGGTTTAGAAAAGGAATCTATTCTATTGATTGATAAAAAACAAACCTCTATTTTTGCTTCCACGGTGTTACAAGATGAATATAATTTCGGCTTACCCTCTATTTTTATTGTTTCTGAATTCATCAATGTCTTTCCCGAGGATTTCCCTAGTCTTCCTCCGACTCGTGAAGTAGAGTTTGGGATCAACATTCAGCCCAGAACCAGCCCGGTGTCTATCACACCTTATCGGATGGCACCAGTTGAATTAAAAGAATTGAAGAAGCAGCTCCAAGAGTTACATGACAAGGGCTTCATACGACCAAGCACATCTCCCTGGGGTGCTTCGGTTCTATTTGTGAAAAAGAAAGATGGCTCGATGCGACTCTTCATCGACTATCATCAGTTGAATTGGGTTACAATAAAAAACAAGTATCCCTTCCGAGAATTGAAGATTTTTTTGATCAACTCAGGGAAGCATCAGTATTCTCTAAGATTGATCTTCGATCGGGATACTATCAGGTGAAAGTAAAGGATGAAGACGTTCCTAAAACTTCTTTCCGTACTCGATACAACCACTATGAATTCCTCATTATGCCTTTTGGGTTAGCGAATGCTTCTGCCGCATTTATGGATCTGATGAACCGAGTGTTCAAGCCATATCTTGACAAGTTCGTTGTTGTCTTCATCGATGAAATTCTTGTCTATTCTCGGAATAAATAAGGAACATGTTGAACACCTCCCAATCATGCTACAAACTATTCGAGAACGCCAATTGTTTGCCAAATTCTCCGAGTGCGAGTTTTGGCTATCAGAAGTTGCTTTCCTTGGTCACGTGATCTCCGCTGAAGGAATCAAAGTCGACCCTAAAAAGATCCAAGCTATCCTTGATTGGTGACCTTCGAAGAATGTTGGCGAGGTTCACAGTTTCCTTGGATTAGCCGGTTATTATCGAAGGTTCGTTAAAGGCTTCTCTACGATCGCTTTACCTCTAACCAAGCTCCTCCGGAAGAGTCAATCGTACAATTGGTTCGAAAGTCAGAAAAGAAGCTTCGACCAATTGAACCGAGCATTAACTCATTGTAACACCCGGGTTTGGGGGTCGGGTGGAATTAAAATAATAAAATATTATTATGGGCTTCGTGTTTTCAAAACAATTAAAATTTATGTTGAGCCTATCTTCTAAATCCAATCCCATGTGTTTTAGAAGATGAGAATTTAAGCCATCTCATTAATGACAATATGGTAAATATGGTTTTTGGTGGAATAAAGCAAATAAAATAAAAACACCCAAAAGCCTTTCTTCTTCCTCATCCATGTTTTGAACGACACCCAAAACCTCCCCTCCTCCATTTCACTATTCCATCATCTTTGTTGCTTGTTGTTGGAGATTTTTCAAAGGTAAACTCATTTTTGACTTGTCCTTATCATTCTCTACAAGTTCATACCTTTATTTTCACGAAAGCTCATAGTTTTTACATTTTGAGTTTTTAAGTTTTGAAGATAAAAATCCAAACTTTGATAACCTTTAGATGAGTTTTTGATTTAATGTTGTTAGATAAATTAAAAGCATCTTATAAGGTCCAACATACTCGATTTTTACATGGTTTTATGTTGATTCCCGAAATTGGGTTTTAGAGAGGTTTTAGAAGGGTTTTAGGTTGAGTTTGGGGGCTGTTTTGTGTGGAAATTTGTTGGCTGATGGTTAGGCTGTGTATAAGGGTTGTTTTGGAAGCTTTTGGGAGTGTTACAAGTGTTGGAATCAATGGTTTTGGACTGTGCTTTAGGGATGCTCGGGAATGAGGATTTTGGGGTTGTCTTTAGCTTGAAATCATGTGTTTTGTGCTTGGTTTGTGTTCTGGGTTGGTACATTGATTTCTGGAGTGATTTGTGGTTATTTTGATTGTGTTGGGATGTTTAGAAGCAAGGAATTGTGTTGGTGAAGCCTCAGGAACGAATCCGGAATTGTTGAGAGCTTGATCGGCTAGTGTGGTTGAGCTTGGAATAGTCGGTGAGTGGTTAATGTTTTCAACTTGGTTTAAATGGTTTTCAAGTGTTGGTTCAAGCATGTAGACTAGGTTGGGCTTGGTAGACCCACCTAGAGTTGGGATTAGATTGGTAGTCTAATCCCAAGCTTTAGTTAGAGACTTCGGTTGAACTTTAAATGTTGTGTATGCCTCGTGTTTAATTGTGATTATGGTGGTTATGTATATTGTGTTATACATGTGTGTTGAGGCATGGTATTGATGTATTGTTATATGCACGTGGTTTGTGCATGACGGTAAGTCATGGTGAGTACGTGCTATGCACGGAAGTTGATATGAAATGGTGTTGTGAAAGGTTATGAATTGTGTTAGTATTGGCACTAGTATGCTTGGGTACAGTGCTCGATCATTAGGATGTTTAGTGTGCACACGAGAGTCTAAATGCGCGCTTGGTCTTGGTGATGGTAGCCATCAAGATGGAGTACGGGTTCGCCCGGAAATCTTCTTATATTTATGTTAATCGGTGATGAGTGGAATCCCATCGACGGGGCGTGAGGATGAGTGGAATCCCCTCCGCGTGAAACGGTGATGAGTGTAATCCCACCGTAAGGTAATGGTTGTGTTGTTGGATGTGAGTTCCAACGATTATCCGTGTATTCAGGTCATAGCTAGGTGCCAATACGGATTGTGGAATGTGTTTGATAATACATTGATATATGTATTTCCATGTGTTGAGATTATGAGTTGTTGAGCATGGCATGATGTTGAGTTTAAGTTAATGCATCATATGTATTTTGACTCATGTGGTTCGAAGGTAAGATCATGCATTCTACCTTGGTTGTGTGCTCGTGCTTGGACCCTGCATTGTCGAGGTTTGTTTTATGAGCTTACCCTCACTAAGCTTCATGCTTACACTCTCTTTTGTTCGACAATGCAGATCCGTAGTTCGTGGGTTGCTAGTGCAAAAAGAGGGCCTCCAAGTGCGCTAGTTGAGCTTTTGATAACCTCAAGTATGAACTATTTTAAGTTAATGATGTAATAGTCAAGCAATGGGGACTTATGTGGATATTTTGTTTTAGGAGCATGTATAGACTCCTTGTTATGTGGATGTTATGTTTAAGGTTTGCTTATGCCTAGTATGTTGGCCTTGTGCCCTTTAAGGATGCTTAAGTGTATGTTCTTGTCTAAGCATGTTATCTTGAATGCTATGTATGAATCTTTGTTGAATTGATGTTTCCTATCAATGTATGACTTTTATATGTGTGAAGTGTGTTAAGTATGTTTGTTTAGGGTGCCTTGCATCTAGGGTTAATGTATGTTTGGTTGTGGGAGGTTTTAGTTGGTGTTTGAGGCAGCCTTGTGCCAAAAACCAGCTAAAACATGTCTGTTCGCAGCATGTGTATTGAAACGGTTGGACCCGTTTCGATACGGTTCCCTTGTTTCAGGCCAGACGTTTCGGTACACAAAGGGGGCGTTTCGATACGATTTTGCTACTGGAAATCTGAGATTTTGACGAGAAATTCAGAGTATCGAAACGGTCCTAGGCGTTTCAGAACGGTCTTCGTAGCGTTGACCACGAGAAGTTGACCGATGAGGGAGTATCGATACGGTTAACAACCGTTTCGATACGGTCTCCTCAGGTTGACTTTGGCCAGTTGACCTAGTTAAGGCGTATCGATACACCCTCTTGGCATTTCGATACGGCCTGCAGTTTAAGTTTAAAATGGGCTATTTTGATTGGCTGTTTGGTTGTTCGCCTTGCTTGTTGCTTCCACTGTTGTCTTTTCACATAGGACATATTAATGCATCTAGACAAGATAATAATAACTGAAAAAGTTTTCTCGGGTTGTTAACCGAAGTGGAGCCTTAACAGGTTTCGCCTCGGTTATCCCCGTGTAACCCGCTCGGATCGGTCAGTCGCCCGGACCGGGACGAGGGGGTTACACTCATGCCCCGGTTTTGATCCAACCTGAGCCGGGCAAAGAATTCATAGTCTATAGTGACGCCTCCCATTCGGGATTGGGTTGTGTTTTGATGCAAGGTGAGAATGTTGTAGCATACGCATCCCAACAATTGAAGCCACATGAGCTCAATTACCCGACACATGACCTCGAGTTATCTGTCATTGTCTTCGCACTCAAAATTTGGAGACACTATATGTACGGTGAAAATGTCACTTGTTTACCGATCACAAAAGTCTGAAGTATCTCCTTACTTAGAAAGATCTCAATTTGAGACAAAGGAGGTGGCTGGAGTTGTTGAAAGATTACGATTTAGTCATCAACTATCATCCCGAAAAAGCCAACGTGGTTGCGGATGCTCTTAGTCGAAAACTGACTCTCGGTAAGCCATTTCAAATCTTTAAGTATTCAAACATATTCTTTCTTGTTCCTTAAGAAACCATTCGAACTATACCTTGCAAGACAAGCAAGAGTCCGGATGCTATCTTGTGTAATAAGTATATGTTCGAAAATTTTCTTGTAAAATAAGTAATCTATTCGGATCGTTTTCTCGTAGCTTCCTTGGCTATCAACGCTCATTTTCGACTTTCTAAAGCTCGTAAATATATGTGTGAACTTCAAGTTCAATCTAGCTTCATCACAAGGATCAAAGAGCTTCAAAAAGTAGATACGAAACTTTAGAATATCACTTCTAAGCTTGAGTCCAATTCTGAATTCTCCGTTAAATCAAACGATCTCATCTATTTCAAGGATAGAGTCTGTTTTCCTGAAAACAAGGAATTACAAGAAGAGATATTACAAGAAGCCCATCAGAGTTCTTTCTCAATCCACCCTGGATTGGTTAAAATGTACATGGATCTCAAACCCTTGTATTATTGGCCTGGAATGAAAGCAGCAATCAACAATTTTGTGTCAAGATGTCTAAACTGTCAGCGAGTGAAGGCCGAACACCGAGTCCCTACCGGATTGCTCCAACCTATTGAATTTCCTAAATGGAAGTGGGATCGAATCACAATGGATTTCATATATGGTCTTCCTTGTTCTCCGAGAAAATGCGATGCAGTTTGGGTAATTGTCGATCGGTTATACAAATCTGCTCATTTCATTCCAATTCGTATGAACTACAGTTTGGAAACCTTGGTTGATCTGTATATTCGGGAAATTATCCGGTTGCACGGAGTCCCTACTTCAATTTTCTCCGATCGAGACCCCCGATTTACAGCTCGATTTTGGAGAACACTGCAACGAGCCCTCGGCACCAAATTAAATCTAAGCACAACCTTTCATCCGCAAAGTGACGGACAATTAGAACGAGTGATTCAAGTTCTTGAAGACATGCTTTGGGCTTGTATCATCGACTTTGGGAAGAACTAGGAAAAGTCACTACCATTGGAGGAATTTGTGTACAAAAATAGCTTCCAATCTTCGATTCAAATGACCCCCTTCGAAGCGTTGTATGGTAGAAGATGTCGAACACCCCTCTGTTGGTCGGAACTTGGTGATAATAAAGTGTTAGGACCTCAATTGCTTCGATAAACCGAAGAACACGTTCAGATCATCCATTCTCGAATAAAGCAAGCCTTTGATAGACAAAAGTCCTACACTGATCAGAAACGTAGAGATATACAATACGAGATTGGTGATAAAGTCTTCCTTAAAGTCTCCCCGTAGAAGAAAGTATTCCGATTCGGTAAAAGAGGAAAGCTCAGCCCTCGTTTTATAGGACCTTTCGAAGTGATAGAAAGAATCGGTCCGGTAGCTTATCGACTTGCACTCCCAAGCGAGTTCGATAAGATACATAACGTATTCCATGTCTCAATTCTCCAAAGATATCGATCCGATCCATCCCACATTCTTGAACCGGAAGAAGTTGAACTGAATCCTGATTTATCCTACGAGGAAGAACCAGATCAAATCCTCGAAAGGGAAATCAAACGACTCCAAAACAAGAGCGTATCACCGGTAAAATTTCTGTGGAGGAATCATAAAGTCGAAGAAGCAACTTGGGAACCCGATGACACCATGAGAAAACAGTACCCTAACTTATTCAGTTCAGGTAAGAATTCGAGGACGAATTCTTCTTTTAAGGAGGGGAGAATTGTAATACCCTAAAAAATAAGCTTAGTGTAATTTGAATTATTAAATTGAATCTCAAGTTAAATTAAACATTATCCTAGATTGATTAAGTAATTAAGGACTTAATTGAGTAAATTAAAATTTGCCAAATATGGCTATTTAAGTGATTGGATCGGATGAAACAAAAAAAAAGGAGTTGCATGTCCAAAACAAAGACTACCTAAGCTGCCCCTCCACTAATAATTTTATGTGAGTTAATTAAAAGGTTAATTTGGACAATTTCATGTCCAAATTTGATGACACTAAGTCATCTCTTTCACCCACTCTACCCGGCTACACTAAGAAACAAAGATAGAGAGAGAGAGAGAGAATTTGAGAGAAAGAAAGCCATTGTTGAAGAGTTTTGAAGCTTTGCATGGGTAGGAAATCAAATTTAAGAAGCTTGGTAAGCCCCTCTCCTTAAGCCGAATTGATTTTTGTGGTTTGATTATCATTTTTGCATGATGTGGCGATGTTATGTTAATTTTTGGTTACTGGAAAATTTGTAGAGATGTTGATTAATTGAAAATCTTAATGAAATTTCATTAGAAACATTGTTTGTAAGGTAACCGAAATGTAGTAGTGACGTAATTGATATGTTTTCGATACGCATGTGTAAATCCTGATTTAACTTGAAAATTTGGAAATTCTGGAAAAATTGATGTAGGAAGAAATTGTTTAAAATGATGTTTACTGTTAGATTGAGGTCTTGTATGATCGAAAATGTTGATAGAATTGTTGGAAGACTTATTGGAATCAAAACTGGTCACCTAGTATGCCTTGTGAGTAAATTGGGACTGTTTTGTGAAAAGTAGAAATTCGGGTAGTAAATTGTAAAAGAATGAATACTGGAAATAATGCCTAAAAACAGGGGACTTGATATATAAATGAAGTGTAACTAGATTGGATGATAAGTAGATTAAGTTGAGTGTTTAAAATGATTAAAGTGCTTATTAGATGAGCTTGGGACTAATCTGGAAAGTTAATTAACAAAGGGACTATATTGTTATGTTTTGAGACCCTAAAGAAATTGAACGAACATGGGAAAATAGGTTGAAATTTTTTGTTAAGTTCTAAAATGAAAATAAGTAACAAATTAGTATAATTGAACAATTAGAAGCAAATTCTAATGAATCTGCCTAGAAGCTTTGTTCTGGACAGTGTCTTTGAAAAATCATTATAAATCCTAGGAATCAAATTATAAGCTAAAATTTTTATAGAAGGTACCTTGAAATGTCTACTTTAATCAGGAACAAACGGAATAGGATTTTAAGTTGTGTAGTGAGATCTGGAGATGAAAACTCATAAGTAGTGCAAACTGTCCAGACAGTATAAATGTTGTGTCTTTAGACAATAAACGGTACTAAATGGATAAGAATTAAATTGCAAGACTAATATGTTCTTAAAGACAATTTTGTTAGCTTTAAAATGATATAAAGTAATCGAAATTTCAACGTACGGATTGAGAGATATGATCAGATTAGTAACAGGGGTGCAAGCTCCCGAAACTGGAAAATAGTTTTGAGTGTATTGAGTTTTGCTTATGTGAATTGTTATTGAACTTATATGTTTGAATTGGATGTTAATATGTTTTCTATGTGTTCTTATATGAATTTCTAGACCAAGGAATTGAGGAGAATTTGGAAGAAGCAAGGGCTTGCCATCCAAATAGAAAGAACAAAGGAATAGTCATCAAGGAGCAAGACTAGTAGAAAGCTTGGAGTATTGTGAGTGTAGTTGACCTTAAGGTTAGGACTAGTTTCCTAACCACTACATGTGTTAATTTATAACGTTTTAGATTGAAGCATGAAATGAATTTAATTCTGATTTGATAAATAATCTAAGGGAAGATGGATTAAATGGAAACATGAAAGCATGCTCTATATTGTTAGATGTTTGTCTCGTTGAAGCATGATTTGGTTACCTATGTTTGAATGGCTATGTGATTGATCAAATGAGCATGAAATGAGTGATATAATACTGCCAATATGTGAAACATGATTCTGGAAAAATGCTTATATGATTGCTACGTGCTAGAAACTATGAAATCATGAACATGAAATTGGTTCTATCTATTAGAAACATGAAATACGGTATGTGATCTTGTTGTTTGTAATTGCCAATCATTTGTAATATGCTTGAATAATGTAAAAGACATTGAAAGACAATGAAATCCCTTGGTTGACTAGTTGGTCTTAGGTAGAACGACATGCCTTAGAGTCTAGAGCTTCTCTAATTTAGTACCTTGAGTACTCTCTGTTTGGTGTTCGTAGCACCTAGTGAACTTGATACCTTGTACATCCTCTGTTGATATTTTGATACATTGTGTATCCTCTGATTTGATGCTGTGAGCATCCTCTGATTCGGTACCTTGTACCCATTGTGACTCAATTACCTAGTCTCACTAATATATCAAGGCCAAACACTTAAAGACTAATGAATAAAAATTGCCACATGTTCAATAAATTGTGTAATATGTTGTATGAATGAGTGTAATTGGGAATGTGATCATAGATTGAATGATCAATTGATAATATTTAATATTCGTAAATGATGCTTGGGTCAAGGCCCTAATTCGAATGTGATATGAATGTGATTTATGTGATTGTTGATCTTATTCGACATATATGCTTGGCTTTAGAAGTTTGATTATATGAATATGTTATATGATTTATATGATTTGTATGTTCTTTGATATGTGGTGCATATAAGTTATTGTGTTTGTAAATTGATTAAGACTAGCTAGGTGATACTCCTTTGTTTTGAAACCTAGTTAGGTGAGCTTGTATAAAGAAATAATATACCTAATAAAGTAAATGGATAGTTAATATGATAGGAACTACTTCACTAAGTACTTATAGTACTTATCACTCTTTTTTTTCCTTCTTCCCAAACCAGCAGGACTTCTTGTTCGAAAGTGTAGAACTAATGTTTTGATATAATAATTGAAAAATGTTTTGGACCGATTTAAAAAGTATTTAAAACATTTCCAAAGTCCAAACAACTTGAAATTATGTTTATGGAAGTTTCAAAAAGGGTTTTACATGTTTTTCAAAGCCAAACTTTATAAAACCATCCAGGCGTTTCGAAACGCCCTAAGGTGTTTCGAAACAGAGGTCTCCAGTAGCAAAAACGTTTCTATACGAGTATCGAAACGGGGTTACCCTGGATGAGGATTTTGCCCAGCGTTTCAAAACGGGCTCTGCCGTTTCGATACTCCTACGTGGCATTGACCACAACGGCTATAAACCCCAACGGCTATTTTCCCAACTAACTTTTAAATGCAGGCATTTCGATACGGGCCTATAGCGTTTCAATACGGGTTTCGAAACGGCAAGGGGGTGTTTCGAAACGGGTGCCCTGACAGACTGCAACGACTCTTTCTACATAGAGAGTGTTTCGAAACGGCTTCGAGCGTTTCGAAATGAGGAGCTGCAGAACTGCATTTATGGTGGGAATTAAAGTCCTCAACGGCTCCAATTTGATCCCAACGGCTAGTAACGGCTACAAACTCATTTGGGAGTATAAAAGGGACCTCCAAGCATCAAGAGAAGGCTAATGCTCATATTGTCAAACATCAAATGATCAAAGATTGTCTTTGTACTTAAATTGTCATTTATTGTATATACAAACACTAGTGAGCCAAAATTGTCAAATTTGCTCAAGTGTTTTAGGTTTTGGGTGAGTGCTTAATTGTGCAAACAAACACCTATTAGAGGGTTTTAAGTTTGCTTTGTTTATCTCTTTGTAAGAGAGGGTTTCAATCAAGGCTTTGGGTAGAAAGCTTGATTGTGTGTAAGAGTTACCTCCTAAGCCTAGAAAAGGGGACGAATCAATAGTGGATTGATTGAGAAATCCTTAGTGGGGAGCTAAGGTAGTGGATGTAGACCTTGGTTAGAAGGTTGAACCACTATAAATCATTGTGTTTATCTTTATTTTAGCTTCCTAAACCCTAACACCCAAATATCCTCCTCTCCACCACTTGGTGAGCAACATTGGTTGATCGAATCGAGCCCCACACAACTCAACAATTGGTATCAGAGCTTGGCTCAATCGAAGGGGATTCACATCCTATTGAGAAGATCCGGCAAGCTCGATCACTAGTTCATCAACCGGCTCAAATGGCACAATCAATCGACAAACTGCCTTTCTTCGACGGAACCCACTATGCCCATTGGAAGACAAAGATGAAGTTCTTCATCAAATCAAGAGATTACAAGCTATGGGATATAGTTGAAGATGGTCCGTTCATGCCTCAAAGAAGCAAAGCAGAATGGAGTGCCGACGATCGCAAGAAGATGGAGCTAAATTGCAAAGCCTTGCACATTCTATTTTGTGCATTTGGTCCATCCATCTATGAGAAGATGTCTTCTTGTGAGAGTGCCAAGGAGGTATGGGACAAGCTTGAAGTCACATACGAGGGAACCGATGAAGTCAAGGAGACCAAAATTGGGCTCCTAACCTTAGAGTATGAGAACTTCAAAATGGATCCGGAAGAGAACATCGAGAAGATGTTTGATAGGTTCTCCACTATCACCAATGGTCTCAAAGGCTATGGAGAAGCCATCCCGGAAGAAAAGCTTGTTCGAAAGCTCATCTACTCACTTCCCGAGTCTTGGGACTCAAAGAGGACCGCCATCATCGAAGCCAAAAATTTGAAGACCTTGAAGCTTGATGAACTCATGGGGTCACTCCTTACTCATCAAATCATGAAGAAGAACAAAGAGGATGAGAAGAAGAGGGAAGAAATTAGAGCTATGGGAGAGAAGAAAATCAAAGGGCTTGGCATCAATGCAAGTGCCATGGCTCTCAAGTCCTCCACTTGCCATCATGTCTACTCAAGTGAAGAGGAGGATGAAGGTGAAGAGATAGTTCATCTCTTCAAGAAGTGTGCCCCGTTCATGAAGAAAGCCTTGAGAGAGCTTGAACGAGAACCTAAAATAAAGGAGAGGGCAAGCACTTCAAGCCATAAGAAGAAGGCACATGTGGCTACTTGGAGTGATGAGGACTCCACAGACGATGAACAAGCCAACCTTTGCCTTATGGCCATCGAAGAAGATTCAAGGGTAACTTCTAATTCATCTACTTCATGTTCTTATTCCTTTGATGAATTACAAGATGCCTATGATGATTTGGTTTTAGATTTTAAAAGCCACATTTTGAAAAACAATAAATTGATTTCAAAGTTAAAAATTCAAAATGATTTGCTTTCTAAAACCAAACTTGAACTTGAAGCAAAACTTGAAGAGTTTGAATTAAAATGTTTTGATTTACAAAAATTGCTTCAAAATGTTCAAGAAGAAAAAGATTTGATTTCCAAAGAGCTTGAAAAGAAAAACAATGTTGGAAAATCAAATTTTTATGTAAGACAATCTAGTGCCCCTAGATTTGTAAAAGGAAAATGTTTTAGAAGTGTTTGGGTCCCAAAAGAACTAACCACTTCAATTAAAAAGGATGACATTGAAAGATGGATTCCTAAAGGGACTAAAATTTGTGCTACTAACGCTTATGGATCCAAAGCAATTTGGATACCAAAAATTACTTGATTGTCTATTGCTAGGTGTGATGGAGATGTTCAACAAGTCAAACATTGAGGGGGAGCTCCATGCACACTAGGAAGAACACTTGAAGAAGGAAGGCTTCACATCCTACCTTGAGTTCAAGTGTTGGTAAAAATCTAGTTGTTTTAGCATTTATTTGTTTTATTTTTAGTTTATTCAACTAGATGATCATAAATGTTGGACTAACATTTTTAATGATGCTTTGAGTAAGGGGGAGCCATTTTAAAACCAAATTTTTTATTTTTGTCAATTTTTACCTCTATTGTTATTTTGAACTAAATGTTTTAAATTCTTTTTGATATAACAAAAAGGGGGAGAAATGGTTTGAAAAATTGAATTTTCAAATGAATAAGGGGGAGCTTTATTTGATTTCATATCTTTAGTCTCTTATTCACATTTTTAAAATTAAAGGGGAAGAATCCCAAACAATTTTTCAAGTGAGTTTTATTATATCAAAAAGGGGGAGATTGTAGAACTAATGTTTTGATATAATAATTGAAAAATGTTTTGGACCGATTTAAAAAGTATTTAAAACATTTCCAAAGTCCAAACAACTTGAAATTATGTTTAGGGAAGTTTCAAAAAGGGTTTTGCATGTTTTTCAAACACAAACTTTACAAAACCATCCAGGCGTTTCGAAACACCCTAAGGTGTTTCGAAACAAGGGTCTCCAGTAGCAAAAACGTTTCGATACGAGTATCGAAACGGGCTTACCCTGGATAAGGATTTTGCCCAGCGTTTCGAAACGGGCTCTTCCGTTTCGATACGCCTACGTGGCATTGACCACAACGATTATAAACCTCAACGGCTATTTTCCCAACTAACTTTTAAATGCAGGCGTTTCGATACGGGCCTATAGCGTTTCGATACGAGTTTCGAAACGGCAAGGGGGTGTTCCGAAACGGGTGCCCTGACAGACTGCAACGGCTCTTTCTACATAGAGAGTGTTTCGAAACGGCTTCGAGCGTTTCGAAATGGGGAGCTGCAGAACTGCATTTATGGTGGGAATTAAAGTCCTCAACGGCTCCAATTTGATCCCAATGGCTAGTAACGGCTAAAAATCATTTGGGAGTATAAAAGAGACCTCCAAGCATCAAGAGAAGGCTAATGCTCATATTGTCAAACATCAAATGATCAAAGATTGTCTTTGTACTTAAATTGTCATTTATTGTATAGACAAACACTAGTGAGCCAAAATTGTCAAATTTGCTCAAGTGTTTTAGGTTTTGGGTGAGTGCTTAATTGTGCAAACAAACACCTATTAGAGGGTTTTAAGTTTGCTTTGTTTATCTCTTTGTAAGAAAGGGTTTCAATTAAGGCTTTGGGTAGAAAGCTTGATTGTGTGTAAGGGTTACCTCCTAAGCCTAGAAAAGGGGACGAATCAATAGTTGATTGATTGAGAAATCCTTAGTGGGGAGTTAAGGTAGTGGATGTAGACCTTGGTTAGAAGGTTGAACCACTATAAATCATTGTGTCTATCTTTATTTTAGCTTCCTAAACCCTAACACCCAAATATCCTCCTCTCCACCACTTGGTGAGCAACATTGGTTGATCGAATCGAGCCTCACACAACTCAACAGAAAGCTATCTCCATCTTGATTCGAAGCCTTCACAAGCCAAGACAAGTATGCCTTGTTTCATTATGCTAGTACTCCTAGTTGGTGGCTTAATGTCTTGTTTAGTCATCCAAGTAGCATGCATTTGGTTAATACTACGTATGTATTTGAAGTGTGTAAATACGTTCTTTTGACAATATGGACATCTTGTCTTGTATATATATGTGTGTGTGTATATGGCTTAGTGTTTTGTAGGTAATAGTTCACTAAGCATGTCATAGAAAATGTAATACTTCTTTTAATATGTATATAAATATGGTTGTTGTTTGTTAAATCCTTTCGAATGCCATGCCTTGTATGAGTAATTATGAAGTTCAAATTTTTTCATATATATGCGTGTGTAATGTTCGAATGGTCTTATATATAAGTGTCAAGTGTATGATCTTGTTAAGATTGAAATTGTAATTAATTCACATGTATGCAATCTTGCTTAAATCGAATGAAATGTAAGGTGAATGATCATGTCTAGTTCGAATGCCATAAGATTGATTAAATGGGATTCCATGCTTATTCGATCAGGGTGTTAATATGAAATTGAATTGGAGTCATGTTTATAATGTTATCAAATAAGTTTGATATGCTTGTGTGTTGTTGAAAAGCATGAATTGTTACCTTTAGGACATCTTATATGATTGCTTATAAATAAGTAATCTTGTTTATAGGATTGATAAGTATGCTTGTTTGATTATATTAGTGATATGTATAATATGAATGTTAAAAGTTTTTGTTAGCCCATTTGTAATAAGTAACATTAAATTGATTGATATGTTTACACAAATTGTATTCCGAATCTGTGCGCTGCGCGTCCTAACGCTCTTCGCTCTTAATCCGGGCGAAAGGTGTTACACTAATTTGATTAGTGTCTCATTGCAATGAGATGTTAATCAATGAAATATTTTAGTGAAATATTTAATATGTCATTTGAACTTAGAGAATAAAAATTACTCATAGTTTGTTTAAATAAAATTAAAATTAAATTAAATTAAATAATTAGTATCACCAAAATTAGGAATATTGTTATTTTTAGGCCTAATATGGTTAGTGTCCAAATTATTTGGGTGTTATCATTAAAGCCCAAAAATTAATAATATTCATAGAATTTTAATTAATTAAATTAATTGAGCCCTAATTAAGTTTTTACTTAAAAAAAGACAAGACAATAATTGGACATACATTAAACATTTTTTTGTTGAAATACATTTTAAATATAAATTGAAATGTCTTAATGTATTTAGACGTTTCAAAACTTCTATTCGTCCAAAATGTATTTTCTTACAAAATGGAATCAATTTAACAATTTAAGATTTAATTAAATTCTAATTAATGTTCGAAATGCTAAAATATCACGTGAAATTAATAAGATACCGATAACGGAAAATTGTAAGGGTACTAACCCTTCCCTACACGTAACCGACTCCCAAACCCAAATCTTATTAAAAGAATCTCTAGTCCACTTTTAATGGTGTCCGGTCTACCAAAGTGACCGGTGACAACTCTAAAACAATTTTTAAGAAAATAAAAGAAATTTAATTTAAAATGGAAAAACCGTTAATTTCAAGATCAAATTAAAATGAGAAACCCCAATTTTTAAAACCCTAATTGTCGGGCAGTTTGTACACAAACGAGTCTTAAAAACGGTCGCGACAAGTTTGTTCAAATCCAAAGCTACGGTTATCATCTTTCATAGTTTCATCAGAGAATCCAAATCTACCTCATCAAAGCTTCTATCCCTAGTTCACATACGATGATGATGCACTGTATCTTCAAAAACCCACTTTAACTACAAGCGTCACAATTCTAGGAGCTTTTTGAGAGCGAAATCCATTATACAAGGAATTCATATATGTCAAGGGGGCCCGTAACCTGTTGCCAACAAAAGATTGTCATCAAGCATGTGTTGTCTGAAATCAAGACATATATTAATCAACGATCATATATAAAAACTTAAAATTCTATAGATCTTTAAAATTTAAAATAAATAAATAAAGTTATACAAACAATGTGAATCAAAGAAGAAAACAATTAAGAAAACCATAAAAGAATAGGATTTCCTCACTAGCAAATAAATGAGTAGGAGATATACCATTGAGTACACAACTTTCATAGCACATGAAGCATGTATTAAACAAGAACAAATAGTGTTAGAAAGAAAAACTTCCGCTACCATAACGAAAAAGGTAGCAGAGTCCACGTTAATCTTAATCATTCTAACTTCTTTTAATTTACCAACATGTCAATCCCTATGAAAAATGAGCAAATTGTTCAAAAATGAAAGTTCATGTTTATGCACACTCAAGCCTAGTTTTAATATTGTCAACTTTTAATTTCTTTTCAATCGAGGAAAGAAAGTGAGGAGGTGTCTGCGAGTAGACGGTTCACTATATCAGATGTTCAACTTATAAATTTAATCATTCTAACTTACATTACAATTATACACTTGAAAGCCCCACCAGATACAATCAAAATAATATGACGAAGTGCACCCTCTAGTAATCCCTGAATACAATGTAAGAAACACAAGATTCTATGAGCTTGTTCTGTAATTATCAAGAATTAGTTAAAACGGTAAATGACATGTCAAACAAGTTGATGCAACAAAAATTACACCAAGACAAGAGCGAATATACCCAACTACTGATAAGAAACAAAATAATACAAAGCATTCTGAACTATTAGCAATTTTCATATTGCATACTTTGTTTAGTGGATGCAAAGAAAGTTATACATGGAGAGCAGTAATATATTAGCCAATAACAATGCATACATTCAATCCTGTACAACTTACTATCTCTGAAACTACATTAACAACATTCGGATGGCGAGCAATCTGAAAATTTTTAAGTCAAATCATGTAAATACTAAAAGTTGCTTTATCTAGATAAATAAAAGAAGCAATGAATTATATGGCAGGCTATCTCTATAACACCTTGTTACGTAGGAAAAAATTCAGGCTTTTGCGCCATATCAGCCAAAGCCTCTTTTAGTTGACTTACCAAAGACTCATTCCTAACAGCAACCAATTGAGGTTTGAATATCTTGACATATAATACGTAGAAAAATTTTCAGCCCTCCAAGTTCTACTCCATATTCATTTAAGCAAAAAACTTGAATTACATTTTAAATCTTTTTCAACAAAATTTATCAGCCTCTAATATGCTGAAACCACTTTATATGGGATTATGACATTAAATTTGTGCTAGTCCATGAATCAAGCTACTCAAGTTCGAGTTCGACATCTATAAATGGTCGAATGCAAGTTCAAAACAAAATGTTTTACAAGTCACTGTAACATAGTAAAACTGAAAGCTATATGATCAGCAAAAATGATGACATTTGAAGCAACAGCAAGTGCTGCAACTTGAAATTTATTTGGATTCACAACAACTATGTCCAACGTCTACAAAACACTTAATTATGTATGATTCTAAAGAACTTATCAAGTACTAAACAAAACGTGCAAGACTAAAATTGGAGCAAAGATCTAGAAGGGGACATGGCCAAATTAGTTTAATAGTAGCAAGCCAAACTTTTAGCATGTAATAGTTTAAAAGCTATAATTTTTATTTTATTTTTCATGTTTCACCTGAGTTTCAAGTTTCAACCGAACCGATTGAACCAACTATAGCCATCCCAAGTCTTGCGTCCGAGATCTGAAAAAGCTCGTCCAGATCATGTAGGTGGTGGTTGTGGAGCCTGAACCGAACATTGAATTCGGCTTAAATAGTGATGTTAATCAATCCTAAATATCAATAAAGATTAGACAAGAGTTCATCATAAAAAAAAACAAACCTTAAAATTCTCCCCCATTACTTGAATGACTTTCTTCGATCCTTATAAACTCATGCACCACCTGTGTGAAACAAAATAACACAAAAATCAAGTCTTTTAGGAGAAAAAAAAATCAGTTTTCTTTGCAACCAAAAGATACCATTTCATTTTTCACAAACTTTCACTTAGTTACGCTAAAAAGAAAAAAGAAGACAAGTGAAGATGAACAACAACAATTTAAATTATAAAAAAACAACATAAGTAAAGGGGAAAATAAAAGACAAATAGAAAAGGAGCAAAACTAATAGCGATTACCTGTTAGGGAAGGCCGGCGAAGATGATTATATGTTTGGGAAAACTGGCGAAGAGAAAGAAAATGAGAAAAAAGGCAATGAGCTTTGAGAGAAGGAAAAGGGAGAGAGTGGCGAAGAGAGCAAAACTAATGGTGCTTTGCTGTTGGGGAATGTAGCGACTAAAAAAAACCCGAGTGTGCCTTTTCTTCATTTTTATAAAATCGGTCTCAATAATATATTTTAAAATACTAAAATTTCCTTTTTCAATAATTTATTGGAGTCGCCACCGATCGTTCAAAAAAATGAGAGGTAGACCGGACACCAAAAATGAAACCAGAGATTCTTTTTAAAAAATGGGTTCGGGAGTCGGTTACAGATGGGGAAGGATTAGCACCCTCACACCGCCCAAAATTGGTACCTAACGGGTCGTATTGTATTTATTAGAAAATCTTAAAATTTCGGCCCAATTCAATTAATAACTTCCAAATACATGATCATACAAGATATAAAACCGTACCCAGTCCGCGATATCAAAGAAGATGACGCCCAAATGATTAGGACGACACTCCCAATAGAATATCGGGATTATGAGCATTATCTTTACGTATTTTATATAACAGATAAATATGCATGAGCAGGATATTGACGGTAACAAAAATTTAAACACAAAAGCCAATTTTAAATATATCAAACCCTGAATTATTATCAAAGAAATATTATATTTACGGGATAAAATCAAAGCTAGATTATAAATTATTAAAATTGTCACACTTATTTATATTCATTATTTATCTGGTGAATTAGACATAGATATATTCGAGATTATTTCGAGCTTTATTTTACTAAAATGATAATATGTACAAATAACGACGTTAAAAAGGATACGTTAATTGATGATGATAACAGGACAAATTAAATTAAAGAATCGAATCAAAATAAATTACATGGCAAATATTAACTCAAAGAACTAAGAATTGAAATTAAATGAAATAAAAGCTATAAAATGGAATCAAGAAGGACAAAATTGAAACTAAAAAGAATCATGTGCAACAAATATAAAACATGAAATATGGACTGAAATAAAATGAAAAATAAAAAAATAAGGGCAGATATGAAAATAAATGGAAATAAAGTGCAGAAATAAAAACAGATAAAGGACTGAAATTAAATAAAAATGAAAGAAAGGTGCAGAAATTAAATAAGCAAACTGATTAGGGGTCCAGGGGTAATTAACCCGTCATAATTTGAATTGATTATTAGTACAGGGTCCAGATTGCAAGGTGGGAACGAATGACAGGGACCCGAGGTGTAATTTTCTCATGCGGAATGGTCTCTCGCGTTATTATCCCCGTGCGGAAGGACTCACGAAGCAATTATACCATTTTTAAAATATTTAGTTAATATATAATCTAACTTAAAAAAAAAATGGTTCATTTTATCATCTTCTAAAACAAAACCCTAGAGATCCTCTCCACTTTCTCATCTCTTCCGGCGCCGCACCCCTTCGCCGGCCGCCGCTAATCGGCGCCGGCGAACCTAAACCATCACTTGTTTTTTTTTTTATTATTTTAGAAAACGAATCCCGTCTTGGATCTAACCCCCCAAAGCTCTCTTTTCTTTTTTTTATTTCAAAACCTAGAACCCATGATAGCTATCTTACCACTCACCATGCATGTAGACGGACCGGCGGCCGGTTATCGGAGCACGACGCAAAGGTTCGAGAAAGGTAACCTCTTTTATTGTTTCATTTTTTATATATATTTTCGAAATAAAATAAAAAGAAAAGAACAAGATGAAACTGAGTAAAAAATACCTCTGGATCTTTCTCTATTTCACTTGTTTGAAAAGGTAAAAATCTCCTCCTCATTTCTTTACATTCACAGATATATATTAGAAATTTTACAATGATGATTTTACTGCTCTGACATATTCTCTGCAAATTTTGGCTCAACTTGGAAAGAGGCGGTGGCATCGTGGCCGTTGGTGCCGCGGAGATGAACGGCCAGATTCGGTTTTGAGATGGACGGCCATGATGAGTTACGTGGCCCACACGCGCGCGTGGAAGTCGATTGGTTGGCGCGTGTTCTTCACGCGCGACCCGAGGGGTCACCTGAGCATGATCCAACGGTCACAAGGTGGCTGCACATGGGACAAAACACAAATTAGGGTTTCATTTTTATAATATTGGGCCAAAGTTGGGCTTATCATTTTGTAATGGACACTTAATTTAGTGAACATTTATTTAACATTTATTATTTTATTATTATTATATCAGAATATAAAAAAAAACTAAATAAACAATTAATTCAAAAAATTAGTGTTTACAGGGAAGACCGACGAAGATGATTACCAGAACCCTAGGCCGATGAAGAGAGAAAAATAGGAAAATAGCACTGTGTTTTGAGAGAGATTGAAAATTAGGAGAAGAGAGAATAGAAGAGGGATCCGAGAACTCATATTTCCGGTTTCTCATTTTTCTTCTTTTTTTTGCATCCAATAGTTCATATTTTTTCATATAATTTAATTAAGATATATAAAACAAAAGTAAAAAATTCTCAAGTTGCCCGTCTAGCTCAGTCGGTAGAGCGCAAGGCTCTTAACCTTGTGGTCGTGGGTTCCGGCCCCACGGTGGGCGAGTTGTTTTTCCATTTTACTTGCTTGTTTATTTTGTACGAATTCTACGTTGAGTTGAGTTTAATTCCCTACCGAAGTCAAAGCCATATCTCTCGCATGCATGCATATCCATTTCTACATGTATGGAGTTGGCCTATCGAATTCTAAGCTGTTTAAAAAGTGATTGGATCTGCCTCTGGTTAGCCCTATCTTTGGGTTTAGTTCTTATTTATTTATTTATTTTGAGCAGAAAATGCCGACAATTTTATTAAACAAAACATAAAGAAACAACACTCGAACAAGGACAACAAACAAACAAAATACAACACAAAGAACAACATCAAACCAAGGTTCAACCTCAGACAAACTGAAAAGGAAATAGGGAGACAGCAACATGAACATATAAGAACAGACAAAGAACAACCGGTAATCAACCGGAGCCACAACAGTCACCGAAACACAACTGATATGATTTCAGAGTTTGAAAAAAAAAACCTATACGTTTTAAGAAATTTATTGTGTTTCTCAATTGAACAAGTGAGGTTGCGAGAAGGTTTTCAGTTTTTTATGCTCGAAACAGAAAGATAAATTAGATTGATTTTTTCTTGAACATATATTTAAAGTTGAATTTTTTTATATACTTTAAAATTTTGAATAGAAATCTTCTGCCCTTGTACGTTCCACACTAAAAAAAATTAAAGTTTAGAGTTTAAGTTTGAGGTTAGGGTTTAGGAAATTATGGGTAGAGTGTATTTTTTATGGTTTAGGGTTGATAGTTTAAGAGTTATAATTCAGGGTTAGTGATTAGAATTTAATTTTTTAGTGTTGAGACATAAGAAGAGGCACCGAAAAAGGTAGATGATTTTTTCTTAGAATTTTATACATATATTTTCAAAATATACTTAATATACAAATAAGTGTCTAAACTATACATCTTTCTAACTTTAGGTGCCTAGATTATTTTTGGTATAAATAAGTACTTAAGGTTTATATCGTTACAATTTTAAGTGTCTAGTCATTGAAGGCCGTTTAAAATAATCTGTTATCGAATCAATGCTTGACACCTGACAATAGTATTATTTTTTTAATTTTTTGAAAAAAACTTTAAAATTATAATTTAAAAAATCTTGAAATTCTAAAAATCCTCTAATAAATACCCAAATCCCTAAAAATCACAAAACCCCAAATCTTCACCGTTGTCACCCTAATCACCGTCGCGAGCCCATCCCTTCATTCGTCGAACCCAGTCAGTCATTTCTCTTAACATATCATCATCGAAAATCGATGAACGACGTGTCAGTCGAACAACAATTTCACATTTGTGTTCAATGTTCGGTTGGCATGACGTTTATCAGTTTTTGACGATGACACGTTGAGGGGAAGTGGTCGGCTGGGTCCGGCGATCGAAGGGAGGGCTTAACGGCGATAGCGGTGAGGGTTTGAGGTTTTAGGGATTTGGGCACTATTTTAATTTTTTTTAAGAAATTCATGATTTTTTTGAAAAAAAAATTAAATTATTAAATATAAAAATTAATTAAAAAAATTAAAAATTAAAATATACCATGTGTCAAATTTTAATTGGTTAACACATTTTTTTAATGTCAATTAACTAACAGGCACCTAAAAATAACTTACACCTAAAGTTGACAAGAGGTATATTTTGAACACTTACTTTTATATTAACCCTTAAAATATTCATTTGATTGATTTTTCAAAAGAAATTTAAAATTCTATACAAAATTTTGAGGTTATAGTCGATATTTTTAAAGTTCGGTTTTGAATAATTCCTACCTAAAAAGGGAAGGAATGAAAAATTTACTCCTAATGAATATTAAACTCACAATTTAAAAGAAAAGGGAAAATGTCAATTGAGAGATTTTAAAGTTTACTTTTAAAATTATATTTAAAAAGAATATGCAAAAGCATAAAATCGATATGTTAACTTATAATTTAGAATCAAATAAGACATTAAACATTTTTAACGTGGCATATCCTCATTTCGTTATACCCTTAAACACGAGTTAATGATTGTGTGACTGTAATATAATAATTGATAACGTTAGTAGCAGCAGTGACAATATATAGCTACAAAGTTGTTGCCAATGCGATCACTGACGTGGTTTTGTGAAAATATCAACCACTTTTATGGCCAAAAAGTTGCTAATGGTCGTGGCTTAGACTCTAATCAGTTTTTACCATTATCATTGAGATGACGAGCATCTTCCAAATATCGTGGAATTGCATTGAATTGAATACAAATTCTTTATGTTTGTTTTTAGTCTGTTATATACTAAAAATTATGTTTAAACTTTAGAGTTAAAATTATGTACACAGTTTCCGAACGCATACATACTTAAGCATAAATTAGATTTTCAATAGCTTATGTATAGAGAATTTTTTAGATTTTTTAAATTTCAAGGTTACTTTTAGGGCATTTAGTAAGACTAAATTTGTCTTCTTTAGCAATATGAATATCACTTGGTTTTACCCTACTGAACTTGTAGTATATACAATTGTCAACCAAATTTATCTTAAAACCGAATGAGATAATTAATATAAAATTTATAATTTCATTAATGAGAGTCCTACTTAAGCTCATAAATGAATTTTTTTAATTTACATACCATTGATTTTGTATTATTAGACACAAATCTATGATTGTACCATATAATTCATTTCTTCAATGTCGCCATTGAAAAACACAAGCTTAACATCCATATTATGTAGCTTAAAATTAAAATAAACAATAAGCGTCATGATTATCCTGGAAGAGCCTTTCAATGAAACTTGAGTGAAGGTCTCTACAAAATCAATGTATTCTTTTAGAGTATATCCTTTAGATACAAGACGTACTTTATACTTATCCACATTATACTATTTTCATCCCTATTGGTCTGATAAAATTATACTCTTCTTGAATGACATCAATCCACTTTTGAGAGTTATAACTTTTATGGTCTGATAAAAAAAATAATTGAATCACTTTCTATCATTCCATTGTTATCCTTATTTTCTTGAAGAAATACAATACAATAATCTCGAATAGTATTTCTCATTCCTCTTGTGGACCTCTTTAATGACACTTATATTTTTTAAGTTGTTAGGTTTGTTCTTCTGAAACAATTATCTTATCTTGAATGAGAGTTGTTCAACATTGTTTTGCTGAGGTACTTGATTCACTTCTTGATTAATGATAGGTGTGAAAACCTAAACATTGTCAAAGTGATAGTAGAAATTAAATTATAATTCAATTTTCCTCAATAGCAATGTATCTAACCTTATTTCTCTCTCCAAACTCAACATCCTAAAATGGTTATAAATTTCTACTTAAAATAATCTTAATTGTGGGATCATAAAATTTATAGCCCATGGATTACTCAAAATAACCGAAGTAGTTGATCTCTTTAAAAGTTTAATTTCTTTATATGTGTCCTAACTTATACAAAAGAATCAACACTTAAAAACTTATTGTCGTTTCTTTCGGGTAGAACCCTTAGTAACTTTATTCTAATATTTTTTTATTGCCCTTATTCTTAGAGACACTAACTAAATGAGCACCAACCAAATGAGTACATGTACACTTATAATGCTTCAACTTTTCTTCCTCTTGAACACAATGAGAAATGAACCCAAATAGAGTCTATTTCTCCCTTTGACAATTGTAACTTGAATTGGTTAAATTGTATAAGAAGCGGTGCCAAAACCATAAGAACAAACAATTTATAGAAAGTTCGATCTTATGTACCTTAATTTTTTGAAGCAATATTAAATATTTTCATAATGTACTCCCTCACATTTCCTTGACCCTTATACTTCATAGACATCAAAGAAGGCATAAGTGATGTCATTTTAACCTTAATGTTTTAGGTAAAACATTTCTTAATTTCGTCAAGGAAACCCTTAATATGAGTAATCTTTTTAGATTTGTCCTCCAAAAGATATCTAGAGTGTTGTGTTTTATGATCATTAGACTCATGCAATTCGAACGATCTCACCTCTCAAAATACCTTTTATGGGTGCTTACCGCAGTGAGAGGTACAAGTTGCTCTTTCTTTAGTGCAAAGTCTATGTTCATACAACCAAATACTATATGTAAGTTTTTTTTATTCCTTGAAACTAGTTTCACTAAACATGAGTGTAGAATGTATTTAACAGATATTGTGACAATAAAAATAAATTACCTAAATATAGAACAAAAATAAGTAAATAAAGTAAAAACAAGCTCACATAAATATTCATAAGTAAACAAATAAATTTAAAATAATGGCTAGTTCCCCTCAAGATACCAAGAACAACATCAATATCTAGTCTTTGGACAGTAATATTAACTGTAAGCAGTACTCTTGTTGCAGCAATCAAACATTGACAATAAACTATGTCAAACAATAGATTAATCTTTGGACTAACGTATTGCTCACATAAAATTTCTTATAATTGTGACACATTTATTGCCACAGTTGTCGTTGTAATTCTACCAAATATTAACTTTCCTTTGGGCCAATTAATAAACGTATAAATTACAAAAATCCATAATCATCTTAATATTTTAAATAAATTAATCTACACAAAAGCGGTCACTTTGGTGACATTATGTTTCAATTAATCTATTAAAATACTAGACATCCGAAGCCAAAATATGAATTTAATTGTTTTAAAATATTTGTCTTAATTTATATTTCAATAAACTTAAAACTTAAAAGATAACCAAAATAATAATAAATTTGAATAAAGGTAGACCTCATATGAAGATAAAGAACACTCCATTAATGTTTCATCTTTGGACAAAGCATTAACTTTGCAAGTGATATCTTGGTACAGTAATCAAACATTGATAATAAGAACATGTCAAACAGAAATCTTTCTTTGGGCCGATTTATTGCTCACATATAAAATTGAATAATTATCACATGTTTATTATCACAGTTGCACATGTAATAATGTTAATTATTAACCTATCTTTGGGCCGGTTAATACTAACATAATCCGACTTACATGCACAAAACCTTCTATATTTTAAAATAAAATAATTTCCACAATAGAGGTCACTTTGGTGACTTAATGTTTCAATTAAATCATTTTAAAATATATACAATAAATATACCGATATCCAAATTTAAATTTTGTAACAGCCAAAACTGAAATTTCTGATAACACTTAAGTTTCCGAAATAATCCAAAATAAGGTTGTCTGAATGGGGCTATCAGAAATCAAATAACATAAATCTTTGACCGTTTCTTAAAAAAATGTCTTAAACTTTAAACATGCATTTGCCAAAATCAAATTCGAATTCAAAACATTCAATCTTTAACTAAAAGCCAAAATCAAAAGTATCATACAAATGAGTAATTCATATAATGATCACAAAAAACCTCAAAATATCCATACTAATGTAATAACAAAAATTTAATTTTTTTTATCAAACTTGTAGTAACCCATTTTAATTTTTAAACCCAAATACCCCTTTTATACCCAAATACCCATAACCCAAATACACCCAAACCCACCTACCCATTTACCAGGCCCAAATCAAATATCCAAAACCCAATTACCCATTACTAAAAAAAATCTAAACCTAATTTTATTTAACCCTAGCCGCCGCCGCCACCTCTGCCGCCACCAGCTCTGCCGCCGCCGCCATGAAGCCGAGCCGCTGCCGACTCGAACCCCACCACCTCGAGTCCCTCCAGATCCCAATCAATGGCACGGAGCACTCCGGATTTCCCGGCCGTCTCGAGCCCCACCGTGGTCCCCTTTCTCCAGCACTCACGAGCCACATGCAAATAAACAAATGTTAGTGGACGAATCCAAACAAATCTCAGTGGATGAATACAAACAAGTTTCAGTGGATTTCCAACAAGTTGAGGCATTTAGGAAAAGAAAAAAATGTAAAAAATCGGGCTATATAAACCCGAAAATGTAATGAAAGAAGGGAGGAAGATTGAAAAAAAAGAAGGTTTCGGAAATAAAAAAAAAAGCATTCGAAAACAAAAAAAAAACAGATATTCGAAGCAAAATCAAAAAAAAAAAAACAACACAAAAGGTAAAATATTTTTTTAGATCCGAAAAGATTTTTTTAGATCTAGGAAAATATAGGGGGAGTTCGGAAAAACTAACCTTAGATCCGAGTTCACCACGCGAAACCGAGTCGGAAACCACCTTTGCTTGCCGGATTCTCTCCGGCGGTGGAATTCCGGCGACCGGAGACGGTGGCTTCCGTCGCCGGCGACGATGCTCCGCGGCGGCCGACGATACTGGTGATCGACCAGGCCGAACGGGCAGAGGGAGAGTGGAGAGCTCTGAAATTTTTTTTTTTGGTTCAAATGAATTTTTTTGGGATGAAAAGGGGTATTTAAACAAAGGCCAAAACGACGTCGTTTTGGTGCCAGCCCTTAAAGGCCAAAACGACGTCGTTTCAAGCTCTTGCCCGGATACGCGACCCGACCCGGTCACCATACCCGCGCTTTTTTTGCCAAAGGGGAAATCACAGTTCAGGCCATCCCACTTCTCGTATCCTTATGATTCTGCCCTTTTGTTTTGTTTTCCTTTCATTTTAGTCACCGTTTTCCTTTTATTTCTGTCCTTTAATTTCTGTTTTCTTTCAATTTCGCCACTGCTTTTTATTATTATTATTATTACTTTTATTATTTTATTATTATTATTATTATTTTTATCATTATTATTATTTTCATTATTACTATTTTCCTCATATATTATTATTATCATTATTATTATTATTATTTTACCAACAATAATTCTTGTAAAAGTTCATTTACAGATTTTTAGGAGTTATCATGAAAATCACACTCCGGGCGTGGGAGTGTCATTTTCCGTTAATTCCTTTATTATATTATTATTTAAGATTACCTTTTAAAATAATATTTTTATTTTAGGGGAGACCATGCTCCGGGTGTTGGAGTGTATATCCCTTTCTTTGAATTTTTAATTTTAATTTTTATTTTAGCTTTTTTGGATCACCTTATTAAATTAAATTCAAATTTTTAAGTTTCGTCATTAAACCAATTTGTAACCGACTAGGTACCAATTTTTGGGCGTTGTGGGGGTGCTCACCCTTCCCAACACGTAACCGACTCCCGAACCTGTTTTTCTGGTTTCGCAGATCCAAAACTCGAATTTTAATAAAATCTTGAAAATTGGTTTCTATTAAAATAACCGGGTTTTTCAGGTGTTCCAATCGCACCTAAAATAAAAACTAAAGATTGGTGGCGACTCACCCGTTGTTACAGCTTGGCGACTCCGCTGGGGATTTTTTTTTTTTTGAGAGTCAAGCCACAAATCGGTTACCCTTTGCTTTATTGAGTGGAAAATATTAACTTGGTTTAATTCAATTTTGTGATCCCATTTATATATATATATATATTTATAAATTCTTCGTAAAATATATTTTCTAGGTTCATATCATGAGCTCTCAACCCGAGCTCCGTCCCTTAAGTGGGAGCGAGAAACCACGCCTTCGTGAGGTACCGCCTCCGTGTAGGATGGTGAATCGCTTCCGGGATATTGGTCCCTTTGTCTTCGTGAGACTCTCGTCTCCGTGCAGACCTAGAGACTCGTATCCCCCTGAATAGATGATTCGGGTACCCTTCGTAGAACCGAACCTCATATAATAAACCGTAAGAGCTTACCCCTTAAAGCCAAACTAAAACTCTGCCCGTTAGCAGTCACCCTGTTTAGATTTTGATGCCTTTATTTGTCATATATGTTCAATTTTCTTTGCTGCTAATTTTTGTCTTATTCATCATTCAATTCATCCATTTGACTCTTTTATTATGAACTAACTTGTTTCTTTTCTTTGGTGATCACGTTGCATTAAGTCATTCATTTTGCATTAATCGCATGACACCTCCATAATATTTTGCATTTCATCAGCATGAAGTATTGATTCACGTCTGGTTCCCTATCTGAAAAATTATCATCGGGAGAAAATCTAGTTCCCTAGATATCAATGCAACATTCAAAAGTTGCGAATAAATCCCGTAAATTCAGAAGTTGAACCACGGGAACCATTTTTGAATCAATGCTTTCTCATCTTCCATTTACATGCATACATTCTATTTTGAATTAGTACCTTCGCATCTAGAACATGTACCTTGCATTTACATGCATTCATTTCGGAACTTTGAAACCGATCTCGGGATGCCCCATGTTAGCAAATACTGGATAAAGCAAAGTTGACCAATCTAACATGATGCAAGAGCCCAGTCCAGGGGCATTTTCAAATAACATTTGCACTCATACAGACATCATACCTCTACAAGGCCCCAAGCTGAGAACATTCCTCGACGAGTTTGGGAAGCGAGCTTCCGATGCCAAGTTAGACTTCTGCACCCTGGACGACTGCATCAATTATTGTCTGTAGCACTTTGTCAGAGCCAAAAAGTGATGAGCTGCCATGAACCAACATCAAATTTATAGACCCGACCGGGGGGCAACCTAACGTGTTCACAAGAACAATGACAGCTCTTCAAGAAGGGATGAAAACATACTTCAAGCTTCTAGTTCGCTTAAAGAGCAGTCTTAGACAAAAATGTTGAGGCATTCACTCGAGGGAGTAATCCCAAAAGATGATCAAACCTAAGGAAGGTTGGGGGCATCCTTACAAACAAGGCATCGAGCATTGAGGTTCATGAAAGAGACCGAAGACCTCAACTATGGAGGCAACAACATGATGACCGACCCTTAACCCTGAAGGAGGCCAAATACTCAAAAAAGCTCGAACATTCAGGTAAAACGACAAAATTTTCTGAACATATTACTAACTAGTATTCCACTTCATTTTCAGGTCATAACTTCATGCGATGAAGTTCCAAAGTCAACTTTTTCCCGATCTTGCCTCCAAAAAGGAAAGAAGAAGACGACGTTGGAGTCATTCACCTTATCCAGAAAAGGAAAATGAAGCCTGAGGGCAAACTTTTGTCGGGGCAAATTTCGAAGAATCAAAAAATCAAACTAAGACCAAAAGAAAGGGACTTCTACAAGAACTCCATGAAGGCATACATGAAAGCATACGCATCATTCCATCGTCAAAAATGTTCATACATCATGACATCTAATGTTTCAGGAAACATTCATTTCGACATGAAAACATGTGTATAATTGCATTGTTAAACATGTTCACGCATCATGATAAGCATTCCGACAAGAGTTTCATGCATCTTTGCATCATCACAAAAGCAAGCACATGAACATCATATCCATAAATACTATCAGGAGCTAACTTGGAACTTGTTACCTAAAGAGTTTCTTAACTCCGTCCTTTCTTAAGGGCATTTTTTTTCAAAAACAAGAGTTTCTTAACTCCGTCCTTTCTTAAGGGCATCTTTTCTCGAAAACACAAGTTTCTTAACTTCGTCCTTTCTTAAGGACACATTTTCCTAAAATTGAAATTTCTTAACTCCGTCCTTTCTTAAGGACACTTTTTTCTCAAAAGCAAGAGTTTCTTAACTCTGTCCTTTCTTAAGGATACATTTTCCTAAAATTGAAGTTTCTTAACTTCGTCCTTTCTTAAGGACACATTTTCTTAACTTCGTCCTTTCTTAAGGACACATTTTCTCAAAACATGAATTTTTTGCACAAGAATGTTTTTCTAAAATTTTTTTTGATCTTTCCTCAAAGATCTTTTCAACTCTACCTCTTCTTACAAATATTTGACCATTTCTTAAAGAATGAAAATTTTTAGGTCTAATATCCTCAAACAGGAAGGAGCAGGTCATTATCAATAAGCATCCTTGGCATGAAGGACTGGAGCAAATATGAAAATGTTGTCTGACCCCTTCAACTAAAGATAGCACATACAATTGTTAACAAGAACCAACATCTTTGACACAAAAGAGTGGATCAATCAAATCAAACATTCAATTCAAACCTTATAGCTCACGAAGAGTTAGTTCATGGCTCAGTTTGACCAGTCACTCTTTTAACTTTTGCAGGTCCTATCTCACCCGTAACATGGTGCAACGGATCAACTTTTTCAGATTTTGCCTCCCCGTCAGAGCGGAATAAGCATGACAACAATTTCACCTCCCCGTCAGAGTGGAATAAGCACGACAACAATTTCATCTCCCTGAATTTGTAGCGGAATGAGAACACCAAACAATAATCTTGTCTCCCCGAATTGGTAGCAGAACAAGGCTACGACAAACTTGTCTCCTTGAACATACAGCAAAATAAGCACAAACATAAGTTCATGAACGCGATAGCAAATCTGTTACCTTGAATTCGCAGTGGAACAGATCATCTCCCTGAAGTTGCAGTGCAATAAACATACCAACAGATCATGTATTCTTGAAGATGCAAATAAACATGTCACCTAATTCAGGCTTGCTACTTTTCCAAGAGCAGACAAGACAATCAAAGCCCAAGAGGGTTGTCACTCCCTGCCATGATGCAGCATATCCTACATCCTCTAGAGTTTGTTTTGAAGTTAATAATGCAACGCACCAAGTGTTGTTCCAAGTGTTGTTCCAAGGCTCGCTTTGCCATTGGTGGTACGGCACACCAATTGTTTTCCAGGTCTATTTTCGTCGTAATAGGTGCGACTAGACCAAAATCCAGATTATTCTACGATGATAGAGCTGGATCAAAATCACTTCAGACTGTGCCTCTTCGTCAGGTGTTGTAGCTCGGTCAACTTCTGGTCATGCCTCTTCGTCAGAGTTGTAGCTTGACCAAACTTGAACCCTTGATCCTGCCTCCTCGTCAGTGTTGCAGCTGGATCAAAATCACTTCAGACTGTGCCTCTTCGTCAGGTGTTGTAGCTCGGTCAACTTCTGGTCACGCCTCTTCGTCAGAGTTGTAGCTTGACCAAACTTGAACCCTTGATCCTGCCTCCTCGTCAGTGTTGTAGCTGGATCAAAATCACTTCAGACTGTGCCTATTCGTCAGGTGTTGTAGCTCGGTCAACTTCTGGTCATGCCTCTTCGTCAGAGTTGTAGCTTAACCAAACTTGAACCCTTGATCCTGCCTCCTCGTCGGTGTTGTAGCTGGATCAAAATCACTTCAGTCCATGCCTCTTCGTCAGGTGTTGTAGCTTGGTCAACAAAAATTTCTTGATTTCCAAATCTTTTCCTCATCCATGTTGTAAAAGAAAATCGTTAAATCTTGTTCCTTCGTCAAAATTGCGGCTGAATCGAAGCTAATTTTTGACAAGTCCGACAAAAATGTCGGCACAACGTGCTTAAACACGGTTAAGTTTAAGACAATGGACAATTCAAATGTCCATCGAAAATCCATTGTCACGAATGGTCCAAGGAAAATAAATCCTTGGGAAAAATCCAATCTCATGGTTGATCCAAACTGATTGTACCTAGGGGAATGGTACAACTAGCCCGGAGCAAACGGCTACCGGTAAAGGCAAATCAAAACCGTTGATCCCTGTGCATTTGGGAAAAATGCAAATCCGAAACCAACAGAAATGTAGGCATAACGTGCTTAAACACGGTTAAGTTTAAGAGAATGGACAATTCAGATGTCCATCGAAAATCCATTGTCACGAATGGTCCAAGGAAAATAAATCCTTGGGAAAAATCCAATCTCATGATTGGTAGAAACTGATTGTACCCAGGGGAATGGTACAACTAGCCCGGAGCAAACGGTTACCGGTAAAGGCAAATCAAATCCGTTCATCCCTGTGCATTTGGGAAAAATGCAGAAGAAGTGTAAACCAAGGACACTCTTCCTCGTCTTGTTGACAGAATTCTAGTACCTTTTCAGATCTTCTCGCATCAATGGAGTTGCAGTAGATCGACCCTTCTTCAGATCTTCTCGCATCAATGGAGTTGCAATAGATCGCCCCTTTGCAGATCTTCTCGCATCAATGGAGTTGCAGATGATCGACCCTCTTCAGATCTTCTCGCATCAATGGAGTTGCAATAGATCGCCCCTTTTCAGATCTTCTCGCATCAATGGAGTTGCAGATGATCGACCCTCTTCAGATCTTCTCGCATCAATGGAGTTGCAGATGATCGAGCCTTTTCAGATATTCTCGCATCAATGGAGTTGCAGATGATCGACCCTTCTTCAGATCTTCTCGCATCAATGGAGTTGCAGTAGATCGCCCCTTTTCAGATCTTCTCGCATCAGTGGAGTTGCAGATGATCGATCCTTCGTTAGATCTTCTCGCATCAATGGAGTTGCAGTAGATCGCCCCTTTTCAGATCCTCTCGCATCAATGGAGTTGCAAATGATCGACCCTTCTTCAGATCTTCTCGCATCAATGGAGTTGCAGTAGATCGCCCCTTTTCAGATCTTCTCGCATCAATAGAGTTGCAGATGATCGAGCCTTTTCAGATCTTCTCGCATCAATGGAGTTGCAGTAGATCGCCTCTTTTCAGATCTTCTCGCATCAATGGAGTTGCAGTAGATCAACCCTTCTTCAGATCTTCTCGCATCAATGGAGTTGCAGTAGATCGACCCTTCATCAGATCTTCTCGCATCAATAGAGTTGCAGTAGATCGCCCCTTTTCAGATCTTCTCGTATCAATGGAGTTGCAGATGATCGACCCTCTTCAGATCTTCTCGCATCAATGGAGTTGCAGATGATCGACCCTTCTTCAGATCTTCTCGCATCAATGGAGTTGCAGTAGATCGCCCCTTTTCAGATCTTCTCGCATCAATGGAGTTGCAGATGATCGAGCCTTTTCAAATCTTCTCGCATCAATGGAGTTGCAGTAGATCGCCCCTTTTCAGATCTTCTCGCATCAATGGAGTTGCAGATGATCGACCCTCTTCAGATCTTCTCGCATCAATGGAGTTGCAGATGATCGACCCTCTTCAGATCTTCTCGCATCAATGGAGTTGCAGATGATCGAGCCTTATTCAGATCTTCTCGCATCTATGGAGTTGCAGTGGATCAATTTTTCTCCTCTAGATCAAGCTACCTTGGCAGCTGAGCAGATCAGTAAAGCAGAAAAGAATGTGCCAAGAAGAAAAGAGCTAAACCAGACCAAATTAAAATGGGTTCCTTTTTGTCTTTGCTTCATTGTCGTTATACAACAATAAGCAAAGAGGGGCAACTGTAGTAACCCATTTTAATTTTTAAACCCAAATACCCCTTTTATACCCAAATACCCATAACCCAAATACACCCAAACCCACCTACCCATTTACCAGGCCCAAATCAAATATCCAAAACCCAATTACCCATTACTAAAAAAAATCTAAACCTAATTTTATTTAACCCTAGCCGCCGCCGCCACCTCTGCCGCCACCAGCTCTGCCGCCGCCGTCATGAAGCCGAGCCGCTGCCGACTCGAACCCCACCACCTCGAGTCCCTCCAGATCCCAATCAATGGCACGGAGCACTCCGGATTTCCCGGCCGTCTCGAGCCCCACCGTGGTCCCCTTTCTCCAGCACTCACGAGCCACATGCAAATAAACAAATGTTAGTGGACGAATCCAAACAAATCTCAGTGGATGAATACAAACAAGTTTCAGTGGATTTCCAACAAGTTGAGGCATTTAGGAAAAGAAAAAAATGTAAAAAATCGGGCTATATAAACCCGAAAATGTAATGAAAGAAGGGAGGAAGATTGAAAAAAAAAAGAAGGATTCGGAAATAAAAAAAAAGCATTCGAAAACAAAAAAAAACAGATATTCGAAGCAAAATCAAAAAAAAAAACAACACAAAAGGTAAAATATTTTTTTAGATCCGAAAAGATTTTTTTAGATCTAGGAAAATATAGGGGGAGTTCGGAAAAACTAACCTTAGATCCGAGTTCACCACGCGAAACCGAGTCGGAAACCACCTTTGCTTGCCGGATTCTCTCCGGCGGTGGAATTCCGGCGACCGGAGACGGCGGCTTCCGTCGCCGGCGACGATGCTCCGCGGCGGCCGACGATACTGGTGATCGACCAGGCCGAACGGGCAGAGGGAGAGTGGAGAGCTCTGAAATTTTTTTTTTGGTTCAAATGAATTTTTTTGGGATGAAAAGGGGTATTTAAACAAAGGCCAAAACGACGTCGTTTTGGTGCCAGCCCTTAAAGGCCAAAACGACGTCGTTTCAAGCTCTTGCCCGGATACGCGACCCGACCCGGTCACCATACCCGCGCTTTTTTTGCCAAAGGGGAAATCACAGTTCAGGCCATCCCACTTCTCGTATCCTTATGATTCTGCCCTTTTGTTTTGTTTTCCTTTCATTTTAGTCACCGTTTTCCTTTTATTTCTGTCCTTTAATTTCTGTTTTCTTTCAATTTCGCCACTGCTTTTTATTATTATTATTATTATTACTTTTATTATTTTATTATTATTATTATTATTTTTATCATTATTATTATTTTCATTATTACTATTTTCCTCATATATTATTATTATCATTATTATTATTATTATTTTACCAACAATAATTCTTGTAAAAGTTCATTTACAGATTTTTAGGAGTTATCATGAAAATCACACTCCGGGCGTGGGAGTGTCATTTTCCGTTAATTCCTTTATTATATTATTATTTAAGATTACCTTTTAAAATAATATTTTTATTTTAGGGGAGACCATGCTCCGGGTGGTGGAGTGTATATCCCTTTCTTTGAATTTTTAATTTTAATTTTTATTTTAGCTTTTTTGGATCACCTTATTAAATTAAATTCAAATTTTTAAGTTTCGTCATTAAACCAATTTGTAACCGACTAGGTACCAATTTTTGGGCGTTGTGGGGGTGCTCACCCTTCCCTACACGTAACCGACTCCCGAACCTGTTTTTCTGGTTTCGCAGATCCAAAACTCGAATTTTAATAAAATCTTGAAAATTGGTTTCTATTAAAATAACCGGGTTTTTCAGGTGTTCCAATCGCACCTAAAGTAAAAACTAAAGATTGGTGGCGACTCACCCGTTGTTACAAAACTTATACAATCCATAAGATTAATTGCATCGTGACAAATAACAATATACCCAAAATAAATTCAAAGTCAAAACCGAAGACATGCAATTAATAGCATACTTTTAGGCTACACAAATACAATTGCAAATGATAAAATGAATCAATCGCATGTTTTACTCTGAACAAAAATATTTAAATTTAGGTAAATGCAAAATTCTTAAACACTATGACCCGGTTTGGTAATTAGCGGATAACTGATAGTAGATAGTGGATTGTATTAGCTGATAATAAATAGTGGATTATATTAGCTGATAGCTTATATCTGATTGCATTAGCTGATTTAACTAGCAGATTGTATTAGCTGATTGTATAAAGGTGTTTGGTAAAATTAACTGATAGCTGTTAGATTATTTAAACAAGTAAAATGACATATAAGGACATGTTTATATTCAATACTTGTTTGAATAATTTATTAGTTATCAATATTTTGTATCTAATTATTATTAATTAGATCTATAAAATTATTTTTAATATAACTTCTCTAAACATATTCAAATGATTTATATATTAATTTATTATTTATATAATATAATTAATTAATAAATTTAAATACACATATAAATATGTGATAATAAAAAGTAAAAAAGTAAATAGGATTAACTTATAAATAGGGTGAGAAAATATTTAATTTAGGTTATTTTGAGATTTTTGGTAACTGGTAAGGGTAAAAGAGTCTTTACAACTCTAATATCAAACCTCTAATCTCAAAAAGCTCCTATTATGAGCTTTTTCAAAATTAGCGGTTTCACCCCAATCCGCTCTTTCAATCCGCTATTTACCAAACAACAATATTAGCAGATTTGACTGGTCAAACCTCTAATTATACCTCAAACCTCTAATTTTTTTTCCCAAACCTCTCTTTACCAAACATGGCCTATATATATATATATGGTTGATTGAAATAAGAGAAAAACACATGCCATGTTTGGTAAAGAGAGGTTTGGGCAAAAATTAGAGGTTTGAGGCATAATTAGAGGTTTGACCAGTCAAATCCGCTAATATTGTTGTTTGGTAAATAACGGATTGAAAGAACAGATTGGAGTGAAACCGCTAATTTTGAAAAAACTCATAATTGGAGCTTTTTGAGATTAGAGGTTTGAGATTAGAGTTATAAAGAATTTTTTACCCTTACCAATTACTAAAAATATCAAAATAACTTAAATTAAATATTTTCTCACCCTATTTATAAGCTAATCATATTTACTTTTTTTCTTTTTATTATCACATATTTATATATGTATTTAAATTTATTAATTAATTAAATTATATTAAAATAATTATATAAATAATAAATTAATATATAAATCATTTGAATATGTTTAGAAAAGTTATATTAAAAAATAATTTTATAGATCTAATTAATAATAATTAGATACAAAATATTGATAACTAATAAACTATTCAAACAAATATTGAATATAAACATGTCCTTATATGTCATTTTACTTGTTTAAATAATCTAACAGCTATCAACTATCAGTTAGTTTTACCAAATACTTTTATACAATCAGCTAATAGAATCCGCTAGTCAAATCAGCTAATGCAATCCGCTAGTCAAATCAGCTAATGCAATTCGCTAGTCAAATCAGCTAATGCAATCAGCTATCAGCTATCAACTAATGCAATCTGCTATCCGCTATCAACTAATGCAATTCGCTATCCGCTATCCGTTAATTGCCGCCACAACCAAAAATAATAAAAACAATGATAATGAGAGGATGCCAAAATTGAAATCACAAACTCAACCAAATTAATGTTTACCGATCATGTAATTAACCCAAAAACAAAACAATCATCATAATTATGGTAAATTCATAATCCATAATTTTGCCTACTGACAACACGTATAACCATGAGTTTAAAACCTAAAATCCAACACTGGAAATAAGTGGGTGGTTGCATATAATAAACCAAAAGGAATGTTAATTCATTTATGGAATTTCAAAACATAAAATAAGGCAAACCCTAATTCATGCGTAAATCAAAAAATAAAATCCAAAAGTCTCCATCGCACAAAATTCTAAAGGGAAAACGAAATTAAACAGTAAAAATTTAATCAACCCTAAATTAATCACCGCATAAACAAAAATAATCAATAAAATAACGAACCTTAGATTCCAAAGAAAAACTAATGGAACCTTGATGCGACGCTAAACAACAAAAGGAATTTACGATTTTTATTTTCTATAGAAAATTGTTAGAACCAAATTATAAAATAATATGAAACTTAAATCCAGGATTTATTATGTCAAAGCATCAAGAACAATAAAACCGAATAAACAAAATGCGGAAGCGTACCTGAATTAATCGATAGATTGAAAACCTTGAATCTTCATGTTCAAATCCTAAATCTTTGATATTGATCTTCCAAGAAGATATGTTAGACCTTGTCGTAAAAACTCTCTAACGGTGACAAGTGTAATACAAGTTAACCTATTTCTTGGGACCACTACCTCTTTATATAGTTGATTATTAAATCAACTATTAAAAATTTATAATTCTGCCCCTCATTGAATTATAAATATATCTTATGGTTTATACACTTTTATTTCTATGACACTTTAATACCTATGACACGCCTAACATAATTGGTCACTTGATTTTTTGTTATACTTTATAATAGTATCATACATTTTACATATGTGCCCACAATTGAGGATTTTAATCTAACAATTGTTTCGTTCTTTGTTTTACTTTTCAAATTAGGTTTCTCTTGAGAGTATTGTCTCGGTTAAAATGATTACAGAGATCTTGGAGAGATCTTTTTTCTTATGTTGAGGAGTATTTAATAATTAATATGAAGCTGTAATTTCATTTGAGTTGTTCTTTCTCCGGAAGGAAAGAGTAATTTCAATTTCATCCACATTAGATTGTCTCTTATCTAGAGGCAGTTCAAAGATTTATGAAATCTTGTGCAATTTATTAAAATACAATTATAAATTTATAGTTGGTAAGAAATAATTTTTTTTTATAAAAAAAATCACCTTAATACAAAAAAATTGTTTAATTATTGTAAGACCCGAATTTTACCCGAATACCTATATATATATACTATACGATATAAATAAGACCAAAATAGTTAAATAAAGTCCAAATCCTTTACAAATGTCCATATACAATATAAAAGCCCATTCTCAAGCTTATTACATTGGTCCCGCTCAATCGAACCCAAAGAAACACAATTTAAATTTGATAATATTTTCCCGCCCAAAGCTGGTAACCCAAGGGACACATGTCGTTCCATCATTGGTTCAATGTAGTCCCACATGGATAATGATTTAGTTGGATCCAGCTGGCCCGACTGATATCACCATTTATGTCATCTTCCACCCACTATAAATACCCATGAGAGAAAAATGTCAGATTATTAACTGCTACTGCTACTGCTACTGCTACTGCTACTGCTACTGCTACTGCTACTGCTACTACTACTACTACTACTACTACTACTACTAATAATAATAATAATAATAATAATAATAATAATAATAATAATAATAATAATAATAATAATAATTAAGAGAGAGAGAGGGTTACCTGCCTTGGGAGTCGAATCGTCCATTGTAACGCCCTGGTTTTGGGCCTAGATGTTTTAGACATCGGATTGGACCGGTCGGAAACGGTTCGAATCGTGTTAGGTGATTTAAGGAAATCAAGGATAGAGAAGGGATAAAAATATGGTAAAAATTGATAAAATCCTCTAAAAACATGTTTAAGAGATTAGTCAAATCAATTTTACAAAAAGAGTTTCGGAAGTTGTACATTTTGGGTAGTGACCAAAATGTAAAGTTTAAAAACTGTGGAAAATTGCAAAATTTCAAAAGAAGTAAAAATCTTAGAATCTTTAGGGAGCTATGGTGCAATTACACCTTCCTTAAATTGACATGTGATTTAAAATAAAATAATTTTGGATGATTATAATAAAAAAGATTTTTATTTAATTAAAATTTATAAAATAGGAATTTTAGAATCATTTCACGTAACTACCTCTCATTTCAGCAAAACCATTCTCTCAACTCTTTTTCTCCATATTTCTTTTCTCCCAAACACTCTCTCTTTAATTCTAAACCAATTTCAAGAGTTATCTTCAAATTCTTCAAGCTTTGTGAAGGAAAAACTTGTCAATAACTAAGGAAGGCAAGGATTGGAGGTAAATCCCGTTCTCAACCTTCAATCTAGGTTCTTTATTGAAATTCCCAAGATCTTTGACTTTTAAATGTTGTTTTTGGCTGAGATTTGATAATAGTTTTGATTTAAGATCAAAATCTTGCAAAATTGTGATTTAAATCTTGATTTTCGGATTGGTATTGACGAGCTCTGTTTTGGATTGTGTTTAATTGAGTTTTGAGTTGATTATTATGTTGAAAAAGGGGTTTTGATAAAATAGATCCCGAAATCCTTGAGATCCTTGCTTTTCTTGATGGTTTTAGTTGGATTTTTGAGGTGAAAGGTTGGTGTTATGCTTGTTGGAGGTATAAGGCTGGGTTTAGGTTGTTTTTATATGTGTTTTGATGTTTATAAATGGTTGAAAGTGATGTATGTTGGCTGGGCTTGGTTTAGGAAGCAATCGATTGAGTTTTCGGTTGTTTCGGATGGGTAAATTGGTGTAGTTTTGGTGAGCAACGAGTTTGTGTTTTGTTGCTGGTGTTGAAATGCATTTTAATGCATTTGGATCTCTGTTTTGATGATCTAAAAATAGGGGATCTTGATCTAGAAACAAACGAAGCATTTGTGGAGGCTTCGGAGGGGTGATCTTTGCGTCGGCAAGCGAGGTTTCGTGTATCAGTGAGTGGAAATGGATTTTCCAGCTTTGTAACACTTTGAGCGTGGTCTTGGGAGCTTAGAGTAAGTTTGAAACACTAAGCTAAGCTCAAGAGTAAGTGAATCAAAAGTCTCTCTTGGAATGTTCTATGTTTTGGTTTAAAATGCATTTGATTTGAATGTGGTTTGATTACTGTTTTAAAGCATGTTTTGAGCATTAATGTTGCTGGTTTTAAATGCCATTATGTTAAGGATGCACATGGTAAGTGATCATTGGATTTATATGTTTTATGAGATTGATTTAAAGCATGGTATTTCTTGTGGAAATGACATTGTGATTTATGCTTGTAAAACAATGAAATGATGTTGATAAATAATTATATTGGCAAGTGATGGTAAATGGTTTTGGTTACTTTAATCAGATATAGTTAGCCGGCTATAGGATTGGGTGCACCGTGAATAAAGTCGCCTTGGATGTCGAGGAGTTGTGATTGTACCGAATACTCCATCCAAGTACCCTAACGATTGAGGCTAAGATCACAACGGTTGGTGAATTAATCCCGTGTGTGGATCTTGTGGTTTGTGTCCCGTGCTCTCGTTAGTGGAAGTATACAACTACCGATGAGTGGTGTTGAGGGGTTGAGATTTACCATTAAACTCTACCATGGGTGTCACAACGGTTGATGGACTAATCCTATGTGTGAGCCTTGTGTAGTCCAGTAGTGTATATGAAGCGTGTGGGACAACGCTTGTAATCTGCATATCCGATTGTGTCAATTGTGTTGGTTTGATATGGTTTGAGATTAATCACTTGCGAGCCAATATAATGTTGATGATTAATGATTAAGTATGAGATGCTTGGGAATTATGCTAGAGTGCATGTGATGCTTAGTTTAAGCATGAGCAAATGATTTTGCTATTGTTTATAATGATGCAATAAGCATGTGGTTTTAAAAGTGCATTGATGCCTTGAAGGGCATGTTTTAAAGGAAGGCATGTGTTTACAAATGATGATAAGTTGGTTTGATAAAATGCATTGATGAATGTTTGGTTTTTGCGATCCTCACTAAGCTTTATGCTTACGCTCATTTGTTTCATCAATGCAGAGAATTGACCATTCAAGGCAGTCCAAGAGCAAAGGGGTTCCAAGAGTTTTTGGCTAAATAATGTATGTGGTTTATCCTTAGTGTAATAAGAGGCAATGGGTAGGATTTCTACTCTTGGTTTTGTTGGTGATGTTTAACACCTTAAGCATTTTTTGGTTTCTGATTTTGGATTGTAAATGGCCTCTAATTGGTTTACGATATTGCTTTTAGTGTTTTGTCTATGCTATGGCTAGTTTTCTTAAGCATGCTTGAGTAGCTTATGATTCACCATGGTTTGATGTGCTTGATGAGTATGTTATACTGTTTGTTGATGCTTACATGTTTAGTAGGTTGATTATAGCTTGTATGCATGATCTAAGCATGTTTAGATGTGATTAAATGAGTTAAAATGACTTTTGGAAATGCATCTCTGGTATGCGTATCGATACACGGGGTCGAGTATCGATACGCTAAGGCCAAAACCAAGCTTTTCAGTTTAGGTGTACCGATACGATTTGCCCGCGTATCGATACGCCTAAGAATATGTTTGAAGGCCGTTTCGATACGAGCTTGGGCGTATCAATACCCTTTCCCAAAAGGTAGCTACTGTTGATTTGCGTATCGATATAGGGACAAGTGTATCGATACGGGTTAGTTAATTCTGTTAATGGAATCTTTTAAGTTATGAGTTTATGTATTTTGGTCCCTGAATATTGTTTGTTCAATTAGTTGAGTTTGGATGATCTGTTTGGGATGAAATTTGATATGCTGACATGTTACATGACTAATTATGGATTGGTAACTTTAAAAATGGAAAAGTTCTTGTATTTTCCGTAAATTACATTTTAGTCCCTAAAAGTCAAAAGTATGCAATCGAACCCCTAAATGATCTCCGATCGCTGTGCCGTTTTCTTCTGTGTGTCTTGCTGATCACATAAGATAATAATGTACATCTAGAGAAGATAAAAAGATAAAAAAGGGTCGCTAATCGAGGTTGACATTTACGTGTTGACTTTAGTTTTCCCCGTGTAATCTTCTTAGTTCGGGTCAGGCTTCTAGGCCGGGCTAAGGGGGTTACATCTATAGAGCCGAGCCACCGTCGAATCATTAATCTAATGCCCGATCGAGATCAGAAAAGGGGGAAGGATTGGGCATGGTGAGTTAGTGAGGGAAAGAGTGCCACTTAAATGGGATAGCACTAAGAATATGGGAATGTTTCTCTCGGAAGTTGAATAAGTTGGAAGGGGTCACATTTAAGTTGATCTTTGCCAATTTGGTTCAAAGGTTTTGTTGCACTTAATATTTAAGGGTCTAATTTTGATTTTATTTTCTCACATTTGCCATGACTTATCAAAGACATTGTAAGACAAGAAAACCTTGTGAAAGTGAGCAAAGATGAGAGTGAAACTCAAGAGTGGGGTTTATGCAAGTTTCTCCGATGAATATGTTTTATTTCGGTGAATAGAGTCCACAAGCTGGAACAACATAAGTAATGATCTCTTTTGGAACTATGAGAAAGAATGTTGTCAAAGAAGCCAAACGAAGAAATATCAAGAACAATTTTACAAGAAAAGAGTTGTCCACAATACTCAAGTTTCTCTGATGTGAAGTGCATGGCGAGACATGATAAAAGAAGGGTTTATGCAAGAATTCTTAAAAAGGAAAGTCCGAGTTTCATCAGAATTAAAGTAAGCTTTATCACAAAGAAAGATGAAAAGAAAGAAACAAAGTGAAAGGCCACAAATGTACTTCAAAAAAACAAAAAAACAAGAAAAAGAAAAGAAAGAAAAATGAAAAAAGAAAGAAGAAAATAGAAAAAAGAAGAAAAGAAAGAAAAAGAAAAAAAAACTAAGGTAAAAACCCGAAAGGGCGCCTTGAGAAAATGAAAAAAGAAAAATCAAAGTGAAAACCCAAAAGGGCGCTTTGAGAAAAGCAATCTAAAGTGAAAACCTAAAAAAGGCACTTTAGAGCAAAAGATGCAGAGATCTTGAAGATTGAACCTGAGTGTGAGATGAGTTACTTTGACAGCAAAAAAAAAGAGTTTCAATGAAGAAATGAAGCAAGGAAATTTTGAGCTACCCTAAAGATGAAAGTTCACCCAAATGGTCCTCAGTTGACATCATTCATGCATCATATAGTTAAGCATCCATAAGAAAGGAGTATTGTAACACCCCAAAAGTTACGCCCAAATTGTAAACCTTATATTCGAAAAAAATCCCTAATTGAAAACCCTAACAATTGAGAATTTTTTATTCAGAACCCTAACTTTTTGTGAGGGACTAAATAAGAATTTTTATCAAACTTGGAAGTTAATATGAAATTTCTTGAAAGTTTAAGGACTGACTCCATAAATAACCCTTTTATCAAATTAAATTTCAATTCTCGCTCACCCGTCTCTTTTTTTAATTTGTTTAATTTATTATTTTTCAACCTTTTAGAATCAAATTGAATTCTAATTCCCCTTTTTTCTTACAGTTGAATTGACTCTCATTTTCAACTTAAATTCTTGTTTTTACTGCTGCTGCTACTACTACTACTACTACTACTATATATATATAGTCATATTTATTACGTACAGAAATAAACCCAAGCCTTAAGTTTTAAAGTGTTGTTGCTCTAACTTGTTCCCATGCTTTATGAATTCCTCTCAGATTGATGCTGCCATCACCTTATGTAAACCCCTCGACCCAGCCTGGCTGATAGACCGAACCGAACGGATCACACGGGGAATATTGAAGTAAACCGAGAAAGTTTACCTTAATAAACGACCATTTTTTCCTTTTTATCTTGTCTAGATACAACTTAGGTTCCTATGTATACGTACACGAGCAGCGGATAAAACACCAACATAATTGCCCTTCGATTAAAGCCGAATAAGGTTTAGGGACCATTTTGTAATTTTCATAAATTAAAAAGGTTTTTAGCAAATTCGAGTTACCAACCTTTAATTAGGTTCATTACATGCTTCTCACGCGAGGTCAGACTCAGGCTCTGCTCTATATCTTTGGCTCGAGTCACGAGCACATCAAAATCCGTATAATCAGTTGCTAGCATATACGTCTTCACGTCTTGCACCAGGCCATACCGAAAATGATCACATCGATGCCTGTCACTCAGCACCAACTTCGGAGCATACTGGCTCAACTGTACGAACTAGACCTCGTACTCAGCTACAGTCATATTCCCCTGAACCAGAGACATAAACTCTCTCTTCTTATCATCCAAGTACCTAACTCCAAGGTACTTTCTCTTGAAAGAAGACCAGAAGAACGTACAATCTGTAACACCCAAATTTTGGGCTTAGAAGTTTAGGGTTTGAACTGGACCGGTCTGAGAAACGGTTCGAATATAAAAGGAGGTTTTAGGGAAAGCCTAGTTCGGGATGATTTAAAAATATAGAAAAATATCTAAAAATCCTCATTTAATATACTTAAGAGAGTGGTGAAATCAATTTTACAAAATAAGGTTTGGAAATACTACATTTCGATGTAGTGACCAAAATGCGATTTTTGCAAAGTTTAGTAGTGACTGTTTTGTAAAGGATTGAAACTTTGAATCTTTAAGGAGCTAATTACCCAAAATGTTTTTCTCCAGTTTTTTCCGTAATTTGGGTGATTTAATTAATGTTTAATTAAATAAAAGAAAGGAGAAAACTACTTTTTGATTTTCATAACTACCTTTCTCTAATTTTCCCTCATTCCCTTTTCTCTCAAAATCCTATCATCCAAACACATTTTTTCCAGCAAAATTCACTTTGATCTTCACTTCAATTGATGAGATTTCCATCACCTATTGGTTTCTAGTCAATCTTGCAACAAATCCTTTTGATTTCTACATTGCTTTTTCATGGAATTTTGCCTAAATCAAAGAGAAATCACCATTTAGAGGTAAGATTGTTATTCTCCTCTAAATACTCAGTTCTTTACTGAAATTCCCAAGTTGTCAATCCTTTATTAAAGTTTTATAAATGGTTTTAATGTTAGAAACAAGATTTTGGCTTAAAACTCAAGATTTTGGAAGAGATCTTGAAGATTTTCGTTGTAATTGATTGAGCTCTGTTTTGAGATAGTTCTCTAATGTATTTTGGATGTTAAATGATGTTAGAAATGAGGTTTTATCAATCCAATCCCGAATAGGTTGTGTTTCCTAATTTTTTGCTTATGAAAATGGTGGTTTTTGAGGTGTTTTTGGTGTTCTGTTATAGCTGGAGGTATAAGGACGAGTTGAGAGTTGTTTTTGATGTTAATTGATGTTTAGAAATGATTAGAAGTGATGGATCTTGGCTGGGTAAAGTTTTGGAAGAGTTTGGAGGTGTTTTCGGTTGTGTTTGGTAGCCGAAATGTTGGTTTTAGGTAGAGCAGCGAGTTTAGGAGTGTTGGCTGAAGATTTCAATGCATGATGATGCATTAATCCTCTGTTTTGATGTGTATAAAATAGGGGAGACATCTTCGGACACTTTTGGAGTTGATCCGGAGGCTTAATCGGCGTTTCAGCAAGCAAGCGAAACGAAATCGGAGAGTGCGTTTGGTTTTGAAGTCCATGAGGACAAAAACACAAGGTTTGGGGATTTAGGAGAGGTTTGAAACACCTTCCTAAGTCCGAAAGTAAGTATGGCTTGATTTGATCTCTCTAAAGTGGTGTTTGGCCCCAAATTGCTTTTACATGCTCATTGTTGGTGATTGTTAAATTCCTACTGTTTTTATGCATGTTTTGAAGCATGAGATTATGCTTGTAGAGTTGTCATGAGATGGCATGATGCATTGAATAGATTTGAGCTCTTGGTTTTAAGCAAAGTATGATTATTGTTATGAAAAGTGATGAGAAAACATTTGAGTTATTTTTCATGAAAAACAGTAGGTGTGATGATATTTTAACACATTATATTGGCATAGATGTTGAGAAACTTACCGGATATAATTGATCGATCAATAGGATGAGAGTGCACTATAAACTAAAAATTCGTACGTGCTCTTTGGTTAAGCCAAAGGGAGATTTTCCGATGATGGGCATTCCATCGGGTAGGACTTGGTGAAATACCCAAGCTTTGTGGCGATGAGAGATTCTGCCATGTGAGTACGGTGATGAGAGATTCCACCGGAAGTTGTTACTAGACAAGTGAGTACGATGATGTGAGATTCCACTGGAAGAGTCTACTGTAGAAATGTGTCTGCATATCCGAGTATTGATGAGATGCTAAATGCCAATATAAATGATGAAATGGTTTTTGTTACTCATGTACCTTGATGAGATGATTTATGCTATGAGATATGCATATGTGTTGTTTAGAAATGCTTTGACAATACAAGCATGTGAATGGCCTTGCCATGAGTTTTGCATTGGTTTTAATGCATGGGATAGATGAAGGTACATGTGATTTCAATGAGTTTGCTTTGAAGTTTTCCAAGCATGAGAAAGAGATGAGCATGTGGTTTAAAAGCTTTGATGAAAGTGTTTTCTAAAATGCATTATTGTGTTGGTTTTCTTTAGAGCATGCCTCACTAAGCATTTGTGATTATGCTCTCTTTTACCAATAATGCAGATAATTGAGGTGTTTAAGGCCATCAAGGAAGCTAAGTTCAGCCAAGGAAGTCCAAGCTCACATATGGTGAAGTTTTCATACACTATTAGTTTTGATAAATTGGCAATGGGAACCTAAGTTTTGTTTTGGGAGATGTGTTAAACTCTCTAAGGTTGCGGCATGTGTGCTTTGGTTGATTTGAATTGTAAATGGCCATTATTGCTTGTTTGGAGGGTTGATTTCCCTATTTGGATTGGATATTAGGATGCATGCCTCTAGACTTATGAATTTTCACGTTTGATGCTATGAATGTGTTTAGGAGTTCTAAACATGCGCCTTATATGTTTGATGACTTGTTGATATACTTGGGAAGTCCTTTGGATGTGTTTGATCGAGTTTTTGCATGAAAACCAACATTTGCTGCTGTTTCTGGGCAAACCATATCGAAACACCCCCTAGTGTTCCGAAACGGGGGCCTGAAATGGCCTTCGTGTTTCGAAACGCTAAGGGATGTTTCGAAATGATTTGGCTACTAGAAGTCCTCGTTTCGGAACCAGTCTCGGAACCAACCCGCGTATCAAAACGGTCAACTCTGTTTCGATCCATCGTTTCGATACAGCTGGTGGACATTTCGAAACAGGTGACCGTTGGGCACTAATTTGAATGGTGCAGAAGTTTGCAAGCTTTACATTTTGGTCCCAAATGTTGATGTTGCAATTGCTTGAGTTTGAGATGTTCAATTAAGATGAAATTTGGCAATGAAGAATGTAACATGACTAATTTCATATTGGTAACATTAAACTCAGTAAAGACTTTCTAATTTACAGAAATCACAAAGTAGTCCCTAAACTTATAATTAGTGCAATTGAGTCCCTGTATGATATCCGATCGCTGTGCCGTTCTCAAATATGTTTTATGAGTACTCACTTAGGGTTAATATGTATCTAGAAAGACTAAAAAGAAAAAAAAGGGCCGTGAATCAAGGTTGACTTTCGAGTTGACTTTGGTTTTCCCCGTGTAACCTTCGTAGTTCGGGTCAACCGTCTAGGCCGGGCTAAGGGGGTTACATTTGGTGGTATCAGAGCCAGGTTCTCGTATGATTGGGGTTTGTTATGTGGATGCTGTATGTGTGATTGCATGATATGCCTTTTGGGTGAAAGAATGTTGTGTGAATAGTGATGTATGATATCAAATGTGATGCTTTTGTGATATGATGCTATGTTGGAATGTGTTAGGGGATCCCATTGCCAAGTCAAAACTAATGAAAGGAATTGTTTTCAAAAATGAGCTTGAGTACTTGGATTACTTACCTTATTGTGCCTAATTGTGTTTATTGCATTTGTGTCAGTGCATTGTTTTCTTTATAAATGGGGCCACGTAGAGAGATGAGGATAATTATAAGAGCTATGGCTCAGAATGAGAATGATGAGAATGCTGAGAATGTTGTGGATTTACCTCCTCCCCTGGTGGTGGATCACCCGGTGGTGGTGGTGCTGGAGGTGATAATGCTGGTGTTGGTACTGGTGCTGGGGTCGCTGGACCTGAAGGTGGGCAGGGGCAAGCTGCTCCTGACATGACGGTGTTGATTCAGGCTATTGCTCGAGCTTTCAGGCAGCAGTAGCTGGAGCTCATGGAGCTGCGCATCAGGATGATGCCAATGTGAGATTGCCTTTGGAACGTCTTCGCAGTCTGGGAGGGACTGAGTTCGGAGGTCTATCTCCAGAAGGATCTGAGTCTTGGTTGGAAAGTACCAAGAGGATTTTGGGTCAGATGAGCTACAATAATGTGCAGAAGCTGGGTTGTGTGGTGTCTTTGCTTCATGGTGATGCTTATACGTGGTGGACGACCACTATCTCTGGGATGGAAGATGATGAGGTGACCTGGACGTTTTTCCTGGGTGCATTTAAGCGGAAGTATTTGGGTGTGCGATACCTAGATGAGAAGAAAAGAGAATTTATGTCTCTTGTGCAAGGTAGCATGACAGTGGCTGAGTACGAGATCCAGTTTGTCCGCCTCAGTCAGTATGCACCTGAGATGATCCCTAATGAGCGGGAGAGGTGCGAACGATTCTGTTATGGGTTAGTAACGAATGTGAAGACTTTCATGCTTGCGGCTGACTATACAGATTTCGATGTCTTGGTCACTAGAGCCAAGGACATTGAGTCGAATCTTGGTTTGACTAGCCGCGCGGGCGGATCTAGCTCTGGGAAGAGAGCGGCTGAACGCGATTATGGTAGAGATCGCAACAAGAGGCATAAAGATAGGAGGCCGCACTTTGATGCTAGGCGTGGAGGTGGTAACCCTGGTAGAGGTCAGCAAGAACCTAATGCTGTTCAGAGGACTCTTGAGTGTAACCGTTGTGGTAGGCGGCATGGTGGCGAGTGTTGGGGTAACCTTGGTACATGCTGGAATTGTGGGAACCGTGGACATTTGAAGAAGGATTGTCCTCAGCTGTTGAAGGAGGGACAGGCTCCGGTGAGAGCAGCTGAGCCACAGAGAGGCCGTGGACGCGGCCGTGGTAATTTTCAGCGCAGAGATGATGGTGGGAGGAATGTAGCACATGTTGTGGCCGTTCAACCTGAGGGTGGCGGTCAGGCTCAAGTGTATGCTCAGCGTGAGGGAAGGAATGATACGGATGTGATCGCAGGTACCTTCACTTTGCAATCCTTATCATTACTTTCTTTGATTGATTCTGGATCTACACACTCGTACATATTGCGTGAACATGCTCAAATGCTTGGTTTACCTGTTGAGTCTTTGGATGTTGGTATGCGTGTGACTAGTTCCTTTGGTGAAACGGTTGTAACACGGAAGTTGTATAGATGATGTCCCTTGAAAGTGCAAAACAATGTTTTTCTTGTTGATCTCATGGAATTGCCATTCTATGATTTTGATGTAATCCTTGGTATGGATTGACTTGTTGAACATCGGGCTGTAGTGGATTTTGAAAGCAAGTGAGTTTCACTGAAACTTGCGGATGATTACGAAGTGGTGGTGGTTGGTGAGAATGTGAAGTTTCTTGCCAATGTGGTGTCTACTTTAGAAGCTAGTCGGATGCTGAGGCAAGGTTGCGAGGCTTACTTAGCCTTTGTGATGAATCCTAGTATAAAGGAGTTGCGCGTTCAGGATATCAGAACTGTTCGTGAGTTCCCTAGAGTGTTTCCGGAGGAGTTACCTGGATTGCCGCCTAGTCGAGAGGTGGAGTTTGGGATAGAGCTGTATGAAAATACAACTCCAGTGTCCATTGCTCCCTATCGCATGGCACCGAAGGAGTTAAAGGAGTTAAAGACGCAACTTCAGGAGTTGCTTGACCGTGGTTTCATTCGGCCAAGTGTGTCACCGTGGGGTGCATCGGTCTTGTTTGTGAAGAAGAAGGATGACACTATGAGAATGTGCATCGATTATCGTCAGCTGAACAAGTTGACCATCAAGAATCGGTATCTGTTGCGTGTAAAATAGTCTGTCGCAATTGAGTGCAAGTGTACACATCGCAAGTAATAAAGTGATACTAGAGTATCGGATATCGTCTCCACAGGGACTGGGCTAACCCTTTCCTTCACTATCTGCACAAGGGGAAAAATAGATTAAGATATTGTCACGAAAATAATAAAGAATACTTAAATAAAAGAGTCGAGATATCAAGATAGAGAGAATGGGCTGGTATTGAATTGCTCAGTAGTGCAGGTATTGCAGAGTTTAGGAAATCTAATTCTGTCGTCGCGCCTGTCGCGGGCAGCACCTGTCGCGGCAGCAGTCCGTTGATTGCCGCGGCAGCAAACACTCAACTCCGTACTTCAAGTTTGGCAAGAATCCCAGATGTGCCTTGGCCTATCCCTAGGTCCAAGTCTGTCGATGATCACGTCTTGATGATACCTCCCGGCGTGAATCGAAGGATGAACACCGATGTGGATGAATTCTTCTTTAGCCACTTAACCTCACCCTATTTCTAGGCACGAGATAGTTCAACTATAAACTAGAGAACTTGCTCTTATTTCTTTCATATACTTAACTCTCCCGATGCTAAGTAAATAGATAACCTCACAATGCTCTCTCGATGCTCTTGCAAGATATTAATAACCAAAATAAGAGAACTTGAAGTTTATTTTATTGAACTGAAAATTCCTAAAACAAAACAACCCTTGCAACTACTTTACAAATCAACCCGTGGCCCTAGGGGGAATTTAGAACATGTCGGCGGCGGGAAAACGGCTAGGGGTTTTGGTTATCGGTTATGGGGTATGGGATATGGGATGTTCCTCTAGGTTAATATACATGCCCTTATATAAGCTTTGGGCTCAAGTTTTCTAATTTAACAAGGATTACAACTTTAATTAAAAGTATGATTCTAATAAAGACTAAATCTTCAAGGAATCTACTTTACAGCCGTCCTCCTTGTTTCTTAGGATTTTCTCTCCTTGAACTTTGGGCTTGACATATCTTTTGATCTGGGGCTCGGAAAAATATGAGGTTTTCACACGACAGACAGGCTGAATTTTCTCTATCTGTCGAGGTCCACTTTGCTTCTTCTTGACTGCTCATTCCAGATTTTTTGCTGTCGTCCTCTGCTGTCACGGCGGCAACCATGGCAGCAACGTCCTCCTTGACTGCTCATTCCAGATTTTCTGCATCGCTGCCCAGCGCCTGCCACGATTTCTACCCTGGGTGCTGCCACGGCTGCTGCCCTGGGTGCTGTCACGGCTGCTGCCCTGGGTGCTATCACGGCTGCTGCCCTGGGTGCTGGCACGGCTGCTGCCCTGGGTGCTGTCACGACTACTGCCCTGGATGCTGTCACGACTGCTGCCACGGCAGATACCTGCAAAAGTAACCAAATTTAGCAGTATCTGCGCAGTTTTATCTAAATGTGATGTTTATGCAAAACTTAACCTAAAATGCAGTTAAACATGCTTGAGTGCAGCAAAAATAAGGATAAATGATGGGTAAAATATAGAACTTTTAAGCACTGATCAGTATCCTTTACCGAGGATTGATGTTCTTTTTGATCAGTTTCGTGGAGCGGCTGTGTTCTCTAAGATTGACTTAAGGTCAAGGTACTACCGGCTTAAGGTGAAAGATGTGGATGTACCGAAAACAACCTTTAGAACGAGGTATGAGCATTATGAATTCCTTGTGATGCCGTTTGGCTTGACGAATGCTCCTGCAGCTTTCATGGACATGATGAATAGGGTGTTCCATGAATACTTGGATAAGTTTGTTATGGTGTTCATCGACGATATCCTTGTGTACTCTCGTACTGAGGAGGAGCATGAAGGTAATTTGAGGGTTGTTTTACAAGCGCTTCTGGAAAATCAGCTTTATGCTAAGTTGAGCAAGTGTGAGTTTTGGCTAAAGGAAGTTGTGTTCCTTGGTCATGTGGTTTCGGCTGAGGGGATTCGTGTTGATCCTCAAAAGATCGAGGCAGTTATGAATTGGAAGCCTCCTAAGTCTGTTCATGAAGTCCGTAGTTTCCTTGGGTTGGCAAGATATTACTGGAGGTTTGTGGATGGATTTTCGAAGATTGCTGCACCTTTGACGAAGTTGTTGCCAAAAGATGTCAAGTATGAGTGGACAGAAGCAAGACAACAAGCTTTTGAGAAGCTTAAGGCAGCTTTGACGCAAGCTCCTATTTTGGTTCAACCTGAATCAGGAAAAGAGTTTGTGGTATACAATGACGCATCCTATGTTGGTTTGGGGTGTGTGCTAATGCAAGAGGGTAAGGTGGTGGCTTATGCATCGCGACAGTTGAAGGTGCATGAGCGCAATTATCCTACGCATGATATTGAGTTAGCTGCAGTGGTTTTTGCTTTGAAGATTTGGAGACATTATCTTTATGGTGAGAAGTGTACTGTGTACACGGATCACAAGAGTTTGAAGTATCTGAAGTCTTAGAAAGAGTTGAATCTTAGGCAACGACGTTGGGTGGAGTTGCTTAAGGATTATGATATGACGATCAAGTACCATACGGGAAAATCTAATGTTGTGGCCGATGCCTTGAGCAGGAAGGTGGCAGTGGAGTTAAGGGCCATGTTTGCCAGCTTGAGTATTTCGCAAGATGGAGGTCTTGTGGCTGAGTTGCAAGTGAAACCATCTCTGGTTCAGTTGATAAGGGATAAACAGTTGTTGGATGATTCGTTGCTGCCACATGTTCAGGATATTGCTGAGGATAGACCATCAGATTTCTGTTTTAATGATGATGGAGTTCTATGTTTCGGATGACGGATAGTAGTACCAAATGATACGGAGTTGAGACGTACTATTCTGACCGAAGCTCATAGTAGTCCTTTTGCTATGCACCCTAGTAGTACAAAGATGTATCATGATTTAAAGGATGAGTACTATTGGGTGGGTTTGAAGAAAGATGTTGCAGAGTATGTGAGTAAGTGCATGGTTTGTCAGCGGGTTAAGGCTGAGCATCAGTTTCCTTCAGGGTTGTTGCAACCGTTGAGGATTCCTGAGTGGAAGTGGGAAAGGATTACCATGGACTTTGTGTCTGGTTTGCCTTTGTCGCCATCGAAGAAGAATTCAGTGTGGGTGATTGTGGATCGCCTTACGAAGTGTGCACATTTCTTGCCTGTGCATACCATGTATACCTTGGATAAGCTTGATGAGTTGTACATTGCTGAGATTGTGCGTTTTCATGGTGTACCAAAGTTCATAGTGTCGGATAGAGATCCGTGGTTCACATCACGTTTTTGGGAATGTTTGCATCAGGCTTTGGGTACGCGGCTGAATTTCAGTACTTCTTATCATCCACAGTCGGATGGTCAGTCTGAGCGTGTTATTCAAGTGCTTGAGGATATGTTGAGGTGCTGCATAATTGAGTTTCAAGGCTCGTGGGAGAAGCATTTGCCTTTGGTGGAGTTTGCTTATAACAATAGCTATCAGGCAAGTATTCAAATGGCACCTTACGAAGCCTTGTATGGGAGGAAGTGTAGAACTCCTCTTTGCTGGGCTGAAACAGGTCAGAAGTTGGTCTCGATGCCGACTTTGTTGATAGGAACCACCGAGAAGGTGAAGCTCATTTGTGAGTGGTTGAAGGCAGCTTCTGATCGACAGAAGTCTTACGCGAATTTGAAGCGTAAAGAGATTGAGGTTGCGGTGGGTGACCGTGTGTTTTTGAAGGTTTCACCTTGGAAGAAGGTGATGAGGTTTGGCCGGAAGGGTAAGTTGAGCCCTAGGTATATTGGACCATACGAGGTGATTGAACGTGTGGGTCCTGTTGCGTACAAGCTGAGGTTACTGCAAGAGTTGGAAAAGATACATGATGTGTTTCATGTCTCTATGCTTCAGAGGTATAGATCGGATCCCTCGCATGTTATGCCTGTGGAGGAAGTGGAGTTGAATCCAGATTTGACCTATGATGAGGAGCCGGTTGAGATTCTGGATTCGGACAGTAAAGTTCTTCGAGGTAAGACCATTGAGTTGGTCAAGGTGTTGTGGAGGCATCGTGGTGTTGAGGAAACCACGTGGGAAAGAAAAGATGACATGAAGAGGTAGTTTCCTTATCTTTTTCCTCCAGGTAAATTTCGAGGACGAAATTTCTTAAGAGGGGGAGAGTTGTAACACCCCAATTTTGGGCTTAGAAGTTTAGGGTTTGAACCAGACCAGTCTGAGAAACGGTTCGAATATAAAAGGAGGTTTTAGGGAAAGCCTAGTTCGGGATGTTTTAAAAATATAGAAAAATATCTAAAAATCCTCATTTAATATACTTAAAAGAGTGGTGAAATCAATTTTACAAAATAAGGTTTGGAAATACTACATTTCGGTGTAGTGACCAAAATGCGATTTTTGCAAAGTTTAGTAGTGACTGTTTTGTAAAGGATTGAAACTTTGAATCTTTAAGGAGCTAATTACCCAAAATGTTATTCTCCATATTTTTCCTTAATTTGAGTGATTTAATTAATTTTTAATTAAATAAAAGAAAGGAGAAAACTACTTTTTGATTTTCAAAACTACCTTTCTCTAATTTTCCCTCATTCCTTTTTCTCTCAAAATCCTATCATCCAAACACATTTTTTCCATCAAAATTCACTTTGATCTTCACTTCAATTGATGAGATTTCCATCACCTATTGGTTTCTAATCAATCTTGCAACAAATCCTTTTGATTTCTACATTGCTTTTTCATGGAATTTTGCCCAAATCAAGGAGAAATCACCATTTAGAGGTAAGATTGTTCTTCTCCTCTAAATACTCAGTTCTTTATTGAAATTCCCAAGTTGTCAATCCTTTATTAAAGTTTTATAAATGGTTTTAATGTTAGAAACAATATTTTGGCTTAAAACTCAAGATTTTGGAAGAGATCTTGAAGATTTTCGTTGTAATTGATTGGGCTCTATTTTGAGATAGTTCTCTAATGTATTTTGGATGTTAAATGATGTTTTATCAATCCAATCCCGAATAGGTTGTGTTTCCTAAGTTTTTGCTTATGAAAATGATGGTTTTTGAGGTGTTTTTGGTGTTTTGTTACAGCTCGAGGTATAAGGACGAGTTGAGAGTTGTTTTTGATGTTAATTGATGTTTAGAAATGATTAGAAGTGATGGATCTTGGCTGGGTTAAGTTTTGGAAGAGTTTGGAGGTGTTTTCGGTTGTGTTTGGTAGCCGAAATGTTGGTTTTAGGTAGAGCAGCGAGTTTAGGAGTGTTGGCTGAAGATTTCAATGCATGATGATGCATTAATCCTCTGTTTTGATGTGTCTAAAACATGGGAGACATATTCGGACACTTTTGGAGTTGATCCGGAGGCTTAATCGGCATTTCGGCAAGCAAGCGAAACGAAATCGGTGAATGCGTTTGGTTTTGAAGTCCATGAGGACAAAAACACAAGGTTTGGGGATTTAGGAGAGGTTTGAAACACCTTCCTAAGTCTGGAAGTTTGTATGGCTTGATTTGATCTCTCTAAAGTGGTGTTTGGCCCCAAATTGCTTTTACATGCTCATGGTTGGTGATTGTTAAATTCCTACTGTTTTTATGCATGTTTTGAAGCATGAGATTATGCTTGTAGAGTTGTCATGAGATGGCATGATGCATTGAATAGATTTGAGCTCTTGGTTTTAAGCAAAGTATGATTATTGTTATGAAAAGTGATGAGAAAACATTTGAGTTATTTTGCATAAAAAACAAGGTGTGATGATATTTTAACACATTATATTGGCATAGACGTTGAGAAACTTACCGGATATAATTGATCGATCAATAGGATGAGAGTGCATTATAAACTAAAAATTCGTATGTGCTCTTTGGTTAAGCCAAAGGGAGATTTTCCGATGATGGGCATTCCATCGGGTAGGACTTGGTGAAATACCTAAGATTTGTGGCGATGAGAGATTCCGCCATGTGAGTACGGTGATGAGAGATTCCACCGGAAGTTGTTGCTACACAAGTGAGTACGATGATGTGAGATTCCACCGGAAGAGTCTAGTGTAGAAATGTGTCCGCATATCCGAGTATTGATGAGACGCTAAATGCCAATATAAATGATGAAATGGTTTTTGTTACTCATGTACCTTGATGAGATGATTTATGCTATGAGATATGCATATGTGTTGTTTAGAAATGCTTTGACAATACAAGCATGTGAATGACCTTGCCACGAGTTTTGCATTGGTTTTAATGCCTGAGATAGAATGAAGGTACATGTGATTTCAATGAGTTTGCTTTGAAGTTTTCCAAGCATGAGAAAGAGATGAGCATGTGGTTTAAAAGCTTTGATGAAAGTGTTTTCTAGAATGCATTATTGTGTTGGTTTTCTTTAGAGCATGCCTCACTAAGCATTTGTGCTTACGCTCTCTTTTACCAATAATGCAGATAATTGAGGTGTTTAAGGCCATCAAGGAAGCTAAGTTCAACCAAGGAAGTCCAAGCTCACGTATGGTGAAGTTTTCATACACTATTAGTTTTGATAAATTGGTAATGGGAACCTAAGTTTTGTTTTGGGAGATGTGTTAAACTCCCTAAGGTTGCGGCATGTGTGCTTTGGTTGATTTGAATTGTAAATGGCCATTATTGCTTGTTTGGAGGGTTGATTTCCCTATTTGGATTGGATATTAGGATGCATGCCTCTAGACTTATGAATTTTCACGTTTGATGCTATGAATGTGTTTAGGAGTTCTAAACATGCACCTTATATGTTTGATGACTTGTTGATATGCATGGGAAGTCCTTTGGATGTGTTTGATTGAGTTTTTGCATGAAAAACCAGCATTTGCTGCTGTTTCTGGGCAAACCGTATCGAAACACCCCCTAGTGTTCCGAAATGGGGGCCTGAAATGGCCTTCGTGTTTCGAAACGCTAAGGGATGTTTCGAAACGATTTTGCCACTAGAAGTCCTCGTTTCGGAACCAGTCTCGGAACCAACCCGCGTATCTAAACGGTCAACTCCGTTTCGATCCATCGTTTCGATACAGCCCTTGGACGTTTCGAAACAGGTGCCCGTTGGGCACTGATTTGAATGGTGCAGAAGTTTGCAAGCTTTACATTTTGGTCCCAAATGTTGATGTTGCAATTAATTGAGTTTGAGATGTTCAATTAAGATGAAATTTGGCAGTGAAGCATGTAACATGACTAATTTCATATTGGTAACATTAAACTCAGTAAAGACCTTCTAATTTACAGAAATTACAAAATAGTCCCTAAACTTATAATTAGTGCAATTGAGTCCCTGTATGATATCCGATCGCTGTGCTGTTCTCAAATATGTTTTATGAGTACTCACTTAGCGTTAATATGTATCTAGACAAGACTAAAAAGAAAAAAAGGGTCGTGAATCAAGGTTGACTTTCAGGTTGACTTTGGTTTTCCCCGTGTAACCTTCGTAGTTCGGGTCAACCGTCTAGGCCGGGCTAAGGGGGTTACACAATCTACCTCTTTCGGTTCCAATGCTGTGATCGTAGTCGTCCACCATGTATATGCATCACCATGCAACAACGATACTGCGCGGCCCAGCTTCCGTGCATCATTGCACCCCATCTGATCCAATATCCGAATCGTACTGGCCAACCACGCCTCGGATGCCTCGGGGGATAATCCACGAAACTCTACTCCTCCCAAACTCCTCAGTCACTCCAGTGGCAATCCCACTTGCCTAGCAGCAGGAGCATGTACATGCACTCCAGCAACAACAGCAACAACAGCCTGAAATGCTCCCGTCATCGCATGTACCAAAGGCGTCCAATCTCCAATCCCCGGACCAGCCTGTCCTTGCTGTTCCTGCTCCCTACCCCCAGGTGGTGGTGGCGGAAGAGGAGGTAAATTGCCACCAGGCAGAACCTCGTTCTCCTGGTCACGCTGCCCCTCAGTAGGAGCTATCGCTCCATAACGTAACTCATAACTCCGTCCCATTGTTCTAGTTAACATTAAAACATGAACATAAAAGAAACACATGATCAGGCCATCTCTTAACAAGGATCCCAAAACTTTTAAAACCAATTTAAAACATTTCTCTAGGTAATAAGGCAATGGGCATCCCAATTCCCCCTCCCTATCATAGCATAAAGCGTACTACATGCATATCACAACCATCATATGACTCCAGCATCAAGATTCAGCCTAATCATCATCGTAGAACAATTTACATCCATATTCATTCATCATGTATATCATCACTATCACACATTCAACTTAAGAATGCTTAAACATTCACCAGACAAAGCAAATATCACCAAAACACATATCCACATTGCAAATCACTTACCAACAACTTACCATCATCCCCACATTTCGTAACCTGGCTCTGATACCATATAATGTAACCTCTCGACCCGGCCTGGCCAATAGGCTGAACCGAATGGATCACACGAGGAATATTGAAGTAAACCAGGAAAGTTTACCACAATAAACGAACATCGGATAGAACACCAACATAACCGCCCTTCGATTAAAGCCGAATAAGGTTTAAGGACCATTTTGTAATTTTCATAAATTATAAAGGTTATTAGCAAATTCGAGTTACCAACCTTTAATTAGGTTCATTACATGCTTCTCGGTGAAATCTTAGCTCAAAATGACATATAGAACTCATTCAATTGCATACTAGGCAAACATGGACCAAAACGTAAGAAATAGAAACACAGAACAATTCAAAAACAAGTCAAACAGTCAAACGTTTCGGAACAGAATGCCCAGTATCAGAATGGCCGTTTCAAAACACAGCTGACCATTTCGATATGCGGGTTCGTTTCGATACTCCTCAAGACACGTTTCGGCATGATGGTTCACAGAGGCAAAATGTTCCGAAACAGGCCTCATTGTTCCGAAACACCAAGGCCATTTCAGGCCACCGTTTCGAAACAAGCAAGGGTGTTTCGAAACACCTGGGCCTACAATGTTCTAAATAGCTGGTTTAAGTCACTTTATGCCCCCCAAACCATCCCGACACATGCCCTAACGTAATGGCAACTTAATTACACATCAATGACCACATTTACGAAGCATAAGCAACATCATAGCATCATTCTCAAAAGCTACGTAACTAAAGGCATGCTTCCTAGAAGTTAAAAACACCAAAAAGCTAAAATCAAAATGCAAGCATAAAACCAATCTCAAGGGCCATTTACAAGCCCAAATATACATCTCAAACTTGCACAAAAATGGAAAATACCATAATAACAACACTCATTGCATTAGACACCCCCATTGCCCTTATTACACTAGTTCAAAAGCACAACGTACTTTTAGCAAAATGTCTTGGTGTGATTCCTCGAAAATGCTGCTTCCAAAGGCCTAAGTATCTGCATTGATGAACAAAGAGAGCATAAGTATGCAAGCTTAGTAAGGATTGCTCAAAACCACACACATCATCAATGCTCAAAACAATTTTTCAATCTTTCAAAACAATTATGCCTTTCTTGACAAAATATGCACTTTTTCATCAATCTCATTGCATTAAACATCATGCATCATGATTCATATAAATTCAGCAATTAAACCATTGCTACTCATATTCCAAGCTTTCCATGCATAAACACCATTATGCTAAGCTTAAACCAAAACATGCATCTTTCAAAATATGCATTAACATCATTTTCCACAATAACACATTTCATCATATTGGCTCACAAGTGATAAACAACAATCTCAAAAAACATATATCGGATACACGGATTTCCAAGGGTTGTTCCACACCTTTCATACACTCTATTGATATTACAAGGCTCACACACGAGAGCGACCCTCCATTGTTGTGACACCCGTGGTAGAGTATTCAGTACAATCAAAACCCCTCAACACCACTCATCGGTAGATGTATAATCCACTAACGAGAGACGAGACAAACACAAGGTTCGCACCCGGGAGCTACCCTCAACCGTTGCAACCTTAACAAATCCTCAATCGTTAGGGTACTTGGATGGAGTATTCGGTACAATCAAAACCCCTCAACATCCAAGGCGACTTGTTTATAGTGCACTCAATCCTATAGCCGGCTAACTATATCCGATTTCATTTATAAAACTTTTTATTCAACATCACTAGCCAATATAACCCATACCTTATGCATAACTCACTATTTTTACAAAGCATTCATGATAAGCCATCAACAAGCATTAAACCATGCTTAAAACCTCATGCATCAACACATGCATACAAGGACCACTTACCTAGTGCATCCTTAAACCCCATGGCATCATCATACACCATTTACATTCCCAAAAACATGCTTTAAAACAGTAGGTAAATTCAATTAAATTCAAGTGAAACCAAAGGCTCAAAACTAGCACAACCGAGGGAGAAATTTCGATTCACTTACTTTCGAACTTAATAAAGCGTTTCAAGCTCTTATTAAGTTCCCAAACCTTTTTCTAAAACATTCCCACGTTGGAAAACCAAATTCCACTCATCGACTCGCGAAACCACGCTTGCCGACGCGAGTAGTGATCTTCCAAAGCCTCCAAAAACACTTTGTTTTCTTCCAGAATATTATCCCCTATTTTTAACACATCAAAACAGAGGTTCAATGCATTAAAATGCATCCAAAACTCCAGCACACACAAAAATTCCCGCAGCCCTGCTCTAAAGCACCAAAACAACCGAAAACTCAATCTATTGACCTCTACCCTCAGCCCAACAATTACCCAACTCATCCAACACATTTTAGGCATTAATCAACATCCTAAAACAACCTAAAACCATCCTTATACCTCCAGCAACTCAAATTCCTCAAGAACACCTAAAAAACTCACCCAAAAGCACTTCAAAAACTAAGGATCTCAAGGATTTCGGGATCTATATGATTAAGACTCCACTTCAACACCAAAAACCTTTCAAAACTCATTTAGAAACAATCTCAAACCAGCCATTTAAATCAAACTCCGAAATCACCTTAAAATCTATTTTTCAATCAAGATTTCAGGAGTTTAACAATCTAACAACAAAACCTCAATCAAAATCAGTATTAAAGAGTCAAATATCTTTGGAATTTCATTAAAGAACTTGGATTAAAAAGATAGCACGAAAATTACCTCCAATCCTTGCTTCTCCTCTAATTTGGCAAGATTTGCTTGAAGAAACTTGAAGGAAAATGGAAGAAATCAATAAGGAAATGATAGAAACCAAAAGAGGATTTGAGAGAAAAGAATTTCTGGAAAATTGAGAGAAAAGAAAGGGTGTTTGGCTGAAGTGAAAGTAAGAAATGAAAAGCTCGTCAAAAATTTCTTTAACCGATTAACTAAATTTCCTTAATTAATTAAATAAAACCTTTTAATTATTTAATAAAAATTTAAAACACATGCAAAATTAGGGAAAAGGCATAATTGTCAAGTAGCTCCCTAAAGATTCTATGATTTTGACTCTTCTTGAAAAACATATTTTTCCAACTTTTAAATCTTTACATTTTGGTAACTGCCGAAAATGTACACTTTAGAAAACCCGTTTTGTAAAATTTATTTGACCAACCTCTTAAACATCATTTTAGTGGATTTTAGGAATTTTTATCATATTTTCATCCCATCCCGAACCTTGATTTCCCTAAACCACCTTTTAACGATTCAAATAACCGACACTAGTTCCACCGGTCCAACCCGACTCACCAAAACGCATAAGCCCAAAATCGGGGCGTTACACCTTACATCGCAGCCGCAACCGCCCTTTGTTCTTTGTTAGAGCTTTTATTGTTGTGAGGTGTGTTTTCTTCCGGTGCTATAATTAAATTATATGTTATTTTTCTACGTGTTGGTGTTTTACCCTTTATGTGATTATTTATATGTATTATGGTTTTTATGGTTGACATCACATGCATACGTTTTCAGAATATGTTTTTACTATGATTTATGAACCGTGATTTATGGACTACGATTTATGAACTATAATTTATGGACTTATGTACTATGATTTATGAAGTATGTTTACGGAATATCGAATTTATGAAACTTTGTTTATGAATTTTGATTTCTAATCATCATGTCATTGTATGAGCATGGGTTGGGAATTGTTTGGGGAAGTTCAGTGGTTTCACTCTTCAGGCTGATTTCCACTTCGGATTGGTGGTTGTAGTGAGGTGTTCTAGGGGACTTTCCTCTTGGCGGTTGTAGTTGGGTGCATTGCATTGCACTTGTGATTTATGTGTTATGCTTTAAAGAATTTCAAGAAAACAATACTATCTTTTATGATTATGGTTTTTCTTGCACTTTAGAGACACACTAAGCTCTTTAGCTTACTCCCCCATAGTTTTCCTTTTTCAGATATCTTGGACTCTAGGTGACTTGGTACTCAGATGATCTCTTTATTTTATCGAATCCATTTTATCTACAGTATGAATATACTTTACTTTCGGGAGTATTTTATTATTAAGATTATTTTGGGATTTTAATGTAATTTCGGATTTGAGACTTATTATTTTTACATGCGTTTTCATACTTAAATTTAAATGTTTTATTTAAATTATATGATTATTATTTTAACGTCCGGGTTTTATAATTATTGAGATATTTTATATGATTATCAGAAATAATTTATTTTACACTATTTTAATATGTCATAATTCGAATTCATTTCTTGAGGGAAAAGTTTTCAAACGTGACTTTCTAAATTCGGCTATTTCTTCTAGGTCGGATTTAGGGGGTTACATTTAATGGTATCAGAGCTAAGTTCAACACTCGGACTGTGAGGCTCTTTTAAAATTTTAAGCCAAAAATGATTTTTGCATGCATATTAAATGTTTTGGGGGCAAAAAGGGATTTTCTGATAAAATTATTATTTTAAAAATTAAAGATATATTTTGAATAGAAACTCCAAGTACCAACTCTAATTCTAGGATTGTCCCTTTTATAGATAGATTACTATGCCACCTCGTAGGAGCTCTAAATTAGCGATCGATCGTGATCATACTCGTTCCTATAAATTTGAGATTAAAGCCTATTTGAAAACTCTGTGTTGTCATTCATAACCTGATCTAAAATGCCTTTTTAAAATTGTTATCAAAACCTCTATTTTTTTGAAGTATGTCGTTAGTCTGAAAATTTTGAGGATAATATTTCTTTTAAGGGTGAGAAAGTTGTAACACCCCAAAAATTACGCCCAAATTGTAAAACCTAGATTCGAAAAAATCCCTAATTTAGAAACCTAATTTTGAAATCCCTAATTGAAAACCCTAACAATTGAGAATTTTTAATTTAGAACCCTAACTTATTATGAGGGACTAAATAAGAATTTTTATCAAACTTGGAAGTTAATATGAAATTTCTTGAAAGTTTAAGCACTGACTCCATAAATAACCCTTTTATCAAATTGAATTTCAATTCTCGCTTACCCGTCTTTTTTTAATTTGTTTAATTTTTTTCAACCTTTTAGATTCAAATTGAATTCTAATTCCCCTTTTTCTTACGGTTGAATTGACTCTCATTTTTCAACTTAAATTCTTGTTAATAATAATAATAATAATAATAATATTATTATTATTATTATTATTATTATATTATAAACCTATTTTGTTTAGATTACCACCGCTCAACTATATATATAAATATAGTCATAGTTATTACGTACATAAATAAACCTAAGCCTTAAGTTTTAAAGTGTTGTCGCTCTTAGTTGTTCCCATGCTTTATGAATTCCTCTCGGATTGACGCTGCCATCACCTTACATCGAAGCCGCAACCGCCCTTTGTTCGTCGTCAGAGCTTTATTGTTGCGAGGTGTGTTTTCTTCCGGTGCTATAATTAAATTATATGTTATTTTTCTATGTGTTGGTGTTTTACCCTTTATGCGATTATTTATATGTATTATGATTTTTATGGTTGACATCACATGCATACGTTTTCAGAATATGAATTTACTATGATTTACGAACCGTGATTTATGGGCTACGATTTATGAACTATGATTAATAGACTTATGGATTATGATTTAAGAAGTATGTTTACGGAATATCGGATTTATGGAACTTTGTTTATGAAATTTGATTTCTAATCATCATGTCATTGTATGAGCATGGGTTGAGATTTGTTCGGGGAAGTTCAGTGGTTTCACCCTTCAAGCTGAATTCCACTTCGAATTGGCGGTTGTAGTGCGGAGTTTTGGGGAACTTTCGTGTTGGCTGTTGTAGTTGGGTGCATTGCATTGCGCTTGTGATTTATGTGTTATGATTTAAAGAATTTCAAGAAAATAATACTATGTTTTATGATTATGTTTTTTCTTGCACTTTTGAGATACACTAAGCTCTTTAACTTACTCCCCCATAGTTTTCCCTTTTCAGATATCCTGGACTCTTGGTGACTTGGTACTCGGAGGATCTCTCTATTTTATCGAATCTATTTTATCTTCAGTATGGATATACTTTACTTTCGGGAGTATTTTATTATTAAGATTATTTTGGGATTTTAATGTAATTTCAGATTTGAGACTTATTATTTTTACACGCGTTTTCGGGCTTAAATTTGAATGTTTATTTAAATTATATAATTATTGTTTTAACGTTCGGGTTTTATGATTATTGAGATATTTTATATTATTATTAGAAATAATTTATTTTACGCTATTTTAATATATCATAATTCGAATTGGTTTCTTGAGGGAAACGTTTTCAAACGTGACATCCTAAATTCGGCTATTCTTCTAAGCCGGGTTTAGGGGGTTACAAGTATGCTAACTCATACATTTAGAGCATTTTTGCATATTTTGATAGGAGTTTACAAGAATCAGTAAAGAACAGACAAATATTTCGATCTATAAATTCGAGACAAAAGAAGTAGATCTAGCAAAGATCAGCAAGATTTCAATCACAATTTTTTGAAGCAAAGATATTAATCCGTTTGAAGAGGCGGATCTCAGCAAAGACATTTTGACAACAACAAAGATTACAATCCGTTTGAAGAGACAAATTTTAGCAAAAATTACAACCTATTAAAAAAATGGATTTCAGCAAAGATTACAACCTGTTTAAAGAGACAGATCTCAGCAACGATTTCAACCCATTTGAAGAGACAGATCTTAGCAAATATTTCAACCCGTTTGAAGAGGCAGATTTCAGCAAAGATTTTTTGATTGTATGCATAAGACAGAAAGTGCAGTACAGTTTTAAAACCTTCGGGTCATCAGTAAGTCCTTCGGGCATGATGCTAAGTCCTTTGGGCCGTCACCTTCGGGAGTGATACGATTATTTTCATAAGACAGAAAATGCATTTCAATCCTAAAGCCTTCGGGTCATCAGTAAATCCTTTGAGCATGATGTTAAGTCTTTCGGGTCGAAACCTTCAGAAATGGTGAGAACTTTTCGAATGTCGTCGTAGTAAGACAATGTGGGCTGGTATCATCAAGGATTTACACCTTTGAACCATCAGTTTCAAGAAAAGAAGGGAGTTCAAGTTACTAGATTGGAAATCAAGTTAGATCAACTTCGGGTTCAAATGAGGAAGATTCACAGTTGAATTGGTCAAACGTTTCAATGTTACATATGTTTCAAGCATGGAAAAAAATTGATCAACAAAGGAAGAGGAACAAAATATTTCATGTGAGCTTCAGACTGAAAGATTGAGACACCTTAGGCAGAAAAAGCCACAGCCCTAAAGATTTCAAGAATAATTCATATTGCTTCAAGTTGAATTCTTATTAATTGATGATATTTCTTTTTTCAGGTTCAGTTTTCCCCAAAAAAGGAGATGAATTGACATTCCTAGCAAAGAATCTAGAGTTCCTAATTAGAAGATCTTGCCCAACAAAGAGTATAGAGTTCCTAATGAGAAGAACTCACCTAACAAAGAATCTAGAACTCACCTAACAAAGAATCTAGAACTCATAATGAGAAGAGTTCGCCTTTTGAAGAATGAGAAGTTCCTAATGAGAAGAGCTCGACACCTTTATAGAGAGGTGGATCAATGTTTTCCAGACGGTGAAGAATGAGAGTTTTCTAATGAGAAGAACTTGCTTGTTCAACGCCTCTATAGAAAAGTAGTTCAATGTTTCCAACAAAGAATAAGGAGTTCCTAATGAGAAGAGCTCGCTTTCTCAACCCTTTTGTAGAGAGGTGGATCAAAATTTCGAAAGAATGAAGAACTCATAATGAGAAGAGTTCTTCTTTTTGAAGAATGAGAAGTTTCTAATGAGAAGAGCTCGCTTGTTCAACCCTTTTGTAGAGAGGTGGATCAACATTTCAAAAGAATGAAGAACTCATAATGAGAAGAGTTCTTCTTTTTGAAGAATGAGAAGTTCCTAATGAGAAGAGCTTACTTATTCAACGCCTTTACAAAGAGACAAATCGGTGTTTGCAAGAAGAACGAGGTGTTCCTAATAAGAAGAGCTCACTTTTTCGACACCTTTACAGAGAGGTGGATCAGTTTTGACAAAAACAATGAGTGGTTCGTAATTAGAAGAACTAGTTCAGATTTGGCAGAAAGATTGAGAGTTTCATAATGAGAAGAACTTGTTCAAACTTTCTAAAGGAGAAGGAGTGAAAGTTCATAATAAGAAGAACTTGTAGCTTAGATGACAACCATATGGTTCAGAAAAATTCGTGTCTTTTCAGTCTTCGCTCAATTCTTGTTCCACAACAATGAGGGGCATATGTAAGATTCGAATTTTACCCGTGTACCCATATATATATGTTGAGTGGATCGAATTAACCGATATGGCCAAGAGGGGGGGGGGGTGAATTGGCACTTTAAAAATTGAAGGGAGAAAAAGGAACAATTAAAAATAATAGACAAGGCAATTATAGTGGTTCAAGCTTCTAAACAAGCTCTACATCCACTACTTTAGCTCCCACTAAGGATTTTCAAAAAACTCTCCACTAATTTGTTCTTCCCCTTTTTTAGGCTAAGGAGGCAACCTTTACATATGTTCAATCTTTCTACCCAAAGATTGAACCACAAGACTCCCACTTTACAAAGAAGATTTTGGCTATTACAATTGATCTCTCACAAGATGAATATAGCCTAAATAGATTACAAACGCTCCCCAAACTCTCAAATTTGATTTACACTAAGAACTCTAAGAGTTGAGTACAAGAATTTGACAATAAGTGCTAGGATTTGGATATGATTGCTTGGATGTTGCTTTGAGGTTCAATAGTTGTTGCTGGTGCTTTTGAGGCTTTCTTTTATACCTTCTCATTGATTTCTAGCTGTTTGGGTGGTTGAGATCATCAATAGAGCCGTTGGGGCTCTCTCTTCCCTCCATAAATGTAGTTCTACAATTACCCGTATCGGAACACGTGACCCTGTATCGAAACAACCATTAAAAAAAGAAACAGCTATATTGAAATGGCTATAGGCCGTATTGAAAATGTAAAATGTCGTTTCGAAACACCAATGGGGTGTATCGAAACAATTAACCAATTTTCAAAAATTCCATTCTGACACGCAATGGCTAGTTCATTTAATGCTGAATTTTGAAAAATACTTAACCCATGTATCGAAATGATTATAAGTCGTTTCGAAATGACACTTAAAAAATAAAAGGCCCAGATGAAGGCTGTATCGAAACGGGCAAGTCCATTTCGAAACCCTAGTCTCGAAATAGATGATTTCGTATTGAAATGGACGTTTCCATTGTCAAACCGTATCAAAACACTTTTGAGGTGTTTCGAAACGCCTGGGCAATTTTGAGTATTTTGGCTTGGAAACACTTAGAAATTTTTATGTGGTTTAAGTTTTGACTTCAAAACATTTTAAGTCTAAAATTTACTTGTCAAATGTGAGTCTTTTGAGTACTTAAAAATTTATTTACTTTGCAATTTGGTCCTTAGACTATTTGTCATATCAAAATCAAACATTTGGTTTTACAATCTCCCCCTTTTTGATATAATAAAACCAAAGTAAATTTTTAAATAGACTCCCCCTAAATTGAAGCTAGGTTTTGAAAAAGATTTTAAAAAAAATTAGCTTAACCCTCTTCTCCCCCAATTTGTTAGATCAAAATCAATGAAGGAATAAAGAATATAACCAAGATATAAAGTAATATATCACAAGACAAAGCCTAATTAAAGCAAGATAATATGATTTGGCATAATAAACCAAAGCAAAAGTTCCAAATTATCCAAACTCAATATCCAAACTTCATACCTAAAAATAAGCGATCAAAGCATAGACCCTAAAACAAAACATAAATAGGTGCATAAAAAGGGAAATCATAAACTAGATGATATGCAATGAGATGCAAAGAACTAAGGCTCATCATCATCTTCATCTTCATCGTTGGTGGTGCTCCTTTTAAATTGCCTCCACTCGCCATAAAAGCCGGTAAAAGACATGTCTATCGATGCTTGTTGAGTTTCAACCGAAGTAAGTCGATTCTCAACATTTTAGACACGTTCCTCCAAGGATGTAAAATGAGTGTCAATAGCGGCAAAACTGAAGTTCATATTGGTTTACAAGCCATTGAATTGCTCGTGAGAAAAGCCATGAAAGATTCATTGTTAGGTGGAGCAATTTGAGGTTGAGGTTCGAGGGCCGCAACTTGAGGAGGATTCTCAACACGAGCCCATTCTCCATCAATGAAGTGAAACTTGCAACGGAGTAGAGTGCGCTCATCAACGGACTCTCATGGTGGTATCTATCATCGCCACAAAGCTTGGATGTTTCACCAAGACCTACCCCGATAGAATCTCCCATCATCGGACTATCACTTTGGATCGGGATGGCACTACCCCCATTGCCCGACTCCAAAGAGCACGTACAAATTTTAGTTTAGAGTGCACTTTACATCCTATTGGTCGACCAATTATATCCGCTAACATCTCATCAATTATGCCAATATATTTACATTAAAAACATCATCTCACCTACTGTTTTGATACAACATTTCTAAATCAAACTCATCCCTTTTCAAAATCAAAATCCATGCATAGTATTTAATCAAAATCTCAATACTCTTTGCAACTATGCTCAATCTCATGGGATCAATATAAAACATCATCTCATGTCATAATTCATGCATAAAACAGTAGGAATTTATCTTTCTCAAATCAAGAGCACGTCAACAACATTTAGAGGCATCATCCACATTTCGAGAGCAAATCTAAACATACTTACTTCCAGACTTAGGATGGTGTTTCAAACCAATCCCAAATCCCTAAAACTTGTTTCCTTGTCCTCAAGGACTTCTAAAACCATTTTCACTCACCGATGACGTTTCGCTTGCTTGCTGAAACAATTTCTAGGCTTCCGGTACATTCGGATCAACACCCAACGCATCTGATGAAGTCTCCTCTATTTAACACACATAAGATCAGAGGATTAATGCATCACCATGCATTAAAACACCAACCACTTAATCGAACCCACTGCATTACTCAAAACTAGCATTTCAGCTATCCGAAATAACCGAAAACACTTCCACACATCCACCAAACAAATTCCAGCCAAGATCTATCAATTCTAACATTTACTAAACTTCAATTACCATAAAAATCAACATAAACATGACCTTATACCTCTAGCAATAGCAGATCACCAAAAACACCTCAAAAACCACAAATCTAACTTCTTAAACTTAGGAATCCGAGCCTATTCGGGATTTATTTGTTAAAACCTTATTCTCCATATCAAATAACATCCAAAATATGTTGAAAATCAACCTCAACTAATATCTTAACTTAGAAATACGAAAATCATCAAGATCTCATCAAGAATCTTGAATTTAACAACACTTTCTTGTTTATAACATTAAAACAACTCAAAAACCATCAACAAAGGATTGATAACTTGGGAATTTCAGTAAAGAACTGATCATTAGAGGAGAATGATGAAGCTTACCTCTAATGGTTGATCTCTCTTCAATTTGGGTAAGTTTTCTTGAAAATCCATAGGTAAATCAATGTGGTTTGAAGAAGCAAAGATAGGAAATCTTTTGGAAGATGAAGTCTCAGCAAACAAGGTGAAAATCAAGGGTTATTGGATGAGAGAAAATTGTTTGGCTGAATGGAAGTTGAGAGAAAATGAGAAGAGAAAATCTATCATAAAGTTGGTTATGAAAAGTAAACTTTTGATTTCCTTTTTAATTCCCTTTATTCCTTTAATAAAATCATTTATTAAAAGTTCCCAAATTAAAGAGAAATCTAATAGAAATAAATGGTAAAATTAGCTCCTGAAAGATTCAAAATTTCAATCTTTTACAAAACAATCACTAGCCAACTTTTGCAAAAACTGTATTTTGCTCACAATACCAAAATGTAATATTTCCAAAGCTCATTTTGTAAAATTGTTTTTACCATAATCATTTATATGATAAATGAGAATTTTTAGATATTTCTCCATATTTTTAAAACATCCCGAACTAGGTTTTCCCTAAACCGACCTCAAGGATTCTAACTGTTCCCGACCGACCCGATCCAAGGCCTAAAACATCTAAGCCCAAAACTAGGGCGTTACAGAAACGGTCCATGGCTGTTTCGAAACATTTTGACTCAGGAATCTCTCGTTTCGATATGGGTTCATAGTGTATCAGAAAGGGTCAAAGTCAAAGGAGGTCAACTAGTTTCGATACAGGGTATTCCTGTATCCATACGATCTTAAGGGTAAGCTCAAAAGGAGTTGTCCATTGTTCACCCGTTTTGAAACAACTCTAGGGTGTTTCGATACGGGGTTAGGTAAGTTAGTTAAAGGCTCATTGAACAGATTTTTAATTTCATAGTTTAGTTACTAAACATTGTAAGGTTAAATTGAATGAGTTAATGATCTTCAAATCAAATGAAATTTTGCAGACATGTCATTAAAGTAGTGAATTTCAAAATGGTAAGATCAATTGCATTGAAGGACCCCTAGTTTGTCGAAATTACAAATTAGTCCTTAAAACTTGTAATAATTGCAATTTAGCATGTCAACGACTAATCATTGCTTGTATGGATAAATTGGACCAAGTTATTTGATGGGAATGATTCATTGTATGATGTGGATTGAAATTTTTAATAATAAAACGAAATTTTATTGCATTGGTATCTGTATTGGTCATTGGTTTCACCTTCCGACCCGGTTCTCGACGAGACCGGGAAGGGGTGTTACAAAGAATCCCATCCAACATTCAAGAACCAAGCACATAGACATAAGACACCATTTCATTAGGGACCATGTCCTCAATAATGATTTTGTTCTAGAAAATGTTGATAGCTCAAACCAACTAACGGATATCTTTACAAATCCATTAGACAAATAGCGTTTTTGGACTCTTAGGAGAGAGTTAGGTCTAACTAGCCTATCTTGACCTTTTAGATCCCTTAAGTGCCATAATTTTTCTTGGATTTGAATGATAATCTTCTTTATGGAATTTTACCTCTTGATGCATCTATGCTTGTTGCTAGAGGTAGTATGTATCTGTTTTAGTCCATAAATGTTGCTCATTCATCTTACACATGCATTTAAGATCGTTTAAAATCCAATTTTTCAACTCAAGTCAGCTCAAAATGAATTTATGGTAAAAAGGCATCGATACGGGTCACCGCGTATAGATACGAGTTGCTTAATGGGCGTCGATATAGTTTTAATTGTATCGATACAATCACGCTTATCGATACGGTATGAAAATTGAACCGATACGGTGGATCGATACACCATGTCAGCGTATTGATACGGTAAGCCGCTAGATTTTAAATGGGGCATTAAATGGGTGTTTCGCTTTAATTGGAACCCAATCTCTTTTTCCTCTCAAACCCTAGCCGTTTTCACTATAAAAACCCCTATAATCTCCTTGATTTTTCACACCAAGCTCAAAATTCTTAAAGGTTTTCCATCAACTCATCAAGGCTAAGCTTTGCTATCGATTTGGTGAATTCATCATCCTTCATTCATCCACATCCATTACTCAAGGTATAAAAATCCTTTTCTTTCTTTTTAATTTTTGTTATTGTTTTCAACTAATTTTTGTATACTTAGTATTATCATAGTATGGGTTTTGATGTTTTTGCAAAAATTCTTTAAAAATCTAAATTTTTTTATTTCAAGTATATAAATATATCGTATATTTTAGTATACTGTTTTTCAAAACTATTTTTACCAAACTTCATATTTATACTTGTATATAATTTTAACATTTAAAATATAGTATTTTTCTCAATACATTGAATTATTGGAATGATTATTGGATTGAATGTGATGATAATTGCATATATTGTTTTTGAATGGTTTTGATGTTTTCAGGATATTATGGCGTTGAAAAAGAGACAAATGAAAGATTTTGCTTCTACTTCATCCAATCCCAATTTGGAAAATGAAGGTATTAGTAAACCGAACCTTGGTTTCATTCTTCAAAATAGTTTTAAAACCCTTTCGGCTATGCTCCATTATAAACAATACCAAGCTTTTCCAATCCGGGATGAAAGAGTTGTTTCAATCCCATTTCTAAACTCCGAACGTTTTAAGTTCAAATATTTTGGGTTGTTACAACAATGGAAGTATATGACTTTTCGAAGTGTTCCCCCGATTTTGTACCAAAAAGTTAATGTTTGTGACAAAATTATTCATAGTCACTATCAATTTGTCACTAAAAACCTATATTGTTGTAGTGGTTGCATCCATGATCAAGCAAGGGAAAGTCTAATTGCCATTGAATCTTATCATATGGGTAAGAAATTTCGTATTGACCAAAGTGTTTTATGCAATGTTTTTGGGTTTGAAAATTTGAGAATTGATGATGAACACTCATTAGGGCATTCTCAACTTGGCTCCGTAACCGTCCTTGCTGCCATGGTCGTATCCTCTATCTCATCATCTCTTGGTGGATTCATCCTTCAGGTGGGAAATTCTCTACCATTCGCCAAGTTGATGCATTTTGGCTTCGTTGTTTCCGAGAGGGTAAGCGCCCAAACCATTGCTAAATTATGTTTGCCGACTTGGTCTATCTTGCCCAACACAGTCACACCGATCAAGTCAAGTTCTTTTTCTATGGCACGATGTAGAGCGTTTGGGTGTTGTCTATTTATGAGCGCAAGTGCACACTCCTGTCAAGTTATAGTATATAAGATATCGTCTCCCATAGGGACTGGACAGATTGATTCAAATTGTTGTTCCTGCACAAGAAAAAGTAAATGCACAAGTAAGATGTTTGTTGAGAAGAAAAGTAAAATAAAACACAAATAATTAAAAAGGAAGTGATCAGGTTGATAGAGAGGGCAGGGTTATGCTGCTGCTTAGTGTGAAACTGCGTTGAATAGGTCAAGTAGCTTTGCGCTGCCACAATCTGCTACTTTGGCGGGTAATGGCAGATTGTTGCGGCGGTAACTTTCGATGCATCAGCGGCACTCTGCTCTTGCAACTTTCGCTGTCCCGGCAGGTAAGATGGAGAGAAGCCCCGGCGGCAAGTCTGGCAGATACTCCAAGTTTGGTGAAGCAATTCTGAAGTGATCCTACCTATGTCTAGGCTAGGATTCTATTGTTCCGTGATGTAGGCAATACCTAGCAATCTCAGCGTAAACCTAACATAGTCAGTCAACGTTTGGTTGCTCCTTTTAGCTGCTGAAATTCTAACTTATGTCTAAGCTGAACTAGTCAACACCTCTTCATGATGATAACATGCTTAATTCTTTCGTGAGTTTGACACTGCCGTGCCCGACAAATGGATTCTTCAACTAGACTTTTGGAACTAATTTAAGGAAGTGAAGCACATGAATTAAGCAAACTAACAGTATTTTATTTCAAAAACAAACTTGAAAACCTAAACAACCGTTCTCACAACTAATTATAACATAACCCAAACCCAAAGAGAAATTTAGAACATGTCGACAGCAAGAAAACCTAAGCTATGCCTAAGGAAAACCTAAGCTATCTTGAATTATAATTACAATGAGTATATAAAGGCATTAGCTAGGTCTAGTCCTTCTTGAAGTAGAAGTCTTCAAAGTAGCATTTCACATTAAATGTGACTTTAAACTATGACTTCTTTGAGTTGAATGTGGACTTTATCACGTTGCCTTGTTCTACAAACAATCTCGAGATTTCACTTCGACAACTCTACCCGCTGCTACAGAAGTCAAAAAATTGAGTGGACAACATCGATAGAATCAAGATTTTCTGCTCTACAAATTGCACTTCGGTTCTCCAACTCCATACTCTGTTGTCTTGGGCAACAAGGTGGGCGGCGAAAACTACTCGAAGCTTCTATCTCAGTCTGGAACTGCATCAGTACGGCTCCCTAGTTCATTGCCTCGGCATCACATCCTCATCTCCTCTTTCCCTCTGCCAGCCTCTAGTACCTAAAACCAAAAGTACACTAAAACAATACATTTTTCTTTACAAAACAAAGGATAATCGAGAAAAACATGGCAAAGTAAAGAAATACTGTAAAATGCAATGCATGGTCCTAATTATGCCTAAGATGTACTTAAAACAGAAATAATATGAGATGGAATGTGCGTGAAATATAAAACTTGTGGACACTTTACACACCCCCAAACTTGAACTATTGCTTGTCCTCATGCAAAGCAACCTAACAAACTTGCCCTTATATTAATCAAAAAGAAAAATCTATTTTTTACTTGATTTCATACCTCAAGGTCGTGGCACCTATATTAGATTAGTGAAGGGAACTTAGCAAGAAAATAACTCATAATTGATTTCTAATGCCAGTGTAGTGTGTGCAGGACTGTATACAAGCTGAATATGCAGAATAACTAAATAAACAAAGATGTTGTTATGATATATAAGGTTGCTGTCGAGGTAGAACAGTTAAGCACAATATTTTAATCATGGCAATGAGGGCTTCAGCTTATCACAACTACTCTTCTAGTTCTGAAATTAAGATAGGAGCAAACTACAAAACCCCGAACCCATAGAGTAGAGTCATCCCGTGAAGACTTTCATTCACTCATGTTAATTTGCCTGTCACTTCAAAACTTTTGGATTCATGGACTTTGATAGCAACGAAGTGTCCTCGCACATGATTCTTCCTAGAGCTTGTTGCGGACACCTCTAGGGTAAATAGAAATGTTCTTTATTTTTACTTTTGTTGTCGTGGTAGTGCTGTATTTTTCTGTTTCTATTTTTTGCCTCGGCCGCTACCTGCAATCATTGTTAGAACTTTACAAAGAATTCTAAAAACAAGCAGGTAGTGTTCATTATAGATATTCTAAAAATCCAGCAAGTAATAGTAGTGTTTGACGGTTTTGGCAATTTTAAATAAAATTCTAAATCATTTTTCATGCTTTTCCCATATTAAGTTCAATTTTATTATTGGTGTAAAGATAAGTAGTCGGCTATCTATCATAGGCATAAGTTATATAACAATTTTTTCTGTTCTGATTATTACTAAGGCAAGTACAATGCAACCTATATGCTACTAAGTATGCCTTGACAAAAGATGTGAGAGCTACCCCCCAAACTCGAGATGTGCATTGCCCTTAATGCACAAAATAAAACAGAAAAATAATAACAGAAAAAGAAATACAAGAAAAATAGAAAACAGAAGAATAAAATAATGATAAGAGAAAGAAAAAAACTAAAAATTGGTTGAGGGTTAAGAGGAGGCTTGAGTCTTTGCTGCTGAGGAGGAGGAAGAGGTTTGGATGATGAAGCGGCGACCGACATATGTCTTAGCGGTAGACTAAGCATGGGAGATTTTTGTTTTCCGCGGCGGCTGGACTCTTTTGGGCGTGGAGCGAGTCTCTTCTTGAGGTTCGGCAGGGAGAGCGGCAGGAGGTGCTTCGCTCTCTTCTGACTCTGTCTCGTCATCCACAGGATCGGCGGCTATGATGTGCCGCTTCCTCTTCCTAGTGCCTTCATCTGTTGGTTGTGCCGGAGGGTCAATCGCCATTGGAATGGCTGGTGCTGCCGCTACAACTGTTGTTGCTGGTTCCGACGACTGCTACTCAATCTCTTCTGATGAGGAGGTGTTCGCCACTGTCGCTGCTGTTCATGCAGGTGAATGGTGTTGTTGATGCCTCTCGGGGGAATCTACCACTGTTTTGGATGCGGTGGTGGATGAGCAAGATGTGTAGTGCGTCGGAGAGGGCACCTGGCGGGTAGCGGCGACGGATGGTGTTCCTTGTGCTGGGGATGCTGCTGCAAGGTCCGCAGGATATGGAGGCAGGATGGGTCCGTCATCAGGGAATTTCTACAGGAGATAAGCCACAAAAGCTTCTTTGACTTCCCCCACATATTTCATGAAGGTCAGCTGCTGCTGCTCGATGTGCTTGTTACTATTGATAAGGGTGTGCAGCAGCGCGAGGACTTTATTGTCTGGGCAGCTTCCGTTCTGCCGGGGGCAGCTGGAGTGTTAGGCTGGGCGGCAGATGGCTGGCTGGGCGTTATGGGCTATGTCTCTGGGGCTTGCATCATCTACAGACGAACTTTTCTGGTCCACCCTTCTTTGGCTGTTTTCATTTCATCTTTTGGGTCCGCCGGAACACCAAAGTTGGCACAAAGACCTATGGTGAGGGACAAGAAGTACAACCTGCCCTTCATTTTCCAGAAGCAAGTGTGGATCTCCTTGCAGATAACTTACCCAACATTTATGGGTCGGTTTATCATAATGATGTAGATTAGGGCAAGGCGTGGCCGATCAACTGTAGAATTGTAGGAGGTGAGCAACAAGTGCCTCTTGACGAATGTGTTCCATAGCATTGCCTCGGGCAGCAGGTGGCGGCGTTGGACAGATCCTCCATGCTTGCCTGCCAACCAAGGCGTGCTGGGCTTGCACAGTTTGGCCTTGATTTTCTCATAGTCGGCAATCATCAGTGACTGCCTCCACTCCTCGTGAGGGTTGTCGTGCATATCCAGGCTATAGAAGTTGTTGATGATGGCAGCGATGAGCTTTACCGGTTCCCCTGGGACGTACACGAACAACATCTATGGGCGAGGATGATGGGCATATAACTCCATGACCATGGTGATGTTGGCTATCTCTTGCTGCCGTGCGAAGATTTCCCATCCCTTGTTGTGGATGGTTTCGAATAGATTTTGTTCTAGTATGAGATCTCATGTCTGCTGAGTATAGTGAAAGCCTTGCTCTCCCTATATGTTCTACTTTGCGAACTAGGTTCGATATCTCTTTTCATCGCTGCGGGATAAGAAGCGTTGGAAGGCGGGTTTAGGTGCCGATGAGGAAGCCATGTGAGACGATTTAAGTTTACTGAAATTCTGAAAGAAAATAGGTGAGAGCAGTGGATGCAAGAAAGAGATAGCAAGAAGGTGAAAGTAAAGTAAATGGATGAAGTGAGAGGGGTTTAAATAGAGGTTGTCGAGGTGTCGTGGCGACATTAAATGTCTAACGGTCCAATTGTCTTGCACATGTTACGCGATTTATGCCCGTTATTATCGTAGCCGTTGGCAGCTAGCCGTTAGTGGTCAACTAGTTGTTACGCGTTTCTGCCTTGGGCTGCCCTGGGCTGTTTCGACGGGATGGTGGGTGGGCTCCTTGCTGGGCCTCCTTCTTGATCCGACTATTTTATTCCTAATCTTGAAATACAAATAAAAATAAAAGTAATTAAATAAATTCTGAAAAATAAAAATCTGGAAACTAATCGAATCCTAAAAAAATTAAACTCTAATCCTAATGCATAAAAATAAAAATCAAGAAATTATATAAAAAATAAGTTATGTTGGGAGTGTATTTGGGTTGTCCTTTTCTCCTGGGGGGTCATCTTGTTCCTTCAGGTGCTGTGCTGCTGGGTCCTTCAGCCTACCCTTTGGTCTATCGCGACAACTGCTGCCTTGGTATGTCTCTATGCTGATTTTGGTAGCTTTTGCATCTGGGCATCCTTCCATTTCTTTTCCTGAGGGTTGTAGCACATTTAACTTTATGCTCTGGTTGTCTACCCTCATGGTCAGCTCCCCATGTTCCACATCTATTAATGTTATGCCCGCGGCCAGGAATGGTCGCCCAAGGATGTCTTCGCTTTTTCATCGGTCTCACAGTCTAGGATGAAGAAATCAGCAGGTAAAATAAGGTTGCCCACCTTCACTAGGATGTCTTCGATTTTACCCTATGGTTGTACAAACAAATGATCGACAAGTTTTAGCATGAAGGAGGTAGGTTTGGCTGGCCCAATTCCTAATTTATCAAAGACTGCTTTGGGCATTAGGTTGATGATGGCTCTCAAGTCGTAGAGGGCTTTTGTTTCGTGTTTGTTGCCTATTGTGCATGGTATAACAAAGCTGGCCGGGTTTGTTTGCTTGGGCGGCAATTTGTTATGCAGCATTGCCATGCACTCTTATGTTACAGTACCTGTTCGAACTCCCCAATCCTCTTCCTTTTAGAAATCATTTCCCTGAGATATTTGGAATAGTTTGGCATATTTTGTATGGCTTCTATTAGAGGGGTGTTTATGTGCACCTGCTTTAGAATATCTAGGAATCTTCTGAACTGGTGCTCTTGCTTCTATTGCTTAAGCCTCTAGGGAAGGGTGCTGGTAGGCAGATGTCCTCTATGCGCTCCTTGCATGTGAACTTAATCTGTGGAGGATCATCTGCTTCAAGACTGTTATTATGTTCAGATGCCGGGGCGGTTGGTGTTGACGCTGCCGCGACATGTTGTTCTTTTATGCTGGCTGTGTTTCTGGTTGTTTTTCCACCCAGGGTTCATCCAATTGCTTCCCACTTCTGGTAGATATGACTTTGCATTGTTTGCAAGTGGTTTTGGCTGCTGCCTCTGTGCTGTTGGATGCAACTCCCATTGTTCTGCTGCTGAAGATCTATGTGAACTGCTCAAATTGGATCTCCATGTTTTTTATAGCAGCCTCCTGGTTGTTCATCTTCATCTTCGTCCTGTCCATGAAAGACTCAGTTTTATCAATAAATTTATTACTGCGAACAATAAAATCACTAGTTCTAGACATTAAAGTATGAAGAGTTGCTTCTAGTGAATTATTGTTTTGTGGCTTCTGAGCCTGCTGTCTGGATAGGTTTTGTTGGTAGCCTCCATGTTGCTGTTGTGTGTTTGCAGTAGTCTTTGGGTTGCTCCAGGAGAAGTTGGGATGGTTCTTCCATCCAGGGTTGTAGGTGTACTGGGAATGTGTTGTTCCTCTCGTATCTTCCCATAAAGTTGGTAGATGCGGTGCAGTTAGCGGAATAATGGTTGCCCTTCACTCATCATAGAACGACTCCACAGCCTTTACCTCATAGGCTCTCCCAGTAGGTTTTACGATGTTATGACCATCTCTGTCAGCTTGTCAAGGCAGGCATTGACAGATTCTGAGGCTTCTACCTCGTTTACAATGGCTGGCCACCTAACGCTGCCTCGGTAGGCTGCTGGATACTTGTAGTCTTTCTTGGCGGCTTGGTTCACAATCAACATTGCCTCCTATGGTGGTCTATCAAGGATGATTCCATTGACTGAGGCATCAATCATCATCCGTTTTGGGTAGTTCACCCCGTTGTAGAACATTGATACATGTGTCCAAGTCGGAAAACCATGTAGCGGGCAGTTGTTCAGCATCTGTTGATATCGCTCCCATGCTTCATACATTGGCTCGTCATCCCCTTGTCAGAAGGCTATTATCTCGTTTCGTAGTCTGTCTGTGACATTGGACGGGCTCAATCGATCTAGAAAATCTTTGCACAGCTTTGTCCATGTGTTGAACGATCATGCTGGCTGGTTTTTTAATCACCGTTTTGCCCTATCCCTTAGTGAATAGGGAAATATCTCAGCCTCAGTACGTCTTGATGGAACCCCGTGTATTTTGAATGCTCTGCAAATGTCTAGGAATCCTCTCAAGTGCTACCGAGCATATTCTGTGGCAGTCCCTCAAAATTTTCCCAATGTGTTTATCATGTTAAACATAACATGCTTCAACTCGAAGTGATTTGCCTCAATCTCAGGTTCTGTCATTGTCGGATCAAACCCTCTGAAGTCATGTTCCAGATAATATCTAGTGGTTCGAACATTCTGGGGCTGCCTGGGCAGAAGAGGGGGTTGCTGCCTTGGTGGATCTTGTTGTTCTCTGGGCGGAAAACCTTGCTGCCCTTCCCTGCCATTCACAGCATTGTTGGGTGGGTCCATGTTTACCTTTTTTTTCCTCTTTTGTTTTCCCTTGGGTTACTCTGATCTCCTTCTTGAGCTCTCTTGCTCTTCTTTCGATATCGTTGTAGAAGAGGATTTCTCCTTTTGGATTCTCCCTGGTCATACACTAGCAAAGGAAACTGTAAAATTCTTTTTTTTCTAATTAAAACTAAGAATAAAATAAAAAATAAAGAAATAAAAGTGCAGAAATTAAAGACGAATTTCTCTGTAACCAATACCCGGCAACTGCCAAAAACTTGTATAGCGTTTGGGTGTTCTCTATTTATGAGCGCAAGTGCACACTCATGTCAAGTTATAGTATATAAAATATTGTCTCCCACAGGGATTGGACAGCTTGATTCAAATTGTTGTTCCTGCACAAGAAAAAGTAAATGCACAACTAAGATGTTTGTTGGGAAGAAAAATTGTAATACCCCAAATTCTAGCCTAGTAGAATTGTTAAAAAAAAGAAATGTGTCATGGTTATATGCTATGGCAAATATGTTTACTGTTCGTATGCTATAGCAATTATTATTCCATGATTATATGTTGTGGCAAATGTGTCTAAGGGTTGTAGGTGTATATATATAAGTTTATGGTTATAATAGAAAAGAACTGTATAAAGAATTTTTAAACTAGAATTAAAATGTAAGAATTAAAGCTAGGAAATTATGACTAGATATTATAAACACTAGTTACATTATATTAACTAAGTATTATAATAATTAAATGGTAAATACTTGGTTGTAATAACAACCATGTGTCATCACCATCACCACCCAAAAGAGGATAGTGGGACACATGGCAAAACCCACAAACAAGACACCAAATGGTGTCATCTTTTTTCTCCTTCACACCACCGAAACCATGCAAAGAAAAAAAAAGAAAAATGAGGGAGAAATTAGAGAGAGAGAGAACTGAAGAAAACAAAAGATTGGGCTGGAAATCTATTCTAGAATTTGCATGCATGTTCGATTAAAATTAATGTAAGTGTTTATGTTATTATCGATCTTGTTCTTGAAAACTTGTTTCTTTTATTGAAGTATGGTTTGTTTATTACTGGAAAATTATGATTAGATGCTTGATTGAGTATATGAATTGCCGAGTTAGTGAATTTATTGAATTTAAACTGAAATTACAAAGTAGAAACATGTCCGAACACCAAAACTGCCAAGATTCGTACAAGTAGAACAACTTGTAGAAATCTGCATTTTTGAACATGTTAGAAGCAAAACTGAAAAAATTTCCATAGGACAAAGTTGTAGTAAATTGAATTTCCTATAGGGTAGAAGTCTTGGAAGCATGAAAATATTCATAGGATTGCTGGAAAATGAGTTAGAACAAAACTGGTCATGTTTGGGACATAATTGGTGATTAGGGACTGTTTTAGATTAAAATAAAATATTAGTTCTTAAATGAAAAAAATGAAGGCTGGAAATGACACCTTAATAACAGGGAAAATAATGGTAAAAAGAGATAAAATAAACTAGCAAGGGTCCTAAGTTGAAAAGATCACTAAAGTGGGTTAAAACACAAGATCTGCAGATTTGATCATGGAAAATCGCCTAACTTGTAACATTAAATTGTATTTATGTAGAAATGATAAAAGCATGTGCTATACATGGTTAGAAAGCTGGTTGAATAAGCTTTCAAGGGATGTAAAGTAATTGAATATCCAATATATGTACTGAAAGTTATGGGCAAAATATTGAAGGGTGTCCAAACTGGCTGAAACAGGGCAGTTTAGTGTATAATGTGAAAATGTTTGCTTGTATGTGATGTATAAATAAATTCTAATAATGTATTTGTGTTATTAATACATGAAATGATAGACCAAGAGATAGAACAGGCTTGTGAGGGCATTAAGGCTGGGCAAACAGAGGAAAGAAACAAGGAGATTAGCATTCAAGACTAGCTTGGAGTTCTTGTGAGTGTAGCTATCAATAGGGTTGGGACTTAGGTCCTAACCAAGCTTGATTATGATTATGCTTTATTTAGATGTCGCTATGAAAATGGACTTAAATTATATTCGGTAATTAACTAAGGGAAGAACGGTACACACTAAGCTTGATAAATGCATAATGTGTATTAGACCTTGGATGATTGCATAATGCTATGACATGTTTAATGCCTTAAAATGCCGTGACGAGTTTAATGCCCTGAATTCCATGACATGTTTAATACCTTGAATGCCTAGATTGGCTAATTTATGAATCATGCTTAAAGAATGATATATTGTGATAATTAACTAAGGTTCACTAGCCTAAGGGCTCCCTGATCTTGTTGAATATCTAATGACATCTTGGATCAGCTTGAAATGTGCCTTGAACATGCCTTGATTCTTGCCTTGTTTATCACATGTATCTTGATATATGAACACAAAACTAAATGATGCCTTAGTAGCTAGTGAGTCATAGGTAGGATGGCATGCCATAGAGTCTTGAGCTCATTTGTGTGTTGGGTGGTCTACGGAACAGGCTAAGGCCCTTAATTGGCGACAATAAGAGGGATGTGTGTTATGGTCTTTGGCGACAGTAGGAGGGATATGACCAGCACTACGGTGCATCTTGATTTGGCGACAGTTGGTTGGTGACTCAATTACCTAGACTTGACTACATACCAAGGCCTAAACTTGAATTGTTTATCTAATATTGCTACAGCAAAGCTTGGATATCCTATGAAATTGAAATGAAACTTGACTTGAGCTTATACTTGAATTGCATGGTATAATCTTGATAAAGCAATGCTACTATCACATGTGCATGAAATGAATATTGAATTCATTGATTTTAACTTGTGATATGCCATGACATTTGAGATGTTGCTATGAATCCATGATCTTGATGATAATATGTAATGTTGGCTTGGAATTGACTAGTGATATGTATGCACATGAATATGAAAAGCCATGGCTATGGATTGAGTAAATATATTAAATGATATAATGCGTTGCATGATCTAGACTATTCGAATGTCTTGTATTCTTGTATAGGCTTGATCTTCATAAACCTAGCTAGGTCTCCTTTGAATAAGATACACTTGAAAACTTGAATAAACTCGCCTAGCTTAGGTTGCTACCTCACTAAGTACTTAACCGTACTTATCACTCTCGTTTTCATTCTTCCCAAAATATAGGTTAATAGATTGCAAGCTACGTCAAGTTGGATGCAAGGCAAGACAAGCTAAAGCACAAGTATGGTTATGACTTTTTGTATACTCCTAGTTGGTGGCCATAGTCTTGTATCTAGATTTCATATTCATGCATTTTGAGCCTTGGAAAGGCTATATATATATATATATTTGATATGATATGGCATGAATAACTTGCTAATATGACTTGTTTGGTAGCCTGGTTAATCTAGATATTATGCTATGGTATATGAGTATGGATGGCTTTATGCTGCGATATATGATGTCTTAGAAGCTTTGATGATTGATAGATGTATTGATTCGTGCTTTGATTGCTTATCATGATTTAAGAATGATGAACATTCATTTGCTACGGCATAGTATTGTTAGGCTCAGATGATATTGTAAATGCTATAGCATGTTTTGATGATTTGTTTAAATTGATTAGTTGAGTTAAGAATGCAAGGGTTTAATATCTTGTTTGCTTGGCATTTAAAATGGTTAGTTTAGTCATGTACATATTGTTCAAATGTTATGGTTTAATTTTTATATGATTCATGATGATTGTTTGATTAGAAGTCTAACTTACCTATTAGAGGAAAGTTAGGCAAAAGTTTTTGTTGGTTCATGTTTTTCCTTGCATGAGTAACGCTCCTTATCCGATTTATGACTAAACCGGGTGAGGGGTGTTACATTTGTTGGTATCAGAGCTTCGGTATAGTCGATCCTCGAACTAAACCGGGTCTATTGCATCATAGAGGAATTAAGGTGCCACATAGGAGTTGTATATGTTCGATTAAGCTTGTCACTTGCCTAGCCAACTCTTCCTTAATTATCAATATAGAATCATGTCCGAAACAAGATTAGTGAGGGACGATGAAAGTCCCGTAGAGTCCTCCAACGAGGGAGAGAGTGTTCGGATGGCTCAAGGACCATCGAACGCTAGTAAGGGTAAAGAACGGGATCAAGAAGCTCCAAGGAATAACGAACCGGAAACGGCAGCCCCTGCTACCAATCCGGTGCAACAAGTATATCTTGAAAGCATTAAAGAAGTATTCGATCAGCTTGTTATGTCCTTAAAACGAGACTCCCCTGCTCCAACACCTGCTCATGTAGCATCTAGGGCTCCTATTGACAAGCTTGCTCAACACCGGGCCTACACTTTCACCGGTACTCACGAGACGAATCCCGAAGTTGCTGAATACTAGCTAGATGCCACTACTCGGATCCTCACTAAACAACCCTCTTGCTCAGATGAACACAAACTCGAATGTGCCATCGCGCTACTTGCGGACGAAGCACTAAGTTGGTGGGAAACCACTACTCTAACTGTACCTCCAGAAAAAGTCACTTGGAAATTCTTTCTCGACGAGTTCAGAAAGAAATACATTAGTGATCAATATCTCGCTGAACGTCGGAAGCGGTTCTTACATTTGAAACAAGCCGGGAAACCTATCAAACAGTACGTGAGTGACTTTTGCAAGTACTGCAAGTACGAGTCTGAGTATATCAAAACCGAGGCAGATAAGTGCAAGATGTTTATCGACGGCCTTAACGATGAACTCAGCCCTATTTTCACGACCCTTGAGATCTCGGATTTTCAAAGTCTTGTCAATCGAGCTACTTCTACTGAAGCAAAGATGTAACACCCTAATTTTGGGCTTGGAAGTTTAGGGTCTGAACCGGACCGGTCTAAATTTCGGTTCGAATATAAAAGGTGGTTTTAGGGAAAGCCTAGTTCGGGATGCATTAAAAATATGGAAAATATCTAAAAATCCTCTTTTAATATATATAAGAGAGTGGTGAAATCAATTTTAGAAAATGAGGCTTGGAAATATGACATTTCGAGTTAGTGACTAAAATGTAATTTTTAAAAAGTTCGTGACTGTTTTGAAAGGATTTAAACTTTGAATCTTTAAGGAGCTAATTTACCCAAGGGAGGATTTCTCCAGATTTTTCTTGATTTTTAAAGACTCATTTAATCTTTAATTAATAAAAAGAAAAGAAGGAAAAATCATATTTTAGTTTCATAACTAACTTTTGCTAAAATTTTCCCATTTCATTTTCTCTCAAAATTCCCTCAGCCAAACACATTTCCACGGTAGCTTTTCTTTTGATTTTCACACCAAATGATGATATTTCAATCTTCAAATGATTCCTAATCATTCCTACATCAAATCCTCTTCATTTGCATATTGAATTTTCAAGGATTTTGGCTCTAAACAAGGAGAAATCCACATTTAGAGGTATGAACGTCCTTCTCCTCTAAATAATCAGTTCTTTACTGAAATTCTCAAGTTCTCAATCCTTAAATTAGGTTTTATTAAATGTTTTAATGTTATGATCTTGATTTTGGCTTTAAACTTGAGATTTTGATCAAATCTTGAAGAATTTCATGGAGGTTGTTTGGGATATGTTTTGAGATGCCTTTTTAATGTATTTTGGATGTTTAACGATGAGTAATTGAGGTTTAATCAATGCAATCTCGAATAGGTTGATTTTCCTAAGTTTTTACTTGTGAAAATGGTGGTATTTGGGGTGATTTTGGTGTTCTGTTATAGCTGGAGGTATAAGGACGTGATTAGGTCCTTTTTAGATGTTAATTGATGTCTAAGAATGTTTAGAAGTGATGGATCTTGGCTGGGTAATGTTGAGGAAGTGTTTGGATGTGTTTTCGGTTGTGTTTGGTAGCCGAAATGTGAGTTTTGGTGAGAGCAGGGAGTTTAGGTGTAATGGCTGAAGATTTAAATGCATGATGATCCATTAATCCTCTGCTTTGATGTGTTTAAAACAAGGGGAGACATCTTCGGATCCTTGTGGTGTTGATTTGGGGGCTTGAACGGCATTTCGACAATCTTGCGAAACGGAATTGGTGAGTGGAGTTGGATTTCCAGCCTTGTATTGAATAATTGAAGGTTTGGGAGTTTAGTTTAAGTCTAATCAACTTAAATAAGCTCAAGAGTAAGTTTCTGAAAAAACTCTCTTGGATGAGCCATGGATTGGTTCGATACATTTGTTGATAATTGCATGTTTAAATTCTGTTTTTGAAAGCATGTTTAGCATGCTTAATGCTGGTAATGAAAGCCATTTGTTGAAGGATGCTCAAGATAAGAGATCCTTGGTTTGATTTGTTAAAATGTGGATTGATGCATAGTGATGCATATGGTTAAATGGCTTTGTTTTAGATGCTTAAAAACAGTGGAATATTGATAATGATTGATGTATATTGGCAAGTGATGTGTTGGTTTTAAAGTACTTGAATCGGATATAGTTAGTCGGCTATAGGATTGGGTGCACCGTGAATAAAGTCGCCTTGGATGTTGAGGGGTTGTAATGGTACCGTAAACTCCATCCAAGTACACTAACGAGATGTCTAAGATCATAATGGTGGTTAAAATGCCATGTGTAGATCTTGTGTTGTGTGTCCCGTGTTCTCGTTAGTGATGTTATACAACTACCAATGAGTGATGTGGAGGGGTTGTGATTGTACCGTTAAACTCCATCACGGGTGTTGAGGGGTTGAGATTGTACCGGTAAACTCCACCTTGTGTGTTTGGTAGTGTGTATGAAGCGTATGGGACAACGCTTGTAATCCGCGTATCCGATTGTGTTTTATGTGGAAAATGGTTATGGTATCACTTGGAAGCCAATATGACATGTTAATGTTTACGAAGCATGAGATGCTTGTTGTTTAAGATATGTTGATGATTATAAAGCATGAGATGCTTGTGGTTAATGCATTGTTGCATGAATATGGTTTTATGAATGAAAAGGCCTTGTGAAAGGTGTTTTGTAAAAGTGCATTATTGTGTTGTTTCATTAGAGCATGCCTCACTAAGCATATGTGCTTATGCTCTCTTTCTTGAACCAATAATGCAGAGAATTGAAGTGCTTAAAGGTCAGCAAGGAGGCCAAGAATCCAAGAGAAAGACTAAGCTCATGTATGGTGACTATTTTTACAATATTATTAGCTTTTGGTATTTGACAATGGGAACCTAGGTTGTGTTTTTGGGAGATGTTTTGGACTCCCTAAGTTTGGCATGATGCCTATGATGTTTCGGATATGTAATTGGCCTTTATGGTGGTTGCTTTGTTGGTTTGATGTTTGGTTGGTTTGGAGTAATAGGTTGCATGCCTATAGATTGAGATTTTTCCCTAATTGATGCCATGAATATGATTTGTTGATGCAAATATGTTCCTTTTATGCATGATGACTTGTTGGCATGTTTAGGTGGTCATAGGGGTGCGTTGATGGGTCGAATGTGTGTTAAACCAGAAAATTTCTGCAATTCTGGGCAGCCCGTATAGGAACGGGTACTACTGTTTCGAAACAGGGGTTTGAAATGGCCTTGGTGTTTCGAAACGGGTAGAGCCGTTCCGAAACACTTTTGCTACTGCCATGCCCTATTTCGGAACAGGTTTCGAAACGGTCCCGCGTTTCGGAACGGTCATCCCCCGTTTCTGAACACTTGACCGTTGGGCACTGAATTCTATGGTTTTATGTTTTGAAATCTTCACGTTTTAGTCCTGAACTTCATTTATGCAATTGCTTGAGTTTTGGATTTCCGTTTGAGGTGAAATTTAGCAGAGAAGCATGAAACATGACTAATTTCAAATTGGTAACTTAAAAATTGGTAAAGTCCTCTGAATTTCCAGAATTTACAAATTGGTCCCTAAATTCGTATGTTGTGCAATTGAGTACTTTTTTGCTTTCCGATTGCTGTGATTTTTGAGTATGCTTATCTCAAGAGTACGCCTAGGGTTAAGGTGCCTCTAGATAAGTTTAAAAAGAAAAAAACAGGGTCGCTAATCAAGGTTGACTTTCGGGTTGACTTTGGTTTTCCCCGTGTAATCTTCGTAGTTCGGGTTAGTCGTCTAGACCGGGCTAAGGGTGTTACATTTGGTGGTATCAGAGCTAAGTTCTCGAGTAATAGGGAATTGTTATGTGGGTGTTGTATGCATGATTGCATGATGTGCTTTTTTAATGAAGTTTGATGTGTGAAATGTAAGTATGTTGCAGTTATAGTGCTATGCTATGTTGAAGCATGTTAGAGGGACCCATTGCCATATCAAAACTAATGAAATGGTTTGTTTTTGAAAAATGAGCTTGAGTACTTGGATTACTTACCTTGCTGAGCCTGATTATGTTTATCACATTTGTGTTAGTGCATTGTTTAGTGAATGAGACCTCGTAGAGAGACGAGAGTTAATACGCGAGCTATGGCTCAGAATGAGAATGAAGAGAATGCTGATAATGTAATGGATTTACCTCCTCCTCCTGGTGGTGGTGGTGTTGGAGGTGATGGAGCTGGCGTTGATGCTGGTGCTGGGGTCGCTGGACCTGAAGCTGGGCAGGGGCAAGCTGCTCCTGACATGACAGTGCTGATTCAGGCTATTGCTGGAGCCTTTCAGGCGGCATTAGCTGGGGCTCATGGAGCTGGGCATCAGGGTGATGCTAATGCTAGACTACCTTTGGAACGTTTGCGTAGTCTGGGAGGGACTGAGTTCAGAGGTTTATCTGCGGAGGGTTCCGAGTCTTGGTTGGAAAGTACCAAGAGAATTTTGGGACAAATGAACTGCAATGATGTGCAGAAGTTAGGCTGTGTGGTATCACTGTTGCATGATGATGCGTATACCTGGTGGACGACCACTGTCTCCGGAATGGAGGAAGCTGATGTAACTTGGACGTTCTTTCTGAACGCGTTCAAGAGGAAGTATCTGGGTGTGCGATACCTGGATGAAAAGAAAAGGGAGTTCATGTCTCTTACTCAAGGGAGCATGTCGGTGGCTGAGTACGAGGTTCAGTTTGTCCGTCTCAGTCAGTACGCACCTGAGCTTATCCCTGATGAGCGGGAGAGGTGTGAACGTTTCCGTTATGGTTTGGTGACGGATGTAAAGACCTATATGCTGGCCGCTGAGTACACTGACTTTGATGTGTTGGTAAGTAGAGCGAAGGATATTGAGCTGAATATGAGTTTATCTTCTAGAGGTGTTGGTTCTAGCTCGGGCAAGCGAGCTGCTGAGTATAGTTCCGATGGTGGGCGGAACAAGAGAGGACGTGATCAGAGGTATCAGTCTTCGGCTAGGCGTGGTGGTGGAGGGCAAGGTGCGCCTGTTCAGGGAGACAGGGCGAGAGCTGATCAGAACACATGCCGGGCATGTGGATCGCGTGGTCATTTGAGGCGTGATTGTCCTCGGGCAGCGAGAGAGGTGCAGGCTCCTGTTGTGGTGACCGGTAATTCATGCTGGAACTGTGGTTCGGCGGATCATATGAGGAGGGAGTGTCCTCTGTTGGCCGGTGGTGGTCAGGGACGTGCTCCTGGAGTTGTTTCACCACTGAGAGGTCGTGGGCGCGGCCGTGGTAACTTCCAGTGCAGAGAGGATGGTGGAAGGAATGTGGCTCATGTGGTGTCTACATTGGAAGTGAGCCGGATGCTGAGGCAAGGTTGTGAAGCCTACCTAGCCTTTGTGATGAATCCTAGCTCTAAGGAGTTGCGTGTGCAAGATATCAGGACTGTGCGAGAGTTTCCTGGTGTGTTTTCGGAGGAGTTGCCTGGATTGCCTCCTAATCGCGAATTGGAGTTTGGAATTGAGCTGTATGAAAACACAACTCCAGTGTCCATTACTCCTTACCGTATGGCACCTAAAGAGTTGAAGGAGCTGAAGACGCAACTTCAGGAGTTGCTTGATCGTGGTTTCATTCGGCCGAGTGTGTCACCTTGGGGTGCACCGGTCTTGTTTGTGAAGAAAAAGGATGGCACTACGAGAATGTGCATCGATTACCGTCAGCTTAACAAGTTGACTATCAAGAATCGGTATCCATTACCGAGAATTGATGATCTTTTTGATCAATTTCAGGGAGCGGCTGTGTTCTCTAAAATTGACTTAAGGTCAGGGTATTACCAGTTGAAGGTGAAGGATGTGGATGTGCCAAAGACAGCCTTCAGAACGAGGTATGGGCATTATGAGTTTCTTGTGATGCCGTTTGGTTTGACGAATGCTCCTGCAGCTTTCATGGACATGATGAATAGGGTGATCCATGAATACTTGGATAAATTTGTTGTGGTGTTCATTGATGATATTCTCGTGTACTCTCGTACTGAGGAGGAGCGTGAGGGGCATTTGAGGATTGTGTTGCAGGCTTTGTTGGAGAATCAGCTTTATTCTCGTGTTTCTTGGTCATGTGGTTTCTGCTGAAGGGATTCGTGTTGATCCTCAGAAGATTGAGGCAGTGATGAATTGGAAGCCTCTTAAGTATGTTCATGAAGTTCGTAGTTTCCTTGGTTTGGCGGGATACTATCGGAGGTTTGTGGATGGATTTTCGAAGATTGCTGCACCCTTGACGAAGTTGTTGCAGAAGGATGTTAAGTATGAGTGGACGGAAGCGAGACAACAGGCTTTTGAGAAGCTTAAGGCAGTTTTGACGCAAGCTCCTATCTTGGTTCAGCCGGAATCAGGGAAAGAGTTTGTGGTGTATAGTGACGCATCCTACGTTGGTTTGGGATGTGTGTTGATGCAAGAGGGTAAGGTGGTGGCTTATGCATCGCGCCAGTTGAAGGTGCATGAGCGCAATTATCCTACGCATGACATTGAGTTAGTTGCGGTGGTTTTTGCTTTGAAAATTTGGAGACATTACCTGTATGGTGAGAAGTGTACTGTATACACGGATCACAAGAGTTTGAAGTATCTGATGTCTTAGAAAGAGTTGAATCTTAGGCAACGACGTTGGGTGGAGTTGCTTAAGGATTATGATTTGACGATCGAGTACCATCCGGGTAAAGCTAATGTTGTAGCGGATGCCTTGAGTAGGAAGGTGGCGGTGGAGTTGAGGGCTATGTTTTCCAGTTTGAGCATTTCGCGTGATGGTGGTCTTGTGGCTGAGTTGCAAGTGAAACCATCCTTGGTTCAGTTGATAAAGGATAAGCAGTTGTTGGATGATTCCTTGGTGCCACATGTTCAGGATATTGCTGAGGATAGACCATCGGTTTTCTGCTTTAATGATGATTGAGTCTTATGCTTTGGGAGTCGGATAGTAGTGCCCAATGATGCTGAGTTGAGGCGTGCTATTCTGACTGAAGCTCATAGTAGTCCTTTTGCTATGCACCCTGGTAGTACTAAGATGTACCGTGATCTTCGTGATGAGTACTATTGGGTGGGTTTAAAGAAAGATGTCGCTGAGTTTGTGAGCAAGTGCATGGTATGTCAGCGAGTTAAGGCTGAGCATCAGTTTCCTTCAGGGTTGTTGCAACCGTTGAGGATTCCTGAGTGGAAGTGGGAAAGGATTACCATGGACTTCGTGTCTGGTTTGCCTTTGTCACCATCGAAGAAGAATTCGGTGTGGGTGATTGTGGATCGCCTGACGAAGTGTGCGCATTTCATACCCGTGCATACTACGTACACTTTGGACAAGCTTGCGGAGCTGTACATTGCTGAGATTGTGCGGCTGCATGGTGTGCCAAAGTCGATTGTGTCGGATAGAGATCCGAGGTTTACATCGCGTTTCTGGCAGTGTTTGCATCAGGTTTTGGGTACACGGTTGAATTTCAGTATATCTTATCATCCACAGTCGGATGGACAGTCTGAGCGTGTTATCCAAGTGCTGGAGGATATGTTGAGGTGCTGTGTGATTGAGTTTCAGGGCTCTTGGGAGAAACATTTATCTTTGGTGGAGTTTGCCTATAGTAATAGCTACCAGACAAGTATTCAAATGGCATCTTATGAAGCTTTGTACGGGAGGAAGTGCAGAACTCCTCTTTGTTGGGCTGAAACAGGTCAGAAGTTGGTTTCGATGCCAGCTTTGTTGAAAGGAACCACCGAGAAGGTGAAGCTCATTTGTGAGCGCTTGAAGGCAGCTTCTGATCGACAGAAGTCTTACGCGGATTTGAGGCGTAAGGAGATTGAGTATGCGGTGGGTGACCGTGTGGTTTTGAAAGTTTCGCCTTGGAAAAAGGTGATGAGGTTTGGTCAAAAGGTAAGTTGAGCCCTAGGTACATTAGACCATACGAGGTGATTGAGCGTGTGGGTCCTGTTGCGTACAAGTTGAAGTTACCGCAAGAGTTGGAAAAGATTCATGATTTGTTTCATGTCTCTATGCTTCGAAGGTATAGATCGGATCCTTCGCATGTTATGCATGTGGAGGAAGTGGAGTTGAATCCGGATTTGACCTATGATGAGGAGCTGGTGGAAATTCTGGATTCGGACAACAAAGTTCTTCGAGGCAAGACCATTGAGTTGGTAAAGGTGTTGTGGAAGCATCGTGGTGCTGAGGAAGCCACGTGGGAACGGAAGGATGACATGATGAAGCAGTTTCCATACCTTTTTCTCCCAGGTAAATTTCGGGGACGAAATTTCTTAAGGGAGGGAGAGTTGTAACACCCCAATTTTGGGCTTGGATGTTTAGGGTCTGAACCGGACCGGTCTAAATTTCGGTTCGAATATAAAAGGTGGTTTTAGGGAAAGCCTAGTTCGGGATGCATTAAAAATATGGAAAAATATCTAAAAATCCTATTTTAATATATATAAGAGAGTGGTGAAATCAATTTTAGAAAATGAGGCTTGGAAATATGACATTTCGAGTTAGTGACTAAAATGTAATTTTTGAAAAGTTCGTGACTGTTTTGAAAGGATTGAAACTTTGAATCTTTAAGGAGCTAATTTACCCAAGGGAGGATTTCTCCAGATTTTTCTTGATTTTTAAAGACTCATTTAATGTTTAATTAATAAAAAGAAAAGAGGGAAAAATCATATTTTAGTTTCATAACTAACTTTTGCTAAAAATTTTCCCATTTAATTTTCTCTCAAAATTCCCTCAGCCGAACACATTTCCACAGTAGCTTTTCTTTTGATTTTCACACCAAATGATGAGATTTCAATCTTCAAATGATTCCTAATCATTCCTACATCAAATCCTCTTCATTTGCATATTGAATTTTCAAGGATTTTGGCTCTAAACAAGGAGAAATCCACATTTAGAGGTATGAACGTCCTTCTCCTCTAAATATTCAGTTCTTTACTGAAATTCCCAAGTTCTCAATCCTTAAATTAGGTTTTATTAAATGTTTTAATGTTATGATCTTGATTTTGGCTTTAAACTTGAGATTTTGATCAAATCTTGAAGAATTTCGTGGAGGTTGTTTGGCTCTGTTTTGAGATGCATTTTTAATGTATTTTGGATGTTTAATGATGTGTAATTGAGGTTTAATCAATGTAATCATGAATAGGTTGATTTTCCTAAGTTTTTACTTGTGAAAATGGTGGTTTTTGGGGTATTTTGGTGTTCTGTTATAGCTGGAGGTATAAGGACGTGATTAGGTCCTTTTTGGATGTTAATTGATGTCTAAGAATGTTTAGAAGTGATGGATCTTGGCTAGCTAATGTTGAGGAAGTGTTTGGATGTGTTTTCGGTTATGTTTGGTAGCCGAAATGTGAGTTTTGGTGAGAGCAGCGAGTTTAGGTGTAATGGCTGAAGATTTAAATGCATGATGATGCATTAATCCTCTACTTTGATGTGTTTAAAACAGGGGAGACATCTTCGGATCCTTGTGGTGTTGATCCGGGGGCTTGAACAGCATTTCGGCAATCTTGCGAAACGGAATTGGTGAGTGGAGTTGGATTTCCAGCCTTGTATTGAATAATTGAAGGTTTGGAAGTTTAGTTTAAGTCTAATCAACTTAACTAAGCTCAAGAGTAAGTTTCCGGAAAAACTCTCTTGGATGAGCCATGGATTGGTTCGATACATTTGTTGATAATTGCATGTTTAAATTATGTTTTTGAAAGCATGTTTAGCATGGTTAATGCTGGTAATGAAAGCCATTTGTTGAAGGATGCTCAAGGTAAGAGATCCTTGGTTTGATTTGTTAAAATGTGGATTGATGCATAGTGATGCATATGGTTAAATGGCTTTGTTTTAGATGCTTAAAAACAGTGGAATATTGATGATGATTGATGTATATTGGCAAGTGATGTGTTGGTTTTAATGTACTTGAATCAGATATAGTTAGTCGGCTATAGGATTGGGTGCACCGTGAATAAAGTCGCCTTGGATGTTGAGGGGTTGTAATGGTACCGTAAACTCCATCCAAGTACACTAACGAGATGTCTAAGATCATAATGGTGGTTAAAATGCCATGTGTAGATCTTGTGTTGTGTGTCCCGTGTTCTCGTTAGTGATGTTATACAACTACCAATGAGTGATGTGGAGGGGTTGTGATTGAACCGTTAAACTCCATCACGGGTGTTGAGGGGTTGAGATTGTACCGGTAAACTCCACCTTGTGTGTTTGGTAGTGTGTATGAAGCGTATGGGACAACGCTTGTAATCCGCGTATCCGATTGTGTTTTATGTGGAAAATGGTTATGGTATCACTTGGAAGCCAATATGACATGTTAATGTTTACGAAGCATGAGATGCTTGTTTTTAAGATATGTTGATGATTATAAAGCATGAGATGCTTGTGGTTAATGCATTGTTGCATGAAAATGATTTTATGAATGAAAAGGCCTTGTGAAAGGTGTTTTGTAAAAGTGCATTATTGTGTTGTTTCATTAGAGCATGCCTCACTAAGCATATGTGCTTACGCTCTCTTTCTTGAACCAATAATGCAGAGAATTGAAGTGCTTAAAGGGCAGCAAGGAGGCCAAGAATCCAAGAGAAAGACTAAGCTCATGTATGGTAACTATTTTTACAATATTATTAGCTTTTGGTATTTGGCAATGGGAACCTAGGTTGTGTTTTTGGGAGATGTTTTGGACTCCCTAAGTTTGGCATGATGCCTATGATGTTTCGGATATGTAATTGGCCTTTATGGTGGTTGCTTTGTTGGTTTGATGTTTGGTTGGTTTGGAGTAATAGGTTGCATGCCTATAGATTGAGATTTTTCCCTAATTGATGCCATGAATATGATTTGTTGATGCAAATATGTTCCTTTTATGCATGATGACTTGTTGGCATGTTTAGGTGGTCATAGGGGTGCGTTGATGGGTCGAATGTGTGTTAAACCAGAAAATTTCTGCAATTCTGGGCAGCCCGTATAGGAACGGGTACTACTGTTTCGAAACAGGGGTTTGAAATGGCCTTGGTGTTTCGAAACGGGTAGAGCCGTTCCGAAACACTTTTGCTACTGCCATGCCCTGTTTCGGAACAGGTTTCGAAACGGTCCCGCGTTTCGGAACGGTCATCCCCCGTTTCTGAACACTTGACCGTTGGGCACTGAATTCTATGGTTTTATGTTTTGAAATCTTCACGTTTTAGTCCTGAACTTCGTTTATGCAATTGCTTGAGTTTTGGATTTCCGTTTGAGGTGAAATTTAGCAGAGAAGCATGAAACATGACTAATTTCAAATTGGTAACTTAAAAATTGGTAAAGTCCTCTGAATGTCCAGAATTTACAAATTGGTCCCTAAATTCGTATGTTGTGCAATTGAGTACCTTTTTGCTTTCCGATTGCTGTGATTTTTGAGTATGCTTATCTCAAGAGTACGCCTAGGGTTAAGGTGCCTCTAGACAAGTTTAAAAAGAAAAAAACAGGGTCGCTAATCAAGGTTGACTTTCGGGTTGACTTTGGTTTTCCCCGTGTAATCTTCGTAGTTCGGGTTAACCGTCTAGACCGGGCTAAGGGGGTTACAAAAGATGAGAGCTTCAGAAAAATGCAAGCACAATCAATCCCGGAAACACAAGCGGTCGAGGCAAGATGATCGACCACCATGGCAGTCCAAAAAGCCTAGGTACTCGAGTGGAAACACTTCGAGTCATACTCATTTCCAAAAGAGTGATTATATACCAAAACCCCAATCGGTAATCAAGTTTTCAACCCCAACAATGTCTGTTGATAGTATGGGTAATACGGGCAAAGCTTCACAAGTTCCTACTTGCAAATTCTATCAAAAACATCACTCGGGTCAATGTAGGACCAAATTCAATCTGTGTTATCTTTGCGGAGGATCTGATCACTATATCAAGGAGTGTCCGCAGAATCCGATCAAGCTTCCTACTCGATCTCCAGTGGTTGTTAGTTCATCACCAAATGTTCGAAATAAAGCTCCCCAACCTGTTCACTCATGAAATCAGGGTAAAGGTAGAAGGCCATCCTCGGCCACCACACGTCAGGAATATCGAGCTCATGCTCTTATTTACCACATCCGAGGAAGAGAGGAGGAAGAAGCTCCTGATGTAATCGTAGGTACAATAGAGTTAAACTCAATTCCTGCTTATGCTTTGATTGATTCGAGATCTACTCACTCTTTCAGATGCTCTGCCATGTTGTTAAAAGCAAACTTGAAACCTAAAAATATAGATTCTAGCTTGATAGTATCGAACCCAATAGGAGGCCTAATGAATGTAAACTTTGTTTGTGAAGACACCCCTGTGACTATTCAAAATGTACCCTTTCCTATTAATCTTCATGTACTACCAAACTGTGAGTTTGATCTAGTATTGGGGCTAGATTGGTTGGGAAAACACAAAGCCTGGTTAGATTTCTAAAATAGGAGATTATATTTACGAGGTTTAGGAAAAGAATCGATCCTATTAATAGAAAAGAAACCGACATCTATCTTCGCCGCTATGGCTTTACAAGATGAAATTGATTTCGCCTTACCTTGTATGCATGTTGTTTCTGAATATATCGATGTTTTTCCCGAGGAACTCCATGGTCTTCCTCCAATTCGAGAAGTGGAATTCGGAATCAAAGTTCAACCTGGAACGAATCTGGTGTCTATTATGCCCTATCGTATGGCACATGTTGAGCTAAAAGAACTCAAGAAGCAAATTCAAGAATTAGAGGACAAGGGATTCATCCGACCTAACACATCTCCCTGGGGTGCTCCTGTCATGTTCGTGAAAAAGAAAGACGGTACGATGCGGCTTTGAATTGATTATCGACAACTGAATAAAGTGACGATAAAAAATAAGTATCCTTTGCCTAGGATCGAAAACTTGTTCGATCAGCTCAAGAATAATGTCGTGTTCTCCAAGATCGTTCTTCGATCATGTTATTATCAAATGAGGGTAAAAGATGATGATGTGCCCAAAATAGCCTTCCGAACTCGTTACGGCCATTACAAGTTTCTTGTGATGCCATTCGGGTTAACGAATGCCCCTGTTGCGTTCATGGACCTAATGAATCTAGTTTTCAAGCCTTATGTTGAAATATTTGTGGTTGTATTCATAGATGATATTCTTGTCTACTCCCAGAACAAGGAGGAACATGCTGAACATCTCCGAGTCATGCTCCAAACGCTCCAAGAACGTCAATTGTTCGCCAAGTTCACTCAATGCGAATTTTGGCTATCGAAAGTTTCATTCCTTGGACATGTTATCTCGGCCGAAGGAATCAAAGTTGACTCCAGGAAAGTTTAAACCATCCTAGACTGGAGACCTCCGAAAAATGTGAGCGAGGTCCGAAGTTTCCTCGGTTTAGCCGGGCATTACCGAAGATTCATGAAAGGGTTCTCGGTGATTGCTGCACCGTTAATCAAACTTCTTAGAAAAGATGAAGCGTTCGAGTGGTCAGAATGGCAACAACGAAGTTTTTATAAACTCAAACAAGCCTTGACTCATACCCCGATTCTTATCCAACCAGAATCGGGAAAAGAATTCACCGTATTCAGCGATGCATCACACTCGGGTCTCAGGTGCGTCTTGATGCAAGAAGGCAAAGTGATCGCGTATGCATCTTGACAATTGAAACCTCACAAGCTAAACTATCCCACTCATGATCTTGAATTAGCAGCCATTGTGTTCGCACTAAAAATCTGGAGACACTACTTGTACGGTGAGAAGTGTAAACTATTTACTGATCACAAGAGTCTCAAATACATCCTGACTCAGAAATATTTGAATTTGAGACAAAGAAGATGGCTTGAACTACTCAAAGATTATGATCTGATTATTGACTACCATCCGGGTAAAGCAAATGTGGTTGTCGATGCCCTTAGTCGAAAATCGTACTCGAGTAACTTCTTAAAATCAAATCCTAGTGAATTTCATTTGAAATAAATCTTTCTTGTTATACATGTAACCATTCGATTTTCCCCTAAATAGCCTTGTTCGAATTCTTGTAGCTTCCATGGCTATCAATGCACATTTCCGTTTATTCAAGAAACGAGGATTCTTGTCTGAACTACAAGTACAATCTAGCTTAATTTTGAGAATTAAAGAATTACAACAAATTGATCCCGATCTTCAGAAGATCATTTTAAAGCTTGATTCCGAGCCTAATCCTGATTTCTCCCTAAAGCCTAATGGACTCCTCTATTTCCGAGATAGAGTGTGTATTCCTGATAACAATGATCTGAAACGAGAGATGTTATCAGAAGCTCATCAAAGTCCATTCTCGATACACCCGGGATCGGTCAAAATGTATAAAGACTTGAAATCCTTGTACTGTTGGCCAGGCATGAAGTTGGCTATCACTGAATTTGTTTCCAAGTGTCTAACGTGCCAACGAGTTAAAGCCGAGCACAAAGTCCCTACGGGATTACTTTAACCGATCGAGTTACCGCAATGGAAGTGGGATCGAATTACTATGGATTTCGTAATTGGTCTTCCTTGCACTCCAAGAAAGAATGATGTCGTATGGGTGATTGTTGATAGATTCACAAAATCGGCTCATTTTCTCCCTGTTCAAATGAGCACGAGCTTGGATAATTTAGCGGAGATGTACATCTGAGAAGTGATTCGGTTACATGGTGTGCCAACCTCGATAATTTCCCATAGAGATCCTAAATTTTCATCCCAGTTTTGGAGATCTTTACAACGAGCTCTTGGAAGCAAATTGAATATGAGCACTTCATTTCATCCACAAACTGATGGACAATCGGAACGGGTAATACAAGTACTTGAAGATATGTTACGTGCTTGTGTGATCGACCTCGATAAGAAATGGGAGAAATCTCTACCACTCGTAGAGTTCGCCTACAACAAGAGTTATCAAACGTCAATCCAAATGGCCCCATATGAAGCCTTGTACGGGAGAAGATGTAGAACACCCTTGTGTTGGTTGGAATTGGGTGAAAACAAAGTCTTGGAACCTCAACTGTTACGAGAGACGGAAGAACAAGTTCGGTTAATTCATAATCGACTGAAAGAAGCCTTCATAGACAAAAGACATATGCTGAATTAAAAAGGAGGGACATCCAACACAATGTTGGAGATAAAGTCTTTCTCAAAGTGTCTCCTTGGAAGAAAGTCTTTAGATTCGGGAAGAAAGGAAAGCTTAGCCCTCGCTTCATCGGACCTTTCGAAGTTATTGAAAGAATAGGTCCAGTGGCTTATCGTCTATCACTCCCCAGTAAGTTTGAAAAGGTTCACAATGTCTTCCATGTTTCTATTTTGCGGAAATATCGATCTGATCCAACTCAAGTTCTTGAACCTGAAGAAGTTGAATTGAATCCCGATCTATCAAATGAGGAAGAACCAATCCGAATTCTTGACCACGAAGTTAGAAAACTTAGAAATAAAACCGTTTCCCTCGTGAAAGTCCTTTGGAGGAATCAGAAAGTTGAAGAAACAACGTGGGAACCGGAAACAACGATGAGGAAACAATGCCCTCATCTGTTCACATCAGGTAAATTCGAGGACGAATTTATTTTAAGGGGGGAGGAATTGTAATACCCCAAATTTTAGCCTAGTAGAATTGTTAAAAAAAGAAATGTCTCATGGTTATATGCTATGTCAAATATGTTTAATGTTCGTATGCTATAGCAATTATTATTCCATGATTATATGTTGTGGCAAATGTGTCTAAGGGTTGTAGGTGTATATATATAAGTTTATGGTTATAATAGAAAAGAAGTGTAAACAATTTTTAAACTAGAATTAAAATGTAAGAATTAAAGCTAGGAAATTATGACTAGATATTATAAACACTAGTTACATTATATTAACTAAGTATTATAATAATTAAATGGTAAATACTTGGTTGTAATAACAACCATTTGTCATCACCATCACCACCCAAAAGAGGATAGTGGGACACATGGAAAAACCCACAAACAAGACACCAAATGGTGTCATCTTCTTTCTCTTTCACACCACCGAAACCATGCAAAGAAAACAAAAGAAAAATTAGAGAGAAATGAGAGAGAGAGAGAACTGAAGAAAACACAAGATTGGGCTGGAAATCTATTCTAGAATTTGAATGCATGTTCGATTAAAATTAATGTAAGTGTTTATGTTATTATCGATCTTGTTCTTGAAAACTTGTTTGTTTTATTGAAGTATGGTTTGTTTATTACTAGAAAATTATGATTAGATGCTTTATTGTTCATATGAATTGCTGGGTTATTGATTTTATTGAATTTAAACTGAAATTACAAAGTAGAAACTTGTTCAAACACCAAAACTGCCAAGATTCGTACAAGTAGAACAACCAGTAGAAATCTGTGTTTTTGATCATGTTAGAGGCAAAACTGGAAATATTTCCATAGGACAAAGTTGTAGGAAATTGAATTTTCTATGGGATAGAAGTCTTGGAAGCATGAAAATGTTCATAGGATTGCTGGAAAATGAGTTAGAACAAAACTGGTCATGTTTGGGACTTAATCGGTGATTAGGGACTGTTTTCGATTAAAAATAAAATATTAGTTCTTAAATGAACAAAATGAAGGCTGGAAATGACACCTTAATAACAGGGAAAACAATGGTAAAAAGGGATAAAATAAACTAGCAAGGGTTCTAAGTTGAAAAGAACAGTAAAGTGGGTTAAAACACAAGATCGACAGATTTGATCATGGAAAATCGCCTAACTTTGAACATTAAATTGTATTGATGTAGAAACGATAACACTATGTGCTATACATGGTTAGAAATCTGGTTGACTAAGATTTCTAGGGATGTAACGTAATTGAATATCCAATATGTGTAATGGAAGTTATGGGCAAAATACTGAAGGGTGTCAAAACTGCCTGAAACATGGCAGTTTAGTGTATAATGTGAAAATGTTTGCTTGTATGTGATGTATAGATGAATTCTAATAATGTATTTGTGTTATTAATACATGAAATGATAGACCAAGAGATAGAAGAGGCTTGTGAGGGCATCAAGGCTGGGCAAACAAAGGAAAGAAATAAGGGGATTAGCATTCAAGAGTAGCTTGGAGTTCTTGTGAGTGTAGTTATCAATAGGGTTGGGACTTAGGTCCTAACCAAGCTCGATTATGATTATGCTTTATTTAGATATCGCTATGAAAATGGACTTAAATTATATTCGGTAATTAACTAAGGGAAGAATGGTACACACTAAGCTTGGTAAATGCATAATATGTATTAGACCTTGTATGATTGCATGATGCTATGACATGTTTAATGCCTTAAAATGCTGTGACGTGTTTAATGCCCTGAATTCCATGACATGTTTAATACCTTGAATGCCTAGATTGGCTACTTTATGAATCATTCTTAAAGAATGATATATTGTGATAATGAACTAAGGTTCACTAGCCTAAGGGCTCCAAGATCTTGTTGAATGTCTAGTGACATCTTGGATGTAACGCCCCGATTTTGGGCCTAAATGGTTTAGGGTTTGGATGGGACCAGTTGGGAACGGTTCGGATCTTTAAGGAAGATTTAGGGAACACCTAGTTCGAGATGTTTTAAAAATATGGAAAAATGTCTAAAAATCCTCATTTAATATGTGAATAATTATGGTGAAGTCAATTTTACAAAATAAGGTTTGGAAATACTACATTTCAGTGTAGTGACCAAATCGCAGTTTTTGCAAAAGTGGAATAGTGAGTGTTTCGTAAAGGATTGAAACTTTTAATCTTTAAGGATCTAATTTTACCTAAATGTTTTTCATCAGATTTTTCCTTAATTTGGGTGTTTTTAATAATGCTTTATTAAAAGGAATTAAAGGCTAATTAAAAAGAAAAACTACTTTGACTTTTCATAACAACTTTACACAATTTCCCTCTCATTTCATTTTCTCTCAAATTCTTGGTAGCCGAACACTTTTTCTCTAGAAAATAATCTTTGATTTCCATTCCAAATGATAAGGTTTCAATAGCCTTTTGGTCCTTAATCAATTCCTCATCAAATCCTCTCAATTTTCACATTGATTTTCCAAGAAAACTTGCCCAAATCAAGGAGAATTCATCCATTAGAGGTAAGCTTCGTCCTTCTCCTCTAATGACCAGTTCTTTACTAAAATTCCTAAGTTATCAATCCTTTCTTGATGATTTTTGAGTGGTTTTAATTTTAGAAACAAGAAATGGTGTTGAAACTCAAGATTTTGGAGGAGATCTTGATGGTTTTCGTGGTTTGTCTTTAGGCTCTGTTTTGAGGTTGACTTTTAATGTATTTTGAATGTTATTTGATGTTACAAATGAGGTTTTATCAATCAAATCCCGAATAGGCTTGGATTCCTAAGTTTTGTATGCTAGAATGGTGGTTTTTGGGGTGATTTTGGTGTTCTATCACAGCTGGAGGTATAAGGATGAGTTTGAATGTTATTTGATGTTAATTGATGATTATAAATGGTTCGAAGTGAAAAATGTTCAGTTGTGTTTGGTAGCCGAAATGTGGATTTTGGGTAGAGCAGCGAGTTTAGATGTGTGGCTGATGATTTTAATGCATGATGATGCATTAATCCTCTGTTATTATGTGTTATAAACATGGGAGACATCTTCGGACACATTGGGTGTTGATCCAGAAGTGCCGAAAGCATAGTTTATGTTTCGGCGAGCAAGGCGAAACGTAATCGGTGAGTGGAAATGTGATTTCATGCTTTGTAACACCTTGAGCGTGCTCTTGGGAGCTTAGTGTAAGTTTGATACACTTAACTAAGCTCAAGTGTAAGTGTTTCGGTAATCCCTCTCTTGAAAAGGTGATTTATTGGATGAAAATGCATTTGATATAAGAGTGGATTTGTTTACTGTTTATAAGCATGTTTAGGCATGGTTTAATGCTAGATTTTGATGTCATTATGTTAAGGATGCACTAGGTAAGTGATCCTTAGTTTTCATATGAAAATGCATATGATGTTAAACATGTGTACTTGTGTAAATGACATTGTGGTTATGCTTGAGAAACAATGGATTAATGTGGATAAATGTTTATATTGGCAAGTGATGAAAATGGTTTTTTGGTTACTTTAATAGGATATAGTTAGCCGGCTATAAGATTGGGTGCACCGTAAGTAAAGTCGCCTTGGATGTCGAGGGGTTGTGATTGTATCGTAAACTCCATCCAAGTACCCTAACGATTGAGGTAAGATCACAACGGTGGTTGAAATTCCGTGTGTGGATCTTGAGTCATGTGTCCCTTACTCTCGTTAGTGGAAGTATACAACTACCGATGAGTGGTGTTGAGGGGTTGAGATTGTACCATTATACTCCACCACGGGTGTCACAACAATGGAGGGATTACTCTTGTGTGTGAGCCTTATGTAGTCCGGTAGTGTGTATGAAGCGTGTGGGACAACACTTGTAATCTGTGTATCCGATTGTGTCTTGTGTTGAAATGGTTTGTGGATTATCACTTTAAAGCCAATATAATGTATTCGAATATAATGAAGCATGAGATGCTTGTAAATGTTGCAAGGTTGCATGGGAAATATGTATATGATGCAAGAAAGCATGTGATGCTTGTTAAAGCATGAGCATAGGTTTATATGTTGTTGTAATTGATGCATGTGTGCATTGGATTTCAAAAGTGCATGTAGGTCTTGGGAAGACTTGTTTTATAAAGGCATGTAGAGTAAAACGTTGCTTTTGCTAATCATGAGTTGAGCATTGATGAATGATGTCAAGCGATCCTCACTAAGCTTAGTGCTTACGCTCTTTTGTTTCATCAATGCAGAGAAATGAACATTTGAAGGCAGCTCACGAGCAAGAGACATCCAAGATTTTGATAATGAAATGTATGTGGTTCATCCTTAATGTAATAAAAGGCAATGGGTGGGAGTTTATACTTTGGAAGGTTTGAGAATGTTTCTTTACTTTGAGCATGTTGGTTTGACCATATTTGAGTTGTAAATGGTCTTTGAAGTTTGGATTTTGGATTGTTTTGGAGTTTTGACTTGCTATGGTTTTGTTAGTTAGGAAGCGTGCCTATAGTGTCTTTGATTATGCAAATGTTGCTATGTTTAGGCTAGGGCTTCGATATGATGATTGTTGATATGTATCCTTGATGTGTGCATGTTGTGGCAAGTCTCGGGGTTGGTTCGAGTACGAAAAACCATGTTAAAGCATCAAATTCTGCTGTCACTGGGCAGGGCGTATCGGAATACCTGCATTAGTTTCGAAACGGGGCTCTGTAATGGTCATACCTTTCGGAACGGGTGGGGTGTTTCGAAACATTTTGGCCACTGGAATGACTTGTTCCGATACTGGTCTCGGAACATACCAGCGTACCAAAACAGTCAACACCGTTTCGATACGGGCGTTTCGGTACGATAGGTGAGTGTTTCGGAACAGATGACCGTTGGATGTTGTTTGAATTATTCTAAGTTTGCATGCTTTACATTTTAGTCCTGGAAATTGTGGATGCAATTACATGAGCTTGGATTGTCTTTTATGGTTGAATTTTGGCAGAATAGCATGTAATATGATTAATTAAATAATGGTAAACTTAAAATCCATCAAGTCCTTACATTTTCTAAAAATTTCATTTTGGTCCCTAAAAGTGTTATTCTTGCAATTGAACCTTTTAATGACTTCCGTTTGTTGCGTCGTTTCCGCTGCTACGTTTTGTTAACCATCTAGGTTAATAATGTGCATCTAGACAATATTAAAATAAAAAAAGTTCGTTAATCAAGGTTCGCTTACGGGTTGACTTTGGTTTTTCCCGTGTAATCTTCGTAGTTTGGGTCTAGCGTCTAGACCGGGTTAAAGGGGGTTACATTTGGTGGTATCAGAGCGTGGTTTCGAATGAAATAGGAATGTTGGTATGTGTAATTGATGTGAGTTGAATTATGATGTTCGAAAAGCATGCTAGTGTATGAATTTTAAACCTTATGCCATGTTGATTAGTGTGTTGTACATATGGAATGAATAGGACTGTTTAGTGATGATGTTGCATGAGTATGTGCTGATTTGAAATGGTGGAATGTATGTGAGCATGGTTTGCTTTTGTCACCATCTAAGAAGAACTCTGTATGGGTGATTGTGGATCGTCTTACGAAGTGTGCGTATTTCTTGGCTGTGCATACTATGTGTATGTTGGATAAGTTAGCGGAGTTGTATATTGTTGAGATTGTGCGGTGGCATGGTGTGCCCAAGTCCATAGTGTCGGATAGAGATCCGAGGTTTACAGCAAGGTTTTGGGAATGTTTACATCAGGCGTTGGGTACACGGTTGAATTTCAGCACTTCATATCATCTTCAAACGGATGGACAGTCAGAGCGTGTTATTCAGGTGCTGGAGGACATGTTGCGGTGTTTTGTAATTGATTTCCATGTTTCTTGCGAAAAACATCTTCCTTTGGTTGAGTTTGCCTATAATAACAGTTTTCAGGAAAGTATACAAATGGCTCCGTACGAGGCCTTGTATGAGAGGAAGTGTAGGACACCTCTTTATTGGGATGAGGCGGTGCAAAAGTTGCTTTCCATGTCGGATATGCTTAAGGGAACAACTAAGAAAGTGAAGCTCATATGTGAGCGGTTGAAGGCTGCATCGGATAGTCAAAAATCTTACGTGAATTTAAAGTGCAGGGACATTGAGTTTGCGGTTGGAGATCGCGTGTTCCTGAAGGTATCGCCTCAGTCCGAGGTTTATTGGACCTTATGAGGTTGTGGAGCGAGTTGGACATGTAGCTTATCGGTTGAGGTAGCCTCCCGAGTTGGAAAAGATCCATGATGTGTTTCATGTTTCTATGTTGAGGAGGTATAGATCAAATCCATCTCATGTGATGCAAGTTGAGGAAATTGAGTTGAATCTGGATTTATCCTATGATGTGGAACCGACGAGAATTCTTGATTCCAGCAGTAAAGTTCTTCGTGGCAAGACGATTGAGCTTGTGAAGGTGTTCTGGCGACACTAAGGAGTTGAGGAGGCCTCGTGGGAAAGTAAAGCATACATGTTGAGTCAATTTCCACATCTTTTTCCTCCAGGTAAAAATTTTGAAGACGAAATTTCCTAAGTGGGGGACAGTTGTAACGCCCCGGTTTTGGGCCTAGGTGTTATGCGAGTCGGGTTCGGCCGGTTGAACCGGTATCGGTTATTCGAACTGTTAAAAGGTGGTTTAGGTAAATCAAGATTCGGGGTGAGATAAAAATATGATAAAAATTCCTAAAATCCTCTAAAATTAAATTTAAGAGGTTGGTTAAATCAATTTTGCAAAACAAGTATTGGAAAGCATACATTTTGGGTAGTGACCAAAAAACTATGGATTATTGTGTTTTTTAAAAAGAGTGAAAATCTTAGAATCTTTAGAGAGCTTATCGGCAATTAAGCCTTTTCTCTAATTTGGCATGTGTTTTAAATGTTTTATTAAAAATTAAAAGGCTTTTAATTGATTTAATTAGAAAGGTAGTTAATTAGTTAACAAGCAAATTGACGATCTTTTCATTTCTCTTTTTCACTTCAGCCAAACACTCTCCATTTTCTCTCAAATTCTAGATTTTCTTCATTCTCAAATTCTCTCTTAATTCCCAACTTTTCTTTGGTGATTTCTCTCATTTTCCTTCAAGTTCTTTCAAGCAAATCTTGTCAAATTAGAAGAGAAGAAATGATTGGAGGTAAATTGCGTGCTAACCCTCTAATCAAGGTTCTTTAATGAAATTCCAAAGATATTTGGCTCTATTTTCATGTTTTTGAATGAGGTTTTGCTATTAGTTTGATAAAATATTGAAATCTTGGTAGAAAAGTGATTTAAAATGTGATTTTCGGAGTTGTGATGATTTGACTTGTTTGAGATGATTTCTAAATGAGTTTTGAAAGAATTTTAGTGTTAAAATGGAGTCTTAATCTTAGTGATCCCGAAATCCTCAAGATTCTTGGTTTTTAAATTGTTTTGGTTGGGTTTTTAAAGGATGGTTTTAGGTTATTTTTGGATGTTGATTGATGTTTAAAATGTGTTGTATGTCTTGGGTAATGGCTGGGCCGAGATTAGAGGTCAATCGATTGTGTTTTTGATTGTTTCAGATGGGTGATTCGATGCTTTAGAATAGGTGTAAAGTGTCTATAAGTTCTATATTTCATGCACATTCCATTTCATATTATTGTTGTTGGGTAATGGCTGGGCTGAGGTTAAAGGTCAATCGGTTGAGTTTTCGAACTCGCGAAAGGAGTAAGTACGATTTCATCTATAGACGATGCGATCAATCTGGCCTAGACATGGTTAGGGTTTATGTAACCCCTTGACCCGGCCTGGCCGATAGACCGAATCGAACGGATCACACGAGAAATATTGAAGTAAAGAGGGAAAGTTTACCTCAATAAACGACCATTTTTACTTTTTTTCTTGTATATATGCAACTTAGGTTCCTATGTGTACGTACACAAGCAACGGATAAAACACCAACATAATCGCCCTACAATTAAAGCCCAATAAGGTTTAGGGACCATTTTGTAATTTTCATAAATTGTAAAGGTTATTAGCAAATTCGAGTTTCGAACCTTTAATTAGGTTCATCACATGCTTCTCGGTGAAATCTCAGCTCAAAATGACATATAGAACCCATTCTATTGCATACAAGGCAAAAATATGGACCAAAACGTAAGAAACAGAAACTTATAACAATTCAAAAACAGGTCCAACGGTCAAACGTTTCAGAACAGAATGCCTAGTATCGGAACGGCCGTTTCGAAACACAACTGATCGTTTCAATACGCGATTTCGTTTCGAAACTCCTCAAGACACATTTCGGTACGATGGTTCAAAGAGGCAAAATGTTCGGAAACATGCCTCATTGTTCCGAAACACCAAGGCCATTACAGGTAACCATTCCGAAACAAGCAAGGGTGCTTCGAAACACATGTGCCTGCAATGTACTAAAAAACTGGTTTAAACCACTTTATACACTCTGAAACCATCCTGACACATGCCCTAATATATTGGCAACTTAATTACACATCAACGACCACATTTACGAAGCATAAGCAACATTTACGAATTAAAAGCACTAAAAGGCTAAAATGCAATTGCAAGCATAAAATCAAACACAAAGGCCATTTACAAGTCCAAATATGCAACTCAAACTTGCACAAAACCAGAAGATACCAAACTAACAACATTCATTGCATTGGACACCCCCATCTCCCTTATTACACTACTTCAAAGCACGACATACTTTTAGCAAAATGTCTTGGTGTGATTCCTCGAAGATGCTGCCTCCAAAGTCTAATTATCTGCATTGATGAACAAAGAGAGCATAAGCATGCAAGCTTAGTGAGGGTTGCTCAAACCACAAACATCATCAATGCACAAAACTGTTTTTCACTCTTTTCAAAATTGTTATGCCTTTCTTAACAAACCATGCACTTTAACAACCAAATCATTGTATTACACATCATGCAACATGATATAATCAAAATCAGTAATTAAACCATTGCTACTCATTTTCCAAGCCTTCCAAGCATAAACACCATTATGCTAAGCTTAAACCAAAACATGCATCTATCAAAATATGCATTAACGTCATTTTCCATAATAACACATTTCATCATATTGGCTCACAAGTGATAAACAACAATCTCAAAAACATATATCGGATACACGGATTACCAAGGGTTGTCCCACACTCTTCATACACTCTACTGATATTACAAGGCTCACACACAAGAGCGACCCTCCATCGTTGTAACACCCGTGGTGGAGTATTCGGTACAATCACAACCCCTCAACACCACTCATCGGTAGATATATAATCCACTAACGAGAGATGGGAAAAACACAAGGTTCGCATCCGAGAGCTACCCTCAACCGTTGCAACCTTAAACAATCCTCAATTGTTAGGGTACTTGGATGGAGTATTTGGTACAATCATAACCCTTCAACATCCAATGCGACTTGTTTATAGTGCACTCAATCCTATAGCCGGCTAACTATATCCGATTTCATTTATAAAACATTTTATTCAACATCGCTTGCCAATATAACCCATACCTCATGCATAACTCACTGTTTTTACAAAGCATTCATGATAAGCCATTAACAAGCATTAAACCATGCTTAAAACTTCATGCATCAACACATGCATACAAGGACCACTTACCTAGTGCATCCTTAAACCACGTGGCATCATCATACACCATTTATATTCTCAAAAACATACTTTGAAATAGTAGGTAAATGCAATTAAAATCAAGTGCAACCAATGCTTAAACCTAGCACAACCGAGGGAGAAATTTCGATTCACTTACTTCTGAACTTAATAAAGCGTTTCAAGCTCTTATTAGGTTTCCAAACCTTTTCTAAAACATTCCCACGCTGGAAAACCAAATTCCACTCACCGACTCGCGAAACTACGCTTGCCGACGCGACTACCGATCTTCTGAAGCTTCCAAAAACACTTCGTTTGCTTCCAGAATATTATCCCCGATTTTTAACACATCAAAACAGAGGTTCAATGCATTAAAATGCATCCAAAACTCCAGAACACATAAGAAATCCCAGAGCCCTGCTCTAAAGCACTAAAACACCCATCCGAAACAACCGAAAACTCAATCGATTGACCTCTAACCTCAGCCCAACCATTACCCAAGTCATCCAACACATTTTAGGCATTAATCAACATCTAAAAACAACTTAAAAACCATCCTTATACCTCCAGCAACTCAAATTCCTCAAAAACTCACCCAAAAGCACTTCAAAAACTAAGGATCTCAAGGATTTTGAGATCTATATGATTAAGACTCCACTTCAACACCAGAAACCTTTTAAAACTCATTTAGAAACGATCTCAAACCATACATTTAAATTAAACTTCAAAAATCACCTTAAACTCTATTTTTTAAATCAAGATTTCAAGAGTTTAACAATCTAACAACAAAACCTCAATCAAAATCAGTATTAAAGAGTCAAATATCTTTGGAATTTCATTAAAGAACTTAGATTAGAGGGATAGCACGAAAATTACCTCCAATCCTTGCTTCTCCGCTAATTTGGAAAGATTTTCTTGAAGAAACTTGAAGGAAAATGGAAGAAATCAATAAGGAAATGATAGAAACCAAAAGAGGATTTGAGAGAAAAGAATTTCTGGAAAATTGAGAGAAAAGAAAAGGTGTTTGCCTAAAGTGAAAGTGAGAAATGAAAAGCTCGTCAAAATTTTCATTAACGGATTAACTAACATTTCTTAATTAATTAAATAAAACCTTTTAATTATTTAATAAACATTTAAAACACATTTTTGACTCTTCTTGAAAAACACATTTTTTCAACTTTTAAATCTTTACATTTTGGTCACTACCCAAAATGTACACTTTAGAAAACCCATTTTGTAAAATTGATATGACCAACCTCTTAAACATCATTTTAGAAGATTTTAGGAATTTTTATCATATTTTTAACCCATCATGAACCTTGATTTCCCTAAACCACCTTTTAACGGTTCCAATAACCGACACCGGTTCCACCGGCTCAACCCGACTAACCAAAACACCTATGCCCAAAATCGGGGAGTTACAACTCTCCCCCACTTAGGAAATTCCGTCCTCGAAATTTTACCTGAAGAAAAAAGATGCGGGAATTGCCTCATCATGTCCGCCTTGCTTTCCTATGTGGCCTCCTCAACTCCTCGGTGTCGCCACAACACCTTCACTAGCTCTGTCGTCTTGCCACGAAGAACTTTGCTGCTCGGTTCCTCATCATAGGAAAAATTTAGATTCAACTCAATCTCCTCAACCGACATCACATGCGAAGGATCCGATCTATACCTCTGCAACATAGATACATGAAACACAGCATGGATCTTTTTCAACTCAGGAGGCAACCTCAACCGGTAAGCCACAAGACCAACTCGCTCCACCACCTCATAGGGTCCAATAAACCTCAGACTAAGCTTTCCCGTACGTCCGAACCTCATCACCTTTTTCCAAAATGATACCTTAAGGAACATGCGATCCCCAACCGAGAACTCAACCTCTTTACGCTTTAAATCCGCGTAAGACTTCTAGCGATCCAATGCAGGCTTCAACCACTCATATATGAGCTTTACCTTCTCAGTTGTTCCCTTGAGCATATTTGGCAAAGAAAGCAACTTTTGCCCTGCCTCAGCCCAACAAAGAGGTATTTTACACTTCCTCCCATACAAGTCCTCATACGGTGCCATCTGTATACTTGCCTTAAAATTGTTGTTATAAGCAAACTCAACCAACGGTAGATGCTTTTCCCAAGAACCTTGGAAATCAATCAAACAGCATCGCAACATATCCTCCAGCACCTTGATAACCCGTTCCGACTGCCCATCCGAATATGGATGATATGAAGTGCTGAAATTCAACCGCGTACCCAACGCCTGATGTAAACATTCCCAAAACCTCGATGTGAACCTCAGATCTCTATCCGACAATATGGACATTGGGCACACCTTGCAAACGTACAATCTCAGCAATATACAATTCATCCAACTTATCCAATGTATATGTAGTATGCACAGCCAAGAAATGTGCACACTTCGTAAGACGATCTACAACCACCCACACGGAGTTCTTCTTTGATGGTGTCAAAGGCAAGCCGTATACGAAATTCATCGTAATCCTTTCCCATTTCCACTATGGTATCCTCAAAGGCTGTAACAACCCGGAAGGAAACTGATGCTCAGCCTTTACCCGTTGGCAAACCATACACTTGCTTACAAAATTAGCCACATCCTTTTCAAACCCACCCAATAGTACTCATCCTTCAATCCACGATACATCTTAGTACTACCAGGGTGTATAGCAAAAGGACTACTATAAGCCTCAGTCAAAATAGTGCGCCTCAACTCAACATCTTCCGGCACAACTATCCGACTTTTGAAACATTGAACTCCATCATCATTAAAGCAGAAGTCCGTAGCCTTACCATCAGCTATGTCCTGAACATTAGGCACCAACGAATCATCCATAAACTGCTTCTCTTTAATCAACTGAATCAAAGAAGGTTTCACCTGCAACTCAGCTATTAAGCCACCATCACGCGAGATACTCAAACGAGCAAACATAGCTCTCAGCTCAATAACCACCTTTCTACTCAAAGCATCGGCCACCACATTGGCCTTTCCTGGATGACATTCGATGGTCAGATCGTAATCCTTAAGCAACTCCAACCATCTTCGTTACCTAAGATTCAACTCCTTTTGAGACATAAAACACTTCAAACTCTTATGGTCGGTAAAAACCACACACCTTTCACCATAAAGGTAATTTCTCCAAATCTTCAAAGCCAAAACCACGGCCGTGAGCTCAAGATCATGCGTATGGTAATTGCGCTCATGCACCTCCAACGGTCTAGACGCCTACAACCTTCCCACCTTGCATCAATACGCAACCCAAACCAACATATGATGCATCGCTATAAACTACAAACTCTTTACCCGATTCTGGTTGAATCAAGACATGAGCTTGCGTCAAAGCTTCCTTCAAATTCATGAACGCTTGCTGCCTCACATCTATCCACTCGAAGTTAACATTCTTTTGCAACAACTTGGTCAAAGGAGCAGCAATCTTAGAGAAACCTTCGACAAACCTTCGATAGTAACAAGCCAAGCCAAGGAAACTACGCACCTCCGTCACTGACTTAGGTGTCTTCCAACTCATCACCGCCTCAACCTTGTGTGGATTAACCCGGATACATTCGAGTGACACCACATGTCCAAGGAAAACCACTTCCTTGAGCCAGAACTCGCACTTGCTCAGCTTAGCATAAAGCTGATTCTCCAACAACACTTGTAACACAATCCTCAAGTGCTTATCATGATCCTCCTCGGTACGTGAGTACATAAGAATATCATCGATGAACACAACCAAAAATTGATCTAGAAACTCATGGAACACCCTATTCATCATGTCCATGAATGCAACCGGTGTGTTCGTCAAACCAAACGGCATCACCAAGAACACATAATGGTCGTACCTCGTCCGAAAAGTTGTCTTAGGTACATCCACGTCCTTCACCTTAAGTTGATAATACCCAGACCTCAAATCTATCTTTGAAAACATTGAAGCACCACGAAACTGATCGAACAAATCATCGATCCTCGGCAAAGGGTACTTGTTCATAATCGTCAACTTGTTCAGTTACCGATAATCAATGTACGTACGCATGGTACCATCCTTCTTTTTCACAAACATGATTGGCGCACCCAAGGTGAAATACTTGGCGTTATGAACCCCCGATCAAGCAACTCCTGAAGTTGCATCTTCAACTCCTTCAACTCCTTAGGTGCCATGCGATAAGGAGCAATGGACACCGGAGTTGTATTCTCATACAACTCTATACCAAACTCAACCTCTCAGTTTGGTAGAAATCAATGCAAATCTTCCAGAAAGACACCTAGAAACTCACATACAGTTCGTATGTCTTGCACACGCACTTCCTTCGTGCCAAGATTCATCACATATGCCAAGAAAGCTTCACATCCCAACTCCATCATCCGACTCGCTTCAAGAGCCACAATTGTGTTAGACAAGAACTTCACGTTCTCACCTACGATTACCACCTCATAATCATCCGCAAGCTTCAGGGTAACCCACTTAACATCAAAATCCACCACAGCTCAGTGCTCAACCAACCAGTCCATTCCAAGAATCACATCAAAACCATAAAAAGGTAGTTCCATCAAATCAATAGAGAAAACATGACCTTGAACTGACAACATGCACCTCCTATACAATTTCCTTGTAACAACAGTCTCACCAAAAGAACTTGTTACTTGCATTCCTACATCTAGCATCTCAACAGGAATATCAAGCAAATGTGCATGCTCACTCAAGATGTATGAATGCGTAGATCCAGAATCAATCAATGCTAAAAAAGACAAGGATTGAAAGGTGAAGGTACCTGCAATTACATCGATGTCGTTGCGTCCCTCGCTATGTGCATACACCCTCGCGGGACCACCTCCCTCTGACTAGACAGCAACTACATGGGCCACTCCTCTATGACCTTCCTCTCTCCTCTAGAAGTTGCCACGGCCGCGTCCACAACCTCTCTGCTGTGCAACAACTGGTGTACGACCCTAACCACCTCCTGCTAACAGGGGACACTCACGCCTCATGTGGTCAGCGGATCAACAGTGCCAACATGAATTAGCTCCAGCCACAAGAGCCTGTACCTCACGAGCCACACGAGGGTAATCCCTCCTCAAGTGCTCTCGTGAACCACACGTCCAACATGTACCCTTTTCCAACCTCTACCTATTGCCCTGAGCTGGTGCACCTCGTCCAAAGTTACCACGCCTAGCCGTAGGCTGATATCTAAGGTCCCGGTTCCTCTTATTTTTCCCACCACTAGAGCCAACATCAGAAGCTCTCTTGCCCAAACCAGAACCACCCCCACGCAAGGTCAAACCTAGGCTCTTCTCTATATCTTTGGCTTGAGTCACGAGCACATCAAAATCCGTATAATCAGTGGCTAGCATATATGTCTTTACGTCTTGCACCAGGCTATACCGAAAACGGTCGCATCGATGCCTATCACTCGGCACCAACTCCGGAGCATACTGGCTCAACCGTACGAACTGGACCTCGTACTCAGCTACAGTGATATTCCCCTAAACCAGAGACATAAACTCTCTCTTTTTATCATCCAAGTACCTAACTCCAAGGTACATTCTCTTGAAAGCAGACCGGAGAATCGTCCAATCTACTTCTTCTGGCTCCAATGTTGCGGTTACAGTCGTCCACCATGTATATGCATCACCATGCAACAACGATACTACGCAGCCCAGCTTTTGTTCATCATTGCACCCCATAAGATCCAATATCCGGATCGTACTGGCGAACCACGCCACAGACGCCTCGTGGGATAATCCACGAAAATCTACTCCTCCCAAACTCCTCAGTTGCTCCAGTGGCAATCCAACTTGCCCAGCAGTAAGAGCCTGTACATGCACTCCAACAACAATAGCCTAAAATGCTCACGTCATCACCTGCACTAAGGTCGTCCAATCTCCAATGCCTGGACCAACCTGTCATTGTTGCTCCTGCTCCCCACCCCAGGTGGTGATGGCGGAGGAGGAGGTAAATTTCCGCCAGGCATAACTTCGTTCTCCTGGCCACGCTGCCCCTCACCAAGAGCTATCGCTCTAGAACGTAACTCACGTCTCGGTCCCATTGTGCTTGTTAACATTAAAACATGTACATAAAGCAAACACATGATCATGCCAGCTCTTAACAAGGATCTCAAGACTTTTAAAACCAATTTAAAACATTTCACTAGGTAATAAGGCAATGGGTGTCCCAATTTCCTCCCAACATAACATAAAGCATACTACATCCATACTTCAACCATCATATGACTTAAGCATTAAGATTCAGCCCAATCATCATCGTAGAACAATTCACATCCATATTCATTCATCATGTATAGCATCATTATAACACATTCAAATTAAGCATGCTTAAACATTCACCAGACAAAGCAAATATCACCAAAACACATATCCACATCGCAAATAACTTACCATCATCCCCACTATTCGTAACCTGGCTCTGATACCACCAAATCTAACCCCATCGACCCAGCTTGGCCGATAGACCAAACCAAACGGATCACACGGGGAATATTGAAGTAAACCGGGAAAGTTTACCTCAATAAACGACCTTTTTTTCCTTTTTATCTTGTCTAGATGCAACTTAGGTTCCTATGTGTACATACACAAGCAACGGATAAAACACACACATAATCACCCTACGATTAAAGCTGAATAAGGTTTAGGGACCATTTTTTAATTTTCATAAATTGTAAAGGTTATTAGCAAATTCGAGTTACCAACCTTTAATTAGGTTCATTACATTCTTCTCATTGAAATCCCAGCTCAAAATGAAATATAGAACTCATTATATTGCATACAAGGTAAACAAGGACCAAAACGTAAGAAACAGAAACTCAAAACAATTTAAAAATAGGTCAAACAGTCAAACGTTTTGGAACATAATGCCTAGTATCGAAACAGCCATTTTGAAAACATAGCTGACCATTTTGATACGCGGGTTCGTTTCGAAACCCCTCAAGACATGTTTCAGTACGATGGTTCACAGAGGCAAAATGTTCCAAAACATGCCTCATTGTTTCGAAACACCAAGGCCATTTCATGCAAGGGTGTTTCGAAACACGTAGGCTTGTAATGTGCTAAAAAGCTAGTTTAAACCACTTTATGCCCTCCGAAACCATCCCGACACATGCCCTGACATATTGGCAACTTAATTACTCATCAACGACCACATTTACGAAGCATAAAGCAACATCATAGCATCATTCTAAAAAGCTACGAAACTAAAAGCATGCTTCCTAGAAGTTAAAAGCACTAAAAGGGTAAAATCCAATTGCAAGCATAAAATCTAACACAAAGGCCATTTACAAGTCCAAATATGCAACTCAAACTTGCACAAAACCAGAAGATACCAAACTAACAACATTCATTGCATTGGAAACCCCCATTGCCTTTATTACACTAGTTCAAAGCATAACATACTTTTAGCAAAATGTCTTGGTGTGATTCCTCGAAGATGCTGCCTCCAAAGTCTAATTATATGCATTGATGAACAAAGAGAGCATAAGCATGCAAGCTTAGTGAGGGTTGCTCAAAACCACAAACATCATCAATGCACAGAACTGTTTTTCACTCTTTTCAAAACTATCATGCCTTTCTTAACAAACCATTCACTTTAACATCAAAATCATTGTATTAAACACCATGCAACATGATATAATCAAAATCAACAATTAAACCATTGCTACTCATTTTCCAAGCCTTCCAAGCATAAACACCATTATGCTAAGCTTAAACCAAAACATGCATTTTTCAAAATATGCATTAACATCATTTTCCACTATAACACATTTCATCATATTGGCTCACAAGTGATAAACAACAATCTCAAAAACATATATCGGATACACGGATTACCAAGGGTTGTCCCACACCCTTCATACACTCTACCGGCATTACAAGGCTCACACACGAGAGCGACAATCCACTGTTGTGACACCCGTGGTGGAGTATTCTGTTCAATCACAACCCCTCAACACCACTCATCGGTATATGTATAATGCACTAACGAGAGACGGGAAAAATGCAAGGTTAGCACCCGGGAGCTACCCTCAACCGTTGCAACCTTAAACAATCCTTAATCGTTAGGGTACTTGAATGGAGTATTCGGTACAATCACAACCCTCAACATCCAAGACGACTTGTTTATAATGCACTCAATCCTATAGCCAACTAACTATATCCGATTTCATTTATAAAACATTTTATTCAACATCACTTGCCAATATAACCCATACCTCATGCATAACTCACTGTTTTTACAAAGCATTCATGATAAGCCATCAACAAGCATTAAACTATGCTTAAAACCTCATGCATCAACACATGCATACAAGGACCACTTACCTAGTGCATCCTTAAACCACATGGCATCATCATACACCATTTATATTCTCAAAAACATGCTTTAAAATAGTAGGTAAATGCAACTAAAATCACGTGCAACCAAAGGCTCAAACATAGCACAACCGAGGGAGAAATTTTGATTCACTTACATCCGAACATAATAAAGCGTTTCAAGCTCTTATTAACTTCCCAAACCTTTTCGAAAACATTCATACGCTGGAAAACCAAATTCCACTCACCGACTTGCAAAACCACGCTTGTCGACGCGACTACCGATCTCCGAAGCCTCCAAAAACACTTCGTTTGCTTCCGGAATATTATCCCCTATTTTTAACACATCAAAACAGAGGTTCAATGCATTAAAATGCATCCAAAACTCCAGTACTCACAAGAAATCCCGCAGCCCTGCTCTAAAGCACCAAAACACCCTTCCAAAACAACCGAAAACTCAATTGATTGACCCCTAATCTTAGCACAGCCATTACCAAACTCATCCAACACATTTTAGGCATTAATCAACATCCAAAAACAACCTAAAACAATCTTTATATCTCCAGCAACTCAAATTCCTCAAAAACACCTCAAAAACTCACCCAAAAGCACTTCAAAAACTAAGGATCTCAAGGATATCGTGATATATATGATTAAGACTCCACTTCAACACCAAAAACCTTTCAAAACTCATTTAGAAACAATCTCAAACCAGCCATTTAAATCAAACTCCAAAAATTACCTTAAAATCTATTTTTCAATCAAGATTTCAAGAGTTTAAGAATCTAACAACAAAACCTCAATCAAAATCAGTATTAAAGAGTCAAATATCTTTGGAATTTCATTAAAAAACTTAGATTAGAGGTATAGCACGAAAATTACCTCCAATCTGTGCTTCTCCTCTAATTTGGCAAGATTTGCTTAAAGGAAAATGGAAGAAATCAATAAGGAAATGATAGAATCCAAAAGAGGATTTGAGCAAAAAGAATTTCTGGAAAATTGAGAGAAAAGAAAGGGTGTTTAGCTGAAGTGAATGTGAGAAATGAAAAGCTCGTCAAAAATTTCATTAACCGATTAACAAACATTTCTTAATTAATGAAATGAAACCTTTTAATTATTTAATAAACATTTAAAACGCATGTCAAATTAAGGAAAATGCATAATTTCCAAGTAGCTCCTAAAGATTCTATGATTTTTGACTCTTCTTGAAGAACACATATTTTCCAACTTTTAAATCTTTACATTTTGGTCACTACCCAAAATGTACACTTTAGAAAACTCGTTTTGTTAAATTGATTTGACCAACCTCTTAAACATCATTTTAGGAATTTTTATCATATTTTTATCCCATCCCGAACCTTGATTTCCCTAAACCACCTTTTAACGGTTCAAATAATCGACACCGGTTCCACCGGCCCAACCCGACTCACCAAAACACCTAAGCCCAAAATCGGGGTGTTACAGTTTAAGGCGGCTAAAAGAGGATGAGTTAACATTGCAATCTTTCCACGATTCACGCTTCGATTGGTATTATCTATAGTGGGCATCAACAGAATTCTGACTTAGACATAAGCGAGATCACTTTCGAAGCGTTCTGCCAAGTTTGCCGCCGAGACACAAATCTATTCCCCTGCCAACACAGCGAGAGGGTCTTAAAAGCTTACCTGCCATCCCCCGTCGAGGCAGCAGAGTCTGGCAGCGCAAAATAACTTGTCCTATTCAACACGGTTTCACTCTAAATAGCAGCATAACCCAGCTCATTCTATCAACCTGATCTATTCTCTTTTAATTACTTGATTTTTTATTTTATTTTTCTTCTCAAACAACCAACTTTATTGTGCATTTACTTTTCTTGTGCAGGAACAACAATTCGAATCAAGCTGTCAAATCCTTGTGGGAGACGATATCTTTTATATTATAACTTGACATGAGTGTGCACTTGTGCTCATATATAGATAACACCTAAACGCTCTACAAGTTTTTGGCGCCGATGCCGGGGACTGGTAACAGCAAAATTCGTTCTTTAATTTCTGCACTTTATTTTATTTTTAATCGAAAAAAAAGAATTTTACAGTTTCCTTTGCTAATGCATGACCATGGAAAATCCAAAAGGAGAAATCGTTTATTACGACGATATCGAACGAAGAGCAAGAGTGCTGAAAAAAGAACTCAGAACAACCCTAGGGAAAGCAAAAGAATGAAAAGCATATGTAAACATGAAAAGCAACAATCCTGCCAACAATGCCCATGACGAAAGGGATGGGCAACAAGACCCGCCGCCGAGCGAACAGCAAGTGCCGCCCAGGCAGCCAAAGTACGTTTGAACCACCAGGGATTACTTGGAGCATGACTTCAGAGGATTCGATCCGACAGTGACAGAACCTGAGATCGAGGCGGATCACTTTGTGCTTAAGCCCGTGATGTTTAACATGATCAACACGTTGGGGCAATTTGGAGGCATTGCCACAAAAGATGCTCGGCATCACTTAATAGGATTCCTAGACATCTGCAGGGCATTCAAAATATATTGAGTTCACCAAGACGTGCTAAGGATGAGATTATTCCCCTATTCAATGAGGGATAAGGCAAAGCAGTGGTTGATCAACCAGCCAGGAGGGTCATTCAGCACATGGACAGAGCTGTGTAAGGATTTCCTGGATCGTTTCAGCCCATCCAATGTCACTTACAGATTAAGAAACGAGATCACGGCCTTTCGACAAGGGGATGATGAGCCAATGTATGAAGCATGGGAGCAGTATCAATAGATGCTTAACAACTGCTCGCTCCATGGTTTCCCGACTTGGATGTATGTGTCATTGTTCTACAACGGGGTGAACTACCCAACACGAATGATAGTTGATGCTTCAGCCAACAAAATCATCCTGGACAGACCACCAGAGGAGGCATTGCTGATCTTAAACCAAGCCGCCAAGAATGATTATAAGTACCCAACAGCCTGCCGAGGCGGCGTTAGGTGGCCAGCAATTGTGAACGAAGTATAAGCCTCAGAATCTGTCAATGCCCACCTCGACAAGCAGACAGAGCTGGTAATAAACATGATGAAGCCCACTGGGAAAGTCTATGAGGCCAAGGCTGTGGAGCCATTCTGTGATGAGTGTGGGGGAAACCACGATACCTCTGAATGTACTGCATCTGCCAAATTTATGGGAGGATACGAGAGGAACAGCAGGCCTGCCACAAACACGTACAATCCTGGATGGAAGAATCATCCCAACATCTCTTGGAGCAATCCCGAGACTGCTGCCAACCCACAACAGCAACAGGGAGGCTGCCAGCAAAACCAGTCCAGACAGTAGGCTTAATAGCCAAAAAACAATAATTCGCTAGAAGCAACCTTTCAAACTTTTATGTTTAATACTAGTGAATTTATTGTTCGTACAAATAAGTTTATTGATAAAACTGAGTCATTTATAGACAGGACAAAGATGAGGATGAACCACCAAGAGGTTGCGATAAAGAACATGGAGACCCAGTTTGTGCAGTTCACTGTGATCTATAGCAGTAGGACAACGGGAGCAACATCCAGAAGTACAGAGACAGTAGCCAAGCCCACATATAAGCAGTGCAAAGCTATATCAACCAGAAGTGGGAAACAGTTGAATGAGCCCAGAATGGAAAATTCAGAAGAAACACAGCCAACATAGAAAGAACTACGTACCGCGGAAACATCAACATCAGCCGCCTCGGTAGCTGAACCTGACAATAGATGGTCCTCCACAAATACAGTTTCCGTGCAAAGAACGTATAGAGGACATCCGCCTTCCAGCACCTTTCCCCAGAGGCTTAATTAACAGAAACAGGGCACCAGTTCAGGAAATTCTTGGATATTATGAAGCATGTGCATATAAATATCCCTCTCATAGAAGCCATTCAGAACATGCCCAACTATGCGAAATACCTCAGGGTACATGGTTTCTAAAAGGAAGAGAATTAGGGAATTCGAAACAGTTGTCGTAACAAAGGAGTGCATGGCTATGCTGCACAACAAACTACCGTCCAAGCAAACAGACTCGGGCAGCTTTGTTATACCATGCAGGACAAGCAGCAAGCATGAAACAAAAGCCCTGTGCGACTTGGGAGCTAGCATCAACTTAATGCCCAAAGCAGTCTTTGACAAACTAGGAATTGGGCAAGCCAAACCTACCTCCATCATGCTGAAACTTGTTTATCATTCTTTTGTACAACCGGAGGGCAAGATCAAAGACATTCTAGTGCGAGTGGGTAACCTTATTCTTCTAGCAGATTTCCTCATCCTAGATTGTGAGGCCGATGAAAACGCCTCTATCATCCTTGGGCGACCACTTTTTGCCACGGGCAGAACTTTTATAGATGTAGAACATGGGGAGTTGACCATGAGAGTAGTTGACAAGAGCATCAAGTTAAACGTGCTACAACCCTTAGGAAAGGAAAAAGAAGGATGCCCTGATGCTTAGGCTGCCAAAATCAGCACAGAGACAGGCCAAGGCAGCAGCTGTCATTGCAGACCAAAGGGCAGACTGAAGGACCTAGTAGCACACCACCTAAAATAACAAGAGGACCCCCAGGAAAGAAGGACAAGTCAAATCTCCTCAGGAAGTGGTTATGTATGGGAGATGCACCCAAATGCACTCCCAACATAACTTAAATTTTATTTTTATATTTTCTTTATTTTTATTTTTATGTATTATATTAGAGTTTAATTTATTGCAATTTATTTTCCTTAGGATTAGTCAAATGCACTCCCAAATGCACTCCCATTTTTATTTTTCAGAACTTATTTTAGTATTTAATTATCTTTATTTTTATTTCAGGCTTAGGAATAAAAGAGCTGGATTAAGAGGAAGGCCCAACAAGGAGCTCGCCCACCATCCCGCCAAGACAGCCAAAGGTGGCCCAGCGCAGATAGCGCGTAATGGCTAGTAGCCCGCTAAGGGCTAGCTGCCAACGACTGCAGAAGTAACGGGCAGAAATCCCGTAACGTGCACGAGACAACTAGATCGTTGGACATTTAATGCCGCCACAATACCTCTTGGCAGCCTCTATTTAAACCCTTCTCACCCTATTTATTTACTTTATTTTCATCTCCTTGCTATATTCTTCTTGAATCCATTGCTCTCTCTTCTCACAATATTTTCTTTTAAAGTTTCAGTTAATTACAATAGTCTCACACATGGCATCCGCATCCCAAACCGCACCCACCTTCCAACGATTTTACTCCAGGGTAGATGAGAAAAGATACAGAGATCAGTTTGCCAAACAGGCAATTTGGGAGGATTAAGGTTTCCACTACACGAATCAAACAAGAGACCTTGGTTTAGAGCCCGCCCTGTTCGAGACCATCCACAGCAAGGGATGGGAAATGTTTGCACGGCAGCCAGAGATGGCCAACCTCATTTTGGTTAGAGAATTCTATGCCCATCATCCTTGCCTAGAGCTGTTGTTCGTCTATGTTCGAGGGGAACCTGTCAAGCTGAACGCTGCCATGATCAACAGCTTTTACAGTCTAGAGATGGACGACAACCCTCACGAGGAATGGAGACAGTCACTAACGGCTGCCGACTACGACAATCTCAAGGTAAAGTTGTGCAAAGCCCAACACGATGTGGTTGGTAGGAAAGCATGGCCGCTCTGTCCAACGCCGCCACCTGCTGCCCGAGGAAATGCTATGGATTACGTTCATCAAGAGGCGTCTGCTGCCCACCTCCCACAACACCACTGTCGACCGGCCGCTTCTCGCACTAATCCACAGCATCATGACGAACCAGCTCATCAACGTTGGGGAGATCATATGCAAGGAGATCCGCAACTGCTTCTGCAAGATGAAAGGCATGTTATATTTCCCGTCACTCATCACTGGCCTTTGTACGAATTTCAACGTCCCAACCAACCCCGAGTATGAGATGACAACAACAAAGGAGGGGTGGACCAGAAAGGTCCGTCTGCAAATGAAGCAAGCCCCGGAGACAAAGCCCATCACCCCCAGCCAGCCACTCTAGCCGCCTCGGTAGTACTGAAGCTGCCCCAACAAGTGAAGTCCTCACTCTGTTGCGCACCCTCAACGACAAAAAAAGGATTGAGCAGCAGCATTTAACCTTCATGAAGTATGTGGGGGAGGTCCAAGAGGCCTTTGTGGCTTATCTCCTGCAGAAGTATCCCAATGATGGCACCACCCTGCCACCTTACCCTGCAGATCTAGCTGCTGCAGCTGCCCAGCACAAGGAACGCAATTACCCGCCGTGGCCCACCACACCGCCTTCCGCCGCCAGATGTCATCTCCGACGCACTACCCATCTTACTCAGCCACCTCTGCTTCAAACACGGTGACAGACTCCCCAGAGCGGCATCATCAACATCATTCCCTTATCTGCACAACGACAACGGTGGCCAACACCACCTCATTAAATGAAGTCAAGCAGCATCTGCCAGTAACAGTAGCAGTAGCAGCAGAAGCAGCCATCACAAAGGAGGTAGACCCTCTGGCAGCACCAGCGAGGGAAGGAACAAGGAAGAGGAAGAGGCACATTATAGCCGCCGAGCCAGTGGATGATGAAACAGAATTAGAAGAGAGCGAAGCCCCTCCTGCCGCTCCTCCTACAGAACCTCAAGAAGAACCTCGTCCCACTTCCAAAAGAGTCCAGCCGTCGCGGACAACAAAAGTCTCCCCTGCTAAGTATGCGCCCGGACATCTACCGGCTGTGCCTTAACATCCAATCCTCCTCCTCCTCCTCCTCAACAGCAAAGACCCAAGCCTCCACTCAACCCTCAGCCAATTTCTAGAGTTTTTTTCTTTTATACTCTTCTTTATTTTTCTGTTTTTATCGCTTGTATTTATTTTTCTGTTTCTTTTATTTTTCTATTTTTGTGTATTCAGGGCAATGCCCATCTCGAGTTTGGGGGGATAGCTCTCACATTTTTGTTTAGGCATACTTAGTAGCATATAGGTTGCATTGTACTTGCCTTAATATTAACCGGAACAAAAAAAATTGGTTATAACGTGTGCCTATGATAGTTAGCTGATTAATTATTTTCGCACCAATTATTAAATTAAACTTAATTTGGGGAAAAGCATGAAAAATGACTTGGAATTTTTTAATTTCCAAAGCTGTAAAACACTTCTGTTACTTGCTGAATTTGTTAGAATATCTAATGAACATTGCCTGCTTTGTTTTAGAATTCTTTGTAAAGTTCTAACAATGGTTGCAGGTAGCCGCCGAGGTAGGAAACAGAAAAAGAAAAGCACTACCAAAGACATGCAAAAGAAAAATTGTATGTTGTTTATCCCTAGAGGTGCCCGAAATAGGCTCTAGGAAGAATCATGTGCGAGGACACTCTGCTTCTATCAAAGTCCATGAAACTAAAAAAAATTTGCAGTGACCGATAAATTAGCATGAGTGAATGAAAGTCTTCATGGGATGACTCTACTCCATGGGTTCGGGGATTTGTAGTTTGCTCCTATCTTAATTTCAGACCTAGAAGAGTAGTTGTGATGAGCTGAAGCCCTCATTGCCATGATTAAATAATTGTGCTTAATTGTGATGTCTCGGCAGCAACCTTATATATCATAACAACATCTTTGTTTATTCAGTTATTCTGCATATTCAGTTTGTACACAATTCTGCACACACTGCACTGGCATTAAAGATTAATTGTTAGTTATTTTCTTGCTATTTTCCCTTCACTAATCTACTATAGGTGCCACGGCCTTGAGGTGCGAAATCAAGTTGAAAACGAGTTTTTCTTTCTGGTTAATATAAGGGAAAGTATGTTTAGGTTGCATTGCTTGAGGATAAGCAATAGTTCGAGTTTGGTTGTGTGTAAAGTGTCTATAAGTTCTATATTTCATGCACATTCCATTTCGTATTATTGTTGTTTTTAATTACATTTTAGGCATAATTAGGACCATGCATTGCATTTTACAGTATTCTTTACTTTGCCATGCTTTTATAGATTATCTTTTATTTGGTAAAGAAAAGGTATTGTTTTAGTTTAGTTTTAGTTTCAGGTACTATAGGTTGACATAGGGAAAGAGGAACTGAGGACATGATGTTGAGGCAACGAACCAAGGAGCTGTACTGATGAAGTTGTAGACAGAGACAACAGCTGCCGAGTAGCCGCCGCCGCTCTACCTGCCGCCCAAGACAACAAGCTGTGGAAGTGGAGAACTGGAGAGTGATCTGTAGAGTAGAAAATCCCGATTCTATCGATGTTGTCCACTCAATCTTCCGATGACTATAACAGCAGGCAGAGCCGCCGAAGAAGGAACTCGAGCTTACTTGTGGAGCAAGGCAACATGGTAAAGTCCACATTCAACTCAAAAGAAGTTAGAGTTTAAAGTTGCATTCATTGAAAAAGTTACTTTGAAGACTTCTTCTCTAAGAAGGACTAGACCAAGCTAATGCCTATATATACTCATTGTAATATTACTTCAAAACAACGAAGGTTTTCCATTAGGCATAGTTTAGGTTTTCTTTTCGCCATTATGTTCTAAATTTCACCTTGGATTTGGGTTATGTTGTAATTTAGTGTGAGAACGGTTGTTTAGGATTTCAAGTTTGTTTTTGCAATAAAACTTCAAGGTTTACTTATTCCACGTGCTTCATAGTTTTCAATTAAAGCGAAAGATTAGTTGATTACTATCCATTTGTTCGGTATCAAGAGAGTCGAACTCGCAAAAGAAGTAAGTACAATTTCATCTATAGACGGTGCGATCAATTCGGCTTAGACATAGGTTAGAGTTTAAGTCGGTTAAAAGAGGATGAGTTAACATTGCCGTCTTTGCACGATTCATGTTGTGACTGGTATTATCTGCAGTGGGCATCAATAGAATTCTGACTTAGACATAAGCGGGATCACTTTCGAAGCGTTCTGCCGAGCCTTGTAGTTCTACCGAGTTTGCCACCAAGACACAAATCCATTCCCCTGCCGAGGCAACGAGAGGGTCTCAGTAGTTTGCCTGCCCTCCCCCACCGAGGCAGCAGAGTCTGGCAGTGCAAAACAACTTGTCCTATTCAACACAGTTTCACTCTAAACAACAACATAACCCTGCCCATTTTTTCAACCTGATCTATTATCTTTTAATTACTTGGGTTTTTATTTTATTTTTCTTTTCAAACAACCAACTTAATTTTGCATTTACTTTTCTTGTGCAGGAACAACAATTCGAATCAAGCTGTCCAATCCATGTGGGAGACGATATCTTTTATACCATAACTTGACAGGAGTGTGCACTTGCGCTCATATATAGAGAACACCTAAATGCTCTACAACAGGGCTGCGGGTTTTCTTTTGAGATCTGCTGTTTTGGATGCATTATAATGCATTGAACCTCTATTTTAATGTGTTGAAAACAAGGGATAGTATTCCGGAATCAAACGAAGTGATTTTGGAGCCTTCGGACGATCGATAGTTGCGTCGGCAAGTGTGGTTCTGCAAGTCGGTGAGTGGATCTTGGTTTTCTAGCGTGGAAACATTTTAGAAAAGGTTTTGGGAACTTAGTATGAGCTTGAAACGCTTTACTAAGTGTGGAAGTAAGTAAAGTGAATTTTTCTCTCGGATTGTGCTAGTTTGAGCTTTTGGTTGCTCTTGATTTTAAATGTGTTTACCTATTGTTTAAAAGCATTTTTTGAGTATGTAAATGTGTTTGATGATGTCATGAGGTTTAAGGATGCAGTAGGTAAGTGATCCTTGTATGCATGTGTTGGTGCATGAGTTTTGAAGCATGGTTTAATGCTTGAGTTTATGACTATCATGAATGCTTTGTAAAAACAGTGAGGTATGCATGGAATGTGGATTATATTGGCAAGTAATGTTGAATAAAGTGTTTTGTAAATGAAATCGGATATAGTTAGCCGGCTATAGAATTGAGTGCAGTATAAACAAGTCACCTTGAATGTTGAGGGGTTGTGATTGTACCGAAAACTCCATGCAAGTACCCTAATGATTGAGGATTGTTTAAGGTTGCAACGGTTGAGGGTAGCTCCCATGTGCGAACCTTGTGTGTGTCCCATCTCTCGTTAGTAGGCTATACATCTCTCGATGAGTGGTGTTGAGGGGTTCTAATTGTACCGAGTACTCCACCACGGGTTGCTCTCGTGTGTGAGCCTTGAGATGCCGGTAGAGTGTATGAAGGGTGTGGGACAACCCTTGGTAATCCGTGTATCCGATGTGTTTTGAGAATGTTGTTTGTCACTTGCAAGCCAATATAATGGAATGAAATGTTAGTATGATGTTTAGTATGATGATTTTGATTATAAAGTGCATGTTTTGTAAAAGGAGGCATGATGATTTTTAAAAGAGTGAAAAATGATTTGTGCATTGATGATGCTTTTGGTTTTGAGCATTCCTCACTAAGCTTGTATGCTTATGCTTTCTTTGTTCATCAATTCAGACAACTAGGCGTTTGGAGGCAGCATCTACAAGGGATCCTTCCAAGAAACTCTTTAAAAGTATCATGAGTTTTTGAACTAGAGTAATAAAGGCAATGGGGGTGTCCAATGCTATGAATGTTATTGGTGTGGTATTTTCTGTTTTCGGTGCAAGTTTATTATGCATTTTTTGTTGTGTAATTGGCCTTTAACTTTTGGTTTATGCTTGGAATTGCAATTTGATCTTTTGGTGCATATTTCTTCTGGGAAGCATGCCTTTAGTCTCATTGTTATTGTTAACAATGCTAGGATGATCCCTATGCCACGTACTCTTGGTTGTGGATGTATATTTGAGTTGCAAACAAGTTTGGGTAGATGCTGGGATGGTTTCGGATGGCTTAAATCAAGTTAAATCATCTTTTTGAAACATTGCAGGCCAGGTGTTTCGAAACACCCTTGCCTATTTCGAAACGGTGGCTTGAAATGGCATTAAGGGTTTCGAAACGGTGAGGCCTGTTTCGAAACATTTTCCCTTTGTGAAACCCTGTTCCAAAATGGGTCTTAGATGGTTTCGAAACGATCCTGTGTTTCGAAACAGTCATCAGTGTTTTGAAATGCCCGTTCTGATACAGGGCTCACCGTTCCAAAATTTGGCAGTTAATACAGTTTTTGGAATATTTTGGGTTTCTATTTTCTTACATTTTGGTCCATGTTGATCATGTACGCAATTAAATGAGTTCTAGTGGTCATTTTGAGCGGAGATTTCATAGAGAAGTTTCTAATGAACTTAATTAAATATTGATAATCCGAATTTGGTGTAACCCCTTGCAGTTTGACAAGTTTACAAAATGGTCCGTAAACCTTAAATCGGTTTTAATCAATGATCAATTGTGATGTTGTCTTATCTGCTTGTTGTGCACACACATAGGAACCTAATTTAAATCTAGACAAGATAAAAAATGGTTGTTTGTTGAGGTAAACCTTCCTGGTTTACTTCAATATTTCCCGTGTGATCCGTTCGGTTCGGTCTATCAGCCAGGCTGGGTCGAAGGGCTTACAAAGCAATTGTAATATGGAAGAACTCAATATAAATTGGGACTCTAGTCAAGGTATAGCTCAGAATATTAAATCAAGAACTTAGATCATAGATTCACAAATGATAAATCAACACCAATCTCAAATAGCTTGGTTTTAATTTAGATGATAACCTAGAAATAACTTAAATCTCTTCTTTGATAGAAAGCAATTTAATAACCCATAAATTACTAACTCTTATTATCAAGGTTAAAATTCATTAGATAACCGACAAAGAATTATAACGTATCAAATAACATTAAGAACCATTGAGACCCAAACACATATTCGTACTAAGCACCAACTCATTAACTTATTTAGAACATGAATTCATACCTTTGGAAATCTAACCCGAATTTCCTTACCACTTGTATCAATAACCCATGACTTGGTTGCATGCATATGTATAACCCAACATATACATGATGATAAAGCACAAAAGATAAGAAGATACTTGAATAAGGATGAAGATAATTGGGAAACAAGAAATCTCACTAAAAACTTGAAGTAATATCTTTGTAACTACAGTTGACTAGAAAATAGGGTTTTGGCCCTAATGGTGGTCTACAACTACAAGAAAAAGGGGAGAGGGTTTTGACTACTCTAGTGTTTCTTGGATCTCGTTTCCTTCACCCTTGTGATCTCTATTTATAGGGATAAATAAGGGGAAGACTTTACATTAAATGCAATAACCCTAGAGTACTCTATTATGGTATAAGTAGAAGTCCTTCTTGTAGTAGGATTGCTTGTCCTACATCCTTAATCTGAAATTCCCCATTGACTTGCCTTTTGTGTTGAATCCAATCCAATTTTTGATCGAATATGAGCAGATTTAGGATGATTTCTGCCTTGATTTCATATTTTCACCATGTTCGATCTAACAGGGCTTCGACCGGAGTAGAGAAGATGACGACGGCACGACGTAGTTGCAAGCAATCCGGGGAAAGTGATTCGTAGTCGTCGGTGTCACAGGGGTGGTGTGGAGGAGCTGCACGAGGGCGAGACGTCGTGCCTACGAACACCGAATGGCCTGGAGCTTCACAAAGAGGCGGCGGCGGTATGGCGTTGGAAGAGAGCTGGCCGATTGCAGAAGGTTGGTCGGAGTTATAGCTAGTGACCGCCGGCATTGGCAGTTGGGCGGCAAAACGAACGCAAGAGCTACTCGACAACTCAAGTGGATGGAAATCGCGCGCGCGTGGCCCCCACGTGCTTGGGGGTGATGTGTTCCCTTTCTTTCATCGAATCTGGACCGTTGGATCTAGCTTAGATCCAACGGCTGAAGATGGGCTGCGCATGAGAGAAAAGAGATCAGCTAGGGTTTTATTTTAGGGCCAAATTGAGTTTTAATAATAGGACCAACACTAGCATAAATAATAATACTATACTATATAATAATAATAATAATAATAATAATAATAATAATAATAAAATATAAGAATAAATAAATAAATAAGAGTAGATGGTGAAAAATTAGTGACAACGGTCACTATAATTTTTTTTTTTTGCAATTGTTACATTTTAGTCACTAAAACTAAAATGTCACTTAAATCAATTTAATTAGCCTTCGATTTAATTACCAAAATGATTAATAAATAATTAAACATTTTAGAAGTCCAAACCAATTTTATTTTAAGAAAATTCTATTTTTCAATTATTTCTTTTCTTCTTGAAATCTATTTAGCCGATTAATCTAGTTTGATTGGTTCAAATTGAAACCGATCGAAACCCTAATTCTTCTAACCCTATTTTTAAGGTGTTATAACATTCCCCCTCTTATGAAATTTCGGCCTCAAAATTTATCTGAAGGAAAATGATGAGGAAACTGCTTGCGCATGTCCTTCTTCGTCTCTCATGTGGCTTCCTCGATCCCTCAATGGTGCCACAATACCTTAACCAACTCAATGGTCTTGCTACGAAGAACCTTTGTACTAAAGTCCAATATCTCAACTAGCTCTTCATCATAAGACAAATCCGAACATAACTCTATCTCTTCAACTGGCACAACATGAGATGAATCCAATCTATATCTCCGTAGCATCAGCACATAGAACACATTATATATCTTCTCAAGCTCTGCCGATAACATTAATATATAAGCAACCGGACCAACATGCTCAAGGACTTCATATGGTCCAGTGAACCTAGGGCCTAGCTTACCATTGCATCCAAACCTCATAACTTTCTTCCAAGGAGAAACCTTCAAAAACACTTGATCACCCACTACATACTCAATCTCCTTTCGCTTCAAATCCGCTAAAGACTTTTACCGATCCGTAGCTACTTTTAGTCTATCACAAATGAGCTTTACCTTTTCATTTGTACCTTTAAGCAAATTAAGCCCTACAACATGCTTCTTGCCCGTTTTCGCCCAACAAAGAGGCGTACGACATTTATATCCATAAAGCGCTTCTTAGAGAGCCATCTGAATTCTTGACTGATAGCTATCATTATAAGTAAAACTCAACCAACGGTATTTGCTTCTCCCACGTCCCCTGAAATTCAATGATACAACCAGGCATCTGTGAATTACTTTCTGTTTGTCAATTTTTAAAAGAAAGTTTCCTTCCATTGATATATGCTGCTTTGGTTCTACATTGTTCATAGAATTAAACTTTTTTCCAGTCTCTTTAAAACTTTCATCTTAATTCTTGTTTCGATGCATTAGATTTTGAAATTAGTGTTTGTTAAGTTGATTACTTGTGATGCTACCTTGGCAGAGAGCAATGAGTTGTGGTTTGATCCAGTTGCAGTATTTGAATCCGACTGTGACGAGGAGTTTGAAAGTGTTCAGGAGGGTATAATGTTTTGAAAAGTTTCTTAGACCTCTCATTTAGACAAACTTTTGTTTCACTCGAAGATTTTCAAAAATCGTTATCATTGACTACATATGCATCTACATGCGCAAATATGTTATCTTTAAATGGTCTCGAAGCCGTAATTTATTTTTATTCTCTTTTAGTGCACATCTGCCTTTAGTAATTAGTGGTTTAATCTTGGGTGCTATCCCCACCTCTCTGTTTTAAGTTATTCTCTTTTTTTAATTAAGAGGCAACACATGTCATGTCTAGAGTCTAGACATAAGTATGAGGTTCTGGGCATGATGAGCTTCTAAAAGTCAGAGCAGAGGAGCAACATGGACACATCAACTTGAAATATATGATTTTGCATGTACTATGAAAATGCTATTTATCTTGATTACATCTGTGGGTTTAAAGTTTTGACTCTTAGTGCACTTTTATGGGTCTTTTGTTGTATAAAGTTAGATCTGATTTTTTTTTATGTCTATTTATGTTGTTTCAGGACATCTGCAACTTTCTTACGTGTTGTTGGAATTGAATTAATTTAGAAGTACTTGGGAGATGGTCTCAAGTTAGTTAGAGAACTCTCCAGAATTGCTGATGACATTTCCCCTTCAATTGTCTTCATTTATAGGATATTAACATGTTTTGGAGGTGAATTAACATGTTTTGTTACCTGTTGGTAATAAGTTATGTTTGTTACATGTTGTTCATGAACTTTCTTATGTGTTGTTGGAAGTGAATTAACATGTTTTGCAGACAATGTTTTGTTTCTGTTTCTTTATCTCATTTATACGATATTAAAGACAGTGAAATCAAGCATTATTCATTTAATAAATGCATTCATTTTGCCTATAAAAATAGAACATTTTACATCACTACATAATTATATTTCTCTCATTTTCAATATAATAAAAAATAACTAAACAAGTTCGGATAATTGAAGAAATATTTTGTCGCCAAAATATTTAACAACAAATTAAATGTCTTTTACAATTAAATTGTAAAACTTATCTTTTCTAAACCAGTATGGCAAAATGCCTCAAAATCATATTAAGGCATGAGATTTCGAAACCCCATTAGTGGTTTCGAAACAAGTATGGCAGAATGGCTCAAAAATCACTTTATCGCGCGAGGTTTCGAAACCCCCTGTTGGTTTTGAAACCAGTATGGCAGAATGTCTCAAAATCATATTTAGGCAGGTGGTTTCGAAACCACTACTTACATTAAGTATAAATTTTGCTTAAACTGATATGTTGTAAGAAAATTCGGTACATACCGTTTTTCTTACAAAACATGTACTAAATATGGTACATTTAGTAGTAAAATGTGTACATAAATATCATAGTAGGGGTTTTGAAACCACCATTATGGTTTTAGAACCACTTTCGTAGTATGTCATTAAATCCATGTCTACTCAAGAGCTTTGGAAACCAACAATTGCGGTTTCGAAACCACCCTACAACACTTATGGTAAATTCGGTACATTTCGTAGTAAAATATGTACATACATGTCAAACTAGGGGTTTCGAAACCCCAATTGTGGTTTTGAAACCACTTTGGCAGAGTGCCATTAATTCAATATTTACCCAGGAGGTATCGAAACCAACAATGGCGGTGTCGAAACCTCCCATTCAGATCTTGTAGTAGAAAAAGTTTTAGGGGTAGGAAGTTGAGTATATACCGTTTTTGTAAGAATTTAGGTACATACCGTTTTTTACTACTAATATTGTAAGGTTTACCGTACTTTTGGTAGTAATTTCGGTATATACACAAAACCTTACACTTTGTGTAGCAATTTAGGTTTTCTCGTAGGAAATTGTGTATGTACACAAATTCTTACACTAAGTTAAGCCATTTTGGCCTTTGATGAAACTTTGTAAGAATTTCGGTACATACTATTTTTCCTACTAATATTGTATGGTTTTCCGTACTTTTTGTAGTAATTTCGGTATATACACAAAACATTACACTTTGTGTAGCAAATTAGGTTTTCTCGTAGGAAATTGTGTATGTACACAAATTCTTACACTAAGTTGAGCCATTTTGGCCTTTGGTGATACTTTGTAAGGATTTCGGTACAAACCGTTTTTCCTACTAATATTGTAAGGTTTTCCGTACTTTTTGTAGTAATTTCGGTATATACACAAAACCTTACACTTTCTGTAATAAATTAGGTTTTCTCGCAGGAAATTGTGTATGTACACAATTTCTTACACTAAGTTGAACCCTTTTGGCCTTTGGTGAAACTTTGTAAGAATTTCAGTGCATACCGTTTTTCCTACTAATATTGTAAGGTTTTTCGTACGTTTTGTAGTAATTTCGGTATATACCCAAAACCTTACACTTTCAGTAGCAAATTAAGTTTCTCGTAGAAAATTGCGTATGTACACAAATTATTAGGTTGTAATGTATTATGTATATACTCTTTCTCTAACAGTTTTCGTAATAGATTATTTATGTACCCAAATCCTTAAGTTGTAATAATATATGTTTATACCGTTTCTATTACATGTTTTGTAATAAAAGTGGTACAAATTTTATGACAAATTATGTACAATTTGTTATCGAGTTAGCCGTGATTTAGTCTTTAATTAGCAGTTGTTCCCTAGAACTTCTCCATCAAAATTACATTTGAGATCATCCAAATAAATTAAAATTTGAATTCCTTCAATTTTTTCTTATTAACTATATAATGAGCTAAGAAATTTGGAAAGTGATTTGTAATGAATTATTTGGATACGATAATCAAAATATTGCTTGTTTCTGCAAGTCATGTTGTCTGCCAATTGCATAAACCTTGCAATTTTTCATACTCTGGTATGAATACTTTGATCAATCATATTTACAGCACCCTTTTGATTCCCGAAACAAAGACTTAAACATGGCATCATATTGTAAAGAAAACAAGCAAAAACATGGGACATTAAGGGTTAGCAAGCAGTTGGTGGGAGTTGATGTTTAGAAAGCTAATCCAATTCATCTCGTCTTCTTCTCCATCTATGTGGCTCCATTCCATTTGAGGATTGGTTTCAGTTTCTGTATTTCTTATGAACCGTCCTCGGATGCGTGGCCTGCTATCCGCCAGTGTTTTCCTACATGCATACTGCCATAATTATACAAATTCATCAGCGCATAATTAAGCTGCATACAAGGGGGAAGATAATTAAAACTCAATCAACAAATTAAGGTCAAAGAGAAGATAATTAAGATGACCTTAATCTTCTTGTTGAAGTTCCTGTGGTTTCTTTTGGTTCGGTATCTTTGAATCCTCTTTTTCTTTTCCTCGGGACTGTAGCGGCAGGCTCTGCTCATTCTTTCAATGATTGCATGACTCTCATTTGACAATGGACTCTCTGCCCTCCTACCATACTGCTGCTGATGCCCCATCATTACCATAATATTAAAGCTCTACACTTTTTTCCCTATAAAACTATAATGATATTTTCAAATTTTGTTTTGCTTTAAATGATGATTTACTCACAATTTTAACGCTAAGGTTTAAGGACCGATTTAAGATTAGAGTCATCATTTGTGGATGAACTATTTAAAATTGTATTAGCTATCAGCTGAAGCGAATCTCATTAATGTAACTAACCTGGTGCAGATCACCAGTACATGTAACTAACCTGGTGCAGATCACCGGTACTGGAAACTCTTCTCACTGGACCAGAATCGGAGTCAATTAAGTCGTTAAGGCTTGAGGCGAAACGGCAATAAAGCTCATTGTTTTGAAGGGAATGGCTACTGACGCTTCTAATGATATTCGGTCTCTGCGTGCAGCAACCCGCTACCGAGCTCGGGGAGTTGCCACTCTGAAGCACCTCGCTCACCGAGTCCACCGAGGGTGATACAGTGAGTTGAGGTAGCGGACATAACGGCGACGACAAGGCGGCCGGAGATGTCAGTAAGTCTAAGTAGTAGAGAAATTCGGAGGAAGAGCGCGGGATTGTTGGATGCCCGTACATGGGGAATGGGCTCGTGCCTCTGGTTGGCTTAATTTTGAAGCGTATAGAAATGAAGAAAAGAAAGGAATAGGAGGATGAAGAGAGCAGAGGCTTGAGAGCAGCTACTTATAAGGATCTCAACCCAGGGAGATAGATGCTGACATCCAGATGACGTCATCATTTAGGAGCTCAGCATTGTCTTATTTTTTTAATTTAATATTTTTATTCAACGTATTAGTTGACTAATCATTCCAATCAAATTTATTCTATTTGTTTAAGGGATCTAATGTCTGGTTTAGGATGATCACGGGTCGGCTTTTTAGTCGACCTGTAACTGACTCGAAAATTTAACACCTCAACTCGAATCTGTCTCAACCAGACTTTTTATGATGCTCCACCTCCGACCCTAATTTTAGAGAAAAATTGGAACCCGACCCAACATAAATAAAAAATATTTTTGTCCTTTTTCATTCTATAAAAATGGAGTTAATTGAAAAAATACAAACAAAGATGAACATTATAATAAATGTTCCATTTATATTAGACAAAATAGAGAGATGATTGAAAAATATATATAAAAAGAGGGGAATTTTAGTAATTATACTTAAATATTTAGAATAAAATTAAACTATTATTTTGAGTCAGATATTTTTCATTATAAACTCTAACTCGACCCTACCTAAACTCAAGCCCAATTTTTTAAAAACCCGATCTTGTAAAGTTGGGTTGAATCGGAACTCATCGGGTTTAGGTCAATTGAACATCCATAGTCTTATCGCATTAGACAAAGTGGTCGTTGTTATTGACTTTCTTTTCAGAGTTTTGAGAGATTGTAAAATATCATGCAAGTAGATTTCACGCTAAGGTGTAAATGAACCGAGCTTGAACAAATACAATTTCTTTCGTGTTCGTTTATTTATTTTAGAAGGTGTTCATATTCGGTTCATATTCATTTTTTATTTTTGAAGCTGTTCGTGTTCGTTTGTTTAGCATTCACGATAACATTCTTTTAATGTTCGCGAACATATTTGTTTATATGTTCGCCAAAATGGTGAAATTACACCACTAGTTCTTAAGCTCCTCGGGCTTTACCGTTTGAACTCCAAAGTTCACCATATGTACAATTAAATTCATATCTTCACCAATATTTGAAATGTAAAAAAAGGAAAAGAGGAACCGGATAAACGAGCTTGTTCGTAAGCATAAATGAATCAGACACACTTATGTTCATGTTAGTTTGTTTATCAAACAGACATAATTTTTTGTTCAAACTCGTTTATTTAACTTAATAAACAAATATAACAAACGTTATATTTACAAAAATGTTCTTCGAATATTCTGTTCATTTGCACCCCTATTCATGTACTTCCACCTTTGAATTTAATGTCATACACATTTTAAGACTAAAATTTATTTAAATTTGTCTATATATATTAAATATTACGTAACACCCTTCGCCCGGGTTAGGAGCGAAGAGCGTTACGACGTGCAGCGGACATATTCAGGATATAAATCATGTAAACATTTCAATCATTTTAATGTTAACAAAAAGATGGGCTAACAAAAATCTTTATTCATTCATGTCATACATGTTACTAACATAATCAAACAAGAATACTTTCAGTTATATAATCAAGATTACTTAACTAGTAACCAATAATATAAGCTATCACAACAAGGTGACAATTCATGCTGTTCATTAAAACATTTATCTGTGATAAGGTTTTTTTGAAAACGACTAACTAGGTCTTATCACTTTTTGTAAAGAAAAAGAGATTTATATCAAAAAGAGGGGAAATTTGAATTTTGGAAAACGGTGAAAATTTGGAGTCGCCACCGGCCACTAAGGTAGGCCGGACACCACAAAAACTAAAGATTCGTTTAAAAACGGGTTCGGGAGTTGGTTACGTGTGGGGAAGGGTTAGCACCCCCATCACGCCCGAAAATCGGTACCAAATAACTTGTTGCCTTTAATCAATAGAAATTATTTAGGATCCAAAGTGAATTTAATAAAAATGTTCTTAAATGATAATATGACTTAACTAGCGCGGGCTTTTTCAAATTGCGACTTTGGAATTAATCAAGCATTTAATTAAAAAGGATGACGGTACACCGGACCCTAGACTAAACCGACATCATATAAGACTGACTGTCGTGTTAGTTTAGGGTTCGGATCTCGTACGTCACCTTTATGCATGATGCAAGCAAAATAGAGGATGATGCGTGGCGTTTTCCTTTTTTATGCTTACGCTTACCTAGAGACGGTGAAAATTAACCCAAATATTCTATCGACATCCATTAAGATAGGACTGTCGTTTTTCGGATACCAGGATTAATTAATACCTCTCTTTGGGTATATTTTTAAGTCTGGTTATCATGCTCGACTATTGGGCCTCATGAATGACAAGTATATATGCATGTCTTAAAAAAAAGCCCATATAAGGCCCAAAATTTACAATAAATAAAGCATGCCCTTATTATGCCAGAAATAACATTTCGCATTTTTAGAAGAAAATTCATAACGGTTCAACCAATCGAATATGAGAGCTACCTAACAACAAATAAACCAAGCTAACATTTTGACACATTCAAACCATTAATAACGTAATTTAGGCATGCATCATATCAAACCCCACGGGCCTCAAACAAAACGACATGTATTCGATAAAACGGGAAAGAAACATTAAACACAAATCATGCAAGACCCACAAAATTATAGCAAGCATTCCGTGTCAACATACATATTCGATTTGATACATATAGCCACTCGAACGAAACATGAAGTCATTAAAGAAAGAAACAATAGACAATAAACATTCTAGACCATAGAAACGAACCAAAATAACAGATATTCGATTCATATAACCCAAAATAAAGCAACACGTTATTACTAATATAAAACAACATTACCAACAACGAATAGTAAAGAAACGCACAAAAGAACGGACCAAAATGAATGAGATGCAACAACAGTGAAAAAATTAAAATAAAAGTAGAAGTTTAACACTGAGAACAGGGACCGATTTGAAAACGGAGCGGAACACGGGGGACGGGGTAGACGATTTGACCAGAAACGACTCGATCCGGGATGAAAAGGCGAAACGGCTCAAAACCCCGGGGACCTAGGATGCTATTTTCCCACGCGGAAACCCCTAAGACGCTAATAACCCGACGCGGAGGGACCTAACGTGTTAATAAACCAAAAATAAAACGACAAGACTCTATAAATACCCTTTTAAACCCATCGTACACCCCTTTTGCCCAAAACCTAAACCTAGCCGTCACCCTCACACACTCTCTCACGACTCTCAAACGCCGGCCAGTGATATTCACCGTCCGGAGAACCTCAAACTCACCCCAACCAGAGAAAACCACCCCATAAACACAGAAACGACCCCCAAAAGACCACTTTTCGTTAGACTTTCCTCAGTACCAAACCCGACACTCCCTCGTTTTCGAACGGAACCCTAAAAACCAAATAAAAAAACCTATCGGACCCCAAAAAGAAGGAACGACACCGAGACATAAAAGACCCCTCTCGTCTCCCTTGGCCGAGTCACCTCTCATAGCCACCGGAGGGCTAGGCTTATCCTCGGAAGAGGAGTGAGAAGTTGAAGAGGAGAAGACGAAAGGTAAAATAAAAAGCTTTCTTTTTTATATATTTTATTTGCATGCAACACTGGAAATGAATATACCTGAAACTTATGGCTGAAATCAGTATTGCTCTTCGTGTTTTTTTTTTTGCGGGAGATCACGAATCCCGTTACAATGTGTATCGATTCAGCTTTATAGCCGAATTTCCGATTGTTTTACATTTTAGTTTATCGAATACAAAATATGCTCATTGGCTCGTACGTTTCATTTGGCCGGACTCATGATTGACTCTGTCATTCCCCTGCCATTTCTGTTGTTGCATTTGTTTTCCCCCTTTTTGTTTTTCTTTTCTTTTTCTCATTTGCTGATCCTCATCCTTTGTCTGCATGGTCCGTACGGCGAGGAAATACGTTGCTGTTGAGATCTGGAGAGGCTCGGATGGTGAACCGGTGTCGTGGATCGATCCTGACCGTCGGGAAAATCTGGACGGTCGTGAGGAGACTCGAAAGGGCTCGCGGTTGGAAGTTTGCGGCGCCAGGACCCTAGGAGGGCTTCTCTTTAGGGTTTCTGTTCGATTGGATCTGGACCGTTAGATCTGTCCTAGATCTAACAGCTGAGGATGGGCTGCGCGGATACCAAACATAGAGTTAGGGTTTTAAAACTTAGGTTTTTACTATTTGGGCCAACAGGCCATGTAATTTTGTTTTGGGTTTTTACTGTAAATGGACTACAAACAATAAATTTTGGGCCTTTATTCCTTAGTATTAATATATCGGGCTTGTTTATTATACACATGTATTAGTTTTTCAAATTTGTTTCAACACAAATATCACTAATAAATATAATACTAAATATAATAATAATGATAATAATAATAATAATATGTGGTAATAATATTAATACCTATAATAGTAATAAGGGTTAATAATAGGATGTAATAATATAATAGATAATAATGGTAACATCGATTGGTATATGGTAATAACACTATGGATAATAATAATGATAAGAAAATAATATTAATAGGTGATAACGATATAAATGATAATAAGTAGTAATAATAGATAAGGATAATGATAATTGTTAATAACAATAACACTAATAGTAATAGTATATAATAAATATGTATGTAACATTAATAATATATATACATACCCCTTTTTTGTTTTATTCTTTTTCTCTCCTTTTTATTTTTTAATCATTCGAGATGTATCAAAAGAGTGATGAAGCCCATTATTATGAAAAAGAAATAAAAGAGGTTAACCCGGACAAAATTAGTGATTACAGTTGCCCCTCTTTGCTTGTACTTGTGAAACAAGAATAAAGCAAAGACCATAAGTACTAATTTTGTCCAACTTCCATGTTTGGGTGATTTGCTCCTCCGAAGTGGCAGGAACGAAGTGGGTAGCGTTGGCATGTCCTTCCGGAACGGCAAGGGACATAATTGATTCATTCTTCTGAAGCGGCAAAGAACAAACCAAAATAACTTGTTTTCTTGAAGTAGCAAAAACAAACCGAACAAGCCTTTCAGTTTTTCTGCACGAAAATCCTTGAGCTCTTTTGCTCTTAGATCTTGAGGCGGCGAGTTTGAAATCCGTCGCCTTGAGCTACGTTTGCTCCTCCGAAGCGGCAGGAACAAAGTGGGTAGCGTTGGCATGTCCTTCCGGAACGGCAAGGGACATAATTGATTCATTCTTTCGAAGCGGCAAAGAACAAACCCAAATAACTTTTTTTCCCGAAGCGGCAAAAACAAACTGAGCAATCCTTCCGGTTTTTTTGCCCGAAAATCCTTGAGCTCTTTTGCTCTTAGATCCTGATGCGGCGAGTTTGAAATCCTTTGCCTTGAGCTACGTTTGCTCCTCCGAAGCGGCAGGAACAAAGTGGGTAGCGTTGGCATGTCCTTCCGGAACGCAAGGGACATAATTGATTCATTCTTCCGAAGCAGCAAAGTACAAATCCAAATAACTTGTTTTCCCGAAGCGGCAAAAACAAACTGAGCAGGCCTTCCGGTTTTTTTGCACGAGAATCCTTGAGCTCTTTTGCTCTTAGATCCTGATGCGGTGAGTTTGAAATCCTTCGCCTTGAGCTACGATTATCTGCCTCTTCTTGCTCAAAAAATCTAATGTGGCGAGTTTGAAATGCTTCGCCTAAATTTTGTTCCTTTTGCATTGTTCGCTTCCTTTTTGGTTGCAAATGCCTTCGCGTATCTCTAAAAGGAAAATATTATGATGCCATATGTTAGTATGATCCTAGCATATGTATGCCTATGATGATGCATGAATGAGTATGCCGTATATGAACCTGGTGCCACAACTTCTTTTGTCGATCTCTCTTGATCTTCTGCTTTCTCTTCAATGTCGATGTTTGTCTCACACTCGGGTTTAACCATTAGATCTTTTGGGAAGCCCTTTTTGCGGATTCCAGCTTCGGGCTTTCCCTCCCAAAGCGCCTTTTCAGGTTTTCACTTTGGTATTTGTCTTTTTATGAAGCGCCCTTCCGGGTTTTCACCCCATTTTTTCTTTTTCTTTTTCTTTTGTTCTTTTTCTTCTCTTTCTTCTCTTTTCTTTCCTTTCTTCTCTCTTTTTTTCTTTTTTCCTTTCTTTTTCTTTTTTCTTTTTCTTTGGTCTATGCGACACTTATCTCATCAAAGCCTGGCTGTGGCCAGCTGCCTGAAATTCTTTTCTTCAGGGTCCTCGTCACTTATCCCGGTATCAGGCCGATTTAGCTTCTTTTATTCACCTGCATTCAAGAGATCAAACCACAGAAATACCAAGAAATCTTTTGCTTTGTAAGTCAACTTCAAACTGCTCGAGTAATTCTTTGAAAAGAGATGAATGAAGACGCCGGATAGTATTTATTAATATACTTTGAAATTCATGAAAAGTTCATTAATCATGCATGGAGAGAACAAATGATGCAATATCCTAAGTATTTTCCTCGTGAATGATGTGGGAATCCATCGACCTAGGCAGACCCTTTCCTAGCATTATCCCGCCTGTTTCTGAATTCTGAAAGATCCTACTCGCTGATTGTGTACTTACTGGTACTTCTTTGTGGATACCCCTCTTCAATTCTCAACTCCCCCTTAATCTCAAGACGCCCTTTTCGGGTTTTCGTCCTACGATTCTCCCTTTTTTTGTGAAGCGCCCTTTCGGGTTTTCACTCCACCCTTTCCTTCTCTTTTGTTTTTCCGTTTTTAATACTTAAAGCGCCATTTTCGGGGTTTCACTTTAAGTATTTATTTCTTGTGAGACGCCCTTTCGGGTTTTCGCCCCACTTTGTCTTTCACACATAGTACTTCTTGATCGAATTTGAATTCATTGGATTGCCCAACTCTTCCCCATCCATTTCCATCAGGATCAGTGCCCCTCCAGAATAGGCCTTTTTAACCACGTAGGGCCCTTCCCAATTAGGCATCCATTTCCCTTGAGAATCCCTTTGGGTGCACAATACTTTCTGCAGCACCAAGTCTCCTTCCTGAAACTCTCTCGGACGAACCTTCTTGTCATAGGCTCGCATCATTATTTTCTAGTACATTTGACCATGACAAATGGCCCTCAGTCGCTTCTCCTCAACGAGATTGAACTGATCAAATCGAGCCTCTATCCATTCAGCTTCATCCAGTTTTACCTCGTTCAATATCCTGAGAGATGGGATTTCTACCTCCATAGGCAATACTGCTTCTGTACCATAAACCAGAGAGTACGGTGTTGCCCCAGTCGAAGTATGTATGGATATCCGGTATGTGAAGAGAGCAAATGGCAACTTCTCGTGCCAATCCTTGAATGTATCCGTGGTCTTAGCTATAATCTTCTTGATGTTCTTATTTGCGGCCTCTACCACCCCATTCATTTTTGGGCGATACGCAGTGGAGTTATGGTGTTTTATTTTGAACTGCTCGGATACTTCGTCCATCATCTTGTTATTCAGATTGGAAGCATTGTCATTAATGATTCTTTCTGGCATTCCGTATCGGCAAATAATCTCCCTTTTCAGGAACTTGCACACCGTTGCCCTAGTAACATTGGCATAGGAAGAAGCTTCTACTCACTTAGTGAAGTTTTCAATGGCAACAAGGATGAAGCGGTGCCCATTGGAAGCCTTGGGGTGGATCTGGCCAATCACGTCTATTCCCCACATGGCAAAAGGCCAAAGGGGAATTCATGGTATACAATGGCAACGGTGGTGAATGTATTTTATCAGCATATATCTGACATTTATGACACCGCTTAGCGTAGTCAATAGAGTCCCCTTCCATGGTTGACCAAAAGTAGCCATACCTCATGATCTTTCGGGACATTGAGAAGCAGTTGGCATGAGTCCCACACAACCCATCGTGAATGTAACCCCCTTAGCCCGACCTAGACGATTGACTCGAACTATGAAGATTACACGGGGAAAACCAAAGTCAACCCGAAAGTCAACCTTGATTCACGACCCTTTTTTTCCTTTTAATCTTGTCTAGATGCTTGTTATCCCTAAGTGAGTACTCAAGAAACACGATTGAGAAAGGCATAGCGATCGGATAGCATATAGGGACTCAATTGCACTTCTCACAAGATTAGGGACCAAATTGTAATTTCTATAAATTAGAGGGACCTCATTGGTTTTAAGGTTACCATTATGAAATTAGTCATGTTACATGCTACTCTGCCAAATTTCAACTTAAAAGGGAATCTCAAGCTCAGGCAATTGCAATATCAACATTTAGGACTAAAATGTAAAGCATGCAAACATCCAAACAATTCAAACCTGGGTCCAACGGTAACCCGTTTCGAAACAGCCACCTACCTTACCGAAACTCTGTATCGAAACGGCGTTGACCGTTTCGGTACGCGGGTTGGTTCCGAGACCAGTTCCAAAACGTGTAGCTCCAGTAGCCAAATCGTTTCGAAACATCCTCCACCGTTTCGAAACACAAAGGCCATTACAGGCTCCCGTTCCGAAACACTTGAGGGTGTTTCGATACGGTTTGCCCAGAAACAGCAGCAATTGCTGGTTTTTCACTCAAATACCCACTCTAACATGCCCTAAAGACTCTCTAATCATACCAACAAGCCAACATACATAAGAGGAACATATTTGGAACACTCAAGCATAATCATAACATCAAACACAAAATCTCATTAGTCTAGAGGCATGCTTCCTAGTATCAAAACCCAAATAGGCAATCCAACCTCAAAACAAGCAATTAAGACCATTTACAATCCAAGTAAACCAAAACAAACATGCCACAACCTTAGGGAGTTTAACACATCTGCCAAATACAATCCTTGGTATCCCATTGCCAATCTATCAAAACTAAAGTGTATGAAAACTTCACCACACATGAGCTTGGACTTCCTTGGATGAACTTAGCTTCCTTGATGCCCGAAAACACCTCAATTATCTGCATTATTGGTAAAAGAGAGAGCGTAAGCACAAATGCTTAGTGAGGCATGCTCTAAAGGAAACCAACACAATAATGCACATTTATGAAAACACTTTCATCAAAAGCTTTTAAACCACATGCTCATTTCTATCTCATGCTTGGAAACCTTTCAAAGAAATTTCTCATTGAAACCACATGTACCTTCATTCTATCTCATGCATTTAAACCAATGCAAATCTCATGGCAAATCCAAACTCATGCTTGTACTCTAAGCATTTCATATACAAATCACATATGCATTTCTCATAGCATAAACCATTACATCAAGGTACTTGTGAATCAAAAACCATAACATATTTTATACTGGCATTTCACATCTATTTATTACTCGGATATGCGGACATCTCACTAGACACTTCCGGTGGCATCTCTCATCACCGTACTCGCTCGTCTAGCAACATAGTTTCCAGTGGAATCTCACATCACCGTACTCACATGGCAGAATCTCTCATCGCCACAAAGCTTGGGTATTTCACCAAGTCCTACCCGATGGAATGCCCATCATCGGTTCTCTCCCTTTGGCTTAACCAAAGAGCACATACGCATTTTTAGTTTATAGTGCACTCTCATCCTATTGATCGATCAATTACTTCCGGTAAGTATCTCAATATCTGTGCCAATATATTATGTTAAAACATCATCTCACCTACTGTTTTTCATGCAACAAAACTCATCATTCTCATCTCATTTCAAAACCATAACATTTGCTATGCTTCAACATAAAAGCCCAAATCTCAAATATGCAACATGTTACTTTATGAAATCATTTTAAGCATCATCTCATGCTATAATTCATGCATAAAAACAGTAGGAATTTATCAATCTAAAACCATGAGCATGTAAAAGAATTTAAGGGCATTCACCACATTCTAGAGAGCAATCTAGCCAATACTTACTTTCGGACTTAGGAAGGTGTTTCAAACCTTTCCTAAATCCCCAAAACTTGATTCTTTGTCCCTCAAGGACTTTTAAAACCATACGCACTCACCGATTACGTTTTGCTTGCTTGCCGAAATGCTATCTAAGCTTCCGGATCAACTCCAAAGGTGTCCGAAGATGTCTCCCCTATTTTAAACACATAAGAGCAGAGGATTAATGCATCATCATGCATTGAAATCATCAGCCACACACCTAAACTCGTTGCTCTACACAAAAACCACATTTCGGCTACCAAACTCTACCGAAATCACCTCCAAACTCTTCCAAAATCAAACCCAGCCAAGATCCATCACTTCTAATCATTTCCAAACATCAATTAACATCAAAAACCAACACAACCACGTCCTTATACCTCCAGCTATAGCAGAACACCAAAATCACCCCAAAACCACCATTTTAACAAGCAAAAACTTAGGAAAACAACCTATTCGGGATTGGATTGATAAAACCTCATTTATAACATCATTTCACATCCAAAATACGTTAGAAAACCATCTCAAAACAGAGCCCAATCAATCACCATGAAAATCTTCAAGATCTCTTCCAAAATCTTGAGTTTCAAGCCAATTTCTTGTTTCTAACACTAAAACCACTTTAAAAACATTAATAAAGGATTGACAACTTGGCAATTTCAGTAAAGAACTGATCATTAGATGAGAAGGACGAAGCTTACCTATAATGGATGATTTCTCCTTGATTTGGGCAAGTTTTCTTGAAAATTCAATGTAGAAATCAAGTGGATTTGTTGAAGGATTGATTAGGAATCAAAGAGTGGTTGAAATCTCATCAAATGAAGTGGAAATCAAAGTAAACTTGCTGGAGAAAAAGTGTTTGGTTGATAGGATTTTGAGAGAAAATGAAATGAGAGAAAATTAGAGAAAAGTGGTTATTAAAAGTCAAAGGTAGTTTCCACCTTTATTTTATTTAATTAAATCATTAATTAAATCACCCAAATTATGGAAAATCTGATGAAAACATTTTTGGTAAAATTAACTCCTTAAAGATTCAAAGTTCCAGTCCTTTACAAAACAGTCACTACTAAACTTTGCAAAAACTGCGATTTGGTCACTACACTGAAATATAGTATTTCCAAACCTTATTTTGTAAAATTGATTTCACCATTCTATTTTATATATTAAATGAGGATTTTTAGCTATTTTTCTATATTTTTAACACATCCCGAACTAGGTGTTCCCTAAAACCCCCTTTAAGATTCGAACAGATTCCGAGACCGATCCGGTTCAGACTGTAAACATCTAGGCCCAAATTTGGGGTGTTACAATGAACTTCTGCTAGAATGCTTTTGTCCTCCCGAGCGTTAATGCACCTCAGCAGTACTTGGTCCTTTCCCTTTTTGTACAAGATTTCCCCGTCCAGGACATATCCGGTCGCCATTCTCCTAATGGTCCTCTTATCATTCTCATTAGCTCTTGCGGGGTATGTCTGGTATCTAATGTACTGCAAAATGTCATGATACCACGAATTACCGTCCACCTCTTCTTCTATGCTGTAACAGTGGGCTGGTACTTCCAACATTCGCATCGTAATCGGTCTCATCTCTGCACCTGAGCCTGCCTTGAATGTGGCAACTAAGGTTGCCAGGGCGTCTGCCATCTGATTATCCTCCCTGGGGTGGTGAGTAAAACTGATCTCCTCAAAATTCTTGATTAGTCCCTGGACCAAGTTGTAATACTTGACCAACTTTGGATCCCTGGTCTCCTATTCATCCCTGAGCTGATATATTACCAAGGAAGAATCCCCAAACACATGGAGTTTCTTTATCCTTCTTTCGATGGCTGCACGCAACCCCATGATGCACACCTCATATTCGGCCATGTTGTTGGTACAGAAAAAGTCCAGTCTACTGGTGAAAGGGTAATGTATCTCCTCCGGAGAAACTAGCATTGCCCCGACTCCGTGGCCTAGAGTGTTGGATGTGCCATCAAAGTATAGCCTCCATGATTATCCTTCAACGGTGTCATTCTCCCCTTAGTTATACACATCAGATCTTCGTCCGGGAAGCTGAAGTCTAATGGTTCATAATCATCTGAGGCTCGGCTCGCCAGGAAGTCTGCTATAGCGCTCCCCTTTACTGCCTTTTGACTCACATACATGATATCAAATTCAGACAACAAAATTTGCCAACGGGCTAACTTTCCTATGAGCACTGGCATTTCCATCAGAAATTTTAAAGGGTCCAATTTGGATATCAGCCATGTGGTGTGGTAAAACATGTATTGTTTGAGCATCTTGGTTGCCTATACTAGGGCACAACATAACTTCTGGATTTGCGGGTATCGAGTCTCACACTCGGTAAACTTCTTACTCAAGTAGTAGTCTGCCCTTTCTTTCTTGCCGGTCTCATCATGCTGCCCTAGAACACATCCAATCGAATTCTAAAAAACTATCAAGTATAGGATCAACGGCCTATCTGGTATCGGGGGTACTAAGACTGGAGCGTTGGTCAAATACCTCTTGATCTTATCTAGAGCCTCTTGATACTCTTCATCCCAAACCCCGGGGTTATTCTTCCGAAGTAGTCTGAAGACAGGGTCACATTTGTCGGTTAACTAGGAGATGAAACGGGATATGTAATTCAACCTCTCTAAGAACCCTCGGACTTCCTTTTGGGTCTAAGGCGGCGGGAGATTTTGGATGGCTTTTACTTTGTCGGGATCAATCTCAATCCCCCTCTTGCTAACCACAAAGCCTAGAAGCTTACCGGATGTGACGGCAAAAGTGCACTTCGCTGGGTTGAGTTTCAACTGATACTTCCTCAACCTCTGCAATAATTTCCTCAAGTTCTGAATATGCCCTCTTTCAATCTGGGACTTTGCTAACATGTCATCCACATAGACCTCGATTTCTTTGTGCATCATGTCATTGAAGAGCAACACCATGGCACTTTGATACGTTGCCCTGGCATTTTTCAAACCAAAGGGCATTACCTCATAACAAAATGTCCCTCACATTGTCACAAATGTCGTCTTGGTCATGTCATCAAGATCCATTTTTATTTGGTTGTATCCTGAAAAACCGTCCATGAAGGAGAACCACGAATAACCCGATGTGTTGTCAACTAGGGTATCGATATGAGGTAGAGGGAAGTTATCCTTTGGTCGCGCCTTGTTGAGATCTCTATAATCCACACACATGCGAATCTTTCCATCCTTCTTGGGGACAGGCACTATGTTTGCCACCCATTCTGAATACTCGACCACCTTTATGAACCCAGCCTGATACTGTTTTCTTACTTCATACTGGACTTTCAACAAGGTATCTGTTCTCATCTTTCTCAATTTCTGTTGGACCGGCTTGCACTCTGGCCAGATTGGTAGCTTGTGCACCATAATACTCGTGTCTAGACCTGGCATGTCTTGGTAGGTCCATGCAAAGATGTCCTTGAATTCTAACAACATGCTCATTAGCTCAACCCTGGTTTCAGACGAAAGTGTTGTGCCAATCTTGACCTCCTTTCGATCTTCATCATCATTCCCCAAATTTAGGATCTCTATCTCCTCTTGGTGAGGGACTATCTGTCTATCTTCGCTCTCCATTAGTCTGAGGAATTCCTCCGGAATTTCATACTCCTCCTTAATACCCTCTTCTTCGCAAATTTCGGTCAGATACAATGGTTGCTCAAAATCCACCTCGAGATTAAATTCAGCATCATTCACAAAGTTAATAATAGGAGTCCTGCAACATTTATGAAAAGAATGTGTATTGGGAAGACGAATGTATATATTATTTACAGAGTAGGTGGAATAATAAATAATTAATGAATAATTAATGAAATGAATGGGATGCTTGCAATTTTTTGAAAAGCGTCTTTTTATTGAATTAAAAACGAGCAGATTAACATAGGTGCCCTTTACAAAAGATCCCTATTGCTTGCGGGCACAAGCAAATATGGTGAGTTCTGAGTATTACTCTGGCTTAGACCTAAAGATTACAGGCACATCCTGAACAATCCAATTGTTAAGAGCCTCTCCGGGAAGACAAGGGCGGATTCCTGCCAAGAAGGTCGAGCTCTCCTCATCTTTGGATATCACATTAACATCCAACTCTCCTAACGCCTCGCTGACCTTCTCTTCCTCACAAAGTTTGGCATTCTCTACATTGGCCTCATGTACCATCTGTTCGGGCTTGATGACTCCACTCGACACAAAGATATTTCTCATATCGGTATAAACAATTGGCTCCCATATCATGTCTTCTCCTCGGAGTCTAGTCATTCTCCGTTCGGCTTTCTTCTTCCATTCCAATTTTCTTTGCTGAAATGTGGGCTTATGAACAAGCCAAAACCTGTCTTGTTTGTTGATAACACCTCTGACGCGCAAACACCCTTGCAAGTTTCTACCGAGTCCTCTTCCTTTCTTTGCTCCCCTTCCCAAAGTCTGCCACACCTGCATCTTGGCGCATTTAGATAATTTTGGGCACGTGATCTTGCTTCCTTCCGTCACAAATGTTGCGTTCACAAATTCAAGGGCCCTAAAGGCACATTCGACTGCTTCCTCATCAGCTTGGACATATGAAGCATCAGTAGCCACAAAGGCTATAATTTCCTGTTCGGCGGACACACTCACTAACTTTCCCTCCATAACGAACTTCAGCTTCTGGTGCAATGAAGAAGGTACAGCTCCCGCTGAACGGATCCAAGGCCTCCCTAATAGGCAATTGTAGGTTGGCTTGATATCCATCACCACAAAGTCGACCACATACTCGGTAGGTCCGATTAGCAACGGTACCTCGATCTTCCCCACAACTTCCCTTTGGGTCCCATCAAAAGCTCGGACTGAATTTTGACAAGGCTTCATATGTGAATTGTCTATGGGCAACCTTTGCAAAGTTGCCATCGGCATCACATTCAAAGCTGAACCGTTATCAACAAGCACCCCCGGTAGGACATACCCTTTGCAATGTGTAGTTATATTCAAAGCCTTGGTTGACCCCATTCCTCCGTCTGGGATCTCGTCATCACTGAAGGTGATGAAATTATCCGCATCGATGTGACCTACAATTCGGTCTAGCTTGTTAACCGAAATGTCATCCGGGACAAACGTTTGGTTTAGTACCTTTAGCAGCGCATCACGGCGTTTCTTAGAATTCAACAATAATTCTAACACTGAAATCCGGGCCTGCTGCTTTCGGAGCTGATCGACAATGTTGTACTCGCTGTGCTTCAAAAATTTCAAAAACTCTTGAGCCCGTGCTTCCGTCACTGGTTCATTAATTTTGGGAAGAGGGTCCTCTCCAAACAACTTTTCAGTCTCCGGTTCAGACGACTTCCCTTTTCCCTTCGGATCTACCTCTTTGGGAGTGTCCGGTGAGTAACACCTCCCACTTCTTGTGAAATTCCCCACCTCGTTTACTACTTCAATTTCTGACTCCTTCGGATCATCTTCCTTCTCGGGCTCTTTCTCACTAGGCGACCTGCTTTCTTTCATCGGATTCGCATTCCCTGGCACCGAGACATGGGCAGCATAGTTCCATGGAACCTTCCTTTCATCCTTAAAAGGGAAGGACGCCGGGCGAGATATTCTCAATTTGGGGCCAATTTAGGGCTTTCTTCCTCGGATATGCTACCCTCCTTCGCCTTGCGAGGTATAACAAAGGGTCGGTCTAAGCCAAACTTGACTTTAGCGCCATCAGACACGCACACCTCTATGTCCCCACTTTCTTCATCCTTCTCAAAAAATTCAATTTCTTTATTGTCCATCATTCCTTGGACCACTTGCTTGAACTCCTCACAACACTGAGTCATGCCCCTCTTGTTGGTGGTACTCGCAGTAGGGTCCACACCCCTCCAACACAACCTCCATCCCTCGGTCAATTAGACGTGCCATGCATAGTTGCTGAAACACCCACCGTAACGGGGACCTGACCACAGATACACTGGCTTTAGCCCTTTTGGTGTACTCGTCCTCGATTGCATTCACACCCTGACCCGCATGATTCGGCAACGCGTTAGTAGTGGTATTTGGCTCGTCTAGCTGTAATACCCCAATTTTAATCAAATGCTGCACAAACTTCTTAAAAGTTATGCAATTCTCAATTGTATGCCCCAGAACACTGCCATGATACTCGCAGTTGGCTTTCTCATCATACCAAGCCGGGAATGGCAGCTTGAATAGAGTGACATGGTAGGGTCGAACTAATTCTGCCTCGTACAAGTAAGTGTACAAGTCAGCGTAGGATATTGGGATCGGGGTGAAATTCATCTTTTCACCCTCTTTCTTGGGAGCCCTAGTCTCCTTCTTATTCGAACTCTGTCCCCCACCTGATGTAGCCTGTGGTACCGAAAGGGTAAAACTCTTCGGGGCTGTATAGGTGTTCACAGTATTCACCTCGTTTTCTTTCTTCTTATATTTCTTGCGATGACTTTCTCCACTGTCGATCCTCCCACTTTTGATAGCCACTTCAATAGACTCTCCTGTCTTTACCATGCCCGCAAAGCTCTGAGTAGTATTATTTATCAACTGGTCAAATAATGTCCCCTTCAATGTGTTGATGAACATTGGGGTGATCTCGTGTTCCGGAATTGAGGGTTGGATCAAAGCAACCACATCCCGCCACCTCTGGGCGTATTGGCGCAAACTCTCATTCACTCATTGCTCCATTCCCTCCAACATAATCCGATTTGGAGTCATATCTGTCACATACTTATAATGATCTATGAAGGCCCTTGAGAGGTCCTTCCAAGTCTTGACATTCGCTCGGCTGAGCATAGTATACCACCTGATAGCGGAGCCGGTCAAACTATCCTGAAAACAGTGGATAATCAGCTTCTCATCCTTGACAAGAGCGGCCATCTTCCGACAGTACATAGTGATGTGTGCTGATGGGCAGGTGGTGCCATCATATTTATCAAAGTCAGGGACCTTGAACTTGGGCGGAAGCACTAAATCTGCCACCAGACTCAAATCACTGGCACTGTTTCCTTGTTCATCCACCTCTTGGATATTTATGAGCTTCTCCTCGAATGACCGAAATTTCTCCTCGTAGTTCTTCTCTATCTCGGCTCTGACCCTCTCTACCTCTTCTAACATGCTCAAATCTGGCACCTCATTCTCCTGGTCGCCTTCTATATAAACAGGCTGACTCGCTGCCACTCCTCCGGGGCGACTAGCAGATGCCCCCGCGAGGTTAATGAAGACCTTCTTCCCTAACTCTGGCACTTCCGGGTTAACCCTCGTGTGAGGCGTAACACCTTCGTGTTCTTCCACATGTGAGCTGTCAGCAGAAGCTCCTTGCTTTCCCTTCATCTTGGCTAACAAACTAGTCATCTGAGCAATGATGGATACCTGCGACTGTGCTATATGGTCACTGATATTCTTGTTAACCCCATCCAAACAGTTCTCCAAATCCTTCTGACCTTGTTCCACTTTAGCCAACCTTTCCTCCATGACTCGATAGTGGAATCGTGTACCGTACGAATGTGGAATGGTTGAAAATTTTAATGAACCAAAATGCAATTCTTATCTGAAAATGCAAAGTCTTTTAGTTAAGTTTAGATTATTTAAACAATATGTGAAAATAAATGTTCAAATAGATGTATAATGTATGAATGTTCAAATAAATGTATAATGTATGAATGTTCAAATAAATGTATAATGTATGAATACGAAGAGCAACACTAGGTTTGGCAAATATCATCCTCAAACAGCTCGTATTAAGTGGAATATTGTTTGATTACAAATTTTAGGGAGGCTGATTACATCTAAAGTCCTACATTAATAGCCTATAAAAACCTAGTAATCCTAACGCTTCTTCTTCTTTCTTCCAACCCTTCTTCTTCATACATATTGGTCTAGCCTGGCGCTCAAATCCACAATCTCCCTGAGAATACATACGACTGTCTCTCCTGCCTTGTTTGAGTTGTCCACATGATCATGAAGCTCGGCGGCGTCTTCGGCTAAAAACTGCACCTTCGCGGCAATATAGCACACACCGGCGTCCCACTTTGCCAGCTCCTGTTCTTGCCTCCAAATAGTAAAGGCGACGAAGTGTAATTGCTCCAAAGTGGGCGTAGGGCATACTTGGATTGCCCCCTTGATGCTCTCAATGCTATCTTTAAGCTGCTGTACCGTGGTTTCTAGCTCATCGATTCGATCCCTCAAGACTTTTTTTTCTGACTCACTCGCTTTGAGTTTGCTAGTTGACCCATTGTGCCTGAAGAGAGACTTTTCCAGATTCTTCACTTGGTCTTTCAAGGTCCCATTCTGATTCACCTCTCTCTCGAGCTGCCCTAAATACTCGGTGCGTAGGCTCTTCATTTCTGGAGTCAAAGTAAGTACCCGATCTTTGAACTCATGGTACCCTCTCTCATAGTTTTCAGCCCTTGCCCTTTCTTCTTTGAGACGGAGTTCAGCCCCCTGAATTGCTCCACCTTCGCTAGCTCTCTTACCATTGTTCATCCTTTGCAACTTTTGTATTTCCTCCTTTTCCAACCTTAACTCAAGCTGTAACTCGTCATTCTTCTTTTGTAATCCCATAATACTCCCTTCATATTACACTCTCTCTAGTTCGAAATCAATCTTCTCTCTATTTGACCTCTCTTCAAGCTGTGCATACCTCTTTTGTTCCTCCTCTAGTTGTTCCCTCATTAGGTCCGCTTCGGTAGGAAGTGAAGCCAATCTTTCTCTCATGGTCCTCCTCTTTTCCAGGTTCAACTGGGGAACGTTATAATCGATGCGGTTAAACCTCCACACCTAATATTTTGGGGTGACCATGTAAGGAGCATTTAGGATCCTAACTCGCCTTGCATTATTCCATGCTGAAGAAGCAGTAAACACCTTTCATTTGTATCCTTTTTCCTTCTGGTAGTCGATGTCGAAAACATTCAAACCATTCGTAGCTGGCACAAACTGCTTAGACCCATACTATCTTAAAATAAACAGAGGTGCGTAGGCCGTGTGTCCCCAAAGTCCCAACAAAGGTACCAATGAGTACATCCCACACTTGTAGCGAATACTTCTTGCTGACAACCATGGGACTCTCCAAACTACGTCATCGACATTCAAATTCTGAAGCACATCAAGCCAAACTTCCTCGGTTCGCTTTGTAGGCCAATTCCCTTTCTTCAGAAATTCTTCTAAAGCTGAAAACTTACTATCATAGACCGGTCTTGAAAAACTGACATCTGCCCAAAAGTGGCTATAGAACAACACCGTTAAGAGCTGAGGACATCCCAAGAAACGACCACCTCCGTGCTTTCTACAAAATCTTAAAGACTGGAAGGTTTCTGACAGAATGATCGGAACTGGATTACCTCCCTCGGCTAATTTATCGAACAAATCTAACACTTCCGGAACGATGAAGCCTAAGGCTTTAGGAAATAGGACCAACCCATAAATCAACAGTGCGAATAAGTTCCACTGAACCCTACCTGCCGGAAGTACTGAAGCTAAGGCCAAAATCCCATCAACCTTTCGGTACTCCTTGTTGTTCCATGTCCCAACCTGTTGGTCTAGCCACGATTCCAAAGTATCTGAAAGTTTCAGAAGCTTTGCCCGAAAATGTTTGTACCTGTTTGTCTTCGAATAGACACAATCCTCCTATATTTTCTTGCAATTCACAAGATCTTGGTACTCTTCGATGGTCGGTGTTAAGTCTAAATCCCCAATTGTAAAGCAACTGTAGGCTGGGTTCCAAAACCCGGCTAAGGCTCGAAGTAACGCCTGATCGACTGGGACGTACAACAGATACGCTATGTCACCAAACTCACCTTTGAAAGCGGTCCTTGCTTCGGAATCCCAACTGTTCCACACTTGCTTCAACCTTGACACATCGTTGATCTCTGTGTTCATGAAAGTCTTGTTCGCCATCTCTGACTTGAACCCAACGGTAATGCTATCAACTTCGTGTTGTTGCTCTCCTTCTGACCACACTTGTACCTCTGAATTCTTTTCATCCATACTCCTCACTATGTCCCCCATAATTCTCGCCTTTAATTTAGACTATTTCCAAACCAATGTACTCTTTATGACATGATGATATATGCAAAATAAGAGAAAAGGGGAAGAAAAGCAAAATTGTTAGTCACATGATAGACATAAATCATAAGGCAAGCAACGAAATTCAAGCATTAACGAAAAAAGAAGCGTAAAAACAAGCAATTAGCAAGGAAAACCTAGACACTCTAAACTCTAGGGTTATCCGCAAGGCTCTAATGGGGTAGGCTTCTTATATTCTCACGCATGAGTTCGGTTCTAATAAAGGGTACCCAAACCTATCTTATCACCTACTAAGGCAACAAGAACCCCAATTCTGGCCTATTACAGGCTTGCAAATTGGTTTCGGCTCGAGGGAAAGCACGACCTAATGACCTGGAGGGCTGCTAACGTGTCAAAAGGCGTGGATTCCGAAAGTGAATTACCGACCCGTGGAGGGATGCTCACGTGGGTATGGGTGTTTCACTTTCACTTAAGAAGGGTAGCTCGGGTACAGAGCTTAATGAACATGGTGCAACACATGTCGGTGATTTCCTTAATAATTAAATGGAAAATTAATTCGAATGTCACAAATTTTCAAAGACCGTTCAACTTAAGTCGTATTTTCACAAAAGAACAACCTTATTAATTTCACTTTGAATTTTAAATATTTTCTATCGATTAAAGGCAACGAGTGTTTTATTGGCTTTACTCTCTTTTTTTGTTTTGTAAAAAAAAAATTATGTCCCCAGCGGAGTCGCCAAACTGTGATAAGGTTTTTTTAAAACGACTAACTAGGTCTTATCACTTTTTGTAAAGAAAAAGAGATTTATATCAAAAACAGGGGAAATTTGTATTTTGGAAAACGGTGAAAATTTAGAGTCGCCACCGGCCACTAAGGTAGGCCGTACACCACAAAAACCAGAGATTCGTTTAAAAATGAGTCTAGAGTTGGTTACGTGTGGGGAAGGGTTAGCACCCCCATCACGCCCGGAAATCAGTACCAAATAACTTGTTGCCTTTAATCGATAGAATTTATTTAGGATCCAAAGTGAATTTAATAAATATGTTATTAAATGATAATATGACTTAACTAGCGCGTGCTTTTTCAAATTGCGACTTTGGAATTAATCAAGCATTTAATTAAAAAGGATGACGGTACACCGGACCCTAGACTAAACCGACATCATATAAGACTGACTGTCGTGTTAGTTTAGGGTTCAGATACCGTACGTCACCTTTATGCATGATGCAAGCAAAATAGAGGATGATGCGTGGCGTTTTCCTTTTTTATGCTTACGCTTACCTAGAGACGGTGAAAATTAACCCAAATATTCGATCGACATCCATTAAGCTAGGACTGTCGTTTTTCGGATACCGGGGTTAATTAATACCTCTCTTTGGGAAAGCCTAGTTCGGGTTGCATTAAAAATATGGAAAAATGTTCTAAAATCATCTTTTAATATATATTGATGAACTGTGAAAACAATTTTGGAAAATGAGTTTTGGAAGGTTGACATTTTGGCTAGTGACCAAAATGTAATTTTCGCAAATTTGGTGGCTGTTTTAAAAAGGATTGAAACTTTGAATCTTTAAGGAGCTATTTGCCCAAAATTGAATTCTCCAGATTTTTCTAAGATATTTTAATCCTAAAATCTGATTTTAAAGATATCAAAGTGGAGGGAAGTTTCATTTTCTCTATTTTCCCAACTAACTTCCTATTTTCTCTTCTCCTTTTCTCTCCAACCAAACATCACCATTTCCAGAGATTCTAATCTGATTTCCTCACCTAAATTCTTCCTTTCAACTTTCATTTGATTGCAAATCAACATATCTTCAAAACCTACTCATTTGCCACAAGTTTCAACAAGGTTTTCATTCCAAAAAGTGGAGAAATCACAAGTTTGGAGGTATGAACGATTCTCCTCTGAACTTTAAGTTCTTTAATGAAATTCCTAAAGTTTTCAATCCTAAATGTATGTTTAATTAAAGGTTTGTAAGTTGATTTAAGAATCTTGGCTAATTGAGCAAGATTTTGATGATTTCAATTGATTTTCGTTTGATCTGTTAAATCTGGGTTTTGAGAAGTGTTTTTGATGTTATTTGATCATTAAATTGATATGGAAATGAGTCTTGATTGATGCAATCCCGGATAGGTTAAGATTCCTAAGTTTAGCTTGTGTTTTAAGGTAGTTTTTGTGGTGATCTTGTGGATCTGTTGTTGCTGGAGGTATAAGGATGTTTGTAGGTTGTTTTTAGATGTTGATTGATGTTAATAGAAGTGAGGTTTTGCTGGTTTATGGCTGGGTTATGTTTGGAAGTGGTTTTGATGCATTTTCGGTTGTGTTTGGTGGCCGAAAATGGAGGATGGATGAGAGCAGCGAGTTTGAGTGCTTTCATTGAGGTAATTGATGCATGATGATGCATTGATTTACTGCTTTGATGTGTTGAAGCAGGGGTGGCATCTTTGGATCCAAGAGTTGTTGATCCGGAAGCTTGAATTCGTGCTTCGGCAAGAGGCGAAGTGGAATCGGTGAGTGAAATTGGGTTTTCGGCTTTGAAACCAATGTCTTGGGAGCTTAGTCTAAGTCTAAACAACTTTGCTAAGCTCGAGTGTAAGTTTTCGGATTTTCTCTCTAGTGGTGGCCATGATTTTGGATGTATTGCAAAATGATGATTTGCATGTTTTACATACTGTTTTGAAAGCATGTTTTAGCATGGGTTTTGCTGTTGTTGTAAGCCATATGTTGAAGGTAGCTCTAGGTAGGAGTGCCTTGCTTTTATACATTGAAATGGTGTGGTTTAATGCTTTGAAATGCATGATGAATATGGCTTGGTTTTATGCTTTAAAACATTGTTGTAAATGATGAAAATGATGTATATTGGCAAGTGATGTTTTGAAAATGTTAAGGTCACTAAGGTGGTTAAAAGTCCTTGAGTGAGCCTTGTTACTTATGAACATCAAGGTGGTTAAAAGTCCTTGGATGGTTCATGTTGCGGACACTAAGGTGTTTAAAAGTCCTTAGGTGATCCTTTCTATGGTGTTTAAAAGTCCATAGGCCAAGGTGTTTAAAAGTCCTTGGGATCAAGGTGTTTAAAAGTCCTTGATGTGTTTCATTCATGGTGTTTAAAAGTCCATGGCCAAGGTGTTTAAAAGTCCTTGGGATCAAGGTGTTTAAAAGTCCTTGATGGGTTACTTCTATGGTGTTTAAAAGTCCATAGGCCAAGGTGTTTAAAAGTCCTTGGGGCCAAGGTGTTTAAAAGTCCTTGGGAAGTTGATGAACTTGTTTTAATAAATGGAAATGTATCACTTGAGCCAATATGACATGTTGAGGATATTGAGAAGCATGAGATGCTTGTTTTTATGTTTATGTTTAAGCATGAGATTGCTTGTTATGAATGCTTTTGAGCATGTGAAAATGGTTGATTTAAAGCATGTTTTGTAAATGTTTTGAATTGCATTATTGAATGGTTTTTAAGAGCTTTCCTCACTAAGCTTTTGCTTACGCTCTCTTCGTTTTCTGAATTCAATAATGCAGAGCATTAAAGTACCTTGAGGGCAGCAAGAAGGGTCAAGCAATCTAGTTCAAGTGAAGCTCAATGTATGGATGGTTTTGTTAAACATTTTAGCTTTTGTATGATTTGGCAATGGGGGACCAATGTGTATGTTTTGGGAGGTGTTGGAGACTCCCTAAGTATGTTTAATGTTGATGTGTTTGCTGGCTTTTGAATTGGAACCTTATATGCTTGCTTTGTAAGTTTGGTGTTTGTATGCCTAGCTTGTGTAGGAAGCATGCATCTAGAATTGGGGCTTTTTGCATATGATGATGAATGGATGAATTGTTGATGCTAATATGTTGTTTATATGTTAAATTGCATGTTGGCAAAGTTGGTAGTGTTAGGAGCATGTTTGAGTGTGTAATTGCATGATTAAAGTTGAGTTTTGGAGCATTCTGGTGCAGGCGTTTCGGAACTGGGTGCCCCGTTTCGGAACGGGTGCCTTGCATGAACCCAGGCATCCGAAACGGGGAGGGCCGTTTCGGAACGAGTAAGCCTCTGCCAGACCCCCGTTTCGAAACGGGCTATGCCTGTTTCGGAACGGCCCCGCGTTTCGGAACGGACTGTCCCCCGTTTCGGAACGGTTGACCGTTAAGGGCTGACATTGGCGGTTATGTGTTTTGAAATGTTTGCGTTTTGGTCCTGAATCTTGTATGTGCAATTGTATGAGCTGTGGATGTCCTTTTGAGCTGAAATTTCACAGAGAAGCATGAAACCTGATTAATTTCAAGTTGGTAACTTCAATTTGGATTAAGTCCTTTAATTTAACAGAATTTACAATTTGGTCCCTAAAGTTGTAATTTGCTCAATTGGGTCCCTGTTTGATCTCTGATGTTTGTGATCTTTTAGTATGTTGGTTGTATGGTCACACTTAGGTGTAATGTGCATCTAGACAAGATTAAAAAGGAAAAAAAAAGGGTCGTTAATCAAGGTTGACTTTCGGGTTGACTTTGGTTTTCCCCGTGTGACTTTCTTAATTCGGGTCAACCGTCTAGGCCGGGTTAAGGGGGTTACATTTGGTGGTATCAGAGCTGAGTTCTCGAGTAATTGGGAATGTTTGTATGCATGATTGAAGCATGTTTGCCTTGTATGCTTGTTGTTTGAAAGCATGTTCAGTGGCTTGAGATGTTGATGCAATTGAGTGTATGTTGTGATGTTGCATGCTGAGGGTACCCATTGCCAAACAAAAGCTAAAGGAAACATGTTGTTTTGAAATGAAATTGAGCTTGAATACTTGGATTGCTTACCTTGCTGGGCCTGACTTGTTTTATTTTGCATTGTTGTTGCATGGTAAAGTATGGCACCACGTAGAGAGTTGAGAGGTAGTGTGCGAGCTACGGCTCCCAATGAGAATGAGAATGAAGAGCACGCTGATAGTGCTGTGTTACCCCCTCCTCCGCCTGGTGGTGGTGCTGGAGGTGCGAGAGCTGAAGCTGCAGCTGATGCTGGTGCTGGAGCTGCTGGACCAGAGGTTGGTCAGGGGCAAGCTGTGCCTGATATGTCTGCTTTGGTACAAGCTATTGCGGGTGCTTTTCGAGCAGCAGTAGCTGGAGCTCAGGGAGCTGGGCATCAGGGAGATGCTGGAGTCAGATTGCCTTTGGAGCGTCTGCGCAGTCTTGGAGGGACTGAATTTAGAGGTTTATCAGCTGAGAGTTCTGAGGCTTGGCTTGAAAGTACCAAGCGTATCTTGGGTCAGATGAGTTGCACGGATGTGCAAAAGCTGGGCTGTGTTGTGTCCTTGCTGCAGGACGATGCTTATACATGGTGGACGACCACCATAGCTGGGATGGCTGAAGCTGATGTTACCTGGACATTCTTTCAGAATGTGTTTAAAAGGAGATATCTGGGAGTGAGATATCTGGATGAGAAAAAGCGGGAATTCATGTCTCTTACCCAGGGAACCATGAGTGTGGCTGAGTATGAGGTACAGTTTGTGCGCCTTAGCCAGTATGCACCGGAGCTAATACCTGATGAGAGGGCTAGGTGCGAGAGGTTTCGTTACGGTCTTGTAACGGATGTCAAGATGTATTTGTTGGCCACCGAGTATGTTGATTTTGATGTGTTGGTGGGCCGAGCTAAGGATGTTGAGATGAACCTGAGTTTGTCTGCTAAGAGTGCTGGCAAGCGAGCTGCTGAGTATAGTTCCGGAGGTGGACGGAACAAGAGGGGACGAGATCAGAAGTATCAGTCCTCAGCCAGGAGAGGTGGTGGTGTGCCTGCTAGAGGAGGTAATGCTAGAGCTGACCCTAGTGCTTGTTGGATATGTGGTTCCCGTGGTCACTTGAAGCGTGATTGTCCTCGTGCTGAGAGAGTGGCACAAGCTCCTGTTGTGACAGCTGGTAATGCTGGTGGAAATGGATGCTGGAATTGTGGTTCTGTGGACCACATCAGGCGAGATTGTCCGAGGTTGGCTGGTGAGCAGGTGCGTGCTCCTGTTGTTGCTGCACCGCAGAGAGGTCGTGGGCGCGGCCGTGGTAATTTCCAGAGGAGAGAGGAAGGTGGCCGTGGGGTAGCTCATGTTGTAGCTATTCAGCCTGAAGGTGGGGGCCAAGCGAGGGTGTATGCTCAGAGAGAGGGCCGGAATGATGCAGATGTGATTGCAGGTACCTTTACTTTGCAGTCCTTGTCATTGCTTTCTTTGATTGATTCTGGATCTACGCATTCATATATTCTCCGTGAGCATGCTGAATTGCTTGGTTTGCCTGTTGAGTCTTTGGATGTTGGTGTTCGGGTCACTAGTTCTTTTGGTGAGACTGTTGTGACTAGGAAGCTTTATAGAAGGTGTCCTTTGGTTGTTCAAGAGCATGTCTTTCATGTTGACCTTATGGAGTTGCCCTTTTATGGTTTTGATGTGATCCTTGGTATGGATTGGCTTGCTGAGCATCGTGCTGTTGTGGATTGTGAGAATAAGCGTGTTTCGCTTAAGCTTGCGGGTGATTACGAAGTAGTGGTGGTTGGTGAGAATGTGAAGTTTCTTGCCAATGTTGTTTCTACCTTGGAGGCAGGTAGGATGTTGAGGCAGGGTTGTGAAGCCTATCTTGCTTTTGTGATGAATCCTAGCTCTAAGGAGTTGAGAGTGCAAGATATCCGCGTGGTGAAGGAATTCCCTGATGTTTTCCCGGAGGAGTTGCCTGGTTTACCTCCTAATCGCGAGGTGGAGTTTGGAATTGAGCTGTATGAGAATACAACTCCTGTGTCCATTACTCCATATAGAATGGCACCTAAGGAGCTGAAGGAGCTGAAGACGCAGTTGCAAGAGCTGCTTGATCGTGGTTTTATCCGGCCGAGTATGTCGCCTTGGGGTGCTCCTGTCTTGTTTGTGAAGAAGAAAGATGGCACTATGAGAATGTGCATTGATTACCGTCAGCTGAACAAGTTGACTATCAAGAATCGGTATCCTTTGCCGAGGATTGATGATCTCTTTGATCAATTTCGGGGAGCTGCTGTGTTCTCTAAGATTGACTTGAGGTCAGGGTATTATCAGTTGAAGGTGAAAGATGTGGATGTGCCTAAGACAGCTTTCAGGACAAGGTATGGGCATTATGAGTTCCTTGTGATGCCGTTTGGGTTGACAAATGCTCCTGCTGCTTTCATGGACATGATGAATCGTGTTTTTCATGAATACCTGGACAAGTTCGTTGTGGTGTTCATTGATGATATCCTTGTGTACTCGCGTACTGAGGAGGAGCATGAAGAGCATTTGAGGGTTGTTTTGCAAGCTTTGTTGGAGAATCAGCTTTATGCTAAGCTGAGCAAGTGTGAGTTCTGGTTAAGAGAGGTGGTTTTTCTTGGGCATGTTGTCTCAGCTGAGGGGATTCGTGTTGATCCTCAGAAGATTGAGGCGGTGATGAGCTGGAAGGTTCCTAAGTCTGTTCCTGAGGTCCGTAGTTTCCTTGGTTTGGCGGGATACTACCGGAGGTTTGTGGATGGTTTTTCCAAGATTGCTGCTCCTTTGACGAAGCTGTTGCAGAAGGATGTTAAGTATGAATGGACAGAAGCGAGACAGCAGGCTTTTGAGAAGCTGAAGGCGGCTTTGACGCAAGCTCCTATTTTGATTCAGCCTGAATCAGGGAAAGAGTTTGTGGTTTACAGTGATGCATCCTATGTTGGTTTGGGGTGTGTGCTGATGCAGGAGGGTAAGGTGGTGGCTTATGCATCGCGGCAGTTGAAAGTGCATGAGCGCAATTACCCTACGCATGATATTGAGCTGGCGGCAGTGGTTTTTGCTCTGAAAATCTGGAGACATTATCTGTATGGTGAGAAGTGTACTGTGTACACGGATCACAAGAGTTTGAGGTATCTGATGTCTCAGAAGGAGTTGAATCTTAGGCAGCGACGTTGGTTGGAGTTGCTCAAGGATTATGATCTGACGATTGAGTATCATCCTGGAAAAGCCAATGTTGTTGCGGATGCCTTGAGTAGGAAGGTAGCAGTTGAGCTGAGGGCGATGTTTGCTAGCTTGAGCATATCGCGAGATGGTGGTCTTGTTGCTGAGTTGCAAGTGAAACCATCTTTGGTTCAGTTGATCAAGGAAAAGCAGTTGTTGGATGATTCCTTGGTGTCTCATGTTCAGGATATTGCGGAGGGTAGGCCTTCGGATTTCTGTTTTAATGATGATGGTGTGCTGTGTTTTGGGAGTCGAATAGTAGTGCCTGCTGATGCTGAGTTGAGGCGTGCTATTCTGACTGAAGGTCATAGTAGTCCTTTTGCTATGCACCCTGGTAGTACTAAGATGTATCGTGATCTTCGTGATGAGTACTATTGGGTTGGTTTGAAGAAGGATGTGGCGGAGTTTGTGAGCAAGTGTTTGGTGTGTCAGCGAGTTAAGGCTGAGCATCAGTTTCCTTCTGGTTTGTTGCAACCGTTGAAAATCCCTGAGTGGAAGTGGGAGAGGGTTACCATGGATTTTGTATCTGGTTTACCTTTGTCTCCGTCGAAAAAGAATTCGGTTTGGGTGGTTGTGGATCGCCTGACGAAGTGTGCGCATTTCTTGCCTGTGCATACTACGTTCTCTTTGGACAAGCTGGCAGAGCTGTACATTGCTGAGATTGTGCGGTTGCATGGTGTGCCTAAGTCGATTGTGTCGGATAGGGATCCGAGGTTCACATCGCGTTTTTGGCAGTGTTTGCATCAAGCTTTGGGTACAAGGTTGCATTTCAGTACATCCTATCATCCTCAGTCGGATGGTCAGTCTGAGCGAGTTATTCAGATTTTGGAGGATATGTTGAGATGCTGTGTGATTGAGTTCCAAGGTTCTTGGGAGAAGCATCTGCCTTTGGTTGAGTTCGCTTATAACAATAGTTATCAGGCGAGTATACAGATGGCACCTTATGAGGCTTTGTACGGGAGGAAGTGTAGGACTCCTCTTTGTTGGGCTGAAACTGGTCAAAAGTTGGTTTCAATGCCTGCTTTGTTGAAAGGGACCACAGAGAAGGTGAAGCTCATTTGTGAGCGGTTGAAGGCTGCTTCTGATCGGCAGAAGTCTTACGCGGATTTGAAGCGTAAGGAGATAGAGTATGCGGTGGGTGACCGTGTGTTCTTGAAGGTTTCACCTTGGAAGAAAGTGTTGAGGTTTGGCCGGAAGGGCAAGTTGAGTCCTAGATACATTGGACCATATGAGGTGGTTGAGCGTGTGGGTCCTGTTGCGTATCGGTTGAGGTTACCTCAGGAGTTGGAGAAGATCCATGATGTGTTCCATGTCTCTATGCTTCGGAAGTATAGGTCTGATCCTTCACATGTGATGCCTGTTGAGGATGTGGTTCTGAATCCGGATTTGACCTATGATGAGGAACCGGTGAAGGTTCTGGATTCAGATAGTAAGGTTCTTCGTGGCAAGACCATTGAGTTGGTGAAGGTGCTGTGGAAGCATCGCGGTGTTGAGGAAGCCACGTGGGAGCGGAGGGAAGACATGCGGAAGCAGTTTCCTTATCTCTTTCCTTCAGGTAAATTTCGAGGACGAAATTTCTTAAGGGGGGGAGAGTTGTAACGCCCCGGTTTTGGGCTTAGAAGTTTTGAGCGTTGACCGGTTTGGTCAAAGTGCTGTTCGAATCGTAAGTGGCTAATTTAGGAAAGCCTAGTTCGGGTTGCATTAAAAATATGGAAAAATGTTCTAAAATCATCTTTTAATATATATTGATGAACTGTGAAAACAATTTTGGAAAATGAGTTTTGGAAGGTTGACATTTTGGCTAGTGACCAAAATGTAATTTTCGCAAATTTGGTGGCTGTTTTAAAAAGGATTGAAACTTTGAATCTTTAAGGAGCTATTTGCCCAAAATTGAATTCTCCAGATTTTTCTAAGATATTTTAATCCTAAAATCTGATTTTAAAGATATCAAAGTGGAGGGAAGTTTCATTTTCTCTATTTTCCCAACTAACTTCCTATTTTCTCTTCTCCTTTTCTCTCCAACCAAACATCACCATTTCCAGAGATTCTAATCTGATTTCCTCACCTAAATTCTTCCTTTCAACTTTCATTTGATTGCAAATCAACATATCTTCAAAACCTACTCATTTGCCACAAGTTTCAACAAGGTTTTCATTCCAAAAAGTGGAGAAATCACAAGTTTGGAGGTATGAACGATTCTCCTCTGAACTTTAAGTTCTTTAATGAAATTCCTAAAGTTTTCAATCCTAAATGTATGTTTAATTAAAGGTTTGTAAGTTGATTTAAGAATCTTGGCTAATTGAGCAAGATTTTGATGATTTCAATTGATTTTCGTTTGATCTGTTAAATCTGGGTTTTGAGAAGTGTTTTTGATGTTATTTGATCATTAAATTGATATGGAAATGAGTCTTGATTGATGCAATCCCGGATAGGTTAAGATTCCTAAGTTTAGCTTGTGTTTTAAGGTAGTTTTTGTGGTGATCTTGTGGATCTGTTGTTGCTGGAGGTATAAGGATGTTTGTAGGTTGTTTTTAGATGTTGATTGATGTTAATAGAAGTGAGGTTTTGCTGGTTTATGGCTGGGTTATGTTTGGAAGTGGTTTTGATGCATTTTCGGTTGTGTTTGGTGGCCGAAAATGGAGGATGGATGAGAGCAGCGAGTTTGAGTGCTTTCATTGAGGTAATTGATGCATGATGATGCATTGATTTACTGCTTTGATGTGTTGAAGCAGGGGTGGCATCTTTGGATCCAAGAGTTGTTGATCCGGAAGCTTGAATTCGTGCTTCGGCAAGAGGCGAAGTGGAATCGGTGAGTGAAATTGGGTTTTCGGCTTTGAAACCAATGTCTTGGGAGCTTAGTCTAAGTCTAAACAACTTTGCTAAGCTCGAGTGTAAGTTTTCGGATTTTCTCTCTAGTGGTGGCCATGATTTTGGATGTATTGCAAAATGATGATTTGCATGTTTTACATACTGTTTTGAAAGCATGTTTTAGCATGGGTTTTGCTGTTGTTGTAAGCCATATGTTGAAGGTAGCTCTAGGTAGGAGTGCCTTGCTTTTATACATTGAAATGGTGTGGTTTAATGCTTTGAAATGCATGATGAATATGGCTTGGTTTTATGCTTTAAAACAGTGTTGTAAATGATGAAAATGATGTATATTGGCAAGTGATGTTTTGAAAATGTTAAGGTCACTAAGGTGGTTAAAAGTCCTTGAGTGAGCCTTGTTACTTATGAACATCAAGGTGGTTAAAAGTCCTTGGATGGTTCATGTTGCGGACACTAAGGTGTTTAAAAGTCCTTAGGTGATCCTTTCTATGGTGTTTAAAAGTCCATAGGCCAAGGTGTTTAAAAGTCCTTGGGATCAAGGTGTTTAAAAGTCCTTGATGTGTTTCATTCATGGTGTTTAAAAGTCCATGGCCAAGGTGTTTAAAAGTCCTTGGGATCAAGGTGTTTAAAAGTCCTTGATGGGTTACTTCTATGGTGTTTAAAAGTCCATAGGCCAAGGTGTTTAAAAGTCCTTGGGGCCAAGGTGTTTAAAAGTCCTTGGGAAGTTGATGAACTTGTTTTAATAAATGGAAATGTATCACTTGAGCCAATATGACATGTTGAGGATATTGAGAAGCATGAGATGCTTGTTTTTATGTTTATGTTTAAGCATGAGATTGCTTGTTATGAATGCTTTTGAGCATGTGAAAATGGTTGATTTAAAGCATGTTTTGTAAATGTTTTGAATTGCATTATTGAATGGTTTTTAAGAGCTTTCCTCACTAAGCTTTTGCTTACGCTCTCTTCGTTTTCTGAATTCAATAATGCAGAGCATTAAAGTACCTTGAGGGCAGCAAGAAGGGTCAAGCAATCTAGTTCAAGTGAAGCTCAATGTATGGATGGTTTTGTTAAACATTTTAGCTTTTGTATGATTTGGCAATGGGGGACCAATGTGTATGTTTTGGGAGGTGTTGGAGACTCCCTAAGTATGTTTAATGTTGATGTGTTTGCTGGCTTTTGAATTGGAACCTTATATGCTTGCTTTGTAAGTTTGGTGTTTGTATGCCTAGCTTGTGTAGGAAGCATGCATCTAGAATTGGGGCTTTTTGCATATGATGATGAATGGATGAATTGTTGATGCTAATATGTTGTTTATATGTTAAATTGCATGTTGGCAAAGTTGGTAGTGTTAGGAGCATGTTTGAGTGTGTAATTGCATGATTAAAGTTGAGTTTTGGAGCATTCTGGTGCAGGCGTTTCGGAACTGGGTGCCCCGTTTCGGAACGGGTGCCTTGCATGAACCCAGGCATCCGAAACGGGGAGGGCCGTTTCGGAACGAGTAAGCCTCTGCCAGACCCCCGTTTCGAAACGGGCTATGCCTGTTTCGGAACGGCCCCGCGTTTCGGAACGGACTGTCCCCCGTTTCGGAACGGTTGACCGTTAAGGGCTGACATTGGCGGTTATGTGTTTTGAAATGTTTGCGTTTTGGTCCTGAATCTTGTATGTGCAATTGTATGAGCTGTGGATGTCCTTTTGAGCTGAAATTTCACAGAGAAGCATGAAACCTGATTAATTTCAAGTTGGTAACTTCAATTTGGATTAAGTCCTTTAATTTAACAGAATTTACAATTTGGTCCCTAAAGTTGTAATTTGCTCAATTGGGTCCCTGTTTGATCTCTGATGTTTGTGATCTTTTAGTATGTTGGTTGTATGGTCACACTTAGGTGTAATGTGCATCTAGACAAGATTAAAAAGGAAAAAAAAAGGGTCGTTAATCAAGGTTGACTTTCGGGTTGACTTTGGTTTTCCCCGTGTGACTTTCTTAATTCGGGTCAACCGTCTAGGCCGGGTTAAGGGGGTTACAGCTTTTTCAAATTGCGACTTTGGAATTAATCAAGCATTTAATTAAAAAGGATGACGGTACACCGGACCCTAGACTAAACCGACATCATATAAGACTGACTGTCGTGTTAGTTTAGGGTTCAGATACCGTACGTCACCTTTATGCATGATGCAAGCAAAATAGAGGATGATGCGTGGCGTTTTCCTTTTTTATGCTTACGCTTACCTAGAGACGGTGAAAATTAACCCAAATATTCGATCGACATCCATTAAGCTAGGACTGTCATTTTTCGGATACCGGGGTTAATTAATACCTCTCTTTGGGTATATTTTTAAGTCTGGTTATCATGCTCGACTATTGGGCCTCATGAATGACAAGTATATATGCATGTCATAAAAAACAAACAAAAGCCCATATAAGGCCCAAAATTTACAATAAATAAAGCATGCCCTTATTATGCCAGAAATAACATTTCGCATTTTTAGAAGAAAATTCATAACGGTTCAACCAATCGAATATGAGAGCTACCTAACAACAAATAAACCAAGCTAACATTTTGACACATTCAAACCATTAATAACGTAATTTAGGCATGCATCATATCAAACCCCACGGGCCTCAAACAAAACGACATGTATTCGATAAAACGGGAAAGAAACATTAAACACAAATCATGCAAGACCCACAAAATTATAGCAAGCATTCCGTGTCAACATACATATTCGATTTGATACATATAGCCACTCGAACGAAACATGAAGTCATTAAAGAAAGAAACAATAGACAATAAACATTCTAGACCATAGAAACGAACCAAAATAACAGATATTCGATTCATATAACCCAAAATAAAGCAACACGTTATTACAAATAAAAAACAACATTACCAACAACGAATAGTAAAGAAACGCACAAAAGAACGGACCAAAATGAATGAGATGCAACAACAGTGAAAAAATTAAAATAAAAGTAGAAGTTTAACACTGAGAACAGGGACCGATTTGAAAACGGAGCGGAACACGGGGGACGGGGTAGACGATTTGACCAGAAACGACTCGATCCGGGATGAAAAGGCAAAACGGCTCAAAACCCCGGGGACCTAGGATGCTATTTTCCCACGCGGAAACCCCTAAGACGCTAATAACCCGACGCGGAGGGACCTAACATGTTAATAAACCAAAAATAAAACGACAAGACTCTATAAATACCCTTTTAAACCCATCGTACACCCCTTTTGCCCAAAACCTAAACCTAGCCGTCACCCTCACACACTCTCTCACGACTCTCAAACGCCGGCCAGTGATATTCACCGTTCGGAGAACCTCAAACTCACCCCAACCAGAGAAAACCACCCCATAAACACAGAAACGACCCCCAAAAGACCACTTTTCGTTAGACTTTCCTTAGTACCAAACCCGACACTCCCTCGTTTTCGAACGGAACCCTAAAAACCAAATAAAAAAACCTATCGGACCCCAAAAAGAAGGAACGACACCGAGATATAAAAGACCCCTCTCGTCTCCCTTGGCCGAGTGACCTCTCATAGCCACTGGAGGGCTAGGCTTATCCTCGGCAGAGGAGTGAGAAGTTGAAGAGGAGAAGACGAAAGGTAAAATAAAAAGCTTTCCTTTTTTATATTTTATTTGCATGCAACACTGGAAATGAATATACCTGAAACTAATGGCTGAAATCAGTATTGCTCTTCGTGTTTTTTGCGGGAGATCACGAATCCCGTTACAATGTGTATCGATTCAGCTTTATAGCCGAATTTCTGATTGTTTTACATTTGTGTTTATCAGATACAAAATATGCTCATTGGCTCCTACGTTTCATTTGGCCAGATTCATGTGTGACTCTGTCATTCATTGCATTTGTTTCCCCCTTTTTGTTTTTCTTTTCCCTTTCTCATTTTGCTGATCCTCGTCCTTTGTGTGCATGGTCCGTACGGCGAGGGACGACGTGGCTGCTGAGATCTGGAGAGGCTCGGATGGTGAACCAGCATCGTGGGTCGATCCTGACCGTCGGGGAAATCTGGACGGTCGCGAGGAGACTCGAAAGGGCGCATGGTGAATTACACGCGCGTGTGGGAGCTGAAGAGACGCGGACGCGTGGGCGCGTGGGCGCGTGGGGGCTCTGGAGAGTTCTCTACCTCGATCGTGGACCGTCAGATCATGCCAGATCTGACGGTTGGAAGCTTGAGGCGCCATGACCATGGGAGGGCTTCTCTTTAGGGTTTCTGTTCGATTGGATCTGGACCGTTAGATCTGTCCTAGATTTAACGGCTGAGGATGGGCTGCGCGGATACCAAACATAGAGTTAGGGTTTTAAAACTTAGGTTTTTACTATTTGGGCCAACAGGCCATGTAATTTTGTTTTGGGTTTTTACTGTAAATGGACTATAAACAATAAACTTTGGGCCTTTATTCCTTAGTATTAATATATCGGGCTTGTTTATTATACACATGTATTAGTTTTTCAAATTTGTTTCAACACAAATATCACTAATAAATATAATACTAAATATAATAATAATGATAATAATAATAATATGTGGTAATAATATTAATACCTATAATAGTAATAAGGGTTAATAATAGGATGTAATAATATAATAGATAATAATGGTAACATCGATTGGTATATGGTAATAACACTATGGATAATAATAATGATAAGATAATAATATTAATAGGTGATAACGATATAAATTATAATAAGTAGTAATAATATATAAGGATAATGATGATTGTTAATAACAATAATAGTAATAGTAATAGTATAAAATAAATATGTATATAACATTAATAATATATATACGTACCCCTTTTTTGTTTTCTTCTTTTTCCCTCCTTTTTATTTTTTAATCATTCGAGATGTATCAAAAGAGTGATGAAGCCCATTATTATGAAAAAGAAATAGAAGAGGTTAACCCGGACAAAATTAGTGATTACACTATCAAGCATATCGAATAAATTAGCAAACATCATATAATCATGCTTCCAAATCCAATTCTTTATCCTACAATATTCGAACAAGAATAAAATCCTATAGGTTACATTCGAACTAAGCATGCACATTCACATTTCATTTCATTCGATTGAAATATATTTACTTACAAGAGTTTTAGATAGAATTTCAAATTTCATAGGTCATGCACTTGACACTCTTCCTATAAGACCATTCGAACACTACAACACACATATAGGAAACATTTTGATCATATTGTCATGTTTGAAAGGAGTTAACAAAACATGAACCATATTTATATACATAACAAAAGAGTCTTACATATTTCATGACATACTTAGTTTACTATTACATACAACACACTTAAGCCTTACATATACAAGTCAAAATGATCATATTGTCAAAAGTACCTATTTACAAACTAGGTCCATATATAACAATCCAGACTTAGGTTTATACACACCACAAATACATACGTAAAATCAACTAAATGCATGCAACTTGGATGATTATACAAGACATTAAGCCACCGACCAGGAGTACTAACATAATGAAACAAGGCATACTTGTCTTTGCTTGTAAATTCTTTGAATCAGATTGAAGTCGGTTTTCGAACAAGATGTCATGTTGGTTTGGGAAGAAGGAAACAAAAGAGTGATAAGTACTATAAGTACTTAGTGAGCTGGTTCTTATAACTATTAGTTATCCATTTTGTTCATTAGGTGTATTATTTCTTTAGACATGATTACCTAGCTAGGCATCAATCTAATTGAGTATCACCTAGCTAGTCTTAAACTTTTTGCAATCATAAGAACTTAGATACACAATCATATTAAAGATCAAAACAAGCCATATAATTCATATAACATATTCATGTAGCCAAATTTCTAAAACCAATCACATAGATCAATTATGATCAAACATTCATATAGTTCACATTTATGTCTTATTCGAATTAGCGTCTTGACCTAAGCATTACTTTTACATGTTAAACATATTTGATTGATCATTTAATCTATGATTACATTCTCAATTGCACTCGTTCACATATCATATTACACAATTTATTGAACATGTGACAAGTTTAATTCTAGAGTTTTTAAGTGTTTTACCTTGGTAGATTAGTGGGTAATCAATTCACAATGGGTACAAAGTATTGTAGAGCGTTTTGGGTGTACTCTATTTATTAGCGCAAGTGCACTCTCTCGTCAAGTTATATTATATAAGATATCGTCTCCCACGAGGATTGGACAGCTTGGTTTGAATTGTAGTTCCTGCACAAGTAAAGAAAATGCACAAGTAAGATAGTTGTTTGAGATGAAAAGTAAATAGAAACACAAGTAAAAAAGGAAGTAATCATATTTATAGAGAGGGTAGGGTTATGCTGCTGCTTAGTGTGAAATTGCGTTGAATAGGCCATGTTGTTTTGCGCTGCCTCGATCTGCTGCCTTGGCGAAAAATGGCAGATTGAGGTTGCGACAACTTTCGCTGCCACGGCAGAATTCTGCTCTTGCAACTCTCGCTGTCTCGGCAGGTGGAATGGAGAGAAGTCCTGGCGACAAGTCTGGCAGATACTCCAAGTTCGGCGGAGCAATTCTGAAGTGATCCTTCCTATGTCTAGGCAAGGATTCTATCACCACATGATGTAGGCAATACCTAGAAATCTCAGCGTAAACCTAACACAGGTGTAGGCCATGTAGGTGTTCCCTTTTTGTGAGAGCGCAAGTGCACACTCCTGCCAAGTTATAGTATAAAAGATGTCAAATCCCGTGAGGATTGGACAGTTTGGTTCGTTTCTAGTTCCTGCACAAGGTAAAATAAGAACACAAGTGAATTGATTGTTGAGATGAAAAATAAATGAAAACACAAGTAAGAAAGGAGGTGATTCAGATTGATAGAGCAGGCAGGGTTATGCTGCCACTTAGTATGAAAACTGCGTTGTAAAAGGACTGAGTTGTTTCGTTCTGCCACGATATGCTGTCTCGGTGGGTATGGCGGGCGGCAGCCTATGACCCTGTCACGCGGCCGTAGCGGGTCACTCCTTTTGCAACTTTCGATGTCTCAGCTGGTGGAATGGAAATAAGTCTCAGTGGCAGATCTGGCAGATACTCCAAGTTCAGCGGGATAGTCGACTGTGATCCTCTCTATTTCTAGGAAAGGATGCTCAAAACCTAGCGTGACGTAGGCAATACCTAGCAATCTCAGCGTGAACCTAACAGAGGATAGTAAACTCGATTGGTGATCCCTTTTAGCCGCTGAAACTTGTGAACTTGTTAGGAACCAAGTTAGTCACGCCCCAACATGTTGTGACCGTGCTTAACCCTTTCGTGAGCCTTACACTTTTGTGCCCGACAAATGGATTCTCTCAACTGAATGTTGTGAACTAATTGAAAGAATTAAGTGCTTAGATTAAGCAAACTTGGAATATTTTATTAAAATAAAACAACTCAAAACCTAATACAACCGTTTCAGAACTAATTTACAACATAACCCTAATGCAAATGGAGTTTAGAACATGGTGTTGACAAAGAACTCTAGCTATGTCTATAAAAAACCTAAGATGATTTAAACTAGGAGTACAAAGAGTATTTATAGACAAATAATTAGGTTAAGTACTCCATAAAGTAGAAGTCCTCGAAAGTAGCTTTCCATCTTTAATATAACTTTAAACTCTGACTTCTTTGCGTGAAATATAGACTTTATCTCGTTTGCCTTAGCCTGCAAGTAACCTTGAGATCTTGATTCAAGGGAAAACTCTTTAGGCTCCTCGAAAATCTCAATCAGTAGAGATTTTGACGGCTGTAAATATGCCTGCATCGACTCCTCTAGATATATATAATCAATAGTTTCCGAGGTGTCTGCCGAGGCGAGCGTCATTATAGAGGCTTCTATCGTGGTGGGCCTCTCTGCAGAGGTATAGTTTTGCTCCGGTGCTGTCAGTTCGTCCTCGGGGCAGGGTCCTAGGTAGCTGTCGGAACAACTGCTAATCTTGCTGTCTGGGTAGCGTTCTGTATCCACTTGGCTTGGAAGTTCGAATTGATCCGTACACATTGGAGATCTTTCCTCTCATTTCTCTTCGTCCTCTTGTCTTGGGACATCATTATCCCTTAATTGTGAAGGTTCATCCATAGCATCAATGAGGACTAAATTTCTCAGAAGCGCATCCATCTTAGCGATGCTAACGTCCATAGCAGTTGACACTTTATCTGTGAGCACAAGGAAAGTTTGAAGTGTGTCCTCCAAGGATTTTGATTGTTCTTGCGGATAACTATATTGCCAGGGCATGTCCATTTCTACAGCAAAACTGTCATGGTAATTTTTTTTGAGATTCTTGATTATACCATGAAAAATCTTGCTGCTGCGGCGGCAATTGCGGCAGCGACATTGTCCCTATTGCTGCTGCGGTAGCATCTGCTGTTCATATTTAGGCATCCACTCCCAAGTGATTTTTCTCGACATGTCTGCTGCAAATAATTGAGGGCAACTTTCGAATGCATGATTGCCTTCACAAAATTCGCAAGAACTTTCCCAAACATTGCTGCCCTTAACACGTGGGGCACCTAAATAAGTACTTTCCCACATAATAATTTTTTAATTAAAAATAATAAAAACTAGAGATTAAATAAAAGTGCAGAAATTAAAAACGAATTTCGCTGTTATCAATCCCCGTCATCGGCACCAAAAACTTGTAGGGCGTGTAGGTGTTCCCTTTTTGTGAGAGTGCAAGTGCACACTCCTTCCAAGTTATAGTATAAAAGATGTCGAATCCCACGAGGATTGTACAGATTGGTTCGTTTTGAAGTTCTTGCACAAGGTAAAATAAAAACACAAGTGAATTGATTGTTGAGATGAAAAATAAATGAAAACACAAGTAATAAAGGAGGTGATTCAGATTTATAGAGCAGGCAGGGTTATGCTGCCATTTAGTATGAAAACTGCGTTGTAAAAGGACTGAGTTATATCCTGCTGCGACGATATGCTGCCTCGGCGAGTATGGCGGTCGGCAGGCTACGACCATGTCACGCGGTCGTAGCGTGTCACTACTTTTGCAACTTTTGCTGTCTCAGCAGTTGGAATGGAAATAAGTCTCGGCGGCAGACCTGACATATACTCCAAGTTCGGCGGGATAGTCGACAGTGATCCTCCCTATTTCCAGGCAAGGATGCTGGAAACCTAGCGTGACGTAGGCAATACCTAGCAATCTCATCGAGAACCTAACACAGGCTAGTAAACTCGGTTGGTGATCCCTTTTAGCCGCTGAAACTTGTGAACTTGTTAGGAACCAAGTTAGTAACGCCCCAACATGTTGTGACCGTGCTTAACCCTTTCGTGAGGCTTACACTTTCGTGCCCGACAAATGGATTCTCTCAACTGACTGGTGTGGACTAATTGAAAGAATGAAGTGCATAGATTAAGCAAACTTGGAATATTTTATTAAAAGAAAATAACTCAAAACCTAATACAACCGTTTCATAACTAATTTACAACATAACCCTAACCCAAATGGAGTTTAGAACATGGCGGCGGCAAAGAACTCTAGCTATGTCTATAGAAAACCTAATATGATTTGAACTAGGAGTACAATGAGTATTTATAGACAAATAACTAGGTTAAGTCCTCCATAAAGTAGAAGTCATCGAAAGTAGCTTTCCATCTTTAATATTTCTTTAAACTTTGACTTCTTTTGCGTGGAATATGGACTTTATCTCGTTTGCCTTAGCCCGCAAGTAACCTTGAGATCTTGCTTCGGCGGCTCTGGCTGCTGCTATAGACGTCGAAAAATTAAGTGGATGGCAGCGATAGATTCAGGATTTTAAGCTCTGAAAATTGCACTCTGGTTCACCTACTCAATAGTCAGTTGTCGTAGGCAGCAAGGTCGGCAGCTACTCGGCAGCAACTATCTTCTACTTGAACTGTATTAGTACATCCCCTAGGTTTGCTGCCTCAACATTGTATCCTCGGCTCCTCTGTTCCCTCTTTCAGCCTTTCTGTACCTACATACAAAAATGCACTAAAATAACATATCTTGTTTACCAAATAAACGATAATCTATAAAAGTGAGGTAAAACAAAGAAGTACTGTAAATTGTCATGAATGAACCTACGTATGCCTAAAATGAGCTTGAAAATAGAAATAATAAGAGGTGGAATGTGCATGAAATATAGGACTTATGGACACTTTACAACAGGCAGTCGACGTTTGGTTGCTCCTTTTAGCCGCTGAAATTCTAACATATGTCTAAGCCGAATTAGTCAACACCTCGACATGATGAGACTGTACTTAATTCTTTCGTGAGTTTGACACTCTCGTGCCCGACAAATGGATTTCTTCAACTGGACTTTTGGAACTAATTGAAGAAGTGAAGAATATGAATTAAGTAAACTTGGAATATATTATTGCAAAACAAACTTTAAACCTAAACAACCGTTCAGACAACTAATTTAAAACATAACCCCAAACCCAATGGAAGTTTAGAACATGAAGGCGACAGAAAACCTAAGTTGTGCCTCAAGAAAACCTAAGATGATTTGAATTAGAATTACAATGAGTATTTGCCGACAATAGCTAGGTCTAGTGGGTAGCAAGGTCGGCGACGGCAGCACTCGGCATCTACTAGCTTCGGCTGGAACTACTTAACTACAACTCCATAGTTTGCTACCTCAGCATCGCATCCTCAGCTCCTCCTTCCCTCTATCAGCCTTTAGTACCAAAAATACACTAAAACATTATCTTTCTTCACCAATTAAAAGATAATCGATAAAAACATGGTAAAGCAAATAAATACTATAAAATGCAATGCATGGTCCTAATTATGCCTAAGATATGCTTAAAAACAAGAATAATATGAGATGGAATATGCATGAAATATAGGACTTGTGGACACTTTACACAACTCAAACTCGAACTATTGCTTGTCATCAAGCAATGCAACCTAAACATACTTGCTCTAATTATAATAAGAAAGAAAAACTAGTTTTTCAACTTGATTTCATACCTCAAGGCTGTTGCACCTATATTAAATTAGTGTAGGGAATTAAGCACAAAAATAACTCAGAATTAATTTCTAATGCTAGTGCAGTGTGTGCAACACTGTATATACAAGCTGAATATGTAGAATAACTAAACAAACAAAGTTTCTGTTACGATATAAAAGGTTGTTGCCGAGGCAGCACAATTAAGAATAATAATTTAATAATGGAAGTGAGGGCTTTAGCTTATCTCGACTACTCTTCTAGGTCTGAAATTAAGATAGGTGCAAACTACAAAACCCTGAACCCTTTGAGTAGAGTCATCCAGTGAAGACTTTCATTCACTCATGCTAATTTGTCCGTCACTCAAAACTTTCATATTCGTGGACTTTGATAGCAAAGGAGTGTCCTCGCACATGATTCTTCCTAGAGCCTGTTGCGAGCACCTCTAGGGTAAAACATCAATGTTCTTTGTTTTTACTTCTGCTGCCATGACTGTGCTGTATTTTTCTGTGTCTTTTTGCCTACCTCAGCGGCTACCTGCAACCACTGTTATAACTTTGCAAAGAATTCTAAAAATTAGCAGGCAATGTTCATCAGAAATTCTAACAAGTTCAACAAGTAATAGAGGTGTTTTGACAGTTTTGGCAAAAAGAAAGAAATCTAGGTTATTTTCATGCTTTTCCCATATTAAGTTCAATTTTAATTTGGTGCGAAAATAAATTAATCGACTATCCTATCATAGGAACAAGTTATATAACCAAATTTTATTTTCTGATTATTACTAAGGCAAGTGCAATGCAACCTATATGCTACTAAGTATGCCTAGACAAATAAAATGTGAGAGCTACCCCCCAAACTCGAGATGGGCATTACCCTTAATGCACAAAATAAAAACTGAAAAATTAAAATAAAACAGAATAACTGAAAAATAACATGAGAAAAGGGAAGGAGACTTAGGCTTAGTTGCTGTCAGATGGTGTAGAGGATTTGGAGGAGTTATCTGCTATGTTGTCCATTGCGGGTTGTGGCAGAGGGCTTAGTAATGCTGCCTTATGCTGTGCGCGACGACTCGATTCTTAAGGGTCTAAATCTGTATAAACAGGGTTGAGACGGGAATAAAACGCAAATTAAATCTGGTCCTAAGTAGGTAAAATCTACTCGTAAATTAAACAATAAAAATGTGGAAAAATAAAAACTTATACAAAATTTTGTTACTCTAGGAGTGCATTGATATACATCTCCTAAAGTAACTACTCCCTTACCGGTTTAGCTCAAGAGGGTCGTTTTCAATACTTCTTGTAATCCATATGTCCCCTCTATCTAGTGATTATCCTCATGATGGAGGCGTCCTTCTTCCTCGTTCCCTTGTAATCCATGTGAACCTTCTCTCTTGTTCCTATTCCTGAAGGCATGAACATGTGATTAGGAAAAATTATTTAACTACCTAACCATGTACTTACCTTCTTTTTGTCGAAGTTCGTCATAGGGGAAAGTTTCTTTTGCTGCCGAGGTAGCTGCTGCGGCAACCAACTGTTATGGTAGTTTTCTGTCACAGTGATGTGCCGGTCAAGGGAAAATTCTTTAGGCTCCTCGAAAATCTCCATCAGTAGAGATTTTGACTGTTCTAACTCTTCCTACATCAGCTCCTCTAGATATATATAATCCATAGTTACTGAGGTGTCTGCCGAGGCGGGTGTCATTATGGAGGCCTCTGTTGTGGCGGGCCTCTCTGCTGAGGCATAGCTTTGCTTAGGTGCTGTCAGTACTTCCTCAGGGCAGGGTTCTAGGTAGCTGCCGGAACAACTGTCAATCTTGCTGTCTGGGCATCGTTCTTCATCCTCTTGGATTGGAGGTTGAAATTGCTCCGTACACATTGGAGATCTTTCCTCGCATTGCTCTTCGTCCTCTTGTCCTGGGACATCAATATCCTTTAATTGTGGAGGTTCATCCATAGCATCAATGAGGACTGTATTGCTCAGACGTGCATCCATCTTAGCAAAGTTGGCATCCATAGAAGCTAATACTTTGTCTGTGAGCGCAAGGAAAGCTTGAAGTGTGTCCTCCAAGGAGTTTGATTGTTCTTGCAGAAGCCTATTTTTCCAGGGCATGTCAGTTTCTACAGCAAAACTGTTATGGAATTTTTTTTGAGATTTTTGATAATACCATGAAAAATCTTGCTGTTGTGGCGGCAACTGCAGCAGCGACATCAGCTGTCCCTGTTACTGCGGTGGCGGTATCTGCTGTCCCTGTTATTGTCGTGGTGGCATTTGCTATCCTTGTTGCTGCTGCAGCGACATCTGTTGTCCCTGTTGTTGCCGTGGCAGTATCTGCTGTCCCTATTACTGCTGCGACGACATCTGATGTTCATATTCAGACATCTACTCCCAAATGGTTTTTCTCGACATGTCAGCTGCAAAAAGACGAGGGCAAATTTCGAACGGATGATTGCCTTCACAAAATTCGCAAGAACATTCCCAAATATAGCAACCCTTAACTCATGGGGCACCTGAATAAGCGCTTTCCCACATAGTTTTTTTTCGAAATAAAAACATAATAAAAACTAAAAATTAAATGCAAAGAAAATAAAAGTGTAGAAATAAAAACGAAATTCGCTGTTACCAATCCCCGGCAACGGCGCCAAAAACTTGTAGAGCGTTTCGGGTGTACTCTATTTATGAGCGCAAGTGCACACTCTCGTCAAGTTATAGTATATAAGATATCGTCTCCCTAAAGGATTGGACAGCTTCTTTCGAATTGTAGTTCTTGCACAAGTAAAGAAAATGCACTAGTAAGATAGTTGTTTGAGATGAAAAGTAAATAGAAACACAAGTAAAAGAGGAAGTAATCAGATTTATAGGGAGGGCAGGGTTATGCTGCTGCTTAGTGTGAAACTGCATTGAATAGGCAAAGTTATTTTGCGGTACCACGATCTGCTGCCTTGGCAGGTAATGGCGAATTGAGGCTGCGGCAACTTTCGCTGCCATGGCGGAATTGAGAGAAGTCCTGGCGACAAGTCAGGTAGATACTCCAAGTTCGGCGGAGCAATTCTAAAGTGATCCTTCCTATGTCTAGGCAAGGATTCTGTCACCACATGATGTAGGCAATACATAACACAGTAGTCGACGTTTGGTTGCTCCTTTTAGCCGCTGAAATTATAACTTATGTCTAAGCCGAATTAGTCAACACCTCGACTGTTGAAGTATGCCCAATGACCAATCATATGATGATTGAATAGACATACTATTTTACTAGATTTATCAAGTAATGACATTGCCGTTATTATCATTTGGTATGTTTCTGTGCATCAAACTAACCATTGGATAATAATGTCCATACAATAATACGATTATTGTTAAATAGGATCCTTAGTCGAATATTATTACGGGTATGGGCAATGATAATATATAAAGACTAATATGTGGTTGATGACAAGCGTTGTCATTGACATAGAGATGTCAAAATCAACACATAAGTATTTGTTAGAGAACAACATACTGGATTGACCCGCTATGAGCATGTTTCTTGGGTAATTATGTGACAGTCACAACATTGCTCATGATAAACATATGTATAATCCTCAGACTTGAGATCAACATGATTTCAACATAAAGATTTACGTATTTTGACATAGTCAAACGTGTGTCGTAACTGACTACATTATAAAGACTGATGATTGGATACGTGATGACCTATGTAGTGAAATATGGTTGATCAAGAAAGGATTTGTCCCTCCTACATAATGGGAGAAATATCTTCGGCCACTTGATTGACTGAGATTAGAAAATGCATGGCCATGCTCGAATATTATGATATGAGATATCATAGAGATTCGTTTATTATAATCTACTCAAGACATCAAGAAACACTAGATGGACAACGCAAGTGTGACTAACCCATGACTTGTGTTCATCTAAGATATAAAGGACAAAAGGATGAAATACATAAAGGAAGTTTATTCAGGAATTAGGAAAGTCAAACCATGACTTCATGCAACTTAGGTAGCAATGATGTATTGCTAGATGCCACTCATTGTTTGTAAAATTAGAACAGTTAAAATTTTGCTGCTAACGTTGCATGAACCTACAAGGGTCACACCCTTCGAATGAAACGAACAAAAATTGGAAACCATACTCCCTATTTTAGGGAGGTTGCCGAAAATCCCCCATGGGATAAGGGAAATCGGCAACTCCCTTAAATGAGAATAATATTGGATAAATATTGTATTTATCAAATATTATTTAGAGTATAGAAAATATTTAGAGACTTAAATATTATAGAATAAGATTCTAGAAATTTAAATATATACTTGGAATTTATATAATGTATATTTAATTCCAAGTTTATGTAGAATTAGATTCCACATAATTAAAAACATATATTTAAATATATTTAAATCCAAGTAAAGATAGAATGAGATTCTATATAATAAAAATATATATATATTTGGATTAAATATAATGTATATTTAAATCCATGTTTTATGTAGAATAAGATTCTACATAATTAAATATATATATATATATATATATTTCATTTAATATTATTAAATATAATGTATATTTAATATAAACCAATTTCAAGTAGAAATAGATTCTATGAATTTTGGTTGAACTTGGATTTAAGGAATTCAACTAGAATTAAGTCTCTGAATACTATTTAAAGGGACAAGGGCTAGCAACCAAATCATCCCTCTTCCTCCTCTTGAAGATTTCGACAACACCCCTAGGGATTCCCCACTAGAATTCGACATATCCCAGAAAGCTCTCTGAGAAGCTGTTCGATATTTTTCTGGTGTTCTACTTGCCCCCTGGCAAATCCCTGAAGGTTCCCTTGCTCGATTGCAAGTCCCGGTTGAATTCCTGGTCGATTTCAGACTCCCTCTAGAATCCCTGGAGGTATTTCGACTTCTCCCTGGAAGGTGTTCAAACCTGTCGAAATTTATCCCTAAGTGTTAGGGAGGCGGAAACTTTGTTCATTTTGTTCGGGTGGACTCCGTAGAGGTCGTTGCGAACCTGTGACTATTCCGGTTTTACTTGACGTGGTTATTCTGACATACCACCGGTTTTCCAGTTTCCAGAGTTTTAAAAGGTAACTCTTCATCTTTTCACCCCGGATTCGTTCTCGTACATGGATCTTGGCTGGATTTCGTCGTATTAATTTTTTTGTTGCGCCACGGGGCGTGCCGACGTGACCCAACATCGACATGATGAGACCGCACTTAATTCTTTCGTGAGTTTGACTTTCTCGTTCCCGACAAATGGATTTCTTCAACTGGAGTTTTGGAACTAATTGAAGAATTGAAGAATATGAATTAAGTAAACTTGGAATATATTATTGCAAAACAAACTTTAAACCTACACAACCGTTCTCACAACTAATTTACAACATAACCCCAAGCCCAAGGGAAGTTTAGAACGCGACGGCGGTAGAAAACCTAAGCTATGCCTCTAGAAAACCTAAGATGATTTGAATTATAATTACAATGAGTATTTATAGACAATAGCTAGGTCTAGTCCTTCTTGAAGTAAAAGTCATCAAAAGTAGCTTTCCACATTTAATGTGATGTTAAAATCTGACTTCTTTAAGTTGAATGTGGACTTTATCACGTTGCCTTGTCCCGCAAGCAATATTGAGATTTCGCTTCGTCGGCTCTGCCCGCTGCTACAGACGTTAGAAAATCGAGTGGATGTCATCGATAGAATCAGGGTCTTTCACTCTACAAATCGCACTTTGGTTCTCCAACTACATAGTTTGCTGTCGTGGGAAGCAAGGTCGGCGGCAAAAACACTCGGCAGCTACTGCCTTCGGTTGGAACTACTTCAGTAAAGCTCCATAGTTCGCTGCCTCAACATCGCATCCTCAGCTCCTCCTTCTTTCTTTCAGCCTTTAGTACCAAAAATACACTAAAACAATATCTTTCTTCACCAATTAAAAGATAATCAATAAAAACATGGTAAAGCAAAGAAATACTGTAAAATGCAATGCATGGTCCTAATTATCCCTAAGACGTGCTTAAAACAACAATAATGTGAGATGAAATGTGCATGAAATATAGGACTTGTGGACACTTTACAAGTACATAATTAGAGGATGTCCAAAGCATCAAATCAGAGGATATGCAAGTGTATCAAAGTGTCTGATACATTATCATAGGGTAACCGAAGTGTCAACAATGGATGCACAAGTAATCAAGTTCACTAGGTGCTATCAACACCAAAACAGAGAGTACTCAAAGTACTAAAACAAAGGAGCTCTAGACTCTAAGGCATGTCGTGCTACCTAAGACCAATTATTCAACCAAGGACATTCATTGTCTTTTAGATTAAGCAAACACCAATCATGTATTTAATAATCAAACATTGCAAGTTACATAGCACGTTACATGTTATTAGCATATAGTATCTAACTCTTAATCATAGTCTCATAGTTTCCAGCATAAAAGCATCAAGTAAATATACTTAAGCATCGTATATCACCCGCAATCAATAGCATATTATTCTTATCATGCTCATAATCATAATTCATATATCCATCAAAGCAAAGCATACCATGTTATGTCACCAAGATACCAAACTAACAATGTAGATCATCTAATCAGCTTTACTTTTATCCTTCTTCCCTTAAGACAATTACCAAATTTAGATTAGGTTCATTTCATGATTTCATCTAGAATCAAAATTTAAACATAAACATTGGTTAAGACACTAGTCTTAACCCTAAGTTTAACTACACTCACAATACTCCAAGCTTTCTACTAGTCTTGCTCCTCGATGACTATTCCTTTCATCTTTCTATGTGAGTGGCCAGCCCTTGCTTCATCGAAGTTTTCTTCGATTTCTTGGTCTAACAATTCATGTAATAACACATAGAAAACATATTAACTTCCAATTCAAACATATAAGTTCAATCAAATAAGCACAACTCAATACACTCAAAATTGTTTTCCAGTTTTGGCAGCATGCACACCTGTTACTAATCTGATCATATCTCCCAATCCGTACGTCAGAATTTCAATTACTTCATATAGTTTTAAAGCTAACAGAATTGTATTTTGAGTCCTACAATTTATACCGATTTTTCAAAGACACTGTCCAGAACAAGGCTTCTAGGCAGATTCATTAGAGCTTGCTTCTACCTATTCAATTATACTAACTTATTACTTATTTTTATTTTAGGACTTAACATACATTTTCAAACTGTTTTCCCTTATTCATTCAAGTTCTTTAGGGTCCCTCAACAGAACAATATAGTCCCTTAGTTAACTAACTTTCCCAAATTAGTCCCAATCTCATCTAATAAGCATTTTAATCATTTTAAACACACAATTTAATCTACTTATCAGCCAATTCTAGTTACACTTCATTCATATATCAAGTCCCCTGTTTTTAATCATTATTTTCAGTATTCCATTCTTTTCCAATTTACTACAATAATTTCCTAATTTTCACAAAATAGTCCCGATTTATACACTAAACATTCTAAGTGATTAGTTTTGATTCCAATAAATTTTGCAGCAATCCTAACAACATTTTCGATCATCCAAGATCTCAATCTAACAACAAACATCATTTTAAACAATTTCTTCCTACATCAATTTTTCCAGAATTGCCAAATTTTCAAGTTAAATCAGAATTTACACATGAACATTGAAAACATGCTAAATAGGTCACTACATCAATTCGGCTACCTTACAATCAATGGTTCCAATGCAATTTCATTAAGATTTTCAGTTTAACAACATCTCTACTAAATTTCCAGCATCCAAAATCAAACATATCATCATCATAACATGCAATAATGAAAACCTAACCACACATTCAACTCGGTGTAAGGAGAGGGGCTTACCGAGCTTCTCAAATTTGACTTCCAAGTCAAATATCCTAACAATGCAAAGCTTCAAAGCTATCAACAATGGCTTTCTTCTGTCAAAATCTCTCACTCTTTCTTTCTTAGTGTGGTCCGTTATTGTGATTAAGGGAGATGACTTGGTGTCATCTTATTTGGACAAGGAAATGTCCAAATTAACCTTATAATTATCTCTAATGTATAATTTAGTGGAGGGGCACCCCAAAGAATATTAGATTTAAGCATGCAAACTCTCCATTTCATCTTTCATCCGATTTGGTCATTAATTTCCTATTTTTTGGTATTGAAATTTTATTCAATTAAATTCTTGATTACCTTAATCAAATTAGGATAGAGTTAATTTAAATTGGAATTCAATTTAATAATTCAATCTCTACTAGGCTCAATTTTAGGGTATTACAATTCTCCCCTCCTTAAAAGAAGAATTCGTCCTCGAATTCTTACCTGAATTGAATAAGTGAGGGTATTGATTTCTGTAGAACTAATGTTTTGATATAATAATTGAAAAATGTTTTGGACTAATTTAAAAAGTATTTAAAACAATTTCCAAAGTCCAAATATTCTGAAACTATGTTTAGGGATGTTTTTAAATGGGTTTTTAATGTGTTTCAAAGCCAAACTTCTCAAACCTGTCCAGGTGTTTCGAAACACCATAAGGCTTTTCGAAACAGGGGATTCCAGTAGCATATTCGTTTCGAAACGTATTTCGAAACGGGCTTTCCCTGGACTTGATTTTTGCCCAGCGTTTCGAAACGGGCTAGGCCGTTTCGATACGCCCACGTGGCAATGACCCCAACGGTCATAAACCCCAACGGCTATTTTCCCAACCAACTTTTAAATGCAGGCTTTTCGATACGAGCCTATAGCATTTCGATACGGGTTTCGAAACGGCCAGGAGGCGTTCCGCAACAGACATGAGGCGTTCCGAAACGGCCAGGAGGCGTTCTGAAACGGATGCCCTAACAGACTGCAACGACTCTTTCTACATTGAGAGTGTTTCGAAACGGCATCGAGCGCTTCGAAACGGGGAGCTGCAGAATGCATTTATGGTGGGAATTAAAATCCTCCACTTGCCATCATGTCTACTCAAGTGAAGAGGAGGATGAAGATGAAGAGATAGTTCATCTCTTCAAGAAGTGTGCCCCGTTCATGAAGAAAGCCTTGAGAGAGCTTGAACGAGAACCTAAGAGAAAGGAGAGGGCAAGCACTTCAAGCCATAAGAAGAAGGCACATTTGGCTACTTGGAGTGATGAAGACTCCACCGACGATAAACAAGCCAACCTTTGCCTTATGGCCATCGAAGAAGATTCAAGGGTAACTTCTAATTCATCTACTTCATGTTCTTATTCCTTTGATGAATTACAAGATGCCTATGATGATTTGGTTTTAGATTTTAAAAGCCACATTTTGAAAAACAAAAAATTGGTTTCAAAGTTAAAAATTCAAAATGATTTGCTTTCTAAAACCAAACTTGAAGTTGAAGCAAAACTTGAAGAGTTTGAATTAAAATGTTTTGATTTACAAAAATTGCTTCAAAATGTTCAAGAAGAAAAAGATTTGATTTCCAAAGAGCTTGAAAAGAAAAACAATTTTGGAAAATCAAATTTTTATGTTAGACAATCTAGTGCCCCTAGATTTAAAAATGGTAAATGTTTTAGAAGTGTTTGGGTCCCAAAAGGACTAACCACTTCAATTAAAAAGGATGACATTGAAAAATGGATTCCTAAGGGGTCAAAAATTTGTGCTACTAACGTTCATGGATCCAAAGCAATTTGGATACCAAAAGTTACTTGATTGTCTTTTGCTAGGTGTGATGGAGATGTTCAAAAAGTCAAACATTGGGGGGGAGCTCCATGCACACAAGGAAGAACACTTGAAGAAGGAAGGCTTCACATCCTACCTTGAGTTCAAGTGTGGTAAAATTCTAGTTGTTTTTGATTTTATTTGTTTATCTTTGTTTAAATTCAACTAGATGATCATATATGTTGTGACTAACATTTGGATGATGCTTTGAGTAAGGGGGAGCCATTTAAAACCAAAATCTTACTTTTGTCAAACTTTTACCTCTATTGTTATTTTTGAACTTAATGTTTTAAATTCTTTTTGATATAACAAAAAGGGGGAGAAACGGGTTTGAAAAATTGAATTTTCAAATGAATAAGGGGGAACTTTATTTGATTTCATATCTTTAGTCTCTTATTCACATTTTTAAAGTTAAAGGGGGAGAATCCCAAATAATTTTTCAAGAGAGTTTTATTATATCAAAAAGGGGGAGATTGTAGAACTAATGTTTTGATATAATAATTGAAAAATGTTTTGGACTGATTTAAAAAGTATTTAAAACAATTTCCAAAGTCCAAATATTCTGAAACTATGTTTAGGGATGTTTTTAAATGGGTTTTTAATGTGTTTCAAAGCCAAACTTCTCAAACCTGTCCAGTTGTTTCGAAACACCATAAGGCGTTTCGAAACATGGGATTCCAGTAGCATATTCGTTTCAAAACGTGTTTCGAAACGGGCTTTCCCTGGACTTGATTTTTGCCCAGCGTTTCGAAACGGGCTAGGCCGTTTCGATACGCCCACGTGGCAATGACCCCAACGGTCATAAACCCCAACGGCTATTTTCCCAACCAACTTTTAAATGCAGGCGTTTCGATATGGGCCTATAGCGTTTCGATACGGGTTTCGAAACGGCCAGGAGGTGTTCCGCAACGGACATGAGGTGTTCCGAAACGGCCAGGAGGCGTTCCGAAACGGATGCCCTGACAGACTGCAACGACTCTTTCTACATTGAGAGTGTTTCGAAACGGCATCGAGCGTTTCGAAACGGGGAGCTGCAGAATGCATTTATGGTGGGAATTAAAGTCCTCAACGGCTCCAATTTGATCCCAACGGCTAGTAACGACTACAAACTCAATTGGGAGTATAAAAGGGACCTCCAAGCATCAAGAGAAGGCTAATGCTAATATTGTCAAACATCAAATGATCAAGAAATTGTCTTAGTGCTTTATTTGTCAATTCTTGTATAGACAAACACTAGTGAGCCAAAATTGTCAAATTTGCTCAAGTGTTTTAGGATTTGGGTGAGAGCTTAATTGTGCAAACAAACACCTATTAGAGGGTTTTAAGTTTGCTTATTGTTTCTCTTTGTAAAGAGGGTTTTGATCAAGGCTTTGGGTAGAACCTTGATCGGTTGTAAGGGTTTCCTCCTAATCCTAGAAAATAGGACGAATCAATTAGTGGATTGATTGTGAAATCCTTAGTGGGGAGCTAAGGTAGTGGATGTAGGTGCTTGTTAGAAGACCGAACCACTATAAATCATTGTGTCTTTATTCTTTCTAGCTTCCTAAACCCTTCCACCTAAAAATCCACCTCTCCACCACTTGGTGAGCATAATCGGTTGAACGAATCGAGCACCACACAACTCAACAATTTCTCATTGTATCCTCGGGCTCCCAGGTTGCTTCTTCGATTTTATGATTCCTCCACAGAACTTTCACAAGAGATATGTTCTTGTTTCGAAGTTGTTTGATTTCCCTATCATGTATTTGAATTGGTTCTTCCTCGTAGGATAGATCGGGATTCAGTTCAATTTCTTTCAGCTCAAGAATGTGGGATGGATCGGATTGATACTATCAGAGCATTGATACGTGAATGACATTATGCATCTTATCGAACTTGCTTGAGAGTGTAAGTCGATAAACTGTCGGACCGATTCTTTCAATCACTTCGAAAGGTCCTATAAAATGAGGGCTTAGCTTTCCTCTTTTACCGAACCGGAATACTTTCTTCCACGAGGAGACTTTAACAAAGACTTTATCACTAGTTTCGTATTGTATATCTCTACGTTTCTGATCAGCGTAGGACTTTGTCTATCAAAGGCTTGCTTTAATCGAGAATGGATGATCTAAAATTGTTCTTCGGTTTCCCTAAGCAATTGAGGTCATGACACTTTATTATCATCAAGTTCAGACCAATATAGGGGTGTTCAACATCTTCTACCATTCAATTCTTCGAAAGGGGCCATTTGAATCGAAGATTGGAAGCTATTGTTGTACGCGAATTCTACCAATGGTAGTTACTTTTCCCTGTTCTTCCCAAAGTCGATGATACAAGCTCGAAGTATGTCTTCAAGAACTTGAATCACTCGTTTGGATTGTCTGTCACTTTGCGGATGGAAAGTTGTGCTTAGATTTAATCTGGTGCCGAGGGATCATTGTAGAGTTCTCCAAAATTGAGCTGTAAACCAAGGGTCTCGATCGGAGACAATTGAAGTAGGGACTCCGTGTAAATGGATGTTTTCCTGAATATACAGATCAACCAAGGTTTCCAAATTGTAGTTCATATGAATTGGAATGAAATGAGCAGATTTGGTGAATCGATCGACAATCACCCAAATAGCATCGCACTTTCTCGGTGTGCAAGGAAGACCAGATACGAAATCCATTGTGATTCGATCCCATTTCCATTTAGGAAATTCAAGAGGTTGGAGCAATCCACTAGGGACTCGGTGTTCGGCTTTCACTCGCTGTTAGTTCAAACACTTTGACACAAAGTCGTTGATAGTCGCTTTCATTCCAGGCTACCAATACAAGGGTTTGAGATCCTTGTACATTTTAACAGATCTAGGGTGGATCGAGAAAGAACTCTGATGGGCTTCTTGTAATATCTCTTCGTGTAATTCCTTGTTGTTAGGAACACAGACTTTATCCTTGAAATAGAGAAGATCGTTTGATTTAACGAAAAAATCAAAATTGGACTCAACTGTCGGGCTCAGGTTTTGAAATAGAGAAGATCGTTTTGATGCAACGTTTTCACCTTGCATCAAAACACAACCCAATTCTGAATGGGAGGCGTCACTATAGACTGTGAATTCCATGCCCGGCTCAGGTTGGATAAAAACCGGGGCATGAGTTAATGCTTGCTTCGGTCGAAGCTTCTTTGCTGACTTTCAGACCAATCGAACTGTTGACCCTTTCGGAGGAGCTTGGTTAGTGGTAAAGCGATTGTAGAGAAGCCTTTAACAAACCTTCGGTAATAAACAACTAATCCAAGGAAACTGCGAACCTCACCAACATTCTTCAGAGGTCGCCAATCAAGAATAGCTTGAATCTTTTTAGGGTCAAATTTGATTCCTTCAGCGGAGATCACGTGACCGAGGAAAGAAACTTCCGATAGCCCAAACTTACATTTGGAGAATTTGGCAAACAATTGGCGTTCTCAGAGAGTTTGTAGCACGATTCGGAGGTGTTCAACATGTTCCTCCTTATTTCGGGAATAGACAAGAATGTCATCGATGAAGATAACAACGAACTTGTCGAGAAAGGGCTTTAATACTCGGTTCATTAGGTCCATAAATGAGGTAGGGGCATTCATTAACTGTAACGCCCCGGTTTTGGGCTTAGAAGTTTTGGGCGTTGACCGGTTTGGTCAAAGTGCTGTTCGAATCTAAAGAGGTGAAATTAGGAAAGCCTAGTTCGGGTTGCATTAAAAATATGGAAAAATGTTCTAAAATCATCTTTTAATATAATTAAGTGAACTGTGAAATCAATTTTGAAAAATGGGTTTTGGAAGAGCGACATTTTGGCTAGTGACCAAAATGTAATTTTTGAAAGTTTTGTGACTGTTTTAAAAAGGATTGAAACTTTGAATCTTTAGGGAGCTATTTACCCAAAGGGGAGTTTCTCCAGATTTTCTAGAATATTAAATGATTTAATAATGGTTTAAAATAAAAGTAAAAAGGAGGGAAAGATATTTTTGGTCATTTTTAACTAACTTTCTAAATTTTCCATTCCCATTTTCTCTCATCTTTTCTCTCCAACCAAACACATTCTCTCCAGATATTTTCCTCTGATTTTTATCACCTAAATACTTCTTTTCAATCCTCATTTGATTCCTAATCATCTTCTCATCAAAACCTTTGTATTTGCTACTTGTTTCATCAAGCTTTTTGGCTCTAAAAGAGGAGAAACTCAAGTTTGGAGGTAAGAACGTCCTTCTCCTCTGAACTTCAAGTTCTTTAATGAAATTCCTAAGTTCTCAATCCCTAATTGATGTTTTATAAATGGCTTTTAAGATTGTTTAGTGGATCTTGGCTTAAATTGCAAGATTTGGTGTGTTTTTGATGAAATTTCGTTGGATCTGTTTAAGCAGTGTTTTAAGGTGCTAAAATGATGATTAATGAATGTTAATTTGATAAGGAAATGAGTTTTGATTAATGCAATCCCGGATAGGTTGTGTTTCCTAAGTTTAGCTTGTGATTCTTGGATGTTTTTGTGGTGATCTTGTGGATCTGATGTTGCTGGAGGTATAAGGATGTTTATAGGTTGTTTTTAGATGTTAAATGGTGTTAATGGATGTTAGGTTTTGCTGGTTTATGGCTGGGCTTTGTTGAGAAGTGGTTTTGATGCAATTTCAGTTGTGTTTGGTGGCCGAAATTGGAGTGTGAATGAGAGCAGCGAGTTTGAGTGCTTTCATTGAAGCTTTTGATGCATGATGATGCATTAAATCTCTGCTTTAATGTGTTTAATCAGGGGAGGCATCTTTGGATCCAAGAGTTGTTGATCCGGAAGCTTGAATCGGTGCTTCGGCAAGAGGCGAAGTGGAATCGGTGAGTGAAATTGGGTTTTCGGCTTTGAAACCAATGACTTGGGAGCTTAGTTTAAGTCTAAACAACTTTGCTAAGCTCGAGTGTAAGTTTTCGGAAATTCTCTCTAGTGGTGGCCATGATTTTGTTGTGATGCAATGTGGTTTATTGCATGTTTTGATTACTGTTTTGAAAGCATGATTTAGCATGGTATTTGCTGTTTTGATAAGCCATATGTTAAAGGAAGCTCAAGGTAAGAGTTCCTTGTTTTTGAACATTGATTAAATGTGGTTTGATGCTTTTAAGTGCATGATGAATATGGCTTGGTTTAATGCTTTAAAACAGTGGATTAATTGATGAAAATGATATATATTGGCAAGTGATGTTTTGAAAAGGTTAAGGTCACTAAGGTGGTTAAAAGTCCTTGAGTGAGCCTTGTTTACTTAAGAACATCAAGGTGGTTAAAAGTCCTTGGATGGTTCTTGTTACGGACACAAAGGTGGTTAAAAGTCCTTGTGTGGTCCATTCTATGGTGTTTAAAAGTCCATAGGCCAAGGTGTTTAAAAGTCCTTGGGGTTCAAGGTGTTTAAAAGTCCTTGAGGTGATTCAATTCATGGTGTTTAAAAGTCCATGGCCAAGGTGTTTAAAAGTCCTTGGGATCAAGGTGTTTAAAAGTCCTTGAGGTGATTCAATTCATGGTGTTTAAAAGTCCATGGCCAAGGTGTTTAAAAGTCCTTGGGGTCCAAGGTGTTTAAAAGTCCTTGGGGTGAAAGTTGATGAACTTGTTTTCCAAGAAATGAAATGTATCACTTGTGGCCAATATGACATGTAATGAAATGAAGCATGAGATGCTTGTTTTAAGTATGCTTTTGAGCATGTGCAAATGATGATTTGAAGCATGATTTATAAATGTTTTGTTAATGCATTATTGGATGGTTTTATTGAGCATTCCTCATTAAGCTTTTGCTTACGCTCTCTTCCGTTTTCTTAATTCAATAATGCAGAACATTAGAGTACTTGAGGGCAGCAAGGAGGGCAAGCATCCAAGTGGAAACAAAGCTCTAAGTATGGAAAGTTTTCTAAGTACATTTTAGCTTTTGGTAATTTGGCAATGGGGGACCTATATGTATGTTTTGGGAGATGTTTTGAACTTCCTAAGTATGTTGAATGTTGTTGAGAATGCTGGTTTTTGTGGTTGGCCTTTATATGCTTGAATTGGAAGTTTATGCTTGAATGACTTACTTGTGTAGGAAGCATGCCTATAGATTTGGGGTTTTTCATATATGTGGATGTTTTGGTGAATTGTTGATGCAAGTATGTCTCATATATGTTGAATTGCATGTTGGCAAAGTTTGGTGGCATTTGGAGCATGATTGGTTGGTCAATTGCATGTTTAAGTATGCATTTTTAGGCAATCTGTGCAGGGTGTTTCGGAACAGCACCTACCGTTTCGGAACGGGTGCCTTAATTGTGCCCAGGCGTCCGAAACGGGAGGGGCCGTTCCGAAACGGAAAGGCCACTGCCAGACCCCCGTTTCGGTACGCGTTGCGGAACGGCCCCGAGTTTCGAAACGGGCTATGCCTGTTTCGGAACGGGTGACCGTTGGGGGCTGACATTGGCAGTTATATGTTTTGGAATGTTTGCGTTTTGGTCCTGAAACTTGTTTGTGCAATTGTATGAGTTTGGGAAGTCCTTTTGAGCTGAAATTTTACAGAGAAGCATGAAACATGATTAATTTCAAGATGGTAACTTCAATTTGGTTTAAGTCCTTATAATTATCAGAATTTACAATTTGGTCCCTAAAGTTGTAATTTGTTCAATTGGGTCCCTGTTTGATCTCTGATGTTTGTGATCTTTTGGTATGATGGTTGTGTGATCACAATTAGGTCTAAAGTGCATCTAGACAAGATTAAAAGAAAAAAAAGGGTCGTTAATCGAGGTTGACTTTCGGGTTGACTTTGGTTTTCCCTGTGTGACTTTCTTAATTCGGGTCAACCGTCTAGGCCGGGTTAAGGGGGTTACATTTGGTGGTATCAGAGCTGAGTTCTCGAGTAATTGGGAATGTATGTATGCATGATTGAAGTATGTATGCCTTGTATGCTTGTTGAGTGAAAGCATGTTTAATGGCTTGTGATTTTGATGCAATTGAAGTATGTGCTGTGATGTAGCATGTTGTGGGTACCCATTGCCAAATCAAAGCTAAAGAAAGGATGTTGTTTTGAAATGAAATTGAGCTTGAATACTTGGATTGCTTACCTTGCTGGGCCTGACTTTGTTTTATTTGTGTTGTGATTGCATGGTAAAAGTATGGCACCACGTAGAGAGTTACGAGGTAATGTGTGAGCTACGGCTCCTAATGAGAATGAGAATGAGGAAAACACGGGTAGTGCGGTGTTACCTCCTCCTCCACCTGGTGGTGGTGGTGCTGAGGCTGAGGAAGCTGGAGCTGCAGCTGGCGCTGGAGCTGCTGGACCTGGGGCTGGTCAGGGGCAAGCTATGCCTGATATGACGATGTTAGTGCAAGCTATTGCTGGTGCTTTTCAAGCAGCAGTAGCTGGGGCTCGTGGAGCGGGGCATCAGGAAGATGCTGGTGTTAGACTACCTTTGGAGCGTTTGCGCAGTCTTGGTGGGACTGAGTTCAGGGGTATGTCTGCTGAGAGTTCTGAAGCTTGGCTAGAGAGTACCAAGCGAATCTTGGGCCAGATGAGTTGCACTGATGTGCAGAAGCTGAGTTGTGTTGTGTCCTTGCTGCAGAAGGATGCGTATACGTGGTGGACAACCACTGTTGCTGGGATGGCAGAAACTTATGTGACTTGGACATTCTTTCAGAATGTGTTCAAGCGGAGATATCTTGGTGTGAGATATCTTGATGAGAAGAAGCGTGAATTCATGTCTCTTACCCAAGGGAGCATGAGTGTGGCTGAGTATGAGGTGCAGTTTGTGCGACTCAGTCAGTATGCACCGGAGCTGGTACCTGATGAGCGGGCAAGGTGCGAGAGGTTCCGTTATGGTTTAGAGACGGATGTGAAAATGTATTTGCTGGCCGCCGAGTATGATGATTTCGACGTGTTGGTGGGCCGAGCTAAGGATGTTGAGATGAACTTGGGTTTATCTGTGAGAGGTGCTGGAGCAAGTGCTGGGAAGCGATCAGCTGAGTTTAGTTTCGGAGGTGGACGGAACAAGAGGGGACGTGATCAGAAGTATCAGTCTTCAGCTAAGAGAGGTGGTGATGCACCTGCTAGAGGAGGCAATGCTAGGGCTGATCCGAGTGCTTGTTGGATCTGTGGTTCACTTGGTCACATGAAACGTGACTGTCCTCGTGCCGAGAGAGTGGTGCAAGCTCCTGTTGCGGCTGCTGGTAACGGGTGCTGGAGTTGTGGTTCTGCAGACCACTTGAGGCGAGATTGTCCGAGGTTGGCTGGTGATCAGGTGCGTGCTCCTGTTGTTGCTGCACCGCAGAGAGGTCGTGGGCGCGGCCGTGGTAATTTCCAGAGGAGAGAGGAAGGTGGTCGTGGAGTGGCCCATGTTGTGGCTATTCAGCCTGAAGGTGGAGGCCAAGCGAGGGTGTATGCTCAGCGAGAGGGCAGGAATGATGCGGATGTGATTGCAGGTACCTTTACTTTGCAGTCCTTGTCATTGCTTTCTTTGATAGATTCTGGATCTACGCATTCATACATTTTGCGTGAGCATGCTGAATTGCTTGGTTTGCCTGTTGAGTCTTTGGATGTTGGTGTTCGAGTCACTAGTTCTTTTGGTGAGACTGTTGTGACTAGGAAGCTTTATAGAAGGTATCCCTTGGTCGTTCAAGAGCATGTTTTCCATGTTGATCTTATGGAGTTGCCCTTCTATGGTTTCGATGTGATCCTTGGTATGGATTGGCTTGCTGAGCATCGTGCTGTTGTGGATTGTGAGAACAAGCGGGTTTCGCTTAAGCTTGCGGATGATTATGAAGTGGTTGTGGTTGGTGAGAACGTGAAGTTTCTTGCCAATGTGGTGTCTACCTTGGAGGCGAGCAGGATGCTGAGGCAAGGTTGTGAAGCCTATCTAGCTTTTGTGATGAATCCTAGCTCTAAAGAGTTGAGGGTGCAAGATATCAGAGTTGTGAAGGAGTTTCCTGGTGTTTTTCCTGAGGAGTTGCCTGGTTTACCTCCTAACCGCGAGGTGGAGTTTGGAATTGAGCTGTATGAGAATACAACTCCTGTGTCCATTACTCCCTATAGAATGGCACCTAAGGAGCTGAAGGAGCTGAAGACGCAGTTGCAAGAGTTGCTTGATCGTGGTTTCGTCCGGCCGAGTGTGTCACCTTGGGGAGCACCGGTCTTGTTTGTGAAGAAGAAGGATGACACTATGAGAATGTGCATTGATTACCGTCAGCTGAACAAGTTGACTATCAAGAATCGGTATCCTTTGCCGAGGATTGATGATCTTTTTGATCAATTTCGGGGAGCTGCTGTGTTCTCTAAGATTGACTTGAGGTCAGGGTATTATCAGTTAAAGGTGAAGGATGTGGATGTGCCTAAGACAGCTTTCAGGACAAGGTATGGGAATTATGAGTTTCTTGTGATGCCGTTTGGGTTGACAAATGCTCCTGCTGCTTTCATGGACATGATGAATCGTGTGTTTCATGAATACCTGGACAAGTTTGTTGTGGTGTTCATTGATGATATCCTCGTGTACTCGCGTACTGAGGAGGAGCATGAAGAGCATTTGAGGATTGTTTTGCAAGCTTTGTTGGAGAATCAGCTTTATGCTAAGCTGAGTAAGTGTGAGTTCTGGTTAAGGGAGGTGGTTTTCCTTGGGCATGTGGTCTCAGCTGAGGGGATTCGTGTTGATCCTCAGAAGATTGAAGCGGTGATGAATTGGAAAGTTCCTAAGTCTGTTCATGAGGTCCGTAGTTTCCTTGGTTTGGCGGGATACTACCGAAGGTTTGTGGATGGTTTTTCCAAGATTGCTGCTCCTTTGACGAAGCTGTTGCAAAAGGATGTTAAGTATGAGTGGACGGAAGCGAGACAGCAGGCTTTTGAGAAGCTTAAGGCGGCTTTGACGCAAGCTCCTATCTTGATTCAGCCTGAATCAGGGAAAGAGTTTGTGGTTTACAGTGATGCATCCTATGTTGGTTTGGGGTGTGTGCTGATGTAGGAGGGTAAGGTGGTGGCTTATGCATCGCGGCAGTTGAAAGTGCATGAGCGCAATTACCCTACGCATGATATTGAGCTGGCTGCAGTGGTTTTTGCTCTGAAGATCTGGAGGCATTATCTGTATGGTGAGAAGTGTATTGTGTACACGGATCACAAGAGTTTGAGGTATCTGATGTCTCAGAAGGAGTTGAATCTTAGGCAGCGGCGTTGGTTGGAGTTGCTCAAGGATTATGATCTGACGATTGAATATCATCCTGGAAAAGCTAATGTTGTTGCGGATGCCTTGAGTAGGAAGGTAGCTGTTGAGCTGAGAGCCATGTTTGCTAGCTTGAGCATATCGCAAGATTGTGGTCTCGTTGCTGAGTTGCAAGTGAAACCCTCTTTGGTTCAGTTGATCAAGGATAAGCAGTTGTTGGATGATTCCTTGGTGTCTCATGTTCAGGATATCGCGGAGGGTAGACCTTTGGATTTCTGTTTCAATGATGATGGTGTGCTGTGTTTTGGGAGTCGGATAGTAGTGCCCAATGATGCTGAGTTGAGGCGTGCTATTCTGACTGAAGGTCATAGTAGTCCTTTTGCTATGCACCCTGGTAGTACTAAGATGTACCGTGATATTCGTGATGAGTACTATTGGGTGGGTTTGAAGAAGGATGTTGCGGAGTTTGTTAGCAAGTGTTTGGTGTGTCAGCGAGTTAAGGCTGAGCATCAGTTTCCTTCAGGGTTGTTGCAACCGTTGAAAATCCCTGAATGGAAGTGGGAGAGGGTTACCATGGATTTTGTATCTGGTTTACCTTTGTCTCCATCGAAGAAGAATTCGGTCTGGGTGATTGTGGATCGCCTGACGAAGTGTGCGCATTTCTTGCCTGTGCATACCACGTTTTCTTTGGATAGGTTGGCAGAGCTGTACATTGCTGAGATTGTGCGGCTGCATGGTGTGCCTAAGTCGATTGTGTCGGATAGGGATCCGAGGTTCACATCGCGGTTCTGGCAGTGTTTGCATCAAGCTCTGGGTACAAGGTTGCATTTCAGTACGTCCTATCATCCTCAGTTGGATGGTCAGTCTGAGCGAGTTATCCAGATTTTGGAGGATATGTTGAGGTGCTGCGTGATTGAGTTCCAAGGTTCTTGGGAGAAGCATCTGCCTTTGGTTGAGTTTGCTTATAACAATAGTTATCAGGAAAGTATACAGATGGCACCTTATGAGGCTTTGTATGGGAGGAAGTGTAGGACTCCTCTTTGTTGGGCTGAGACTGGTCAAAAGTTGGTTTCAATGCCGGCTTTGTTAAAAGGGACCACAGAGAAGGTAAAGCTCATTTGTGAGCGGTTGAAGGCTGCTTCTGATCGGCAGAAGTCTTACGCGGATTTGAAGCGTAAGGAGATAGAGTATGCGGTGGGTGACCGTGTGTTCTTGAAGGTTTCGCCTTGGAAGAAGGTGATGCGGTTTGGCCGAAAGGGTAAGTTGAGCCCTAGGTACATTGGACCATATGAGGTGGTTGAGCGTGTGGGTCCTGTTGCGTATCGGTTGAGGTTACCTCAGGAGTTGGAGAAGATTCATGATGTGTTCCATGTCTCTATGCTCCGGAGGTATAGATCTGATCCTTCGCATGTGATGCCTGTGGAGGAAGTGGAACTGAATCCGGATTTGACCTATGATGAGGAACCGGTGAAGGTTCTGGATTCGGATAGCAAGGTTCTTCGTGGCAAGACCATTGAGTTGGTGAAGGTGCTGTGGAAGCATCGCGGTGTTGAGGAAGCCACGTGGGAGCGGAAGGAAGACATGCTGAAGCAGTTTCCTTATCTCTTTCCTTCAGGTAAATTTCGAGGACGAAATTTCTTAAGGGGGGGGGGAGAGTTGTAACGCCCCGGTTTTGGGCTTAGAAGTTTTGGGCGTTGACCGGTTTGGTCAAAGTGCTGTTCGAATCTAAAGAGGTGAAATTAGGAAAGCCTAGTTCGGGTTGCATTAAAAATATGGAAAAATGTTCTAAAATCATCTTTTAATATAATTAAGTGAACTGTGAAATCAATTTTGAAAAATGGGTTTTGGAAGAGCGACATTTTGGCTAGTGACCAAAATGTAATTTTTGAAAGTTTTGTGACTGTTTTAAAAAGGATTGAAACTTTGAATCTTTAGGGAGCTATTTACCCAAAGGGGAGTTTCTCCAGATTTTCTAGAATATTAAATGATTTAATAATGGTTTAAAATAAAAGTAAAAAGGAGGGAAAGATATTTTTGGTCATTTTTAACTAACTTTCTAAATTTTCCATTCCCATTTTCTCTCATCTTTTCTCTCAAACCAAACACATTCTCTCCAGATCTTTTCCTCTGATTTTTATCACCTAAATACTTCTTTTCAATCCTCATTTGATTCCTAATCATCTTCTCATCAAAACCTTTGTATTTGCTACTTGTTTCATCAAGCTTTTTGGCTCTAAAAGAGGAGAAACTCAAGTTTGGAGGTAAGAACGTCCTTCTCCTCTGAACTTCAAGTTCTTTAATGAAATTCCTAAGTTCTCAATCCCTAATTGATGTTTTATAAATGGCTTTTAAGATTGTTTAGTGGATCTTGGCTTAAAATGCAAGATTTGGTGTGTTTTGATGAAATTTCGTTGGATCTGTTTAAGCAGTGTTTTAAGGTGCTAAAATGATGATTAATGAATGTTAATTTGATAAGGAAATGAGTTTTGATTAATGCAATCCCGGATAGGTTGTGTTTCCTAAGTTTAGCTTGTGATTCTTGGATGTTTTTGTGGTGATCTTGTGGATCTGATGTTGCTGGAGGTATACGGATGTTTATAGGTTGTTTTTAGATGTTAAATGGTGTTAATGGATGTTAGGTTTTGCTGGTTTATGGCTGGGCTTTGTTGAGAAGTGGTTTTGATGCAATTTCGGTTGTGTTTGGTGGCCGAAATTGGAGTGTGAATGAGAGCAGCGAGTTTGAGTGCTTTCATTGAAGCTTTTGATGCATGATGATGCATTAAATCTCTGCTTTAATGTGTTTAATCAGGGGAGGCATCTTTGGATCCAAGAGTTGTTGATCCGGAAGCTTGAATCGGTGCTTCGGCAAGAGGCGAAGTGGAATCGGTGAGTGAAATTGGGTTTTCGGCTTTGAAACCAATGACTTGGGAGCTTAGTTTAAGTCTAAACAACTTTGCTAAGCTCGAGTGTAAGTTTTCGGAAATTCTCTCTAGTGGTGGCCATGATTTTGTTGTGATGCAATGTGGTTTATTGCATGTTTTGATTACTGTTTTGAAAGCATGATTTAGCATGGTATTTGCTGTTTTGATAAGCCATATGTTAAAGGAAGCTCAAGGTAAGAGTTCCTTGTTTTTGAACATTGATTAAATGTGGTTTGATGCTTTTAAGTGCATGATGAATATGGCTTGGTTTAATGCTTTAAAACAGTGGATTAATTGATGAAAATGATGTATATTGGCAAGTGATGTTTTGAAAAGGTTAAGGTCACTAAGGTGGTTAAAAGTCCTTGAGTGAGCCTTGTTTACTTAAGAACATCAAGGTGGTTAAAAGTCCTTGGATGGTTCTTGTTACGGACACAAAGGTGGTTAAAAGTCCTTGTGTGGTCCATTCTATGGTGTTTAAAAGTCCATAGGCCAAGGTGTTTAAAAGTCCTTGGGGTTCAAGGTGTTTAAAAGTCCTTGAGGTGATTCAATTCATGGTGTTTAAAAGTCCATGGCCAAGGTGTTTAAAAGTCCTTGGGGTCAAGGTGTTTAAAAGTCCTTGAGGTGATTCAATTCATGGTGTTTAAAAGTCCATGGCCAAGGTGTTTAAAAGTCCTTGGGGTGAAAGTTGATGAACTTGTTTTCCAAGAAATGAAATGTATCACTTGTGGCCAATATGACATGTAATGAAATGAAGCATGAGATGCTTGTTTTAAGTATGCTTTTGAGCATGTGTAAATGATGATTTGAAGCATGATTTATAAATGTTTTGTTAATGCATTATTGGATGGTTTTATTGAGCATTCCTCACTAAGCTTTTGCTTACGCTCTCTTCCGTTTTCTTAATTCAATAATGCAGAACATTAGAGTACTTGAGGGCAGCAAGGAGGGCAAGCATCCAAGTGGAAACAAAGCTCTAAGTATGGAAAGTTTTCTAAGTACATTTTAGCTTTTGGTTATTTGGCAATGGGGGACCTATATGTATGTTTTGGGAGATGTTTTGAACTCCCTAAGTATGTTGAATGTTGTTGAGAATGCTGGTTTTTGTGGTTGGCCTTTATATGCTTGAATTGGAAGTTTATGCTTGAATGGCTTACTTGTGTAGGAAGCATGCCTATAGATTTGGGGTTTTTCATATATGTGGATGTTTTGGTGAATTGTTGATGCAAGTATGTCTCATATATGTTGAATTGCATGTTGGCAAAGTTTGGTGGCATTTGGAGCATGATTGGTTGGTCAATTGCATGTTTAAGTATGCATTTTTAGGCAATCTGTGCAGGGTGTTTCGGAACAGCACCTACCGTTTCGGAACGGGTGCCTTAATTGTGCCCAGGCGTCCGAAACGGGAGGGGCCATTCCGAAACGGAAAGGCCACTGCCAGACCCCCGTTTCGGTACGCGTTGCGGAACGGCCCCGAGTTTCGAAACGGGCTATGCCTGTTTCAGAACGGGTGACCGTTGGGGGCTGACATTGGCAGTTATATGTTTTGGAATGTTTGCGTTTTGGTCCTGAAACTTGTTTGTGCAATTGTATGAGTTTGGGAGGTCCTTTTGAGCTGAAATTTCACAGAGAAGCATGAAACATGATTAATTTCAAGATTGTAACTTCAATTTGGGTTAAGTCCTTATAATTATCAGAATTTACAATTTGGTCCCTAAAGTTGTAATTTGTTCAATTGGGTCCCTGTTTGATCTCTGATGTTTGTGATCTTTTGGTATGATGGTTGTGTGATCACAATTAGGTCTAAAGTGCATCTAGACAAGATTAAAAGAAAAAAAAAGGGTCGTTAATCGAGGTTGACTTTCGGGTTGACTTTGGTTTTCCCTGTGTGACTTTCTTAATTCGGGTCAACCGTCTAGGCCGGGTTAAGGGGGTTACATTAACCCAAAGGGCATAACCAGAAATTCGAAGTGACCGTATCTAGTACGGAAAACAGTTTTAGGGATGTCTTCATCCTTCACTTTTGTTTGATAGTAGCACGATCGGAGACCGATCTTAAAGAATACCAATGCTTCTTGGAGTTGATCAAAAAGATCTTCAATTTTGGGCATGGGATATTTTTTTTGATAGTCACCCGATTCAACTAACGATAGTCGATGCAAAGCCGCATCGAGCCATCTTTCTTTTTCACAAACAGAACCGGAGCACCGCAAGGAGATGTTCTCGGTCGTATGAAGCCCTTGTCTTGTAACTCTTGGAGATGCTTCTTTAACTCATTCAATTCAATTGGTGCCATCTGATAGGGTGTGATAGACACCAGGCTGGTTCTGAGTTGAATGTCGATGCCAAACTCTACTTCTCGAGTCCGAGGAAGACCAGGGAGATCCTCGAGAAAGAGATCGATAAATTTGAAAACAATAGAAATAGAAGGTAAGTCGAAATCATATTCATCTTGTAACACCATGGAAGAAAAAATAGAGGTCTGTTTTTGATCAATTAACAGAATAGATTCCTTCCCTAAACCCTTGAGGTATAATCTTCGGTTTTGGCAATCGATTCAAGCTTGGTGTTTACTTAACCAATCTAAGCCTAGCACTAAGTCAAATTCACATTCAGGTAATACATAGAGATCACATGGAAAGGGTACATTTCGAATGGCTATTGTGCAATCCTTACAGATTAGATTGATAGGCAAATCCCCCTATAGGGTTTGACACTACAATACTTGTTTTGACTATTTCAGGTTTCAAATTTAGTTTAGCTAACAAGTAAGAAAAAAAAATGAATGGGTAGATCATGAGTCTATTAAAGCATAAACATGTTCAAGGTTTAGTTTAACTGTACCCACAATGACATCGGGAGATTCTTCATCTTCTTTGCCACGAATGTGATAAACACGAGCTGGGGCTCGGGATTCCTGTTGTGTTGTGGCTTTCAAATGGGAGCCTCTGCCCCTTCATTGATTTCTCGATTGAATTTGTCTCAGATTCTTTTTTTGGTTTGAAGGTGCGGGCCTCGGATTAGCAAAATTTCAAGTAGGAGCCTTGTCAGACTTTCTCGGACAATCTTTGATGTAGTGATCATCACAACCACACGCAAAGCGGAGATTGGATTGAAATCGGCATTGGTCGTAATTTTGTTTTTGACAGTGCTTGTAGGTCGGAGCTTTCTCAGAATTTCCAGTGCTGTTAACAGACATAATAAGGACAACCAGCTTATTCACCGATTGGGGTCTTGGTGTGTAGTTGCTTCTGGGAGCAAGAGTGTAAGTAGAAGACACTTCCTTCTAATTTTCAGGCCTTTTATGATTTCCAACCAGACTTATCATCACTTTTCTGTTTCTTATCGCTTCGGTAGCCGTTTTTTCTTTTCTATGTAGCTTTAATCTTGGCTTCAGTGGCAATTACTCGGTTCCCCAAATTTTGGAAGTCTGTGATGTTCAGGGCGGTAAATAATAGACTCAATTCATCGTTCAAGTCGTCAGTGAACATCCGACACTTGCAATATTTGATTAAAGTGTCGTACTTGCAATATTTGAAAAAAATCAGCAACATACTGTTTGGTGGGACTGTTGGCCTGCTTCATGTACAAGAACCGCTTCCTTCTATCAGCTACATATTGTTCGCTGATGTACTTCTTGTTGAATTCTTCCATAAAGAATTTCCACGTCACTAATCGGCCCAGTCAGTCAATGTCGTGGTTTCCCACCAGCATAGTGCTTCATCGGCTAACAGAGCGACTACGCACTCAAGTTTATGCTCATCAGAGCACTGTAGTTGCTTCGTCAAGATTTGGGTGGTTTGTTCGAGCCAATATTCAACCTCCTCGGGCTTCTCTTCATTTGCACGCGCGAATGTGTAAGCTCGATATTAAGCGAGTTTGTCGACCGAGGCTCTGCTTGTTGCAGCAGCAACAGATACGAGACGGTCTTGTCTAATGTTCTTCAGGAGTTGATCGAACATCTCCTTCATACTCAAGCGACATTCTCTCTGAACTGATTGGATAGCAGGAGCTTCCTGCTGAGGCTGGACTTTTTCAGGGGGTTGAGCTGGTCCTTGGGGTTTTGTTTGTCTGGGAAGGTTCTGATCGAACCTTACACTTCTTCCCCCATTCAATGAACCTCGAAGACTTTCATCGTCCCGATCTAATCTTGTTTTAGGCATACTACCAACATTTAAACAAGGTCGATATTAGGAAAGCACAATCACAAGCAATTCAGTATAATTCTCCTCGGTGGCATAATTTAAACCTATATGATGCATGACATATTCGTATAAGCTTTAGGACCTATAACCTAAAGCTCTGATTATCGTTTTATGTAACACCCTTCGCCCGGGTTAGGAGCGAAGAGCGTTACGACGTGCAACGAACATATTCAGGATATAAATCATGTAAACAATTCAATCCTTTTAATGTTACTTAACAAAAAGATGGGCAACAAAAATCTTTATTCATTCATGTCATACATGTTACTAACATAATCAAACAAGAATACTTTCAATTATATAAACAAGATTACTTAACTAGTAACCAATCATATAAGCTATCACAACAATGTGACCATCTACGCTCTTCATTAAAACATCTATCAAGCATATCGAACAAATTAGCAAACATCATATAATCATGCTTCCAAATCAAATTATTTATCCTACCATATTCGAACAAGCATAGAATCCTATAGGTTTAATGTTACTTAACAAAAAGATGGGCAACAAAAATCTTTATTCATTCATGTCATACATGTTACTAACATAATCAAACAAGAATACTTTTAATTATATAAACAAGATTACTTAACTAGTAACCAATCATATAAGCTATCACAACAAGGATACCATCCACGCTCTTCATTAAAACATCTATCAAGCATATCGAACAAATTAGCCAACATCATATAATCATGCTTCCAAATCCAATTCTTTATCCTACCATATTCGAACAAGCATAGAATCCTATAGGTTACATTTAAACTAAGTATGAGCATTCACATTTCATTTCATTCGATTGAAGTATATTTACTCACAAGAGTTTTAGATACAATTTCAAATTTCATAAGTCAAGCACTTGACACTCTTCCTATAAGACCATTCGAACACTACAACACACATATAGGAAACATTTTGATCTTCATAAATACATAAACAAGGCATAGTGTTCAAAAGGAGTTAACAAAACATCAACCATTTTTATATACATAACAAAAGATTCTTACATATTTCATGACATACTTAGTTTACTATTACATACAAAACACTTAAGCCTTATATATACAAGTCAACATGATCATATTGTCAAAAGTACCTATTTACATACTAGGTCCATACATAACAATCCACACTTAGGTTTATGCACACCACAAATACATACATAAAATCAACCAAATGCATGCAACTTGGATGACTAGACAAGACATTAAGCCACCGACCAGGAGTACTAACATAATGAAACAAGGCATACTTGTCCTGGCTTGTGAATGCTTCGAATCAGATTGAAGTCGGCTTTCGAACGATATGTCTTGTTGGTTTGGGAAGAAGGAAACGGAAGAGTGATAAGTACTATAAGTACTTAATGAAGTAGTTCTTATAACTATTAGTTGTCCATCTGTTTCATTAGGTGTATTATTTTTGTAGACACGATTACCTAGCTAGGCTTCGATCCAATTGAGTATCACCTAGCTAGTCTTAACCTTTTTGCAATCATAAGAACATATATACGCAATCATATTAAAGATAAAAACAAGTCATATAAATCATATAACATATTCATGTAGCCAAATTTCTAAAACCAATCACATAGATCAATTAAGATCAAACATTCACATAGTTCACATTTGTGTCTTGTTCGAATTAGGGCCTTGACCCAAGCATTACTTATGCATGTTAAACATATTCGATTAATCATTTAATCTATGATTACATTACCACTTGCACTCGTTCATATATCATATTTCACAATTTATTGAACATGTGACAAGTTTTATTCATGAGTTTTTAAGTGTTTTTCCTTGGTAGATTTGTGGGACTAGGTAATCGACTCATAATGGGTAAAAAGTACCTAATTAGAGGATGCTCAAAACATCAAATCATAGGACACCCAAGTGTATCAAAGTTTCTTATACACTATCATAGGGTAATCGAAGTGTCAACAAGGAATGCACAAGTCATCAAGTGCACTAGGTGCTATCAACACAAAAACATAGAGTGCTCAAAGTACTAAATCAGAGGAGCTCTAGACTCTAAGGCATGACGTGCTACCTAAGACAAACTATTCAACCAAGGACTTTCATTGATCTTTAAATTAAGCAAACACCAACCATGTATTTAATAATTAAACATTGCCAGTTACATAGCACATTACATGTTATTAGCATATAGTATCTAACTCTTAATTATAGTCTCATAGTTTCCAGCATTTAAGAATCAAGTAAACATACGTAAGCATCATAGATCACCCATAATCAGTAGCATTTTATTCTTGTCATGCTCATAATCATCATTCATATATCCATCAAAGCAAAGCAAACCATGTTACATGTCACCAAGATAACAAACTAACAATGTAGATCATCTTATCATCTTTCCTTTTAACCTTCTTCCCTTAAGACAATTACCAAATTTAGAGTAGGTTCATTTCATGCTTTCATCTAGAATCATAATTTAAACATAAACATTGGTTAATACACTACTCTTAACCCTAAGTTTAACTACACTCACAATACTCCAAGCTTTCTACCACTCTTGCTCCTTGATGACTATTCCTTTGTTCTTTCTATGTGAGTTGCCAGACTTTGCTTCATCCAAGTTTTCCTCAATTTCTTGGTCTAGAAATTCATGTAAGAACACATAGAAAACATATTAACATCCAATTCAAACATATAAGTTCAATCAAATAAGCACTACTCAATACACTCAAAACTGTTTTCCAGTTCTGGCAGCTTGCACCCCTGTTACTAATCTGATCATATCTCCCAATCCGTACGTCGGAATTTCGTTTACCTTATATCGTTTAAAAGCTAACAAAATTTTATTTAATACCATATTAAGCTTGTATTTTAATTCTTATCCAATTAGTACAGTTGTGTATAAAGACGCGGCATTTATACTGCGTGTACAGTTTGCACTAATAAGTTTTCATCTCCAGATTTCACTACAAAACTTAGAATCCTATGTTGTTTGTTCCTGATTAAAATAGACATTTACAAGTATATTCTATAAAATTTTCAGCTTTAAATTCAATTCCTAAAATTTATATCGATTTTTCAAAGACATTATCCAGAATAAGGCTTCTAGGCAGATTCATTAGATATTGCTTCTAGTTATTCAATTATACTAACTTATTACTTATTTTTATTTTCGGACTTAACATACATTTTCAACCTATTTTCCCCTGTTCATTCAAGTTCTCTAGGGTACCTCAATAGAACAATACAATTCTTTAGTTAACTAACTTTCCCAAATTAGTCTCAATCTCATCTAATAAGCACTTTAATCATTTTAAACACTCAATTTAATCTACTTATCAGCCAATTCTAGTTACACTTAATTCATATATCAAGTCACCTATTTTTAATCATTATTTCCAATATTCCATTCTTTTCCAATTTACTACCAGAATTTCCTAATTTTCATAAAATAGTCCCGATTTACACGCTAGACTTTCTAAGTGACCATCTTTGATTCCAATAAATTTTCCAGCAATCCTAACAACATTTTCGATCATCCAAGACCTCAATCTAACAATAAACATCATTTTAAACAATTTTCCCACATCAATTTTATTTACAGAATTGCCAAATTTTCAAGTTAAATCAAAATTTACACATGAACATCGAAAACATGCCAATTAGGTCACTACTTCAATTCGGCTACCTTACTATCAATGGTTCCATTGTAATTCCATTAAGATTTTCAGCTTAACAACATCTCTACTAAATTTCCAGCTATCAAAATCAAACATATCATCATCATAACATGCAATAATGAAAATCTAACCACACATTCAACTCGGTGTAAGGAGAGGGGCTTACGGAGCTTCTCAAATTTGACTACCAAGTCAAATTTCCTAACCATGCAAAGCTTCAAAGCTATCAACAATGGCTTCCTTCTCTCAAAATCTCTCTCTCTTTCTTTCTTAGTGTGGCCGATCATTGTGATTAAGGGAGATGACTTAGTGTCATCTTATTAGGACAAGGAAGTATCCAAATTATCCTTATAATTATCTCTAATTTATAAGTTAGTGGAGGGGCAGCCTAAAGAATATTAGATTTAAGCTTGTAAACTCTCCATTTCATCTTTTATCCAATTTTTTCATTAATTTCCTAATTTTCGGTATTGAAATTTTATTCAATTAAGTCCTTGATTACCTTAATCAAATTAGGATAGAGTTTAATTCAAATTGGAATTCAATTTAATAATTCAATCTCTACCAGGCTCAATTTTAGGGTATTACATATTAAAACTCAAACCTGGTTTAAGTAGGTTTATTTTTTAACTTCCCCCAACGCAAGGATCACACTTGTACAATGATATAGCATACCAAGAACTTCCCCCAACACAATCCCCTCAACCTCGTAGGATAAACCAAAACTCATAAACAAAAAATCCTAATGCAGCTAACCACAACTCCCTCCCCTAAGTCACATCTCACACATACTGACCCCTACACCCCTACAGGAAACCAAGAAGAACGGTCAACACCTTCTTGGCCAACACGTTCGCCAAACTGTTCGCCTCGTGCAAGACATTATAAAAGCACACACTAGAGAGCGTGGAACAAGCAATATCAATGGCTCAAAAGCACTGCTAAAAATGCTAATGGAGCTTATCTATATGTTAAATCCAAGTGATTGCCACCCTAGAATCATATTCAAATAAAATTTAATATCCCTCACGCCACCTCGATCTCGCCAACTTATCCAAGACAAACATAATGACATGCACTTCCATTTCATTTGATTCCATCACCCGTAACAGACCCAAAAAAATAACCAAAATACAACATGCAGTACGCACCACACTCCTACACTTGTTGGTAAAGGCTTAGTGATACATGTACCGAAAAAACCCAATTCAAAGATTTACTCACATTCCCACTTAGAGCAATCACATGAGCCAAGTCCAAGGTACTTAAAGATAAGCTTTACACCACCGTGCAAGGAGTGCTGACCAAAGGCTTACAAACATTCATGAAAGAACAAGAATTTTAGAAAAGCACGCATTCTTCAGACTTAAAGAATTGGGTAACACAAACCCATGTTGAAGAAACACACGCCCAAGACTTTGAAGACAAGGCCTTAAGCATATTTGAAGTCAATTAATTGGGTTTTAATAGTAACTATTTAGACACAATACTAAATTATAAAGTTTGGGTTTAATTAGTTAAATTCTACCAAAAATCAAATTCATTTAAATTTAGGCCTTGGTAACCATTCAAAAACAACCCTAATCATCCTTATCCACAAGCTTGTTGCCATAATCCATTCGTCCCCTACCCTTGTAGGATACTTGTCGCACAAGTGTTCCTAAGCAAGGGGAAATTCAAATTCAGCAAGAAACCACATTATTATATTAGATTTTGATTATTTTATTATTTATTTTATTGTTATTGTTATTTGGAATGGAATTTGTTTCTATTTAGGAATTCTTACTAGATTAATCATCCTTCCCCTATAAAAGTATGAGAAATTCTGTGTTGTAAAGTAGATTTGAGATTTTAATAAAAGTGTTCTTTTGAGTACATGTTTGCAAGTATCAGTAAACTCGTGTCTTCGAAGATTTCTACAACCTGCCCAACCGAGTTTAGCGAGGGAGAATCTTTACACTCCAATTTTTCTATCCAACATGAGTAAAAGGGTCGGTTAAAGCCATATCACGGAGGTTGCCTAGTTAATTGCGACTGTGAGGGTTCCGCGAGCGATTTCTCAATTCCAAAAGCCATCTCCATCTCTTCTTCAAACCCAAATGCCACCTCCATCAAATTCCAAATCTAGATTTTTTTCAGATTTTATTCTTTAACCCTTTTATTCATTCGTTTATCTTTTTTTTTTCATTATATTCTTATTATTCATTGTTCATTCTCAATTCTTAACTTGGTTTATTTGTTTTTAGTTCTTGATTTGCAAAATTTTCAAGAAACATCATTGCCTCTTGTCTTGAAAATTGCAAGAACTTTGTTCCAGCCTTTCATTGAGTCTAACGCCCCTAAGATTGCTTCCAAGCATTTGAGAAGAGTCCCAACATGACAAGCAAGCCCTACATCATTTGGTATCAGATTAGGTACGATTTTTAGGCAAGAATGAACGAATTTGGAGGGTTGAAAAATCAAGGTAGTTGCAACATCACAAACAAGGTTATTTGTGACGTTTTAGGGTTTTTTCTTCTTCATAAAATCTAATTTTCATTTTTCTTGCTATTTTATTTACTTTATTAAAAAAGAAAAAAAATAAAAGCAAAGAACAACAAAACAAAGCAAGCAACGATTCAAGAAGTTTCAAGAAGTGCTTACCTTGACAAAAGTCACCCTCCTCCACACTTCCATGTAAGGGTGTTCAGAACTACCCAGCCTGAACTACCCGACCCGTCGACCCACCTAACCGATTGAAAATTATCAGTTATTTATTTGAAATACTCGAATTTTTCGGGTCAGGTACCCAACCTGTATTTGTTCCCGGGTAGTCGGGTTGGATCAGGCCCGAAATTTTTTATAACCGGGTACCTGACCTTACCCGGATATTTTGAAACTTATATATTTTAAAATTTAAATTCTATTTTTATTTTATGTTTTAGAAATAGGTGAAAACTTAGGATTAGTGACTAAAGCTTAGATAGATATTTGTTTCTTGAAAAATGTTCTTCATAAAAATAAAATACACTTAAGCATATTTAAACCTTAACTTATGAATAAAAGACTTAGACGTTTTTAGGACTTTTTAAATAATCGAACTTAGAATTTAAATAATATGCTCAGCATACTAAATTGCGTTGTTGCTTGAAAAGTGAAAACATAATTCAATGCGATGTCTTATCAAACGAGAATGACGGGTTAGCCCCAGAAATGTTGGCGGTGATTAAAGTTCATCTCCCGGGCGATAAGACCGTTAAAATAGACTAATATTCATTAAAAGGACAAGTAAAGTCGAACCTTTTTGAACTTGCAAATTCCAATTTTGAAAACGATTTTAAAACCAATTAGGTACCAATTTTGGGCGTCGTGGGGTGCTAACCCTTTCCCAAGCGTAACCGACCCCCGAACCTATTTTCTAATTTTTGAAGACCAAAACTGTTGTTTTTCTTAAAACCAAAAAACGTTTTATTAAAATAACCTTATTTTTTAAAATGTGATCCAATCACACTTTTTTTTTCAAAAAAATATTGGTGGCGACTCTGTTGATTTTAAAAAGTGTTTTCCAAAATAGTCGAAGCCTTCTGTAAAAAGGCGGTTACGACAACAACCACTGGTTTCAGAACGGTGGGCCTTGTATCGGAACAAGCGTATCGAAATAGTGATACCCTGTTTTGAAACGCGGGATCGTTTGGAAACCATTTTAGACCCATTTCAGAACAGGGTTTCATAGAGGCATAACGTATCGAAACAGGCCTCACCGTTTCGAAAGCCCAATGCAATTTCAAGTCCCTGTTTCTAAACGATCAAGGATGTTTCGAAACACCTGGGCCTGAAAATGCTTTAAATTGCTGGTTTAACTCGATTTTAACCATCCAAAACTAACCCGGCATATGACTAAACATGGTTGCAACTCAAATACGTTTCAACAATCAAGGATTCATGGCAGAACTATCATCATAGCATCATTAGCATTATCAAAGAGATCTGAAGGCATGCATCTTAAGAAAACAAGCACCAAAAGGGTCAAAACTCAATTCCAAGCATTAACCAAGGCTTAAAGGCCATTTACCTAACCAAATATGCAAATCAAACTTGCACCAAACCAGAAAATACTAAACAACCAACATTTATAACATTGGACACCCCCAATGCCTTTATTAAACTAGTTCAAAATCTCAACATACTTTTAAAGAAGTCTCTTGGAAAGGTCATTTGTTGTCGCTGCCTCTAAACTCCTAATTATCTGCATGGATGAACAAAGAGAGCATAAGCATACAAGCTTAGTGAGGATTTCTTAAAACCAAAAACATAATCAAAGCACAAAACCATTTTTCATTCTTTTCGAAACCATCAAGCCTCCTTGAAAACCATGTACTTTTTCATCAAAATCAACATGCTAATCATCATGCAACATGATCCACATATTTTCCAGCAATTAATCCATTGCTACACAAATACCAAGCCTTCCAAGCATAAACACCATTATGCTAAGCTTAACATAAAACATGCATTTTTCATAATATGCATCAACCACATTTTCCATAACATCGCATTCCATTATATTGGCTCACAAGTGATAAACAACATTCTAAAAATCAAATCGGATACACGGATTACTAAGGTTTGTCCCAAACCCTTCATACACTCTACCGGCATCACAAGGCTCACACACGGGAGTAACCCCCACCGTTTTGACACCCGTGGTGGAGTATTCGGTACAATTACAACCCCTCAACACCACTCATCGGTAGATGTATAACCCACTAACGAGAGACGGGACACACACAAGGTTCGCACCTGGGAGCTTCCCTCAACCGTTGCAACCTTAAACAATCCTCAATTGTTAGGGTGCCTGGATGGAGTTTTCGGTACAATCACAACCCCTCAACATCCAAGGTGACTTGTTTATAGTGCACTCAATCTTATAGCCGGCTAACTATATTTGATTTCATCTACAAAACACTTTATTCAACATCACTTGCCAATATAATTCGCGTTTCATGTTTTCCTCACTGTTTTTACAAAGCATTCATGATAAGCCATAACTCAAGCATTAAACCATGCTTCAAAACTCATGCATACAAGGATCACTTACCAAGTGCACCCTTAAACCACATGGCATCATCAACACATTTATATACTCAAGAACATGCTTTAAAAACAATAGATAAATGTAATTAAAATCAAGTGCAACTAAAGGCTCAAACTAGAAAATTCCAGGAGAGAAATCCACTTTACTTACTTCCAAACTTAGTAAAGCATTTCAAGCTCTTACTAAGTTCCCAAAACCTTTTCTAAAACGTTTCCATGCTGGAAAACCAAGTTCCACTCACTGACTTGCGAAACCACACTAGCTGACGCACAAATCACCTGTCTGAAGCCTCCAAAATCACTTCGTTTGATTCCGGAACACTATCCCTTGTTTTCAACACATTAAAAAAAGGTCTGATGCATTAAAATGCATCCAAAACACCAGCATTGAAAAGGAGACCCGCAGCCCTACTCTAAAGCATCAATTTACCCAATCGATACAACCGAAAACTCAATCGATTGATCTCTAAAAACCAAAGATCTCTACACATTTTAAGTACCAATAAACATCCAAAAGCAACCTAAAACCATCCTTATACTTCCAGCAACTCGGATTTTACATTACATCCCAAAAACCCAACTATAAACACCTTAAAAACCAAAGATCCCAAGGATTTCGGGATTAATATGATTTAGGCTATATTTCAACATCATTAAACTTTCAAAACTCATCTAGAAATCATCTCAAACAAACCAAATCAACACAACTCCGAAAATCACTTTTAAATCATATTTTTCAACAAGATTTCAACATTTTATTACAACAATAACAAAACCTCAATCAAAAACATGAATAAAGAGTCAAATATCTTTGGAATTTCGTTAACCTTGATTAGATGGTTAGCACAAAATTTACCTCCAATCTTTGCTTCTCTTCTAATTTGGCAAGTTTAGCTTTCAAGAATCTTGAAGGAAATTGAGAGAAATCACAAAGATGAAGTTGGATATCAAGAGAGAATTTGAGAGTGAAGAAAATCTTGAATTTGAGAGAAAATAGAGAGTGTTTGGCAGAAGTGAAAGTAAGAGAATGAAAATGATCGTCAAAATCTTTTAATCAATTAACTAACTATTTAATGAAATTAATTAGTCATTTTAATATTTATTAAACCATTTAAAACACATGCCAAATTAGAAAAAAGGCTGAATTGCCAATTAGCTCCCAAGAGATTCTAAGATCTCGACTCTTTTTGAAAAACACACTTTTCCAACAACTTTAAAACTTTACATTTTGGTCAGTACCCAAAATGTAAACTTTCCAAAACCCTTTTTTTCAAAATTGCTTTAACCAACCTCTTAAATATCATTTCAGAGGATTTTAGGAATTTTTATCATATTTTTATCCCATCCTGAACCTTGATTTCCCTAGACCACCTCTTAGCGATTCGAACAATCAATTACTGGTTCCACCAACCCAACCTGACTCGCAAAACACCTAGGCCTAAAACCGGGGCGTTACAGTTCACATATGAGTTTCACTTTCTCAGTTGTTCCCTTAAGCATATCCGGCAAGCAAACCAACTTTTTCCCCGCCTCAGCCTAACAAAGAGGCGTTCTACACTTCCTCCCAAACAAGGCCTCATACGGATCCATTTGTATACTTGCCTGAAAATTGTTATTATAGGAAACTCAACCAAAGGCAACTGCTTTTCCCAAGAACCCTTGGAAATCTATCACACTGCATCTCAACATATCCTCCAGCACCTGGATAACTCGCTCCGACTGTCCATCCGTCTGAGGATGATACAAAGTGCTGAAATTCAAATGCGTACGCAACGCTTGGTATAAGCATTCCCAAAACCTTGTTGTAAACCTCGGATCCCTATCTGACACTATAGACTTAGGCCCACCATGCAAACGCGCGATCTTAGCAACATACAACTCCGCTAACTTATCCAACGTATATGTATTATGCACAGCACATGTAACGCCCCGGTTTTGGGCTTAGAAGTTCTGGGCGTTGACCGGTTTGGTCAAAGTTCTGTTCGAATCTAAAGAGGTGAAATTAGGAAAGCCTAGTTCGGGTTGCATTAAAAATATGGAAAAATGTTCTAAAATCATCTTTTAATATAATTAAGTGAACTGTGAAATCAATTTTGAAAAATGGGTTTTGGAAGTATGACATTTTGGCTAGTGACCAAAATGTAAATTTTGAAAGTTTGGTGACTGTTTTATAAAGAGTTGAAACTTTGAATCCTTAAGGAGCTATTAATCCAAAGATGATTTCTCCAGATTTTTCTAAGATATTTTAAGTCTAAAATCTGATTTTAAAGGTCATTAAAATTGGAGGGAAGCCATTTTGGCTATTTTTGGATTTTGTAACCAACTTTGCTAAACTTTCTTTCTCTCATTTTCTCTCAAACCAAACACTACTTTTCCAGAGAATTGGATCTGATTTCTTCACCTAAATCCCTCCATTCAACTCTCATTTGATTCCAAATCATTGTATCTTCAAAACCTCTTCAATTGCTTCTTGATTCTTCAAGGATTTTAATTCCAAAAAGTGGAGAAACACAAGTTTGGAGGTAAGAACGTCCTTCTCCTCTAAACTATCAGTTCTTTACTAAAATTCCCAAGTTATCAACTCTTAATTGATGTTTAATTAAAGGCTTTTGAGTTTGGAATTGTATCTTGGCTTATAATGCAAGATTTGATGGTTTTCATGATTTTTCGTTAGATCTGATTGATCTGTGATTTGAGATGTGTTTTTGATGTTAAATGAACTCTAAATTGATAAGGAAATGAGTTTTGATTAATGCAATCCCGGATAGGTTGAGTTTCCTAAGTTTAGCTTATGTTTCTTGGATGTTTTTGTGGTGATCTTGTGGATCTGTTGTTGCTGGAGGTATAAGGATGTTTGTAGGTTGTTTTTAGATGTTTTATGGTGTTGATGGATGTTAGGTTTTGCTGGTTTATGGCTGGGCTTTGTTGAGAAGTGGTTTTGATGAAATTTCGGTTGTGTTTGGCGGCCGAAATTGGAGTATGAATGAGAGCAGCGAGTTTGAGTGCTTTCATTGAAGCTTTTGATGCATGATGATGCATTAAATCTCTGCTTTAATGTGTTTAATCAGGGGAGGCATCTTTGGATCCAAGAGTTGTTGATTCGGAAGCTTGATTTCGTGCTTCGGCAAGAGGCGAAGTGGAATCGGTGAGTGAAATTGGGTTTTCGGCTTTGAAACCAATGTCTTGGGAGCTTAGTTTAAGTCTAAACAACTTTGCTAAGCTCGAGCGTAAGTTTTCGGAATTTCTCTCTAGTGGTGGCCATGATTTTGTTGTGATGCAAAATGATTAATTGCATGTTTTACATACTGTTTTGGAAGCATGTTTTAGCATGGTTTTTGCTAATGATGTAAGCCATATGTTGAAGGTAACTCTAGGTAGGAGTTCCTTGCTTTTGTACATTGAAATGATGTGGTTTAATGCTTTTAAATGCATGATGAATATGGCTTGGTTTTATGCTTTAAAACAGTGATGTAAGTGATGAAAATGATGTATATTGGCAAGTGAGGTTTTAAAATGTTAAGGTCACTAAGGTGGTTAAAAGTCCTTGAGTGAGCCTTGTTACTTATGAACATCAAGGTGGTTAAAAGTCCTTGGATGGTTCATGTTGTGGACACTAAGGTGGTTAAAAGTCCTTAGGTGATCCTTTTCCATGGTGGTTAAAAGTCCATGGGGCCAAGGTGTTTAAAAGTCCTTGGGGCCAAGGTGTTTAAAAGTCCTTGGGGTGATTCAAGCTATGGACACAAAGGTGGTTAAAAGTCCATGGCCAAGGTGTTTAAAAGTCCTTGGGACCAAGGTGTTTAAAAGTCCTTGGGAAGTTGATGAACTTGTTTTAAGAAATGAAATGTATCACTTGTGCCAATATGACATGTTAAGTATATATTGAAGCATGAGATGCTTGTTTATAATGTTTATGTTGAAGCATGAAATTGCTTGTTTTAAGTAAGGTTTTGAGCATGAGCAAATGTGGATTTGAAGCATGTTTTATAAATGTTTTAAGTTGCATTATTGGATGGTTTTTAAGAGCATTCCTCACTAAGCTTTTGCTTACGCTCTCTTCGTTTTCCTTAATTCAATAATGCAGAGCATTAGAGACCTTTTGAGGGCAGCAAGAAGAGCAAGAATTCAAGTGCAAGTAAAGCTCAATGTATGGAAGGTTTTTGTTAAACATTTAGCTTTTGGGTGATTTGGCAATGGGAAAACAACGTGTATGTTTTGGGAGATGTTTTGTACTCCCTAATTATGTTGAATGTTGTTGAGGATGCTTGTTTTGGTGTTGGATCTTTATATGCTTGTTTTGTAAGTTTGGTGCTTGAATATCTAGCTTGTGTAGGAAGCATGCCTATAGAATTGGGGCTTTTTGCATATGATGATGTTTTGTTGAATTGATGATGCTAATATGTTATATATATGTTGAATTGCATGCTGGCAAAGTTTGGTGGCATTCGGAGCATGATTGGTTGTGTAATTGCATGTTTAAAGTGGAGTTTTGGAGCAATCTGGGCATGGTGTTTCGGAACAGCACCTACCGTTTCGGAACGGGTGCCTTAATCGTGCCCAGGCGGCCGAAACGGGAGGGGCCGTTCCGAAACGGAAAGGCCACTGCCAGACCCCCGTTTCGAAACGGGCTATGCCTGTTTCGGAACGGCCCCGAGTTTCAAAACGGGCTATGCCTGTTTCGGAACGGGTGACCGTTGGGGGCTGACATTGGCAGTTATATGTTTTGGAATGTTTGCGTTTTGGTCCTGAAACTTGTTTGTGCAATTGTATGAGTTTGGGAAGTCCTTTTGAGCTGAAATTTTGCAGAGAAGCATGAAACATGATTAATTTCAAGATGGTAACTTCTATTTGGGTTAAGTCCTTATAATTATCAGAATTTACAATTTGGTCCCTAAAGTTGTAAATTGTTCAATTGAGTCCCTGTTTGATCTCTGATGTTTGTGATCTTTTGGTATGATGTTTGTGTGATCACAATTAGGTCTAAAGTGCATCTAGACAAGTTTAAAAAGAAAAAAAAAAGGTCGTTAATCAAAGTTGACTTTCGGGTTGACTTTGGTTTTCCCCGTGTGACTTTCTTAATTCGGGTCAACCGTCTAGGCCGGGTTATGGGGGTTACATTTGGTGGTATCAGAGCTGAGTTCTCGAGTAATTGGGAATGTTTGTATGCATGATTGAAGTATGTATGCTATGAATGCTTGTTGTTTGAAAGCATGTTCAGTGGTTTGAAATGTTGATACAGTTGAGTTGTGTGCTCTGATGTTGCATGTTGAGGGTACCCATTGCCAAACAAAAGCTAAAGTAATGATGTTGATTTTGAATGAAAATTGAGCTTGAATACTTGAATTGCTTACCTTGCTGGGCCTGACCTTGTTTTATTTGTGTTGTGATTGCATGGTAAAAGTATGGCACCACGTAGAGAGTTAAGAGGTAATGCGAGAGCTACGGCTCCTAACGAGAATGAGAATGAAGAGCACACTGGTAGTGCTGTGTTACCCCCTCCTCCGCCTGGTGGTGGTGCTGGAGGTGCGAGAGCTGAAGCTGCAGCCGGTGCTGGTGCTGGAGCTGCTGGACCAGAGGTTGGTCAGGGGCAAGCTATGCCTGATATGTCTGTTTTGGTACAAGCTATTGCGGGTGCTTTTCGAGCAGCAGTAGCTGGAGCTCAGGGAGTTGGGCATCAGGGAGATGCTGGAGTCAGATTGCCTTTGGAGCGTCTGCGCAGTCTTGGAGGGACCGAGTTTAGAGGTTTGTCAGCTGAGAGTTCTGAGGCTTGGCTGGAAAGTACCAAGCGTATCTTGGGTCAGATGAGTTGCACGGATGTGCAAAAGCTGGGCTGTGTTGTGTCCTTGCTGCAGGACGATGCTTATACATGGTGGACGACTACCATTTCTGGAATGGCTGAAGCTGATGTTACCTGGACATTCTTTCAGAATGTGTTTAAAAGAAGATATCTGGGAGTGAGATATCTGGATGAGAAAAAGCGGGAATTCATGTCTCTTACCCAAGGGAGCATGAGTGTAGCTGATTGCTCAGTCAGTATGCACCGGAGCTGATACCTGATGAGAGGGCTAGGTGCAAGAGGTTTCGTTACGGTCTTGTGACGGATGTTAAGATGTATGTGCTGGCCACTGAATATGATGATTTTGATGTTTTGGTGGGCCGAGCCAAAGACATTGAGATGAATCTGGGTTTGTCCGCTAGAGGTGCTGGAGCAAGTGCTGGGAAGCGATCAGCTGAGTTTAGTTCCGGAGGTGGACGGAACAAGAGGGGACGTGATCAGAAGTATCAGACCTCAGCCAGGAGAGGTGGTGGTGTGCCTGCTAGGGGTGGCGGTGCTAGAGCTGATCCTAGTGCTTGTTGGATCTGTGGTTCCGTGGTCACTTGAAGCGTGACTGTCCTCGTGCTGAGAGAGTGGCACAAGCTCCTGTTGCAACAGCTGGTAATGCTGGGAATGGGTGCTGGAATTGTGGTTCTGCGGACCACTTGAGGCGAGATTGTCCGAGGATGGCTGGTGAGCAGGTGCGTGCTCCTGTTGTTGCTGCACCACAGAGAGGTCGTGGGCGCGGCCGTGGTAATTTCCAGAGGAGAGAGGAAGGTGGCCGAGGGGTAGCTCATGTTGTAGCTATTCAGCCTGAAGGTGGAGGCCAAGCGAGGGTGTATGCTCAGAGAGAGGGCAGGAATGATGCAGATGTGATTGCAGGTACCTTTACTTTGCAGTCCTTGTCATTGCTTTCTTTGATTGATTCTGGATCTACGCATTCATATATTCTTCGTGAGCATGCTGAATTGCTTGGTTTGCCTGTTGAGTCTTTGGATGTTGGTGTTCGGGTCACTAGTTCTTTTGGTGAGACTGTTGTGACTAGGAAGCTTTATAGAAGGTGCCCTTTGGTTGTTCAAGAGCATATCTTTCATGTTGATCTTATGGAGTTGCCCTTCTATGGTTTTGATGTGATCCTTGGTATGGATTGGCTTGCTGAGCATCGTGCTGTTGTGGATTGTGAGAATAAGCGTGTTTCGCTTAAGCTTGCGGATAATTATGAGGTTGTGGTGGTTAGTGAGAATGTGAAGTTTCTTGCCAATGTGGTATATTCTTTGGAGGCGAGCAGGATGCTGAGGCAAGGTTGCGAAGCCTATCTAGCTTTTGTGATGAATCCTAGCTCTAAGGAGTTGTTGGTGCAAGATATTAGGGTTGTAAAGGAGTTTCCTGGTGTTTTTCCTGAGGAGTTGCCTGGTTTACCTCCTAACCGCGAGGTGGAGTTTGGAATTGAGCTGTATGAGAATACAACTCCTGTGTCCATTACTCCCTATAGAATGGCACCTAAGGAGCTGAAGGAGCTGAAGACGCAGTTGCAAGAGTTGCTTGATCGTGGTTTCATCTGGCCGAGTGTGTCACCTTGGGGAGCACCGGTCTTGTTTGTGAAGAAGAAGGATGGCACTATGAGGATGTGCATTGATTACCGTCAGCTGAACAAGTTGACTATTAAGAATCGATATCCTTTGCCGAGGATTGATGATCTCTTTGATCAATTTCGGGGAGCTGCTGTGTTCTCTAAGATTGACTTGAGGTCAGGGTATTATCAGTTGAAGGTGAAGGATGTGGATGTGCCTAAGACAGCTTTCAGGACAAGGTATGGGCATTATGAGTTTCTTGTGATGCCGTTTGGGTTGACAAATGCTCCTGCTGCTTTCATGGACATGATGAATCGTGTGTTTCATGAATACCTGGATAAGTTTGTTGTGGTGTTCATTGATGATATCCTCGTGTACTCGCGTACTGAGGAGGAGCATGAAGAGCATTTGAGGATTGATTTGCAAGCTTTGTTGGAGAATCAACTTTATGCTAAGCTGAGCAAGTGTGAGTTCTGGTTAAGAGAGGTGGTTTTTCTTGGGCATGTGGTCTCAGCTGAGGGGATTCGTGTTGATCCTCAGAAGATTGAGGCGGTGATGAGCTGGAAGGTTCCTAAGTCTGTTCATGAGGTCCGTAGTTTCCTTGGTTTGGCGGGATACTACCGAAGGTTTGTGGATGGGTTTTCCAAGATTGCTGCTCCTTTGACAAAGCTGTTGCAGAAGGATGTTAAGTATGAGTGGACAGAAGCGAGACAGCAGGCTTTTGAGAAGCTGAAGGCGGCTTTGACGCAAGCTCCTATCTTGATTTAGCCTGAATCAGGGAAAGAGTTTGTGGTTTACAGTGATGCATCCTATGTTGGTTTGGGGTGTGTGCTAATGCAAGAGGGTAAGGTGGTAGCTTATGCATCGCGGCAGTTGAAAGTGCATGAACGCAATTACCCTACGCACGATATTGAGCTGGCTGCAGTGGTTTTTGCTCTGAAGATCTGGAGGCATTATCTGTATGGAGAGAAGTGTACTGTGTACACAGATCACAAGAGTTTGAGGTATCTGATGTCTCAGAAGGAGTTGAATCTTAGGCAGCGGCGTTGGTTGGAGTTGCTCAAGGATTATGATCTGACGACTGAGTATCATCCTGGAAAAGCTAATGTTGTTGCTGATGCCTTGAGTAGGAAGGTAGCTGTTGAGTTGAGAGCCATGTTTGCTAGCTTGAGCATATCGCGTGATGGTGGTCTTGTGGCTGAGTTGCATGTGAAGCCGTCTATGGTTCAGTTGATCAAGGATAAGCAGTTGTTGGATGATTCCTTGGTGTCTCATGTTCAGGATATCGCGGAGGGTAGACCTTCGGATTTCTGTTTCAATGATGATGGTGTGCTGTGTTTTGGAAGTCGGATAGTAGTGCCCAATGATACTGAGTTGAGGCGTGCTATTCTGACTGAAGGTCATAGTAGTCCTTTTGCTATGCACCCTGGTAGTACTAAGATGTACCGTGATCTTCGTGATGAGTACTATTGGGTGGGTTTGAAGAAGGACGTTGCGGAGTTCGTGAGCAAGTGTTTGGTGTGTCAGCGAGTTAAGGCTGAACATCAGGTTCCTTCTGGTTTGTTGCAACCGTTGAAAATCCCTGAATGGAAGTGGGAGAGGGTTACCATGGATTTTGTATCTGGTTTACCTTTGTCTCCATCGAAGAAGAATTCGGTCTGGGTGATTGTGGATCGCCTGACGAAGTGTGCACATTTCTTACCTGTGCATACCACGTTTTCTTTGGATAAGCTGGCAGAGCTGTACATTGCTGAGATTGTGCGGCTGCATGGTGTGCCTAAGTCGATTGTGTCGGATAGGGATCCGAGGTTCACATCGCGTTTCTGGCAGTGTTTGCATCAAGCTCTGGGTACAAGGTTGCATTTCAGTACATCCTATCATCCTCAGTCGGATGGTCAGTCTGAGCGAGTTATCCAGATTTTGGAGGATATGTTGAGGTGTTGCGTGATTGAGTTCCAAGGTTCTTGGGAGAAGCATCTGCCTTTGGTTGAGTTTGCTTATAACAATAGTTATCAGGCGAGCATACAGATGGCACCTTATGAGGCTTTGTACGGGAGGAAGTGTAGGACTCCTCTTTGTTGGGCTGAAACTGGTCAAAAGTTGGTTTCGATGCCGGCTTTGTTGAAAGGGACCACAGAGAAGGTAAAGCTCATTTGTGAGCGGTTGAAGGCTGCTTCTGATCGGCAGAAGTCTTACGCGGATTTGAAGCGTAAGGAGATAGAGTATGCGGTGGGTGACCGTGTGTTCTTGAAGGTTTCGCCTTGGAAGAAGGTGATGCGGTTTGGTCGGAAGGGTAAGTTGAGCCCTAGATACATTGGACCATATGAGGTGGTTGAGCATGTGGGTCCTGTTGCGTATCGGTTGAGGTTACCTCAGGAGTTGGAGAAGATTCGTGATGTGTTTCATGTTTCTATGCTCCGGAAGTATAGATCTGATCCTTCGCATGTGATGCTTGTGGAGGAAGTGGAATTGAATCCGGATTTGACCTATGATGAGGAACCGGTGAAGGTTCTGGATTCGGATAGCAAGGTTCTTCGTGGCAAGACCATTGAGTTGGTGAAGGTGCTGTGGAAGCATCGCGGTATTGAGGAAGCCACGTGGGAGCGGAAGGAAGACATGCTGAAGCAGTTTCCTTATCTCTTTCCTTCAGCTAAATTTCGAGGACGAAATTTCTTAAGGGGGGGAGAGTTGTAACGCCCCGGTTTTGGGCTTAGAAGTTCTGGGCGTTGACCGGTTTGGTCAAAGTGTTGTTCGAATCTAAAGAGGTGAAATTAGGAAAGCCTAGTTCGGGTTGCATTAAAAATATGGAAAAATGTTCTAAAATCATCTTTTAATATAATTAAGTGAACTGTGAAATCAATTTTGAAAAATGGGTTTTGGAAGTATGACATTTTGGCTAGTGACCAAAATGTAAATTTTGAAAGTTTGGTGACTATTTTATAAAGAGTTGAAACTTTGAATCCTTAAGGAGCTATTAATCCAAAGATGATTTCTCCAGATTTTTCTAAGATATTTTAAGTCTAAAATCTGATTTTAAAGGTCATTAAAATTGGAGGGAAGCCATTTTGGCTATTTTTGGATTTTGTAACCAACTTTGCTAAACTTTCTTTCTCTCATTTTCTCTCAAACCAAACACTACTTTTCCAGAGAATTGGATCTGATTTCTTCACCTAAATCCCTCCATTCAACTCTCATTTGATTCCAAATCATTGTATCTTCAAAACCTCTTCAATTGCTTCTTGATTCTTCAAGGATTTTAATTCCAAAAAGTGGAGAAACACAAGTTTGGAGGTAAGAACGTCCTTCTCCTCTAAACTATCAGTTCTTTACTAAAATTCCCAAGTTATCAACTCTTAATTGATGTTTAATTAAAGGCTTTTGAGTTTGGAATTGTATCTTGGCTTATAATGCAAGATTTGATGGTTTTCATGATTTTTCGTTAGATCTGATTGATCTGTGATTTGAGATGTGTTTTTGATGTTAAATGAACTCTAAATTGATAAGGAAATGAGTTTTGATTAATGCAATCCCGGATAGGTTGAGTTTCCTAAGTTTAGCTTATGTTTCTTGGATGTTTTTGTGGTGATCTTGTGGATCTGTTGTTGCTGGAGGTATAAGGATGTTTGTAGGTTGTTTTTAGATGTTTTATGGTGTTGATGGATGTTAGGTTTTGCTGGTTTATGGCTGGGCTTTGTTGAGAAGTGGTTTTGATGCAATTTCGGTTGTGTTTGGTGGCCGAAATTGGAGTATGAATGAGAGCAGCGAGTTTGAGTGCTTTCATTGAAGCTTTTGATGCATGATGATGCATTAAATCTCTGCTTTAATGTGTTTAATCAGGGGAGGCATCTTTGGATCCAAGAGTTGTTGATTCGGAAGCTTGATTTCGTGCTTCGGCAAGAGGCGAAGTGGAATCGGTGAGTGAAATTGGGTTTTCGGCTTTGAAACCAATGTCTTGGGAGCTTAGTTTAAGTCTAAACAACTTTGCTAAGCTCGAGCGTAAGCTTTCGGAATTTCTCTCTAGTGGTGGCCATGATTTTGTTGTGATGCAAAATGATTAATTGCATGTTTTACATACTGTTTTGGAAGCATGTTTTAGCATGGTTTTTGCTGATGATGTAAGCCATATGTTGAAGGTAACTCTAGGTAGGAGTTCCTTGCTTTTGTACATTGAAATGATGTGGTTTAATGCTTTTAAATGCATGATGAATATGGCTTGGTTTTATGCTTTAAAACAGTGATGTAAGTGATGAAAATGATGTATATTGGCAAGTGAGGTTTTAAAATGTTAAGGTCACTAAGGTGGTTAAAAGTCCTTGAGTGAGCCTTGTTACTTATGAACATCAAGGTGGTTAAAAGTCCTTGGATGGTTCATGTTGTGGACACTAAGGTGGTTAAAAGTCCTTAGGTGATCCTTTTCCATGGTGGTTAAAAGTCCATGGGGCCAAGGTGTTTAAAAGTCCTTGGGGCCAAGGTGTTTAAAAGTCCTTGGGGTGATTCAAGCTATGGACACAAAGGTGGTTAAAAGTCCTTTTGTGGTCCTTATTCATGGTGTTTAAAAGTCCATGGCCAAGGTGTTTAAAAGTCCTTGGGACCAAGGTGTTTAAAAGTCCTTGGGAAGTTGATGAACTTGTTTTAAGAAATGAAATGTATCACTTGTGCCAATATGACATGTTAAGTATATATTGAAGCATGAGATGCTTGTTTATAATGTTTATGTTGAAGCATGAAATTGCTTGTTTTAAGTAAGGTTTTGAGCATGAGCAAATGTGGATTTGAAGCATGTTTTATAAATGTTTTAAGTTGCATTATTGGATGGTTTTTAAGAGCATTCCTCACTAAGCTTTTGCTTACGCTCTCTTCGTTTTCCTTAATTCAATAATGCAGAGCATTAGAGACCTTTTGAGGGCAGCAAGAAGAGCAAGAATTCAAGTGCAAGTAAAGCTCAATGTATGGAAGGTTTTTGTTAAACATTTAGCTTTTGGGTGATTTGGCAATGGGGAAACAACGTGTATGTTTTGGGAGATGTTTTGTACTCCCTAAGTATGTTGAATGTTGTTGAGGATGCTTGTTTTGGTGTTGGATCTTTATATGCTTGTTTTGTAAGTTTGGTGCTTGAATATCTAGCTTGTGTAGGAAGCATGCCTATAGAATTGGGGCTTTTTGCATATGATGATGTTTGGTTGAATTGATGATGCTAATATGTTATATATATGTTGAATTGCATGCTGGCAAAGTTTGGTGGCATTCGGAGCATGATTGGTTGTGTAATTGCATGTTTAAAGTGGAGTTTTGGAGCAATCTGGGCAGTGTGTTTCGGAACAGCACCTACCGTTTCGGAACGGGTGCCTTAATCGTGCCCAGGCGTCCGAAACGGGAGGGGCCGTTCCGAAACGGAAAGGCCACTGCCAGACCCCCGTTTCGAAACGGGCTATGCCTGTTTCGGAACGGCCCCGAGTTTCGAAACGGGCTATGCCTGTTTCGGAACGGGTGACCGTTGGGGGCTGACATTGGCAGTTATATGTTTTGGAATGTTTGCGTTTTGGTCCTGAAACTTGTTTGTGCAATTGTATGAGTTTGGGAAGTCCTTTTGAGCTGAAATTTTGCAGAGAAGCATGAAACATGATTAATTTCAAGATGGTAACTTCGATTTGGGTTAAGTCCTTATAATTATCAGAATTTACAATTTGGTCCCTAAAGTTGTAAATTGTTCAATTGAGTCCCTGTTTGATCTCTGATGTTTGTGATCTTTTGGTATGATGTTTGTGTGATCACAATTAGGTCTAAAGTGCATCTAGACAAGTTTAAAAAGAAAAAAAAGGGTCGTTAATCAAAGTTGACTTTCGGGTTGACTTTGGTTTTCCCCGTGTGACTTTCTTAATTCGGGTCAACCGTCTAGGCCGGGTTAAGGGGGTTACAGCACATAAATGTTCACACTTCGTAAGACGATCCACAATCACCCATACAGAGTTCTTCTTAGATGGTGTCAAAGGCAGACCGGACACAAAATCCATTGTAATCTTTTCCCATTTCCAGTATGGTATCCTCAAAGGCTGTAACAAACCAGAAGGAAGCTTATGCTCAGCCTTCACACGCTGGCAAACCATACACTTACTTAGAAAATCAGCAACATCCTTTTTCAACCCCACCCAAAAGTACTCATCCATCAAGCCACGATAAATCTTAGTACTACCAGGGTGCATAGCAAATGGAATGCTATGAGCTTCAGTCAAAATAGTGCGCCTCAACTCAACATCTTCCAGCACAACTATTCGACTTTTGAAACATAAAACTTCATCATCATTGAAACAGAAGTATGTTGCATTACCATCAGCTATAACCTGAACATGAGGCACCAACGAATCATTAAGAAACTGCTTCTCCATGATTAGCTGAATCAAGGAAGGTTTCACCTGCAACTTAGATATCAACCCACCAGCACGCGATAAACTCAACCGAGCAAACATCGCTCTCAGCTCAACAACTATCTTCCTACTCAAAGCATCAGCCACAACATTGACCTTTCCATGATGGTACTCAAATGTTAGATCATAATCTTTAAGCAACTCCAACCATATCCCTTGCCTAAGATTCAACTCCCTTTGAGTCACGAGATACTTCAAACTTTTAAAATCGGTGTAGACCACACACTTTTCACCATAAAAGGTAGTGTCTCCAAATCTTCAAAGCAAACATCACCGCAACAAGCTCTAGATTATGAGTAGGATAGTTGCGCTCATGCACCTTCAATTGTCTAGACGCATAAGCTACAACATTTCCACCTCGCATCAACACGTAACCAAAACCAACATATGATGCATCACTATAAACTACAAACTCCTTACCCGATTCTGGCTGAATCAAGACAAGAGTTTGCGTCAAAGCTTCCTTCAACTTCTCGAAAGCTTGTTGCCTAACATCCTCCCATTCAAAGCGGACATTCTTTTGCAACAACTTAGTCAATGGAGCAACAATCATAGAAAAACCTTCAACAAACCTTCAATAATATCCAACCAACCCAAGGAAACTACGCACCCTTGTCACTGATTTAGAGGTTTTCCAACTCATCACCGCCTCGATCTTGTGTGGATTAACCCGAATGCCCTCGGCTGACCCCACATGTCCAAGAAAAACCACTTCCCTGAGCCAAAACTCACACTTGCTCAGATCAGCTCAGCATAAAGTTGATTCTCCAACAGCACTTTCAACACAATCCTCAAGTTCTTATCATGATCTTCTTCAGTACGCGAGTACACGAGAATATCATCGATAAACACTACCATGAACTGATCCAGAAAATCATAGAACACCCGATTCATCATATCCATGAATGAAGTTAGTGCGTTTGTCAATCCAAACGGCATCACCAAGAACTCATAATGGCCATACCTAGTCCGAAAAGCTGTCTTAGGTACATCCACATCCTTAACCTTTAATTGATAGTAACCCAGACCTCAAATCAATCTTCGAAAACACTGAAGCACCATGAAACTGGTCAAACAAATAATCAATCCTCGGAAAAGGGTACTTGTTCTTATCGTCAACTTGTTCAGTTGCCGATAATAAATGCACATATGCGTTGTACCATCCTTCTTCTTCACAAACAAAACTAGCGCACCCCAAGGTTAGACACTTGGCCTTATGAACCCTCGATCAAGCAACTCCTGAAGTTGCGTCTTCAACTCCTTCAACTCTTTAGGTGCCATGTGATAAGGAGCAATGGACACCAGAGTTGTATTTTCATACAACTCATTGCCAAACTCAACTTCTCGGTTTGGTGGCAAACTAGACAACTCTTCTGGAAAAACACCCGGAAACTCACATACTATTCGTATGTCTTGCACTCGCACTTCCTTCGTACCATGATTCATCACATATGTTAGGAAAGCTTCACAACCCAAATCCATCACCCGACTCGCTTCGAGAGCCGAATATTCATTGGACAAGAACTTCACATTCTCGCAACGATTACTACTTCGTAATCATCCGCAAGTTTCAGGGTAACTCGCTTAACATCAAAATCAACCACAACTCGATTCTCAACCAACCTATCCATTCCAAGAATCACATCAAAACCATAAAAAGGCAATTCAATCAAATTAACTGAAACACATGGCTCTGAACAGATAAAGTACATCTCCTATACAGTTTTCTTGTAACAACAGTTTCACCAAAGAAACTAACTACTCACACTCCCACATCTAACACTTCCGAAACGAACGTTCAAGCCACAACTTCCAAAGCAATTTGCAACAATGGGCGTACAAAGCTATACCCTATCGGTCAAACGTGGACAAGCTCGCCTCACATGGTCATACGATCCACCTACTTAAAAGGTATCAAACGCTACTCAAGCCTTGACACACTAACCCCACAATCTTTGTCCAACATTACTACAACCTCGCCTCAACCCAGATGATACCATTTTAAGCATAACCATTCGTACACTGGCTACCACTAAACTAGAGTTCACAACTCACTTTCTAGAGCTAGAACCTCTCGTACGAGCTATTACACCCATGTTCTACTCAAATACCTCACCCGTGTTACCAACACGTCGAAAGCAATGTAGCCAAAAAGAATCAACAGATACAGTTTAACATCATGCACCAATCCATAAAAGTGCTAACACATCGATGTCTCACATCTACTTCCAATCTAGGAGCATACATGCTCAACTAAACAACTTGTACCTTAACTCAACTACAACTTACGATTTCGAACCCAAACCACATATCTACGTTTCTCGTCACCCAAGTATCTAACTTCCAGATATTTCTCCTTTAGAACAGTTCAAAAGAACTCTCAGAACAAAACGTCAGGTTCTAAGCCCACAACCACGGTTGTCCTCCAACTATACACATCTCCATAAAACTGAGATACAACTCATCTTTACACTATGGGCATCACTACACTCCATTTATTCCTTAATCTCATTCATACAGGTCATCCACTCCATGGATACCTCCGGTGACAACCCTCGAGTTCAACTTATACTCAAATTATGTGAGCGCTAACCGCAGCTCACAAACGTCCACCAGCTAGTGTAGTCACATGCACTTCAGAATTAACAGCTTCACAAACTCTAAACATCGCCTATATCCCAGGCGCCATGCCATCCATCACTTACCCAACCAACACAGGTTGTAACTATATCGAGGCACATCGAGGTGTCTAGCACCCATGAGACTTTACACACTCCTTTATTCCTTGCCCAACTGCAACAACAATCATACCAGATCTCTACTCTCTCCTCGGTTTATTGTGCTATTATATTAAGGCATGTAAACAAACTAACAAACAAAACAAAACACTCAGGCCAGCTCCAAGCAAGGATCCAAGACTTCAAATCCAATTTTAAAACATTTCACTAAGTAATAAGGCAATGGGCAGTCCGATTCCCCCCAGCATAGCATAAAAGCATAAATCATACATGTCACAACCATCATGCTTCACAAGCATTAAGATTCAGCCCAATTTATCATCACAAATAACAGTTCTCATTCATATCATAATTACCATATATAGCATCACCATCACATTCTCAACATTAACATGCTTAAGACATTCACCGGTCAAAACAAACATTACCAATAACGCATATTCACATTTTAATCACTTACCGACAACTTACCATCATCCCAACCTTTCATAACCTGCCTCTGATACCAGCAAATGTAACCTCCTTGACCCGGCCTAGACGATAAACCGAACTGAACGAGTCACACAGGAAATATAGAAGTAAACCAAGAAGGTTTACCTTAATAAACGACCCTAGTTATTTTTTTTCTTTTTATCTTGTCTAGATGCAAGTTAGGTCATATGTGTTCAACAAGAAGCGAATCAAAAACAACACGAACGCTCATCGATTTAAACCAAATCCGATATAAGGGAGCACATTGCAAACTTATCACATTGCAAGATTATTTTACCAAATTTGAATTACCAACCTTCAATTAAGTTCATCACATGCATCTCTATCGAAACTCAGCTCAAATTAACATATAGAACTCATCTAACTACATCCACAAGAAACATGGACTAAAACATAAAGATACGGAACATTCAAAGGTGAGTTTCAACCAATTTAACGAGCATCGTATCGGTACCCTTGGGGATGGTATCGATATGCCCCCGATGATCAGTCTTCCTAGCTTCAACATTACAAGATTGTATCGGTACGCTAGGGCACCGTATCGATACACCCTCATCCAGTGGCTAAAAGGGGTATCGATACGCCCCCGTGTATCGGTACACTGCTCCCATTTATGAAGGCAATATCGATACATTATGAAGTGAATCGATACACTTTAGCCTGAAACTTCCCCGAATGCAGATGTGCTAATCAAAACCCATTCCAACAAATTCCAACCTATATGTAAACATGCTTGCAACTCAAATGCACTTCAACAATCATAAATTCATGGCAAATACAACATCAAAGGACCACTATCAACATCAGTGATATCTAAAGGCATGCTTCCTAAGAAATTCAAACACCAAAAGGTTAATTCTCAAATCTAAGCAATTACCAACACTTAAAGGCCATTTACATACTCAAATATACATACCAAACTTGTACCAGACCAGTAAATACCAAAGCAACCAACATTCATAGTATTGAACACCCCTATTGCCTTTATTACTCTAGTTCATAACCAAACATACATTGAATCAAAGTCTTTCACTGATCCCTTGCAAGTGCCGCCTCCAAAGTTTAAATTGACTGCATTGATGGACAAGGAGAGCGTAAACACAAAATGCTTAGTGAGGAAACCTCAAAACCAAAAAAAAAACACCATCATTGCTCAAAACCATTTTCACTCTTTTGAAAATCATCATGCCCTCTTTGAAAATCCATGCACTTCATCATTAAAATCAGCATGGTAAACACCATGAAACAAGTGTCAATTACTTCTCAACAATTAAAACATTGCTAGACAAAATCAAGCCTTCCATGCATATTCACCTATATGCAAAGCTTAAGGTAAAACATGCATTTTCCAAATTATGCATCATCAACATTTCCATAACATATCAATTCATTATATTGGCTTTCAAGTGATTAAGAACATTCTCATTTCTCAAAAAACATATCAGATACACGGATTACCAAGGGTTCTCCCAAATCCTTCATACACTCTACCAGGATCTCAAGGCTCACACACGGGAGCAACCGTCCACCGTTGCGACACCCGTGGTGGAGTATTCGGTACAATTACAACCCCTCAACACCACTTATCGGTAGATGTATAGCCCACTAACGAGAGACAAGACACATACAAGGTTCGCACCCAGGAGCTACCCTCAATCTTTGCAACCATAACATTCCTCAATCGTTAGGGTACTTGGATGGAGTTTTCGGTATATTCACACCCCTCAACATCCAAGGTGACTTCTTTATAGTGCATTCAATCCTATAGCCGGCAAACTATATCCGATTTCATTTGCAAAACACTTTACACAACATCACTTGCCAATATAATCCACATTTCATACATACCTCATTGTTTTTCTAAAGCATTAATAATAAGCCATATCACAAGCATTAAACCATGCTTCAAACCTCTTGCATCAACATATGCATACAAAGATCACTTATGTAGTGCATTCGTAAAACCATATGGCATCATCAACCATATTTTATAAACACAAATCATGCTTTAAAACATTAGGTTAACACAATTAAAAACAAGTGCATCCAAAAGCTCGCAATAGCATGATCCGAGAGAGAAATTCACTTTACTTACATCCGAACTTAGTAAAGCGTTTCAAGCTCTTACTAAGTTCCCAAAACCTCTTTTATGAAATTTTAAAGTAGGAAATCTAATTTCCACTCACTGACTTGCGAAACCACACTTGTCGACACAACACACAACCGTCCGACGCCTCCAAAACCACTTCGTTCGATTGCAGTACATTATCGCATGTTTTCAACACATTTAAACAGAGGTTCAATGCATCATAATGCATCCAAAACACTAGCACTCAAAAGAAAACCCGCTACCCTGCTTTTAAGCACTAAATTACCCATCTGAAACAACTGAAAACTCAATCGATTGATCTCTAAACTCATCCCAGCCATCAAACAACACACCCAACACATTTTTAGCATAAATCAACATCCAAAAGCAACCTAAAACCATCATTATACCTCCAGCAACTCAGATCTCACATTACACCCCAAAAACCCAATCAAAAACACCTTAAAAACCAAAGATCTCAAGGATTTCTGGATTAATATGATTAAGACTCTATTTCAACATCATAAACCTTTAAAAACTTGTACAAAACCTCCGAAAATCACATTAAAATCAACTTTTCTACAAGATTACACCATTTAATATAAACCTCAATAAAATCTCAATAAAAAACATGAATAAAGAGCCAGATATCTTTGGAATTTCATTAAAGAACCTTGATTAGAGGGTTAGCACGAAATTGACCTCCAATCCTTGCTTCTTTTCTAATTTGGCAAGTTTGCTTTCAAGAAACTTGAAGAGATTTGAGAGAAATCACAAAGGAGAAGTTGAAAATCAAGAGATACAATGAGAGTGAAAGAAATCTGGAAATTGAGAGAAAATGGAGAGTGTTTGGCTGAAGAGTAATGAAGAAAATGAAATGATCGTCAAATTTTCTTTAACAAAATTAACTACCTTTTGATTAAATCAATAAATGCCATTTTAATTATTTAATAAATCATTTAAAACACATGACAAATTAGAGAAAAGGCTTAATTACCAATTAGCTCCCTAAAGATTCTAAGATTTTGACTATTTTTGAAAAACACTCTTTTCCACAATTTTAAAACTTCACATTTTGGTCACTACCCAAAATGTATACTTTCCAAACATGTTTTGCAAAATTGATTTAACCAACCTCTCGAATATAATTTTAGAGGATTTTAGGAATTTTTATCATATTTTATCCCATCTCGAACCTTGCTTTCCATGAACCACCTTTAAAGATTCGAACAACAGATTACCGGTTCCACCAGCCTAACCCAACACACAAAACACCTAGCCCCCAAAACAGGGGCGTTACATGAGCCTCGCTCTGATAGTAATTGTTGGGCTCGATGACCACCTTCAACTGATACTTTCCAAACGGTGAAGAAGATGGATTTTTGGGTGATTGATTTGTTGAAGCCGAAAATTGAATGACACGATGAATTTATAGCGGTTCGAGCTTCAAACAAGCACCTACATCCACTACCTTAGCTCCCACTAAGGATTTTCCAACCAATTCACTAAATGATTCGTCCCCTTTTCTAGGATTAGGAGCAAACCCTTAGAAACGGTTAATCTTTCTACCCAAAGATTAATCAAACACTCTTTATAAGAGAAAGAAAATAAGCAAACTAAAATTTCTCTGACAAGGTATTCTTTTTCAACTCTTTAAGCTTTCACCCAAACCTAAACACTTGAGCAAATATGATAATTTTTGCTCACAAGTGTTGTATATACAAAGGATGAACAATTAAAGCTCTAAGACACAATTTCTCATCATATAGTTGTTGACATTTTAAACATTAGTCTTCCATGGATGCTTGGAGGTCCCTTTTATAATCCTCTTTGAGTTCATAGTCGTTACTAGCCGTTAGGGATGTATTAGAGCCGTTGGAGCTTTATTTCCCACCATAAATTCTATTATGGGGCTTGTTGTATCGAAACGTGAAGGCCTCAATCAAAACGCCCTTCTTCAGAACTAGTTGTTGGGTCTGATTCAGCAGCTCGTATCGAAACACCATAGGTTGTATCGGAATGTCTATATCTAAACCCTAGTCCCGTATCGAAACACCTACAATCTAGAAGACCGTTCGGAAATAGCCATTGGGGGGGTTTGACCGTTGGGATGTCTGCTACGTAGGTGTATTGAAACACCAAAGGTTGTTTCGAAATGACCCCTTGTTGTTTCGATACGGTTAAGGCTGTATCGAAACACATTTTGACAGTTTCAAAAACTCGTAGCAAAAGCATTTAGGCGTATCGAAACAGATATATCTGTATCGAAACGGGTACATTAAAATCACAGGTTTAGCTACTTAAAAACTTTTAAAAAACACTTTAAAACCTTTTTAAACTCCCTCAAACTTATTTTCATGTTGTTTTGACTTAAGGCATATTCTAAATTCGTTTCAATTTAGTCCAAAATATTTTCAATTTATTATATCTAAATATATATCTCGACATGTACCTTATGTAGGCTTGAGGTGAGACACTCCGAGTCAAGGTATGGTTTGGTAGAAGTTGTCTATCGGGAAAATCCGTTTTATCCGATGTGGTATTATAATGGAATAATGGTTTGTTGAGAGTCACACTAATTGCCAATATATATGAATCAAAAAGGAAGGCTATTTTGCATACGATTGTTATGTGTGTTATGTTTTCTAAAGAAGCTAGCAAATTATGTTGGCTTTACACTCATATCTTACTTTTCAATGAATGCATGGTTTATGCCGGAATTGTAACCCCCTTGGCCTGAACTAGACGCTAGATCCGAACCAATAATTTTACATTAGGTTTGTCGAAGCAAACCTAAACTATCTTACTCGATTTTAGGTCCATTTTTTCCTTTTATCTTTTCTAGATGCATTGTTAGGTCCTATGGTTTACATACAAGCATGGATTCAATTTTCATTCGATACAAACTTCGATAATGTACTCAAATGCAAATACAAGCGTTCTAGGGACCAAATTACAAATCAAAATAATTACAAGGACATATACATGTTTCAGGTTACCAATTAATTAATCATATTTCATGTTATCCTGTCGATTCTTAGCTCAAACGAATCACAATTAAGCATCATATTTGACAGTCAAGAAATTAAAGACTAAATTGTAAAACTATCAGAACATAGAGCTAACATATTTTCATGAGTATCATACTGCAATTAGTTGCATATTGGGCATTCTTGCAAAACCTCAAAACAAACAGATATCATTTACTCATTAAATTGACATACGAACATTCTAGGACCATATCCCAAAGAATCTAAACTATAGCATAACTTCAACGGTCATAACCACGACGCATATCGTTACATGGATTCTTGTGCCGATATGGTGTGCCAAAATATTACCACGCATACCGGTACATGATCCCCACATTCAATACGATAGATTCTAGTAACAAAAAATTGTACCGGTACCCAGGCATAACTCAGGCACCGTGTACCGAAACCACAAGCACTGTACCAATACATGGAGACTTATAATGCCCCTCTTTACCACTTTATCAAATTTAAACCACATCAAACACACTCAAAATAAATTAACATTCCTCTTAAACATACTTCAAATTCAAAGCATTATTCATGGCACATGTAATCCAAATTTCATGTATATTCATCATCCACCACTCAATCTAATGGCATGCACCCTAATAATGCAACTTAATTTCCAACATGTACCAAAAGGATTAAGACCCCAACTTAAGCTATATATTAGCTAAAACTAGAAGCACATGACCATATGTATACTTAGAAACCAAGCAATCCATTTCATCACCGTTTTAAATTATTTTCAAACATTAGATCACAACCATCAAATGTACTTAACATTAAATAAAACCAACATAATACACATTAAATAATGCTTTCATTCAACATAATATAAACTCCAACCATATAATCATGTCTTATACAAAATAACATCTCAACGATTAACCCACATTGCCTTATTACAAAATAATGGAAACACCATAAACATACTCTTTGGAACGCTTGTCTTGGAATCACTCCTTGCCTCAAACCACAACCTCGCACTTGCTCAATTCACAGCATTGAGGAAATAAAAGAGAGCGTAAGCATATAATGCCTACTGAGTGCGCTCAAAAATGATAAAACGTCAATGCATTTTCAAAATCAAAACTGTTATTAGAAACTCATATTTAAGCAAGTTAAACACACCATCTCCAAAACATTTAAATAAAACATGCTTATTCGAAACGTATACTTCATGCTTTCATAACAATATTTTCATTCTCAAGACATTTGAATAAACATTCTTAATCAAATCATAAGCATTTTCCCGTTTGTTTCCAAATCGTATCATGCATAACAACCATATGCATCAAAACACTTTTCAAATGTCTCATATATCTCATATATTACCAATTATTGTGACCCGGATAGACTTACCTCTATCCTCGGATAGATTGACCTCTATCCTCACATTAAAAAACAGAATGTTATTCAAACACATCGGATACACGGATTTCCTCGGTGGACTTACCTCCACCTAATATCACTAAGGCTCGAGATAGGCTTACCCCTACTTATGTGATAAACTTAACTCTACCACACAACAATAGGCTTACACCTATTCTAAGGAACCGAAGAATACCATCAGCCTGAGTATCCATATTGTTGTACCTCAAGAGCCACAGAGCGATCGACTTTATATTATTATGCACTTTAAACCCTATGGCATGCCAACTATATCTGATACTCTCTCATTTACGTCATAGAGCCAATATATATGATAAGTAGTTTATTTGGGTATTTTTTATCTTTAATTATGTCTTTAATAGTTAGTTCATGTTACTGATCTGGATGTTTTTGTGCGTTTTCTATGCAGGACTTCAATTCTAGAAATTACACTTAAAAGGCAAAGTTCTGTAGTTTTATTTTTTGGAATCAAGGCTGGGCTAGTGGGCATGAAGTCTACCGTGGCATCCAATCAGTAGCTTCAAGAAGGTCCAATCATCGGCTTCTATATGGTCTAGTCAGCAAGGACGGATGAGCGGATCAGTTGCATTTTAAATTTAAAATTATAATCGTCTTTTTCTTTTAGGATTTAATTTGAATATTTTCAAGAATTATATTTTACCATTTCTAGGTTATTTTTGGGGTTTCAGAATACTATAAATATCTCCTTGGGGTAAGCTAGAAGACCATCTTTCATTCTTAGTTTTGTTCTTGCTTTTGAAGTTTTATAAAATTCCCTTTTATTTACGTTCTTATTTTTTGAAGCTTTTATTTTTTTAAATGCTAAGTATGATTTCCACCATAATGATGCTTATTTAAATTTCCATTTAGCCGATAGCTAAGCTACAAATTAATCTGATTCGTGAAAATTGAAAAAGCTTTTCATACCTTTAGATTTCTTTCTTGATTTTCAGATTTCTTTTTTTGAATGCTTCTTTCTTTTTCTTCTCAAACTTTTTCGTGGAACAAATCGATTTTTTTCTTGACATGGGTATCAAAAGAGGATAAAAATAAAAGATGGTTTGGTTTAGTGATGGGGTGGAAATAAAGAAAAAGGGTAAATACACAAAATTGGTCACTAGTGGATGTAAATGGGTAGGCAATTTGGGTAGAGAAGTGGGTTAATCCAAAGTGTCTTAATCATTTTAAAACATCTAGTTCAACAAGTAGTCTTGATGTGCATTTAATTACAAGTTCTAGAACATCAAAATTAATCTGACACACTCAATCAAAACATGAGCAAGAATAAAAAAGTATGCTTGTTTTAGGCTGAAATCTCACAAGAAGGTGTAATGTGCATTGAATCAAGAAACATATCAACCAATGAACTCATGGAATATCAAGAAAATTTTATATAAATACCAATCTTGCCATTTTACTATCATGCACCCTAAATCTGATTAAAGTGTGATCACAAACTCATAGAGTATGCAAAGAAACAATGCAAAAATCAAGATTAAAACAAGACATTCCAATAATTCAACCAAGGCAACTCAATTTCAAGCATATAAACAGAAGAAGGTAATATGATGCAAGAATTTTCTACCTCCCCTGTAACACCCCAATTTTGGGCTTGGAAGTTTAGGGTCTGAACCGGACCGTTCTAATTTTTGGTTCGAATATAAAAGGTGGTTTTAGGGAAAGACTAGTTCAGGATGCATTAAAAATATGAAAAAATATCTAAAAATCCTCTTTTAATATATATATATATATAAGAGTGGTGAAATCAATTTTACAAAATAAGGTTTGGAAGTGTGACATTTCGAATTAGTGACTAAAATGTGATTTTTGAAAAGTTCAATGGTGACTGTTTTGTAAGGATTGAAACTTTGAATCTTTAAGGAGCTAATTTACCCAAGGAAGGATTTCTCCAGATTTTTCTTAATTTTAATGATTTTGTTAATGTTTAATTAATTAAAAGAAGTGAGGGAATACCATATTTAGCTTTTCATAACTAACTTTCTTAAAAACTTTCTCATCTCATTTTCTCTCAAAATTCCCTCAGCCAAACACATTTCCACAGCAGCATTTCTTTTGATTTTCACACTAAATGACGAGGTTTCAATCATCAATTGATTCCTAATCCTTTCTACATCAAATCCTCTTCATTTACTTATTGAATTTTCAAGGATTTTGGCTCTAAACAAGGAGAAATCTACATTTAGAGGTAAGGATGTCCTTCTCCTCTAAATACTCAGTTCTTTACTGAAATTTCCAAGTTCTCAATCCTTAAATTAAGTTTTATAAAAGGTTTTGATATTGTGATCTTGATTTTGGCTTAAAACTCAAGATTTGGATTAAATCTTGAAGAAATTCGTGATGAATGTTTGGGCTCTGTTTTGAGATGTCTTTTTAATGTATTTTGGATGTTTAATGATGTGTAATTGTGGTTTAATCAATGCAATCCCGAATAGGTTGATTTTTCTAAGTTTTACTTGTGAAAATGGTGGTTTTTGGGGTGATCTTGGTGTTCTGTTATAGCTGGAGATATAAGGACGAGTTTAGGATCTTTTTGGATGTTAATTGATGTTTAAGAATGTTTAGAGGTGATGGATCTTGGCTGGGTAATGTTGTGGAAGAGTTTGGAAGTGATTTCGGTTGTGTTTGGTAGCCAAAATGTTAGATTTGATGTGAGCAGCGAGTTTAGGTGTAACGGCTGAAGATTGTAATGCATGGTGATGCATTAATCCTATACTTTGATGTGTTTAAAACAGGGGAGACATCTTCAGATCCTTGTGGTGTTGATCCGGAGGCTTGAACGGCGTTTCGGCAAGCTTGCGAAATGGAATAGGTGAGTAAAGTTGGGTTTTCAGCTTTGAAACCAATGTTTGAAGGTTTTGGGAGCTTAGTTTAAGTCTAAGCAACTTAACTAAGCTCAAGAGTAAGTTTTCGGAGAAACTCTCTCTCTGATGAACCATGAGATGGTTGGATGCAATGTATTTAATTTGCATGTTTAAATTCTGTTTTGAAAGCACATTTTAGCATGATTAATGCTGGTTTTGAAAGCCATGTGTTGAAGGATGCTCAAGGTAAGAGATCCTTGGTTTGATATTGATAAATGTGGTTTTGATGCATAATGATGCATGATGGTTTAATGGCTTTGATTAATGCTTTAAAACAGTGGATTGTTGATGATAATTGATGTATATTGGCAAGTGATGTGTTGGTTTTAAAGTACTTGAATCGGATATAGTTAGCCGGCTATAGGATTGGGCCCACTGTGAATAAAGTCGCCTTAGATGTTGAGGGGTTGTAATGGTACCGTAAACTCCATCCAAGTACACTAACGAGATGTCTAAGATCATAATGGTGGTTAAAAGGCCATGTGAGGATCTTGTGTTGTGTGTCTCGTGTTCTCGTTAGTGATGTTATACAACTACCGATGAGTGATGTGGAGGGGTTGTAATTGTACCGTTAAACTCCATCATGGGTGTTGAGGGGTTGTGATTGTACCAGTAAACTCCACCTTGTGTGTTCGGTAGTGTGTATGAAGCGTATGGGACAACGCTTGTAATCCGCGTATCCGATTGTGTTTTGTGTTGAAAAATGGTTATGGTATCACTTGGAAGCCAATATGACATGTTGATGTTAATGAAGCACGAGATGCTTGTTGTGTATGCATTGTTGCATGAGAAATGATGTTCATGAGTTTAAAGGCCTTGGAAAGGTGTTTTATAAAATGCATTATTGTGTTGTTTCTTTAGAGCATGCCTCACTAAGCAAATGTGCTTACGCTCTCTTTCTTGAACCAATAATGCAGAGAATTGAAGTGCTTAAAGGGCAGCAAGGAGGCTAAGAATCCAAGGGAAAGCTAAGCTCATGTATGGTGACCTTTTTCACAACATTGTTAGTTTTTGATATTTTGGCAATGGGAACCTAGGTTGTGTTTTTGGGAGATGTTTTGGACTCCCTGGGTTTGTCTTCCAGGAATGCTGGTTCTGGGTCAGGAAAGCGAGCTGCTGAGTATAGTTCCGGTGGAGGACGGAACAAGAGAGGACGAGATAGGAGGTATCAGGCTTCTGCTAGGCGTGGCGGTGGAGGGAATGGTGCGCCTGTTCAGGGAGACAGGGCGAGAGTTGATCAGAACACATGCTGGGCGTGTGGATCGCGTGGTCATTTGAGGCGTGATTGTCCTCGGGCAGCGAGAGAGGTGCAGGCTCCTATGGCAGTGACTGGTAGTTCGTGCTAGAATTGTGGTTCGGCAGACCACATAAAGAGCGAGTGTCCTTTGTTGTCCGGTGGTGGTCAAGGACGTGCTCCTGGAGTTGTTGCACCACAGAGAGGTCGTGGGCGCGGCCGTGGTAATTTCCAGCATAGAGAGGATGGTGGAAGGAATGTGGCGCATGTGGTGGTTGTCCAACCTGAGGGTGGAGGCCAGGCTCGAGTGTATGCACAGCGAGAGGGGAGAAATGACACGGATGTGATCGCAGGTACCTTCACTTTGCAATCCTTGTCATTACTTTCCTTGATTGATTCTGGATCTACACACTCATACATATTGCATGAACATGCTCAATTGCTTGGTTTGCATGTTAAGTCTTTGGGTGTTGGTATGCGTGTAACTAGTTCCTTTGGTGAGACTGTTGTGACACGAAAGTTATATAGAAGATGTCCCTTTGTTGTTCAAAACCATGTTTTTAATGTTGATCTTATGGAATTGCCATTCTATGGTTTTGACATAATCCTGGGTATGGATTGACTTGTTGAACATCGAGTTGTGGTAGATTTTGAGAACAAGCGAGTTTCGTTGAAGCTTGCGGATGATTATGAGGTAGTGGTGGTTGGTGAGAATGTGAAGTTTCTTGCCAGTGTGGTGTCTACATTGGAGGCGAGCCGGATGCTGAGGCAAGGTTGTGAAGCCTACCTAGCCTTTGTGATGAATCCTAGCTCTAAGGAGCTGCGAGTTCAAGATATCAGGACTGTGCGAGAGTTTCCTGGTGTGTTTCTGGAGGAGTTGCCTGGGTTGCCTCCTAACCGAGAGGTGGAGTTTGGAATTGAGCTGTATGAGAATAAAACTCCAGTTTCCATTACTCCTTATCAAATGGCACCTAAGGAGTTGAAAGAGCTGAAGACGCAACTTCAGGAGTTGCTTGATCGTGGTTTCATTCGGCCGAGTGTGTCACCTTAGGGTGCACCGGTTTTGTTTGTGAAGAAAAAGGATGGCACTATGAGAATGTGCATCGATTACCGTCAGCTGAACAAGTTGACTATCAAGAATCGGTATCCATTGCCGAGGATTGATGATCTTTTTGATCAATTTCGGGGAGCGGCCGTGTTCTCTAAGATTGACTTAAGGTCAGGTAATTACCAGTTGAAGGTGAAGGATGTGGATGTGCCAAAGACAGCCTTCAGAACGAGGTATGGGCATTATGAGTTCCTTGTGATGTCGTTTGGTTTGACCAATGCTCCAGCAGCTTTTATGGACATGATGAATAGAGCGTTCCATGAATATTTGGACAAGTTTGTTGTGGTGTTCATTGATGATATCCTTCTGTACTCTCGTACCGAGGAGGAACATGAAGGGCATTTGAGGATTGTGTTGCAGGCTTTGTTGGAGAATCAGCTTTCTGCTAAGTTAAGCAAGTGTGAGTTCTGGCTCAGGGAAGTTGTGTTCCTTGGTCATGTGGTTTCTGCTGAGGGGATTCGTGTTGATCCTCAGAAGATTGAGGTAGTGATGAATTGGAAACCTCCTAAGTCTGTTCATGAAGTCCGTAGTTTCCTTGGTTTGGCGGGATACTATCGGAGGTTTGTGGATAGATTTTCAAAGATTGCTGCACCTTTGACGAAGTTGTTGCAGAAGGATGTTAAGTTTGAGTGGACGGAAGCGAGACAACATGCTTTTGAGAAGCTTAAGGCAGCTTCGACGCAAGCTCCTATCTTGGTTCAGCCTGAATCAGGGAAAGAGTTTGTGGTGTATAGTGACGCATCCTATGTTGGTTTGGGATGTGTGTTGATGCAAGAGGGTAAGGTGGTGGCTTATGCATCGCGCCAGTTGAAGGTGCATGAGCGCAATTATCCTACGCATGATATTGAGCTAGTTGCGGTGGTTTTTGCCTTGAAAATTTGGAGACATTACCTTTATGGTGAGAAGTGTACGGTGTACACGGATCACAAGAGTTTGAAATATATGATGTCTCAGAAAGAGTTGAATCTTAGGCAACGACGTTGGGTGGAGTTGCTTAAAGATTACGATCTGACGATCGAGTACCATCCGGGAAAAGCTAATGTTGTAGCGGATGCCTTGAGTAGGAAGGTGGCAGTGGAGTTGAGGGCTATGCTTGCCAGCTTGAGTATTTCGCGTGATGGCGGTCTTGTGGCTGAGTTGCAAGTGAAACCATCCTTGGTTCAGTTGATAAAGGATAAGCAACTATTGGATGATTCCTTGGTGCCACATGTTCAGGATATTGCTGAGGATAGGCCATCGGATTTCTGTTTTAATGGTGATGGGGTTTTATGTTTTGGGAGTCGGATAGTAGTGCCCAATGATGCTGAGTTGAGGCGTGCTATTCTGACTGAAGCTCATAGTAGTCCTTTTGATATGCACCCTGGTAGTACTAAGATGTATCGTGATCTTCGTGATGGGTACTATTGGGTGGGTTTAAAGAAAGATGTTGCTGAGTATGTGAGCAAGTGTATGGTTTGTCAGCGAGTTAAGGCTGAGCATCAGTTTCCTTATAGGTTGTTGCAACCGTTGAGGATTCCTGAGTGGAAGTGGGAAAGGATTACCATGGACTTTGTGTCTGGTTTACCTTTGTCGCCATCGAAGAAGAATTCGGTGTGGGTGATTATGGATCGCCTAACGAAACATGCGCATTTCTTGCCTGTGCATACTACGTACACTTTGGACAAGCTTGCAGAGCTGTACATTGCTGAGATTGTGCGGCTGCATGGTGTGCCAAAGTCGATTGTGTCGGATAGAGATCCGAGGTTTACATCGCGTTTCTGGGAGTGTTTACACCAGGCTTTGGGTACACGGCTGAATTTCAGTACTTCTTATTATCCACAGTCAGATGGACAGTCTGAGCGTGTTATCCAAGTGCTGGAGGATATGTTGAGGTGCTGTGTGATTGAGTTTCAGGGTTCTTGGGAGAAGCATTCGCCGTTGGTGGAGTTTTCTTATAACAATAGCTACCAGGCAAGTATTCAAATGGCACCTTATGAAGCCTTGTACGGGAGGAAGTGTAGGACTCCTCTTTGTTGGGCTGAAACAGGTCAGAAGTTGGTTTCAATGCCAGCTTTGTTGAAAGGAACCACCGAGAAGATGAAGCTCATTTGTGAGCAATTGAAGGCAGCTTCTGATCGACAGAAGTCTTACACGGATTTGAAGCGTAAGGAGATTGAGTATGCGGTAGGTGACCGTGTGTTTTTGAAAGTTTTGCCTTGGAAAAAGGTGATGAGGTTTGGTCGAAAGGGTAAGTTGAGCCCTAGGTACATTGGACCATACGAGGTGATTGAACGTGTGGGTCCTGTTGCGTACAAGTTGAGGTTTCCGTAAGAGTTGGAAAAGATTCATGATGTGTTTCATGTCTCTATGCTCCGGAGGTATAGATCGGATCCTTCACATGTTATGCCTGTGGAGGAAGTGGAGTTGAATCCGGACTTGACCTATGATGAGGAGCTGGTGGAAATTCTGGATTCAGACAGCAAAGTTCTCCGAGGCAAGACCATCGAGCTGGTAAAGGTGTTGTGGAAGCATCATGGTGTTGAGGAAGCCACGTGGGAACGGAAGGATGACATGTTGAAGCAGTTTACGTATCTCTTTCCTCCAGGTAAATTTCGAGGACGAAATTTCTTAAGGGGGGAGAGTTGTAACACCCCTATTTTGGGCTTGGAAGTTTAGGGTCTGAACCGGACCGGTCTGATTTTCGGTTCGAATATAAAAGGTGGTTTTAGGGAAAGCCTAGTTCGGGATGCATTAAAAATATGGAAAAATATCTAAAAATCCTCTTTTAATATATATAAGAGAGTGGTGAAATCAATTTTACAAAATAAGGTTTGGAAGTGTGACATTTCGAATTAGTGACTAAAATGTGATTTTTGAAAAGTTCAGTGGTGACTGTTTTGTAAGGATTGAAACTTTGAATCTTTAAGGAGCTAATTTACCCAAGGAAGGATTTCTCCAGATTTTTCTTAATTTTAATGATTTTGTTAATGTTTAATTAATTAAAAGAAGTGAGGGAATACCATATTTAGCTTTTCATAACTAACTTTCTTAAAAACTTTCTCAACTCATTTTCTCTCAAAATTCCCTCAGCAAAACACATTTCCACAGCAGCATTTCTTTTGATTTTCACACTAAATGATGAGATTTCAATCATCAATTGATTCCTAATCCTTTCTACATCAAATCCTCTTCATTTGCTTATTGAATTTTCAAGGATTTTGGCTCTAAACAATGAGAAATCTAAATTTTGAGGTAAGGATGTCCTTCTCCTCTAAATACTAAGTTCTTTACTGAAATTCCCAAGTTCTCAATCCTTAAATTAAGTTTTATAAAAGGTTTTGATGTTGTGATCTTGATTTTGGCTTAAAACTCAAGATTTGGATTAAATCTTGAAGAAATTCGTGATGAATGTTTGGGCTCTATTTTGAGATGTATTTTTAATGTATTTTGGATGTTTAATGATGTGTAATTGAGGTTTAATCAATGCAATCCCGAATAGGTTGATTTTCCTAAGTTTTACTTGTGAAAATGGTGGTTTTTGGGGTGATCTTGGTGTTCTGTTATAGCTGGAGATATAAGGACGAGTTTAGGATCTTTTTGGATGTTAATTGATGTTTAAGAATTTTTAGAAGTGATGGATCTTGGCTGGGTAATGTTGTTGGAGAGTTTGGAAGTGATTTCGGTTGTGTTTGGTAGCCGAAATGTTAGATTTGATGTGAGCAGCGAGTTTAGGTGTAACGGCTGAAGATTGTAATGCATGATGATGCATTAATCCTCTACTTTGATGTGTTTAAAACAGGGGAGACATCTTCGGATCCTTGTGGTGTTGATCCGGAGGCTTGAACGGCGTTTCGGCAAGCTTGCGAAACGGAATTGGTGAGTGAAGTTGGGTTTTCGGCTTTGAAACCAATGTTTGAAGGTTTTGGGAGCTTAGTTTAAGTCTAAGCAATTTAACTAAGCTCAAGAATAAGTTTTCCGAGAAACTCTGTTTTGAAAGCATGTTTTAGCATGATTAATGCTGGTTTTGAAAGCCATGTGTTGAAGGATGCTCAAGGTAAGAGATCCTTGGTTTGATATTGATAAATGTGGTTTTGATGCATAGTGATGTATGATGGTTTAATGGCTTTGATTAATGCTTTAAAACAGTGGATTGTTGATGATAATTGATGTATATTGGCAAGTGATGTGTTGGTTTTAAAGTACTTGAATCGGATATAGTTAGCCGGTTATAGGATTGGGTGCACCATGAATAAAGTCGACTTGGATGTTGAGGGGTTGTAATGGTACCGTAAACTCCATCCAAGTACACTAACGAGATGTCTAAGATCATAATGGTGGTTAAAAGGCCATGTGAGGATCTTGTGTTGTGTGTCTCGTGTTCTCGTTAGTGATGTTATACAACTACCGATGAGTGATGTGGAGGGGTTGTAATTGTACCGTTAAACTCCATCATGGGTGTTGAGGGGTTGTGATTGTACCAGTAAACTCCACCTTGTGTGTTCGGTAGTGTGTATGAAGCGTATGGGACAACGCTTGTAATCCGCGTATCCGATTATTGTCCCAATAAGTAAATGAAAATACAAGAGACGGAATAGAGATACTCCCCATTCTAATGATGACTGTGGCCACGTCGTGTTGTGCCTGGGCGAAGGTAAGACAGAATCTCAGCGATGCTGGTCTCAATGGAGTCAAGTCACCCGTGCACTTTGTGAATCTCGTTGTACACATTTGACTGTGGGTTCTCTGTTGGTGTCGGTTGCGGTGCAGTCCTTCAAAGGAATACACACGCATTATGAGGTGTCATGGCGTCGGGAGGAATGATATAGGGTGAATCAGGGCTGCCGGTGAGAAGTCCCATTGTGTCAAGGCACCAGCATCTAAAGCATCAATTGCAAAAGCGTAAGTAAATTGTGCAGTGTCAAAAGTTGATTTGAAAAAGACGAGATGCAAGATGAGTAATATCAGGTTCGAGAATGAGTGGGCGGTTGGAAGGCACAATACGCTCGAAAGCACGGGCGAATCAAAAGCCCAAGTTTACCTTCACACCAATTTGCATATACCATAAAAATAGTTCAACCTTACCTAAATTTGACGTAGTATCGTTACGTCCGGAGTAGTTGTATGCTAAGAATTGGGGAATGTAGCAAAATGCGGGGTTTTATGACAGATTCACGGAGTCTATGCCAGTATCAAAATCATGCGGAATCTCAAGTAAAGCAGTTAGATACCCATGATCTGCGACGTCCGTCACGAATCCCAAAGAAAAATTAAAATCTATAACAGACATTTTAAAATACTGACCCATCAACTGAAAAGATATAACATCGGGTGAATTGACATTAAAAACTAGATCTTTCAGGAATTGAAATGACAGATTTGCGCAAATGTAGAGTATCGAGAGTTTGGGAAGGAATATACTTGCAAACATGAAACTTACGGTAACGAACGCTACTGAATCGCAAAGGTTCGTCGTCGTGGAAGTGTAAGTACCCTTACAGAACTTCCTCGATCGGAATAGAATAGGTTCAGCCACGCGTCTATGCTCGAAGCATTCATGTTGATCTAGTATATCAGTTGGTATGGTGTTATCTCCCAAACTAGCCGCAAAGGAAGGCAAAGCATGATGTTCACTGCTAGAACGAGATGATGCAGGTTGTTCATGGCCAAATTCTTGTTGCTCCGTCGATGGACCGCCCATAGATAATTGAGTATCGAAATTCTCTATATAACCAAAAATGGGATGGTATATTAGGAAAGATCGAATAGAAATCGGCTCAGAATTTACCTCTGCGGCTTGGTCCGGTATGGATGAGTGCATGGAATAGGAGTAGACAGCATTCAACAGTGAGTAAGACGAAGTGGCAGTGAGCACCGATCGAAATGATGAGGAAAAAGCAGTTGTGAAGGGTAGTTTCGTCGTGATTTAGAAATGGCAGCGGCACTGTGCTGATGAGTGGAGCAGCTGGAATCGTCGGCAGATGGTGGTGGAACGGTCGGTGAAGCATCACGGACGAGAGAAGGAGTCTTACTTGGTTGTTGTCGTCGCCCACCATGGCAGATGGTGGTGGAACGATCAGTGTACCTAAAAGTATTAAAGATAAAATAAGTAAAAATAATATAAAAAATTAGAAATAAACTAAATAACGAAAAATAAAAACAATGGGTTGCCTCCTATTAAGCGTTTTTTAACATCGCTTAGCGCAACGACCTGATTAAGACTACATGTTCTTCCAAAATAATTTCTTTGATTAAACGAACCGGAATGTTTTCATGATATGATTCCAATCTTTGACCATTAACTTTAAACTGCGCTCCTAAATCAACTTTGACTTCGATCGCACTGTGAGGAAATACTTGAGTCATCGTAAAAGGTCCGAGCCACTTCGATCTATGTTTTCTTGCAAAAAGTTTAAGCTTGGAATTAAATAGAATAACATTTTGACAGAAAAAAATATATTTAAAAGAAATGTTACAATTATGGAATGCGTTCTTTTTTTCTTTAATTATCTTAGCGCTATCGTAAGCATTTCTATGGATCCCCTCAAGTTCTTGGATATGCAATTTATGCGCTTTATCGTCTGCACCCATCTCCATGTTACATTGCTTGACCGCCCAATACGCGTAATGTTCCAGTTCAACCGGCAAATGACATGGTTTACTGAAGACAAGGCGGTACTGAGACATTCCAATGGGACCTTTATACGCGGTTCGGTATGCAATTAATGCATCGGTAAACTTGATACTCCAATCTTTATGGTTTGGTTTGACGATCTTCTCAAGAATTGCTTTAATTTCGCAACTCGATATCTCTTCTTGTCTGTTTGTTTGCGGATGGTAAGATGTTGCAATTCTTTGAGTTACTCCAAATTTCTTCATAAGGGCTTCAATTATTCGGTTGAGAAAGTATGTCCCTCTATCGCTTATTATTTCCCGCGGTGTGCCAAACCTCCAATTTGGTTGTTGAACAATTGGAGTTGATACAAGCTTTTCTTTGAGTATATCGAATGAATCCTTGCATTTCTGATTGAGATCAAAGACATGATCTTTCTGAAGCAAATTGCACAATGGTTGTGCTATCTTCGAGAAATCCTTAATGAACATGTGGTAAAATCATGCATGACCAATTAAGGAGCGGGCTTCCTTCATAGCTGTGAGGTAAGGGAGTGAGCGTATAATATATGTTTTTGCTTTATCCACCGCAATTCCATGAAAAGAAACTATGCCTAGAATTAACCTCTTATCAACCATAAACGACATTTTTCATAATTTAGCACTAGGTTAAATTCTAGGCACCGTCTGAGTACATTCTTCAAATATTAAAGGCACTCTTTAAATGAATTACCTATATGGTGAAGTCGTCCATAAAGACCTCGATTCCTTTCTCGACTAGTCTAAGAAGATGCTAAGCACGCATCTCTGGACCGCTGCTAAGCGTGTTCTTAGGGAGTTGAATTTCCTACAAGCCTACTTTTCTCCCCAACGGTAGTTCAAAATGTCAATCAATCCAATGCACGCTATTTGGATTGAAGGTGTTGAGATGTTTAAAGGAAAGGCCAATTATCAGTCCAATAATACTGAATATCAATATAGAAATCTGAAGGTATGAAAAGCTTTTTCAATTCTCATGTATCGGATTGAGTTGTCTCTTAGCTATCAGCTAGATAGGAATTTAGCTAAGCATGATTATGGTGGAAATCATACTTAACATTTTAAAACAAAATAAATAAAAGATTTTAAAAAAATAAGAACGTAAAGAAAAGGGAATTTTATAGAACTTCAAAAGCAAGAACAAAATTAAGAATGAGAGATGGTCTTCAAGCTTACCCCGATGGGATATTTATAGTATTCTGAAACCCTAAAAATAACCTAGAAATGATAAAAGATAATTCTTAAAAATATTCAAATTAAATCCTAAAAAAGATAATTCTAATTTAAAATTTAAAATGCAGCTGATATGTTCGTCCGTCCTTGCTGACTAGACCTTCTAAAAGTCCTGCATAGAAAACACAGAAAAACCATATCAGCAACATGAAATAACTATTAAAGATATAATTAAAAATAAAATAGTACCCAAATAAACTACTTATCAATACACTTCTAAACACATTTACTTACTGTTTTCCGTATTCATTTAACAAAACATTTCTATATGCAAAATCACATTGCCAAAGGCAACAACCACATTCCATTTAGGAACCATTTCCCAATGCTCTTAAGCATCCACACACTTGATAAATCATTGCATACCACTTAAAAGATGTACAAAACAATAAGTAAAACAATCCCATGTTTTTCAACCAAAACATGCAAATCAAATCTCATCTCAAACCGATATTCAAAAGGCGAAAATAGGGAAAACGTCCTTCCGAGTTTAACTAAGCTTGCTAGGCTTTAACTAAACTCACAAAGCTATAATTGAAACCTCTTTATAGTACCAAAACACATTTTCACTCACCAACTTGCTATTGTCTTGATGTCAACGCCTCGAAGCCTAACCGAAAATCGTTCCAACATTTGCTCTTTTTCACAAGAAAAAATACAAGGATCAATATAAATTGGACCATACCAAAGTAACTAATTTATTATAGAACCACAATCACAATTAAATTCCCCTAACAACTTGTTGTTCGAACCATTCAATTAAATCTCCCCAACCTTATATCCCTTTTTCACGCAAAGCGTGTTGGCAGGGAACAAGGGTAGCACGCCACACCCCTCTGATTCCCCTTGCTGCCTACGTACCGAACCCTTGGAAAAGCAACAACAGCACATTGTCACAGACTTATTTCTCCCAATGCGAACCGTGCGGCGCTAACACTCCCGACACAATGTTAGCAACCCTTTCCCACGCGAATGCTATGGCTAAACACACACGAGAATGGAGAAGGCAAGAGAGTTACAAGGAAAAGACCTTGTATTGAACTTAGAAAGGAAACTTTACAAGGACACTTAGTTTGTAAACTTATGGATTGATTTACAAATGACCCTAACTAGCCTATTTATAGTCTCCAACCTCCTCAATGGACGATGGAGATTTATTTGATCGGACGGCTCACATTCATCCTCCCAAAATATCTAAGGAGAGTTTACAACATTCTAGATAAGTCTATACTTATCTACATACATCTTTAATACTCTAAAGTGTTCTAGATTGTTCTGAAGATGTCTAGAGTTGTCCCGAGCCTTCTGGACTTGTCCCGAGCCTTTCCGAGCACTCTCGGGTCTTCTAGGTTCCTCCAGATTAGCCTAGATGAGTGTGGAACGTTCTAGAACCCCTTGGATTTGTGAGGAGACGTGTGGGGCTCTCTAGGCCGTTTTAGATCCTTCTTTGGATCATCCTTGGCCTTAAAATGCCGAAGGCACCTCATTTTGCCTTGGTTGTCCTGAGTGCTTAAGGATGGGCGTGACATCCTCCCTCACCTAATCTCGCGATGCATTTGTCGCGTCTCAGTTGAGCTGCTGGGGTGTTGCTGGTGTGCCTCCTATGGCTCCTATCTTGCCTCGCCTTTACCCTTGGCTTAACAGCTCGATCCTGGGCTATCGTACCAGGTTGTGCCTTGCCATCAACTCCTTTGATGAAGGCAACAAGTTGCTTTCTTATGGGACATGACCTCATCACATGAGGTCCTTCACATAGGTAGCACTTAAGGATCAGTTTCCTCTTGGTCAATTTCGAAGACCGTACCGATACACCCAGGACACGTACCGATATGCCAAAATCTAGTCAATTTCTTAGATTTCCAGAGAGCATTTTGGGTATCGATACGTCCCCGCGTACCAGTATGCCTTGCCCACAACAAGGGACCGTATCGATACTGCCCTTGAGCCTATCATTACGCCCTGCACTGGAAAATAGGTTTTTGCTGGAAAACAAAAGGGACCCAACACAAGAGGCATATAGCAAGCATTTAAGCAACATACAAGCACACATATCACTAAAGGCATCCATGGATATACATATAAAGCAAAAACCTATAACTCAACAATCTTGCAACAACACACATCGATTTAAGCCCCAAATTTCACCCGAAACATATCAATTCATTCTCAAACTACTTGCAGCCACACACAACGAATTTACCATAAAAAATCTATCTTTTAACATCCCTAAACATTAACCCAAAGCTATCAAACCTTTAGTTGTCATTTAGACCCAAAACCCATCAAAAAACTCTAGATTTTCAACTCCCAAAATTACCCACAATACACCCATTTCGGGTTTCCTATAACAACCCATCATTTTCATGTTATTTTAGCAATAAAACAAAGATAAAAACACACTCAAACTCAGCCATAGTCAACCCAAAGGAAAACCCATAAACTCTCTTTCATTTCAAACCAAACTTTAAAAATCAAAACATGTTTAAACCATAGGTTTTGCAAAAAATTCAACATTTATGACCCAAGGAAGATGAAACCAAGTTAAGACATCAATTACCTTGAAGAAATCGCTTGGATTGAGAGCTTGGGGAAATAGAATAGTGAAATGGGGTTTAGGGGAGGTTTTGAACGTGAAAAGCAATTTGGAGAAGATGATGGCTTTCAAAAATCCCTTTTGCTTATTTCTGTTATCAAAAATTCTCATTTTGCCCTTTACTCTTTTAAAACACTTTAGGTGTGTTAAAAATAGTTTTTCTCCAATTTAAATTTAACCCGACTCGGCTTGACTAATCCGATTATCTCCTAGCCCTAAACTCGCGGCGTTACAACTCTCCCCCACTTAAGGAATTTCGTCCCCGAAATTTACCTGGCAGAAAGAGAAGCGGAAACTGCTTTCTAATGTCATCCTTCCTCTCCCAAGTGGCTTCTTCCTCTCCTCGGTGTCGCCACTTAACCTTAACCAACTCAATGGTCCTTCCTCGCAACACTTTGTTGTCCGAAGCCAAAATCTAAATTGGTTCTTTATCATAGGTCAAATTCGGATTCAATTCTATCTCCTCAACTGGCATAACATGTGACGGATCTGATCTGTACCTCTGAAGCATCGAAACATGAAACACGTCGTGAATCTTCTCTAGTTCGGCCGTCAGTCTCAATCTATAGGAAACGGGACCAACTCTCTCAACTATCTCACACGGACCGATGAATCTCTGGCTCAACTTACCTTTCCAACCCAACCTCATCATCTTCTTCCAAGGTGACACTTTCAAGAACACTTTGTTGCCCCCGGCATACTCTATTTCTCTTCTTTTCAAATCTACATAAGATTTATGTCTATCCGAAGTTGCCTTCAAACGGTCACAAATCAACTGTACTTTCTCGGTAGTACCCTTAAGCATATCGTGCAAAGGTATCAATTTTTGTCCCGCTTCGGCCCAACAAACAGGTGTTCTACATTTTCTACCATACAGAGCTTTGTAAGGTGCCATCTAAATGCTCGCTTGATAACTGTTATTATATGCAAACTCTACTAACGGTAAATGCTTATCTCACGAACCCTGAATTTCAATAATGCAACATCTCAACATGTCTTCCAACACTTGTATGACTCTCTCTGAATGACCATCAGTCTGAGGATGATATGAAGTGTTGAAATTCAGTCGAGTACCCAAAGCACTATGCAAACTGTAACGCCCTGGTTTTGGGCCTAGATGTTTTAGACATCGGCTCGGACCAGTCGAGAACAATTCGAATCACGTAAAGTAATTTTAAGGAATCAAGGATCGGGATAGGATAAAATTGTGTTTAAAATTGCTAAAATCCTCTAAAAATATAATTAAGAGGTTGGTCAAATCAATTTTACAAAAAGGGATTTGGAAAATGGACATTTTGAGTAATGACCAAATTGTAAAGTTTCAAAACTAGGAAAATGTGATTTTAAAGGTGGAAGCCAAAATCTTAGAATCTTTAGGGGGCTTTAAGTCAATTTGACCTTTCTTCAAATATGACATGTGTTTTAAATGGATTTTAATTAAAGGATTTTAATTAAAATAAGATATTAATTAATTGGTAGTTAGTGGATTTTCATTTTACGTAACTACCAATTCTCTCTCATTTCAGCCAAACATCATTTTCTCTCATCTTTTCTAGAATTCTTTCTCTCAAAAGTTCTCTCAACATTTTCTAAATCAATTTCAAGAGATCTTCCTTAATTCTTCAAGATTTTTGCAAGGAAAACTTGTCATCTATTGAAGAAAGCAAGGATTGGAGGTAAATCTCGTTCTTAAGCTTTAATATAAGTTCTTTATTGAAATTCCCAAGATATTTGGCTTCTAATAACTATTTTTGATTGAGTTTTCAATATAGTTTTCAATATTTGAGATCGAAATCTTGTGAAAAAGTGGATGAAATCTTGATTTTCGGACTTGATGAGTTGGGCATTGTTTTTTATTGATTCTAACTGATTTTTAAGTTGATTTATATGTTAAGATGATGTGTTATTAACATAGATCTTGAAATCCTTGAGATCCTTGAGTTTCTTGGTAGTTTTAAGTGTGATTTAGGGGTGTAATGGTGGAATTGTGATTCCTGGAGGTATAAGGATGAGTTAGGATGTTTAATAGATGTGTTTTGATTTGGATAATGCTTTGGAAGTGTTGCATGATGGTTGGGCTTGGTTTAGGAGGCAATCGATTGAGTTTTCGGTTGTGTTGGAAGGGTATTTTAGTGTAGTTTGAGTGGGCAACGAGTCTATGGGTTGTTGCTGGTGTTAGAATGCATTTTAATGCATTTACATCTCTGTTTTGTTGATGTGAAAACATGGGATCTTGATCCGGAGGCTAGTGAGGTGATTTTGGAGGCTCCAGAGGTGTAATTTTCGTGTCAGTGAACAAGGCTTTGCGTATCGGTGAGTGGAAATGCAATTTCCTGTTTGTAACGCTTTGAGCGTGCTCTTGGGAGCTTAGTGTAAGCTTGATACACTTAACTAAGCTCAAGTGTAAGTGTTTCGGTAATCCCTCTCTTGGAAATGTTCTAAGTTGGATGAAAATGCATTTGATGTAAGAGTGGATTCATTTACTGTTTTTAAGCATGTTTAAGCATGGTTCAATGCTGGATTTTAATGTCATTATGTTAAGGATGCACTAGGTAAGTGATCCTTGGTTTTCATAAGAAAATGCATATGATGTTAAGCATGTGTGCTTGTGGAAATGACATTGTGGTTATGCTTGAAAACAGTGAATTAATATGGTAAAATGATTATATTGGCAAGTGATGAAATGGTTTTTGGTTACTTTAATCGGATATAGTTAGCCGGATATAGGATTGGGTGCACCGTGAATAAAGTCGCCTTGGATGTTGAGGGGTTGTGATTGTGCTGTAATCTCCATCCAAGTACCCTAACGATTGAGGTTAAGATCACAACGGTGAATGGTTAGTCCCGTTTGTGAGTCTTGTGTATGTGTCCCATACTCTCGTTAGTGGAATTATACAACTACCGATGAGTGATGTTGAGGGGTTGTGATTGTGCCATTAGTCTCCATCACGGGTGTTGAGGGGTTGTGATTGTGCCATTTGTCTCCACCTTATGTAGTCCGGTAGTTTGTATGAAGTGTTAGGGACAACACTTGTAATCCGCGTATCCGATTGTGTCTTGTGTTGAAATGATTTGTGGACTATCACTTGAAATTCAATATAATGTAAATGAATTAAGTGAAGCATGAGATGCTTGTAAATGATGCAAGGGTGTATGAGAAATATGTGTATGATGCAAGAATGCATGTGATGCTTGTTAAAGCATGAGCAAAGGTTTATTTGCTGTTGTAAATTGATGCATATGTGCATGAGGTTTCAAAAGTGCATTGAAGTCTTGAGAAGACTTGTTTTATAAAGGGCATGTGTTGTAAAGTGTTGCTTTTGCAAATTATGAGTTATGCATTGATGAATGTTATCTAGCGATCCTCACTAAGCTTATTGCTTACGCTCTTTTGTTTCATCAATGTAGAGAATTGAACCTTTGGAGGCAACCCAAAAGCAAGAGGAATCCATAACTTTGCTTAAGAGATGTATGTGATTCATCTTTAGTGTAATAAAAGGCAGTGGGAGGGATTTATACTTTGGAATGTTTGAGAATGTTTCTTTTACTTTGAGCATGTTGGTTTGCCTATACTTGAGTTGTAAATGGCCTTTGGAGTTTGGATTTTGGTTTATTTGGAGTTTTCACTAGTTATGGTTTTGGCAAACTAGGAAGCATGCCTCTAGTGCCTTTGTCTAAGTATTTGTTGCTATGTTTATGCTATAGCTACGATATGATGATTGTTGATATGTATCCTTGACGTATGCATGTTGTGGCATGTCTCGGGGTTGATTCGAGTATGAAAAAGCATGAAAAACCAGCATTTTTTGCTGTCACAGTGCAGGGTGTATCGAAACACCCTTAACTGTTTCGAAACGGAGGCTTGTAATGGCTATAGCGTTTCGGAACAACTGAAGGTGTTTTGGAACAGTTTGGCCACTAGAGAGGCATGTTTCGATACTGGTCTCGGAACACACCTGAGTACCGAAACGGTCAACTCCGTTTCGATACGGGCGTTTCGGTATGAAGGTTTTGTGTTCCGAAACGGTTGACCGTTGGAAGATGATTTTGAATTGCTATAAGTTTCCATGTTTTACATTTTAGTCCTGAATGTTGTGGATGCAATTGCTTGATCTTAGAATGTACTTTTTAGTTGAGATTTGGCTGAGAGTCATGAAATATGATTAATTACACATTGGTAATCTAAAATTCAGCCAAGTCCTTATATTTTCTAAAAATTACTTTTTGGTCCCTAAATGTGTAAATCGTGCAATTGAGTCCCTAAATGTTTTCTGATCGCTATGTCGTTCTCTCCTATGATTATTGAGTAATCACATAGGCTTAATGTGCATCTAGAAAAGATAAAAAGAAAAAAGGGTCGTTAATCAAAGTTGACTTTTCGGTTGACTTTGGTTTTCCCTGTGTAATCTTCATAGTTCGGGTCAAACGTCTAGGCCGGGCTAATGGGATTACATTTGTTGGTATCAGAGCGTGGTTTCGAAAGAATTGGGAATTTTGGTATGTGTAATTGATGTGAGTCGAAGTATGATGTTTGAAAAGCATGCTAATGTGTGAATTTTGAACCTTATGCTATGTTGATTGATGTGAATTGCATATGGAATGAATATGGTTGTGTGATGAGGATGTTATGTGGATATGTGCTGATTTGTAATGATGGAAAGCATGTGAGCATGATGATTTATGTATGCTATGTTCTGTGGGGAAATTGGGTGCCCATTACCTTATTACACTAATCAAATGTTTTGTGAACTTGGATTCTTGCTTGCAGCTGGCCTAAATGGTTTGGTTTGTTTTTGTTGTTATATTTTGTTTTAAATAGCACATTAAACCAAGGAGAGAGTAGCGATCTGGAATGATTGATGTTGCCGTTGGGCAAGGAGTATAGGAGTGTGTAAAGTTTCCTGGGGCTAGACGCCTCGAGGTGGCTCGATGTGAGTACAACCTGTGTTGGTTGGGTAAGTGTTGAGGTGTATGACGCCAGGTGTAAAGGCGATGTTTAGAGCTTGTAAAGCTGTCAATGCTAAGGTGCATGTGACTGCACTAGCTAGTGGATGTTTGTGAACTGTGTTTAGCGTTCACGCAAGTCGATTAGAAGTTGAGTTTGAAGGTTGGCACCGGAGGTATCCAGGGAGTGGATGACCTGTATGAAGAAGATTGTGGAATAAATATAGTGTGGTGATGCCTATAGTGTAAAAATGGGTTGTATCCTGGTTATATAGAGATGTGTTTAGCTAGTGGACCACTGTGGTCGTAAGCGTAAAACCTGGTGTTGTGTTCTGAGAGTTCTCTTGAACTGTTTAAAAGGAGAAATATATGGGGCTAAGATACTTGGATCTTGAGGAATGTGAGTCTGTGGTTTGGGATCAAAAATCGTAAGTTGTGGTTGAGTCAAGATGCATGTTGTTAGTTGAGCATGTGTGCACCTGGATTAGAAGTGGACGTGAGACATCTTTGTGTTGGCACCTTTATGGATTGATGCCTGTTGAGAAGCCATAAATGTGGATTTTCTGGCTACAATGTTTCGACGTGTGGGTGACATGGGTGAAGTATCTTGGTGGAACCTGAGTTTAAGAGCTCGTACGAAAGGTTCAAGTGCTAGGAAATGAGTGGTGAACTCTAGTTAGTGGTAGCCTGTGTACAAATGGATATGTTTTAAGAGTATCGCCTGGGCTGAGGCAAGGCTGTGGTACTTTTGGATGTAGGGTTCACGGGAGCAAAGGAGATGGGGTTGTCTGTGGCTAGAGCTAAATTATGATAGAATTATGGGTCTGTTGACCATATGAAGCTTGAGTAATGTTTGATACCTATTGGGTAGGTGGATTGCATGACCATGTGTGGCGAGCTTATCCATGTGTGATCGGTAAGGTAAAGCTCTTCGCGTCTGTTGTTGCGGGCTGCTTAGGAAGGTGAGGCTTGATATACCTGTTGAGTTGCTTGAGGTAGGAATGCAAGGGACTAGTTCTTTTGGTGAGACTGTAGTCACTAGGAAGTTGTATAGGAGATGCCCTTTTGTCTGTGTAAGATCATGTTTTCCTTGTGGATCTGGTGGAGTTGCCTATCTACGAATTTGATGTAATCCTTGGTATGGATTGGTTGACGAAGCATAGAGCGGTGGTTGACTTTGATGTTAAGCGAGTCGCCTTAAAGTTGGCCGATGATTATGAGGTTGTTGTAGTAGATGAGAATGTGAAATTCTTGTCGAATGTGATTTCGGTTTTAGAAGCAAACCGTATGATAAGGTTGGGTTGTGAAGCTTACCTTGCTTATGTGATGAATCCTGGTACTAAGGATGTGCGTGTGCAGGACATCCAAACGGTTCGCGATTTTCCGGGTGTTTTCCGGAAGAGTTGCCTGGATTGCCACCAAACAGGGAAGTTGAGTTTGGTATAGAGTTGTACGAGAACACAACTCCGGTGTCCATTGCTCCTTATCTCATGGCACCCAAAGAGTTAAAAGAGTTGAAAACGCAGTTGCAAGTGTTGTTGGATCGAGGTTTCATCCGGCCTAGTGTGTCACCTTGGGGTGCACCGGTCCTGTTTGTGAAGAAGAAAGATGGGACGATGAGAATGTGTATAGATTATCGGAAACTGAACAAGTTGACGATCAAGAACAAGTATCCCTTGCCTAGAATTGACGATCTCTTTGATCAATTCCGGGGAGCCTCAATGTTTTCTAAGATAGACTTGAGATCGAGGTACTATCAGCTGAAGGTGAAGGATGTGGACGTACCTAAAACTGCTTTTCAGACGAGGTACGGACATTATGAGTTTTTGGTGATGCCGTTTGGTTTGACCAACACGCATGCTGCTTTCATGGACATGATGAATCGTGTATTCCTTGAATTCTTGGATCAGTTTGTGGTGGTGTTCATCGATGATATCCTTGTGTATTCGCGTACCAAGAAGGATCATGATAAGCACTTGAGAATCGTTTTGCAAGCGTTGTTGGAGAATCAGTTGTATGCGAAGCTGAGTAAATGTGAGTTTTGGCTTAGGGAAGTGGTCTTCCTTGGGCATGTGGTATCGGCTGAGGGTATTCGTGTTGATCCGCAAAAAGTAGAGGCTGTGATGAGTTGGAAAGTGCCTAAATCAGTGACTGAGTTATGAAGTTTCCTTGGGTTGCCTGGGTATTACCGTAGGTTTTTCAAGGGTTTCTCAAAGATAGTGGCACCTTTGACCAAGTTGCTGGAGAAGAATGTTCGCTTTGAGTGGACAGAGGCGAGGCAGCAAGCTTTTGAGAAGCTGAAGGAATCTTTGATGCATGCTCCTGTTTTGATTCAACCTGAGTCTGGTAAGGAGTTTGTGGTCTACAGTGATACGTCCATTGTTGGTTTGGGCTGCGTGGTGATGCAGAAGGGTAAGGTGGTGGTCTATGCATCTAGGCAGTTGAAGGTGCATGAGCGCAACTACCCTACTCATGATCTTGAGCTTGCAGTTGTGGTGTTTGCCTTAAAGATTTGGAGGCATTACCTTTATGGTGAGAAGTGTGTTGTGTTCACGGATCATAAAAGCTTGAAATACCTTATGTCTAAGAATGAGTTAAATCTTAGGCAACAACGTTGGGTGGAGTTGCTTAAGGATTATGATCTGGCGATTGAGTATCACCCGGGCAAGGCTAATGTTGTGGCTGATGCTTTGAGCCGGAAGGTGGCTGTTGAGTTGAGAGTGATGTTTGCTCGTTTAAGCATATCGCGTGAAGGTGATCTGGTGGCGAAGTTGCAAGTGAAACCATCTTTGTTACAGTTGATTAAAGATAAACAGTTGCTTGATGATTCTCTTGTTTAGCATGTTCAAGACATTGCGGAAGATAGACCTTTGGATTTCAGCTTTTGTGATGATGGTGTTCTGTGTTTTGGGAGTCGAATAGTGGTGCCAGATGATGTTGAGTTAAGGCGCACTATTCTGACTGAAGCTCATTGTAGTCCTTTTGCTATGCACCCGGGTAGTACAAAGATGTATCGTAACCTAAAGGATGAGTACTACTGGGTGGGGTTGAAAAAGGATGTTGTGGAGTTCGTTAGTAAGTTTATGGTGCGTCAGCGAGTGAAGGCTGAGAATCAGGTTCCTTCTAGATTGTTGAAGCCTTTGAGAATTCCAGAATGGAAGTGGGAGAGAATCACCATGGATTTGTGTCTGGCTTGCCTTTGTCACCGACAAAGAAGAATTAAGTTTGGGTGATTGTCGATCGGCTTACGAAGTGTGCACATTTTCTACCTGTGCATACTACGTATACCTTGGATAAGTTGGCTGAGTTGTACATAGCTGAGATTGTTCGGTTGCGCGGTGTGCCAAAGTACATTGTGTCGGATAGAGATCCAAGGTTTACAACGCGATTTTGGGAATGTTTGCATCAAGCCTTGGGTACACGGCTGAATTTCAGCACTTCTTATCATCCGCAGACGGATGGATAGTCAGAACGTGTGATTCAAGTACTTGAGGATATGTTGATATGTTGTGTGATAGATTTTCAAGGTTCTTGGGAGAAGCATTTGTCGTTGGTTGAGTTTGCGTATAACAATAGTTACTAGGCAAGTATCCAAATGGCTCCATACGTGGCTTTGTATGGGAGGAGATGTAGAACCTCTCTTTGTTGGGCAGAAGCTGGGCAAAAGTTGATTTCAATGCCGGCTATGCTTAAGGGAACCACCGAGAAGGTGAAGCTCATTTGTGAGCGGTTAAAAGCGGCATCGGATAGGCAAGAGTCTTACACAGACTTGAAGCGTAGGGAAATTGAGTTCGCGGTTGGCGAACGCGTGTTCTTGAAAGTTTCACCTTGGAAGAAGGTGATGAGATTTGGGCGTAAGGGTACACTTAGCCCAAGGTTTATTGGACCTTACGAGATTGTGGAGCGTATTGGTCCTGTGGCATATCGGTTGAGATTGCCTGTAGAGTTGGAGAAGATACATGATGTGTTTCATGTCTCCAAGTTACAGAAGTATAGATCGGATCCTTTGCATGTAATGCCTGTTGAGGAGATAGAGTTGAATCCGGATCTATAATATGATGAGGAACATGTGAGGGTTCTGGACGTGAGTAGTAAAGTTCTTCGTGGCAAGACGATAGAGCTTGTGAAGGTGTTGTGGCGACACCGAGGAGTTGAGAAAGCCACGTGGGAAAGCAAGGCGTACATGTAGAGGCAGTTTCCGCATCTCTTTCCATCAGGTAAGAATTTCGAGGATGGAATTTCCTAAGTGGGGGAGAGTTGTAACGCCTTGGTTTTGGGCCTAGATGTTTTAGACATCGGATCGGACCGGTCGGGAACGGTTCGAATCACGTAAGGTGATTTTAAGGAATCAAGGATCGGGATATGATAAAATTGTAATTAAAATTGCTAAAATCCTCTAAAAATATAATTAAGAGGTTGGTCAAATCAATTTTACAAAAAGGGATTTGGAAAATGGACATTTTGAGTAGTGACCAAATTGTAAAGTTTCAAAACTAGGAAAAATGTGATTTTAAAGGTGGAAGCCAAAATATTAGAATCTTTAGGGGGGTTTAAGTCAATTTGACCTTTCTTCAAATATGACATGTGTTTTAAATGGATTTTAATTAAAGGATTATAATTAAAATAAGATATTTATTAATTGGTAGTTAGTGGATTTTCATTTTACGTAACTACCAATTCCCTCTCATTTCAGCCAAACATCATTTTCTCTAATCTTTTCAAGAATTCTTTCTCTCAAAAGTTCTCTCAACATTTTCTAAATCAATTTCAAGAGATCTTCCATAATTCTTCAAGATTTTTGCAAGGAAAACTTGTCATCTACTGAAGGAAGCAAGGATTGGAGGTAAATCTCGTTCTTAACCTCTAATCTAAGTTCTTTATTGAAATTCCCAAGATATTTGGCTTCTAATAACTATTTTTGATTGAGTTTTCAATATAGTTTTGATTTGAGATCGAAATCTTGTGAAAAAGTGGATGAAATCTTGATTTTCGGACTTCATGAGTTGGGCACTGTTTTGTGCTGATTCTAATTGATTTTTAAGTTGATTTATATGTTAAGATGATGTGTTATTAACATAGATCCCGAAATCCTTGAGATCTTTGAGTTTCTTGGTAGTTTTAAGTGTGATTTAGGGGGTGTAATGGTGGAATAAAAAATCACGTTTTGCCCTTTACTCTTTTAAAACACTTTAGGTGTGTTAAAAATAGTTTTTTTCCAATTTAAATTTAACCCTACTCAGCTTGACTAATCCGATTATCTCCCGGCCCTAAACTCGGGACGTTACAAAAACATTTAGGTATATTAGATCCTTAAAGATTCTAAGTTTTGACCCTTTTATGAAACAGTCACAAAAATTAATTTTACACTTTTTACGTTTTCGTCACTAGTCCATAAATGTCAAATCTCCAAAACCCATTTTCTAAAATTGATTTAACCATAAATAACCATATATAAAATAATGATTTTTAACCATTTCCCCATCATTTTATCTCACTCGAAAGTATTAAATACGATTTAATCCTGAATCCAACTCGAATCTCTAATCTCGGTCCATTAGACCGTCTAAACAACCTTAAAAACTCTTAGGCCCAAAATCGGCGCGTTACATTATTATGGAAATTTTGTTGAAAATAGATTTTATTTTCGTTCTCCTATAAGTTAGCCTAATTTGTTGAATATAGATTATATTATCATTCTCTTATAAGTTAGCCTAATTTGTGTAGCAGCTAAGTAAATTGTAGCTTGTACATTGTATAAATTGACATGATAATAATATACAACACACAGATCATATTCTTTTACAAACAACTGGAAAATTAAAGATTTCGTGGTACGATGTTAAAGCAATAATAACAAGTTTAGTAAAGAAAGATTTAACAATGATAAGATCGGATCCCCTCAGCGGAACTCAATAGATTACCAAGTGTTGCAAGGTCATAAAAATAGATGATTTATCAACAATGAAGATAAAGTTCATTTTAATCACTTTCCTTCAAATCTCAATTAAAAACTTATACATGCATTTCAACCACATCTTCCAAGGATGGAAAATAAAGCATGCACAAGAACAAGTGAACCAAATTCCTTTGCGTTCTCACCCAACTTCCGTTGAAATGCTCCTTAACTTGAATTGTCACTACACCTTCCAGTGTTAGTGGTTGCATTCAACACTTCCGTGCAAAATAGCATTCAAACCCAATAATTGAAACAATGAAGAAAGCTTTATAAAATAAATTGAAGTTCACAATCTAAAAGTATTTCCACACTTAAAGAAAGTAAACAATAACCATTATTCATTTAATACAAAAAAATAATGAAAGCAAATGCAAACCTGTAACACCCGTGTTTGGGGGTCGGGAGAAATAAATAAATAAAATAATATCTCGGTTCTGTTTTGTAAAATAAAATTTAAAAGTGTTGGACCAAAATTTTGATGTTAAGCCCAATAGCCATTTTAATGGCATTTTTGTAAATAGTTGGACTTCCAAATTTAAAACCCCTTTTTAAATAAAACAAAAAGCTTGTCATCTTCATCTCTCCTCAACTCCCCATTTCCACGACAATGGAGGACTCTTTCTCCATCTCCCCATTTCATCTCATTTCTCCTTCAATCTTGGAGCTTTTTGAAAGGTAAATATATTTTTGACTTGGTCTTGTCATTCTCTTCATGTTGGTACCAATATTTCTCATTATTATTCATGATTTTTGAATTTGAAAGTTTTAGGGTTTTGTTTAAAAATGAGAGCTTTATGGTCTTTAACTTAAGCTATCGATTTATTATGGCTAGATAAGTTGTTTGCAACTCTTAAGGTCCAACATATGTGAATTTTAAAGTATTTTAACATGATTCCCGAATTTGGGTTTTGGTGGGTTTTTAGGAGGGTTTTTAGTTGAGTTTTGGGTGTGGTTTGTGTTGGAAATTGAGGTTTGATGTTAGGGTAATGGTTAGGGGTTGATTTGGGATTGTTTGTGGGTGCTATGGATGTTGGAAACATGGTTTTCGGACATGGTTTAGGGGCTGCCCGAAATTGCAAAGTGTGGGGTTTGGTCATGGCTTGCAACGTTGTAAATTTGATTTGAATTGTTTTCCGGGTTGGTATTTTGATGTTGGGCTGATTTAAAATTGTTTGAAATGTGTTTGAGGTTGTTTAGAAGCGGAAATTTGTGTTGGGGAAGCTTCGGGAAGAAATCCGGAAATTTGAGGGAGGTTGCTTGCTTGGCTTGGAGCTTGGAAGCTTAGGTGAGTGGTTAAATGTTTTTGAAATGGTTTTGAGTATTTGGTTCAAGCATGTGAACCTAGGATGGGCTTGGTAAACCCACCTAGAGTTGGGATTAGAGTGGTAGCCTAATCCCAAGCTTTGATTAGAGACTTTGGTTGCACTCTTTAATGATTGTATATGCCTCGTGTTAAATTGTGATGATGTTGATTATGTATATGTTGTATACATGTATGTTGAGGCATGTTGGATGTGTTGTTATATGCATGTTAATGATAGATATGATATGTTTATACACATGTGCAAAATATGATGTGATATGGTTGTTAATGATATACATGAGGTGTTGTCATGTGAAATGAGATTATGAGGTGATTGCTTGATCCGAGGATCATGGTGAATATATACTAGGCATGGAAATGTGGTTTGTGCATGATAGTAAGTCATGGTGAGTACGTGCTAAGCACGGAAGTGTTAATAAATGGTATTGTGGAATGTATTAGTATTGGCACTAGTATGCTTGGGTACAAATGATCGATCATTAGGATGTTAGTGTGTACACATGAGTCAAAAGTCACGCATGGCCTTGGTGGCGTTGAGTCACCAAGGAGGAGTACGGGTACGCCCGGAAATTGTATTTACATTAGTCGGTGATGAGTGGAATCCCATCGACGGCCGTGAGGATGAGTGGAATCCCCTCCGCGTGAGACGAGGCGTGAGGATGAGTGGAATCCCCTCCGCGTGAACGGTGATGAGTGGAATCCCACCGCCAGGTAATGGTTGTGTTGTTGGATGTGAGTTCCAACGGTTATCCGTGTATTTGAGTCATAGCTAGGTGCCAATACGGATTGTGACTTATGTTGCCAATATGTGGTTAATTGTGAGCCAATGTGATTTGGGATGTGTTGCTAACATGGTTTAATATATGTGATTTCATGTATTGTGATTTTAAACATGTTGAGCATGACATGATATTGATTATATGTTCATGCATCATTTAGAATTATGGCTCGTGTGGACCAGAGGTAAGAACATGCATTTTATCTTGGTTGTAGCTCGTGCTTGGACCCTGCATTGTCGAGGTTTGTTTTTAAATAGCTTACCCTCACTAAGCTTTTATGCTTACGCTCTCTTTTGTTCGACAATGCAGATAACTAGCTTGTGGGTGGCAAAGGCAAGGGAAGGTCTCCAAGTGTTGCTTTTGGTGAGCTCAATGTATGAATTTTAAGTAATAGAATGTAATAGTTAAGCAATGGGATAGGAATTGTCGATTCGAGTCTTGATGTTTGTCTATGGTTGACTTGATTTGTAAGCATGATATATCTTGCCAAATGCTAGTACGATGGATGTCTTATGAAAGCTTAGGTTGCTTGAATGGCATGTGAACTCACTTGATATGTGTGATGCTTATTGGTTCTTTTTAAATGTCTTCAAGCATGCTTGTATGAAAGGCTCTTAATTTGTAATTTGCCATGTTAGAAAGATCGTCCAAATCCATGCTTGTATGTGTTTGAGTATGTTAAATCTAGGATGTATGCCTCTAGACTTTGTTTAATGGTTTTGTGTGCCTTTAGGGGGTCCTATGGGACCTTTAGACTTGTCAAAACACCCCTAAATCTGTATTTCAAAGGTTGCAGACTGCCAGCGTTTCGAAACGGGATGGATCGTTTCGGAACGGGTAGGCTTCAGGGACCCCGTATCGGAACGCGTTTCGATACGGTATGGCCTTTGGAACCCCTGTTTCGAAATGCGTATCAGAACGTTTTGGCTACTGGAATTCTGAGAAATTCACGAGATGAAGGTGTTTCGAAACGGGTGTAAAGGTTTCGAAACGGTCAAAATCTCGTTGACCACGAGATGTTGACCGTCGTGGGCGTTTCGAAACGGTTGACCCCCGTTTCGATACGGCCCCTTGTAAAGGCTCTGGGTCAGTTGACCTGGTCAAGGCGTTTCGATACGCCTCAAGGGCGTTTCGAAACGGCCTGTTTAAAAGATTAAAAGTGGGTTGTTTAATTGCTGTTTTGGGTTCGAATATTTGTCTCTTGTATTCTTGTTCCGCTGTTTGACCACATAGGGTTTAATATCCATTTAGACAAGATTTTTAAAATGAAAAAAAAAATAAGGTTGTTAACCGAGGGGGAACTTTAACGGGTTTCGCTTCGGTTTTCCCCGTGTGGCCCACTCGGACCGGTCAACCGGCCAGACCGGAACGAGGGGGTTACATTTGTTGGTATCAGAGCCTAAGGTTGCCGAGACCTTGGGCAGGTAAGTGAGGTAAGTCTAAGTTTTGAATTGATTAGCACGGTGTTTGCTTGCTTTGTAAGTATGATTGCTTGTATGACAAGTATGTTGATTGTTTGTTAGAAAGCATGTTGCTTGTTATCCGTGTATGTTGTGATGTGTGATTGTTTGATTGGGAATGTATGTTGTTTGATCGTACGCCTGTGTTGCTTGTTTAGCAAGTATGCCTTGTTATATGCTTGGTTGAGCATGTATGTGTGCTGATTTGTTTGAGACATGTTGAGTAGAGTCTCATTGCTACTATTACATTGAAAAAGAGATTTTAAGTGGGGGAAACATACTTGAGCCACTTGGAAGCCTTGCCTTGCTAACCCAATCTTGTATGTTAATGTGTTGTTGTTGTTGTTGATTTATTGTTTTTAGTAAGTTTGAGGTCAGTGTATGGGCCGTAAATCGGTGAGTGGAAGTTGTGGTTTTAAAAAAAATGTGGATGATGTGGAGGAAGTTCTTTGCTATAGTTGGGGGAGTATGGTTGTACCCTAGTTGAGGTACGATTTGTTTGCTCGAGTCAGTATGTGTGTGAGTTGGTTCTTGTTGGTGAGGGACGAAGAGACCGATTTTGGTATTAGTTGGTGAAAAGAAGCGAAAACCTTTGAGTGGGAGTCAAAATGATGTCTATGTTATAGTGGATAAGCCCTTGCTACAGTTTTGTGTTTGTCTCTTCTGATTGGTTCTGAGTTCGTACTTTCGTATGTTGCTAACAAGCATGCAAGTTTGAATGTACTCGATGAGGTGTCAGAGGTAGGTATGAGTACCTTAGTTCTTTTGGCGAGATCTAGGTAGGGGTCTCGTGTGAGTAATCTGAATTTCAGAAGTGTTAGTTGGTGACCGTTGGGGTTCAGTCTATGATTTCAATGCAAGACAGCCGATCAGTATCCGTGAATGGGAACCGATTTGTGTGTTTGGGGCCAGTGTGCGTCTGGGTGGTTTTCCAGCATGGTTGTCTGTGTGTGCTCAAAACTGCGTTTTTGAAGTTTTGAAATACTCTACGAATAGTCTAGAGGAGTTAGATTTTGTTGAAGAATCAGTCTGAAAACAAGAGGATCGAAGACTGTCAGCTGTGTATTTGTGAAGTCGCAATTTCCACGGATTCGTCTGTTTGTGTGAACATGTAAGGAATTACATATCGTTGTTGAGACCTTAGATGTATGGACGCATGTGACTAGCCTTTAGGGAGATGGTAGCGATCAGAAAGATGTACAGAAGATGTTTGTTGGTGGTTCAGAGTTACTAGTTTCTAATAGACGTGAAGTGATTGTCTTTCTACAGTTTCAATGTACCTTTTGACAAGGCTCGACTTGAAGAGCAAAGAGTTAGTGTATACGTTGAGACAAAGCAAGAGTTGACTTGAAGTTGCGGATTTTCGTGAGACTGTAGTGGTAAGTGAGGATGTGAACTTCTTGTTGAATGTTGATCCAGTCTTAGAGATCAAAGATTCACTGAGTTTAGTTGACAGGCTTGCTTAGCAATTGTGATGGATTTGATTCTTGAATGAAGATTAGACCGCAGAATGTTAGGATAGTTTGTGTTTTCTTTTCCTAGAAGTGTTGGGAAGAATTGTCGACTTATCTCTTGTTTAGAGGAAAAAGAGTTTGATATTGAGACCGTCTTCGAGTTTGCTTCCGTTTTGATTGCTCTACATCTTATGACTGCCGAAAGAATTGAGAGTATTGAAAGATCAATTACGAGGTTTTTTGGACCTTAGACTCATTAGGCCTAGTGCATCATCTCAGATTTCTACAGTGTAATTTGTGAAGAAGAAAGAGTGACAGTACGAGAATGTGTTTAGATTTCAGACAGTTGAAACAAGTGACAGTGAATGAGTAGTATCCGTTTCCGAGTGTCAGTGATTTGTTGGTCAGTTAGTGTGTGCTTCAGTCTATTTCAAAGAGTAATCTAGGATCCGATTTCTACCAGATGAACGTAAGAGAAGTTGAAGTATTGAAGACAACATTAGGGGCAAGATGTGATCGCTTTGAATTCCGAGTTATGCCGTTTTGTTTGACTAGTGAGTTAGTCACTTTTATAGAGATGCTGAACAGAATAATTCTCGAGTTCCTTGATCAGATGTAGTAGTTCTCATAGATGATGCATGGATATATTCAAGTACCGAAGAAGACCATGACAAGCTTAGGATTTAGTATTGTGGATTCTATTAGAGAATCAGTTGTATGCCAAGTTGAGCCAACGCGAACTCCGAGTTAATGAAGATGTTCTCCTAGAACATGCAGATCATCCGAGTGTATTAGAGTAAATCCCAAGTAGGCAAAAGAAGATATGAGTTGGAAGAAATTGAAGACTATGACAAATATCTATAGTTCCTAGGTCTAGCATTGTGACTTTCAGAGAATTGTAAATGGTCTTTTGAAGATAGTTGCTCCATCGATAGATTGCTATAGAAGAATGTTCAGTTGTGTGGTTAAATGCGAGATAATGAGCCCTAGGGAAACTGAAAGAAACTTTGATGAAAACTTCGACCTTGATCCAGCCTATACTAGAGAAAGAACTTCTGAACTGTAGTGACGTGTTACATGTAGAGTTAGGTTGTGTGCTTATGCAAGACAGAAGATTGTGGTTGGTTCATCAAGATAGTTGGAAGACCGTGAGAAGAGTTATTCGATATGAGACATAGAGTTAACTACAGTTGTAATTGCTTCGAAGACTTAGAGACAAAGCTTGTATAGTATGAAATGCGCAGTGTATATGTATGTATCATTAGAGCTGGAAATATTTGAAGACTTGGGAATGGTTGAAACTTGAACAACATGAGTAGTTAGAATTGCTTGAAGACTGTGATCTCAAGATTGAGTACTATCTGAAGAGAGTCGACGTAGTACCCGATGTTTCGAGTTGTATTTGTTGTTGATAGATTAGTAGTAGAGTTGCGAGCTGTGTTTGCCGGATTCAGTTACCAAATGATAGTGGTTTTGTTGCCGGGCTTCAGGTTAAGCCTACTTTGAGTCAGAATGTTTGAAAAGAAACAGTTGCAAGACAGATTCTTGGCACCTCACGTGCGAGGTAGAGTAGAAGGAAGACCTTCAGAATACAATTTCAGAGATGATAGAGTTTTGCACTTCAGAGACAGAATAATTGTACCGATTGACATAGTGTTATGAGACGTATTGTTTTGGCCGAAACACACGGTGGTTCATTTATATTGCATCCGAGTAGTATGAAGACGTATTGTGAGTTGAAGATGAGTACTTCTGGATTGAGTTGATAAATAATGTGGTTCAGTATAAGGGTAAGTGTGTAAATTGCCGGCGCGTCAAGACCGAGTACCAGTTTACTTCTAGTTATTACATCCGTGGAAGGTTCTTGATGGAAGTGGGTAATAGAGATCTGAAATTTCTGCTAGATTGATTTTGAAGACGCCTGCATAGTGTTCGGTTAATTGATGAAGTCAGATGATCAGTCAGAGAAAGTCCTCGGTCAATTTGCGAACAGTGTTGTATGAGTTTGTGAATCGGGCTAGTTCTGTTGTTTATCTGTCGCGGTTACCACCAGAGTTAGAAAGAGGTTTGTGAGGTGGTTTATGTATCTATAATTCAGAAGTGTGAGTTGGATTTGTTCCATGCCATGTTGTAGAAGAGATTGAGTCGAGTTTGAAATTTGGTGCAACGAAGAATCAGTTGAGATTTGGTGTTAGATAGCTGCTGTTGCGTGATAAGTCTATGAGTTGGCTAGTATGTTGTGGTGAGAAGGAAGTGTGGAGAGACAGCTTCTGTGATTCTTCTTGTCCGATAAATTTCGGGGACGAAATTTCCTTAAGTGGGGGAGAGTTGTAACACCCGTGTTTGGGGGTCGGGAGAAATAAATAAATAAAATAATATCTCGGTTCTGTTTTGTAAAATAAAATTTAAAAGTGTTGGACCAAAATTTTGATGTTAAGCCCAATAGCCATTTTAATGGCATTTTTGTAAATAGTTGGACTTCCAAATTTAAAACCCCTTTTTAAATAAAACAAAAAGCTTGTCATCTTCATCTCTCCTCAACTACCCATTTCCACTACAATGGAGGACTCTTTCTCCATCTCCCCATTTCATCTCATTTCTCCTTCAATCTTGGAGCTTTTTGAAAGGTAAATATATTTTTGACTTGGTCTTGTCCTTCTCTTCATGTTGGTACCAATATTTCTCATTATTATTCATGATTTTTGAATTTGAAAGTTTTAAGGTTTTGTTTAAAAATGAGAGCTTTATGGTCTTTAACTTAAGCTATCGATTTATTATGGCTAGATAAGTTGTTTGCAACTCTTAAGGTCCAACATATGTGAATTTTAAAGTATTTTAACATGATTCCCGAATTTGGGTTTTGGTGGGTTTTTAGGAGGGTTTTTAGTTGAGTTTTGGGTGTGGTTTGTGATGGAAATTGAGGTTTGATGTTAGGGTAATGGTTAGGGGTTGATTTGGGATTGTTTTTGGGTGCTATGGATGTTGGAAACATGGTTTTCGGACATGGTTTAGGGGCTGCCCGAAATTGCAAAGTGTGGGGTTTGGTCATGGCTTGCAACGTTGTAAATTTGATTTGAATTGTTTTCCGGGTTGGTATTTTGATGTTGGGCTGATTTAAAATTGTTTGAAATGTGTTTGAGGTTTTTTAGAAGCGGAAATTTGTGTTGGGGAAGCTTCGGGAAGAAATCCGGAAATTTGAGGGAGGTTGCTTGCTTGGCTTGGAGCTTGGAAGCTTAGGTGAGTGGTTAAATGTTTTTGAAATGGTTTTGAGTATTTGGTTCAAGCATGTGAACCTAGGATGGGCTTGGTAAACCCACCTAGAGTTGGGATTAGAGTGGTAGCCTAATCCCAAGCTTTGATTAGAGACTTTGGTTGCACTCTTTAATGATTGTATATGCCTCGTGTTAAATTGTGATGATGTTGATTATGTATATGTTGTATACATGTATGTTGAGGCATGTTGGATGCGTTGTTATATGCATGTTAATGATAGATATGATATGTTTATACACATGTGCAAAATATGATGTGATATGGTTGTTAATGATATACATGAGGTGTTGTCATGTGAAATGAGATTATGAGGTGATTGCTTGATCCGAGGATCATGGTGAATACATGCTAGGCATGGAAATGTGGTTTGTGCATGATAGTAAGTCATGGTGAGTACGTGCTAAGCACGGAAGTGTTAATAAATGGTATTGTGGAATGTATTAGTATTGGCACTAGTATGCTTGGGTACAAATGATCGATCATTAGGATGTTAGTGTGTACACATTAGTCAAAAGTCACGCGTGGCCTTGGTGGCGTTGAGTCACCAAGGAGGAGTACGGGTACGCCCGGAAATTGTATTTACATTAGTCGGTGATGAGTGGAATCCCATCGACGGCCGTGAGGATGAGTGGAATCCCCTCCGCGTGAGACGAGGCGTGAGGATGAGTGGAATCCCCTCCGCGTGAACAGTGATGAGTGGAATCCCACCGCCAGGTAATGGTTGTGTTGTTGGATGTGAGTTCCAACGGTTATCCGTGTATTCGAGTCATAGCTAGGTGCCAATACGGATTGTGACTTATGTTGCCAATATGTGGTTAATTGTGAGCCAATGTGATTTGGGATGTGTTGCTAACATGGTTTAATATATGTGATTTCATGTATTGTGATTTTAAACATGTTGAGCATGACATGATATTGATTATATGTTCATGCATCATTTAGAATTATGGCTCGTGTGGACCGGAGGTAAGAACATGCATTTTATCTTGGTTGTAGCTCGTGCTTGGACCCTGCATTGTCGAGGTTTGTTTTTAAAGAGCTTACCCTCACTAAGCTTTTATGCTTACGCTCTCTTTTGTTCGACAATGCAGATAACTAGCTTGTGGGTGGCAAAGGCAAGGGAAGGTCTCCAAGTGTTGCTTTTGGTGAGCTCAATGTATGAATTTTAAGTAATAGAATGTAATAGTTAAGCAATGGGATAGGAATTGTCGATTCGAGTCTTGATGTTTGTCTATGGTTGACTTGATTTGTAAGCATGATATATCTTGCCAAATGCTAGTACGATGGATGTCTTATGAGTGCTTAGGTTGCTTGAATGGCATGTGGACTCACTTGATATGTGTGATGCTTATTGGTTCTTTTTAAATGTCTTCAAGCATGCTTGTATGAAAGGCTCTTAATGTGTAATTTGCCATGTTAGAAAGATCGTCCAAATCCATGCTTGTATGTGTTTGAGTATGTTAAATCTAGGATGTATGCCTCTAGACTTTGTTTAATGGTTTTGTGTGCCTTTAGGGGGTCCTATGGGACCTTTAGACTTGTCAAAACACCCCTAAATCTGTATTTCAAAGTTTGCAGACTGCCAGCGTTTCGAAACGGGAGGGATCGTTTCGGAACGGGTAGGCTTCAGGGACCCCGTATCGGAACGCGTTTCGATACGGTATGGCCTTTGGAACCCCTGTTTCGAAACACGTATCGGAACGTTTTGGCTACTGGAATTCTGAGAAATTCACGAGATGAAGGTGTTTCGAAACGGGTGTAAAGGTTTCGAAACGGTCAAAATCTCGTTGACCACGAGATGTTGACCGTCGTGGGCGTTTCGAAACGGTTGACCCCCGTTTCGATACGGCCCCTTGTAAAGGCTCTGGGTCAGTTGACCTGGTCAAGGCGTTTCGATACGCCTCAAGGGCGTTTCGAAACGGCCTGTTTAAAAGATTAAAAGTGGGCTGTTTAATTGCTGTTTTGGGTTCGAATGTTTGTCTCTTGTATTCTTGTTCCGCTGTTTGACCACATAGGGTTTAATATCCATTTAGACAAGATTTTTAAAATGAAAAAAAAAATAGGGTTGTTAACCGAGGGGGAACTTTAACGGGTTTCGCTTCGGTTTTCCCCGTGTGGCCCACTCGGACCGGTCAACCGGCCAGACCGGGACGAGGGGTTACAAAACCTCCATTCTTAAATAGTCTCAAAGTGAATCCACTAATTTCCCTTGCTATTGCACTCGACCCCTCTTCTCAAGAACTCACATGCTTCGTCATCAGCTTGATTCACCAAACAGAAGCTCAACCCGCCAAGGATGAAGCTTTGAAGCAAGAAAATTGAAGAATGAGGTCATCCTTGCCTTCCCCTCTTTTTTTCTCTCCTCAATAACCCTTTTATAGTCTGATCCTAAGAGGACATTCTTCCTTCATGTGAATTGTGCGTTAAAATTTCTTACAGAGTCTGTTATAACAAAATGTACGGTTTGCGCTCTTCATTCTTATCTTTAGAAGTTTCCATACAACTGGAAGATGTGGTGACAGTCCTGGCTGCAATACGTAATTGCTTCTACAATGACATTGGCAGTGCAACGACAATGCATCGAAATGACAAAATTAAGGATAATTCGAGTAAAGTTAACTGAGTTAGAAAATATTTAAATATTAAGATGAAAAATGCAAGAATGCATGCATGACATATCAATATGGGGACAAATTAATCGATAAATAGGGAGGAAAACATGCTCTTTAGAGAGCTATCATGCCATGTGGACAGCTAGGTGGTGACACGTGTCCCAAAAATTAATTTTAAAAATAAAATTATTTAACATTATTTGTAAAATTTATTAATCGAATAATATTTGTTTTATTATTAAAAAACGTATTTATAAACTAAAAATTTATTTTAATTATGAGTAAAAATTAAATCAAAAGTTCATGGGTCAATTTGATAAAAGTTCTCAAATTCATAGACTAATTTGATCAACAAGAGTTTAAGTGTGAATTTGACAAAAAATTGTCAAATTTATGGATCGATTTGATCAAAAAAAACTTTAAGGGTCAATTTGATCAATGTTACCAAATCCAGATATATATATAGGGTTAAGATCAACTTACACAGTGTAAAACTCTTTAAGTTTTACATGTTTTTTGAATCGTTGGATGGGGGAAACGGATGGTTGAGATTAACTCCTTATTTTTTTCCCCCAAGTGATAATCTTCACATATTCTACTGTTAATCTAATCAATCCGTTTCACTCATCCAAAGATCCTAAAAACGTGTAAAACTAGTTTTACATTGTGTAATTGGATCCTATCCCATATATATATATGAACCCTTAACTCGTATCTTTTTCACTATAATGAACACATTGAAAACAAAAAGAGCTTCTGGAAACTTGACAACCCGTAAGAATCAAGGATGGACCCGAGCAGTAGATTAGCATCTTCTCAATGAATTAGGTAGGTCCATGGGCATCTCTCACCCGCCCTTACTCTCGTTGACCTTGTAATATTAGATATCACAAAATAAAACATAAATATATACACAAATATATATATCAAAGGTTTTACAATAAATAAATTATTAACATGTTAAATACAATCGTAATAAGAGAAAACTTGGCACAATTATTAATTTAATATCTTTTGTGTCGCCGTGATTGGAGGGTTCAGTTTTAACATTTTTGTTGCGATTGAAACAAGGTAGCTGATGACATAACTAAACTTGTTATGCATGGGGATCCGGAGTGTCGTCATTACACTTCTCCCCCTTGTGAGATTATGTCCCTTCTTATTGGGGATGGTTGTATTTAGTTCGATGTTAGCTGATTAGGAGCTGTGGCTCATCTCTTTGTTGGATTAAAATCTACAATTATGGGCATATATGTAAAAATGTATGTTGTTATTATAAAGTAGGACACAAAATCAAGTGACCAATTATATTAGGCGTGTCATAGGTATTAAAGTGTCATGGAAATAAAAGTGTAGATACCGTAAGATATATTTATAATTCAATGAGGGGCATAGTTATAAATATTTAATAGTTGATTTAATAATCAACTATATAAAGAGGTAGTGGTCCCCAAGAAATATGTTAACTTGTTTTTCTCTCCTTCTCCGTCAGAGAGTTTTACTTCAAGAGATAATGTATCTTCTTGGACGATCAATACCAAAGATTTGAGATTTCAACATCAAGATTCAATGTTTTTAGTTTATCGATTAATTCAGGTACGCTTCCGCATTCAGTTTATTGTTCTTGATGATTTGACATGATAGATCCTGAGTTTTTGGTTTCATATCAATTTATGATTTGGTTCTAACAAGTGTCATCAGAGACTCGTCATGTTGGATCATTGAGAATAAATTAATTTTCTAATTATCTTTAATGATTCGGTATTAAGTTTTCAAGATTATATATCTTGATTTAATGTTTCAATTACAAAGCAATGGTGAAGTTTTAGGTTTTGGTTTTATTATGGATTAAGTTTCTAAGGAATTTTATAATTGCCTTATACATTAAAGATCGATGCTAAAAAGTTTAGGTTTAATTTTTTTGTGGATCTCGCCGTATGGTTTGATGGATAGTTTTGTTTTGTGTTCCGGATTTTACTTGAAGCTTGGCATCATATATTTTCTCTGTTTATTTCACATTATATCAAACAGAATACATATAAGGATTTAAATAATATGGGATGGTTTCTGGTTTTAATCTCTATTTATTATTGATTTCATAAATAATAATAAAAGGTGAGGGACTTGTGTGTAAAACATTGATTAATGTACATAATAAAGTTTAATTAGTAGTTAAAGACAATTTGGGATAAAACTGCACCAGATTCAAGTTAAATATTTTGCTATTGTCATCTTATATTTATAATATATTTGTTTTTGATCCTGGAAAACATATGTCGTAAAATATTTTGGATTAAGTTTTTTCAGTATTTTATGTATTAAGATGATGGTGCATATATTATGAATTAGAACAATTTATTTATACATGTCTATGATTTTGGCATTTGATATGTATTAAGGATTAAGATTCGAATACACGTGAGTCCGAATAGAATGAAGTTTCTTGGTGTTACCGATATTGCAAATTTGTTAATTATATGCGTGTTGGTTTCTTATATTTTATGGTTATTGGAACAATATGCGCTTAAATATATGATTTGGTTTTGTAATGCATTTGTTGTTATTAATACGGAATACAGATTTAATTTGGTTTGTTTATAAATTTAGTTTAATGATCTATAAATTTTGGCATTATGTTTATAGTAACAATAATAATGATAAATGCATGCTTAAGGAATTTGTTGAGAAACAGTCAAAAAATTTGGTTTATTCGGTTTTTAATAGCCCCATTTAGACAATCTTATTTTGGGTTATTTCAGAAACTTAAGTGTTATCAGAAATTTTAGTTTTGACTGTTGCAAAATTTTAAGATATCAGTATATTTATTGTATATATTTTAAAATAATTTATTGTATATATTTTAAAATAAATCAGCCCAAAGGAAGATTTCTATTTGACATGTTCTTATTATCAATGTTTGATTACTGTAACAAGATATCACTTGCAAGTTAATGTTTTGTCCAAAGATGGAATATTAATGGAGTGTCCGATATCTTGATATGAGGTTTACCTTTATTCAAATTTATTATTATTTTGGTTATCTTTTAATTTGATTGAAAGATAAAATTAAGACAAACATTTTAAAACAATTAAATTCATATTTTAGCTTCGGATGTCTAATATTTTAATAGAATAATTGAAACAAAATGTCACCAAAGTGACCGCTTTTGTGTAGATTAGTTTATTTAAAATATCTAGATATTTATGAGTTTTTGTAATTCATGGGTTTATTAATTGACCCAAAAGAAAGTTAATATTTGGCAGAATTACAACGACAATTGTTGCGATAAATGTGTGACAATTATAAGGTATTTTATGTGAGCAGTACGTTAGTCCAAAGATTAATCTATTGTTTGACATATTTTATTGTTAATGTTTGATTGTTACAACAAGAGTACCGCTTACAGTTAATATTACTGTCCAAAGACTTGATATTAATGATGTGCTTGGTATCTTTAGGGGAACTAGCCATTATTTTAAATTTATTTGTTTACTCATGAGTATTAATGTGAGCTTGTTTTTGTTTTATTTACTTATTTTTGTTCTATATTTAGGTAATTTATTTTTGTTGTCTCAATATCTGTTAAATACATTCTACACTCATGTTTAGTGAAACTAATTTGAGAAACAGAAAAGACACTTACATATAGTATTTTGTTGTATGAACATAGACTTTTCACTAAGAAAAGAACATCTTGACGAAATTAAAAAATGTTTTACCCAAAGCGTTAAGGTTAAAATGACATCACTTATGCCTTCTTTGATGTTTATGAAGTATAAGGGTCAAGGAAATGTGAGGGAGTGCATTGTGAAAATGTTTAACAGTGCGTCAAAATTTAAGGCACATAAGATTAAACTTTCTAACAATAGTTTGTTCTTATGGTTTTGATATCGCTCCCTATACAATTTAACCAATTCAAGTTACAATTGTCAAAGAGAGAAATAGACTCTATTTGGGTTCATTTTTCATCGTGTTCAAGAGAAAAAAAGGTTGAAGCATTATAAGTGTAAAAATGATCATTTGATTATTGCTCATTTAGTTAGTGTCTTTAAGAATAAGTGCAATATAGAAAATATTAGAATAAAGTTTCTAAGAGTCCTAGTTAAAAGAAACAACAATAAGTTACAAAGGGTTGAATTCTTTTGTAACAAGTTAGGACACATGTGAAATAATTAAAGTTTAAAAGTGAGCAACTACTTCAGTAATTTTGAGTGATCAAATGGGCTGTAAAATTTTATGATCCCACAATTATGATTATTTTAAGAAGAGATTTATAACTTTTTTTAGGATGTTGAGTTTGGAGGGAGAATTAAGGTTAGATACATTGCTATTGAGGAGGAATTGGATTATAATTTAATTCCTACTATCATTTTTGATGATGTTTAAGTTTTCACACCTATCATTAATCAAGAAGTGAATCAAGTACCATAACAAAACAATGTTGAACAACTCTCATTCAAGATAAGGTAATTGTTTTAGAAGAACAAACTCGACAACCTTAAAAAAAGTGTCATTAAAGAGGTCCACGAGATGAAGATGAAATACTATTCCGAATTATTATATTGTATTTCTTTAAGAAAATAAGATAACAATAGAATGATAGAAAATGACTCAATCGTTTTTATCAGACCATAAAAGTTTTAACTCTCAAAAGTGGATTGATGTCATTCAAGAATAGTATAATTTTATGCAAGACGATAAAGTTAAAGAACTTGTCTCATTACCTTTAGGTGCAAACCAATTGGTTGTAAATAAATATTTAAAATCAATAGGGATGGAAATGGTAATGTAGATAAGTATAAAGCACGTCTTGTATCTAAAGGATATACTTTAAAAAAAGACATTGATTTTTAGAGACTTTTTCTTTAGTTTTATTGAAAGATTCTTTCAAGATAATTATTACACTTGTTGCTTGTTTTAGTCTTAAGCTACATTAGATAGATGTTAAGCTTGTTTTTCCAATGACAATATTGAAGAAACTATTTATATGGTACAATCATAAAGTTGTGTCTTATGATACAATATCAATGATATGTAAATTAAAGAAATCTATCTATGAGCTTAAGTATGACTCTCATTAATAAAATTATAAGTTTCATGTTGATTATCTCATTCGGTTTTGAGATAAATTTGGTTGACAATTGTATTTACTACAAGTTCAGTGGGAGTAAAACTAAGTGATACTCATATTGCTAAAGAAGACAAATTTAATTTTACTCAATTCCCTAAAAGTATCCTTGAAATTTAGAAAATCCAAAAAATTCTCTATGCATAAGCTATATAGAATCTAATTTATGCTTAAGTATGTATGCGTTCGGAAATTGTGTACATTGTTAGAATGTTAAACAGATATTTGAGGAATCATATTATGGACCTTTGGATAGCAACCAATGGGGTTATCAGATATCTTCAAAGAAAAAAAATTACTTGCTCACATATCGGAGTTCTAGTAAGTTAGAGATAATTAGGTTTACAGACTTCGATTCTAATAGAATATTGATGCAAAAGAATTTTGTCACATGGACTGCTAATTGTATATTGAATAGAAAGACCACTTTAGTTATTTTGTGACAATAAATATGCATTTATTTATTCTATAAACAATATGAACACTTTAAACTTGAAGGACATAAATATTATGTTCCTAGTTGTTAAAGAAAATTCAGAGTGGTTATGTGTCTATAAAGCATGTTGGTACAAACTCCATAATTGCACACATATTAAGAAACTGTCACCCTAGGTCTTTCATGAGCATACTACTCATGTGTGTGTAATGTTGTTTAAGGATATTCGGTTTTAGTGAGAGTTTGTAATTTTAAAAAATGCTCATTCAGTTTAGACACAATTTCAGTTACTTCAGTTTAAAGTTATTTAAGATTATTTTCTACATAAATAAAGTTCTTTTGGTTTATGTACACTCTGAATTTAATAAAGTTGATCTCATTAAGGTTTAGGAGGACCAGTTGGAAATAGACATGTTCGGTTCACATTTCATGTAATTTTCCATGCTACGCATCCATGCTTGATCTATGTCATTTGATTATGTTTGTATTCGTGACCATTGATGGGTCAAGTCATGATTGATATCACGAAGACCGCTTTGATCCTATATGGATATAGTTGATGGACGAGATAATTATATAATACCTATTATATAATAACAAATTTTTGAGCTCATAAGGTTGTACATTTATCAGGAAACATATGCTGCCCAAGTGGGAGATTTTAGATTAAAATCCGCAATTGTGGGCATATATGTAAAAATGTATGTTACTGTTATAAAATATGACACAAAATCAAGTGACCAATTATGTTAGGCGTGCCATCGGTATTAAAGTGTCATAGAAGTATAGATACCGTAAGATATATTTATAATTCAACGAGGGACAGAGTTATAAATATTTAATAGTTGATTTAATAATCAACTATATAAAGAGGTAGTGGTCCCCAAGAAATAAGTTAACTTGTTTTTCTCTCCTTCCCCGTCAGAGAGTTTTACTTCAAGAGATAAGTTATCTTCTTGGAAGATCAATACCAAAGATTTGAGATTTCAACATCAAAATTCAAGTTTTTTAGTTTATCGATTAATTCAGGTACGCTCTCGCATTCATTTTATTCAATTTATTGTTCTTGATGATTTGACATGATAGATCCTAAGTTTTAGGTTTCATATAAATTTATAATTTGGTTCTAACACTCTTTTCTTCATAAAAAAAAGCATTGATTACCGGTGCTCCAATATAATTAAAGAAAGATTACTCCACATTTCGGTCCTTTCCATAATATTTCATTGCAAAACGCGTGTATTCTTGAACAGTGGTAAGCTGCCAAGGATAAAAATCATCTTCCCTTTCGGTACCTTTATACATGCCTTAACACTAAAAAATATTAAATAATTAAATTTTAAACCCTAACGATAAAATATAAATCCTAAACCCTACACCTTATACCCTAAAAAATACACCCTACCCAAAATTCCTAAACCATAACCATAAACCCTAACCTTAAACCCGAAACCTAATTTTAAGTGTAGGGACATAAGTAGGGGCATCGGAAAGGGGCACATGATTTCCATCTGCTGCCAACTTGATCAATCATTTTATAAAAAATTGTTAGTTTTGTTCTATGAAAGGAGAGCACAAAGATAATGAAAATATGGATGTGAAGCAACAATGGTAGGTAAAGGCTCTTTGTAGGGAAGGTGAAATGGGGGGTCAACAGGACGAACAGTTTCGCCACTATACAATGAGTGATTCCTTGACCCATAGGCTATATGCATGTGATTAATCTGCTAAACTATCATGCTTTTCAATCCCATTGATGTGAAAACTATTTTATTGGTAAAGAAAAACAAAAAAATGATAGTCAGTCTGAAGAAGTGGGATATATTATATATGTGAATGCGGGGCTTTTTCCCTAAATGAGGTAAAATGGGTAGGTTTTAAAAGTGTTGAATATTCCCCTTAATTTGGACAGTCAACGGCAGGATTGTTTTCCCCAATACAATTTAGAGGAAAAAAAGCAGTAAAAGCCAATAGATAGAATCATGAATTAAGAGCTTCCACTTGGTTCTATTGATATGAAAGTCGCCTTGCTTGTGGGTTTTTTTTACTTAAAACAGGAAAAACTTTGACCTTTCACATGAAAACCAGCAAAAATTTTGCATATGATTATATGAAATAGGGTTGTTTTTTCTCATATTTAAGGGCCGTTTCCAAATAACACAAGCAATTATCAGATTCATCTTTAGAAGAAATATGTTGGTGGGAGGTTGACGAATAGTGATGGAGAAACAAGTGGGAAATGGCCGTTTTGAGATAAGGCACACCAAGCATTATTTATATAGTCCTTGTCATGCGGGTATTTTCGTGCAAAGTTTGAGGAAAAAAAAAGACTAATGCGAAGTGTCCCTAGTCTAAGGCAATCATGTACTTGGATGAGAATAAGAAAACTGTTGCCTCGGAGTATATAATTATAAATATAAATATGCACCTATATATATTGTTATAATAATATACCAGCAAAGTTTCAGTCCAATATTAAACCAAAGTTGCAGACTAGACAAACCAACATGCTAACACGGTGAGTTGGCCACCCAATGAACAAATTCTAGACAATGTTTCCCAAACTCTGATTTCCCGTGTTCATTACACGCTCAAGCTACTTACTCCGAATACACATTTTTATCGACTTAAGCATCGGAAAACATCTTTTGAGTTCGATCATTTTGTAAGGAATTTTGAGTCTCCAAGCCTCATGCATTACAAAAAGAACATCAACATATATGGATATATCACTAGCATAGTCGAGTTCAGTTTAGTTGGTTAGGTTTTCAATCTTGGAGCATATGAAAAGATTTCTCTAAAGTTAGCTAAAGCAGTCGTGCTTGTATCAAAAGATGAGTACTTTCTCTATGTGTCGTAACAATTTAAAATTTCTCCTGTGAATGGAGATTGAAAACGTGTTGGAAAATAATGAAAGAAAATCTTCTCATTCGTTGCTTGTTACAGGAGAAATCTTTATATCGGTCTATGCTTTGATAATGAAATTTGGAGTTAGATGATTAACATGACTTTTTCCGAAAAAGAACAAGAAACCAAGCATAATTATGTTATTTTGGTGTTGTGTGTCTTTCCATTTTGTACATTTGGTCACAATCAAAATCTCCTTTTGCTCCACATTCCTTTTTGCCTTCTAATTCAATATGATTATTTTCTTATCTTCATTACGCGCGGTAATTTTTTCTTAGATTTATTTTCCTCATGTCTAAGCTCAAGCTTTTAGGGTCATCATCACTGCATAGTCTAGGCGAAGATAGCTCCCACCTTATCTTGCTTCTTTAGTTCATTTCAGGCTTAAAAAATCCCAACATCGAAGGGCCCAAACTGTAATGAATACAAGAGATCGGTCAAATTCCGTTAGAAAAATGTGATAATTTAGAAATTTTGAGCCATATTTTATATGGGTAAAGGTAGAGAATCGAATGATGAATGTATTAGTTCTTATTCTACTCCAATAGACCTTTACAATGATATTTCATATGTTCAAATGGTTGAATAATGAATGAGAAATTGATGTTAAAAAATTGTGCAAGGAAAATAGAAAACTCTTATCCCATATTGGTAGGATAACAAGAATGAAAAGGGTTTATGTACAACAATGGAAAACCGTTTCTCTTGGAGTTACATGCAGACCAAACAAATATGTCATGGACTTTGCTCTCACTCTCGAGCATATTGCCAGACAATAGAGAAGTTGTTTTCCGGTGTCAAGCCACATCTGCAGTCACTTATAAAGCTGGCTAAAACGTTACTACCATTATAATTTTAGAGCATTATGTGTTAAATTAATAGATAAACTAGGAATTGGCATAATAGTCTATGAGGTCACCATAGTAGTCTTTGGGTTTGAATACATCATATCATTAAATGGAGCTATGGTAGCAAAAGAGTTCACTTCATTTTTTTTTTGAGGGTTTTGATAAGTTGCCCAATGCACTTAGCAAAAGTGATAGGGTCGACATTCAAGTTCTTATAGTCAATACCATGCCAAGGTCATGTTTGAGAAATGAAATTTATTCCTTAAAAGAGCCTTTATCATCAAATCAACAACATGCATTTTAGAAGAACAAAATTCCATCTTGATCAATGGATTTTTCTCAGCCTCACGAATTGCATGAAACTTTACATTGATATGCTTTGTTCTACCATGTTGAACTGGATTTTCAGCAATAGCTGACTTATTGTCACACAAAAGAATAGTAGTATTTTCTTGCTCAAATCCAAGATCAGAAAGTAAATTTCTCAACCAAATTGCTTGATTTGCAGCAACAACAATGTATTCAGTTTCCGTAGTCAATTGAGCCACAACTTGTTGCTTCTTTGAGCTCCGATGGATTGCACCTGAGCCAAGGTTGAAAACATATTCGGATGTACTCTTCATATAATCCAACATCCCTGCCCAATCACTGCCAGAATATCAAGTTGACATCACACTACCCATCTTTAATAATTCAACCCTTCACCTATTGTACTCTTCACATATCTAAGAACCCTTTCAGCAACTCCTAAATGAACATCAGCAGGTGAACTCAAAAACCTTGATAACAATGTTGCAGGAAACATTAAATCAGGTCGTGTAGCTGTCAAGTAAGGTAAGCTTCCAACAATGCTTCGGAAAATAGAAGGATCTCACCGTCGTTTTTTTATAACTTTAAGTGTAAAGACAATGGTGAATCAACTACCTTGCAAGATTCTAGATTGAATTTGCTTAGAACATGTAAGGCATACTTCTTTTGTGAAGTGAAGATACCTGTCTTGCTTTGATTAAATTCCATCCCAAGAAAGTATCTCATCAAGCCAAAATCAGACATCTCAAATTCTTTTTGCATACTCAATTTGAATTCTGAAACGGTTTTGTCATTGCTTATCTTTCTTAAGATTCAAAGTAGCTTTATTAACGCTCATTTGAAAACCCAAATTCTGCAAATAAGAATCAATTTTGTAGTCCCAATCTCATGGTGCTTGTTTTAGGCCATAAAGAGCCCTCTTAAGCTTGTACACTTGATTTTTCTTTTTCTGTAACCACAAAACCTTCAGGTTGGCAAACATAGATATCTTCTTCAAGCTCTCCATTCAAGAAAGTTGATTTATATCCAAATGAAACACATTCCACCCCAATTGACCAACAAGAGCAATAAGTTATCTTATGATGTTGAGTCTAGCAACAAGTGCAAATGTGTCTCCGTAGTCAACTCCGCCCATCTATGCATAACCATTTACAACCAATCTAGCTTTATGCTTAAACACAGTGTCATCATGATTGAACTTGGTTCTCTAAACCCACTTCACAACTATAACATGCTTTTTCACTAGGTTGATCAGTTAAGATCCATGTACCATTTCTCTAAATTGCAGAAATCTCCGCCTTCATTGCATCAATCCATTCAGGTATATTTGCGGTATCATCAAAACTTGTTGGTTCAGCAAAGATAAAATTGTACATCTCTTACACACTCGCTAAAGATTTGGTTTTGATAACCTTAGCGTCAGTTGTGTCTGCTACATGAAATCAATTACTAGTGTCTTCATTCTCACCATCAACAGTTATAACAACATCTTCAGGGATCGACCTCAAATCATGCTTATGTACATCATTCTTCTCCCAGTTCCAGTGTGAATATTCATAAAAAATGACATCTTTGGTCATCACAATCTCATTCCTTTCCAAATTGTAAATTTTGTACCCATTGGATTGAGAAGAATATTCAATAAAGTTCCTTTTCCAAGCACTTTTATCTAACTTGGATATCATATTAGCAGGTATATGGCTTAAACAAATTAAACCAAACACTCTAAGGTGTTTCATATACGGCTTAGACCCAAACCAATCTTCAAAATTAGTTTTTCCATTCAGAGCTTTAGTTGCTAACCCATGCCCCCATATATATATGTGTGTGTGTTAGGATCCACTTACATAGTTTAAAACACATTTAGGTTTACACTAATCTCTGGCCATTGGATGAGTGGAATAAATGTATTTGATGAAAAGTTGAAAATAAGGAGATTTTTAAGGGGAAAAATAGGAGTGCTTATCTCATCCATCCATTTCAATCATCCAATGGCCTTGGATTAGTGTAAAACTAAATGTGTTTTACACCATGTAAGTGGATCACATCTCTCTCTCTCTCTCTCTCTCTATATATATATATATATATATATATATATATATATATATATATATATATATATATATATATAATAGGAGTGTTTATCTCATCCATACATAGTGAGAGAGAGAGAAAGATTAAATGTGTAGATACCTAAACGAGCAAAGTAATTGTTCATGCTGACGAGGTGGTTTCTGCAACGACAACATAAGAAGAAACAATGTCCATTATTCATCTGAAATCTAATGGTGTTTGGAGACCTCGACAATTGAAAGGGTGAAACAAGTTGAGGAAATAATATTACTTCGATTGTTTCAGCTAAGTTAAAACTTCATAGAGGTGTCAAGGATAATCAATACCTGCCATCTGTAATAAAGTGTTTCTTTTGGAAGCAATGATGATGGAAAATATATTAAAAATGGGGAAAATATAAAAAATGGAGAAATAGGTTTTGGAGTCGCCACCGGCCACTATGGTAGGCCAGACACCGTTAAAAATCAACCAGAGATTCAAAAATATTTGGGTCGGGAGTCGGTTACGCGTGGGGAAGGATTAGCACCCCACGACGCCTAAAATTGGTACCGAGTTGATTTAGTGTTGTCTTTGCAAGAAAATAAAAATTCAAATTTAATTTAAAATTTAATCCCAAAAATAATAAAATCTAAAGAGAATACTTCCTCATTTACAACAACCGAAGAAGATGACACCAATCAGAATGCCACTTCCTAACCGTTTCCTGAAAATGAAGTGAAAAATATCTCTTAAACGATTAACTATCATAATACGAATATATGATATATGTAAGTAGGTACAAAACATAGAAACCAAAAAAATAGAAATACAGAATAAACGAATAAATATAGCATGCTAATAGAATCTATATATAAAATATGTTAACCTCGTGTTAATAATACTATACACGATATTATAATATATGTATAAGATAATACAATACAATATAAGTAATAATATAATAATAATATGAATATATATAATTTACGGTACTTATAATACGGTATGATCATAATAAATTCAACTATAACATATAATCAATAATATAATAGTTACATATAATAATAGAAATAATAATGATAATAATAATGGTATGACATAATATAATATAAGTGGTAATAATAATATAGTTTAGTATAGGTATAATATAAAAATACAAATGTATATATATATGGAAAACGTAAAAATAGTAGAAATAAATAACAACATAATATATGTGTATATATACATGTAATACGAGGATTTAATATAATAGATAATAATAGTATCATCCGTACATATAGGTAGATATAATCAACATAATAATAATAATTAACATAATAATACTATAATATAATAATATAAATTAAATTTAATATATATGTATATATACATATAACGTGAGGAACAAAATAATAATAATAATAATAATAATAATAATAATAATAATAATAATAATAATAATAATAAGTTAGGGATTAAAAAACAATTAGGAGAACAAAATTAAAAAAGGGACCGAATTGAAAGAAAAACAACACTTACAAATCAAATTAAAAGAAAATAAGGATGCGACTGAAAACTAAGAAAACTTTGGAGAGACCATTAAAGTGATTAGACAATGCGGTAGAGACAAAATGAAAATTAGCTTGGGAAGGAAGGACTCATATTGTGATTTTCCCAATTTTTACTAACCTAAATCCTAAATCATTTTCATTCTTTCACTTTTTTTCAGCGGCATCTTCCCCCCTATTTCAATTTTCTCTCTTTTATTTTTAGGGTTATCAAACTCTTAGACTCAAATCCCCCTTTCTTCTTTGCTTAAAACAATGAAACTCCTGGATCCGGTTGAAACGGCGGTTCGAACACGCACATCAACGGTGGTTCGAACACGCACATCAACGGTGGTTCAAGATCTAACCGAGGTAAGAACGAATTCCCTTTTTATTTTCATTTGAAAAGAGATAAAAAGAAAAGAAAGTACACTAGTTTTTTACCTCGAATCTTTAGATCTGTAAATCTCTATTTTTTATTTCATTCGAAAGAAGCCCTTTTTTTCATTCGAAACTCTCTTCTTTTTTTTATTTTCTTCTGGGAAAAAACTCCTCTTTTACATTTTATGCATTGGGTTTTTTATACCCAAAGTTTACAGCATAAAAAATAAAGCAAGTTGTTCTGACAATTTTTTTGCTTTTCTGGTTTGGACGGTGCGGGTGACGTGGCGACTGCTGGTTGGTTGTCGGGACGGTGGTGGCTCGATTCAGCGGCGACGGCTCGAACGGTTGGCGGCGGCGTGGCTTGGCAGATGAAGTGGTGGCGGCGGCAGGTAATATTAGGGTTAGGGTTTTTTTTTTAGTTTAATGTAATTATGATGTGTCATGGGTATTGGGCCGGGTATGGATATAAGTATTGGGTATGGGTTGTATGGGTTATTGATTGCGTTGTAAATAATAATAATAAAGGCTTATTTATTATTATTTTTTGAATGTTGGGTTGGCCTGGTTTGAGTTTAGGCCCGGACAAAAATAGGTGTTTACAGTTGCCCCTCTTTGCTCATTGTTGTGTAACAATAATAGAGCAAAGACAAAAGAACAACTATTTTTTCCGGTCAAGTTTGGGTTTCTTCTCCGTCCACCGCTTCTTGAGCTTTACTTAATCTACTGGGCTGCTCTTGATAGGCAAAACGGTCAAACTGGGAAGATCCATTGGGGAGAAAAAATGAGTTTGGCTTGCTTCGACTCTGACAACGATGCAGTATATGGAGAAAATTTGACTTAGCTGCATCACTGACAAAGAGGCAAGGTCTGCAAAACTTGATCCAGTTGATTTGAGGTGACATAACCAAATGATGAAGGTTCTAATCTCCGATTCAGCTGCAACTCCGAAGAAGAGGCAAAATCCAAGAAAGAAAGTGTTAACATTGGATCCAGAAGATATCCCCAGCATAGCTCATAGATTGTTTTTGCATTTTTCCCAAATGCACATGGATCAATGGTTTTGACTTGCCTTTACCAGTAGCCGTTTGCTCTGGGCTAGTTGTACCATTCCCCTAGGTACAATCAGTTTGTACCAATCGTGACATTGGATTTTTTTAAAGGATTTATTTTCCTTTGACCATTCGTGAAAATGGATTTTGGATGGACATTTGAATTGTCCATTGTCTTAAACTTTACCGTGTTTAAGCATGTTGTGCCGACATTTCTGTCGGACTTGCTTTGATCCAGCTACAACTCTGACGAAGAGGTAGGATCATGGGTTAATGAAATTGGTCCAGCTACAACACCGACGAAGAGGCAAGACCAGGAGTTAGTAAGGTTTGACCCAGCTACAACATCGACGAAGAGGCAAGGTCTGAAGTTAGTAAGGTTGTTCCAGCTACAACACCGACGAAGAGGCAGGATCTGAAGTTGGGGGTTAGTAAATTCGCTCCAGCTACAACACTGACGAAGAGGCAAGACCATGAGTTAATAAAGTTTGACCCAGCTACAACACCGACGAAGAGGCAAGGTCTGAAGTTAGTAAGGTTGATCCAGCTACAACACCGACGAAGAGGCAGGATCTGAAGTTAGGGGTTAGTAAATTCGGTCCAGCTATAACACTGACGAAGAGGCAAGACCATGAAATGTGAACCAAACATGCCTATTTCCAACTAGTCCTCCTAAACATTAGTGAGATCAAACTTTACTAAATTCAGGGTGTACATAAACCAAAAGAACTTTATTATTGTACAAAAAAATATTAAAATATCTTTAAATTGATGTAATTGAAATTATGTCTAAAACGAATGAGAATTTTTGAAAATTACAAATTCCCACTAAAATTGAGTATATATTAGATAAAAATTCACCCACATGAGTAGTGTGCTCATGAAAGACCTATGTTGATAGTTTCTTAATAAGCGCACAATTATGGAGTTTGTACCAACATGCTCTTTATACACACAATTACTCTAAATTTTCTTTAAGAACTAGGAACATAATATTTATGGGCTTCAAATTTGAAGTGTTACTATTTTTTTATAGAATAAATGAATGCATATTTATTGTCACAAAATAACTTAAGAGATCTTTTTATTCAATCTATAATTAGTAGCTCATGCGACAAAATCTTTTGCATCAATATTCTAATAGAATCGAAGTCTGCAAATTTGATGATCTCTAACTTACCAAAATTTTGATATGTGAGCATGAAATTTTTTTGTCTCTAAAGATATCTCATAACCCTTTTAGCTTCTATCCAATGGTCCATAATAAGATTGCTTAAATACAAGTCTAACATTCCAACAATATATGCAATATCCGAACGCATACATATTTGAGGATAAATTAGATTCTCAATAGCTTATGCATAGGAAATCCTTTATATTTTTAAATTTCAAGGTTACTTTTACTATACTGAGTAAGACTAACTTTGTCTTTTTTAGCAATATGTGTATCACTTGGTTTACTCCCACTAAACTTGAAGTATATACAATCGTCAACTAAATTTACCTCAAAACTAAATGAGATAATCATTACAAAATTTGTAATATCATTAATGAGAGTATCACTTAAGCTCATAGATAGATTTCTTTAATTTACAAGGCGAGATAAGCAACACATGGTGAGGACCTACTCTTTCGAGTTTGCCGACTCCAACAATCATTTTTATCCAATTCCAAACGGTGGAAAAAACATGTCTTCGGTCCAGGTACCTATAATGTAACTTATTAATCTTATGATGCTCCTTTTTCTCACATTACCGATTCAGATACGAGGACGAATCTTTTTGAGGAAGGAGGGAAAAATACATGTATGAAACAACCTAAATGTAGGTCTAGAAATTTAGTCGACTTATTTCGACTTTTTGATTGGGATCCGAGCATATTTTGACCATAAAATCTCCTTTTGACTTGTGTGTTAGTCTCTTAGGTTTCCAACACACTTTAAAACGCGTCAATCCGACATCGGGAGCTCAAGATACAACCATTTTAATAAAGATAGTGCAGTTAGACAATTCCATACCGGTCTAATACGAGATTTTGAAATAATTACGAATTTTCAATATTTTTATTGATTAATTGTAATTTAAATCAGTTTAGGAGTTTTCATTATGTATTTTAGAAGATTTAGGATCATATTTTTCATTTAATTAATTTTATTAAGAGATTTAGATACATTAAAATTTATTTTATTTTATTAGTTTTATAGTTTACTTCAAATATAATTATTTGTATTTTCCATTTGTTTTAAGATTTTACTAGCCTATAAATAGGCCCATCTCTATTGTTAACAAGACAATTATGTTTTGATCAATAATAATTAAAACTCTCTCTAAGTGATTTGTTGCAACATTTGTTCACACTACAATAAATGACATATACCGACGGATAGAAAACCGTCGGTAAAACACCTAAAATCCATTGGTATATGCTCCAAAACCCTTTATCGATGGACCAAAGCGATATTCTGATAGACAAACATCTGTCGGTAAACACTAGTCGGTATATCTCTATAACGACGGAAACAACCTTCGATATAGATGTTGGGACCCTATACCGATAGACAAGTCTGTAGGTATAGGTATGGCCTACACCGACTAATTAACGTATATATATTCTAACGGTAAATATTCGTCCCAATTGATTCTAAGTTTTACCGACGGTCGTCTCTGCCGGTATATGTATCATGTAGATTTGTATAAGATATATATACGATGGTTTTGTCCGTCGGTATATGTTTAATTGACATTTATTTTTTTAAATATTTTTAATTATTAATACTTTTGTTATTTTTTATTTAATATTATTTTTTATTTACAATATTAAAATTTGTTAGCAATTTTTAAGTGTGTAAAAGTACTAGATTTCGACCATTTTTCATCTCAATTATTGTTAGACTTAGGCATATATTAGTTATATTATTAGCCATTCATCCATAATTGCATTGTTTTCTTCCTTGCCATGCTTGATTATCTTTAATTGCTTATTTGGTGGAAAAGGTGCTACTCAGGTATATGTTTTGATGTGTGCAGGTTAATTGCCCGAGCAAGTATTGCCGCAATAATGAAGGAAAGAAGAATGATGCCGATTTAAGACAAGAAGAAGTTGCCGATTTTAACATAAAGAAGCTGCTACTCTTCACAACCAAGAGATGACGATTTCAACAAGGATTCAATCCTTTTTACAAGTCGAAAGTCATAAGATTTCCAAGGAGAAGTCGAAGTCCCTTGATTTGATTAAAGGAGATTAAATTCCAAGAAGATAAGAGGAGTTATATGATGAATAAAATAATAAAATAAAAAGGAATTTATTTCTTTTATTTTATAGCATTTAATTCCAACTTAACTTCCTCCTCAAGAAGGAGTATAACCTACCAATCTCCTATAATAAGAAGAGAAGGCACATCCAAGAAAAGAGAGTCAAATTGCAGAGACAAATCGACAAGGAAGTTGAAGATCAAGGCAACCATAGTCTTCTTTTCACCTTTGTTTTTCGGTTGATGTTCTTATTGGGAAATTATCTTGTGTTGTTCCTAGTCCAACAATAAACTAAACTATCTTAGTCTAGGGTTATTTGTTTAGTAGTTGTGAGAAAATATTTGGATCTTGTTTAGGTTTTTGTTATGCAATTTAAGTTCAAGGTTTGCTTATTCTTGGTGTTTATCTTTACATGCAATTGAATCGGGAGAGGAAATTGTGATTGCATCCATTTATCTAATATCGAGAGAGTTAGATTCAAGAAATGAATAAACATGATTTTTTACCAAATCGGTGAAGACTAATTCGACTTAGGAATAAGTACGAATTTCAACGGCTAAAAGAGGCGTAAGATCGGCTCATGTTCACCCTTGGTTCACGCTGTGAGGCATTATCAAGATTTCACATTGATAGAGTTTCGACTTAGGGATAAGAAGAAACCATTGAAGAATGCTTTGCCGAAGCTTGAAGGTTGTCGCTCAATTGCCCGAGCAGTAGCTTAATTCTTTGCCCTGGCAACCACCCTACCAATTGCTTGGGCTTCTTTATGTTGCGTGATTCGAGTGCTTCACAATTTTTGCAAGTATACACGTCGCACATTATAGTATAGAAAAATATCGTCTCCACAGGGATTGGTGCCACTTCAAGGATCTATCGTATCGCACTGAAAAGTAAAAAAAAACACAAGTAATAGTTTTGGATTGAATAATCGACTAAACTAAAATAAACGAGTAAACTAAAGAAATAAGTTGAAAGAATGAGAGAATAGGCCGAATTATATTGCGTCGTAGTGTGGAATCCAAATAGAACAGTCTCAGTTTTGCATGGAAAAGGAAACTTGATTACCTCGGCAATGGGCAGAATGATTGCCGCGGCAATGGGCAATACGATTGTCTAGGCAATGCACAAAGTGACTGCTTGGGCAATTGGTAGGGCGGTTGCCAGGGCAAAGAATTAACTACTGCTCGGGCAATTGAGCGACAACCTTCAAGGTTCGGCAAAGCGTTCTTCAATGGTTTCTTCTAATCGCTAAGTTGAATCTCTATCAATGTGCAAGCCTTGATAATACCTCCAGCGTGAACCAAGGGTTAACATCAACCAATCTTACGCCTCTCTTAGCTGTTGAAATTCGTACCTATTCCTATGCTAAAATGGTCTTTACCGATTTGGGCAAAAATCATGCTTATTCGTTTCTTGAATCTAACTCTTCCGATATTAGATAAATTAATGCAATCACAATTTTCTCTCTCGATTCAATTGCAAGTAAAGATAAACACAAAGAATAAGCAAACCTTGAACTTAAATTGCATAACAAAAACCTAAACAAGATCCAAACGTTTTCTCACAACTACTAAACAAATAACCTTAGCCTAAGATAGTTTAGTTCATAGTTGGAACTACGAACAACACAAGATAATTTCCCAACAAGAATATCAACCGAAAAACAAAGATGAAAAGAAGACTAGGGCTGCCTTGATCTTCAACTTCCTTGCCAAATTTTCCCCATTTTGACTCTCTTTTCTTGGTTGTGCCTTCTTTTTATAATATATTGGTATGTTATACTTCTTCTTGAGGAGGAAGTTAAGTTGGAATTAAATGCTATAAAATAAAAGAAATAAATTACTTTTTATTTTATCATTTTATTCCTCCTATAACTCCTCTTATCTTCTTGGAATTTAATCTCCTTTAATCAACTCAAGGGACTTCGACTTCTCCTAGAAATTCTTGTGACTTTCGACTTGTAAAAAGGATTGAATCCTTGTTGAAATCGGCATCTCTTGGTTGTAGAGAGTAGCAGCTTCTTTATGTTGAAATCGACAACTTCTTCTTGTCTTAAATCGGCATCATTCTTCTTTCCTTCATTGCCTCGGCAATACTTGCCTGGGAAATTAACCTGCACACATCGAAACATATACCAGAGCATCACCTTTCCCACCAAATAAGCAATTAAAGATAATCAAGGATGGCAAGGAAGAAAACAATGCAATTATGCATGAATGACTAATAATATAACTAATATTTGCCTATGTCTAACAATAATTAAGATGAAAAAGGGTCGAAATCTAGTACTTTTACACACTTAACACGCCTCAAAACTCGAACTATTACTTGTCCTCAAGCAATGCAACCTAACAATTACTTGCCAAGAGTCTAAACATCATGAATTTTGCTTCGAACTTAAGTATTTTCTCAGAACCATGCACTTGTATGTATGACTTTCAACCTTTTGGATGGCCTAGGAATTACCGAGAATCAAACTATAATGCTCGTGAGTGTGTGCATATTCTGTGTACAAGATGATTTTCCGGATTTTATGTGAACATTAGGCAATCAATTTAATTCCTTGGGTTTTTAATTACTTCAACTAGAGCCAATTTCCGGCACCTCTAGTGTAACCCCCTCGACCCAGCGTACCCGATAGACCGAACCGAACGGGTCACACGGGGAATATTGAAGTAAACCAGGAAGGTTTACCTCAATAAATGACCATTTTTTTCTTTTTATCTTGTCTAGATGTACATTAGGTTCATATGTGTTTTACAAAGCAGCGGATCAAACACAACTCAAACGCTCATCAATTTTATCCAATTTCGGGGTTTAGGGACCATTTTATAAACTTAACAATTCCAAAGGTTTTCTAAATTTCGGTTTACCAACCTTTAATTAGTCTCACTACATGCATCTCTGTCAAAACTCAGCTCAAAATAATCATTCAAACTCTTGTAATTGCATCCACAACATTCAGAGACTAAAACGTAAAGATTCAGAACATTCAAAGATGCCATTTAACCATATTCACTACCACCGTATCGATACCCTTAGAGAGGTTATCGATACGCCCTCGATGAGAAGACTCCCAACCTCCGCAATACAAGGCCCATACCGATACGCTAAAGCCCCGTTTCGATACACCCAAAAACAGTAGCCAAAATATGTATCGATACTCCCCCGTGTATCGGTAGGCCCCTTTATTCTACGAAGACCGCATCGATACACTACCAAGTGTATCAATACTCTGCAGCCTACACTTACCCAATTTGCTGGTTCTACACACTTTAAACCCAACACTAACAACCTAGACAATTAGAGATCTCTATGATTTCGGGATTTTTATGATCAAAGCTCATTATCCACTTCATAAATCTTTCAAAACATGATTAGAACCCATCTCAAATAACTCAAAAAAAAAACAAATACGAAAATCACATTTTAAACTCTTGTTTTAGCAAGATTTCAACAGTTTAAAAAATCAACAATAAAACCTCTATCAAAAACACAAATCAAGATTAGCATGAAATTACCTCCAATCCTTGCTTTTCTTCTAATTTTGCAAGTTTTCACTTCAAGAAACTTGGGGAAAATCAAGAGAAATCTTAAGGAAAGAGTTGGAAATCAAGTAAGAAAAAGAAAAAGGAAGGAATCTGGAAATTGAGAGAAAAGAGAGAGTGATTGGCTGAAGAGAAAATGAGAAATGAAAGAGTTATGTCAAATTTTGTTCAACAAATTAATCACCTCTCTTTTAATTAATAAATCCACTCTTATTAATCTTTAATTAAACATTTAAAACATATGCCAAATTAGAGAAAAGGCTTAATTTCTATAAAGCTCCCTAAAGATTCTAAGAATTTGACTCTCCTTTGAAAATCATACTTTCTCCACAGTTTTAAAACATTGCATTTTGGTCACTGCCCAAATTGTACACTTTACGAAACCTATTTTGCAAAATTGATTTAACCATTCTCATCTATATGGTTTTATATGATTTTAGAGATTTTACCCATATTTTTACCTTATCCCGAACCATTATTTCCTTGAACCGTCGTTAAAGACTCGAATCTCCAACTCTAGATTTGACTAACCCAAACCGATGCCTAAAACATCTAGGCCCAAAACTGGGGCGTTACATCTAGTTTATTAATTTCTTTCAAATTAAATAATCTAATCGACTAGAGCCAATTTCGGGCACCTCTAGTAATTTTTCTAAGTATAATACTAGAGCCAATTTCAGGCACCTCTAGTAGTGACTCATAGAGCTGATTTTGGGCACCTCTAGAAAGATTCTAAACCTATTTTTTTTACCCAAATTGTTAAGTGATTTACCTAAGTTCACTAGAATTCCATCAATCCTTCGAGTCACAAAAGTGTACATTTAGTTTTAGCATCATAGTAGGATTCTAAGTATTTTCCATGGTCATCCTAGAGTTGAAAGTTATGGAAAATTAAGTGCGATGGTAATGCCATCATTAAAAAGTCATAAAGTCTAGGAAAATTTAATTCGATTAGAACTAGGGCAAGTAATCGATGCATAATACATGTGATTCCTAAAGATGAGTGCAACTAAACATGGAACTAAACTAAACATGAAACTAAATAAAGACAATTATAAACCCCCAAACTCGAGAAGAGCATTTCCCTCAATGCATGAAAACTCAAAAGTACAAGGAAACAAAAAGTGAAAACGAAAGAAATGAAATTACAATGACTTGGTGAGGTCATCGTCTTGAATTATGAGTTTCCTTCTCGTGGGTTGCTTGATTCTCTTGCTTGTTCGAGGTGGTTGATGGCCTGTAGTGGGTGTAAGAGCCGATTGTTTGCTCACCTCATCATCATCGTCCTCCTCAATGTCAATTTCCTTGATGGTGGAAGCCTTGCGTTTTTCCGTGGCATGGGATGCCAGAACTGCTTTTGGTTAAAAGGCGGGTGACTCGTTTGAATCGAAGGATTCTGACCATGTCACGGTGTGGCTTGGCTCTGTTAATTATGCCTTGCCTTTGTCATCCTGGGCTGGTGGAGCATCTTCGGTTATAATTGGCAAGGCAGTAGCAGCGAGCATTACCGAGGCAACTGCGGTGGGCACTGCCGAAGTAAAGGCCGTAGGGTATTTTGTAACGGCCCGAGTTTGGGGTCCGGAAGTTGTCCGAATCTAGTTAAAAGTTTTGGTCGAGTTAGTTTTACCGGTTTAGACTAGATTCAGGATTTATTTTAAATAAATGGTTTTTTGAAGGATTTAAATTATGGAAAATAGCTACAAATAATTATCTATATATAAGTGATTTTTAGTGGAAACAATTTTGGAAAATTAATTTTTGAAAGTGGACATTTTAGTCTAGTGACTAAAATGTAAAGTTGCAAAACTATTTTGGTGAATAGTTTGTAAAAGAATCAAAACGTTGAATCTTTAATGAGCTAATTAGCCAAGTTTAATTTAATAATTTTCCCCTAAATATTTTGATTTCTACGATGTTTTAAAAAGGGTTTTTAATTATAAGAAAAGATATTTTGAAAGGTTACCATCTTTAAACAAAATTTACGTAACTTTTCTTTCAACCTTTTCTTTCAAATTTCTTTCATTCAAACATCCTTCTTCACTTAGGATTTCAAAGGTAAATTCTTATTTACATTGATTTCTCATCATCAATCTTATTCCCAATGATGTCTCTTTAAAATCCAATTGTTTTCTCTAGTTTTCTCAAGATTTTTCATTGGAAAAGGGGGAAAATCTTCCATTAGAGGCGAGCTGCATTTTTCTCCTCTGATATAAGGTTCTTTATTGAAATTCCCACGTTCTTGATTCTTTTATGGTGTTTATTTAAAGATCTTATAATGGGTTTGATGAAAGTATGCTTAAACAAGCTTTTAAAATGTGGAATTGTGAGATTTTCAAGTGGATTTTGTTTTTCTAGGTTGGTGGATGTTGTTAACTATGTTTTTGATGTTAAATAAAGTTGAGATAATGGTTGGATACTATAAAACCCGAAATTAGATGAGTTGGTGGTGTTTGAGGTTGATATTCTTGAGATTTTGCCATAGTTTTGTGGGAAATCAGTGGCGGATGGTTTATTGCTATTGGGTTGATGTTTTTATTTGCTAATAGATGTGGTTTTGATGATAATCTTTCTAGGTTTAAGCTAGAGTTTGTCTAGAGTTGATTTATTGATGTTTTCGGTTGATTTTGGATATGAATCGATGGGTGATTATTTCTAGATGCTGGGTTTTTGAGTTACAATAAGTTTGAGGGCTTGAAAAAACTCTAATACTCTATTTTGAATTGATTAGAAGCAGGGAAATCTGATTTGGGAACTTCAGACGCGATATCGGACGACCCAGAAGCTTGAATTGGGTGTTCAGCTAGCATTTGTGTATTGCTGGTGAGTGGAATTGTTTTATAAAGCCTTAACATGGTTAGGACAAGTTTTTGGGGGTTTAGATTGAGCTTGAAAGACCAATATAAGCTCAAGAGTAAGTTTGGTTGTTTTCGCCTTTTGTTTTTGTCTAGTTTTGCCTCGATTTTGTGGATCATGTTCATGTTATGTTGGTTACATTAAATCCTATTGCTTTCATGCATTTTGACTTATTTCAATGTTGTCCCATGTGATCCCATATGCTAAATGGTGATATTAATGAGGTAAATATTGTTGAGTACATGCTATGCATGGAAATGTGTTATAATAATGGTATGAGAAATGTTGTGCTTCTGGCCTTGACCAACAGTGGGTAAGTGTTAGCATTGATGGGTATATTGACACTTGATGATATTTGTATCACCGAATATAATTGGTCGACTAATAGGATGAGAGTACACTATAATGGTAGAATTCGTGTGTGGCCTTAGTGATGGAAGATTCCATTAAGGAGGAGTACGGTGATGGGCATTCCACCGAAAGTTTATATTTATTAGACGAGTGAGTACGGTGATGGGAATTCCACTGGAAGTTGTCTAGTGGTCTTGAGCACGGTGAAGGGCATTCCATCGAGGGTTATTCACATATCCGAGTAAAAGTGCTAAAGATGTCAATATACTCATGATATTCATTTTATTCTTTATGTTTTTATTGTGTTGATGATGTTATGAAGCTTTTGAGATTGTTATGTATCATGTTGAGAATGTCTATGACTTGTGTCATGCATGTGTGTAAGCCGTGACTTGATCATGCATTGATTAATGCATGAGGTAAATGATACATGTGGTAATGGAAAGTGGATGTTATTCCTTGAATTGTAATTCAAGCATGAGTTTGCGATGAGCATGATATGTTGGAAGTTTACCTTTGTGAAATGATATGGGGAGTGGTTTTGTTTTCAATTACAAACAAAATGGTTTTAAAACTGCATTGTTATTGTTTTGAGAACTGCTCACTAAGCATTATTGCTTATGCTCTTTCTTTTCCAGCAATGTAGATCCACAGACCAATCGGTGCAACAAAGAATCAAGGAAGTGTCCAAGAGTTTATCTTTCGCTCAAGTATGATTTTGGCATCAAATAATAGTATGATAGCAATGGGATAGGACCTTTATACTTTAGGAGGTTATGCTTCTAGAATCCGTGTGTTGAGACATGTTTCTGATGCCTTTCTAGTCTTGTAAATTACCTTTGTATGTTGGATCTTGGTTTGATTTAAAGTTTGGTCGTTTATGTGATTGCTTTCTTATGTTGAATGCTTAAAGTTTTCCATTTGTGTTCTAATGCACATTGGATGGTTGTGCTAGGATCTTTTGCCTATAGATTGCTTGCTTATAATGTTGTGATTTTGTTCGTATCTTGTTTGAGTGGTTTTGGAAAAGCTCGGGGATGTCAAACTGATTTTTTGGACCAATCTGGCCGCAAGTGTTTCGAAACAGGGTGACCGCTTCCAATATGGGCTTGAAGTTTTTGCCTACCCGTTTCGATACACTTGTTAGTGTTTTGAAACGACTTGTCATTTTAAAAATCTGGGAGCTTACTGGAATCCCGTGTATCGAAACATGCATGGGGTGTTCCGAAACACCCTATAGATGAATTAGTTAATGGCATCTTTGAGGTTCTGTTTGCTTGCGTTTTAGTCCCTGAATGTTATGTAATCTTCTGGATGAGTTCAAAATGTTGGTTTATGTTAAATTTTGTCATGTGAGCATGAAACCTGACTAATTGATTGTTGGCAAATCCAATTTCATGTTAGGACCTTGAATCTTGCTAGTTTTACATTTTGGTCCCTTGTTGTTTGAACGCTTTGTCGATGTTCGTTTTTGTTAAGGTTTTCTTCCGTTGCGGGTCTATAAACATAGGATGTAAAATGGCATGTAAACAAGATAAAAAATATGGGTTGCTATGGGAAGGGAAATCCTAACGTGTTTTTCTTTAGTTTTCCCCGTGTAGTCTGCTTGGCTCGGTTTGGCGGCTAGACCGGGCTAACGGGGTTACATTTGTTGGTACAAGAGCCAGGTTTAGGAGAACTTGGGAAGGTAAGTGAGGTAATTTTGAGGTGTTTTGGTTGTTGATTGTGATGTACGATGCTTGTAAGCATGTTCTTTGGTCTTGTGTTGGTTGGGAAGTAGATAAAGGCACCCATTGCTATAATACTATAAGTGAAAAGTGGTTTTGATTAATAGACTTGAGCGTCTTCGACCCTTGCGTTTTACTGACCCAAATCATTTCTGTTGTTTATGTTTGCTGGTGTTAGATTGCATCTCTTGTAAGGATGAGACCGAGACGAGGGCCTACAGTGGGTAATCCGGGGAACGAGAATGGTTGAAATGTGAATGAAGAGAACTTGCCTCCTCATTCTCCCCCTCCTCTGGGTGGTGGTAGTGCAGATATCGGAGGTGTTGGACCTTAGGTTGGCCAAGGAAAGGCTAGGATAGATATGACCCCTCATATTCAAGCTATAGCCGGGGCTTTTCAGACAGCCATAGCTGGTATACATGTTACAGCACCACCTCAGGGTGCAGGGACTGGTTTGCCTTTAGAGCGACTTCGTAGATTGGGCGGAGTTGAATTCCGTGGGTTGTCTCCCGAGGGTTCAGAGGCATGGTTTGAGAGTACAATCCGTATTTTGCGACAAATGGTGTGCTCGGATGCACGTAAGTTGGGTTGTATTGTTTCCTTGCTCCAGGGGGATGCCTATGCTTGGTGGACTACCATTACATCTGGCATGCCAGTAGCTGAGGTTACTTGAGAGTTGGGAGTTTTTTTAGAACCGCCTTCCGTAAGAAATACCTTGGTCCTCGATATCAGGATGAGAAGAAGAGAGAGTTTATGGCCTTGGTTTAGAGCAGTATGACAATATCCGAGTACGAGGTACAATTTGTACGTTTTAGTCAGTATGCTTGTGAGTTGGTTCCCACTAAGAGGGAATGATGTGATCGTTTACTGTATGACTTGATCAAGAAGGTGAAGAACTATATGTTGGCTTCAGACTATGTAAACTTTAATGTTTAGGTCTTTAGGGCCAAGGATATTGAACAGAGTTTGGGATTGGCTGCTTGTAGCAGTGGATCTAGTTCAGGGAAAAGGCCTGCAGAATGGGATAGAGACTATGCCAAGAGGCACAGGGATAGAAGATATCAATCTGACCATAGGCGTGGAGGTGGTAACCCGGGACGTGGCCATTAGGGTCAAGGAGCTGTTCTTCGCACTCTTGAGTGTACCTGTAACACCCCAAATTTGGGCCTAGATGTTTCGAGTCTGAACCAGATCGGTCTAGAGAACGGTTCGAATCTAAAAGGGAGTTTTAGGGAACACCTAGCTCGGGATACTTAAAAAAATATAGAAAAATATCTAAAAATCCTCATTTAATATATAAAAGAGAATGGTGAAATCAATTTTACAAAATAGGGTTTGGAAACACTACATTTCTGTGTAGTGACCAAATCGCAGTTTTTGCAAAGTTAGTAGTGACTGCTTTGTAAAGGATTGAAACTTTGAATCTTTAAGGAGCTAATTTACCAAAAATGTTTTCATCAGATTTTTCCTTAATTTGGGTAATTTAATTAATGGTTTAATTAATTAAAATAAAGGTGATAAACTACCTTTGACTTTCATAACTACTTTTCTCTAATTTTCTCTCATTTCATTTTCTCTCAAAATCTTATCAACCAAACACTTTTTCTCCAGCAAATCTTACTTTGATTTCCACTTCATTTGATGAGAATTCAAGCACTCATTGATTCCTAATCAATCTTTCATCAAATCTATTGTTTTCTACATTGAATTTTCATGGAAACTAGCCCAAATCAAGGAGAAATCATCTTTTAGAGGTAAAATTGTTCTTCTCCTCTAAATACTCAGTTCTTTACTGAAATTCCCAAGTTGTCAATCCTTTATTAAAGTTTTATGAATGGTTTTAATGTTGGAAACAAGAATTTGGCTTAAAACTAAAGATTTTAGAAGAGATCTTGAAGATTTTCGTGGTAATTGATTGGGCTCTATTTTGAGATGGTTTTATAATGTATTTTGGATGTTAAATGATGTTAGAAATGAGGTTTTATCAATCCAATCCCGAATATGATGTTTTTCCTAAGTTTTTGCTTGTGAAAATGGTGGTTTTTAGGGTGATTTTGGTGTTCTGTTATAGCTGGAGGTATAAGGACGAGTTAGGGTTGTTTTTTTATGTTAATTGATGTTTAGAAATGTTTAGAATTGATAGATCTTGGCTGGGCTTTGTTTTGGGAGAGTTTGGAGGTGATTTCGGTTGTTTTTGGTAGCCGAAATGAGGTTCTTGAGTAGAGCAGCGAGTTGGGTTGTATGGCTGGTGATTTTAATGCATGATGGTGCAGTAATCCTCTGCTCTTATGTGTTAAAAACAAGGGAGAGTGATCCGAAAGCGGTTGAGGTAGCGTTGGAGGCTTCGGACGCTTGGGAGGCTTGTCGGCTAGCATAGTGTTGTGTATCGGTGAGTGAGATCGTGTTTTCCAGCTTTGGAATGATTTTGAAAAGAGGTTTGTGAACTTAAATTTAGGCTTGTAACGCTGGTTTAAGTTCGGAAGTAAGTAAAGTGGAATTCTCTCTCAATTATGCTATTATTGTTTTGAAAACTATCAAAATGGGTTTTGATGTGATTGATTTGACAAAGTGGTTTAATTTGTTGTTTGAGCATGGTTTTAAAGCATGTGAGTTGGTTTTCAAACTTGGGTTGAAGAAGAATGCATGAAATTAATATTCCTTGAGAGTATGTGTTGTTAATTGCATTTTAAGGCAATGTTCGACATTTTGGCCTTGAAGGTGTTGCATGCTTTAAAAACAGTGAGTGTGTTGATGATTTTAACATGATATATTGGCATAGAAGATGTATAGATTACCGAATATATTGATCGATCAATAGGATGTAGAGTGCACTATAAACTAAAATTCGTACGTGCTCTTGGGATTCATCCCAAAGAGAGAGACCAATGATGGGCATTCCATTGGAGTAGGACTTGGTGAAATATCCAAGCTTTTTGGCAACAAGAGTTATTGCCATGAGACCGTTGATGGGCATTCCATCGGAGTAGGACTTGGTGAAACATCCAAGCTTTTTGGCAACAAGAGTTATTGTCATGAGACCGATGAGGGGCATACCATCGGGGTAGGACTTGATGAAATACTCAAGCTTTTGGCAACAGTAGAATCGCCATGAGAGTACGGTGTGGTGGAAGCCACCCGAAGATTATGTTCTAGATGGGTGAGTACGGTGATGGTAGATGCCACCGGAAGTGTCTAATGAGTTGTCTGCATATCCGTGTACAATAGAGTACGTGAATGCCAATATATGAGAATGTGTGTCACATGTACCAATGCTTGAAATGTTTTATACAATGATAATTTCATATGAGATAGTGAGGTTGTGAAATGCTTTTGTGTAACAAGCATGAGTGGCTTTGCCATGAGTTTTGCATAGGTTGTATGCATGGGATAGCTAGATGGTACACGTGGTTTTCAAATGGAGATTTGAGTGCATGGAATGCTTTTGAGTAACCCGCATGTGTGGCTTTGCCATGAGTTTAGCATTGGTAGAATGCATGAGATAGATATTTGATACATGAGATTTCAAATGGTGTTTGCTTTGAAATGGTTTTCATGTATGAGAAAGGAAGAATGTGGAATGGAAATGGTTTCCAAGGAAATTGGTTTAAACTTTGCACGAAGCGATATTGCATGAAATGGTTTAAGTGGTAGTTATTGCAAGAATGTTGTTTGGGGTGGAGTTGCTTAATGCATTTGAGATTAATGTTGATCTTATGTTAAGTAATGCTTAATTATAAGGTGTTGATGTTTTATATGAGGTTTTCAAACAATAATTGGTTTATAAAGGTGTGATTGCTTTTGAAAAGGGTTTTATGGTTTGCTACATTGATGGTGTTTTGGTTTTGAGCATTCCTCACTAAGCATTATGTGCTTACGCTCCTTTTTGTCCATCAATGCAGATAAATGAGTTTGTGACAACAAGAAGCAAGGGATTCAAGAAGAGCTCCACTTGAGAAGTATGTTTTGGTTTATAGCTATAGATAATAAAGGCAATGGGGGGGGAGAGTCATTTACGTTGATGTGTAATGAGATTGTTCATCCTGAGCATGTTCGGTTTATGGTTTGATACTTGTTGATGATTGTTTTGTGATATTTGGTTCTTCATTTCCATATTTGATTTAACTATGCTCTTTGGTTAAAGGTAAGATCTTGTGTTGAATGTGATAAATGAGAGGGCGTGTTTAATGCTTGTTATGTATCTAGCTTCTGATGCAAAATGATGGTTTTAATGCTTAGCATGTTGTTGATATGTTGTGGAGTGATTTAAAGTATGTTTGATTGTTTTTTGATGTGAAAAACCAGGAGTTTCTGCTGTTTTTGGGTAGGGTGTATCGAAACACCCTTAGTTGTTTCGAAACGAGTGCCTAAAATGGCCTAGGCGTTTTGGAACGGCTAGAAGTGTTTCGAAACACTTTGGCTACTGGAAGTGTCTGTTTCGGAACTGGTTTCGGAACATACCCGCGTATTGAAACGGTCAACACCGTTTCGATACGGGCGTTCGACATAGGTGTTTCGATACGGTTGTTGGTGTTTCGAAACGGGTGACCGTTGTACACAGATTTGAATTGCTTTGAAGTCTGCATGCTTTACATTTTAGTACTGAAAGTTGTAATTGCAATTGCTTGAGCTTGAGATGTCTTTTTAAGATGAAATTTGGCAGAGAGGCTTGTAATATGATTAATTAAGGTTCCGTAAAACTAAAATCTACAAAGTCCTTATGTTTTCCAAAATTTACATTTTGGTCTCTAAATGTCTATTTCTTGCAATTGAGTCCTTAAACGTTTTCCAATCGCTGTGCTTTTCTCTTCCAAGGTTCTTGAGCATTCACATAGGCTTAATGTGTATCTATAAAAGAAAAAACAAAAAAAGAGGGTCGTTAATCAAGGTTGACTTTTGGGTTGACTTTGGTTTTCCCCGTGTGATCTTCGTAGTTCGGGTCTAACGCCTAGGCTGGGCTAAGGGGGTTACATTTGTTGGTATCAGAGCTAATTTGCGAACTTTTGGGGCAACGGTAAGTTTGTGGTATGTTGTTATGGTAAGTGTTGGATGTTTAATCTAATGTGTGGTTGAAAGTTGGTTGAAAAATATGACTTTGAATGAATTGTTAATGTTTTTACCATGCTTTGTGGTTATGAATCTTCTGTGAGCTAGTGTGAGCATGGATTGGTGGTATGCTGATGTTGTAAGTTGTTTTTGAATAATGAAAATGTGATGGGCGTGATGTGTTGATATTATGTTATTAAGGGTGAATGTTGTTTGATGAAATCATGATTGAAGTTTTGCTGATTGATATGCCGATATTTGTGATATGAATGTTTTTATGGATTGTTATGTCGTGTAAAAGGGGAAAACTCGGGATACCCATTGCCTTATTATTATAGCTATGTGTTATTTTGGAGTTGGAGTCTTGAATCCTTGCTCGAAGCTGGTCTGATCATTTTGTTTGTTTTGTTATTGTTGCTTTGTTAATAATAGCACAATGGAATCGTTGAGAGAGTGGTAACTGGGTACGAGGGTTGCTGCTTTAGAGTAGGTTGTTAAGGGGTGGAATTCACCTTTTGGTGGAGGTGTTTCGTTTTAGTCAACTGTGCTTGGTGTTTAGGTGGTAAGGCAGAATGAGAGAGTTGGTTCTGTGATGAAGGATTCGTCATTTGTGGGACATGAGAGGTTGTCAAAGCAGCGTTTGCATGATTTGGGAGCTGTGGAGTATCATGGTTCGACGCTTGAGGCGTTCGAGGCTTGGTTAGCCAGTATAATTCCGATTCTGGATAGGGAAGGGTGCGACAACGCCTGTAAGCTGGGAAGTGTTGTCTCGCTAATGCTGGAGGATGCTTGTGCTTGGTGGACATCGGTGTCGGTGGCAACGGATATCCGTGATATAGATTGGGAGTTCTTTGTGTCTGCCTTTAATAGAAGATACCTTGGAGATAGGTTTCCAGGGGTTAAGCAACGTGGGAGTGTGGGTTCAGTTTGTGATGGTGAGAAAAGTACAAGCAAAAGAGCTGTGAGTACTGACCTTGAGAGTGGTCAGTGTAAGAGGTTACGCGATGAAGGGGTTCGCCTGAACCAAGGTTTTGGTGGTGGTGCTGATGTGGGTCTAGTGCAATATGACCAAGGAGTGATAGTTCGCTTGCCGAAGTGTGATCATTGTAGAAGGCGTCATGGTTGAGTTATTTGGGGTGTTGGAGTTTGTTGGAACTGTGGTTCTAAGGAGCATGTGAAGCGGGATTGTCCTCAAGTAGTGAGATCAGATTCAGTGCGTGAAAAAGGGTCTCAGAAGGGTCGTGAGCGCGACCGAGACAGGGTACGAAGGTGGCAAGAAGGGCAGGGAGGTGTGAGGTGTTTGGAGGATGGATCTTGTTGGAATTGTGGGTTCGTTGGACATGTGAGACGGAATTGTCTGAAGTTAGCTTGAGGTGGACAGGATTCTTTGCAGTAGGGAGTCGGTGATGACCTTAAGGTGTTGGTTGATGCTGCGGCGGTACGGCCAGAGAATAGTGGTTTTGCAGGGAAGGGAGTTTGTCGGTTGGAACTCCGGGGCGATGAGGTGATTACATGTAATTTTTCTAAGTAATCTTTGCCCTAGTTATCTTTGTTTTGTTCCGGTTTGGATTTCTTTGTGTAGTGAGTAAATTCTTATAATTAGCAAGTTTGGGTAGTAGCCGGTGTTGTTTTTGAAAACAACTTTAGAGTGAAGAGGGTATTAGTGAAGTATTTTGTAGTTAGTAAATTGTTAGGGTGGTAGGGCTGGAAAAAGTTGGAAGTGAGGTAAGAGGTTATTCTTAGGCGGATTCTGAGGATGTTATTGGTAAGTGTGAACCGACATACATGCACAGTTAAAATCATTTGATTATATATTATATATATGTTGGTACATGCATACATGTGACATGACATTAGAGGTTTTGCATACATATGCACATGCATTGATAGGGCATGTTGGAGACCATGCATACGAACGTTCACACTTGCTAATAGCTAATTGGGTCCGATAGTGTTGTGGTAGGATTAGGCTAGTTGGTGGGTTTAAAGTGTTGTTTTGGTACCAGGTGAATGCTAGAAGTAGCAGAAGATAGTAAATATGTTGTCAGTAGTAGTGGGTGTAATCTAGCATGGTGGCGGAAGAAAGGTGTTTTGGTGCTTAAAGAGTTTAGAGGTGTGGTGATAAGGAGGTGATCGTGTGGAGTTAGAATCGTTTGAGATGGTCTCGAATAATAGATAAGTGTTGTAGTTTCTCTGTGCTAGGTGATTGTTGTAGGATAGTGGATGTGTATTTGGAGTGTGGAGGTACCTTGTGTTGATAGTCGCAATAGGAGGGTTGTTCTATGTAGGTGTTGGTTCGTAGTAACCTTAGGGAAGTTGGAAGGAGGTTATGTTGAGAGCTTTAGGCGAGGTTTGGCTTGGGATGAGTAGTGGTTTCATGGTCTCAGTATGTTTGCATGTGGATGTAGTGAGTGGCATCCCGGTAAGATTAGTGTCATAGTTTAAGCTTGATGTGAAAAGGCAATGTAAGTTCAAGGGCCATTATTGGTTGGCTGGGTTCTTGTGAGAAGGTGGTTGGTTAGTCGAATTTAAGTAATCTTTCTTAAGACAGTTGGGGTAAGTGAAACAACTGTTGAGTTAAGGTTGGAGTTTCGTGATGTGGATTTTGGGTGTTGTGTGGGCAGTGTTTGATGGGCTGTTAAGTCAGGTGATGGTAACGGATGTGGAAGAATGCTGTCAGTACATTGGGAAATGTGAGCAAGCAGTTGTTGCTTAAGAAATTTTTGCTTGTTGTGGTAATCTTTGAATGGAGTTGAGCGGTTTTGCAAGGGGTTTTAGAAGTAGTGAAGGTTGTGGATCACATGGTGGCTGAAAAATGGATGGGTTGGTGTTACCGTGTGTGTGAGTTTGTTGAAGGAGTTATGAGGAGAGGCGGAGTATGTTGTGAAGGCTTAAGAAGTTCTTCGGGTTGTTGAGGGTCCTGCACAGTTTGAAAGTGTGAAAAGCTAAGCTGAGATTAGTAACCGTGTGTGTTAGAAGTCTTGCACCGTGAGTAGTGGAGTTGGAATTGGGTATAGAGTAAGTTGATTTGAGGATGTGTTGGTTTCGTTGTGTTTTGGGTTGAGGATGTTTCCGTGGTGGATAAGTCTCTTGTGTTACATTGCGTATTGCTTTGGGAGGTTTGGTACCGTGCTCTCTTCGCAAGTTGAAATTTCAAGGACGAAATTTCCTAAGAGGGGGAGAGTTGTAACACCCCAAATTTGGGCCTAGATGTTTCGAGTCTGAACCGGATCGGTCTGGAGAACGGTTCGAATCTAAAAGGGAGTTTTAGGGAACACCTAGTTCAGGATACTTAAAAAATATAGAAAAATATCTAAAAATCCTAATTTAATAAATAAAAGAGAATGTTGAAATCAATTTTACAAAATAGGTTTTGGAAATACTACATTTCGGTGTAGTGACCAAATCGTAGTTTTTGCAAAGTTAGTAGTGACTGTTTTGTAAAGGGTTGAAACTTTGAATCTTTAAGGAGCTAATTTACCAAAAATATTTTCATCAGATTTTTCCTTAATTTGGGTGATTTAATTAATGGTTTAATTAATTAAAATAAAGGTGATAAACTACCTTTGACTTTCATAACTACTTTTCTCTAATTTTCTCTCATTTCATTTTCTCTCAAAATCTTATCAACCAAACACTTTTCTCCAGCAAATCTTACTTTGATTTCCACTTCATTTGATGAGAATTCAATCACTCATTGATTCCTAATCAATCTTTCATCAAATCTATTGTTTTCTACATTGAATTTTCATGGAAACTTGCCCAAATCAAGGAGAAATCATCTTTTAGAGGTAAGATTGTTCTTCTCCTCTAAATAATCAGTTCTTTACTGAAATTCCCAAGTTGTCAATCCTTTATTAAAGTTTTACGAATGGTTTTAATGTTGGAAACAAGAATTTGGCTTAAAACTCAAGATTTTGGAAGAGATCTTAAAGATTTTCGTGGTAATTGATTGGGCTCTGTTTTGAGATGGTTTTCTAATGTATTTTGGATGTTAAATGATGTTAGAAATGAGGTTTTATCAATCCAATCCCGAATAGGTTGTTTTTCCTAATTTTTTGCTTGTGAAAATGGTGGTTTTGGGGGTGATTTTGGTGTTCTGTTATAGCTGGAGGTATAAGGATGAGTTTAGGGTTGTTTTTTATGTTAATTGATGTTTAGAAATTTTTAGAATTGATAGATCTTGGCTGGGCTTTTTTTTGGGAGAGTTTGGAGGTGATTTCGGTTGTTTTTGGTAGCCGAAATGAGGTTCTTGAGTAGAGCAGCGAGTTGGGTTGTATGGCTGGTGATTTTAATGCATGATGGTGCATTAATCCTCTGCTCTTATGTGTTAAAAATAGGGGAGAGTGATCCGAAAGCGGTTGAGGTAGCGTTGGAGGTTTCAAATGCTTGGGAGGCTTGTCATGAGACCGATGAGGGGCATACCATCGGGGTAGGACTTGATGAAATACTCAAGCTTTTGGCGAAAGTAGAATCGCCATGAGAGTACGGTGTGGTGGAAGCCACTGGAAGATTATGTTCTAGACGAGTGAGTACGGTGATGGTAGATGCCACCGGAAGTGTCTAGTGAGTTGTCCGCATATCCGTGTACAATAGAGTATGTGAATGCCAATATATGAGAATGTGTGTCACATGTACCAATGCTTGAAATTTTTTATACAATGAGAATTGCATATGAGATAGTGAGGTTATGAAATGCTTTTGTGTAACAAGCATGAGTGACTTTGCCATGATTTTTACATAGGTTGTATGCATGGGAGAGCTAGATGGTAAATATGGTTTTCAAATGGAGATTTGAGTTCATGGAATGCTTTTGAGTAACCCGCATGTGTGGCTTTGCCATGAGTTTAGCATTGGTAGAATGCATGAGATAGATATTTGATACATGAGATTTCAAATGGTGTTTGCTTTGAAATGGTTTTCATGTATGAGAAAGGAAGAGTGTGGAATGGAAATGGTTTCCAAGGAAATTTGTTTAAACTTTGCACGAAGCGCTATTGCATGAAATGGTTTAAGTGGTAGTTATTGCAAGAATGTTGTTTGGGGTGGAGTTGCTTAATGCATTTGAGTTTAATGTTGATCTTATGTTAAGTAATGCTTAATTATAAGGTGTTGATGTTTTATATGAGGTTTTCAAACAATAATTGGTTTATAAAGGTGTGATTGCTTTTGAAAAGGGTTTTATGGTTTGCTACATTGATGGTGTTTTGGTTTTGAGCATTCCTCACTAAGCATTATGTGCTTACGCTCCTTTTTGTCCATCAATGGAGATAAATGAGTTTGGGACATCTAGAAGCAAGAGATTCAAGAAGAGATCCACTTGAGAAGTATGTTTTGGTTTATAGCTATAGATAATAATGCTTGTTATGTATCTAGCTTCTGATGCAAAATGATGGTTTTAATGCTTAGCATGTTGTTGATATGTTGTGGAGTGATTTAAAGTATGTTTGATGGTGTTTTGATGTGAAAAACCAGAAGTTTCTGCTATTTCTGGGCAGGGTGTATCGAAACACCCTTAGCTGTTTCGAAACGGGTTCCTAAAATGGCCTGGGCGTTTCGGAACGGCTAGAAGTGTTTCGAAACAGTTTGGCTACTGGAAGTGTCTGTTTCGGAACTGGTTTTTGAACATACACGCGTACTGAAACGGTTAACACCATTTCGATACGGGCGTTCGACATAGGTGTTTTGATACGGTTTTTGGTGTTTCGAAACGGGTGACCGTTGTACACAGATTTGAATTGCTTTGAAGTCTACATGCTTTACATTTTAGTCCTGAAAGTTGTAATTGCAATTGCTTGAGCTTGAGATGTCTTTTTAAGATGAAAATTGGCAGAGAGGCTTGTAATATGATTAATTAAGGTTCGGTAAAACTAAAATCTACAAAGTTCTTATTTTTTCCAAAATTTACATTTTGGTCCCTAAATGTGTATTTCTTGCAATTGAGTCCTTAAACGTTTTCCGATCGCTGTGCTTTTCTCTTCCAAGGTTCTTGAGCATTCACATAGGCTTAATGTGTATCTAGAAAAGAAAAAACAAAAAAAGAGGGTCGTTAATCAAGGTTGACTTTCGGGTTGACTTTGGTTTTCCCCGTGTGATCTTCGTAGTTCGGGTCTAACGCCTAGGCCGGGCTAAGGGGGTTACAGTACCAAATGCGAAAAACGTAATTTCAGAAAGTGTTGGGGTAATTATGGGATTGCCCTCAATGCAAATGACAGATAAAATGAAGGCAGGTACATCACAAAATATAAATAAAGCAGGCAGCAATAAAAAGAAAATAAAGACTTAAATTTTAATCGCTGTCTTCACTGCTGCTGCTGACACGGATCTGGCGGCAGCGTCTGGTCGGTGGGGCTGGCTGGAAAGGTTGCTCCACGACCTGGATGTCTGAGCTGCTGCCACTATCCCAAGTGCTGCTGCTGCCGGTGGTGCTGGCCTTGGGCATTAGTTGTCTGTCTGCCACATGTTTCTGCCTCTTGACAGGTGTGAACTCTCTCTCCAAATTCCTCCTAATAGGAGGGTCGGACTCACTGTTATCGGAGGCAGGTCACTTCCTTCCTCGGGCAGAGGTTTCGGCCGTTGGACTGCCAGCTGCCGGCTGGGTAGGTGATGGGGTGGAAGTAGCAGAGTGTGCATGGGGGAGACAGGTGGTGTAGGTGTGTGGACAGGGGAGGGGATGTGGAAATAGTGGGCAGGGAAGGTGGGGAAAATAACATCGGGATAATTTAAAGTGTTGGTAACGAAATTTACCGTCGAGTTGGCGAAATCCCGGATGAATGTCATCAGCCCCATTTGTCTGTCTTCCACCCGTTGTATAGCATCAAGGATCTGGGCAGATTGTTTTGTCGGGGCAGCTGCTGTGGGAGGTTCATGGGCAGGCTCATGAGTAGGCTCCTCGGATGATTCTGCTGGGGAGGCAGCCGGGTTGAAGGAGGAGATGGGTGTTGCGACTATTAGCTCCATGAGGCTGGTAATGTTGTTGTAGGTCCAGCCTCTGCCTTGGACCAGTTTGTCGGTGGTGGCCTCCGGGACAGCAGCGCAGCGGCAAAGAGAGGTGATCGTAAACGGTAGGCAAAGGCGGGAAGTGGAGCGGAATGTGCAGTCCAGGATGTTGTCCCTCATATAGCGGCCCACGTTGATAACCCGATCGTTCATGATCGAATGAATGAGGGCGAGCCGCTGCTGATCCACTGTTGTGTGATGGGAGGACGACATGATGCGCTTCTTGATGAAAGCGTTCCAGAGTTTGGCTTCTGGGAGTAGCTGCCCCCTTTTTACAGAGTTGGGGTTCTTTTTGCTCGTGGTCCATGTTGTTCCTTCCTCTGTCACCTCCGCCATGACAGCACCGTAGGCGGCAGCATCGAGGGTGTCTAAAAATTACTGATGGGCATCATCGTTTGGACCAAAATATAGGCCATACATGTGGTTGATGCTGTCAGCTGTAAAGGGTACCTCTACCCCTCGGACGGTGACTGATGTTGCCGTTCTGCTGCCGATGGCAGCATAAAACTCCCTCACCAATGTATCATTTAGTTCTACAGGTTGTGCTACGAACTGCTCCAATAGTTGGGTCCTTATTGTCTTTGCGATGAATGGTCTGAGCCCCATGTTGGCTGCCTTGCGGATGTAGATGAATCCTCTTTCCTCCCATAGTTCCTTGGTTGCGAAGGCTGACGGTGTGGGTGCTTCTTGTGAAGAGGTTGAGGCAGCACTGCGACGGGATTGTCTAGACGACATGTTAGTTGCAAGGGTTTGAAAGCAAAGAAAACAAATAAAACGAGAGGAGAAAGCAAGTAAGAATAAGCAGAAGTGATGAAAAATGGAAATGAGAACGGGGTTTTATAGCGGTCGAGTTGCTGCCCGTTTAATGATGTAACGACAGGCGGGAATAACGGAGCGACTGTTGAGATATGGCGTGTCTAACGCGTCTGATACGCATTTATGCGTCTGCCACACGTTTTTGCGTCTGCCGTGTCAGTTTGTTGACAGCCTGTCTTATCCGTGTCTGCGCGGCAGCTGGAACGACAGGCTTCAATAAATGGGCTCTGTTGGGCTGATGGATGGATGGTGGGCTTGGGTCACTTCTCCTTTTCTTCTTGACTCCTTTATTTCCTAAAAACAGAAAATATAAAAACATTATTCGAAAAAAAAATAAACCTAATTTCCTAATAAATAATACTAAATAATAAACTAAATGAAAATAAAATTTAGGTTAAATTAGGGATGCCTTGTGGGGCATCTCCTAAAGTAACCACTTCCTGTATTCCTGGGGCTTCAGTCCCTTGATAATGCTTGAGGCGCTGTCCGTTGACTTTGAATTGGTGCCCGTCTTTTAATGATTGGATTGTGATGGCCCCATGGGGAAAAACTTGTACCACTTGGAACGGGCCAGACCATCTAGACTTGAGCTTTCTTGGGAAGAGTTTCAATCTAGAATTGAACAACAACACAAGCTGCCCTGGGCAGAACTGTCGTGGCAGCAACTTCCTGTCATGCCACTTCTTAGTTTTCTCCTTGTAGATTCTTGCATTGTCGTAGGCCATTGTCCGTATTTCCTCAAGCTCGTTCAGATCTAACAGCCTTTTCTGGCCTGCCTTGTCCAAGTCCATATTCACGGCCTTGATTGCCCAATATGCTTTGTGCTCTATCTCGACAGGCAAGTGACAGGTTTTCCCATAGATCAATCAGTATGGAGACATGCTCAATGGAGTTTTAAAAGCTGTCCTATATGCCCATAATGCATCATTAAGGAGTAAAGACCAGTCTTTCCTAGTTGGCTTAACCATCTTTTCAAGAATGTTCTTAACTTCCCTATTAGATATCTCAGCTTGTCCATTGGTCTGTGGGTGGTATGCTGTCGCGATCCTGTGCTTGACACCATATTTCTTCAAGGCGACAGCAATAACCCTATTGTCAAAATGTCTCCCTTCATCACTGATGATCGCCTTAGGGATGCCAAATCTAGAAAAAATGTTTTTGTGCAAAAACCTTTGGACTGTCTTGGCATCGTTCTTTTGAGTGGCGATGGCTTCAACCCACTTAGAGACATAATCCACTGCTAAGAGGATGTATAGATTTCCACATGAAGATGGAAAAGGTCCCATAAAATCAATCCCCCAAACGTCAAAGATCTTGACCTCTAGAATGTTCTGCAGTGGCATCTCGTTTCTCCTCGAGATGTTACCTGTCCGTTGGCACCTGTCACAGTTCTTGTAGAAGTTCTGTGCATCTTTATACAGTGTCGGCTAGTAGAACCCTGATTGCAGCACCTTGGCAGCAACTTTATTGCCTCCTAAGTGACCTCCATAATGTGAAGCGTGGCAGTGATGGAGAATGTCTTCTTGTTCTTCTTGTGGTACACACCTCCTTATAACCTGATCTGCGCATAGTTTGAAAAGAAGAGGTTCGTCCCAATAATAACGCTTAACATCATTTTGGAACCTCTTCCTGGCTTGATAATTAAGATCAGAAGGAAGTATTCCGCTAACTATAAAATTAACGAAATCAGCGTACCAGGGTAGTTCAGAAGACTTACCTGCCGCCATGGCTGTCGCGACAGCAATTGCGGCAGCAAAGAGCTGCTCATCTGGGAAGGTCTCCAGTATATTTGTCTCGTCGATTGGTAGACTCTGTCCCTTCTCCAACCTTGACAAGTGATCTGCCACCTGATTTTCTGTCCCCTTTTTGTCCTTGATCTCAAGGTCGAACTCTTGCAATAGCAGGATCCACCGTATCAATCTAGGCTTTGCATCCTTCTTTGCGAACAGATATTTGAGGGCAGAATGGTCTGTGTGCACTATCACTTTCGTCCCAAGTATGTACGAACGAAACTTGTCAATGGAGAACACCACAGCTAATAGCTCCTTTTCTGTGGTGGTGTAGTTTACTTGGGCGTCATTTAATGTCTTGCTGGCGTAGTATATGACATGAAACAACTTATCTCTGCGCTGCCCAAGTGCTGCCCCGACAGCATAGTCACTAGCATCACACATAATCTCAAATGGCTGTGTCCAGTCTGGTGGCTGTACTATGGGGGCTGTTACTCGTTTTTCCTTCAGAACCTTGAATGCTTCAGTACATTCTTCATTAAAGTCAAAGGGTCGGTTCTGCTCTAAGAGATGACATAGGGGCTTGGTGATTTTTGAGAAATTTGCAATAAACCTTCGATAAAAACCAACATGCCCTAAAAAACTCCTAATGCCCTTGACTGTGGTCGGCGGCGGCAGCTTCTCAATTACTTCTATTTTAGCCCTGTCGACTTCTATCCCACGACAGCTAATCTTATGGCCAAGGACTATCCCTTCATCCACCATAAAGTTGCATTTTTCCCAATTCAAAACGAGATTTGTTTTTTCGCATCTTTCAAGTACCTTTTGTAAGTTGCCAAGGCAGCTCTCAAAATCGTCTCCAAAGACGGAAAAATCATCCATAAATATCTCAAGGAAGTCCTCTACCATATCGGAGAATATGGCCATCATACACCTTTGGAAGGTGGCAGGTGCATTACATAGTCCAAACGGCATCCTCCTAAAAGCGTACGTTCCGTAGGGGCAGGTGAAAGTCGTCTTTTCTTGATCCTCCGGTGCGATAGCAATTTGGTTGTAACCTGAGTAACCATCAAGAAAACAATAGTAAGATTTACCCGCTAATCTATCAAGCATTTGATCAATAAAGGGTAAAGGAAAGTGGTCCTTTCGGGTAGCTTTGTTAAGCTTCCGATAGTCCATACAAACCCTCCAACCGGTCACAGTCCTGGTTGGGATTAACTCATTGTTCTCGTTGGTCACCACGGTCATTCCTCTTTTCTTTGGAACACATTTCACCGGGCTCACCCATTTGCTGTCGGATATGGCGTAAATAATACCAGCATCTAACCATTTGATTATCTCTTTACGCACCACCTCTTTCATCGCATGGTTTAGCCGCCTTTGGGCATCAATGGTCGGCTTATGATCTTCCTCGAGGAGGATTTTGTGCATGCATAACGCCGGACTAATGCCTTGAATGTCTGCTATCGTCCATCCAATCGCCTTTTTGTGCTGCCTTAGCATGCCGATTAGTTGCCGTTCCTGTTCCTGCGGCAGCTTAGAAGAGATGATTACGGGCAGTGTGTCATTTGAACCAAGATAAGCATATTTTAACTGCCCTGGTAGGGGCTCAAGTTCTAAGGCATGTGGTTCAATAGTAGATGGATTTTGGATTAAATGGTTATCTGAAGTGTAATTCAAAGGTTCGAATAACTTACCTGGACGATAGCCTAACCAGTTTACCTCCTCATGATCTTCAGTATCAGATGTATCGGAGTCAGAGGAGTTGCTGTCGTCGGTGCTGTCGTCGTTGCTGTCGTGACAGGCCTGTAGGTGGCTGTCGCAGCAGTGACCAAATTTTATATCATGACAGCCCGACCTAATGCAGGGTTGATCGAGGGTTACTTCAATGATAGCCTTGCATTCCTCGCCCACATCAGCATGTTTCATCGATTGGAGAACATTCAACTTAATCTCTTGATCGTTCACTCGCATGGTGAGTTCTCCTTTCTCCACATCAATCAGTGATCTTCCCGTGGCTAAGAAGGGTCGCCCAAGGATGACTGGTGCGTTTTTGTTTGCCTCACAATCTAAAACAAGAAAATCAGCAGGAAAAATAAACTTATCCACTCTTACCAGAATATCTTCAATCTTTCCCTCTGGATGAACGTAAGAGCGGTCTGCCAGCTGCAGAGTTACTGTCGTGGGCCGCGCCTTTCCAATACCTAATTTCTGAAAAATAGACTTTGGCATTAAATTAACACTAGCACCAAGATCACAAAGTGCCTTACGCACAAATTTGTCTCCGATTACACAAGGTATGATGAAGCTCCCCAGATCCTTCTTTTTCTGGGGTGGCTGCCGATGAAGAATACTCATGCAACCATCTGCCATCCTTACCGTTTCAAATTTCCCCAGTTTATATTTCTTTGACATGACATCCTTGAGAAATTTGGCGTAACTGGGCATCTCCCTAACGGCATCTAACAACGGAATATTAATATGAACCTGCTTAAAAATATCATAAATCTTTTTAAGTTGAGATTCCTGCTTAGCTTGTTGTATCCGTTGAGGAAAAGGTGGTGGGGGACGGTAATCAGTAATACGTCCTTCTCACTGCATACGAATCTGAGGACGATGTTCTTCATTTTTCTCCTCTGTCGCTTCTGCTGTCGTGACAGGCTCATCGGCAGCAGTCTGTTTATCACCTGTCGGGGCAGCTTCCTCGGCAGGTTTGTCCAAGGCTGGTTCCTTTACTGTTTCAGCTTCTTTTTCCGTCCATGGTAATTTCTTCCCACTCATAGTAGTAATTGCCTTACATTGCTCATGTGTGGGCGGTCTAGCATTTTCAGTATTGCTAGGGAATCCTCCATTCTGCCTCGGCTTAATATGTTGAGAAACCTGACCCATTTGTGTTTCCAAAGATTTCAAAGTAGCTTCATGATTTGTCATCCTCATTTCGGTTTTATCCATGAAGTTCTCTGTCTTCTTAACAAACTGATTCATATTCTCAATATAAGTACCGGTCTGAGACATAAAGGTGGCCAGAGTCTGTTCCAATATACTGCTCGTGGCAGGTGGTGGCTGCTGTTGCTGTTGCAGCGGCAGGTTCTGCGGCAGTTGCTGCCGCGTCAGCAATCTAGGTCCTCCCTGATTCTGATTGTGTGCTTGAGGATTCAGGGCATTGTTAGGATTACTCCAGGAAAATTTGGGATCCTTCCTCCAATTGGGATTATAATTGTTGGAATTGTAATTCGGCTTGTTGTAATTTCCAACATACTTTCCCTCTTCTAACTGTATTGGGCACTCATCCCGACTATGATTTCCCTCACAGATATCGCATACTTCCTCTACAGCAAATCCTTGTTGACCATCATCATTCAATAACCTTTTCATTGCTTTAGTAAGGAATGCTACCTGTGATTTCAACGTGTTTTCGGCTTCATAGTCCTTGACAGCAAGTACCCGTTTACCCCCTCTTCTTGCGGTTGGAAACTGTTCCTCATTCTTGGCCAGATTTTTCAAAACTTACAATGCCTCGTTTGGATCTTTATCCAATAATAGTCCATTGGCTGCAGAATCAATTCGAATACGAGTTTGTAAGTTAGCAGCATTATAGAACTTAGTTACCTGATTCTAGACAGGGAATCCATGCATTGGGCAGTTCCGAAGAAGAGTAGTAAATCTGTCCCAGGCCTCGTGCATCGGCTCGTCATCTTCCTGTTGAAAAGTATCAATTTCATTACGTAATCGCTCAGATAAATGCAAAGGATTAAAACGAGATAAGAATTCACGAGATAAATCTGCCCAAGTCATAATTGAACCCGGCGTAAGTTTATTCCACCAAGTTTTAGCTCTGTCCCTCAAGGAATGGGGGAATAACCGAAGCCTCAGTATCTCCGGATTAACTCCTGGTAGTCTAAACGAACCACAGATCTCCTGGAACGTTTTGAGATGCTCCCTAGCATCTTCTGTCACAGCACCACTAAACTACCCGACATTGTCGATCATACTAAACATGACAGGTTTAAGCTCGAAGTTATCAACTTCAATATCCGGCAGCGTGGTTTCCAACTCTACATGATCGTTCAGCATGTAGTCGCGACAGGACCGTCGTCCGGCTACTGCAGGCGGGTCGCCGACAGGCGGTATACCATCACCAGCGGGCGGATTACGGGCCATCTGCTCTAGTTGTTCCTCAAGGTATTCGCTCCTGTCTAAAAGGTGGCGAAGTCGTTTCTTTAGATTGAAGGAACGTTCGATTTCCGGATCTAATTTATACTCAGGATCTTCGCCTCTTTTAGATCTGCGCTTAAACAAGAAAACCTTGTGAAAAGCAAGAGTTGAAAGTACTAACGAAAAATAGAAAAAGAAAAATTAAAAGAAAAACAAAAACAAAAACAAAAACGAAAAGTGCAATAAAAGAAAGGTGTAGTTATGTTGTCAATCCCCGGCAACGGCGCCAAAAACTTGTTGCGTGTAAAAGTGTCTATCGCAATTATAGTGCAAGTGTACACGACGCAAGTAGTAAAGTGATATGAAGTATCGGATATCGTCTCCACATGGATTGAGCTAATAGCTTCACCTTATTTCACTGCACGAAGTAAAGAAAATAGTTTAGAAAGTTGTCACGAAAATATTGAAGAAAACGTAAATAAAAGAATAGGAATATCAAGATAGAGAGAATGTGCTGGTATTGAATTGCTCAGTAGTGCAGGTATTGTATTGCTTAAGAACTCCAGTTCTGTCGTCGCGCCTGTCGCTGGCAGCACCTGTCGCGGCAGCTGTCCGTTGGTCGTCGTGGCAGCAAACACACCAACTCAGTACGTTCAAGTTTGGCAAGAATCCCAGATCTGCCTTGGCCTATCCCTAGGTCCAAGTCTGTCGATGATCACGTCTTGGATGATACCTCCCAGCGTGAATCGAAGGATGAACACCGATGTGTATGAATTCTTCCTTAGCCACTTAACCTTGCCCTATCCCAAGGCACAAGATAGCTCAACTATAAACTAGAGAACTCGCTCTTATTTCTTTCGTATACTTAACTCTCCCGATGCTAAGTAAATAGATAACCTCACAATGCTCTCCCGATGCTCTTGCAAGATATTAAAACCAAAATAAGAGAACTTGAAGTTTATTTTATTGAACTTGGAAAATCCTAAAACAAAACAACCCTTGCAACTACTTTACAAAACAACCCGTGGCCCCAGGGGGTTTTTAGAACATGTCGACGACGGGTAAACGGCGGAGGGGTTTGGTTATCGGTTATGGGGTATGATGTGTCCTAGGTTAAAATCTATGCCCTTATATAAGCTTTGGGCTCAAGTATTCTAAGATAACAAGGATTATAACTTTAATTAAAAGTAAGATTCTAATAAAGACTTTAATCTTCAAGTATCCTACTTTTCAGCCGCCTCCTTGTTTCATGGGATTTCCTCTCCTTGAGCTTTGGCATGACATATCTTTTGATCCGGGGCTTGGAAAAATATATGGTTTTCACACGACAGACGAGCATAATTTTCTCTATCCATCGAGGTCCACTTTGCTTTTCCTCCGCTAACTTGCTGTCGTCCTCTGCTGTCACGGCAGATCCATGGCAGCATCGGACTCATCATCTGCTTGTCCAGTTCAGCTCTTCTGCTTCTCTGCCCTGCGCCCGCCTTCTTCGTCAGCTATGGCAGCAACCTGCAAAATCAACCCTTTTTCAGTAGAATCCGTGCCTTTAATATATTTGTAATGTTTTGCTGTAAACTAACCTAAATGCAATGCAATGATGCTTGAATGCAGCAGAAATATGGGTTAAAAAGGGTGTAAATAATAGAACTTTTACACACTAAACAGGTCTCGAGCACATTTGAAACGTGATTGTCCACATCCGTCTAGAGATGAACATGCTCCGGTACGAGCCGCTGAGCATCAGAGACGTCGTGGGCGCGGTCAAGGTAACTTTTAGCGTAGGGATGATGGTCAGAGAAATGCAGCTCATGTTGTTACTGTACAACCCAAGGATGGTGGACCAGCTAGAGTGTATGCGCATCGCGAAGGCAGGAATGACACATATGTGATTGCAGGTAATTTCTCATTACAGTCCTTGACTTTGCTTTCTTTGATTGATTTTGGCTCTACACATTCATACATTTTGAGTGAGCATGTGAAGTTGTTGGATATACCGTTTGTGATATTATATGTGGGTATGAATGTCACAAGTTCTTTTGGTGAAACTATTGTGGTTAGGAAAAGATATATAGAAGGTGTCCCTTTAATGGTTCAGGGTCATGTGTTTCCAATGGATATGATGGAATTGTCGTTCTATGGTTTTGATGTGATGTTGGGTATGGATTGACTTGTAGAACATATTGCTAAAGTGGATTTTGAGACAAAGCGAGTTTCCTTGAAGCTTGCAGATGATTATGAGGTAGTATTAGTGGGCGAGAACATTAAGTTCTTGTCCAATGTTGTTTCAGCTTTAGAGGTCTAGAGGTTGATGGATGTTGGTTGTCAAGCATATTTAGCTTACATTATGAATCCGAACATGAATGAGGCATGACCACGAGACATCATAATTGTTTGTGATTTTCCGATGGTATTTCCGGAAGAGCTGCCTGGTTTGCCGCCTGATAGAGAGGTTGAGTTTGCTATAGAGACATATACTGATTTTGCTCCAGTATCCATTTCTCCATATCGTATGGCCTCTAAAGAATTGAAAGAATTGAAGACACAACTTCAGGAATTATTGGATTGAGGATTCATTCGCCCTAGTATTTCACCTTGGGGTGCACTGTTGTTGTTTGTGAAGAAGAAAGACGGTAACTTGAGAATGTGTATAGATTACCGGAAATTGAATAAGGTGAAAGTGAAGAATAAGTTTCCTTTTCCGCGGATTGACAACCTATTCGATCAGTTAAGAGGCACTTCCGTGTTTTCCAAGATAGATTTTAGATCCGGTTACTACCAGTTAAGGGTAAGAGATAAAGATGTACCGAAGACAGCTTTTAGCACTCGCTATGGACATTATGAATTCTTGGTGATGCCCTTTTGTTTGACTAATGCATCAGGTGCTTTTTTAGATATGATGAATGAAGTGTTTCATAAATATTTGGATCAGTTTTTGGTAGTGATTATTGATGATATTTTGATCTATTCCCGTACCGAAGAGGACCACGATAAACATTTGCATATGGTATTACAGACTTTGTTAGATAATCGAATATATGCTAAGCTGAGCAAGTATGAATTTTAGATTAGAGAAGTAGTATTCTTAGGGCATGTAGTGTCAGTTGAGGGAATCAAAGTGGATCCTAAAAAGGTTGAGGTAGTTGTGAGTTGGAAATAACCAAAGTCAGTGATAGAAATTCGTAGTTTCTTCGGCTTGGCAGGTTAGTACCGACGTTTTGTAGATGGGTTCTTTAAAGTTGCTGCTCCTTTGACAAAACTGTTGCAGAAGGATGTTCGTTTTGGGTGGAAAGAAGCGAGACAACAAGCTTTTGAGAAATTGAAAGAAGCTTTAACGAAATCTCCCGTCTTGGTTCTGTAACCCCCTTAGCCCGGCCTAGACGGTTGACCCAAACTATGAAGATTACACGGGGAAAACCAAAGTCAACCCGAAAGTCAACCTTGATTAACGACCCTTTTTTTATTTCTAATCTTGTCTAAATGCATAATAACCCTAGGTGTATTCTTGAAAAGAACATACTCAAAAAAATCACAACAATCGGATAACATTTAGGGACTCAATTGCACAACATACAAATTTAGGGACAAAATTGCAAATCCTGATAATTAAGAGGACTTAGCCAGTTTTAAAGTTACCATCATGAAATTAATCATATTTCATGCTTCTCTGTCAAATTTCATCTCAAACGGACATCACAAACTCAGCCAATCGCATATACAAAGATTGGGACCAAAACGTGAGAGTTTCAAAACATTTAACCATCAGATTCAGTGCCTAACGGTCGAGTGTTCCGAAACGGGGAAGATCCGTTCCGAAACGCGGGACCGTTCCGAAACTTGTTGCGGAACAGGGCTTGACAGTGGCAAATCCGTTTCGGAACAGCTCTACTTGTTTCGAAACGCCATGGCCATTTCAGGCCACCTGTTCCGAAACAGCAGCACCCGTTCCGACACGGGCTGCCTAGAAATGCGGAATTTTGCTGGTTTAACACACTTTTGACCCACCAAACACAATCGTATGACCTCCATATCATACACACAAGTCATCAAACACTTAAGGAACATATTAGCACCATCTAATCTCAATCATGGCATCATTCAAGGAAAATCCCAACTCTATAGGCATGCATCCTATATTGAAAATCATGCAACCAACAATTCACCAAAACCAAATACCAAAAGGCCATTTACATGTTCCAACATCATCAAAGGCATTAACATAACTTAGGGAGTCCAAAACATCTCCCAAAAACACAATTAGGTTCCCATTGCCAAATGCCAAAAGCTAATAGTGTTAGGAAAACATTCACCATACATGAGCTTAGTCTTTCACTTGGATCCTTGACCTCCTTGCTGCCCTTTAAGCACTTCAATGCTCTGCATTATTGATTTAAGAAAGAGAGAGCGTAAGCACATAGCTTAGTGAGGAATGCTCAATTAAAACATCACAGTAATGCATTTGCAAAAACACCTTTTCAAGGCCTTTAATTTCAAAACAACATTTATCATGCAACTATGCATACAAACCAAGCATCTCATGCTTCAAATCATCAACATGTCATATTGGCTTTCAAGTGATAATCCATAACCATTTTACAACTCAAAACACAATCGGATACGCGGATTACAAGCGTTGTCCCATACGCTTCATACACACTACCAATATCAAGGTGGAGTATATGGTACAATCACAACCCCTCAACACCCGTGATGGAGTATACGGTACAATCACAACCCCTCCACATCACTCATTGGTAGTTGTATAACATCACTAACGAGAACACGGAACACACAACACAAGATCCACACATGGACTTTTAACCACCATTGTGATCTTAACACAAGATCCACTCATGGACTTTTAACCACCATGGTGATCTTAACCATCTCGTTAGTGTACTTGGATGGAGTTTACGGTACAATCACAACCCCTCAACATCCAAGGCGACTTTATTCAGGGTGCACCCAATCCTATAGCCGGCTAACTATATCCGATTCAAGTACTTTAAAACCAACACATCACTTGCCAATATTCATCATTTACCATCATTAATCCACTGTTTTAAAGCATTTAACAAAGCCATTAAATAGTCATGCATTACAATGCATCAAACCACATTTATCAATGTTCAAAACAAGGATCTCTTACCTTGAGCATCCTTCAACACATGGCTTGTAAAACCAGCATCAATCATGCTAAAATATGCTTTCAAAACAGAATTTAAACATGCAAATAAAACACATTGCATTCAACCATCTCATGGTTCATCAAAAAGAGAGTTTTCCCGAAAACTTACTCTTGAGCTTAGCTAAGTTGTTTAGACTTAAACTAAGCTCCCATAACCTTCCAACATTGGTTTCAAAGCTGAAAACTAAACTTCACTCACCGATTCTGTTTCGCAAGCTTGTCGAAACACCAATCAAGCTTCCGGATCAACACCACAAGGATCCGAAGATGTCTCCCATGATTTAAACACATCAAAGCAGATGATTAATGCATCATCATGCATTAATATCTTCAACCAAGACACCTAAACCCGCTGCTCTCATCAACACTCACATTTCGGCTACCAAACACAACCGAAATCACATCCAAACACCTCTACAACATTACCCAGCCAAGATCCATCAAATCCAAACATTCTTAAACATCAATTAACATCCAAAAAGAACCTAATCACGTCCTTACACCTCCAGCTATAGCAGAACATCAAAAAAACCTCAAAAACCACCATTAACTCAAGCAAAACTTAGGAAAATCAACCTATCCGGGATTGCATTGATTAAATATCAATTACATATCATTTATACATCCAATAAACATCTAAAAGACATCTCAAAACACAGCCCAATCATTTAGTACGAATTTAATTAAAATTAAATCCAAATCTTGCATTTTAAGCCAAAATCAAGAACACAACATTAAAACCTTTATTAAAACTCAAATCAAGGATTGAGAACTTGGGAATTTCAGTAAAGAACTGAGTATTTAGAGGAGAAGGACGTTCATGCCTCTAAATGTGAGTTTCTCCTTGTTTAAAGCCAAAATTCTTGAAAATTCAATAAGCAAATGATAAGGATTTGGTGTAGGAATGATTAGAGATCAATTAGAGATTGAAATCTCATTTTTAGATGTTAAAATCAGAGGAAAATGGCTGGGGAAATGTGTTTGGCTGAGAGAAAATGGAGAGAAAATGAAGTGGGATTTTTTTTAACAAAAGTTAGTTATGAAAACCAAAATATCCATTTCCCTCTTTTTCCTTTTATTAAATATCATTTAATAAATCTTTAATATTAGGAAAAATCTGGAGAAAACTCTTCTTGGGTAAATTAGCTCCTTAAAGATTCAAAGTTTCAATCCTTTTAAAACAGTCACCAACTTTTCAAAAATTACATTTTAGTCACTAACTTGAAATGTCACATTTCGAAACCTCATTTTGTAAAATTGATTTCACCACTCTCTTATATATAATAAAAGAGGATTTTTAGATATTTTTCCAGAATTTTTAATGCATCCCAAACTAGGCTTCCCTAAAACCACCTTTTATATTCGAACCGCAATTTAAACCGGTCCGGTTCAGACCCTAAACTTCCAAGCCCAAAATTGGGGTGTTACAACTCTCCCCCCCCTTAAGAAATTTCGTCCTCGAAATTTACCTGAAGGAAAGAGTTACGGAAACTGCTTCAACATGTCATCCTTCCGTTCCCACGTGGTTTCTTCAGCACCACGATGCTTCCACAACACCTTTACCAACTCAATGGTTTTGCCTCGAAGAGCTTTACTATCCGATTCCAGAATCTTCACCGGTTCCTCATCATAGGTCAAATACGGATTCAACTCCACTTCCTCCACAGGCATCACATGCGAAGGATCCGATCTATACTTCCGAATCATAGAAACATGAAACACATCTTGAATCTTTTCTAACTCTTGCGGTAACCTCAACTTGTACGCAACATGACCCACACGCTCAATCACCTCGTATGGTCCAATGTACCTAGGGCTCAACTTACCCTTTCGTCCAAACCTCATCACTTTTTTCCAAGGCGAAACTTTCAAAAACACACGGTCACCCATCGCATACTCAATCTCCTTACGCTTCAAATCCGCGTAAGACTTTTGCCGATCAGAAGCTACCTTCAAACGCTCACAAATGAGCTTCACCTTCTCGGTGGTTCCTTTCAACAAAGCTGGCATCGAAACCAACTTCTGACCCGTTTCAGCCCAACAAAGAGGAGTCCTACACTTCCTCTCGTACAAAGCTTCATAAGGTGCCATTTGAATACTTGCCTCATAACTATTATTATAGGCAAACTCCACCAAAGGCAAATGTTTCTCCCAAGAACCCTGAAACTCAATCACACAGCACCGTAACATATCCTCCAACACCTGGATAACACGCTCAGACTGTCCATCCGACTGTGGATGATAAGAAGTACTGAAATTCAACCGTGTACCCAAAGCCTGATGCAAACACTGCCAGAAACGCGATGTAAACCTCGGATCTCTATCCGACACAATCGACTTTGGCACACCATGCAGCCGCACAATCTCAGCAATGTACAGCTCCGCAAGCTTATCCAAAGTGTACGTAGTATGCACAGGCAAGAAATGCGCACACTTCGTCAGGCGATCCACAATCACCCACACCGAATTCTTCTTCGATGGCGACAAAGGCAAACCAGACACAAAGTCCATGGTAACCCTTTCCCACTTCCACTCAGGAACCCTCAACGGTTGCAACAATCCTGAAGGAAACTGATGCTCAGCTTTAACTCGCTAACAAACCATGCACTTGCTTACAAACTCAGCAACATCTTTCTTTAAACCCACCCAATAGTACTCATCACGAAGATCACAGTACATCTTAGTACTACCAGGGTGCATAGCAAAAGGACTACTATGACCTTCAGTCAGAATAGCTCGCCTCAAATCAACATCATTGGGCACTACTATCCGACTCCCAAAACATAAAACTCCATCATCATTAAAACAGAAATCCGATGGCCTACCCTCCGCAATATCCTGAACATGTGGCACCAAAGAATCATCCAACAACTGCCTTTCCTTAATCAACTGAACCAATGATGGTTTCACTTGCAACTCAGCCACAAGACCACCATCACGCGAAATGCTCAAACTGGCAAACATAGCCCTCAACTCAACAGCTACCTTCCTACTCAAGGCATCCACTACAACATTGGCTTTACCCGGATGGTACTCGATCGTCAAATCGTAATCCTTAAGCAACTCCACCCAACGTCGTTGCCTAAGATTCAACTCTTTCTGAGACATCAGATACTTCAAACTCTTGTGGTCCGTGTACACCGTACACTTATCACCATACATGTAATGTCTCCAAATTTTCAAAGCAAAAACCACCGCAGCTAACTCAATGTCATGCGTAGGATAATTGCGCTCATGCACCTTCAACTGTCGTGACGCATAAGCCACCACCTTACCCTCTTGCATCAACACACATCCCAAACCAACGTAGGACGCATCACTATACACCACAAACTCTTTCCCTGATTCAGGTTGGACCAAGATAGGAGCTTGCGTCAAAGCTGCCTTAAGCTTCTCAAAAGCCTGCTGTCTCGCTTCCGTCCACTCATACTTAACATCCTTCTGCAACAACTTCGTCAAAGGTGCATCAATTTTGGAAAACCCATCCACGAACCTTCGATAGTATCCTACCAAACCCAGGAAACTACGGACTTCATGAACAGACTTAGGAGGCTTCCAATTCATCACTGCTTCAATCTTCCGAGGATCAACACGAATCCCCTCAGCAGAAACCACATGACCAAGAAACACCACTTCTCTAAGCCAGAACTCACACTTGCTCAGCTTGGCATAAAGCTGATTCTCCAACAAAGCTTGTAACACAATTCTCAAATGCCCTTCATGCTCCTCCTCAGTACGAGAGTACACGAGAATGTCATCAATGAACACCACGACAAACTTATCCAAATATTCATGGAATACTCTATTCATCATGTCCATGAAAGCTGCAGGAGCATTCGTCAAACCAAACGGCATCACAAGGAACTCATAATGCCCATACCTCGTTCTAAAGGCTGTCTTTGCTACATCTACATCCTTCGACTTCAGCTGATAATACCCCGACCTTAAGTCAATTTTTGAGAACACGGCCGCTCCCCGAAATTGATCAAAAAGATCATCAATTCTCGGCAATGGATACTGATTCTTGATAGTCAACTTGTTAAGCTGACGATAATCAATACACATTCTCATAGTGCCATCCTTTTTCTTCACAAACAAGGCCGGTGCACCCCAAGGCGACACACTCGGCCGAATGAAACCACGATCAAGCAACTCCTGAAGTTGCGTCTTCAGCTCTTTCAACTCTTTAGGTGCCATTCGATAAGGAGTAATGGACACTGGAGTTGTGTTTTCATACAGCTCAATTCCAAACTCCACTTCGCGATTAGGAGGCAATCCATGAACTCTTCCGGAAACACACCAGGAAACTCTCGCACAGTCCTGATATCTTGCACACGCAACTCTTTAGAGCTAGGGTTCATCACAAAGGCTAGGTAAGCTTGTAACGCCCCGGTTTTGGGCTTAGAAGTTCTGGGCGTTGACCGGTTTGGTCAAAGTGCTGTTCGAATCTAAAGAGGTGAAATTAGGAAAGCCTAGTTCGGGTTGCATTAAAAATATGGAAAAATGTTCTAAAATCATCTTTTAATATAATTAAGTGAACTGTGAAATCAATTTTGAAAAATGGGTTTTGGAAGTAAGACATTTTGACTAGTGACCAAAATGTAATTTTTGAAAGTTTTGTGACTATTTTATAAAGAGTTGAAACTTTGAATCTTTAAGGGCTATTAACCCAAAGGTGATTTCTCCAGATTTTTCTAAGATATTTAGAGTTTTAATTCTGATTTTAAAGTGAATCAAAAGGAGGGAAAAACTCATTTGACAATTTTCTCAACTAACTTCCAATTTTCTTCTCGCTTTTTCTCTCAAACCAAACACACCATTTCCAGAGATTTGATTCTGTTTTTCTCACTTTAATCTCTCCTTTTAACTCTCATTTGATTCCTAATCAACATATCTTCAAAACCTCTTCAATTGCTTCTTGATTCTACAAGGATTTTCATTCCAAAAAGTGGAGAAACACAAGTTTGGAGGTAAGAACGTCCTTCTCCTCTAAACTACCAGTTCTTTACTGAAATTCCCAAGTTATCAACTCTTAATTGATGTTTAATTAAAGGCTTTTGAGTTTGGAATTGAATCTTGGCTTATAATGCAAGATTTGATGATTTTTCATGATTTTCGTTAGATCTGATTAATCTGTGATTTGAGATGTGTTTTTGATGTTAAATGAACTCTAAATTGATAAGGAAATGAGTTTTGATTAATGCAATCCCGGATAGGTTGAGTTTCCTAAGTTTAGCTTATGTTTCTTGGATGTTTTTGTGGTGATCTTGTGGATCTGTTGTTGCTGGAGGTATAAGGATGTTTGTAGGTTGTTTTTAGATGTTTTATGGTGATGTTGGATGTAAGGTTTTGCTGGTTTATGGCTGGGCTTTGTTGGGAAGTGGTTTTGGTGCAATTTCGGTTGTGTTTGGTGGCCGAAATTAAAGTATGAATGAGAGCAGCGAGTTTGAGTGCTTTCATTGAAGCTTTTGATGCTTGATGATGCATTAAACCTCTGCTTTAATGTGTTTAATCAGGGGAGGCATCTTTGGATCCAAGGGTTGTTGATTCAGAAGCTTGATTTCGTGCTTCGGCAAGTGGCGAAGTGGAATCGGTGAGTGAAATTGGGTTTTCGGCTTTGAAACCAATGTCTTGGGAGCTTAGTTTAAGTCTAAACAACTTTGCTAAGCTCGAGCGTAAGTTTTCGGAATTTCTCTCTAGTGGTGGCCATGATTTTGTTGTGATGCGAAATGATAATTTGCATGTTTTACATACTGTTTTGAAAGCATGTTTTAGCATGGTTTTTGCTGATGATGTAAGCCATATGTTGAAGGTAACTCTAGGTAGGAGTCCCTTGCTTTTGTACATTGAAATGATGTGGTTTAATGCTTTTAAATGCATGATGAATATGGCTTGGTTTTATGCTTTAAAACAGTGATGTAAGTGATGAAAATGATGTATATTGGCAAGTGATGTTTTTAAAATGTTAAGGTCACTAAGGTGGTTAAAAGTCCTTGAGTGAGCCTTGTTACTTATGAACGTCAAGGTGGTTAAAAGTCCTTGGATGGTTCATGTTGTGGACACTAAGGTGGTTAAAAGTCCTTAGGTGATCCTTTTCTATGGTGTTTAAAAGTCCATAGGCCAAGGTGTTTAAAAGTCCTTGGGATCAAGGTGTTTAAAAGTCCTTGATGAGTTACGTTTCATGGTGTTTAAAAGTCCATGGCCAAGGTGTTTAAAAGTCCTTGGGATCAAGGTGTTTAAAAGTCCTTGATGTGTCACATTCTATGGTGTTTAAAAGTCCATAGGCCAAGGTGTTTAAAAGTCCTTGGGGCCAAGGTGTTTAAAAGTCCTTGGGGTGAAAGTTGATGAACTTGTTTTTAAAGAAGTGGAATTTGTCACTTGTGGCCAATATGACATGTTATGATTTGATGCATGAGATGCATGTTTAAGTATGCTTTTGAGCATGTGTAAATGATGGTTTAAAGCATGTTTTATTAAGTGTTTTACAAATGCATTATTGGATGGTTTTTAAGAGCATTCCTCACTAAGCTTTTGCTTACGCTCTCTTCGTTTTCCTTAATTCAATAATGCAGAGCATTAGAGACCTTTTGAGGGCAGCAAGAAGGGCAAGAATTCAAGTGCAAGTAAAGCTCAATGTATGGAAGGTTTTTGTTAAACATTTTAGCTTTTGGGTGATTTGGCAATGGGGAAACAATGTGTATGTTTTGGGAGGTGTTTTGGACTCCCTAAGTATGTTGAATGTTGATGTGTTTGCTGGCTTTTGAATTGGAACCTTATATGCTTGTTTTGGAAGTTTGGTGTTGAATATCTAGCTTGTGTAGGAAGCATGCCTATAGAATTGGGGCTTTTTGCATTTGATGATGTATGGTTGAATTGATGATGCTATTATGTCCCTTATATGTTGAATTGCATGTTGGCAAAGTTTGGTGACATTCGGAGCATGATTGGTTGTGTAATTGCATGTTTAAAGTGGAGTTTTGGAGCAATCTGGGCAGGGTGTTTCGGAACAGCACCTACCGTTTCGGAACGGGTGCCTTAATCGTGCCCAGGCGTCCGAAACGGGAGGGGTCGTTCTGAAACGGAAAGGCCACTGCCAGACCCCCGTTTCGAAACGGGCTATGCCTGTTTCGGAACGGCCCCGCGTTTCGGAACGGGCTGTCTCCCGTTTCGGAACGGTTGACCGTTGGGGGCTGACATTGGCAGTTATATGTTTTGAATTGTTTGCGTTTTGGTCCTAAATCTTGTTTGTGCAATTGTATGAGTTTGGGAGGTCCTTTTGAGCTGAAATTTTGCAGAGAAGCATGAAACATGATTAATTTCAAGTTGGTAACTTCGAATTGGGTTAAGTCCTTATAATTATCAGAATTTACATTTTGGTCCCTAAAGTTGTATCTTGTTCAATTGAGTCCCTGTTTGATCTCTGATGTTTGTGATCTTTTGGTATGATGTTTGTGTGATCACAATTAGGCTTAATATGCATCTAGACAAGTTTTAAAAAGAAAAAAAAGGGTCGTTAATCAAGGTTGACTTTCGGGTTGCCTTTGGTTTTCCCCGTGTGACTTTCTTAATTCGGGTCAACCGTCTAGGCCGGGTTAAGGGACATGAATTCCCTTTTCTTTTCATCCAGGTATCGCACACCCAGATACCTCCTCTTGAACGCGTTCAGAAAGAACGTCCAAGTCACATCAGCATCCTCCATTCCGGAGATAGTGGTTGTCCACCAAGTATACGCATCGTCATGCAACAATGATATCACACAACCCAGCTTCTGCACATCATTGCAGTTCATTTGTCCCAAAATTCTCTTGGTACTTTCCAACCAAGACTCAGAACCTTCAGCAGACAAACCCCTGAACTCAGTCCCTCCCAGACTGCGCAAGCGTTCCAGAGGTAACCTAACATTAGCATCTCGCTGATGCCCAGCTCCTTGAGCTCCAGCTACCGCCGCCCGAAAGGCTCCAGCAATAGCTTGAATCAGCATTGTCATGTCAGGAGCAGCTTGCCCCTGCCCAGCTTCAGGTCCAGCGACCCCAGCACCAGCAGCAACACCAGCTCCCTCACCCTCAGCACCACCACCACCAGGTGGAGGAGGTAAATCCACCACGTTTTCAACATTCTCCTCATTCTCATTTTGAGCCATAGCTCGCGTATTAATCCTCGTCTCTCTACGAGGTCCCATTCACTAAACAATGCAACCACAAATGCAATAAACAAAGTCAGGCTCAGCAAGGTAAGCAATCCAAGTACTCAAGCTCATTTCCAATTAAAACAAACCATTTCATTAGCTTTGATTTGGCAATGGGTTCCTCTAACATGCTTCACCAAAGCTCACACCACAATTGTAACATTCTTACAATTTATACATCATACTTTCACTCAACAAGCATACAAGGCAATCATATACCTATCACCCACATAACCGTTCCCAAATACTCGAGAACTCAGCTCTAATACCACCAAATGTAACCCTCTTAGCCCGGCCTAGACGGTTGACCCGAACTATGAAGATTACACGGGGAAAACCAAAGTCAACCCGAAAGTCAACCTTGATTAACGACCTTTTTTTATTTCTAATCTTTTCTAAATGCATAATAACCCTAGGTGTATTCTTGAAAAGAACATACTCAAAAAAATCACAGCAATTGGATAACATTTAGGGACTCAATTGCACAACATACAAATTTAGGGACCAAATTGCAAATCCTGATAATTAAGAGGACTTAACCAGTTTTAAAGTTACCATCATGAAATTAATCATATTTCATGCTTCTCTGTCAAATTTCATCTCAAATGGACATCACAAACTCAGCCAATCGCATATACAAAGATTGGGACCAAAACGAGAGAGTTTCAAAACATTTAACCATCAGATTCAGTGCCCAACGGTCGAGTGTTCCAAAACGGGGAAGATCCGTTCCGAAACGCGGGACCGTTCTGAAACTTGTTGCGGAACAGGGCTTGACAGTGGCAAATCCGTTTCGGAACATCTCTACCTCTTTCGAAACGCCATGGCCATTTCAGGCAACGTGTTCTGAAACAGCAGCACCCGTTCCGACACGGGCTGCCCAGAAATGCAGATTTTTACTGGTTTAACACACTTTTGACCCACTAAACACAATCATATGACCTCCATATCATACACACAAGTCATCAAACACTTAAGGAACATATTAGCACCATCTAATCTCAATCATGGCATCATTCAAGGAAAATGCCAACTCTATAGGCATGCATCCTATATTGAAAATCATGCAACCAACAATTCACCAAAACCAAATACTAAAAGGCCATTTACATGTTCCAACATCATCAAAGGTATTAACCAAACTTAGGGAGTCCAAAACATCTCCCAAAAACACAATTAGGTTCCCATTGCCAAATGCCAAAAGCTAATAGTGTTAGGAAAACATTCACCATACATGAGCTTAGTCTTTCACTTGGATCCTTGACCTCCTTGCTGCCCTTTAAGCACTTCAATGCTCTGCATTATTGATTTAAGAAAGAGAGAGCGTAAGCACATAGCTTAGTGAGGAATGCTCAATTAAAACAACACAATAATGCATTTGCAAAAACACCTTTTCAAGGCCTTTAATTTCAAAACAACATTTATCATGCAACTATGCATACAAACCAAGCATCTCATGCTTTAAATCATCAACATGTCATATAGGCTTTCAAGTGATAATCCATAACCATTTTACAACTCAAAACACAATCGGATACGCGGATTACAAGCGTTGTCCCATACGCTTCATACACACTACCAATATCAAGGTGGAGTATATGGTACAATCACAACCCCTCAACACCCGTGATGGAGTATACGGTACAATCACAACCCCTCCACATCACTCATTGGTAGTTGTATAACATCACTAACGAGAACACGGAACACACAGCACAAGATCCACACATGGACTTTTAACCACCGTTGTGATCTTAACACAAGATCCACTCATGGACTTTTAACCACCATAGTGATCTTAACCATCTCGTTAGTGTACTTGGATGGAGTTTACGGTAAAATCACAACCCCTCAACATCCAAGGCGACTTTATTCACGGTGCACCCAATCCTATTGCCGGCTAACTATATCCGATTCAAGTACTTTAAAACCAACACATCACTTGCCAATATACATCATTTACCATCATTAATCCACTGTTTTAAAGCATTTAACAAAGCCATTAAATAGTCATGCATTACAATGCATCAAACCACATTTATCAATGTTCAGAACAAGGATCTCTTACCTTGAGCATCCTTCAACACATGGCTTATAAAACCAGCATCAATCATGCTAAAATATGCTTTCAAAACAGAATTTAAACATGCAAATAAAACACATTGCATCCAACCATCTCATGGTTCATCAAAAAGAGAGTTTTCCCGAAAACTTACTCTTGAGCTTAGCTAAGTTGTTTAGACTTAAACTAAGCTCCCATAACCTTCCAACATTGGTTTCAAAGCTGAAAACCAAACTTCACTCACCGATTCCGTTTCGCAAGCTTGCCGAAACACCAATCAAGCTTCCGGATCAACACCACAAGGATCCGAAGATGTCTCCCCTGATTTAAACACATCAAAGCAGAGGATTAATGCATCATCATGCATTAATATCTTCAACCAAGACACCTAAACCCGCTGCTCTCATCAACACTCACATTTCGGCTACCAAACACAACCGAAATCACATCCAGACACCTCTACAACATTACCCAGCCAAGATCCATCAAATCCAAACATTCTTAAACATCAATTAACATCCAAAAAGAACCTAATCACGTCCTTATACCTCCAGCTATAGCAGAACATCAAAAACACCTCAAAAACCACCATTAACTCAAGCAAAACTTAGGAAAATCAACCTATCCGGGATTGCATTGATTAAACCTCAATTACATATCATTTATACATCCAATAAACATCTAAAAGACATCTCAAAACACAGCCCAATCATTTAGTACGAATTTAATTAAAATTAAATCCAAATCTTGCATTTTAAGCCAAAATCAAGAACACAACATTAAAACCTTTAATAAAACTCAAATCAAGGATTGAGAATTTGGGAATTTTAGTAAAGAACTGAGTATTTAGAGGAGAAGGACGTTCATACCTCTAAATGTGAGTTTCTCCTTGTTTAAAGCCAAGATTCTTGAAAATTCAATAAGAAAATGATAAGGATTTGGTGTAGGAATGATTAGAGATCAATTAGAGATTGAAATCTCATTTTTAGATGTTAAAATCAGAGGAAAAATGGCTGGGGAAATGTGTTTGGCTGAGAGAAAATGGAGAGAAAATGAAGTGGGAAAATTTTTAACAAAAGTTAGTTATGAAAACCAAAATATCCATTTCCCTCTTTTTCCTTTTATTAAATATCATTTAATAAATCTTTAATATTAGGAAAAATCTGGAGAAAACTCTTCTTGGGTAAATTAGCTCCTTAAAGATTCAAAGTTTCAATCCTTTTAAAACAGTCACCAACTTTTCAAAAATTACATTTTAGTCACTAACTTGAAATGTCACATTTCGAAACCTCATTTTGTAAAATTGATTTCACCACTCTCTTATATATAATAAAAGAGGATTTTTAGATATTTTTCCATATTTTTAATGCATCCCAAACTAGGCTTTCCCTAAAACCACCTTTTATATTCGAACCGTAATTTAAACCGGTCCGGTTCAGACCCTAAACATCCAAGCCCAAAATTGGGGTGTTACAACTCTCCCCCCCTTAAGAAATTTCGTCCTCGAAATTTACCTGAAGGAAAGAGGTACGGAAATTGCTTCAACATGTCATCCTTCCGTTCCCACGTGGCTTCTTCAGCACCACGATGCTTCCACAACACCTTTTCCAACTCAATGGTCTTGCCTCGAAGAGCTTTACTATCCGAATCTAGAATGTTCACCGGTTCCTCATCATAGGTCAAATCCGGATTCAACTCCACTTCCTCCACAGGCATCACATGCGAAGGATCCGATCTATACTTCCGAAGCATAGAAACATGAAACACATCATGAATCTTTTCTAACTCTTGCGGTAACCTCAACTTGTACGCAACAGGACCCACACGCTCAATCACCTCGTATGGTCCAATGTACCTAGGGCTCAACTTACCCTTTCGTCCAAACCTCATCACTTTTTTCCAAGGCGAAACTTTAAAAAACACACGGTCACCCACCGCATACTCAATCTCTTTACGCTTCAAATCCGCATAAGACTTTTGCCGATCAGAAGCTGCCTTCAAACGCTCACAAATGAGCTTCACCTTCTCGGTGGTTCCTTTCAACAAAGCTGGCATCGAAACCAACTTCTGACCCGTTTCAGCCTAACAAAGAGGAGTCCTACACTTCCTCCCGTACAAAGCTTCATAAGGTGCCATTTGAATACTTGCCTGATAACTATTATTATAGGCAAACTCCACCAAAGGCAAATGTTTCTCCCAAGAACCCTGAAACTCAATCACACAGCACCGTAACATATCCTCCAACACCTGGATAACACGCTCAGACTGTCCATCCGACTGTGGATGATAAGAAGTACTGAAATTCAACCGTGTACCCAAAGCCTGATACAAACACTGCCAGAAACGCGATGTAAACCTCGGATCTCTATCCGACACAATCGACTTTGGCACACCATGCAGCCGCGCAATCTCAGCAATGTACAGCTCCGCAAGCTTATCCAAAGTGTACGTAGTATGCACAGGCAAGAAATGCGCACACTTCGTCAGGCGATCCACAATCACCCACACCGAATTCTTCTTCGATGGTGACAAAGGCAAACCAGACACAAAGTCCATGGTAACCCTTTCCCACTTCCACTCAGGAATCCTCAACGGTTGCAACAATCCTGAAGGAAACTGATGCTCAGCTTTAACTCGCTGACAAACCATGCACTTGCTTACAAACTCAGCAACATCTTTCTTTAAACCCACCCAATAGTACTCGTCACGAAGATCACGGTACATCTTAGTACTACCAGGGTGCATAGCAAAAGGACTACTATGACCTTCAATCGGAATAGCTCGCCTCAAATCAACATCATTGGGCACTACTATCCGACTCCCAAAACATAAAACTCCATCATCATTAAAACAGAAATCCGATGGCCTACCCTCCACAATATCCTGAACATGTGGCACCAAAGAATCATCCAACAACTGACTTTCCTTAATCAACTGAACCAAGGATGGTTTCACTTGCAACTCAGCCACAAGACCACTATCACGCGAAATGCTCAAACTGGCAAACATAGCCCTCAACTCAACAACTACCTTCCTACTCAAGGCATCCGCTACAACATTGGCTTTATCCGGATGGTACTCGATCGTCAAATCGTAATCCTTAAGCAACTCCACCCAACGTCGTTGCCTAAGATTTAACTCTTTCTGAGACATCAGATACTTCAAACTCTTGTGGTCCGTGTACACCGTACACTTCTCACCATACATGTAATGTCTCCAAATTTTCAAAGCAAAAACCACCGCAGCTAACTCAATGTCATGCGTAGGATAATTGCGCTCATGCACCTTCAACTGTCGTGACGCATAAGCCACCACCTTACCCTCTTGCATCAACACACATCCCAAACCAACGTAGGACGCATCACTATACACCACAAACTCTTTCCCTGATTCAGGTTGGACCAAGATAGGAGCTTGCGTCAAAGCTGCCTTAAGCTTCTCAAAAGCCTGTTGTCTCGCTTCCGTCCACTCATACTTAACATCCTTCTACAACAACTTCGTCAAAGATGCAGCAATTTTGGAAAACCCATCGACGAACCTTCGATAGTATCCTGCCAAACCCAAGAAACTACGGACTTCATGAACAGACTTAGGAGGCTTCCAATTCATCACTGCCTCAATCTTCTGAGGATCAACACGAATCCCCTCAGCAGAAACCACATGACCAAGAAACACCACTTCTCTAAGCCAGAACTCACACTTGCTGGCATAAAGCTGATTCTCCAACAAAGCTTGTAACACTATTCTCAAATGCCCTTCATGCTCCTCCTCAGTACGAGAGTACACGAGAATGTCATCAATGAACACCACGACAAACTTATCCAAATATTCATGGATTATTCTATTCATCATGTCCATGAAAGCTGCAGGAGCATTCGTCAAACCAAACGGCATCACAAGGAACTCATAATGCCCATACCTCGTTCTGAAGGCTGTATTTGGCACATCTACATCCTTCACCTTCAGCTGATAATACCCCGACCTTAAGTCAATTTTTGAGAACACAACCGCTCCCCGAAATTGATCAAAAAGATCATCAATTCTCGGCAATGGTTACCGATTCTTGATAGTCAACTTGTTAAGCTGACGGTAATCAATACACATTCTCATAGTGCCATCCTTTTTCTTCACAAACAAGACCGGTGCACCCCAAGGCGACACACTCGGCCGAATGAAACCACGATCAAGCAACTCCTGAAGTTGCGTCTTCAGCTCTTTCAACTCTTTAGGTGCCATTCGATAATGAGTAATGGACACTGGAGTTGTGTTTTCATACAGCTCAATTCCAAACTCCACTTAGCGATTAGGAGGCAATCCAGGCAACTCTTCCGGAAACACACCAGGAAACTCTCGCACAGTCCTGATATCTTGCACATGCAACTCTTTAGAGCTAGGATTCATCACAAAGGCTAGGTAAGCTTCACAGCCTTGCCTCAACATCCGGCTCGCTTCCAAAGTAGACACCACATTGGCAAGAAACTTCACATTCTCACCAACCACCACTACCTCGTAATCATCCGCAAGTTTCAACGAAACTCGTTTATTCTCAAAATCCACAACAGCTCGATGCTCAACAAGCCAATCCATACCAAGGATTACATTAAAACCATAGAAAGGCAATTCCATAAGATCAACATGAAAAACATGATCTTGCACAACCAAGGGACATCTTCTATAAAGCTTTCGAGTCACAACAGTCTCACCAAAAGAACTAGTTACACGCATACCAACATCCAAGGACTCAACAGGCAAACCAAGCAATTGAGCATGCTCACGCAATATGTATGAGTGCGTAGATCCAGAATCAATCAAGGAAAGTAATGACAAGGAGTGCAAAGTGAAAGTACCTGCGATCACATCCGTGTCATTCCTCCCCTCTCTCTGAGCATACACTCTGGCCTGGCCACCACCCTTAGGCTGAACAGCTACAACATGAGCCACATTCCTTCCACCATCCTCCCTGCGCTGGAAGTTACCACGGCCGCGCCCACGACCTCTCTGTGGTGCAACAACTCCTGGAGCACGTCCCTGGCCACCACCGGCCAACAGAGGACACTCTCTCCTCATGTGATCCGCCGAACCACAGTTCCAGCACGAGTTACCGGCCACCACAACAGGAGCCTGTACCTCCCTCGCTGCTCGAGGACAATCACGCCTCAGGTGTCCACGCGATCCACATGTCCAACATGTGTTCGGATCAGCTCTCGCCCTGTCTCCCTGAACATCGCACCTTGCCCTCCACCAGCACGCCTAGCCGAAGACTGATACTTCCGATCACGTCCTCTCTTGTTCCGTCCGCCACTGGAACTATACTTAGCAGCTCGCTTGCCCACACTAGGACCAGCACCTCTAGAAGATAAACTCAAATTCAACTCAATGTCCTTTGCTCTACCAACCAGCACATCAAAGTCAGTATACTCAGCAGCCAGCATATAAGTCTTCACCTCTGTCACTAAACCATAACGGAAACGTTCACACCTATCCCGCTCATCAAGAACAAGCTCAGGTGCGTACTGACTGAGTCGGACAAACTGAACCTCGTACTCAGCCACTGTCATGCTCCCTTGAGTAAGAGACATGAATTCCCTTTTCTTTTCATCCAGGCATCGCACACCCAGATACCTCCTCTTGAACGCGTTCAGAAAGAACGTCCAAGTCACATCAGCATCCTCCATTCCGGAGATAGTGGTTGTCCACCAAGTATATGCATCGTCATGCAACAATGATATCACACAACCCAGCTTCTGCACATCATTGCAGTTCATTTGTCCCAAAATTCTCTTGGTACTTTCCAACCAAGACTCAGAACCTTCAGCAGACAACCCCCTGAACTCAGTCCCTCCCAGACTGCGCAAGCGTTCCAGAGGTAACCTAACATTAGCATCTCCCTGATGCCCAGCTCCTTGAGCTCCAGCTACCGCCGCCCGAAAGGCTCCAGCAATAGCTTGAATCAGCATTGTCATGTCAGGAGCAGCTTGCCCCTGCCCAGCGACCCCAGCACCAGCAGCAACACCAGCTCCCTCACCCCCAGCACCACCACCACCAGGTGGAGGAGGTAAATCCACCACGTTTTCAACATTCTCCTCATTCTCATTTTGAGCCATAGCTCGCGTATTAATCCTCGTCTCTCTACGAGGTCCCATTCACTAAACAATGCAACCACAAATGTAATAAACAAAGTCAGGCTCAGCAAGGTAAGAAATCCAAGTACTCAAGCTCATTTCCAATTAAAACAAACCATTTCATTAGCTTTGATTTGGCAATGGGTTCCTCTAACATGCTTCACCAAAGCTCACACCACAATTGTAACATTCTTACAATTCATACATCATACTTTCACTCAACAAGCATACAAGGCAATCATACACCTATCACCCACATAACCATTCCCAAATACTCGAGAACTCAGCTCTGATACCACCAAATGTAACCCCCTTAGCCCGGCCTAGACGGTTGACCCGAACTATAAAGATTACACGTGGAAAAACCAAAGTCAACCCGAAAGTCAACCTTGATTAACGACCCTTTTTTTATTTCTAATCTTGTCTAAATGCATAATAACCCTAGGTGTATTCTTGAAAAGAACATACTCAAAAAAATCACAGCAATTGGATAACATTTAGGGACTCAATTGCACAACATACAAATTTAGGGACCAAATTGCAAATCCTAATAATTAAGAGGACTTAACCAGTTTTAAAGTTACCATCATGAAATTAATCATATTTCATGCTTCTCTGTCAAATTTCATCTCAAACGGACATCACAAACTCAGCCAATCGCATATACAAAGATTGGGACCAAAACGTGAGAGTTTCAAAACATTTAACCATCAGATTCAGTGCCCAACGGTCGAGTGTTCCGAAACGGGGAAGATCCGTTCCGAAACGCGGGACCGTTCCGAAACTTGTTGCGGAACAGGGCTTGATAGTGGCAAATCTGTTTCGGAACAACTCTACCTGTTTCGAAACGCCATGGCCATTTCAGGCCACCTGTTCCGAAACAGCAGCACCCGTTCCGACACGGGCTGCCCAGAAATGCAGAATTTTGCTGGTTTAACACACTTTTGACCCACCAAACACAATCGTATGACCTCCATATCATACACACAAGTCATCAAACACTTAAGGAACATATTAGCACCATCTAATCTCAATCATGGCATCATTCAAGGAAAATCCCAACTCTATAGACATGCATCCTATATTGAAAATCATGCAACCAACAATTCACCAAAACCAAATACCAAAAGGCTATTTACATGTTCCAACATCATCAAAGGCATTAACCAAACTTAGGGAGTCCAAAACATCTCCCAAAAACACAATTAGGTTCCCATTGCCAAATGCCAAAAGCTAATAGTGTTAGGAAAACATTCACCATACATGAGCATAGTCTTTCACTTGGATCCTTGACCTCCTTGCTGCCCTTTAAGCACTTCAATGCTCTGCATTATTGATTTAAGAAAGAGAGAGCGTAAGCATATAGCTTAGTGTGGAATGCTCAATTAAAACATCACAATAATGCATTTGCAAAAACACCTTTTCAAGGCCTTTAATTTCAAAACAACATTTATCATGCAACTATGCATACAAACCAAGCATCTCATGCTTCAAATCATCAACATGTCATATTGGCTTTCAAGTGATAATCCATAACCATTTTACAACTCAAAACACAATCGGATACGCGGATTACAAGCGTTGTCCCATACGCTTCATACACACTACCAATATCAAGGTGGAGTATATGGTACAATCACAACCCCTCAACACCCGTGATGGAGTATACGGTACAATCACAACCCCTCCACATCACTCATTGGTAGTTGTATAACATCACTAACGAGAACACGGAACACACAACACAAGATCCACACATGGACTTTTAACCACCATTGTGTTCTTAACACAAGATCCACTCATGGACTTTTAACCACCATGATGATCTTAACCATCTCGTTAGTGTACTTGGATGGAGTTTACGGTACAATCACAACCCCTCAACATCCAAGGCGACTTTATTCACGGTGCACCCAATCCTATAGCCGGCTAACTATATTCGATTCAAGTACTTTAAAACCAACACATCACTTACCAATATACATCATTTACCATCATTAATCCACTGTTTTAAAGCATTTAACAAAGCCATTAAATAGTCATGCATTACAATGCATCAAACCACATTTATCAATGTTCAAAACAAGGATCTCTTACCTTGAGCATCCTTCAACACATGGCTTATAAAACCAGCATCAATCATGCTAAAATATGCTTTCAAAACAGAATTTAAACATGCAAATAAAACACATTGCATTCAACCATCTCATGGTTCATCAAAAAGAGAGTTTTCCCGAAAACTTACTCTTGAGCTTAGCTAAGTTGTTTAGACTTAAACTAAGCTCCCATAACCTTCCAACATTGGTTTCAAAGCTGAAAACCAAACTTCACTCACCGATTCCGTTTCGCAAGCTTGCCGAAACACCAATCAAGCTTCCGGATCAACACCACAAGGATCCAAAGATGTCTCCCCTGATTTAAACACATCAAAGCAGAGGATTAAAGCATCATCATGCATTAATATCTTCAACCAAGACACCTAAACCCGCTGCTCTCATCAACACTCACATTTTGGCTACCAAACACAACCGAAATCACATCCAAACACCTCTACAACATTACCCAGCCAAGATCCATCAAATCCAAACATTCTTAAACATCAATTAACATCCAAAAAAAAAACTAATCACGTCCTTATACCTCCAGCTATTGCAGAACATCAAAAACACCTCAAAAACCACCATTAACTCAAGCAAAACATAGGAAAATCAACCTATCCGGGATTGCATTGATTAAACCTCAATTACATATCATTTATACATCCAATAAACATCTAAAAGACATCTCAAAACACAGCCCAATCATTTAGTACGAATTTAATTAAAATTAAATCCAAATCTTGCATTTTAAGCCAAAATCAAGAACACAACATTAAAACCTTTAATAAAACTCAAATCAAGGATTGAGAACTTGAGAATTTCAGTAAAGAACTGAGTATTTAGAGGAGAAGGACGTTCATACCTCTAAATGTGAGTTTCTCCTTGTTTAAAGCCAAGATTCTTGAAAATTCAATAAGCAAATGATAAGGATTTGGTGTAGGAATGATTAGAGATCAATTAGAGATTGAAATCTCATTTTTAGATGTTAAAATCAGAGGAAAAATGGCTGGGGAAATGTGTTTGGCTGAGAGAAAATGTAGAGAAAATGAAGTGGGAATTTTTTTTAGCAAAAGTTAGTTATGAAAACCAAAATATCCATTTCCCTCTTTTTCCTTTTATTAAATATCATTTAATAAATCTTTAATATTAGGAAAAATCTGGAGAAAACTCTTCTTGGGTAAATTAGCTCCTTAAAGATTCAAAGTTTCAATCCTTTTAAAACAGTCACCAACTTTTCAAAAATTACATTTTAGTCACTAACTTGAAATGTCACATTTCGAAACCTCATTTTGTAAAATTGATTTCACCACTCTCTTATATATAATAAAAGAGGATTTTTAGATATTTTTCCATATTTTTAATGCATCCCAAACTAGGCTTTCCCTAAAACCACCTTTTATATTCGAACCGCAATTTAAACCGGTCCGGTTCAGACCCTAAACTTCCAAGCCCAAAATTAGGGTGGTACAGGTTCAACCTGTGACAGGAAGGAGTATGTAATATATAGTGACACGTCTTATGTTGGCTTAGGTTGTGTACTAATGCAAGAAGAAAGAGTAGTAGTCTATGCATCTAGGCAGTTGAAGGTTCATGAGCGCAATTATCCCAAACATGACATTGAGTTGTCCACAGTGGTTTTTGCCTTGAATGTTTGGAGACATTATCTCTACGGTGAGAAATGTACGGTATATACGGATCATAAGAGTTTGAAATATTTGATGACACAAAAGGATTTGAACCTTATAGGCATCGTAGATGGTAGAATTACTTAAAGATTATTATCTTTTGATTGAGTACCATTCGGGTAAAGCCAATGTAGTGGCTGAAGCTTTGAGTAGGAAAGTGGCAGTTGAGTTGTGTAACCCCCTCGACTCGGCCTAACTGATAGATCGAACTGAATGAGTCACACGGGGAATATTGAAGTAATCCGGGAAGGTTTATCTCAATAAACGACCCCATTTTTTTTTTCTTTTTATCTTTTCTAGATGCAAGTTAGGTTCCTATGTATGCAACAAAGAAGCGAATCAAACACAACTCAAACACTCATCAATTTTATTAAATTTTTGGTTTTTAGGGTCCATTTTGTAAACTTAAGAAATTGAAAGGGTTTTCCCATTATTGATTTACCAACTTTTAATTAGGCTCACTACATGCATCTCTGTCAAAGCTCAGCTTAAATTAACCTTTAAGAATCATTAATTGCATTCATAAGATTTAGGGACTAAAACGTAAAGATTCAGAACATTCAAAGAAGCCATTCAATCAATTTAACTACCAGCGTATCGATACCCTTAGAGTGGGTATCGATACGCCCTCGACGAGCAGGCTTCCAACTCAGCAAAACAAGGATTGTACCGATATGCTTGAGCACAATATCGATACACACAAGACCAGTGACTAAAATCGGTATCGAAATGCCCCCGTGCATCGGTACACCCTTCTATTTTTCGAAGTTCGTATCGATACACTACCAAGTGTACCGATACGCTTCAGTCTGAACTTGCCCAAAATGCTGGTTTAACACCTCTAAAACCACCCCAAAACGTTCCAATATGCTTTTGAACATACATACAATTCAAATAGTCACCAGGCTTCAGGTCCACATGATAAGAACAACATCAAAGCATCACAATCGTCAAAAATGAGTTCTAGAGGCATGCTTCATATGAAAATCAAGCATCAAAAGTCAAATCTCAAATCCAAGCATAATACAACATTTGAAGGCCATTTACAAACTAATATAAGCATACTTGTAGAGTGTCTAGAAGTCCTATATATTATGCACATTCCAGCTCATATTATTACTATTCTCAAGCTCATTTAGTCATATTTAGCTGCATATCAAGCATTATAAAATATTTTCTCTTCTATCATGCTTTTATGGAATATTTTACGTTTTAGCTAAGAAAAGATACTATTTTAGTTAGTTTTCTACTTCAGGTGCTGGTTGCTGATCAGAGAAAGAGAGGACAGGAAAGCATGGAGCAGAAGGAGCTGGACTGAAGTAGTTCCAGTTGTCGCAAAGGACGCCGCCGCCGCAGAATACCGCCTAGATGACAATATGCCGACATAGTCAAGATGGGGCACGTTTGATAGTGGACATTTTTATGAGACCATTGAGCCCAATCTTGCATTTTTCTGAGGCTTGGAGCGGAGTATAGAGCTGATTAAAGATCGATAATAAGGTGGTTTATACTTACTTGCTGAACAAGTAAACATCCAAAGGAGTCCATATTCAAGTCAGAATTGAATGAAGCATTAAATGTTAAAGCTATTTTATCATCAATGAAGACTACTACTCCAAAGAGGACATAACCTTAGGCCAAGCCCTATATATACCTATGTATGTGAGGGTATAAGGGCATATAGAGATAGAGATAGAGGGAGATAGAGAGCGGGAGTCGGCTATGTTCTAAACTCCGTAGGGTTTAGGTTTTTGCTTGTAAAGTAGTTGTGAAAAACGGTTGTAAAGCTTGTGAGTTTATTTTTGCAATAAATATTCCAAGTTTGCTTAATCCATGCAATTCATTCTTCCAATTAGTCCCAACCGTCAGTCGAGAGAATCCATTTAGTAGACACGAAAATGTCAACTTCACGAAAGGGTTAAGAACGGTCACAACGTGCTGAGGTGTAACTAACTTGGTTCCAAAAGTTCACAAGTTTCAGCGGCTAAAAGGGATCACCAACCGAGTTGACTAGCCTATGTTAGGTTTACGCTGAGATTGCTAGGTATTGCTTGCGTCACGCTAGCTTTCGAGCATTCTTGCCTAGAAATAGGGATGATCACTTTCGACTATCCCGCCAAACTTAGAATATCTGCCAGACTTGCCGCCAGGACTTATTTCCGTTCCACTTGCCGAGACAACGAAAGTCGCAGGAGCAGTGATCGGCTACGGCCACGTGACAGGGTCGTAGCTGCCGCCCGCCATACCCGCCGAGGCCGCAATCGAGGCAGCGCAGAAATAACTTTACTTCTTCACAACCAATTCAACACACTACTGAGCAGCAATAACCTGGCCCATTCTATCACTCTAATCTCCCCTTCTTTAATTAATTCTGTTTTTAGTTTTATTCCTTTAACCAAACCTGAAATTAATTGTGCATTTAAATTTCTTGTGCAGATACACACTCAAATGAACTATTCCAATCCTCGTGAGATTCTACATCTTTTATACTATAACTTGACATGAGTGTGCACTTGCGCTCCTAAAAAGAGAACACCTAAACACCCTACAAGTTTTTTGGCGCTATTGCCAGGGATTGTCAATAGCGACTTTGTTTTGTTTTCTGCACTCTTTATTTAATTGCATTTAAATTTCAGGTTTTAAATTTTTTTGTATATATATAAAAAAATTCAGGTACGCTAGAAGTCGAAGGGCATCACAATATCGAGGAAAAATATACGGGAGATGATGTTTGAACATGAACAACAGATGCTGCAGTAGCAATTGTCGTCGTGGCAGCAGACAAGACAGCAAATGGCGCTGCCGCAACAACAAAATTTTTCATGGTATGATCAAAATTGTAAAAAAAAAAAAAAAATACCATAACAATTTTGCTGCAGAAATAAACATGCTAGAACAAGGTGGTCAGCTTCAAGAGCAATCAAGTGAAACCACTCAAGAGCTGGTGTTGGAAAATTCTTGCAATCGATGTGAGGGAAATCATGTGTTCGAAAATTTTCGTTTACTTATCGGAGAAGACATATAGGACCAACAGCAGGAGAAGCCATAACAGCAACTGGGACAGCAGATGCACCTGCCGCAGTAGAATTTTTTATGGTATGATCAACAACCTCAATTTTTTTACCATGAAAATTGTGTTGTGTAACACCCCAATTTTGGGCTTGGAAGTTTAGGGTCTGAACCGGGCCGATCTGATTTTTGGTTCGAATATAAAAGGAGGTTTTAGGGAAAGCCTAGTTCGGGATGCTTTAAAAATATGGAAAAATATCTAAAAATCCTCTTTTAATATATATAAGAGAGTGGTGAAATCAATTTTACAAAATAAGGTTTGGAAATGCAACATTTTGAAATAGTGACTAAAATGCAATTTTTGAAAAGTTCAGTGGTGACTGTTTCGTAAGGATTGAAACTTTTAATCTTCAAGGAGTTAATTTACCCAAGGAAGAATTCTCCAGATTTTTCTTAAATTTAAGTGATTTAATTAATGTTTAATTAATTAAAGGAAAAAGAGAAAAACCACTTTTTAGATTTTCATAACTAACTTTTCCTAAAACTTTCTCATCTCTTTTTCTTTGAAAATTCTCTCATCCAAACACTTTTTCTCTAGCAACTTTTTCATTGGTTTTCACACCAATTGATGAGGTTTAAATCATCAATTATTCCTAGTTCATCTTACATCAAATCCTTTTTTATTTGCTCATTGGAATTTCAAGAAAATTGGCTCAAAACAAGGAGAAATCAACATTTAGAGGTAAGGTTGTTCTTCTCCTCTAAATATTAAGTTCTTTACTGAAATTCTCAAGTTGTCAATCCTTAATTTAAGTTTTATAAATGGTTTTAATGGTAGAAGCTTGGTTTTGTCTTAAAACTCAAGATTTGGATGGAATCTTGAAGAATTTCGTGGTGATTGTTTGGGATCTGTTTGAGATGTTTCTTAAATGTATTTTGGATGTCTAATGATGTGTAAATGAGGTTTTATCAATGCAATTCCGAATAGGTTGAATTTCCTAAGTTTTTACTTATGAAAATGGTGGTTTTTGAGGTGATCTTGGTGTTCTGTTATAGCTGGAGGTATAAGGACGAGTTTAGGTTAATTTTGGATGTTAATTGATGTTTAGAAATGGTTAGAAGTGATGGATCTTGGATGGGTTATGTTTTGGAAGAGTTTGGAGGTGATTTCGGTTGTGTTTGGTAGCCGAAATGTTAGAATTGGTTAGAGCAACGAGTTTAGGTGTAATGGCTGAAGATTTTAATGCATGATGATACATTAATCCTCTGTTTTGATGTGTTTAAAATAGGGGAGACATCTTCGGACACTTGTGGTGTTGATCCCGAGGCTTGATCGGCGTTTCAGCAAGCTTGCGAAACAGAATTGGTGAGTGAAGTTGGATTTCCAGCTTTGTATCGAATGTTTGAAGGTTTTGGGGGCTTAGTTTAAGTCTAAGCAACTTAACTAAGCTCAAGAGTAAGTTTTCGGAAAAACTCTCTTGTAAGAGCCATGGAGTGGTTCGATGCATTTGTTGATAAATTGCATGTTTAAATTATATTTTGAAAGCATGATTTAGCATGGTTACTGCTGGTTTTGAAAGCCATATGTTGAAGGATGCTCAAGGTAAGAGATTCTTGGTTTGATATGTTGAAAATGTGGATTTTATGCATAGTGATGCATGTTGTTAAATGGCTTGATTAAATGCTTTAAAACAGTGAATTGTTGATGATAAATGATGTATATTGGCAAGTGATGTGTTGGTTTTAAAGTACTTGAATCAGATATAGTTAGCCGGCTATAGGATTGGGTGCACCGTGAATAAAGTCGCCTTGGATGTTGAGGGGTTGTAATTGTACCGTAAACTCCATCCAAGTACACTAACGAGAAAGTTAAGATCACAATGGTGGTTAAAAGTCCATGTGTGGATCTTGTGTTGTGTGTCCCGTGTTCTCGTTAGTGAAGTTATACAACTACCTTGTGTGTTCGGTAGTGTGTATGAAGCGTATGGGACAACACTTGTAATCCGCGTATCCGATTGTGTTTTGTGATGTAAATGGTTATGGATTATCACTTGAAAGCCAATATGACATGTTGATTTTATTGAAGCATGAGATGCTTGTTGTGTATGCAAGATTGCATGAAAAATGATGGTTATGTGATGAAAGGCTTTGTTTTAAAGGTGTTTTATAAAAAGGCATTATTGTGTTGTTTCTTAGAGCATGTCTCACTAAACAAATGTGCTTACGCTCTATTTCTTGAACCAATAATGCAGATAATTGAAGTGTTTGAGGGCAGCAAGGAGGCTAAGAATCCAAGGGAAAGCTAAGCTCATGTATGGTGATGTTTTCACAACACTATTAGTTTTTGATATTTGGCAATGGGAACCTAGGTTGTGTTTTGTAACGCCCCGGTTTTGGGCTTAGAAGTTTTGGGCGTTGACCGGTTTGGTCAAAGTGCTTTCGAATCTAAAGAGGTGAAATTAGGAAAGCCTAGTTCGGGTTGCATTAAAAATATGGAAAAATGTTCTAAAATCATCTTTTAATATAATTAAGTGAACTGTGAAATCAATTTTGAAAAATGGGTTTTGGAAGAGTGACATTTTGGCTAGTGACGAAAATGTAATTTTTGAAAGTTTTGTGACTGTTTTATAAAGAGTTAGAACTTTGAATCTTTAAGGAGCTATTATTCCAAAAGTAGTTTCTCCAGATTTTTCTAAGATATTTTGAGATTTATTCTGATTTTAAAACATATCAAAAGTGGAGGGAAAGGCCATTTGGCTATTTTCTTAACTAACTTCTCTATTTTCTTTCTCTCATTTTCTCTCAATCCAAACACTTGTTTTCCAGAGTTGTTTCTGATTTTCTCACCTAAAATCCTCCTTTCAATATTCTTTTGATTCCTAATCAACATATCTTCAAAACCTCATCATTTGCTAGTTGATTCAACAAGGTTTTTGATTCCAAAAAGTGGAGAAACACAAGTTTGGAGGTAAGAACGTCCTTCTCCTCTAAACTATCAGTTCTTTACTGAAATTCCCAAGTTCTCAACTCTTAATTGAAGTTTTATTAAAGGATTTTAAGTGGTGAAATGGATCTTGGCTTATAATGCAAGATTTGGTGATTTTTGATGATTTTCGTTAGTTATGATTAATCTGTGATTTGAGGTGTGTTTTTGATGTTAAATGAACTCTAAATTGATAAGGAAATGAGTTTTGATTAATGCAATCCCGGATAGGTTGTGTTTTCTAAGTTTAGCTTGTGATTCTTGGATGTTTTTGTGGTGATCTTGTGGATCTGATGTTGCTGGAGGTATAAGGATGTTTATAGGTTGTTTTTAGATGTTAAATGGTGTTAATGGATGTTAGGTTTTGCTGATTTATGGCTGGGCTTTGTTGAGAAGTGGTTTTGATGCCATTTCGGTTGTGTTTGGTGGCCGAAATTGGAGTGAGAATGAGAGCAGCGAGTTTGAGTGCTTTCATTGAAGCTTTTGATGCATGACGATGCATTAAATCTCTGCTTTAATGTGTTTAATCAGGGGAGGCATCTTTGGATCCAAGAGTTGTTGATCCGGAGGCTTGTTTTGGTGCTTTTGCTTGAGGCGAAGTGGAATCGGTGAGTGAAATTGGGTTTTCGGCTTTGAAACCAATGTCTTGGGAGCTTAGTTTAAGTCTAAACAACTTTGCTAAGCTCGAGTGTAAGTTTTCGGAAATTCTCTCTAGTGGTGGCCATGATTTTGTTGTGATGCAATGTGGTTATTTGCATGTTTTGATTACTGTTTTGAAAGCATGATTTAGCATGGTATTTGCTGTTTTGATAAGCCATATGTTAAAGGAAGCTCAAGGTAAGAGTTCCTTGTTTTTGAACATTGATTAAATGTGGTTTGATGCTTTTAAGTGCATGATGAATATGGCTTGGTTTAATGCTTTAAAACAGTGGATTAATTGATGGAAATGATGTATATTGGCAAGTGATGTTTTGAAAAGGTTGAGGTCACTAAGGTGGTTAAAAGTCATTGAGTGAGCCTTGTTACTTAAGAACATCAAGGTGGTTAAAAGTCCTTGGATGATTCTTGTTACGGACACAAAGGTGTTTAAAAGTCCTTGTGTGGTCCTTTCTATTGTGTTTAAAAGTCCATAGGCCAAGGTGTTTAAAAGTCCTTGGGCTCAAGGTGTTTAAAAGTCCTTGAGGTGATTCAATTCATGGTGTTTAAAAGTCCATGGCCAAGGTGTTTAAAAGTCCTTGGGGTCAAGGTGTTTAAAAGTCCTTGAGGTGATCTAATTCATGGTGTTTAAAAGTCCATGGCCAAGGTGTTTAAAAGTCCTTGGGGTCCAAGGTGTTTAAAAGTCCTTGGGGTGAAAGTTGATGAACTTGTTTTCAAAGAAATGAAATGTATCACTTGTGGCCAATATGACATGTAATGAAATGAAGCATGAGATGCTTGTTTTAAGTATGCTTTTGAGCATGTGTAAATGATGTTTGAAGCATGTTTTATAAGTGTTTTATAAATGCATTATTGGATGGTTTTATTGAGCATTCCTCACTAAGCTTTTGCTTACGCTCTCTTCCGTTTTTTTTAATTCAATAATGCAGAGCATTAGAGTACTTGAGGGCAGCAAGGAGGGCAAGCATCCAAGTGGAAACAAAGCTCTAAGTATGGAAGGTTTTCTAAGTACATTTTACCTTTTGGTAATTTGGCAATGGGGGACCAATCTATATGTTTTGGGAGATGTTTTGAACTCCCTAAGTATGTTAAATGTTGTTGAGAATGCTGGTTATTGTGGTTGGCCTTTATATGCTTGAATTGGAAGTTTATGCTTGAATGGCTTACTTGTGTAGGAAGCATGCCTATAGATTTGGGGCTTTTCATATATGTGGATGTTTTGATGAATTGTTGATGCAAGTATGTCTCATATATGTTGAATTGCATGTTGGCAAAGTTTAGTGGCATTTGGAGCATGATTGGTTGGTCAATTGCATGTTTAAGTATGCATTTTTAGGCAATCTGTGCAGGGTGTTTCGGAACAGCACCTACCGTTTTGGAACGGGTGCCTTAATTGGGCCCAGGCGTCTGAAACGGGAGGGACCGTTCCGAAACGGAAAGGCCACTGCCAGACCCCCGTTTCGGTACGCGTTGCGGAATGGCCCCGAGTTTCGAAACGGGCTACGCCGGTTTCGGAACGGGTGACCGTTGGGGGCTGACATTGGCAGTTATATGTTTTGGAATGTTTGCGTTTTGGTCCTAAAACTTGTTTGTGCAATTGTATGAGTTTGGGAAGTCCTTTTGAGCTGAAATTTTATAGAGAAGCATGAAACATGATTAATTTCAAGATGGTAACTTCAGTTTGGGTTAAGTCCTTATAATTATCAGAATTTACAATTTGGTCCCTAAAGTTGTAAATTATTCAATTAAGTCCCTGTTTGATCTCTGATGTTTGTGATCTTTTGGTATGATGTTTGTGTGATCACAATTAGGTCTAAAGTGCATCTAGACAAGGTTAAAAAGAGAAAAAAAGGGTCGTTAATCAAGGTTGACTTTCGGGTTGACTTTGGTTTTCCCCGTGTGACTTTCTTAATTCGGGTCAACCGTCTAGGCCGGGTTAAGGGGGTTACATTTGGTGGTATCAGAGCTGAGTTCTCGAGTAATTGGGAATGTATGTATGCATGATTGAAGTATGTATGCCTTGTATGCTTGTTGAGTGAAAGCATGTTTAATGGCTTGTGATTTTGATGCAATTGAAGTATGTGCTGTGATGTAGCATGTTGTGGGTACCCATTGCCAAATCAAAGCTAAAGGAAAGATGTTGTTTTGAAATGAAATTGAGCTTGAATACTTGGATTGCTTACCTTGCTGGGCCTGACTTTGTTTTATTTGTGTTGTGATTGCATGGTAAAAGTATGGCACCACGTAGAGAGTTACGAGGTAATGTGCGAGCTACGGCTCCTAATGAGAACGAGAATGAGGAAAACACGGGTAGTGCGGTGTTACCTCCTCCTCCACCTGGTGGTGGTGGTGCTGGGGCTGAGGAAGCTGGCGCTGGAGCTGCTGGACCTGGGGCTGGTCAGGGGCAAGCTATGCCTGATATGACGATGTTAGTGCAAGCTATTGCTGGTGCTTTTCAAGCAGCGGTAGCTGGGCCTCGTGGAGCGGGGCATCAGGAAGATGCTGGTGTCAGACTACCTTTGGAGTGTTTGCGCAGTCTTGGTGGGACTGAGTTCAGGGGTATGTCTGCTGAGAGTTCTGAAGCTTGGCTAGAGAGTACCAAGCGAATCTTGGGCCAGATGAGTTGCACTGATGTGCAGAAACTGGGTTGTGTTGTGTCCTTGCTGCAGAAGGATGCGTATACGTGGTGGACAACCACTGTTGCTGGGATGGCAGAAGCTGATGTGACTTGGACATTCTTTCAGAATGTGTTCAAGCGGAGATATCTTGGTGTGAGATATCTAGATGAGAAGAAGCGTGAATTCATGTCTCTTACCCAAGGGAGCATGAGTGTGGCTGAGTATGAGGTGCAGTTTGTGCGACTCAGTCAGTATGCACCGGAGCTGGTACCTGATGAGCGGGCAAGGTGCGAGAGGTTCCGTTATGGTTTAGAGACGGATGTGAAAATGTATTTGCTGGCCGCCGAGTATGATGATTTCGACGTGTTGGTGGGCCGAGCCAAGGATGTTGAGATGAACTTGGGTTTATCTGTGAGAGGTGCTGGAGCAAGTGATGGGAAGCGATCTGCTGAGTTTAGTTCCGAAGGTGGACGGAACAAGAGGGGACGTGATCAGAAGTATCAGTCTTCAGCTAAGAGAGGTGGTGGTGCACCTGCTAGAGGAGGCAATGCTAGAACTGATCCGAGTGCTTGTTGGATCTGTGGTTCACGTGGTCACATGAAACGTGACTGTCCTCGTGCCGAGAGAGTGGTGCAAGCTCCTGTTGCGGTTGCTGGTTACGGGTGCTGGAGTTGTGGTTCTGCAGACCACTTGAGGAGGGATTGTCCGAGGTTGGCTGGTGATCAGGTGCGTGCTCCTGTTGTTGCTGCACCGCAGAGAGGTCGTGGGCGCGGCCGTGGTAATTTCCAGAGGAGAGAGGAAGGTGGTCGTGGAGTGGCTCATGTTGTGGCTATTCAGCCTGAGGGTGGAGGCCAAGCGAGGGTGTATGCTCAGCGAGAGGGCAGGAATGATGCGGATGTGATTGCAGGTACCTTTACTTTGCAATCCTTGTCATTGCTTTCTTTGATAGATTCTGGATCTACGCATTCATACATTTTGCGTGAGCATGCTGAATTGCTTGGTTTGCCTGTTGAGTTTTTGGATGTTGGTGTTCGAGTCACTAGTTCTTTTGGTGAGACTGTTGTGACTAGGAAGCTTTATAGAAGGTGTCCCTTGGTCGTTCAAGAGCATGTTTTTCATGTTGATCTTATGGAGTTACCTTTTTATGGTTTCGATGTGATCCTTGGTATGGATTGGCTTGCTGAGCATCGTACTGTTGTGGATTGTGAGAACAAGCGGGTTTCGCTTAAGCTTGCGGATGATTACGAAGTTGTTGTGGTTGGTGAGAATGTGAAGTTTCTTGCCAATGTGGTGTCTACCTTAGAGGCGAGCAGGATGCTGAGGCAAGGTTGCGAAGCCTATCTAGCTTTTGTGATGAATCCTAGCTCTAAAGAGTTGAGGGTGCAAGATATCAGAGTTGTGAAGGAGTTTCCTGGTGTTTTTCCTGAGGAGTTGCCTGGTTTACCTCATAACCGCGAGGTGGAGTTTGGAATTGAGCTGTATGAGAATACAACTCCTGTGTCCATTACTCCCTATAGAATGGCACCTAAGGAGCTGAAGGAGCTGAAGACGCAGTTGCAAGAGTTGCTTGACCGTGGGTTCATCCGGCCGAGTGTGTCACCTTGGGGAGCACCGGTCTTGTTTGTGAAGAAGAAGGATGGCACTATGAGAATGTGCATTGATTACCGTCAGCTGAACAAGTTGATTATCAAGAATCGGTATCCTTTGCCGAGGATTGATGATCTTTTTGATCAATTTCGGGGAGCTGCTGTGTTCTCTAAGATTGACTTGAGGTCAGGGTATTATCAGTTGAAGGTGAAGGATGTGGATGTGCCTAAGACAGCTTTCAGGACAAGGTATGGGCATTATGAGTTCCTTGTGATGCCGTTTGGGTTGACAAATGCTCCTGCTGCTTTCATGGACATGATGAATCGTGTGTTTCATGAATACCTGGACAAGTTTGTTGTGGTGTTCATTGATGATATCCTCGTGTACTCGCGTACTGAGGAGGAGCATGAAGAGCATTTGAGGATTGTTTTGCAAGCTTTTTTGGAGAATCAGCTTTATGCTAAGCTGAGTAAGTGTGAGTTCTGGTTAAGGGAGGTGGTGTTTCTTGGGCATGTGGTCTCAGCGGAGGGGATTCGTGTTGATCCTCAGAAGATTGAGGCGGTGATGAATTGGAAAGTTCCTAAGTCTGTTCATGAGGTCCGTAGTTTCCTTGGTTTGGCGGGATACTACCGAAGGTTTGTGGATGGTTTTTCCAAGATTGCTGCTCCTTTGACGAAGCTGTTGCAGAAGGATGTTAAGTATGAGTGGTCGGAAGCGAGACATCAGGCTTTTGAGAAGCTTAAGGCGGCTTTGACGCAAACTCCTATCTTGATTCAGCCTGAATCAGGGAAATAGTTTGTGGTTTACAGTGATGCATCCTATGTTGGTTTGGGGTGTGTGCTGATGCAGGAGGGTAAGGTGGTGGCTTATGCATCGCGGCAGTTGAAAGTGCATGAGCGCAATTACCCTACGCATGATATTAAGCTGGCTGCAGTGGTTTTTGCTCTGAAGATCTGGAGACATTATCTGTATGGTGAGAAGTGTACTGTGTACACAGATCACAAGAGTTTGAGGTATCTGATGTCTCAGAAGGAGTTGAATCTTAGGCAGCGGCGTTGGTTGGAGTTGCTCAAGGATTATGATCTGACGTTTGAGTATCATCCTGGAAAAGCTAATGTTGTTGCGGATGCCTTGAGTAGGAAGGTAGCTGTTGAGCTGAGGGCTATGTTTGCTAGCTTGAGCATATCGCAAGATGGTGGTCTCGTTGCTGAGTTGCAAGTGAAACCCTCTTTGGTTCAGTTGATCAAGGATAAGCAGTTGTTGGATGATTCCTTGGTGTCTCATGTTCAGGATATCGCGGAGGGTAGACCTTCGGATTTCTGTTTCAATGATGATGGTGTGCTGTGTTTTGGGAGTCGGATAGTAGTGCCTGCTGATGCTGAGTTGAGGCGTGCTATTCTGACTGAAGGTCATAGTAGTCCTTTTGCTATGCACCCTGGTAGTACTAAGATGTACCGTGATCTTCGTGATGAGTACTATTGGGTGGGTTTGAAGACGAATGTTGCGGAGTTTGTTAGCAAGTGTTTGGTGTGTCAGCGAGTTAAGGCTGAGCATCAGTTTCCTTCAGGGTTGTTGCAACCGTTGAAAATCCCTGAATGGAAGTGGGAGAGGGTTATCATGGATTTTGTGTCTGGTTTACCTTTGTCTCCATCGAAGAAGAATTCGGTTTGGGTGATTGTGGATCGCCTGACGAAGTGTGCGCATTTCTTGCCTGTGCATACCACGTTTTCTTTGGATAGGTTGGCAGAGCTGTACATTGCTGAGATTGTGCGGCTGCATGGTGTGGCTAAGTCGATTGTGTCGGATAGGGATCCGAGGTTCACATCGCGGTTCTGGCAGTGTTTGCATCAAGCTCTGGGTACAAGGTTGCATTTCAGTACGTCCTATCATCCTCAGTCGGATGGTCAGTCTGAGCGAGTTATCCAGATTTTGGAGGATATGTTGAGGTGCTGCGTGATTGAGTTCCAAGGTTCTTGGGAGAAGCATCTGCCTTTGGTTGAGTTTGCTTATAACAACAGTTATCAGGCAAGTATACAGATGGCACCTTATGAGGCTTTGTACGGGAGGAATGTAGGACTCCTCTTTGTTGGGCTGAGACTGGTCAAAAGTTGGTTTCAATGCCGGCTTTGTTGAAAGGGACCACAGAGAAGGTAAAGCTCATTTGTGAGCGGTTAAAGGCTGCTTCTGATCGGCAGAAGTCTTACGCGGATTTGAAGCGTAAGGAGATAGAGTATGCGGTGGGTGACCGTGTGTTCTTGAAGGTTTCGCCTTGGAAGAAGGTGATGCGGTTTGGCCGAAAGGGTAAGTTGAGCCCTAGGTACATTGGACCATATGAGGTGGTTGAGCATGTGGGTCCTGTTGCGTATCGGTTGAGGTTACCTCAGGAGTTGGAGAAGATTCATGATGTGTTCCATGTCTCTATGCTCCGGAGGTATAGATCTGATCCTTCGCATGTGATGCCTGTGGAGGAAGTGGTTTTGAATCCGGATTTGACCTATGATGAGGAACCGGTGAAGGTTCTGGATTCGGATAGCAAGGTTCTTCGTGGCAAGACCATTGAGTTGGTGAAGGTGCTGTGGAAGCATCGCGGTGTTGAGGAAGCCACGTGGGAGCGGAAGGAAGACATGCTGAAGCAGTTTTCTTATCTCTTTCCTTCAGGTAAATTTCGAGGACGAAATTTCTTAAGGGGGGGAGAGTTGTAACGCCCCGGTTTTGGGCTTAGAAGTTTTGGGCGTTGACCGGTTTGGTCAAAGTGCTGTTCGAATCTAAAGAGGTGAAATTAGGAAAGCCTAGTTCGGTTTGCATTAAAAATATGGAAAAATGTTCTAAAATCATCTTTTAATATAATTAAGTGAACTGTGAAATCAATTTTGAAAAATGGGTTTTGGAAGAGTGACATTTTGGCTAGTGACCAAAATGTAATTTTTGAAAGTTTTGTGACTGTTTTATAAAGAGTTGAAACTTTGAATCTTTAAGGAGCTATTATTCCAAAAGTAGTTTCTCCAGATTTTTCTAAGATATTTTGAGATTTATTCTGATTTTAAAACATATCAAAAGTGGAGGGAAAGGCCATTTGGCTATTTTCTTAACTAACTTCTCTATTTTCTTTCTCTCATTTTCTCTCAATCCAAACACTTGTTTTCCAGAGTTGTTTCTGATTTTCTCACCTAAAATCCTCCTTTCAATATTCTTTTGATTCCTAATCAACATATCTTCAAAACCTCATCATTTGCTAGTTGATTCAACAAGGTTTTTGATTCCAAAAAGTGGAGAAACACAAGTTTGGAGGTAAGAACGTCCTTCTCCTCTAAACTATCAGTTCTTTACTGAAATTCCCAAGTTCTCAACTCTTAATTGAAGTTTTATTAAAGGATTTTAAGTGGTGAAATGGATCTTGGCTTATAATGCAAGATTTGGTGATTTTTGATGATTTTCGTTAGTTATGATTAATCTGTGATTTGAGGTGTGTTTTTGATGTTAAATGAACTCTAAATTGATAAGGAAATGAGTTTTGATTAATGCAATCCCGGATAGGTTGTGTTTCCTAAGTTTAGCTTGTGATTCTTGGATGTTTTTGTGGTGATCTTGTGGATCTGATGTTGCTGGAGGTATAAGGATGTTTATAGGTTGTTTTTAGATGTTAAATGGTGTTAATGGATGTTAGGTTTTGCTGGTTTATGGCTGGGCTTTGTTGAGAAGTGGTTTTGATGCCATTTCGGTTGTGTTTGGTGGCCGAAATTGGAGTGAGAATGAGAGCAGCGAGTTTGAGTGCTTTCATTGAAGCTTTTGATGCATGACGATGCATTAAATCTCTGCTTTAATGTGTTTAATCAGGGGAGGCATCTTTGGATCCAAGAGTTGTTGATCCGGAGGCTTGTTTTGGTGCTTTTGCTTGAGGCGAAGTGGAATCGGTGAGTGAAATTGGGTTTTCGGCTTTGAAACCAATGTCTTGGGAGCTTAGTTTAAGTCTAAACAACTTTGCTAAGCTCGAGTGTAAGTTTTCGGAAATTCTCTCTAGTGGTGGCCATGATTTTGTTGTGATGCAATGTGGTTATTTGCATGTTTTGATTACTGTTTTGAAAGCATGATTTAGCATGGTATTTGCTGTTTTGATAAGCCATATGTTAAAGGAAGCTCAAGGTAAGAGTTCCTTGTTTTTGAACATTGATTAAATGTGGTTTGATGCTTTTAAGTGCATGATGAATATGGCTTGGTTTAATGCTTTAAAACAGTGGATTAATTGATGGAAATGATGTATATTGGCAAGTGATGTTTTGAAAAGGTTGAGGTCACTAAGGTGGTTAAAAGTCCTTGAGTGAGCCTTGTTACTTAAGAACATCAAGGTGGTTAAAAGTCCTTGGATGATTCTTGTTACGGACACAAAGGTGTTTAAAAGTCCTTGTGTGGTCCTTTCTATTGTGTTTAAAAGTCCATAGGCCAAGGTGTTTAAAAGTCCTTGGGCTCAAGGTGTTTAAAAGTCCTTGAGGTGATTCAATTCATGGTGTTTAAAAGTCCATGGCCAAGGTGTTTAAAAGTCCTTGGGGTCAAGGTGTTTAAAAGTCCTTGAGGTGATCTAATTCATGGTGTTTAAAAGTCCATGGCCAAGGTGTTTAAAAGTCCTTGGGGTCCAAGGTGTTTAAAAGTCCTTGGGGTGAAAGTTGATGAACTTGTTTTCAAAGAAATGAAATGTATCACTTGTGGCCAATATGACATGTAATGAAATGAAGCATGAAATGCTTGTTTTAAGTATGCTTTTGAGCATGTGTAAATGATGTTTGAAGCATGTTTTATAAGTGTTTTATAAATGCATTATTGGATGGTTTTATTGAGCATTCCTCACTAAGCTTTTGCTTACGCTCTCTTCCGTTTTTTTTAATTCAATAATGCAGAGCATTAGAGTACTTGAGGGCAGCAAGGAGGGCAAGCATCCAAGTGGAAACAAAGCTCTAAGTATGGAAGGTTTTCTAAGTACATTTTAGCTTTTGGTAATTTGGCAATGGGGGACCAATGTATATGTTTTGGGAGATGTTTTGAACTCCCTAAGTATGTTAAATGTTGTTGAGAATGCTGGTTATTGTGGTTGGCCTTTATATGCTTGAATTGGAAGTTTATGCTTGAATGGCTTACTTGTGTAGGAAGCATGCCTATAGATTTGGGGCTTTTCATATATGTGGATGTTTTGATGAATTGTTGATGCAAGTATGTCTCATATATGTTGAATTGCATGTTGGCAAAGTTTGGTGGCATTTGGAGCATGATTGGTTGGTCAATTGCATGTTTAAGTATGCATTTTTAGGCAATCTGTGCAGGGTGTTTCGTAACAGCACCTACCGTTTCGGAACGGGTGCCTTAATTGTGCCCAGGCGTCCGAAACGGGAGGGACCGTTCCGAAACGGAAAGGCCACTGCCAGACCCTCGTTTCGGTACGCGTTGCGTAACGGCCCCGAGTTTCGAAACGGGCTATGCCTGTTTCGGAACGGGTGACCGTTGGGGGCTGACATTGGCAGTTATATGTTTTGGAATGTTTGCGTTTTGGTCCTGAAACTTGTTTGTGCAATTGTATGAGTTTGGGAAGTCCTTTTGAGCTGAAATTTTACAGAGAAGCATGAAACATGATTAATTTCAAGATGGTAACTTCAGTTTGGGTTAAGTCCTTATAATTATCAGAATTTACAATTTGGTCCCTAAAGTTGTAAATTGTTCAATTAAGTCCCTGTTTGATCTCTGATGTTTGTGATCTTTTGGTATGATGTTTGTGTGATCACAATTAGGTCTAAAGTGAATCTAGACAAGGTTAAAAAGAGAAAAAAAAGGGTCGTTAATCAAGGTTGACTTTCGGGTTGACTTTGGTTTTCCCCGTGTGACTTTCTTAATTCGGGTCAACCGTCTAGGCCGGGTTAAGGGGGTTACATGTTTTGGGAGATGTTTCGGACTCCCTAATTGTGGCATGATGCCTTTGATGATTTGGATTTGTAAATGGCCATTTTGATGCTTATTTTGGTGTTTTGATGGTTGGTTGGTTTTGGATATTAGGATGCATGCCTATAGATTAGTGGATTTCCTTGATTGATGCCATGAATGTGTTTTGATGTTGCAAACATGTACCTTATATGCGTGATGACTTGTTGACATGATTAGGTAGTCATTGGGATGTTTTATAGTTGTTAAATGCATGTTAAACCAGCAATTTCTGCAGCTTCTGGGCAACTCGTATCGATACAGTCACAGGCGTTTCGAAACGGGGGCCTGTAATGGCCTTGGTGTTTCGAAACGGCTGGTGACCGTATCGAAACGGTTTGGCCACTGGAAGGCCCTGTTTCGAAACAAGTCTCGAAACGAACCCGTGTTTCGGAACGATCAACCCCGTTTCGAAACAGGTGACCGTTGGGCACTGATTTGAATTGTTTTGAGGTTTGTAAGCTTTACGTTTTAGTCCTGAAAATTGTGTTTGCAATTGCATGAGTTCGAGACGTCCGTTTAATGTGAAATTTGACAGGGAAGCATGTAATATGACTAATTAAGTATTCGTAACCTTAAAATCACTTAAGTTCTCCAACTTTCTAGAATTTACAATTTGGTCCCTAACAATCATATTATGTGCAATTGAGTCCCTTAATGTAATTCGATCGTTGTGCTTCCCTTATAAATGTTTCTCAATAATACACTTAGGTTTAATGAGCATCTAGACAAGATTAAAAATAAAAAAGGGTCGTTAATCAAGGTTGACTTTCGGGTTGACTTTGGTTTTCCCCGTGTAATCTTCGTAGTTCGGGTCAACCGTCTAGGCCGGGCTAAGGGGGTTACATGTTGCCACAACAGCAGATATACCCTGGCAGTGTAGTCCCCCGCAAGAACAATCACAAACCTTGGAGGACATGCTTCAAGTTTTCATGACTAGTACTACATCCTTTATTGAATCAACTCAAAGGCTTTCACAGAAAATGGATTAAAGGATGGCACAGTGGGATTCAACCTTATGGGATACAACAAATGGATTGAACACATCAACATATTCCATGAACGAAGAAAATGTCCCAGCAACTTCTGCCTTGGCAACCATTGATCACCAACAAGTCAGTCCTAGGGATACTAATGTCCCAAGGCAAGAAGACGAAGAAATTTGCGAAGAAAGTTCTCCGATGTGTGAGGATCAAGTAGAGGATGAAGAACACTGCCCAACACATGATAAGCCTATGCGAGAAATTTCCCTAGCAAGGATTGAGGAAACTGCACAGAGTAATTTTGCGACAACACCTATTGAGTCCGACAGAAAAATTGATGATGTCACATCTGAAGCCTTAGCAATCTTGCACGCCTCAGCAGCAGTCTCGGTACCTATGCCCACCACGACGGAGGCCTCAACAGCGCTGCCCGCCTCGGCAGAAATCTCGGCAACTATGGAATATGTATATCAAGAGGAGCCGATGCTGGAAGATCTAAAGCCATCACAATCTCTATTGATGGAGATGTTCGAGTGACCTGAAGAACATAGTTTTATGGATGATGAAGCCTTTCAATCTGCCGAGTTTTTCCATGACCTGAACCACATTATGACAGACTACTGCCCTGACAGTTGGCCGCCTAAATAGCAGCCTTGGCAGCAAAAGCCATCCTCCACCATAACAAATCGGGACAAAGATAAGGTAAGTACATGGTTTGATAGTGGTATAATTTTTACTAATCACATGTTTATTCCTTCAAGAAAAGAAACAAGGTGGAGGATTCGCATGGATTACAAGGGAACGAGGAAGAAAGACTCCCCCATGAGAATAATCACTCGATGGAGGGTGCGGGTGGACTATAAGAAGTAACGGAAACGAACCCGTTGTAACATAATTTTAGTTTTTCCACATCTTTACCGTTTTCTTTAGGAATAGATCTTAATAAGCTTAGGACCAGATTTTATTTTCAGTTATATTATTTTTATTTAGTCCATCTTACAACTACTTATCTAGATTCAGACCATACTATAAAAGGCAAGCCACCAAGAAATATGAGGAGTAAACAAGGACAACCGCCCAAGCGGTAAAGACGACAACAAAAGAGATAGCCCAGGCCACCGATTCCCTTGACAAGGAGGTGTCTGATTCCTCCGATGGTGGAGAGCAGGCCAAGGTAACAAAGAAAAGAAAAGAGGCACGTGATAGCAGCCGAACCAGAGGATGAAAGGCCAGAGACCGAGCTAGAGCAGCAACCAAAGAGACCCACTCCCATCAGAGTCTAGACAGCTTGCAGCTAGAAGCAGAGCCTTGCTGCCAAATCACCGCCGCCTAGTCCTGTCATCTTCCTCCAAGTCCACCGAGTTAAAAGACAACTCGGGCAGCTTCTAGCACCATTATTTTCTTTATTTTTTGCTTTATTTTAATTTTTTCTGTTTAGATTTTATTTTGTCTAAGGCATTGAGGGCAATGCCCGCCTTGAGTTTGGGGGGGGGGGTTAGTCCTAATGTTATTTTGTTAAGCATGTAGTTGCATTGTAAATCCGGCCTAGTACTTAATGAAAATTTTAAATCTGGGTTAAATAACTTGTGCCTATGATAGTTAGCCGATTCTATTTTCACACCACGCTTAAAATTGAACTTAATCTTGGGAAGAAGCATGGAAAACACCATAGAAATTTTTTTTAGTTGCCAAACTTTTATTACACTTGTGTTAAGTGTTGAATATTGTTTTAGTTCTAAGTGTACATTGCCTGCTTAAACTTATTGAAAATTCTTATATTGGATGCAGGTATGCCACCGAGGCAGGACATGGCAGCAAAGTAAAATAAAAAGCAATGCTGCCACGACCACAAAACAAAGAAAAGGCTGAATTCCATAGAGGTGCCCGAAACAGGCTCTAGGAAGGATCATGAGCAAGGACACCCCGCTGCTATCAAAGTCCATGTATCTGAAATTCTTTGAAGTGACGGACAAATTAGCATGAGTGAATAAAAGCCTTCATGGGATGACTCTACTCAAAGGGTTCAGAGTTTCGTAGTATGCTTCTATCTTAGCTTCAAACCTAGAGAGTAGTTGTGATGAGCTGAAGCCCTTAAAAGCCATGATCAGAAAAAGGAAGAAAAGAAGTGCTTAAATGTGCTTTCAAAGCAACAACTCTATATTCTTTTTCTTTAACTTTTACAACATTCTTTGTTTACTTGGTATACTTATCATATTCAGCATGTACACAGACCTGCACACACTACACTGGCACTAGAATGAAAATTATAAGTTATTTCATGTATTCCCTATCACTAAACTAATATAGGTGCTACGACCTTGAGGTATGAAACCAAGTTAAAAACTAGGTTTTCTTTTTGATTTATGTACAAGGACAAGTTTACTAGTTTAGGTTGCATTTTGAGGACAAGCAATAGTTCGAGTTTAGGGGTGTGTAGAGTGTCTAGAAGTCCTATATTTATGCACATTCATGCTCATATTATTATTGTTCTCAAGCTCATTTAGTCATATTTAGCTGCATATCATGCATTATACAATATTTTCTCTTCCACCATGCTTTTATTGAATATTTTACGTTTTGGCTAAGAAAAGATATTGTTTTAGTTGGTTTTCTATTTCAGGTGCTGGTTGCCGATCAGAGGAAGAGAGGACAGGAAAGCAGGGAGCAGAAGAAGATGTAATGAAGCAGTTCCAGTTGCCACCAAGGACGCTGCCGCCGCAGAATGCCGCCCAGACGATAATACGCCGACATAGTCAAGATGGGTCTCGTTTGATAGTGGACATTTATCTGAGTCCATTGAGCCCAATCTTGCATTTTTTTGAGGCCTGGAGTGGTGTATAGAGCTGATTGAAGATCGATAAGCATGGTGGCTTATACTTACTTGTTGAACAAGTAAACATCCAAAGGAGTCCATATTCAAGTTAAAATTGAATGAATCATTAAATGTTAAAGCTATTTTATCATCAATGAAGACTTCTACTCCAAGGAGGACTTAACCTTAGGCCAAGCCCTATATATACCCATGTATGTGAGGGTATAAGGGCATATAGAGAAAGATAGAGAGCGGGAGTCGACTACGTTCTAAACTCCCTAGGGTTTAGGTTTTTGCTTGTAAAGTAGTTGTAAGAAACTGTTGTAAAGCTTGTGAGTTTATTTTTGCAATAAATATTCCAAGTTTGCTTAATCTATGCACTTCATTCTTTCAATTAGTCCTAACCGTTAGTTGAGAGAATCCATTTAGGGGGCACGAAAGTGTCAACTTCACGAAAGGGTTAAGCACGGTCACAACGTGCTGAGGTGTGACTAACTTGGTTCCAAAAGTTCACAAGTTTCAACGGCTAAAAGAGATCACCACCGGGTTGACTAGCCTCTGTTTGGTTTACGCCGAGGTTGCTAGGTATTGCCTACGTCACGCTAGCTTTCGAGCATCCTTGCCTAGAAATAAGGAGGATCATTGTCGACTATCCCGCCAAACTTCGAATATCAGCCAGACTTGCCGCCAGGACTTATTTTCGTTCCTCCTGCTGAGACAACTAAAGTTGCAGGGGCAGTGACCTGCTGCGGCCGCATGACAGGGTTGTAGCTGCTGCCCGCCATACTCGTCGAGGCCGCAATCGAGGTAGCGCAGAAATAACTTTACTTCTTCACAATGCAGTCAACACACTACTAAGCAGCAATAACCAGGCCCATTCTATCACACTGATCTCCCCTTCTTTAATTAATTGTGTTTTTAGTTTTATTCATTTAACAAAACCTAAAATTAATTGTGCTTTTAAATTTCTTGTGCATAAACACACTCAAAGGAACTATTCCAATCCTCGTGGGATTCAACATCTTTTATACTATAACTTGACCGGAGTGTGCACTTGCGCTCATAAAAAGAGAACACCTAATAACCCTACAATACCAAACGTGTACCAAACCAGAAAATACCAAACAACTAACTTCAAAACATTGGACACCCCCAATGCCTTTATTACACTAGTCCAAAACCAAACATACATTCAAGTGAAGTCTCTTGGAATTCCTTTGGAGTTGATGCCTCCAATTCCTTAATTATCTGCATTGATAAGCAAAAGAGAGCATAAGTATACAAGCTTAGTGAGGAATGCTCAAAAACCAAAACACCATCAATGTTTAAAACCATTTTCACATTTTCCAAAACCATCATGCCCTCTTTGAAAATCCACGCACTTCATCATTAAAATTAGCATGCTATTCATCATGCAACTTTTAACAAATACTTCACAGCAACAAGACCATTGCTACACAAAAATCAAGCCTTCCATGCATATTAACTAATATGCAAAGCTTTAAGGCAAAACATGCATTTTTCATAATATGCATCATAAACATTTCCACAACAATTCAATCATTTATATTGGCTTACAAGTTTTTAACAACAGTCTCATTTCTAAAAAAGTATATTGGATACACGGATTACCAAGTGTCTTCCCAAACACTTCATACACTCTACCGGCACCTCAAGTCTCACACATGGGAGCTACCCTCCACCGTTGTGACACCCGTGGTGAAGTAATCGGTACAATTGCAACCCTCAGCACCACTCATCGGCAGATGTATAGCCCACTAACGAGAGACATGACACATACAAGGTTCGCACACGGGAGCTATCCTCTATCGTTGCAACCTTAAACATTCCTCAATCGTTAGGGTACTTGGATGTAGTTTTCGGTACAATCACAACCCCTCAACATCCAAGGCGACTTGTTTATAGTGCTCTCAATCCTATAGCCGGCTAACTATATCTGATTTCATTTACGAAACACATTACACAACATTACCTGCCAATATAATCCACATTTCATGCATACCTCATTGTTTTTCCAAAGCATTCACAATAAGTCATATTCCAAGCATTAAATCATTCTTCAAAAACCATGCATAAACACACGCATACAAGGATCACTTACCTAGTGCATCCTTAAACCATATGGCATCTCAACCACATTTTATAAACTCATATCATGCTTTAAAATAGTAGGTAAACGCAATTAAAAACAAGTGTATCCAAAAGCTCATAATAGCACAATCTGATGGAGAAAATCACTTTACTTACTTCCGTACTTAGTATAGCGTTTCAAGCTTACACTAAGTTCCCAAAACCACTTTTAATATGTTCCAAAGCTGGAAATCTCATTTCCACTCACCAACTCGCGATACCTCACTCGCTAACGCAATAGTCAACCGTTTGAAGCCTCCAAAGCCACTTCGATTGATTCTAGAACACTATCCCCTATTTGCAACACATTAAAAATAGAGACTCAATGCACCATAATGCATCCAAACACCAACACTTAATTGGAACTCGCTGTCCTCATCTAAAGCATCAAAACACCCATCCGAAACAATATAAATCTCATTCAATTGATCTCTAAACTCAGCCCAGCAACTAACCAACACATCCAACACATTTTAACCATAAACCCATATCCAAAAACAACGTAATACCATCCTTATACATCGAGCAACACAGATCTCACCTAATACCCCAAAAACCCAACCAAAAACACCTTTAAAATCAATGGTTTGATGGATTCCGAGATTCATATGATCAAAACTCTATTTCAACATCATAAACCTTCCACAACTTGATTGGAAACCATCTCAAATAAATAAAATCAAAACAACTCCGAAAATCACATTAAATCATCTCTTTTATCAAGATTTCACCATTTTATCAAACCACAATAAAACTTCAATAAAAAACATAGATCAAGAGTCAAATATCTTTGGAATTTCATTAAAGAACCTTGATTAGAGGGTTAGCACGAAAATTACCTCCAATCCCTGCTTCTCTTCTAATTTGACAAGTTTTGCTTTCAAGAATCTTGAAGAGATTTGAGAGAAATCACAAGAGAGAAGTTGAAAATCAAGAAAGAAGATGGAAATGGAAGAATTCTGGAAAATGACAGAATAGAGAGTGTTTGGCTGAAGTGAAATGGAGAAAATGAACGTCAAATTTACTTAACCAAAATAACCACCCTTTTATTAAATGGATAAAAAACACTTTTAATATTTAATTAACCATTTAAAACACATATCAAAGTAGAGAAAAGGCCTAATTACCATTAAGTTCCCTAAAGATTCTAAGAATTTGACTCTTTTTTGAAAAACACCCATTTTTCCAAAGTTTTAAAACTTTACATTTTGGTCACTATCCAAAATGTACAATTCCCAAAACTCGTTTTGCAAAATTGATTTAACCAATCTCATAAATATAATTTTATAGGATTTTAGAATTTTTACAACATTTTTATCCTACCCCGAACCTTGATTTCCTTGAACCACTTTTAACGTCTCGAATCGCCGACCTCCGATTCCACTAGCCTGACTCGACGCACAAAACACCTATGCCCAAAAACGGGGCGTTACAACTCCCCCCACTTAAGAAATTTCTTCCTCGAAATTTTACCTGAAGTGAAAAGGTGCGTAAACTGCTTCAACATGTCCGCCTTGCTCTCCACGTGGCCTCCTCAACTCCTTGGTGTCGCCACAACATCTTCACAAGTTTAATCATCTTACCACGAAGAACTTTGCTACTCGAATCAAGAATCCCCACTTGTTCCTCATCATAAGATAAATACGGATTCAACTAAATCTCCTCAACAGACATCACATGAGATGGATCCGATCTATACCTCCGCAACATTGAAACATGAAAAACATCATGGATCTTCTTCAACTCGAGAGGCAAACTCAACTGATATACAACAGGAACAACTTGCTCCACAACCTTATAAGGTTCAATAAACCTTGGAATAAGCTTACCCTTACGTTCGAACCTCGTCACCTTCTTCCAAGGTGATACCTTTAGGAACACGCGATCTCCAACCGCAAACTCAATCTCCCTACGCTTTAAATTCGCGTAAGACTTCTGACGATCTGAAGCAGCCTTCAACCGTTCACATATGAGTTTCACTTTCTTAGTTGTTCCCTTAAGCATATCCGACAAGGAAACCAACTTCTGCCCCGCCTCTGCCCAACAAATAGGTGTTCTACACTCCCATACAAAGCCTCATACAGAGCCATTTGAATACTTCCTTGAAAACTGTTATTATAAGCACTCTCAACCAAAGGCAATGATTTTTCCCAAGAACCTTGGAAATCTATCACACAACACCTCAACATATCCTCCAGCACATGGATAACTCGCTCCGACTTTCCATCCGTCTGAGGATGATATGAAGTGCTGAAACTCAAACGCGTACCCAACGCTTGGTGTAAACATTCCCAGAATCTAACGGTAAACCTTAGATCTCTTTGTGACACTATAGATTTAGGCACACCATGCAAACACACAATCTCCACAATATACAACTCCGCTAACTTGTCCAATGTATACGTAGTATGCACAACCAAGAAACGCGCACACTTCGTAAGACGATCTACAATCACCCAAATGAAGTTCTTCTTGGATGGTGTCAAAGGCAGACCAGACAAAAAATCCATCGTAATCCTTTCCCATTTCCATTCTGGTAACCTCAAAGGCTATAACAAACCAGAAAGAAACTGATGCTCAGCTTTCACAGGTTGACAAACCATACATTTTCTTACGAAATAATCAATATCCTTTTTCAACCCCACCCAAAAGTACTCATCCCTCAAACCACGATACATCTTAGTACTACCAAGGTGTATAGCAAACGGATTGCTATGAGCTTCAGTCAAAATTGTGTGCCTCAACTCAACATCCTCCAGCACAACTATTCGACTTTTAAAACATAAAACACCATCATCGTTAAAACAAAAATCTATTGCATTACCATCAGCTTATTCCTGAACATGAGGCACCAATGAATCATCAAGCAACTGCTTATCCTTGATCAACTGAATCAAGGAAGGTTTCACCTACAAATAGGCTATAAACCCACCATCACACGATATACTCAACTGAGTAAACATCGCTCCCAGCTCAACAGCTACCTTCCTACTCAAATCATTGGCCACAACATTGGCCTTTCTGAGATGGTACTCAATCGTTAGATCATAATCCTTAAGCAACTCCAACCATCTTCGTTGCCTAAGATTCAACTCCCTTTGAGATATAAGATACTTTAAACTTTTATGATCGGTATAAAGCACACACTTTTCACCATAAAGGTAGTGCCTCCAAATCTTCAAAGCAAACACAACCGCAGCAAGCTCTAGGTCATGAGTAGGATAGTTGCGCTCATGCACCTTCAATTGTATGGATGCATAAGCTACAACCTTCCCACCTTGCATCAACATGCAACCTAACCAACATATGATGCATCACTATAAACTAGAAACTCCTTACCCAATTCCGGATGAATCAAGACTTGAGTTTGTGTCAAAGCTTCCTTCAACTTCTCAAAAGCTTGTTGCCTAACATCTGTCCATTCAAAGCGAACATTCTTTTGAAATAACTTGGTCAAAGGAGCAGCAATCTTAGAAAAACATTCAACAAACCTTCGATAATATCCGTCTAACCCAAGGAAACTATGTACGTCCGTCACTGATTTAGGCATTTTCCATCTCATCACTGCCTCGATCTTGTGTGGATCAACCCGAATATCCTCGGCTAACACCACACGCCCAAGAAAGACTATTTCCCTGAGCCAAAACTGACACTTTCTTAGCTTAGCATAAACCTGGTTCTCCAACAGCACTTGCAACACAATCCTCAAATGCTTATCATGATCCTCCTCGGTACGTGTAGAGTGTCCACAAGTTCTATATTTTTTACACATTCTTGCCCTTATTATTGTTGTTTTTAAGCTTATTTAGGCATATTTAGGTGCATTGCATGCATAATAACAATATTTGCTCTTTTACCGTGCTTTTATTGAATATTTTATGTTTGGTTAAGAAAAGATACTGTTTTAGTTTAGTTTTCATTTTCAGGTGTCATAGCTGTGTAGAGGAGGAGAGGAAAGGAAAGCATGGAGGAAAAGGAGCTGTACAGAAGCAGTTCCAAAGTGTTGCAAAGGACGCTGCCGCAGCAGCACTACTGTCGACTGCCGCCCAGGCAGAAGTTAAATCGACTTATTCAAGATGGGTTGCGATTGAAAGAGGACAATTTCCTGAGCCCAGTCTTGCAGTTTTCTGAAGCATGTAGCGGCCTGAAGAGCTGATTGAAGAGGGATAAGTAAAGAGACTTATCTTTACTTGTTGGAGAAGGCAACATCCAAAGAGTCCATATTCAAGTCAAAAAGGAGTAAACATTTAATGTAAAGTTACTTTAAGGACTTCTACTCCAAGGAGGACTCAAACTTAGGTCATGTCATATATATACCCATGCTTGTGAGGGTATAGGAGACATACATATAGCGTGGATTGGAGACTACGTCAAAATTCTCTCTTAGGGTTTAGCTTTTTGTATGTAAAGCAGGTTTGAGAAACAATTGTATTAGTTTAAGTTATGTTTGCAATAAAATACTCTCAAGTTTGCTTAATTCATGTTCTTCACTTCTTCAATTAGTTCCAAAAGTCCAATTGAAGAAATCCATTTGTCGGGAACGAGAGTGTCAACCTCAGGAAAGAATTAAGTACGGTCTCATCATGACAAGGTGTTGACTAATTTGGCTTAGACATAAGTTAGAATTTCAGCGGCTAAAAGGAGCAACCAAACGTCGACTGCATGTGTTAGGCTTACACTGAGATTGCTAGGTATTTCCAACAACATGTAGTGATAGAATCCTTGCATAGACCTAGGAAGGATCACTTCAAAATTGCTTCGCCGAGCTTGAAGTATCTGCCAAACTTTCTGTCGGGACTTCTCTCCATCTCACCTACCGAGACAACGGAAGTTGCAAGAACAGAGTTTCGATGTGGCATCGAAAGTTGCCGCCGCCTCAATCCACCATTTCCCGCCGAGGCAGTAGATCGTGGCAGCGCAAAACACACTTAATCTTTACAATGCAGTCTACACACTACTGAGCTACAACTACCTTGCCCAATCTATCAACCTTATCTTTTTCTCTCTTTATCTCTATCTTAAATTACTTGTGTTTTTATTTCTATGCCTTTCAATATTTAGAAATTTAATTGTGCAATTACTATTTCCTTGTGCAGGAAAACACTTATAGTAGTTGCTCAAATCCATGTGGGAGACGATATCTTTTATACTATAACTTGACAGGAGTGTGCACTTGCGCTCATAAATAGAGAACGCTAAAATTCTCTACAAGTTTTTGGCGCCATTGCCGGGGATTGGCAACAACAACTGCATTTGAATTCCTACACTTCTACTTTTAGTTTTTGCATTTAAATTTCTGTTTATTTTATTCTTCAAAAAAATGCCTCTTATTTGCCTCTGGTGTATGTCCCGCCAGGGCAGCAAAGATGGCACCCAACACCCACCTAAGGAGAGGAAGGACTTACCTGGACGAAAAGCCAAACGCAAAACCCTAAGGAAGTGATTATGTTTGGGAAATGCGCAACCCAACATAACCTAATTTTTAGTTTTACTTTTATGCATTAGGATTAGATTTCATTTTTATTTTTCTTGAAATTTAAATTTCAGTTATCTTTATTTAATTTATTTCAGGTTAGGAATGAAGGCAAGACCAAGAAGGATAAAGAATAAAGGAGAGGCCCAACCCAGCGTCCAAGGCGAACCAAACAGGCAGATTAACATAACGGCTAGTGGTTTCATAACGGCTAGCTACAACAACTACATTTGCAACAACTGGCGGCAACGGCTATCTGCGTAACGACTAGAGTCCCTTTAGATGCGCCGCAATCATTGTTGCCCATCAGTAGCGTGCCCGCCAAGGCAGTAGAGAGTAGCGACTATTTAAGGCCAACTATTCTCTCCTAATTCTTCACTTTGCTCTCTCTTTTTCTGTCAATTCTTCTTGTCTTCTTTGCTTTCAAGATGTCATCTGCGTTATTTTCTTGCAATTTTTTCTTTTCTTTAGGAAACACAACCGTTCTCACAACTATGACAGCATAAAAACCCACCGCCTCATCCTCCAAGCCAACCTTCCAAAGGTTCTTGAATGTTGACGTAGTGGCAACCTATACGCAGCACTTTGTTGCGTGACAAATCCGGGAAGAGATAGGCTTCCAATTCACAAGGGAAGTAGGGGATCTTGGCCTTGATCCCAACGTATTTGAAAGGATCAACACACTGGGTTGGCATATTTTTGCACAGCAGCCATAGGAGATAAACGCCAACTTAGAGCGAGAATTTTATGCCCACAAACCTACCTCAATAAACCTCTTTGTCTATGTTCGTGACGTGGATGTCAAGCTCAAAGCGGAAATAATAAATAGCTTTTATGGCATAGAAATTAAAGGGATTCTGAATGAAAAATGGAGTTCGGGTTTAGCGGCATCAAGCTACGAGAAAATCAAAAGAGAAATATGCCAGCCAAATGCCAAACGGCTAACCGGAAAAAAATAATGGTTCAGCCAACCACCGCGACCTGCTGTTAGAGGTCATTCTGTGGAGTAACTTCTTCCAGCGCCGCCTAATGCCCACTTCACATGGTTCCACAGTCATCAGGCTGCGGGTGGCCATAATCCATAGCATAATGAAGCGGTAGCCAATCAGCGTTGGGGAAGTTATTCTTGAAGAATTCTATGCCCACGCAGCCAAACCAAACTCCAAGGCACCCCTCATTTTCCCTCACTCATTACCGGCCTCTGCACGAACTTCCGTGTACCGTCGCATCCCAAAGATACCATCATCGCTGCCAACGAAGGATGGACAAGGAAGTCACACCTAAAGATAATGCAAGAGCCAAAACCTGAAATGCCAGCAACCGCCCAGCCGCCGTTTAAACCTTCCGCCACCCAGGCCGCAACGGGCAGTACTGATCTTGCCCTTTTTCTACCATGATTCCTCTGCTGCGAAGCCTTGTAGGGAGCTGCCAGAGAATTGAGCACAAGCATGTAATCGTTATGAGATACATTGCGGAGGTGCAAGAGGCTTTTGTGTCCTACTTGCTAGACAAATATCACGATGCCGACCCAAAGTTGCCAGCCTTCTCATTGGAGTTAGCAACTTCTAAACCAACCCAGGTCACACCTCGACCAGCTGCCACTCCACCCACCACGAACAGCGAGGGACCACATATCCGCCCCAAATGAAGGACCTCACCCATTCTCATCCAGCCATACAACCTCACCTCCTCTTTTGATTCTGAAGAAAATGAGATCCAGGCAGAAAAAGAGGATGAGACTAATGTCGTCTCCCCAGTAGCAAAGAAGACAGCTATCAAAGAGGTAGTCGAGTCCTCAGATTCATTGGATATGGAGGTATCTGATTCCTCTTACGATGAACCAGCCGAAGTAGCAAGGAAAAGGAAGTGACCCACTAGTGCGACTAAACCTCAAGGCGAAGGGTATGAAACCGAGCCAGAAGCACTACCTAAAAGACCCACTCCCAGCCGTATCCAGCCACCACGTGGCAAGAAGAATAGCCTAGCCTCAAAATCTCTCGCCACATGCCGCCTTGTCCTCCCCCACTCCTCAAAATCCTCCTCCGAGGCAGTAGCAGAAACGGAGGGGAACTCCCCTAGTTTATAGCACCTTTTCTTTAATTTTTCTTTCTTTTTATGTTTTCCTTTAATTTTTTGTTTTCTTTCTCTGTTTTTATTTTATACTTTGTGTAAGGCATTGAGGACAATGCCAACCTTGAGTTTTGAGGGGTTAGTCCTCTTTGTTTTCTTTAGTTGCATTTAGCCTCATTTAGCAGCATCTGCCCAAGCACATAATAAAATAGAAAGTCTTAGCTTAAAAACTTGTGCTTATGATAGTTAGCCGACTACTTATTTTCGCACCATATTTAAAATTTAACTTAACCATGGGAAGAAGCATGAAAAATACTTAGTAATGTTTACTTAGAAATTTTTTTGTACACATTCCTGCCCTTATTATTGTTGTTCTTAAGCTTATATAGGCATATTTAGGTGCATTGCATGCATAATAACACTATTTTCTCTTTTACCATGCTTTTATTGAATATTCTATTCTTGGTTAAGAAAAGATAATGTTCTAGTTTAGTTTTCATTTTCAGGTGTTGTAGCTATGTAGAGTAGGAGAGGACATGAAAGTGGGGAGCAAAATGAGTTGTATTGAAGAAGTTCCAAAGTGCCGCCAAGGACGCCACCGCAGCAGCATTGCTACCGACTGCCTCCCAAGCATGAGTTAAAACTGACATATTTAAAATATTTTCCGATTGAAAGAGGACAATTTCCTGAGTCCAATGAGCTCAATCTTGCAGTTTTTGAAGCATGTAGCGGCCTGAAGAGCTGATTGATGAGGGATAAATAAAATGACTTATCTTTACTTGCTGGAGAAGGCAACGTCCATAGAGTTCACATTCAAGTAAAAAAGGAGTCAACATTTAATGTAAAGTTACTTTAAGGAATTCTACTCCAAGGAAGACTCAAACTTTGGCCAAGCCCTATATATACCCATGCTTGTGAGGGCATAGGAGACATAGATCTAGCGTGGATTGAAGATTACATCCCAATTCTCTCTCAGGGTTTAGGTTTTTGTATGTAAAGTAGTTGTGAGAAACGGTTGTATTAGTTTAATTTGTGTTTGCAATAAAATACTCTCAAGTTTGCTTAATTCATGTTCTTCACTTCTTCAATTAGTTCCAAAAGTCCAGTTGAAGAAATCCATTTGTCGGGCACGAGAGTGTTAAACTCACGAAATATTAAAGTATGGTCTCATCATGACGATGTGTTAACCAATTCGGCTTAGACAAGTTATAATTTCAGCGGCTAAAAGGAACAACCAAATGTCGACTATCTGTGTTAGGTTGACGATAAGATTGCTAGGTACTGCCTACATCACGTAGTGATAGAATCCTTGCCTAGACATAAGAAGGATCACTTCAGAATTGCTACGCCGAGCTTGGAGTATCTGCCAGACTTGTCACCGGGACTTCTCTCCATCTCACCTTCCGAGAAAGCGAAAGTTTCCAGCGCGGAGTTCCGCCGTGGTATCGAAAGTTGCCGCCGCCTCAATCCGCCATATCCTGTCAAGGCAGCATATCGTGGCAGTGCAAAACACACTTAATCTTTACAACGCAGACTACACACTACTGAGCTACAACTACCTGGCCCAATCTATCAACCTAATCTCTTTCTCTCTCTTTCTCTCTATCTTCAATTACTTATGTTTTTATTTTTATGCTTTTCAATATTCATAAATTTAATTCTCATTTAATATTTCCTTGTGTAGGAAAACATTACCGTTTTAGTTTAGTTCTCATTTACAAATGTTGTAGCTGTGTAGAGGAGGAGAGGATATGAAAGTAGGGAGAAAAAAGGAGCTATACTAAAGTAGTTCCAGTCGCCGCCAAGGATGCCACGTAGCAGCATTGCCGCCGACTGTCGTCTTGTCATGAGTTAAACCGACTTAGTCAAGATGGGTTGAGATTGAAAGAGGACAATTTTTTGAGTCCAATGAGCCTAGTCTTGCAGTTTTTTGAAGCCTATAGCGGCCTGAAGAACCAATTGAAGAGGGATAAGTAAAGTGATGTATCTTTACTTGCTGGAGAAGGCAACGTCCAAAGAGTCTACATTCAAGTCAAAAAGGAGTCAAAATTTAATGAAAAGTTACATTAAGAACTTCTACTCCAAGGAGGACTCAACTTAGGCCAAGCCTTATATATTCCCATGGTTGTTAGGGTATAGGGTCATAGAGACATAGATATAGCGTAGATTGGAGATTACATCCCAATTCTCTCTCAGGGTTTAGGTTTTTGTATGTAAAGTAGTCGTGAGCAACAATTGTATTAGTTTAATTTGTGTTTGCATGAAAAATACTTAGACATTTTTACTTAAATTTTTTAAGTTGCCAATGATTCTTACACTCTCTATTAAGTGTCGAGTTTAGCTTGAGTTCTAAGTTTAACACTGCCTGCTTTATTTAATGAAATTTTATTAATTGGATGCAGGATTGTTGTCGCGGCAGCATAGGGTAGCAACACAAAGAAGTTTAATGCCCTATAGGTGCCTGAAACATGCTCTAGGAAGGATGCTTAATACCCTAAAGGTTCCCAAAACAGGCTCTATGAAGGATCATGAGCAAGGACACTATGCTGCTATCAAAGTCCAAGTATCTCAAATTATTTGAAGTGACAGACAAATTAGCAAGAGTGAATGAAAGCCTTCTAGGGATGACTCTATTCAAAGGGTTCAGAGTTTTGTAGTGTGCACCTATCATAGCTTCAGACCCGAAGAATAGTTGTGATGAGCTAAAGCCCTTAAGGCCATGATCAAAAAAAGAGGAAAAGATAAGTGCTTAAATGTGCTTCCAAGGCAGCATCTCATATCATTTTTCGTAATTTAATTATTTTTAGCATTAATTGTTTACATAGTATACTCATCATGTTTAGCATGGACACAGACTTGCACACACTGCACTGGCACTGCAAAAATTAAATACTAAGTTATTTCATAATATAGGTGCTAAGTTTCAGCCAAATTTTGTGCACGGGGCAGGTTTACTAGTTAGGTTGTATTGCTTGAGGACAAGCAATAGTTTGAGTTTGGGGGTGTGTAGAGTGTCCACAAGTTCTATATTTTGTACACATTCCTAGCCTTATTATTGTTGTTCTTAAGCTTATTTAGGCATATTTAGGTGCATTGCATGCATAATAACAATATTTGCCCCTTTACCATGCTTTTATTGAATATTCTATGTTTGGTTAAGAAAAGATAATGTTTTAGTTTAGTTTTCATTTTCAGGTGTTGTAGCTGTGTAGAGGAGGAGAGGACATCAAAGCAGGGATCAAAATGAGCTCTACTGAAGCAGTTTCAAAGTGCCGCCAAGGACGTCACCGTAGTAGCGTTACAGCCAACTACCGCCGAGGCAGGAGTTAAACAGACTTATTCAAGATGGGTTGCGATTGAAAGAGGACAATTTCCTCAGTCCAATGAGCCCAGTCTTGTAGTTTTCTGAAGCCTGTAGCGGCCTGAAGAGCTGATTGAAGAGGGATAAGTAAAGTGACTTATCTTTACTTTTTGGAGAAGGTAACGTCCAAAGAGTTCACATTCAAGTAAAAAAGGAGTCAACATTTAATGTAAAGTTACTTTAAAGACTTTTACTCCAAGGAAGACTAAAACTTAGGCCAAGCCCTATATATTCCCATGATTGTGAGGGTATATGAGACATAGATATAACGTGGATTGGAGATTACGTCCCAATTCTCTTTTAGGGATTAGATTTTTGTATTTAAAGTAATTGTGAGAATCAGTTGTATTAGTTTAAGTTGTGTTTGCAATAAAATACTCTCAAGCTTGCTTAATTCATGTTATTCACTTCTTCAATTAGTTCCAAAAGTCCAGTTGAAGAAATCCATTTGTCGGACATGAGAGTGTCAACCTCACGAAAGAATTAAGTATGGTCTCATCATCACAAGGTGTTGACTAATTTGGCTTAGACATAAGTTAGAATTTCAGCGGCTAAAAGGAGCAACCAAACGTCGACTGCTTGTGTTAGGTTTACGCTGAGATTGCTAGGTATTGCCAACAACACATAGTGATAGAATCCTTGCATAGACACGAGAAGGATCACTTCAGAATTACTTCGCCGAGCTTGAAGTATCTGTCAGACTTTCTGTCGGGACTTCGCTCAATCTCACCTGTCGAGACAGTTGTAGGTTGCAAGCGTAGAGTTCCGCTGTGGCATCGAAAGTTGCCACTGCCTCAATATGCCATTACCCGCCGAGGTAGGAGATCATGGCAGCGCAAAACACACTTAATCTTTACAACACAGTCTACACACTACTGAGCTACAACTACCTTGCCCAATCTATCAACCTTATCTATTTCTCTCTTTCTCTCTATCTTAAATTATGTTTTTATTTCTACGCCTTTCAATATTCAGAAATTTAATTGTGCAATTATTATTTCCTTGTGCAGGAAAACACGCATAGTAGCTGCTCTAATCCATGTGGGAGACGATATCTTTTACACTTGAACTTGACAAGATTGTGCACTTGCGCTCATAAATAGAGAACACTAAAATGCTCTTCAAGTTTTTGGCGCCATTGCTGGGAATTGGCAACAGCAACTACATTTGAATTCCTGCACTTCTACTTTTAGTTTTTACATTTAAATTTATGTTTATTTTAGTTTAAAAAATGCATATTGTTTGCCTTTGGTGTATGTCCCGCCAGGGCAGCAAAGATGGCAGCCAACACCCCGTAAGGAGAGGAAGGACATACCTGGATGAAAAGCCAAACGCAAAACCCTCAGGAAGTGGTTATGTATGGGAATTGCGCAACCCAACATAACCTAATTTTTAGTTTTACTTTTATGCATTAGAATTAGATTTAATTTTTATTTTTCTTGAAATTTAAATTTAAATTATCTTTATTTAATTTATTTCATGTTAGGTATGAAGGCAAGACCAAGAAGGATAAAGGATAAAGGAGAGGCCCAACCCAGCGTCCAAGGCGAACCAAACATGCAGATTAGCATAACAGCTAGTGGCTTCATAACGGCTAGCTACAATAGCTACATTTACAACAGCTGGCGGCAACGTCTATCTGCGTAATGGCTAGAACCCCGATAGACGCGCATCAATCATTGTCGCCCATCAGCAGCGTGCCCGCCAAGGCAGCGGAGAGTAGTGGCTATATAAGGCCAACCATTCTCTCCTCATTCTTCACATTGCTCTGTATTTTTCTCTCAATTCTTCTTGTCTTCTTTGCTTTCAAGATCTCATCTGCGTTATTTTCTTGCAATTTTTTCTTTTCTTTATGAAACTCAGCCATCACAACATCAAAACCCACCGCCTCATCCTCCAAGCCAACCTTCCAAAGGTTCTTGACTGTTGACGTAGTGGCAACCTATCTGCAGCACTTTGTTGAGTGACAAATCTGGGAAGAGATAGGCTTCCAATACACAAGGGAAGTAGGGGATCTTAGCCTTGAGCTCAACGTATTTGAAAGGATCCACACACTGGGTTGGCATATTTTTGCACGGCAGCCATAGGAGATAAATTCCAACTTAGTGCGAGAATTTTATGCCCACAAACCTACCTCAGAAACCCCTTCGTCTACGTTCACGGCGTGGATGTCAAGCTCACAGCGGCAATAATAAATAGCTTTTACGACATAGAAATTAAAGGGAATCCGCATGAAAAATGGAAGTCAGGTTCAACGACATCAAGCTACGAGAAAATCAAAAGAGAAATCTGTCGGCCAAATGCCAAATGGCTAACCGACAAAAAAACAAGTTTAGTCAACCACCACAACCTGCTGTCAGAGGCCATTCTGTGGAGTAACTTCGTCTATCTCTGCCTAATGCCCACTTCGTATGGTTCCACAGTCATCAGGCTGCGAGTGGCCCTAATCCATAGCATAATGAAGGGGTAGCCAATCAACGTTAGGGAAGTTATTCTTGAAGAAATCTATGCCCGCGCAGCCAAACCCAACTCCAAGGCACCCCTCATTTTCCCCTCACTCATCACCGGCCTCTACACGAACTTCCGTGTGCCGTAGCATCGCAAAGATACCATCATCGCTGCCAAGAAAGGATGTACAAGGAAGGCACGCTTACAGATAATGCAAGAGCCAAAACCCAAAACGCCAATAACCGCCCAGCCGCCGTCCAAACCTGCCGCCACCCAGGCCACAACGGGCAGTACTAATGCTGCCCTTTTTTCTTCCATGATTACTCTGCTACGAACCCTTGTAGAGAGCTGCCAGAGAATTGAGCACAAGCAGGTAATCTTTCTGAGATACATCACGGAGGTGCAAGAGGCTTTTTTGGCCTACTTACTAGACAAATATCACGACGCTGTTCTAGCCTTCCCCTCGGAGTTAGCTACTTCTAAACCAACCCAGATCACACCTCGACCAGCTGCCACTCCAGCCACTGCGGACAGCGAGGGACCACATATCCGCCACAAATGAAGGACCTCGCCCATTCCCATCCAGCCATACAACCTCACCTCCTCTTTTGATTATGAAGAACAGGAGATCGAGGCAGAAAAAAGAGGATGAGACTGCTGCCGCCTCCCCAGCAACAAAGAAGGCAGCTACTAAAGAGATAGTCGAGGCCTCGGATTCATAGAACATGGAGCTATTTGATTCCTCTGACGACGAACCAGCTGAAGCATCAAGGAAAAGGAAGCGGCCCGCCAGTACGACTAAACCTCAAGGCAAAGTGTATGAAACCGACCTAGAAGCACCACCTAAAAGACCCACTTCCAGCGACCATGTGGCCAGAAGAATAGCCCAGCCACCAAATCTCCCGCCACATGCCACCTTGTCCTCCCCAAATCCTCAGAATCCTCCTTCGTGGCAGTAGCAGAAACGGAGGGGAACTCCCCTAGTTTATAACACCTTTTCTTTAATTTTTCTTTCTTTTTATGTTTTCCTTTAATTTTTCGTTTTCTTTTTCTTTTTATGTTTTATTTTTCTGTTTTATTTTATACTTTATGTAAGGCATTGAGGACAATGCCAACCTTGAGTTTGGAGGGGTTAGTCCTTTTTGTTTTCTTTAGCTGCATTTAGCCGTATTTAACATCATATGTACATTTTGCACTAGCACATAATGAAATAGAAAGTCTTAGCTTAAAAACTTGTGCTTATGATAGTTAGTCGACTACTTATTTTCGCACCATACTTAAAATTTAACTTAACCATGGGAAGAAGCATGAAAAATACTTAGAAATGTTTACTTAGAAATTTTTTTGTACACATTCATGCCCTTATTATTGTTGTTCTTAAGCTTATTTAGGCACATTTAGGTGCATTGCATGCATAATAACAATATTTTCTCTTTTACCATGCTTTTATTGAATATTCTATGTTTGGTTAAGAAAAGATATTGTTCTAGTTTAGTTTTCATTTTCAGGTGTTGTAGCTGTGTAGAGGAGGAGAGAACAAGAACCAGGGAGCAAAAGGAGCTGTATTGAACAAGTTCCAAAGTGCCGCCAAGGACGCCGCCACAGCAGTATTACTGCCGACTACCGCCCAAGCAGGAGTTAAATCGGCTTATTCAAGATGTGTTGCGATTGAAAGAGAATAATTTCCTGAGTCCAATGAGCCTAGTATTGCAGTTTTTTGAATCTTGTAGCGGCCTGAAGAGCTAATTGAAGAGTGATAAATAAAATGACCTATCTTTACTTGTTGGAGAAGGCAACGTCCAAAGTGTTCACATTCAAGTAAAAAAGGAGTCAATATTTAATGTAAAGTTACTTTAAGGACTTCTACTCCAAGGAGGACTCAACCTTAGGTCATACCCTATATATACCCATGCTTGTGAGGGCATAGGAGACATAGATATAGCGTGGATTGAAGATTACGTCCCAATTCTCTATTAGGGTTTAGGTTTTTGTATGTAAAGTAGTTGTGAGAAACGGTTGTATTAGTTTAAGTTGTGTTTTCAATAAAATACTCTCAAGTTTTCTTAGTTCATGTTCTTCACTTATTCAATTAGTTCCAAAAGTCCTGTTGAAGAAATCCTTTTGTCGGGCACGAGAGTGTCAAACTCACGAAAGAATAAAGTATGGTCTCATCATGACGAGGTGTTGACTAATTCGGCTTAGACAAGTTATAATTTCAGCGGCCAAAAGGAGCAACCAAATGTCAACTGCCTATGTTAGGTTTACGATGAGATTGCTAGGTATTGCCTACATCACGTAGTGACAGAATCCTTACCTAGACATAGGAAGTATCACTTCAGAATTGCTACGCCAAGCTTGGAGTATCTGCCAGACTTACACCCGGGACTTATCTCCATCTCACCTGTCGAGACAACAAAAGTTGCAAGCGCAGAGTTCCGCCATGGCAGCAGATCGTGGGAGCGCAAAACACACTTAATATTTACAACACAGTCTACGCACTACCGAGCTACAACTATCTGGGCCAATCTATCAACCTTATCTCTCTCTCTTTCTCTCTATCTTAAATTACTTGTGTTTTTATTTTTATGCTTTTCAATATTCAGAAATTTAATTGTGCAATTACTATTTCCTTGTGCAGGAAAACACTCATAGTAGTTGCTCCAACCCATGTGGGAGATGATATCTTTTATACTATAACTTGACAGAAGTGTGCACTTGCGCTTATAAATAGAGAACCCTAAAACGCTCTACGTACGTGAGTACATGAGGATTTCGTCGATAAACACCACCACAAATTGATCTAGAAACTCATAGAACACCCAATTCATCATATCCATGAATGTAGTCGATGCATTTGTCAACCCAAACAACATCACTAAGAACTCATAATGGCCATACCTTGTCTGTAAGGCTATCTTGGGTACATCCACATCCTTAACCTCCATTTGATAATACCCATACCTCAAATCAATCTTCTAGAACACTAAGGCACCACGAAACTGATCAAACAAATCATCAATCCTTGGCAAAGGGTACTTGTTCATAATCGTCAACTTGTTCAGTTGCCGATAATCTATACACATACACATCGTACCATCATTCTTTTTCACAAATAAGACCGATGCACCCCAAGGTGAAACACTGAAACACTTGGCCTTATGAACCCTTGATCAAGAGACTCATGAAGTTGTGTTTTTAACTCCTTTAATCCCTTAGGTGCCATCCGATAAGGAGCAATAGAAACTGGAGTCTTATTTTCATACAACTCAATGCCAAACACAACTTCTCAGTTAGGTCGCAAACCATGCAACTCATCCGAAAAAACACCCGTAAATTCAGAAACAGTTTGTATGTCTTGCACTCGCACTTCCTTCGTATCAGGGTTCATCACGTAAGCTAAGAAAGCTCCGCAACACAACTCCATCATCTGACACGCTTCAAGAGTCGAAATTGCATTGGACAAGAACTTCACGTTCTCGCCTACGAATACTACTTCGTAATCAGCAGCAATCAAGGTAACTCGCTTAACATCAAAATCAACTACAACTCGATGCTCAGACAACCAATTCATTCCAAGAATCACATCAAAACCATAGAAAGGTAATTCCATCAAATCAACTGAAAACACGTGGCCTTGAACAGATAAAGGACATCTCCTATACAGTTTTCTTGTAACAACAGTCTCACCAAAAGAGCTTGTTACTTGCATTCCAACATCTAGCATCTCAACAGGAATATCAAGCAAATGTGCATGCTCACTCATGATGTATGAAAGCGTAGATCCAGAAACAATCAAAGCTAACAAATACAATGATTGTAAGGCGAAGGTACATGCAATCACGTTTGTGTCATTACATCCCCCGCGATGTGCATACACTCTCGTAGGTCCACCACCCTCTGGTTGAACAGCAACAACATGTGCCACACCTCTCTGCCCATCCTCCCTCCTTTGGAAGTTGTAACGCCCTGGTTTTTGGCCTAGATGTTTTGATGAATCGGGTTGGGCTTGTGGAACCGGTGTCGGTTGTTCGAACCATTTAAAAGGTGGTTTAGGGAAATCAATGTTTTGAATGGGATAAAAATATGATATAAATTCCTAAAATCCTCAAAAATGGTGTTTAAGAGGTTGGTCAAATCCATTTTACAAAACGAGCTTTCTAAAGTTTACATTTTGGGTAGTGACGAAAATGTAAAGATTTAAAAGTTGGAAAATGTGTTTTTCAAGAAGAGTCAAAAAATCTTAGAATCTTTAGGGAGCTACTTGGAAATTATGCCTTTTCCCTAATTTGCCATGTGTTTTAAATGTTTATTAAATAATTAAAAAGGTTTTATTTAATTAATTAAGGAAAGTTAGTTAATTGTTTAATAAAATTTTTGACGAGCTTTTCGTTTCTCACTTTAACTTCAGCCAAACACCCTTCATTTTCTCTCAATTTTCCAGAAATTATTTTCTCTCAAATTCTCTTTTGGTTTCTATCATTTCCTTATTGATTTCTTCCATTTTTCTTCAAGTTTTTTCAAGCAAATCTTGCCAAATTAGAGGAGAAGCAATGATTGGAGGTAATTTTCGTGCTAACCCTCTAATCTAGGTTCTTTAATGAAATTCCAAAGATATTTGACTCTTTAATACTGATTTTGATTGAGGTTTTGTTATTAGATTGTTAAACTCTTGAAATCTTGATTGAAAAATAGATTTTAAGGTGATTTTCTGAGTTTGCTTTAAATGGCTTGTTTGAGATTGTTTCTAAATGAGTTTTGAAAGGTTTTTGGTGTTGAAGTGGAGTCTAAATCATATAGATCCCGAAATCCTTGAGATCATTGGTTTTTGAAGTGTTTTTGGGGTGTTCTTGAGGTATTGGAGTTGCTGGAGGTATAAGGATGGTTTTAGGTTGTTTTTGGATGTTGATTAATACCTAAAGTGTTGGATGAGTTGGGTAATGGCTGGGCTGAGGTTAGAGGTCAATCAATTGAGTTGTCGATTGTTTTGGATGGGTGTTTTGGTGCTTTAGAGCATGGCCGCGGGATTTCTTGTGAGTGCTTGTGTTTTGGATGCATTTTAATGCATTGAACCTCTCTTTTGATGTGTTGAAAACAGGGGATAATATTCCGAAAGCAAACGAAGTGCTTTTGGATGCTTCATGTGATCGATAGTTGCGTCGGCAAGCGTGGTTTCGCGAGTTGGTGAGTGGAACTTGGTTTTCCAGCAAGGAAACATTTTAGAAAAGGTTTTGGGAACTTAGTAAGAGGTTGAAACGCTTTACTAAGTTTGGAAGTAAGTAAAGTAAATTTTACTCTAGATTGTGCTAGTTTTGGACCAATGGTTGCACTTGATTTTACTTGTATTAACCTACTATTTTAAAGCATGTTTTGAATGTATAAAATGTGTATGATGATGCCATGTGGTTTAAGGATGCACTAGGTAAGTGATCCTTGTATGCATGTGTTGATGCATGAGATTTGAAGCATGGTTTAATGCTTGATTTGTGGCTTATCATGAATTCTTTGTAAAAACAATGAGTTGTGCATGAAGTATGAGTTATATTGGCAAGTGATGTTGAATATAATGTTTTATAAATGAAATCGGTTATAGTTAGCCGGCTATAGGATTGAGTGCACTACAAACAAGTCGCCTTGGATGTTGAGGGGTTGTGATTGTACCGAATACTCCATCCAAGTCGCCTTGTGTGTGTCTCGTCTCTCATTAGTGGATTATACATCTACCGATGAGTGGTGTTGAGGGGTTATGATTGTACCGAATACAAGTATAGTATATGAAACGTGTATAGTGTTTTTGAGATTGTAATCCGTGTATCCGATATATGTTTTTGAGATTGTTGTTTATCACTTGTGAGCCAATATAATGAAATGAATTATTGTGGAAAATGTTGTTAATGCATATTTTGAATGATACATGTTTTGGTTTAAGCTTAGCATAATGGTGTTTATTCTTGGAAAGCTTGGAATATGAGTAGCAATGGTTTAATTGCTGAAATTATATGAATCATGTTGCATGATGTTCAATACAATGAGATTGATAAAAAAAGTGCATGTTTTGGAAAGAAAGGCATAATGGTTTTGAAAGAAAGGAGAATGGTTTTGAGCATTGATGATGTGTGTGGTTTTGAGCAATCCTCACTAAGCTTGTATGCTTATGCTCTCTTTGTTCATCAATGCAGATAATTAGACTTTGGAGGCAACATCTTCAAGGGTATCTTCCAAGACATTTGCTAAAAGTATGTTGTGATCTTGAACTAGTGTAATAAGGGCAATGGGGGTATCCAATGTTTTGAATGTTGTTAGTTTTGTATTTTCTGGTTTTGTTCAAGTTTGTGATGCACATTTGGACTTGTAAATGGCCTTTGAGTTTATCTTTATGTTTGCATTTGGATTTTAGCCTTTTGGTGCTTTTGACTTCTAGGAAGCATGCCTTTAGTCTCGTACCTTGTGAGAATGATGCTATGATGTTGCTTATGCTTCGTATATGTGGTCATTGAAGTGTAATTAAGTTGCCAACATGTTAGGGCATGTGTCGGGATGGTTTTAAGGGCGTAATGTGATTTAAACCAGCTTTTTAGAACATTGCAGGCCCAGGTATTTCGAAACATCCATGCATGTTTCGAAACGGTGGCCTGAAATGGCCTTGATGTTTCGGAACAATGAGGCATGTTTTGGAACATTTTGCCTCTATGAACCATCGTACTGAAACGTGTCTTGAAGAGTTTCGAAACGAACTCGTGTATCGAATCGGTTAGTTGTGTTTCGAAACGATTTTTCAAATATGGGGCATTATGTTCCGAAACGTTTGACCGTTGGACCTGTTTTTGAATTGTTCTGAGTTTCTATTTCTTACGTTTTGGTCCCTGTTTGACTTGTATACAATTGGATGAGATCTAAATGTCATTTTGGGCTGAGATTTCACTAAGAAGCATGTAATGAACCTAATTATAGGTTAGTAACTGGAATCAACTAATAACCCTTATAATTTATGAAAATTACAAAATGGTCCCTAAACTTTAATCGGCTTTAATCGATGGGCGATTGTGTTGATGTTTCATCCGCTGCTTGTGTACATATACATAGGAACCTAAATTGCATCTAGACAAGATAAAAAGAAAAAAAGTCGTTTATTGAGGTAAACCTTCCCGGTTTATGTCAATATTCCCCGTGTGATCCGTTCGGTTCGGTCTATCGGTCAGGTCGGGTCGAGGGGGTTACAAAAGTTACCACGGCCACGCCCACGGCCGCGCCCACATCCTCTTTGTGGTGCAACGGTGCTCGACCCTAACCACCTCCAGTTAACAAAGGACACTCACGTCTCATATGATCAGCTGATCCACATTTCCAACAAAAATTAGCCCCAACCACATAAGCATGCACATCACGAGCCACGGGAGAACAATCTCACCTCAAATGCTCTCGCAATCCACATGACCAACAAGTATTCTACTCAAACCTCATCCTGTTACCCTAAGCTGGTGCACCTCACCTAAAATTACCTCGCCTCGCCTCAAGCTGATACCTACGGTCATGATTCCTCTTCTTTTGCCCACCATTGGAACCGAAATCTGCAGCTCTCTTACTCGAGCTAGAACCACCTACACGAGAGGTCAAACACAAACTCTGCTCTATGTCCTTGGCCCGCGTCACCAGCACATCAAAATCGGTGTAATCAAAAGCGAGCATGAAAGTTTTCACGTCCTCCACTAAGCTATACCGGAAGCGATCACACTGATGCCTATCACTAGGAACTAATTCTAGAGCATACTGACTCAAACGTATGAACTGGACCTCGTACTCAGCTACTGTCATCTTTCCTTGCACCAAGGACATGAATTCACGCTTTTTACCATCCAAGTATCTAACTCCTAGATACTTCCTTTTATAGGTAGCCTGGAAGAAGTCCCAATCCACCTCGTTGGGTTCTATGGCCGCGGTCACAATCGTCCACCAAGCATAAGCATCACCATGCAATAACGAAAGAACGCGTCCCAGCTTTCGTGCATCATTGCATCCCATCTGATCCAATATTCAGATCGTACTGGCAATCCAAGCCTCGGATGCCTCGGGAGACAAGCCACGATATTCAACGCCTCCCAAACTTTACAAGCGCTCCAACGGCAAACCCAATTGCACAGCAGCATGCGCTTGCACATTCACTCTAGCAACAACATCCTAGAATGCCCCAATCATCGACTGTACCAAAGGCATCAAATCACCCAACACCGGACCAGCCTGTACGTGTTGCACTTGCTCCTCACCCCCAGGTCGCGGTGGCGGTGGAGGAAGTAAATTCGCATCAGGAAGAACCTCGTTCTCCTGATTGTGTTACTCACCAACAGGAGCAACAACCCAGAACGTTGTTCTCTCCTCGGTTCCATTGTTCTATTAGCATTAAGGCATGAATATAAAACAAACAAAAGATCGGGCTAGCTTCTAGCAAGGGTCCAAGACTTCAGATTCAATTTACAAAATTTCACTATAGTAATAAGGCGATGGGCATTCTAGTTCCCCCCCCCCCAAACATAGCATAAAGCATACGACATCCATGTCACAACCATCATGCATCACAAGCATTAAGATTCAGCCAAATCTATTATCACATACAACAGCTCACATTCATATTACAATCACCATACATATCATCACCATCACATAATCAACACGAGCATGCTTATTACATTTACCGAACAAAACAAACATCACCAAGTAAACACATTCATATCCCAATTACTTACCATCATTCCCAACCTTTCGTAACCTGGCTCTAATACCACCAAATGTAACCCCCTCGACTCGGCTTAGACGATAGACCAAACTGAACGAGTCACACGTGAATATTGAAGTAAACCAGGAAGGTTTGCCTCAATAAACGACCCTAATTTTTTTATTTTTATCTTGTTTAGATTCAAGTTAGGTTCCTATGTATTCAACAAAGAAGTAGATCAAAAACAACTCAAATGCTCATCAATTTTATCCAATTTTCGGTTTTAGGGACCACTTTGTAAACTTAACAAATTGCAAGGGCTTTTCCCATTTTCAGTTTACCAACCTTTACTAAGGCTCATTACATGAATCTCTGTCAAAGCTCATCTTAAGTTATCCTTTAAGACTCATTTAATTGCATTCATAAGATTCAGGGACTAAAACGAAAAGATTCCGAACATTAAAAATTGCCATTCAACCAATTTAACTACCAGCGTATCGGTACCCTTAGAGAGGGTATCGATACGCCCTCGACGAGCAGGCTTCCAACTCAGCAAAAGAAAGATTGTATCGATATGCTTGAGCACCGTATCGATACACCCAAGACAAGTGGCTAAACTGGGTATCGATACGCCCCTGTGTATCGGTACACCATTCTATTTTTCAATGGTCCTATCGATACACTACCAACTGTACCGATATGCTACAGTCTGCACTTGCCCAAACCCACCCCAAAACGTTCCAATATGCTTTTGAACATACATACAATTCAAATAGTCACCAGGCCTCAAGTCCAAATGATAAGAACAGCATCAAAGCATCACAATCATCAACAATGAGTTCTAGAAGCATGATTCCTATGAAAATAAAGCATCAAAAATCAAATCTCAAATCCAAGCATAATCCAACATTTAAAGGCCATTTACAAACTAATATAAGCATACCAAACTTGTACCAAACCAGAGAATACCAAACAACTAACTTCAAAACATTGGACACCCCCATTGCCTTTATTACACTAGTCCAAAAAAACATGCATTCATGTGAAGTCTCTTGGAATTCCTTTGCAAGTTGCTACCTCCAATTCCTTAATTATCTACAATGATGAGAAAAAGAGAGCATAAGCATACAAGCTTAGTGAGGAATGCTCAAAAACCAAAACACCATCAATGCTTAAAACCATTTTCACATTTTCGAAAACCATCATGCCATCTTTGAAAATCCATTCACTTCATCATTAAAATCAGCATGCTATTCAACATGCAACTTTTACCATATACTTCACAACAACAAAACCATTGCTACACAAAAATCAAGCCTTCCATGCATATTCACCAATATGCAAAGCTTTAAGGTTAAACATGCATTTTCCATAATATGCATCATAAACATTTCCACAACAATTCAATCATTTATATTAGCTTACAAGTGACCAACAACAGTCTCATTTCTCAAAAAGTATATCGGATACACGGATTACCAAGTGTCATCCCAAACACTTCTTACACTCTATCGGCACCTCAAGGCTCACACACGGGAGCTACCCTCCACCGTTGTGACACCCGTTGTGGAGTATTCGATACAATTACAACCCCTCAACACACTCATCGGTAGATGTATAGCCCAATAACGAGACACAGGACACATACAAGGTTCGCACATGAGAGCTATCCTCCACCGTTGCAACCTTAAAAAAACCTCAATAGTTAGGGTACTTGGAGGGAGTTTTTGGTAGAATCAAAACCCCTCAACATCCAAGGCGACTTGTTTATAGTGCACTTCATCCTATAGCCGGCTAACTATATCTAATTTCATTTACAAAACACATTGCACAACATCAATTTCCAATATAATCCACATTTCATGCATACCTCACTATTTTTCCAAAGCATTCACAATAAGCCATATTCCAATCATTAAACCATGCTTCAAAAATCATATGCATAAACACATGCATACAAGGATCACTTACCCAGTGTGTCGTTAAACCATATGGCATCATCAACCACATTTTATAAATTCAAATCATGATTTAAAATAGTAGGTAAATGCAATAAAAAACAAATGCATCCAAAAGCTCGTAATAGCACAATCCGAGAGAGAAAACCACTTTACTTACTTCTGAACTTAGTAAAGCGTTTGGAGCTAACCTATGTTCCCAAAACCTCTTTTAAGATGTTTCAAAGCTGGAAACCTTATTTCCACTCACCGACTCCCGATACCTCACACGCTGACACACAAAAATCAACCGTACGAATCCTCCAAAGCCACTTCGATCAATTCCGGAACACTATCCCCTATTTGCAACACATTAAAAATAGAGACTCAATGCACCATAATGCATCCAAACACCAACACTTAATTGGAACTCACTGCCCTACTTTAAACAATCAAAATACCCATTCAAAATAACCAAAATCTCATTCGATTGATCTCTAGACTCAGCCCATCTATCAACCAGCACATCCAACATATTTTAACCATAAATCCATATCAATAAACAACCTAATACCATCCTTATACCCCCAGCAACTCAGATCTCACTTAATACCCCAAAAACCCAACCAAAACACCTTTAAAATCAAAGATCACGAGGATTATGGGATTAATATGATCAAGACTCTATTTCAACATCATAAACCTTCCCCATCTTGTTTAGAAACCATCTCAGATAAATCAAATTAAAACAACTCCGAAAATCACATTAAATCATCTCTTTTATCAAGATTTCACCATTTCATCGAAACCACAATAAAAATTCAATCAAAAACATAAATCAAGAGTCAAATATCTTTGGAATTTCATTAAAGAACATTGATTAGAGGGTTAGCACGAAAATTACCTCCAATCCATGCTTCTCTTCTAATTTGACAAGTTTTTCTTTCAAGAATCTTGAAGAGATTTGAGAGAAATCACTAGTGAGAAGTTGAAAATCAAGAAAGAAGATGGAAATGGAAAAATTATGGAAATGAGGGAATGGAGAGAGTGTTTGGCTGAAGTGAAATGGAGAAAATGAAAATGAACGTCAAATTTACTGAACCAAAATAACCACCCTTTTATTAAATGGATAAAAACCACTTTTAATATTTAATTAACCTTTTAAAACACATGTCAAATTAGATAAAAGGCCTAAGTACCATTAAGCTCCCTAAAGATTCTACGAATTTGACTCTTTTTTGAAAAACACCCTTTTTTCCACAGTTTTAAAACTTTACATTTTGGTCACTATCCAAAATGTACACTTCCCAAAACACTTTTTGCAAAATTGATTTGACCAACTTCATAAATATAATTTTAGAGGATTTTAGAAATTTTTACCACATTTTTATCTTACCCTAAACCTTGATTTCCATGAACAACTTTTAACATCTTGGATCACCGACCTCCGATTCCACTAGCCTGACCCGACGCGCAAAACACCTAGTCCCAAAACCGAGGCGTTACAAGATTCGAGCAATGTGTGCTAGGCTAAGTTTGTCACATGATGGCGGTCTAGTGGCAGAATTGCAAATTAAACCTTTGTTGGTTCAGTTGATTCAAGAAAAGCAGTTGCAAGATGGAACGTTGATACCATATGTGGAAGACATAGTGCAAGTTAAACTGTTGGACTTATGTTATAGTGATGATGGTGTTCTATGCTTCAAAGGTAAGATTGTTGTACCAAATGATGTTGATTTGAGGCGCACTATTCTGACCGAAGCTCATAGTAGTCCATTTGACATTCCTCCGGCGAGTACAAAGATGTATCGTGGTTTGAAATATGAGTACTATTGGGTTGGCTTGAAAAAATATGTTACTAATTTTTTGAGCAAGTGTATGGTTTGCCAACCTGTTAAGACTGAACATCAGTTTCCTTCAGGGTTGTTGCAACCGTTGAGAATTCATGAGTGGATGTGAAAGAGAATTACTATGGATTTTGTAACAGGTTTGCCTTTGCAACCTTCTAAGAAGAAATTTGTTTGGGTAATTGTTGATTGTCATACAAAATGTGCACATTTCTTAGTTGTTCATAGTACTTATACATTAGATAAGTTGACGGATTTGTACATCAGTGAGATTGTGAGGTTTCATGGTGTACCTAAATCGATTGTGTCAGATAGAGATCCAAAGTTCACAGCTAGATTTTGGGAGAGTTTGCATGGTGCCTTGGGTACTCGATTGAATTTAAGCACTTATTATCATCCTCAGACCGATGGTCAGTCGGAAAGAGCCATACAAGTATTAGAAGACATGTTGAGATGTTGCATTATTGATTTTCAGGGTTCATGGGAGAAGTATCTACTGTTAGTATAGTTTGCCTATAACAATAGCTACCAAGCAAGTATTTAGATGGCACCCTATGAAGCTTTGTATGGCAGAAAGTGTAAAACACATGTTTTCTGGGCTTAAGTGGGACAAAAGTTAATACCTTTGGTGGATATTCTTAAGGGTACTACCGAGAAAGTGAAGTTGATATGTGATCGTTTGAAGGCAGCTACGGATCAACAAAAGTCGTATGCATATTTGAAACATAGAGAGATAGAGTATGCCGTGGGCGACAAAGTGTTTTTGAAAGTTTCGCCTTGGAAGAAGGTGATGAGATTTGGGAGGAAAGGTAAGTTGAGTCCAAGATTCATTGGTCCTTATGAGATAATTGAACGAGTTGGTCTCGTTGCTTAAAGATTGTGTTTGCCACCTGAGTTACAGAAGATTAATGATGTGTTCCATGTTTCGATGCTTCAGAAGTATATATCAGGTTCGTCCAATGTTATGCATGTTGAAGAGATTGAGTTGAATCTAGATTCGACTTATGATGAAGAACTAGTTAAGATCTTAGCTTTGGACAGCAAAGTGTTGGGTGGTAGAACCATTGAGCTGGTCAAGGTTAAGTGTCGACAACGAGGTATGGAAGAAGCCTCTTGGGAGAGAAAGGATGACACAAGGAAGCAATTTTCGTATCTTTTTCCGCCTGGTAAATTTTGAGGATGAAATTTCTTAATTGGGGGAGAGTTGTAACACCCCGAGTTTAAGGTTCGAAAGTTGGCCGGATCTAGTTAAAAGTTTTGGCCGAGTTAATTGTATCAGTTTAGACTAGTTTCAGCATTTATTTTAAATAAATGTTTTTTGAAGGATTTAAATTATGGAAAAGTACCTACAAATCATTATCTATAATAAGTGATTTTTAGTGGAAACAATTTTGGAAAATTTATTTTTGAAAGTGGACATTTTAGTATAGTGACTAAAATGTAAAGTTACAAAACTATTTTGGTGACTAGTTTGTAAAAGAATCAAAACGTCGAATCTTTAAGGAGCTAATTAGACAAGTCTAATTTCATACCTTTCCCCTAAATATTTTGGTTTCTATAATATTTTAAGAAAAAGGGTTTTTAATTATAATAAAAGATATTTTGAAAGGTTGTCATCTATACATAAAATTTACGTAACTTTTCTTTCGACACTTTCTTTCAAATTTCTTTCATCCAAACAACCTTTTTCACTCAAGATTTCAAACGTAAATTCTTATTTACATTGATTTCTCATAATCAAACTTATTCCCAATGATTTCTCTTTAAAATCGAATTGTTTTCTCTAGTTTTCTCAAGATTTTTCAGTGGAAAAAGGGGGAAATCTGCCATTACAGGTGAGCTGCGTTTTTCTCCTCTAATGTAAGGTTCTTTACTGAAATTCTAACGCTCTTGATTCTTTTATGGTGTTTATTTAAAGATCTTATAATGGGTTTCATGAAAGTATGCTTAAACAAGCTTTTAAAATGTGAAATTGTGAGATTTTCTTATGGATTTTGTTTTATGGGTTTGTACTATGTTTTTGAGGTTAAATAAAGTTGAGATAATGGTTTGATAATATAAAACCCGAAATTAGGTGAGTTTGGTGGTGTTTGAGGATGATATTCTTGAGATTTTGGCTTAGTTTTGTGGGAAATTAGTGACTGATGGTTTATTGCTATTGGGTTAATGTTTTTAGTTTTTAATAGATGTGGTTTTGATGATAATCTTGCTGGGTTTAAGCTGGAGTTTGTTTATAGTTGATTTATTGATGTTTTCGGTTGATTTCAGATATGAATCGATGGGAAATTGTTGCTAGACGCTGGGTTTTTTAGTTACAACAAGTTTGAGGGCTTGAAAACACTCAAATGCGCTGTTTTGAATTGATTAGAAGTATGGGAATCTGATTTGGGAACTTTAGACGCGATATCGGACAATCTGGAAGCTTGAATTGGGTGTTTGGCTAGCATTTGTGTATTGCTGGTGAGTGGAATTTAAAGCCTTAATGTGGTTAAGGACTTGTTTTTTGGGGTTTAGATTGAGCTTGAAAGGCAAATCTAAGCTCAAGAGTATGTTTTGTTGTTTTCGACTTTGTTTTCGGCTAGTTTTCCCTTGATTTTGAGGATCATGTTCAGGTTATGTTGTTTACATTAAATCCTATTGTTTTCATGCATTTTGAGATATTTAAATGTTGTCCAATGTGATCCCATATGCTAAATGGTGATTTAATGAGGTAAATGTGGTTGAGTACATGCTATGCATGGAAATGTATTATGAAAATGGGATGAGAAATGTTGTGATTGTGGCCTTGAAAAACAGTGGATAAGTGTTGGCTTTGATGGGTATATTGACACTTGATGAGATTTGTATTATCGGATATAATTGGTCGACCAATAGGATGAGAGTGCCCTATAATGGTAAAATTCGCGTGTGGCCTTCGTGAGGATAGATTCCAATAAGGAGGAGTAGGGGATGGGCATTCCACCGAAAGTTTATATTTAGTAGACGGGTGAGTACGGTGATGGGCATTCCATCGGAAGTTGTCTAGTGGTCTTGAGCACGGTGAAGGTGTAATACCCTCGACCCGGCCTAGCCGAAAGACTTAACCGAACGGGTCACACGGGGAATATTGAAGTAAACTGAGAAGGTTTACCTCAATAAACGACCCTAATTTTTTTCTTTTTATCTTGTCTAGATGCAAGTTAGGTTCCTATGTGATTATTACCAAATTTAGTTTTAGGGACCATTTTGTAAACTTAACAAATTACAAGGGTTTATCCCATTTTCGTTCTATAAACCTTAAATCAAACTCGTTCCATGCATCTCTATAAAAAAACTCAGCTTAAATTAACCATCAGAACTCATTTAATTGCATGCATGAAAAACAGAACTTCAAAATATTCCAATAACTGTTACAACAGTCTGTCGTTTCAGAACAATTGTATCAAAATAGGGGCACCTTTTTCGAAACGCGGGCTCGTACCGAAACTACTCTTGACTCGTTTCAAAACGGAGTTTCGATACCCCAAGGCATTTTTAAACACCCGTTTCAAAACGGACAAGGGTGTTTCGAAACACCTGGGCCTGCAAAGTATAATTTTGCTGGTTTAACACTTTAAAAAACCATCTAAAACCATTCCAACATACATTTAAACATTCTTACAACCAAAATACAGTTCAACTACCAAGTTCAAATGGCAATAATATTCCAAAGCAACACTAACATCAATATTGCATTCTAGATGCATGCTTCCTAGGAATTTCAAGCATCGAAAACCAAATCTCAAATCCAAGCATAATCCAACATTTAGAAGCCACTTACATATCAAAATATGCATACCAAACTTGTGCCAAACCAGGAAATACAAAAACAACTAACATTCATAGTATTGGACACCCTCATTGCCTTTATTACACTAGTCCAAAACCAAGACATACATTCGTTGAAGTCTCTTGGAAATCCTTTGATAGTTGCTGCCTCCAATCACACAATTATCTGCATTAATGAGCAAAAGCGAGCATAAACATGCAAGCTTAGTGAGAAATGCTCAAAACTAAAAACACCATTAATGCTCAAAACCATTTTCACTCTATTGAAAACCATTATGCCTTGTTTAAAATTCCGTGAACTTCCTTATTAAAATCAGCATGCGAAACCCCATGCAACAAGTATCACATACTTCTCATCAATTAAACCATTTCTAAACAAAAATCAAGCTTTTCAAGCATATTCACCAATATGCAAAGCTAAAGATAAAACATGCATTTTCCACAATATGCATCATCAACATTTCCATAACATTTCAATCCATTATGTTGGCTTACAAGTGATTAACAACATTCTCATTTCTCAAAAAGCATATCGGATACATGGATTACCAAGTGTTGTCCCAAAGACTTCATACACTCTACCGACATCTCAAAGCTCACACACGGGAGCAACTCTCCACCATTGTGACACCCGTGGCGGAGTATTCGGTACAATTACAACCCCTCAATACCACTCATCGGTAGATGTATAGCCCACAAATTAGAGACGGGACACAAACAAGGTTCGCACTCAGGAGCTACCCTCTACCGTTGCAACCTTAAACATTCCTCAATGTTAGGGTACTTGGATGGAGTTTTCGGTACAATCACAACCCCTCAACATCCAAGGCAACTTTTTTATAGTGCAGTCAATCCTATAGCCAGCTAATTATATCCGATTTTGTTTTCAAGCACTTTACATAACATCACTTGCCAATATAATCCACATTTCATGCATACCTCACTATTTTCCAAAGCATTCAAAAAAAGCCATATCTCAAGCATTAAACCATGCTTAAAAAACGCATGCATCAACACATGCATACAAGGATCACTTACCTAGTGCATCCTTAAACCATATGGCATCATCAACCACATTTTATAAACTCGAAACATGCTTTGAAACAGTAGGTAAATGCAATTAAAACAAGTGCATCCAAAGGCTCACAATAGCACAAATTGAGATAGAAATTCACTTTACTTACTTCCGAACTTAGTAAAGCGCTTCAAGCTCTTAATAAATTCCCAAAACCTTTTCGAAAATGTTTCCATGCTGGAAAATCAGTTTCCTCTCACCAACTTGCGAAACCTCACTCGCCGACGCAACAATCAACTGTGTGAAGCCTCCAAAAACCCTTCGGTCGATTCCAGAACACTAACCCCTATTTTCACTATATTAAAACTAGAGATTCAATGCATTATAATGCATCCAAACACCAACACTCAAAAGGAAACCCGTTGCCCTACTCTAAAGCATCAAATTACCCATCCCAAACAACCGAAAACTCAATCGATCGATCTCTAAACTCAGCCCAGCCATCAACCAACACATCCAAAACATTATAACCAGAAATCAACATCCAAAAACAACATAAAACCTCCTTATACCTTCAACAACTCAGATCTCACATTACAAATCAAAAACCCAACCAAAAACACCTTTAAAAACAAAGATCTCAAGGATTTCGAGATTAATATGATTAAAACTCTATTTCAACATCATAAACCTTTCAAAACTCAACTAGAAACCATCTCAAACAAATCAAATCAAAACAACTCGAAAATCAAATTTAATCATCTTTTAAACAAGATTTCATCATTTTATCAAAACCACAATGAAACTTCAATCAAAACATAAATAAAGAGTCAAATATCTTGGGAATTTCATTAAAGAACCTTGATTAGAGGGTTAGCACGAAATTTACCTCCAATTCTTTCTTCTTTTCTAATTTTGCAACTTTTGCTTTCAAGAATCTTGAAAAGATTTGAGAGAAATCACAAGAGAGAAGTTGGAAATCAAGAGAGAAAATGAAAGTGAATGAAATCTTGAAAATGAGATAATTGAGAGAGATTTTGGCTGATGTAAAATGATGAAAATGAAAATGACGTCAAATTCTCTTAACCAAAATAACTACATTTGTATTAAATGAATAAAAGCCACTTTAATTATTTAATAAGCCATTTAAAACACATGCCAAATTAGAGAAAAGACTTAATTGCAAATTAGCTCCCTAAAGATTCTAAGATTTGGACTCTTTTTGAAAAACACTCTTTTTCCACAGTTTTAAAACTTTACATTTTAGTTACTGCCCAAAATGTATACTTCTCAAAACTCGTTTTGCAAAATCGATTTAACCAACCTCTTAAATATAATTTTAGAGGATTTTAGAAAATTTTACCACATTTTTATCCCATCCCGAACCTTGATTTCCCTGAACCACATCTTAACTTCTCGAACAACTAATTACCGGTTCCACTAGCATAACCCGACATGCAAAACACCTAGGCCCAAAAACGGGGCGTTACAGAAGGGCATTCCACCGAGGGTTATCCACATATCTGAGTAAAAGTGCTAAAGATATCAATATACTCATGATATTCATTTTATTCTTGATGCTTTTATTGTGTTGATGATGTTATGAAGCTTTTCAGATTGCTATGTATCATGTTGAGAAAGTCTATGACTTGTGTCATGAATGTGTGTAAGTTGTAACTTGGTCTTGCATTGTTAGATGCATGAGTTAAATGATGCATGTTGTTATGGAAAGTGGATGTTATGCCTTGAATTGTAATTCACGCATGAGTTTGCAATGAGCGTGATATGTTGGAAGTTTACTTTTGTGAAATGATATGGGGAATAGTTTTATTTTCAATTACAAACAAAATGGTTTTAAAATTGCATTGTCGTTGTTGTTGTTTTGAGCACCGCTCACTAAGCATTCTTGCTTATGCTCTTTCTTTTCCAACAATGCAGATCCATAGACCATTCGGTGCAGCAACGAATCAAGGAAGTGTCCAAGAGTTTATCTTTCCCTCAAGTATGGTTTTGGCATCAAATAATAGTATGATAGCAATGGGATAAGACCTTTATGCTATGGGCGGTTATGTTTTGAGACTCCCTGTGTTGAGACATGTTTGTGATGCCTTTCTAGTCTTGTAAATAACCTTTGTATGTTGGATCTTGGTTTGGTTTAAAGTTTGGTTGTTTATGTGATTGCTTTCATATGTTGAATGCATAAAGTTTTCCGTTTTTGTTCTAATGCCCATTGGATGGTTGTTCTAGGATCTTTTGCTTATAGACTCCTTGCTTATAATGTTGTGATGTTGTTCGTATCTTGTTTGAGTGGTTTCGGCAAAGCTTGGGGCTGTAAAACTAACTTTTAGGACCAATTTGGTCCCCGTGTAGTTCGCTTGGTTCAGTCTGGTGGCTAGACCGGGCTAAGGGGGTTACAATTTCTCTAGGATCACTTGGATTATGGCATTGTTGTAATCCTTCATATACCTCATAAACTCTAGCTGCCTCTTCTCCATGGTCTTTAGCCGGTGTGTAAGTGGCCGAATCATTTCCTCGAGTATTGTCCTTGCCGGTTCACCCGTATTTGCATTGGTAGGGGATGTTGCCGCGACATTTCTCGAAGATGTTGTCGAGGCAATTCCTTTGATCGGAGTGGGTTGTGGCTAAGCTTTAGAAACTCCCATGATCATTAAATATTGGGCTCTCATCCATCCTTTCCTTGTCGGTTTCTTTTCATCGACCGGATTACTTGGCACATGTTATTGCTCGCACAATTCGGTTATGAGGCTTGGGAAATGGAGTTTCCCCTTGTCCTTTAAACTACATTGAGGCAACTCGTTGCATATAATAGATCCAACAATTATAATATGGTTATGCAATATAAAATGAATTAATAATAGTCTAGGCTTGTTAAACGTGCCTGTAAATGCCCCCTCATTCCATGTTGTGCCGACAATGGTGAGCTCTTTGAGGATGTCATCAGAATCTCCCAGCATGAGGTTGTCAACGAACTCCTTTTTTTCATCTTTCAGAATGTTTAGCCCATAGAAAAAGTTGATGGAGTCGGGGTCAACCGCGATGGCCTTGTCGCGGACAAATACGTAGGGGTTGTTCGGGTTGGGAGAGTGGGCATAGAATTCCCAAACCCAACTAACATTGCCCGAATTTGGTTGTTGGCAAAGAATTTGCCATTTTTGCTTCTCCACTATGTGTAAGATGAATGGTTCCGAACCGAAATCTTGGTGTGATGTGGTGTAGAAAAACTCTTTCTCTTCTAAGACCTTTCGGTGGGAAAACTTTGCCAAGAATCTTGTCTTTATTGCCGGTGTGGAATATCTCTTCAAGGGCTGCTCTTGGCATGTTTCTTGGTGCTCCATAGTTTTGAGTTTCATGGCCATGGTGGTTTTTTGGTTTTGTGAGAATCGAGTATCTAGAGAAAATAGAAGAAGAAAATTTGAGAGTTTAAGTGAAAGAGAAAAGGTTTTGAAGATTGTGAGGGTTGAGTGTTATGAGAAGGGGTTATTAAATAGGGTTCTTTGTCTTGATTACAAATTTGAAAATCAAATTTGAAATCTTTAATGACATTGATTTAAGTGGGCGACGAGTAATGTATGGGGGAGGTGAAGAGTCGTCCGGCTAGGGGTAGGGGTTATGAGGTAATTTTGGGGTAAAAATTTAGGTTTATAATCCCTAAAAATCAACCCATATATCACTAAGAATCAACCCTTGTATCCCTCAATTTCGGGCCATGAGTTCAATCTTCATTCTAATTCTTATTCACTTTAAACTCCTTTCCTAAAAGACAAACAAAAATAAAGAAAATATTTATTAGCAATAAAATTGAAAGTAAAAAAAAAACTATTCCTTTTCCTAAAAATAAAATAAAAAAGTGGAGAACAAAAATTAAAATACTTAAGGAGTGCATGATTATGCATCTCCTAAAGTGACCATTTCTTTTTCGCACATGAGATTGGTGCTGGAGTAGTGTTTTAATCTTTGTTCATTAACTTTAAATTCATGGCCATCTTTTAGGGACTTGATTCTTACGGCACCATGGGAGAATGGTTTGACAACTTCAAAAGGTCTGGACCATCTTGATCGCAATTTTTCAACTCCTTTCGTAATGCTATTTTGAATGTTGTCTGGTAGGCCCAAAGTGCATCATCAAGTCGAAGAGACCAATCCTTCATCGCTGATGATTGCTCTCGACATTCCAAATCATGTGAATATATTTTTCTGAAGGAATTTTTGCACAATTTTTTAATCACTGTTTGAAGTTTCTATCGCCTTGAACCACTTGGATACATAGTTAACGACAATGAGGATGTAGAGATTCCCTCATGAAGACAAAAAAGGTCCCATGAAATCAATTCCCCAAACATTGAATAGTTCGACTTCAATGATGTTTTGTAAGGACATCTCGTGTCGCCTTGAAATATTATCTGATTGTTAACAACGATCGCATTGTTTGTATAACTCTTGGGCATCTTTGTAAAGTGTGGGCCATTACAATCCTGATTGCAAGACTTTGGCCGTGCTTCGTGTCCCTCCAAAATGGCCTCCATAAGGTGAAGAATGGCATTGCTCGAGGACATTTTGTTGTTCTTCTTCTAGGATGCACCTTCTTATAACCTGATCTACAAATTATTTAAACAAAAGAGGCTTGTCCCAATAATACTGCTTAGCATAATGTTAGAACCGCTTCTTCCCTTGGTGAGTAAGGTTATAAGGTAATATACCACTAACTAAGAAATTTACAGGATCGTCATACCATGGTGTTGTTAAAGCTAGTGTTGTAGTAGTTGCCAAGGCAAACCCTATTACCATTGTCGGGGCAGTATCAGTTGAGGTTGCCCGGTCAATGAATAACTGCTCATCCGGGAATGCTTGTTGGATTTCAGCGTTGGTGGTGACTTTTTCTCCTTTTTCCAGTTGTAACAAATGATCGGCAACTTGGTTCTTTGTACCTTTCATGTCCTTAATGCCAATGTCAAACTCTTGTAAAAGTAAAATCCAACGAATTAAACGAGGTTTGGAATCTTTCTTGGCAAAGATGTAATGAATTGTCGAATGGTCAATATGAACAATTACCTCGGTTCCAATCAGGTATGAACAAAATTTATCAAAAGCGAACACTACGACTAGTAACTCTTTCTCAGTGGTGGTGTAGTTTACTTGCGAATCACTAAGAATTTTACTAGCGTAGTAGATCACATGAAAGATCTTACCTGCTCGTTTACCTAGGACTGCTCCTACCGCAAAGTCACTTGCAAGTTGCATCGCACATAAGTTCAAAGGGCAATGTCCAGTATGGTGGAACTACTATTGGTGCGGTTACAAGTTTCTATCTCAGGGTCTCGACTGCTTTGATGGACGAGTCATTGAAGAAAAAGGCTATATCCTGTTCAAGAAAGTCACACAAGGTTTAGTAATCTTAGAACAATTTTCTATAAACCTTCTATAAAAACCTGCATGTCCCAAGAAGCTTCGAATTCCCTTTACTGAAGTTGGCAGGGACAGTTTCTCGATCACATCCACTTTTTCTTTGTCGACTTCAATTCCCTTAGATGAGATTTTGTGGTCGAGAACTATGCCTTCATCCACCATAAAATGACACTTCTCCCAATTTAGGAACAAGTCAGATTCCTCGCATCGTTTATGTACTTTCTCCGAATTTCGTAGGCAATTGTTGAAATCATCTCTAAAAACCTAGAAATCGTCCAAGAAGAGTTCCAGGAAATCCTCTACCACGTCGGAGAAAATTGCCATCATGCATTATTGGAAGGTTGTTGGGGCATTGCATAATCCGAATGGCATCCTTCGAAAGGCATAAGTGTCGTATGGGCATGTAAAAGTGGTCTTTTCTTGGTCTTTTGGTGCTATAGCACTTTGGTTATAACCTAAATAACCATTAAGAAAACAATAAAAAGGTTTACCTACAAGATGGTCAAGCATTTGATCAATAAAGGGTAAATGAAAGTGATCTTTCCTAGTAGCTTTATTCAACTTACGGTAATCCATGCAAACCCTCCAACCGGTCACAATCCTTGTTGGAATTAGTTCATTGTTTTCAATACTTACCACAGTTATACCTCCCTTTTTCGGTACACATTGTACCAGACTTACCCATGTACTGTCAGAGATAGGATAGATGATACCGACATCAAGCCATTTGATGATTTCTTTCCTTACAACCTCTTTCATGACTCGGTTAAGCCTCCTTTGTGCCTCAATGGTTGGTTTATGATCATCCTCCAAAAGGATTTTGTGCTTACAAACCGCTGGGCTAATTCCCTTCAAATCGGCAATTGTCCATCCTATTGCCTTTTTGTGCAGCTTTAGCGTGTTGGTCAATCTTTGCTCTTGTTCAAGCTGCAACTTAGAAGAGATGATTATGGGCAATTTGTTATTGGTTCCCAAAAAAATATTTCAGTTGCCCTGGCAGTGGTTTCAATTCAAGAATAGGTGGTTGCTCGATAAAGGGTTTTTCGATTCTTCTTTCTTCCCCTAAGTAATCTAGTGGTTCGAAATACTTACCTGGACGACTTGCTATCCAATTGGCTTCATCTTGTTCATTTTCGTCTGGTCCTTCATGCTCTTTAGGATTAAGGTAATCGTCAAAGCAATTTTTGAGGCAATTGCCACAACAATTGCCGAGGCAATTGTCAAGGCATTCTTTCTCCACATCAAGATCAAACCTGGTTATGGCATGGATAACTTGGCACTCTTCTGAGTCATTGACTTGCTTAAAGGTGAGGAAAACATTCAACTTGATTTGCTGATCATTTACCCTCAGGGTGAGTTCTCCTCTCTCAACGTCGATCAAGGTCCTTCCCGTAGCTAGGAATTGCCTCCCAAGGATAATAGGTGCGAACTCATCTGTTTCACAATCCAAAACAATAAAGTCAGCAGGGAAAATAAATTTGTCAACTATTACCAGGATATCTTCAATTTTTTCCTCTAGATGGACATAAGATCAATCGGCAAGTTGTAGCATCACTGTAGTAGGTCTCGCCTTCCCTCTTCCCAATCGTTGGAAGACTGATTTTGGCATAAGGTTTATGCTTGCTCCAAGATCGCATAATGCCTTCCTGACATAGTGATTCCCGCTCGCATATGGTATGGTAAAACTGCCGGGATTTTTAAGCTTAGGTGGCATTCGGTTGTTCAGTATTGCCATACATCCTTCCGTTACATCAACGATTTTAAATTCTCATATTCTTGTTTTCTTAAAGAAAATGCTTTCAAGAACTTGGCGTAGTTCGGAATTTGCTCGATTTCTTCTACCAAAGGCAAGTTGATGTGGACTTGATTCAAGATGTCGAGGAACTTTTTGAATTGGTATTCTTGTTTCTGCCATTTCAACCTCTGTGGGAACGGTGGTGGAAGTCGAATATCATAAATCCGTTCCTTGCATGTGAATTTCATTTGAGGCATCAAATCAAGACTTTTAGAAGCCTTCTTGTTTTCCGCGGTACAGTTTTCGAGTATTGCCGAGGCAATGGTGTCAGGTATTGCCCAGGCAATTTTACCGGGCATTGTCGAGGCAATCTGCTCCTTTGATTTTGTCTCCTCTATTTCATAAGCTCGAGGTTCCTTGAGTTGTTTACCACTTCGTGTGATGATTGCCTTGCATTGCTTAAGAGTTGCTCCCCTTGCGACCTTAGTATCGCTAGGCAAACCACCCATCGGTCTCGAATTTAGGATATGAGTGAATTGCCCAACTTGAGTTTCCAATGATCTCAAAGTTGCTTCCTGGTTCTGCATTCTCATCTCAGTCCTGTCAATAAAAGCATCAATTTTTTTAATAAATTTATTAGTTTTAGCTATATATGCACTAGTTTGTGACATGAAAGCATTTAGAGAGTTTTCCAAAGAACTGGACGGTATTGATTGTTGCTGCGGCATCAATTGCTGCAACATCAATTCCCAAGACATGTTCTATTGGAATCCCAATGCTGGAGCATTCTGATTATTCTGTTTTAGGGCATTGTTGGGATTGCTCGTTGAGAAATTTGGATGATTCTTCCAGGCCAAATTGTAAGTGTTGGACATCATGTTGTTGTTCCAGTTGTAGTTTCCAACATAAAAACTAGACTCTGGGTTCTGTGGACACTCAGAAGAATCATGGCTACCATTACATAAATCACAATAGGAACCTACTACCTTGAACACTTGTGTGTTGCTTGGTCATTGCATGTTCTTAACCAAATTGGTTAAGGTAGCCAATTGCGAGAGAATCGAATCCGATGACTCAAGCTTGTTTACTGTAGCATGGTGTCCGACTCATCCTCTTCTGGTAGTTGGGAACTGATAATCATTTTTAGCAAGCATGTTCAAAATCTCCATTGCTTCTTCTGGTGGCTTGTCTAGGAGTATGCAATTTTCCTAGGCATCAAGCATCATCCTTGTCAGTGTGTTTACCGCGTTGTAAAACGTCGTCACTTGTGTCCATACAGGGAATTCGGGTAGGGGACACTTGTGTAACAGTTCTCTATATCGCTCCCAAGCCTCGTACATGGATTCATCATCTGTCTGTCGAAAAAAAGTGATTTCGTTACGTAACTTGTCAGTCATATTTGTAGGATTAAATCGAGCAAGGAAATCACGACATAAATCAGTCTAAGATCCTATTGATCCAGATGGAATACTATTCAACCACATTTTCGCCCTATCCCTCAGTGAATAGGGGAACAATTTTAGCCTTAGAATATCCTCATGGACTCCTTGTAGTTTGAATGATTTGCAAATCTCTGGAAACGTTTTGAGGTGTTGTTTAGCATCTTCAGTTGACAATCCGCCAAATTGACCAATTGTGTTGATCATATTGAACATTACTGGCTTTAATTCTATGTGGGAAGCTTGGATTTCAGGTGTGACAACTCATAGGTTCAGTCCGTTGAGATCTTCCTCTAAATAATCTTGGACGCTTAGGTTCCTTGCTTGAGCAAGTTGAGCTGGCAGATTAACTCCATCTCCTGCCGCGATAATCTGATTACCATTGGCACTATTATTGCCGACTTGATCTCCTATTGTTGCTCTCAGTTTTGGCTGAGTCTATGGTAGGTACGTTCAATCTCTGGGTCAAGGGGATATTCTGGAGCTGTTGGATTTGCCTTTGTCATACAACAATTCAAAACCAAACTTTGTTAACCCTTTAGAGATTGCACAATAAAAAGTAAAAATAAAAGTGCAAGAAAATAAAAACAAAGTCGCTATTGCCAGTCCCCGGCAACGACGCCAAAAACTTGTTCCATGATTCGAGTGCGTTGCAATTTGTGCAACTATACACGTCGCAAATTATAGTATAGAAAGATATCGTCTCCATAGTGATTGGTGTCACTTCAATAATATATCGTCTCGCACTGAAAAGTAAAAAAAAACACAAGTAATAGTTTTGGGTTGGATAATCGACTAAACTAAAATAAACGAGTAAACTAAAGAAATAAGTTGACAGTATGAGAGAGTAGGCCGGATTATATTGTGTCATAGTGTGGAATCTGAATGCAACATTCTCGGTTTTGCATGCAAGAGGAAACTTGATTGCCTTAGCAATGGGCAAAATGATTACCGCGGCAATGGGCAATACGATTGCCTGGGCAATGCACAAAGTGATTGATTGGGCAACTGGTAGTGCGGTTGCCAAGGCAAAGAATTATGCTACTGGTCGGGCAATTGAGCGATAACCTTCAAGGTTCGGCAAAGTGTTCTTCAATGGTTTCTTCTTATCCCTAAGTCGAAACTCTATCAGTGTGTCAGCCTTGATAATACCTCCCAGCGTACACCAAGGGTGAACATTAACCGATCTTACGCCTCTCTAAGCCGTTGAAATTCGTACTTATTACTAAGTCGAAATAGTCTTCACCGATTTGGGCAAAAACAATGCTTATTCATTTCTTGAATCTAACTCTCCCGGTATTAGACAAATGGATACAATCACAACTTCCTCTCCGAATCAATTGCAATTAAAGTTAAACATCAAGAATAAGCAAACCTTGAACTTAAATTGCATAACAAAAACCTAAACAAGATCCAAACGTTTTCTCAAAACCTACTAAACAAATAACCTTAGCTTAAGATAGTTTAGTACATAGTTGGTAGGAACTTCACAAGATAATTTCCCAACAAGAATATTGTAAAGTGTCCACAAGTCCTATATTTCATGCACATTCCACCTCATAGTATTGCTATTTTTGAGCTCATTTTGGGCATAATTAGGTTCACGCATTGCATTTTACAGTATTCCTTCGCTTTACCTTGTTTTTATAAATTATCTTTTATTTAGAAAAGAAGAGATATTGTTTTAGTGTATTCCTGGTTTTATGTACTAAAGGCTAAAAGAGGGAAAGAGGAGCTGAGGATGCAAGGCTGAGGTAGTGAACCATGGAGCTGTACTGAAGCAGTCCAAGCTGAAGACAATAGATGTCGAGTAGCTGCCGAGTGTTGCCGCCGCCAATATTGCTGCCCACGGTAGCAAACTATGGAGTTGGAGAATCAGAGTGCGATCTGTAGAGCCAAAACTCTGATTTTATCGATGCCGACTACTCGATTTTCTGATGTCTGTAGTAGCGGGCAGAGCCGATGAAGTGAAATCTCAAGATTACTTGTGGGCCATGGCAAACGAGATAAATCAAAGAAGTCAGAGTTTAAAGTCACATTTAATATGGAAAGCTACTTTTGAGGACATCAACATTAAGGAGGACTTAACCTAATTATATGTCTATAAATACTCATTGTACTCCTAGTTCAAATCATCTTAGGTTTTCTATAGACATAGTTGAATGTTCTTTGTCGCCGCCATGTTCTAAACTTCTCTTGGGTTAAGGATTATGTTGTAAATTAGTTGTGAGACGGTTTTATTAGGTTTATGAGTTGTTTCAATAAAATATTGCAAGTTTACTTAATTCATGATCTTCACTTCTTCAATTAGTTCCAAAAGTCTAGTTGAAGAAATACATTATTCGGGCACGAAAGTGTAAGACCCACGAAAGAATTAAGTATGGTCTCATCATGTACAGGTGTTTACTAATTCGACTTAGACATAAGTTCGAGTTTAAGCGGCTTAAAGGAGCAAGAAAATGCCGACTTCCTGTGTTAGGTTTACGCTGAGATTGCTAGGTATTGCCTACATCACGTGGTGACAGAATCCTTGCCTAGGCATAGGAAGGATCATATTAAAATTGCTCTATCGAACTTGGTGTATCTGCCAGACTTGCCGCCGTGACTTCTCCCCGTCTCACCTGCCGAGACAGTGAAAGTTGCAAGTGCAGAGATCTGCTGTGGCAGAGAAAGGGTCGCGGCCTCAATCCGCCAGTACCCTCCGAGGCAGCATATTGTGGCAGCGCAAAACAACTTGGCCTATTCAACGCAGTTTCACACTAAGCGGCAACATAACTCTGCCCTCTTTATCAACCTGAATCACCTCTTTTATTACTTGTGCTTTATTTTTTTTTACATTTCATCTCAACAATCACCTTACTTGTGTTTTTTATTTTACCTTGTGCAGGAACTACAAATCGAACCAAGCTGAGTAATCCTCGTGGGATTTGACATCTTTTATACTATAACTTGGCACGAGTGTGCACTTGCGCTCTCACAAAAAGGGAACACCTACACGCCCTACAAACATCAACCGAAAACCAAAGATGAAAAGAAGAGTAGGGTGGCCTTGATCTTCAACTTCCTTACCAATTTTTCTCCCCAATTCGACTCTCTTTTCTTGGCTGCGCCTTCTCTTCTTTTTATAGGAAATTGGTATGTTATACTCCTTTTTGAGGAGGAAGTTAAGTTGGAATTAAATGCTATAAAATAAAAGAAATAAATTTCTTTTTATTTTATTATTTTATTCCTCCTATAACTCCTCTTATCTTCTTGGAATTTAATCTCCCTTAATCAACACAAGGGACTTCGACTTCTCCTAGGAATTCTTGTGACTTTCGACTTGTAAAAAGGATTGAATCCTTGTTGAAATCGGCATCTCTTGGTTGTTAAGAGGAGCAGCTTCTTTATGTTGAAATCAGAAACTTCTTCTTGTCTTAAATCGGCATCTTTCTTCTTTCCTTCATTGCCGCGGCAATACTTGCCCAGGAAATTAACCTGCACACATCGAAACATATACCAGAGCAGCACATTTTCCACAAAATAAGCACCGACACCGCTTAATATTTTTTTTACTATTGTTTAATTCAACCAAAATAACTAGTAATCGAAGAGGAATTTTTTTTTTGTCGAGTTTTGCTCACCCCTACTACTCACATCAGAATAACATCATGAAACTTTAAGCTCTGACCCCGCTTAGTATTAATATATTTCAATTTTGCTAAACAACCAGACATATTCACTAAAATAGTGATTAAATATCTATAAATCCATCGTCCATATCTTCTATCTGGATTACCAAACCAAATAAAACCTAACAAAGATTAAAAAATATATGAATGGATCCATGCTGAGTACACCAACAATATAGCCAGCTTCCGGACCAGGTGGTGACAAAAAAGTATACTTATGATCCTCAAGAAATGGCTCCACAGATTCAACTTCATCAAGCCCTGGAAAAAAATAAACATATGCATTAATTTCCTAGAATAATCATATATTAACAAAGATTTATTAGTTAAAATTTAGTAAATTGGGCCTGCAATTATAGAAGCATCTTCCTTTGTCTTGAAAACTTCTATTATACATCTTCGATGCTGGAAAGATAACGGAGTCTGTCACTGTTGATGAAAACATAGGAAAAGAAAAATAGCAATTTCAATATTTAAACCAATTCAATTTAATTCAATGTACCAGTTAACATGCATACACAAATCAAAACGAATCAAATGAAAATGCAATAGCTGCCCATACCTAGTAAGTGTGGCTATCAGCAAGTCTGATTGTTCTTTAAGATTTATACCAGGCCAAAATCTTACATTGTACCACTGCAATTGTATAATCAGATACCACATAAAAATAATAATGCACCGTGCAACTACTTATAACCCTCTTTGAAAAACACCCTAATGGCCTATGAAGTCAATGCTTTTTCTAGTGAAGATAAGAAGATTTTTACTATAACGTTAAGTAGTCCTTTTGCTTTAGAACCAAACTTCCGTCTCTGTTGTCGATATCAAATTTAGCATCCTTGGAATCATTTATAGGGACAGACACTTGACTGGTTTCATTGGCTAGCAATCCACTTTGGAGTAAACTTTCTTGTGAACCTTGAGAAAAGTGGCAGCACTCAATACATCAAAGTTAGGCCTTTTTAGAATTGTATATTCGGTACAGAAGTTGAGTAAGCAAGATCGGACCTGACACTTCACTATAACTAACAGAAGCTTTTTTGGGACTTCCACGACCACCTTTTTAGTGCAGATTCCAACTGGAAATGAACTTACAGATGTCAAAGGACTGTGCAATAGCAAACATGTATGAATTCAATAGCAAAAAAGCAGAAGTTAAAAACACAGCAAAATCAAAGGCAAAATTACAAATGTCATAACAATGAGAATTCCCCTTTGTCCCAAGTCTGGTACTCTATTTTTACCATATGCAACTCCCGTGGCAAGTGAAATATCTGCATCCGTCACATTTTTTCCCATCAAAACTCTGCATTTCTCATATAACAATAGTAGCAGCTCGAATTTTGAAGACACTGTTTTTTATTTCTTAATTGACAATCACATTACATAAGCACCCGTGTCTGATAAGTCAATACTAGAACCTAAAATGCAATATTCACTTGAAACTCAGTGATAAGTTCGCCTTCATGCGATATGCTCGACCAAACAAACATCGTCCTCAACTCCACGGCTACCTTCCTGCTCAACGCAGCGGCCACCACATTGGCTTTCTGAGGGTGATAATCAATTATCAGATCATAATCCTCAGCAACTCCAACCGTCTTCGTTGCCTAAGATTCAACTCCTTTTGAGACATTAGATACTTTAAAATCTTGTGATCCGTGTACACCACACACTTCTCAACATGAAAGCCAAAATCCATCTACTCACCATCCGAAAATCCTCGTCACGATACTCTAACACCGTCTCCAACATTTGCTTCACTTACATCAACTGTCTCAAGAAGGTTTACTTACACTCAGCCAATAGACCACCATCTCACGAAGACCCCACCAAATCAACATGGCTTTGAGCTTACATTACTTTTCCCACACAAACTTTGGATACGACATTAATCTTACATGGATGCTACCCAACGACAAATCTTAATCCTCACACAAAAGCAACCGCAACAAGCCACGCATAAAGCTCATTCTCCAAGCACTTACAACCATATGAAAACATACGCTACAACCTTCCCAACCTGCTTAACTACACATCCTATCAACATACGATACATACTAGAACCATGAATCATTTACTCAACTCAAGCTAAACCTCGATTAGACTCTCCTCGGAACATCCTTCCAACTCCTCTAAGGTCACTGTCGAACCTTCATCCACTTAATACAACCATCCTACAGAAACCACTTAAGCAAGCCAACAATGCTTTAAAAACACATCCGCAAATCTACAACAACCGTCAAACTCAGAGAAACTACAACACCTAACTGCTATTTCAAAATGCTTTTAACTACACACCAAACAACCTCGGCCGATTCTAACCAAAACGGTCTTCTCTTCACCACCATGCCGCCAAAGGCCCTTGAAACACCTAGAAACTTTACCTCCTGCCAACAAAGCTAGGCCACACTCACTCCTAACGGTAAACTTGTTTACTCCTTATCCTCACATCCAGCATTTACCTTGAACAAGAAAACACTTTAAACCCACAAACTACCCTAATCATAACACATCACCAACAGATCCAAATAGCTATTCGTAAGTGTGACATTCATATGCATGATCACCTACATGCCCTTATGAATGCCTAAGCACATGTATGCAAACATTCGTATGCATGATCACCTACATGCCCTTACGTTGCTTTGGCAAACTAGTTTGTCTGACAACCGGCACATGCACAAGCCTTTTATTCACTACGGCTTGAGATGCTCCACACATCTCCTGAACCACGGATGACAAAACTTTCATCACAGGGCCAGCCCCCTCATGCTGTCATATGGCCTCAACTCCAGGTAAGAACGGCCGAACAGGCACATTCTCAACAGGAAGAACGTCTTTCCCTTGATTACCCTGCTCGCCCATAGGTACGATCGTATTCGATCTCAACTCTCTCCTTGGACTCATTGTGCTATTTTTAACAAGGCATAATAACAAAAACAAATCAAAGCATGATTTAGGCCAGCCTCAAGCAAGGATCCAAGTTTACAAATCCAATTTAAAGCATAACATAGCAAATCATAATCACCATGCTTTATATCATCCACAATCAGCATACATCCTCATCACATCATCAACAAGCAGTCATATTTAACACCCATATGATTCATAACAACCGAGCATAGCATAATCAACAACATTCAACCAAAAACATTATTTTCAAAGGACATGCCACTTATCATCAAATCAAACATCAAAACATACCAATTTCACTTACCATCATCCCCAATTCTTTCAAAACCTGGCTCTAATACCAACAAATGTAACCCCCTTAGCACGGCCTAGACGCCCGACCCAAACTAAGAAGAATACACTAGGAAAACCGAAGCCTACTCGTTAAAGCCGACTTTGATTATCGACCTTATTTTTTTCATTTTTATCTTCTCTAGATTCACATTAAGACCCTATGCATTAAACTAAACACTTTAAAAGAAATGGTGCAACAAACAGAGTTCAATTAGGGGTTTAATTGCTTAAATTAAACATTTAAGGACTAAACTGTAATTTTTAATAATTACAGGGGCTAATCCAATTCTAAGGTTACCAATCCTTAATTAATCATATAAAAACTTCCATGTCAAATTTCATCACAAACGGAGCATCCAAACTCAACCAATTGAACATTCAACATTCATGGACCATAATGTAAAAATACAGAATTTAGAAAGGTAGTTTTAACTGAAAATAGCGGTCAGGTATCGGTGCCCTTAAGCCTGTATCGATACGAAAGAAAGACAGTAACAAAAATTTGGAAAAAATGTATCGATACCCTTCCCCGCGTATCGGAACGCCCTTCATACTTTGCAGAGGCGTATCGATGCGCACCCAACTCGTATCGATACCCTGTGTGGTTTGGCCAGAAATATGCCTTCGAGTATCGATACCCATGCTCGAGTATCGATACTCGTACCAGAAATGCACAACCATCAGCCAAAATTATGCATTTAACAACAACTATTCACATCCATATCTACCATACATGCTATATCAATCATTTCTAACACAAATGGGTTAACAATCATCCACAATATAAGCATTAGGCATGGCAATTCATGAAGATCATGGAACTATAAAAGCATACTTTAAAACACTTATAAAGACATATCCAAAATACCAAATAGAAATCCACAAACCATATAGAGACCAATTACGTATCAAAAACACGAACTAAACATGCTCAAGGTATCACATATCACCAAGCAACTCATGAGTGGAAATCCCTCCCATTGTCTCTTATTACACTAAAGTGAAAACACATACTTTGTTTAGCTAAAATCACTTGGATACCCCTTTCTTTCTTGCTGCCAAAGATGCTCAATTCGCTGCATTGATGAAACAAATGAGCGTAAGCGTAAAGCTTAGTGAGGACCGCTATAAAACAAAAACATTCATCAATGCATTTTAAAAACCAAAACATCATTCTTTGTAAACACATGCCTTCCTTTAAAACATGCACTTCAAAACATCATTTCCTCTTTCAAATCCACATGCTCATAGCATCGTTAATTACAACAGCAAAAACCTTTGCTCATGCTTAAACCAAGCATCACATGCATTCTAGCATAAATCTCAAGCATCACATGCTTTCTCAAAATAAGCATTCATCATTAATTCATTATATCATCACCATTATATTGGCTCGCAAGTGATCAATAACAAGAACCATATCAAAACACAACACAATCAACACAATCGAATACGCGGTTTACAAGCGTTGTCCCACGCGCTTCATACACACTACCGGCAACACACGGTGATGGAGTTTAGCGGCATAATCACAACCCCTCTACATCACTCATCGATAGTTGTATCATTCAATTAACTAGAGCACGGGACATATACCACAAGATCCACACACGGGATTAAACCATCAACCATTGTGATCTTAGCATTAATCGTTAGGGTACTCATATGGAGTTTACGGCACAATCTCAACCCCTCGACATCCAAGGCGACTTTATTCACGGTGCACCCAATCCTATAGCCGACTAACTATATCCAATGAAAGTAACCAAAACATTTTTCCATCACTTGCCAATATAATCATTATTCAACAACATTTCACTATTTTAACAAAGCATAAACCATAATGCCATTTTTCACAAGCAATAACATGCTTAAAATCAATTATTAAATCGCATAAACACAAGGATCACTTACCATGTGCATCCTTAAAAAATGGCATTTAAAACCAGCAACAACATTGCTCTAAACATGATTTAAAATAGTATTCAAACCACATTTAAATCAAGTGCATTTTAAACCAAAACATAGCACAATCTGAGAGAGATTTTCGATTTACTTACTCTTGAGCTTAACTAAGTGTTTCAAACTTACACTAAGCTCCCAAACCACGTTCAAAACGTTTCAAAGCTGGGAAACTCTTTTCCACTCACCGATGTGAAAAACTTCGCTTGCTGACGCGAAGATCACTCATCCGAAGCTTCCAAAATCAATTCGCTAGCTTCCGAATCAAAATCCCTTGCTTTTATAGCATCAAAAACATAGATCCAATGCATTAAAATGCATTCTAACTCCAGCAACTAAACACAAACTTGTTGCCCAGCAACACAACATCAATTTACCCACCCGAAACAACCAAAAACTCATTTGATTGCTTCCTAAACCTAGCCTAGCCAACAATCAACACTTCCAATCATTAATATTCATCAAATCACATCTAAAAACAACCTAAACCGTTCCTTATACCTCCATCAATCATATAACCATTAAGCACTCCAAAAACTCAACTAAAACAATCATAAAACTCAAGGATCTCATGGATTTCGGGATCTATATCAATATAACTCTTTTCCAACATCAAAAACATCTCAAGACTCAATTATAATCCATCTAAAACTGAGCTCATCAACAACACTCCGAAAATCAAGAATTAAACCTTAGTTTTGCAAGATTTTGATCTTAAATCAAAACTATAATCAAGACTTAGTTAAAAACAACAATTGAGAGCCAATAATCTTGGGAATTTCAATAAAGAACCTTGATTAGAGGTTGAGAATGTGATTTACCTCCAATCCTTGCTTTCCTTATTGTTTGACAAGTTTTTACTTCACAAATCTTGAAGAAATTAAAGTGAATTCTTTGAAATGGATAAGAAATGAAAGAGAGAGTGTTTGGGAGAAAAGAAATCTGGAGAAAAGGTTTTAGATATGTGTTTTGCTGAAAATGAGAATAGAAAAGTTAGTTACGTAAATGAAACCTTCCAAATTAACAATTTTATTTAATAAATAAATAAAATCCATTTTAAATCAATTATCTAAAAATCATTTAAATCACATGTCCAATTAAGGAAATGTTTAATTGCACAAAAGTTCCTAAAGATTATAAGATTTTAACTCTCCTTTTGAAATTTGCATTTTTCCACAGTTTCAAAACTTTACATTTTGGTCACTGCCCAAAATGTACCACTTCCAAAACACTTTTTGTAAAATTGATTTGACCAACCTCTTAAACATAAATTTAGAGGATTTTAGCAATTTTTGTAATATTTTTACCCTATACCGAACCTTAATTTCCCTAAACCACCTAATACGATTCGAACCGTTTCCAACCGGTTCACTTAACACGATCCGATGTCTAAAACAACTAGGTCCAAAATCGGGGCGTTACAAATTAAACCATTGCTACACATCCGTCAAGCCTTCCAAGCATAAACACCATTATGCTAAGCTTAAGATTAAACATCCACTTTTAATAATACGCATCATCAACATTTCCATATCATTTATTTCCATTATATTGGCTCAGAAGTGATAAACAACATTCTCAAAAACACATCGGATACACGGATTACCAAGGGTTGTCCCAAACCCTTCATACACTCTACCGACATCTCATGGCTCACACACGGGAGCAACCCTACACCGTTGTGACACGTGTGGTGGAGTTTTCGGTACAATTACAACCCCTCAACACCACTCATCGGTAGACATATAACCCACTAACGAGAGACGGGACACACACAAGGTTCGCACCCGGGAGCTACCCTCAACCGTTGCAACCTTAAAAAATCCTCAATCGTTAGGGTACTTGGATGGAGTTTTCAGTACCATCACAACCCCTCAACATCCAATGTAACCCCCTTAGCCCGGCCTAGACGCTTGACCCAAACTACGAAGATTACACGGGGAAAACCAAAGTCAACCCGAAAGTCAACCTTGATTAACGACCCTTTTTTTCTTTCTATCTTTTCTGGATGCATTGTTAACCTATGTGATCGCTTAAGATCATAAGACGGAAAAGGCATAGCGCTCGGAATTCATTTAGGGGTTTAATTGTAAGAATTAGACTTTTAGGGACCAAAACGTAAATTTTTCAAATTACGAAGACTTTGCATATTTTAAGTTTACCAATGTGCAATTAGTCATATTTCATGCATCTCTGTCAAAAATCAATTTAATTAGACATTGCAAACTCAACAAATTGCATCAAAAAATATCAAGGACTAAAATATAAGAAGCAAAAACTTGAAAATTTTCAAATTGCAGTCCAACGGTCGGGTGTTTCGAAATGCTGACCCTTGTATCGAAACAGCCGTATCGAAACAAAGTTGACCGTTTCGGTACTCGGGTGCATTCCGTGACCCGTATCAAAACATGGTTCTCAAGTAGCTAAAGTGTTTCGAAACACTCTTATCCGTTCCGAAACACTATAGCCATTTCAGGCCCCTGTTCTGAAACAGATAAGGGTGTTTCGATACACCCTGCCCTGCAACTATATATTTTTCTGGTTTTTCACGTCCTTACACATTCAAACACATCCCAAATCATACCATATCACACTAACAACATGATTAAACATCAGAAATCACTATTATGAGGTTTAAGCTAAAGCATGGAATCAAGCATATGATCATTAAGTCTAAAGGCATGCTCCCTAGTCATATAATCCATATAAAAGCCTCAAGCCTCAAACCAAACCAAAAAGGGCAATTACAATCTTCAAAAACCATATTAAACCTGCAACAACCATAGGGAGTTCAAAACACATCTCCCAAAACCAACCATAGGTCCCCATTGTCAAATATCAATACTAAAGCATACGAAAACATCACCATACATGATCTTCTCACTTCCTTGGATGTCCTTAGCCTTCTTGTTGCCCGAAAACGTCTCTATTATCTGCATTGTTGGTAAAAGAGAGCGTAAGCACATTTGCTTAGTGAGGCAAGCTCTAAGAAAAACCAACACAACAATGCGTCTTTAAAAGTCTTTCTCAAAACCATTTTCTACAACATGCTCTTTCTATCTCATGCTTGAAACCCATTTCAAAGCAACTTTCCATTTGAAAACACATGTACCTTTACTCTATCTCATGCATTAAACCAATGCAAATCTCATGGCAAAGCCAAACACATGCTTAATGAAAATAAAAGCATTTCATATCATAAATCTCATATGCATTTCTCATAGCATAAATCATCTCAACATTTGGTATATGTGAATCAAATACAATTTCATATATTGGCACTTCATATTACATCTTTACTCGGATATGCGGATTAGCTTGACTCAAGGTCAAGTCCTACCCCGGTGGAATCTCACATCACCGAACTCTCATGGCGGTATCTCTCTTCGCCATAAAGCTTGGGTATTTCACAAAGTCCTACACTGATGGTATCTCTCATCATCGGATTGTAACTTTGGATCAGGATGACACTACCCCCATTGCCCGACTCCAAAGAGCACGTACGAATTTTTAGTTTATAGTGCACTCTCATCCTATTGGTCGACCAATTATATCCGGTAATTATCTCATCATTTATGCCAATATATTACATTAAAATCATCATCTCACCTACTGTTTTAACACAACATTTCTCAAATCATTCTCATCACATTTCAAAACCATATCTCATGCTTTGCATTAGGTCAAAAATCTCAAACTCTTTAATACAACATGCTATCTCATGAAAACTCTACAAAGCATCATCTCATGCATAAAACAGTATGAATTTGTCTATCTCAAAACAAGGGCATGTAAAAGCATTTAGGGGCATCAACCACATATTTGAGAGCAAATCTAGCCATACTTACTTTCGGACTTAGGATGGTGTTTCAAACCAATCCTAAATCCCAAAACCTTGTTTCTTTGTCCATCAAGGACTTCTAAAATCATTCGCACTCACCGATTACGTTTTGCTTGCTTGCCGAAACGATATCTAAGCTTCCGACACTTCCGGATCAACACCAAAAGCATCCGAAGATATCTCCCCTATTTATTACACATAAGAGCAGATGATTAATGCATCATCATGCATTGAAATCACCAGCCACTCATTCAAACTCGTTGCACTACACAAAAGCACCATTTCGGCTACCCAAAATAACCGAAATCACCTCCAAACTCTCCCAAAACAAAGCCCAGCCAAGATCTATCAATTCTAATCATTTCTAAACCTCAATCAACATCAAAAATCATCATAAACTCGTCCTTATATCTCCAGCAACAACAGAACACCAAGAACACTCCAAAAACCACAAATCTAACATGTAAAACTTAGGAATCCAAACCTATTCGAGATTTGTTTGATAAAACCTCATTTATAACATCAATTGTCATCCAAAATACATTAGAAATCAACCTCAAAACAGAGCCTAACCAAGAGTTATGAAAATCATCAAGATCTCACCAAGAATCTTAAGTTTTACCACAATTTCATGTTTCTAACATTAAAGCAACTCAAAAATCATTAACAAAGGATTGATAACTTGGGAATTTCAGTAAAGAACTGATCATTAGAGGAGAAGGACGGCGATTATCTCTAATGGCTGATTTCTCCTCAATTTGGGCAAGATTTCTTGAAAATCCAAAGTAAAAACAAAAGGTTTTGATGAGGTAAAGATTATGAATCCTTATGAGAATGAAATATCAGCAAAAGAGATGAAAAATCAAAGGTTATTTGGTGAAGGAAATGTGTTTGGCTAAGTGGAAATTGAGAGAAAATGAAATGAGAGAAAACTAACGTAAGGTAGTTATGAAAAAGTCAACTTAGTTAAGAAAACTAAACCGAAATGTAGTATTTCCAAATCACATTTTGTATATTTATTTTCACCATAACCATTTATATAATAAATGAGGATTTTTAGATATTTTTCCATATTTTTAAAGCATCCCGAAACTAGATGTTCCCTAAACCTGCCTTAAAGAATCGAACCGTTCTCGACCGGCCCTATTCAACCTCTAAAACATCTAGGCCCAAAACAAGGGCGTTACAACTCTCCCCCACTTACGAAATTTCGTCCTCGAAATTTACCTGGAGGAAAAAGGTGAGGAAATTGCTTCTTCCTGTCATCCTTCCTTTCCCATGTGGCTTCCTCAACGCCACGATGTCTCCACAAGACTTTGACAAGCTCGATGGTCTTATCTCGAAGAACCTTACTATCCGAATCCAGAATCTTAACGGGTTCCTCATCATATGTCAAGTCTGGGTTCAACTAACCTCTTCCACATGCATACCATGCGACAAATCCGATCTATACCTCCGAAGCATGGATACATGAAACACATTATGTATCTTCTCTAACTCTTGAGGTAGTCTCAGCCTGTAGGCAACAGGACCCAAAGCTTGATGTAAACATTCCCAAAACCTTGCGGTGAACCTCGGATCTCTATCCGACACTATAGATTTTGGCACTCCATGAAAATGTACAATCTCTGCAATGTACAACTCCGCAAGCTTATCCAAGGTATATGTAGTATGCACATGCCAAAAATGCGCACACTTCGTAAGGCGATCCACAATCACCCAAACAGAATTCTTCTTTGATGGCGATAACGGCAATCTAGACACAAAGTCCATAGTGATCCTCTCCCATTTCCATTATGGGATCCTCAACGGCTGCATCAACCCTGAAAGAAATTGATGTTCAGCCTTAACCCGCTGACAAACCATGCATTTGCTAACAAACTCAGTGACATCTTTCTTCAACCACACCCAATAGTACTCATCCTTCAAATCATGGTACATCTTTGTACTACCAGGGTGCATAGCAAAAGGACTACTATGAGCTTCAGTCAGGATAGTGCGCCTCAACACAACATCACTTGGCACCACTATCCGACTCCCAAAACATAAAACACCATCATCATTGAAACAGAAATCCGAAGGCCTACCTTCTACGATATCCTGAACATGCGGTATCAAAGAATCATCCAACAATTGTTTATCCTTAATCAATTGAACTAGAGATGGTTTCACTTGTAATTCAGCAACAAGACCACCATCTCGCGATATGCTCAAGCTAGCAAACATCGCCCTTAATTCCACCGCCACTTTCCTGCTCAAAGCATCGACCACAACATTGGCCTTCCCCGGATGATACTTGATCATTAGATCGTAATCCTTAAGCAACTCCACCCAACGTCGTTGCCTAATATTTAACTCCTTTTGAGACATAAGGTACTTCAAACTTTTATGATCCATGTACACAGTACACTTCTCACCATATAGATAATGTCTCCAAATCTTTAATGCAAAAACCACCGCTGCCAGCTCAATGTCATGCGTAAGGTAATTGCGCTCATGCACCTTCAACTATCGCGATGCATAAGCCACTACTCTACCCTCTTGCATCAACACACACCCCAAACCAACATAGGATGCGTCGCTATACACCACAAACTCTTTTCCTGACTCAGGTTGAACCAAGATAGGAGCTTGCGTCAAAGCCGCCTTTAGCTTCCCAAATGCTTGATGTCTCGCATCCGTCCACTCAAACTTAACATCCTTTTGTAACAACTTTGTCATGGGGGCAATAATCTTAGAAAATCCATCCACAAACCTCCGGTAGTAACCTGCCAACCCAAGGAAACTACGAACTTCATGAACAGAACTAAGAGGCTTCCAATTCACCACTGCCTCAATCTTCCGAGGATCGACACGAATCCCTTCAGCCGAAACCACATGGCCAAGAAAAACAACCTCCTTTAGCCAAAACTCACATTTACTCAGCTTAGCATAAAGCTGATTCTCTAACAGCGCTTGTGAAACGATCCTCAAATGTACTTCATGCTCCTCCTCGGTACGAGAGTACACAAGGATATCATCGATGAACACCACAACGAACTTATCTAGGAATTCATGAAACACCATGTTCATCATATCCATGAAAAGCAGCATGAGCATTCGTCAATCCGAACGGCATCACATGAAATTCATAATGCCCATATCTCATTTGAAAAGCTGTTTTCGGCACATCTACATCCTTCACCTTTAACTGATAATATCCTGACCGCAGATCTATCTTTGAAAACACAGCCGCTCCCTGAAACTGATCGAAAAGGTCATCAATCCATGGCAACGGATACTTGTTTATGATAGTCAACTTATTTAGCTGACGATAATCAATGCACATTCTCATTGTGCCGTCTTTCTTTTTAACAAACAAGACCGGTGCACCCCAAGCTGACACACTAGGCCGAATAAAGCCTCGTCAAGCAACTCGTGAAGTTGCATCTTCAACTCCTTGGGTGTCATGCGATAGGGAGCAATGGACACCGGAGTTGTGTTCTCATACAACTCAATTTCGAATTCAACCTCTCGACTAGGCGGCAAACCCGATAATTCCCCCGGAAACACCCCAGGGAATTCACACACGATCCTTATATCTTGTACACGAACCTTCTTTGTACTAGGATTCATAACAAAGACTAGATAAGCCCCGCATCCCTGACGCAACATCCGGCTTGCTTCAAGCGTCGACACCACATTGGACAGGAATTTCAAATTTTCTCCCACCACCACAACCTCATAGTCATCCGCAAGTTTCAGTGAAACTCGCTTGCTTTCAAAATCCACAACGGCCCTATGCTCAACAAGCCAATCCATACCAAGGATTACATCGAATCCATAGAATGGCAATTTCATAAGGTCAACTAGAAACACATGCTCCTGCACCTTTAAGGGGCATCTCCTTGTAACACCCCGGTTTTGGGCTTAGAAGTTTTGGGCGTTGACCGGTTCGGTCAAAGTGCTGATCGAATATATAAGAGTGAATTTAGGAAAGCCTAGTTCGGGTTGCATTAAAAATATGGAAAAATGTTCTAAAATCATGTTTTATTATATAAAAGTGAACTGTGAAATCAATTTTGGAAAATGAGGTTTGGAAGGTTGACATTTTGGCTAGTGACCAAAATGTAATTTTTGAAAGTTGCGGGACAGTTTTATAAAGGATTGAAACTTTGAATCTTTAAGGAGCTATTATTCCAAAAAGGATTTCTCCAGATTTTTTCTAAGATATTTTAAGGCTTTATTCTGATTTTTAAAGATTAAGAAAAGGAGGGAAATCATTTTAACCAATTTCCTAACTAATTTTCCATTTTCTCTCAATTTCTTTTTTCTCTCATTTTCTCTCAACCCAAACAAAATTCTCCAGATTTCTTTCTCTGATTTTGGCATCTAAATCTCTCATTTCAACTCTTACTTGATTCCTAATCATCTCATCAACAAAACCTCACAATTTGCAAGTTGTTTCATCAAGCTTTTTGGCTCTAAAAAGGAGAAATTCAAGTTTGGAGGTAAGAACATCTCTCTCCTCTAAACTATCAGTTCTTTACTGAAATTCCCAAGTTCTCAATCCTTGATTTAAGATTTGTTAATGGTTTTTCAAATGAGATCTTGATTTTTGGCTAAAATGCAAGATTTGGTGATTTTGGTGGAATTTTCGTGTGATCTGTTTGGGCAGTGTTTTGAAGTGTCAAAATGATGTTAAATGAATGCTAAGTTGATTAGAAATTGATGTTTAACTAATGCAATCCCGGATAGGTTGAATTTCCTAAGTTTTGCTTGAGTTTTTGGTTGTTTTTGGAGTGTTTTTGGTGATCTGTTATACCTGGAGGTATAAGGATGTGTTTGTAATCATTTTGGATGTTAATTGATGTATAAAAATGGTTAGAAGTGATGGATCTTGGCTGGGTTAAGTTTTGGTAATGTTTGGAGATGATTTCGGTTGTGTTTGGTGGCCGAATTGTTGGATTTGTGTTGAGCAGCGAGTTTGGTTGTGTGGCTGCTGTTCTTAATGCATAATGATGCATTAATGTGCTGTTTTTGTGTGCTTGAAACAGGGGAGTTTGATCCTTGAGCTTTGAAGGTGTTTGCGGAAGGTTTCGGAAGCTTGGAAGGCTTGTTGGCTAGTCTTGTTTTGGTTATCGGTGAGTGAAGTTGGGTTTTCGGCTTTTAAACAAAGGTTTGAAGGTTTTGGGAGCTTAGTTTAAGTCTAAACAACTTTGCTAAGCTCAAGAGTAAGTAAATGGATTTCTTACTTGAGTTGTGATATGAATTGGCTTTTTAAGCAATGGTGGTTGATGATTGTAATGCTTGTGTTTTGCATGGTTTATATTCTGTTTTGAAAGCATGTTTAGGCATGGTTTAATGCTGGTTTTGAAAGCCATATGTGAAGGATGCTCAAGGTAGGAGATCCTTGGTTTTATACATTGAAAATGTGGTTTTGATGCATGGTGTTGCATGTTGTTAAATGGCTTTGTTTAATGCTTTAAAACAGTGAATTGATGATGATAAATGATGGTTTTTGCATATCGGTTATGCATGTGAATCATTTGATTAATGTGGTAATGATTTTGCATATTGGTTATGCATGTGAAACATTGGACTAATGTGGTAAGGTGGTTATATTGGCAAGTGTTGTAAGTGGTTCTTGGTTCTTTGATCGGATATAGTTAGCCGGCTATAGGATTGGGTGCACCGTGAACAAAGTCGCCTTGGGGTGGAGTGGTCATGAGTGGACCGGATAAGCTCCCTTCAAGTTTCCTAACGAGATGAGGTCATAGTGGAGGTTGTTGCCCACTCGAGGACCTTGGTTATTTGAGGTCATAATGGAGGTGTTGCCCATTCGAGGACCTTGGTTGAGCAAAGGTTATATGGAGGTGTTGCCCATATGTGAGAACCTTGTGCTTGTTGAGATCACAATGGCAGTGCTAAGTCCATGTGTGGATCTTGTGTGTGATGTCCCGGATCTCGTTAGATGATGTTCTACAACTACCAATCGGTTATGCAAGGGTTGTATGGTGGTTAAAAGTCCATACGGGAGAACCTTGTGCATGTCAAGGTTGTATGGTGGTTGAAAGTCCATACATGGGAACCTTGAGGAAAAGCTAAGGTTGTGTGGTGTTTAAAAGTCCATGCATGGGAACCTTAGGATGTTGAGGTCATAATGGAGGTGTTGCCCATTCGAGGACCTTGGATTGGGTAGGGTGTAGGGAGCGTAGGGACAACGCTCGGAATCCGCGTATCCGATCGGGTTGTTGTGTTGGAAGGTGAACGTGGTTGATCTCTTGGATGCCAATGTAATATTCTTGATTATGTGAAGCATGAGATGCTTGAAATGATGCATGGTTGCATGTGAAGCATGAGTTGCTTGAAAAGATGCATTGTTGCATGAAAGGTTTATGATGCATGTGAATGCATGTTTACTTGTTAGGTTGAACAAGTGTTGATTATCATTTGGTAAATGATGTATGTGAGCATGAATATCCTTAATGCATTGAAGTCTTGTAGGACTTGTTTTTAAAAGGCATGTGATGATGATAGTATGGTTTATATGTTGCCTTGGTTAAATGCATGTGATGGATTGCTTGAGTAGTGGTTTAAAAGGGTTCTTGTTTGAAATGGCTTTCAAGGTTAAGAAAGGTATGTTGTAAAATGGAAGTGTTTTCCATGGTTTCGTTTTAGCTTTGCATATGGTGTTTATGCATGGTGGATGCTTGTTGTGGAAAAGGATTTCAAACATGGTTTTGGTAAACAAATCGGGTTTGTTTTATAAGTGTTTTATGACCCGCTGCATTGATGGTGTTTTGGTTTTGAGCATTCCTCACTAAGCATTATGTGCTTACGCTCTTTTTGTCCATCAATGCAGATCTTTGAAGTTTGGACAGCAAGGAGCAAGGGATTCAAGGTGGACTCCAAGTGAGATGTATGTCTCGGTGAATAGCTATAGTTAATAAAGGCAATGGGGGTAGAATCTCTTGGGATTATTGTGTTTGTGATCGTTTATGTTGATCAAGAATGTTTTAATGTTGTTAATGTTGTTGGATCATGTTTTGGGCTTAATTGAGATTGTTTTAGAAGGTTTGTGCCTAAATGGTTGCTTGTGTAGGAAGCATGCCTTTAGATTTGGGGCTTTTTGCATATGATGTGTTTCTGATGAATTGTTGATGCAAGCATGTCTCGTTTATGTTGAATTGCATGTTGGCAAAGTTTGGTAGCGTTTGGAGCATGTTTGGTTGGCCTATTGCATGTTTAAATAGGCAAATTTCTGCACTTTGTGCAGGGTGTTTCGGAACAGGGTGAACCGTTTTGGAACGGGTGCCTCGAAGCAGCCCAGGCGTCCGAAACGGGTGACACTGTTCCGAAACGGAAAGGCTTCTGCCAGACCCCCGTTTCGAAACGGGCTATGCCTGTTTCGGAACGGCCCCACGTTTCGGAACGGGCTGTCTCCCGTTTCGGAACAGTCGACCGTTGGGGGCTGACATTGGCAGTTATGTGTTTTGGATTGTTTGCGTTTTGGTCCTGAATCTTGTTTGCTCAATTGTATGAGTTTGGGATGTCCGTTTGAGCTGAAATTTGGCAGAGAAGCATGAAACCTGATTAATTTCAAGATGGTAACTTTCTTTTGGGTTAAGTCCTTTTAATTATCAGAAATTACAATTTGGTCCCTAAAGTTGTAATTTGTTCATTTGGGTCCCTGTTTGATCTCTGATGATTGTGATCTTTGAGTATGTTGTCTGTGTGATCACACCTAAGGTTAATGTGCATCTAGATAAGTTTAAAAAGAAAAAAAAGTGTCGTTAATCAAGGTTGACTTTCGGGTTGACTTTGGTTTTCCCCGTGTAATCTTCGTAGTTCAGGTCAACCGTCTAGGCCGGGCTACGGGGGTTACATTTGGTGGTATCAGAGCTGTGTTGCGAATGCTTGGGGAAAACGGTAAGTTGTTGTGATGTGTGCTTGTTGTTTACCCTGATGTGTGGTTGAATGTTGATTGAAACACGTGTTTCTGGGCATGATACTGATGTATCTGAGTAAATTGCTGATGTTTCTGAGCATGTTGCTGATGTTTTCAAGCATGTTTTATGGTTATGAATCTTGGTTGAGCTTATGTGGTTTGTGCTGATGATAAGCTGATGCTGTGAGTTGGTTTTATGCTTGATGAAAGTGCTGTGAGTATGTTATGTAATAATATGCTGTTGCAAGTGGATGCTGTTTGATGTAAGCATGATCAAGGTGTGATGTTTGATATGCTTGATGTTGTGATATCCATGTTGTGTTGACTGTTATGTCTTGAAAGGGGGAGGATTCGGAATACCCATTGCCTTATTAATATAGCTATTGTGTTATTTTGGAGTTGGAATTTGAATCCTTGCTAATGCTGGTCTAACTGGTTTGTTTGTTTGTTGTGATTGTATGTTTGTTGTTGTTAGTGGTATGGCAAAGTCAATGGAGGATTGGCGAATGAGGGAGATGGTTGCTGCCTTGGGGCAGGTTGTTAAGGCAAGGAATTCACCCTTTGGTAGTGGTGTTTTGTCTCAGTCTTCTGTGCCTAGTGTTGAGGTGGTAAGGCAAGGGAAAGAAGCTGGTTCTGTGGTGAAGAGTTCATCACCTGTTGAGCAGGAGGTGTTGGGAACATCTCAGGCTATGGTTGAGGTAAAGTCAGTAGATGTGCTGGCTGTGGGATGTGAGGGTTTGCCGAAGCAGTGTTTGCTTGATTTGGGTGCTGTGGAGTATCATGGTACTTCCCCGGAGATGTTTGAGGCCTGGTTGGCCAATGTGGTTCAGATTTTGGATCGGGAAGGCTGTGATTATGCCTGTAAGCTGGGGAGTGTTGTTTCTTTGATGTTGGAAGATGTGAGTGCCTGGTGGACATCTGTGGCAGTTGCGTCACATATCCATGATATTGATTGGGATTTCTTTGTATCTGCTTTTTATGAAAGGTATCTTGGAAGGAAGTTCCTAAGGGTTAAGCAGGGCGCGGGTAGTGCTGTTGTTGAGCAAGTATTGCTTGAGCAAGGAGTGGAAGCTCAGTCATCTGTGTGTGACCGTTGTGAAAGGCAACATGTTGGAAATTGTTGGGGCGCAGGTGTTTGTTGGAATTGTGGTTCCAAAGTACATGTTAAGCGTGATTGTCCTCATGGAGCGAAGTTAGCTTTGGTGTTAGCCAAAGGGTTTCAGAAAGGTCGTGGGCACGGCCGAGGCAAGGTTCAGAGGTGGCAGAAGGAGCGGAAAGTTGTGAAGAGTGTGGGAAAGGAGATTTGCTGGAAATGTGGGTCTGCTGGACACAAGAGGCGTGATTGTTTGATGATGGCCCGGAATAGCCAAGGTTCTTTACCGCAAGAAGTTGGTGGTGACCCTAGTGTGTTAGCTGGTGCTGCAGTGGTGTGGCAGGAGGGTGATGGTTCCGCTAGGAAGAGAGCTCGTCTGATGAAGCTTCAGGGAGGTGTTGTGTTTCCAGGTAACCTTGTTTAGTAATCTTTGCTCTAATTGCCTTAGTTTGGTTTCTGTTGGTTTTCCTTGTGTGGTAAGGTTAGTTTTGTTGCTAGTTTGTTGGGGTAATAGTGGTGGTTTGAAAATGTCTTGGGTGTGAAGAAGGCTTGACAAGTATCTTGTGGTTAATGGTTGTTGGTATGTGGAGTTAGATAAGTTAGAAGTGAAGTAGGAGATTGTTCTTAGACGGATTTGAGGATGTTATTGGAGGGTGTGAATTGGCATTCATGCACAGTTAAAATCATTGTTATATACTATATTATATATGTTGGTCCATGCATACATGTGGCATGACATTAGAGGTTTTGCATACATGTACATCAGGCATTGATAGGGCATGTTGGTGATCATGCATACGATGTTCACACTCGCTAATAACTAATCGAATCTGTTAGTGTGTTGGATTAGGTTGGATGATGGGTTTTTAGAGGTTGTTTTGGTGCTGGGTGAGAGTTAGTAGTGGGGTATATCAAGCTAGTTGCTAGTGAAAGTGAGAGTGGTGTAGCTGCTGGTAGAAGGATAGTGTTTGATGCTTAAGGAGTTTAGTGGTTTGGTGTTAAACGGTATCGGTTGAGTTTAGAATTGGTTTAGTGGTTGAATAGCTAAGTGGAAGGGGTAGTTCCTTGGTACTAAGTGATGTTGCAGCTTAGTGGTTGTGTTCCCCAGTACTGAAGTAGCTTAGCTTTTAAGTAGTTGTGGAAGAGTTGGGTTTGTAAGTGCTGGTTCTTAGTAACCTTTGAGGAGTTAAGAAGATGGTTTGTATGTTTAAGCTGGGCGATGTTTTAGTATGGTAAGTGTTATGGTTGAAGTTTGAAGTGGAAGGTCAATGAAAGATTGAAGTTTTTGTTGGTTGTTTGGGTTCTTGCGAAAATTGGTTGGTGGTGTGTGGAACGGCTGACGGAGTCAAGTTGGGATTGTGATGTAATTTTTGGAATCTGGGTGAGTATTCCTGATGAGCTGTTATGGTAATGTTAGCAGCGGTTGTGAGGTTTTATCAGTTTTCATTGAGGAGTTTGAGTAAGCAATTGATGCTTAAGAATTTTTGCTTGTTGGGAAGATTCTTGGAAGAGGTTTGGGAGTTCGCAAGGGTTTTAGAAGCAGAGAAGGTTGCTTAGTGGCTGGATTGGGTTGGCTGTTGTCTTTGTGTAAACAGGTTTTGGGTATGGTGTATTGCAGTGATGTCTGCTGTAAGAGCTGAAGTTCTTCAGGATGATGTTGGGACTGTGTACAGTCTGGTTATGTGAAAGGTTAAGTTGTGGCTATCTTTGTGTATTCTGGATTCTGTGAACAGCATGTGGTGGTACTAGGTTTGGTGGAGGTTTTGTGTGGAAAGTGTTCAGTGTTGGTCGAGGCTTTTGTGTTGCCTTGTGTGTTGGTTTGGGAAGGTTGTGGTTTTATTTCGCCGGTTAAATTTCGAGGACGAAATTTCCTAAGGAGGGGAGAGTTGTAACACCCCGGTTTTGGGCTTAGAAGTTTTGGGCGTTGACCGGTTCGGTCAAAGTGCTGATCGAATATATAAGAGTGAATTTAGGAAAGCCTAGTTTGGGTTGCATTAAAAATATGGAAAAATGTTCTAAAATCATGTTTTATTATATAAAAGTGAACTGTGAAATCAATTTTGGAAAATGAGGTTTGGAAGGTTGACATTTTGGCTAGTGACCAAAATGTAATTTTTGAAAGTTGCGGGACAGTTTTATAAAGGATTGAAACTTTGAATCTTTAAGGAGCTATTATTCCAAAAAGGATTTCTCCAGATTTTTTCTAAGATATTTTAAGGCTTTATTCTGATTTTTAAAGATTAAGAAAAGGAGGGAAATCATTTTAACCAATTTCCTAACTAATTTTCCATTTTCTCTCAATTTCTCTTTTCTCTCATTTTCTCTCAACCCAAACAAAATTCTCCAGATTTCTTTCTCTGATTTTGGCATCTAAATCTCTCATTTCAACTCTTACTTGATTCCTAATCATCTCATCAACAAAACCTCACAATTTGCAAGTTGTTTCATCAAGCTTTTTGGCTCTAAAAAGGAGAAATTCAAGTTTGGAGGTAAGAACGTCTCTCTCCTCTAAACTATCAGTTCTTTACTGAAATTCCCAAGTTCTCAATCCTTGATTTAAGATTTGTTAATGGTTTTTCAAATGAGATCTTGATTTTTGGCTAAAATGCAAGATTTGGTGATTTTGGTGGAATTTTCGTGTGATCTGTTTGGGCAGTGTTTTGAAGTGTCAAAATGATGTTAAATGAATGCTAAGTTGATTAGAAATTGATGTTTAACTAATGCAATCCCGGATAGGTTGAATTTCCAAAGTTTTGCTTGAGTTTTTGGTTGTTTTTGGAGTGTTTTTGGTGATCTGTTATACCTGGAGGTATAAGGATGTGTTTGTAATCATTTTGGATGTTAATTGATGTATAAAAATGGTTAGAAGTGATGGATCTTGGCTGGGTTAAGTTTTGGTAATGTTTGGAGATGATTTCGGTTGTGTTTGGTGGCCGAATTGTTGGATTTGTGTTGAGCAGCGAGTTTGGTTGTGTGGCTACTGTTCTTAATGCATAATGATGCATTAATGTGCTGTTTTTGTGTGCTTAAAACAGGGGAGTTTGATCCTTGAGCTTTGAAGGTGTTTGCGGAAGGTTTCGGAAGCTTGGAAGGCTTGTTGGCTAGTCTTGTTTTGGTTATCGGTGAGTGAAGTTGGGTTTTCGGCTTTTAAACAAAGGTTTGAAGGTTTTGGGAGCTTAGTTTAAGTCTAAACAACTTTGCTAAGCTCAAGAGTAAGTAAATGGATTTCTTACTTGAGTTGTGATATGAATTGGCTTTTTAAGCAATGGTGGTTGATGATTGTAATGCTTGTGTTTTGCATGGTTTATATTCTGTTTTGAAAGCATGTTTAGGCATGGTTTAATGCTGGTTTTGAAAGCCATATGTGAAGGATGCTCAAGGTAGGAGATCCTTGGTTTTATACATTGAAAATGTGGTTTTGATGCATGGTGTTGCATGTTGTTCAATGGCTTTGTTTAATGCTTTAAAACAGTGAATTGATGATGATAAATGATGGTTTTTGCATATCGGTTATGCATGTGAATCATTTGATTAATGTGGTAATGATTTTGCATATTGGTTATGCATGTGAAACATTGGACTAATGTGGTAAGGTGGTTATATTGGCAAGTGTTGTAAGTGGTTCTTGGTTCTTTGATCGGATATAGTTAGCCGGCTATAGGATTGGGTGCACCGTGAATAAAGTCGCCTTGGGGTGGAGTGGTCAAGAGTGGACCGGATAAGCTCCCTTCAAGTTTCCTAACGAGATGAGGTCATAGTGGAGGTTGTTGCCCACTCGAGGACCTTGGTTATTTGAGGTCATAATGGAGGTGTTGCCCATTCGAGGACCTTGGTTGAGCAAAGGTTATATGGAGGTGTTGCCATATGTGAGAACCTTGTGCTTGTTGAGATCACAATGGCAGTGCTAAGTCCATGTGTGGATCTTGTGTGTGATGTCCCGGATCTCGTTAGATGATGTTCTACAACTACCAATCGGTTATGCAAGGGTTGTATGGTGGTTAAAAGTCCATACGGGAGAACCTTGTGCATGTCAAGGTTGTATGGTGGTTGAAAGTCCATACATGGGAACCTTGAGGAAAAGCTAAGGTTGTGTGGTGTTTAAAAGTCCATGCATGGGAACCTTAGGATGTTGAGGTCATAATGGAGGTGTTGCCCATTCGAGGACCTTGGATTGGGTAGGGTGTAGGGAGCGTAGGGACAACGCTCGGAATCCGCGTATCCGATCAGGTTGTTGTGTTGGAAGGTGAACGTGGTTGATCTCTTGGATGCCAATGTAATATTCTTGATTATGTGAAGCATGAGATGCTTGAAATGATGCATGGTTGCATGTGAAGCATGAGTTGCTTGAAAAGATGCATTGTTGCATGAAAGGTTTATGATGCATGTGAATGCATGTTTACTTGTTAGGTTGAACAAGTGTTGATTATCATTTGGTAAATGATGTATGTGAGCATGAATATCCTTAATGCATTGAAGTCTTGTAGGACTTGTTTTTAAAAGGCATGTGATGATGATAGTATAGTTTATATGTTGCCTTGGTTAAATGCATGTGATGGATTGCTTGAGTAGTGGTTTAAAAGGGTTCTTGTTTGAAATGGCTTTCAAGGTTAAGAAAGGTATGTTGTAAAATGGAAGTGTTTTCCATGGTTTCGTTTTAGCTTTGCATATGGTGTTTATGCATGGTGGATGCTTGTTGTGGAAAAGGATTTCAAACATGGTTTTGGTAAACAAATCGGGTTTGTTTTATAAGTGTTTTATGACCCGCTGCATTGATGGTGTTTTGGTTTTGAGCATTCCTCACTAAGCATTATGTGCTTACGCTCTTTTTGTCCATCAATGCAGATCTTTGAAGTTTGGACAGCAAGGAGCAAGGGATTCAAGGTGGACTCCAAGTGAGATGTATGTCTCGGTGAATAGCTATAGTTAATAAAGGCAATGGGGGTAGAATCTCTTGGGATTATTGTGTTTGTGATCGTTTATGTTGATCAAGAATGTTTTAATGTTGTTAATGTTGTTGGATCATGTTTTGGGCTTAATTGAGATTGTTTTAGAAGGTTTGTGCCTAAATGGTTGCTTGTGTAGGAAGCATGCCTTTAGATTTGGGGCTTTTTGCATATGATGTGTTTCTGATGAATTGTTGATGCAAGCATGTCTCGTTTATGTTGAATTGCATGTTGGCAAAGTTTGGTAGCGTTTGGAGCATGTTTGGTTGGCCTATTGCATGTTTAAATAGGCAAATTTCTGCACTTTGTGCAGGGTGTTTCGGAACAGGGTGAACCGTTTCAGAACAGGTGCCTCGAAGCAGCCCAGGCGTCCGAAACGGGTGACACCGTTCCGAAACGGAAAGGCTTCTGCCAGACCCCCGTTTTGAAATGGGCTATGCCTGTTTCGGAACGGCCCCGCGTTTCGGAACGGGCTGTCTCCCGTTTCGGAACAGTCGATCGTTGGGGGCTGACATTGGCAGTTATGTGTTTTGGATTGTTTGCGTTTTGGTCCTGAATCTTGTTTGCTCAATTGTATGAGTTTGGGATGTCCGTTTGAGCTGAAATTTGGCAGAGAAGCATGAAACCTGATTAATTTCAAGATGGTAACTTTCTTTTGGGTTAAGTCCTTTTAATTATCAGAAATTACAATTTGGTCCCTAAAGTTGTAATTTGTTCATTTGGGTCCCTGTTTGATCTCTGATGATTGTGATCTTTGAGTATGTTGTCTGTGTGATCACACCTAAGGTTAATGTGCATCTAGATAAGTTTAAAAAGAAAAAAAAGGGTCGTTAATCAAGGTTGACTTTCGGGTTGACTTTGGTTTTCCCCGTGTAATCTTCGTAGTTCGGGTCAACCGTCTAGGCCGGGCTACGGGGGTTACACTCCTATACAATCTCCTTGTTACAACCGTCTCACCAAAGGAACTAGTCACACGCATACCCACATCCAAAGACTCAACAGGTAAATCAAGCATTTGAGCATGTTCACGCAATATGTACGAGTTTGTAGATCCTGAATCAATCAAAGAAAGTAATGACAAGGATTGCAAAGTAAAGGTACATGCGATCACGTTTGTGTCATTCCTCCCTTCTCGATGGGCATACACACTAGCCTGGCCACCACCTTCTGGCTGAACAGTCGCCACATAAGCCACATTCCTTACACCTTCATCTCTACGCTGGAAGTTGCCACGACCGCGCCCACGGCCTCTCTATGGCTCAGCTGCTCTCACCGGAGCCTAACCTTCTCTCATCGGCTGGGGACAATCCCTCTTCATGTGCCCACGATTACCACAATTCCAGCTTGTACCAAGATTACCCCAACACTCACCAGTGTGCCTTCTACCACACCGACTGCACTCGAGAGTCCGTAAGAAAGCATTCGGTCCTTGCTGACCTCTTCCAGGGTTGCCACCCCCACGCCTAGCATCCACATGTGACCTTCTATCCCTAGTTCTCTTGAACCGATCTCTACCAAGATCATGATCTGTAGGTTGCTTCCTTGAGCTAGACCCTCACGCTCGACTCGCCAGACCAAGATTCAGCTCAATGTCCTTGGCTCGAGTGACCAAGACATCAAAATCAGTATAATCTGCTGCGAGCATATAGGTTTTCACATCAGCCACCGGCCCATATCGGAATCATTCACATCTCTCCCATTCACTAGGAATCAGCTCGGGTGCATACTGGCTAAGGCATACAAATTTCACCTCACATTCCGCCACTGTCATACTCCCTTGAACAAGGGACATGAACTCCCTCTTTTTCTCATCCAAGTAGCAGACTCCCAAATACTTTCGCTTGAAGGCATTCAGGAAGAATGTCCAAGTCACCTCATCATCATCCAACCCCGCTATTGTTGTTGTCCACAACGTATATGCATCACCGTGCAACAGGGACACAATGCATCCCAATTTCTGAGTGTTGTTACAGTTCAGCTCACCAAGTATCCTCTTAGTACTTTCTAACCAAGACTCAGAACCTTCCGGGGTCAGCCCCCTAAACTCAGTCCCTCACATACTGCGGAGTCGCTCCAACGACAACCTCACATTAGCACCATCCTGAGGTGCAGCCCCACTAGATCCAGCTACTGCTGCCTGAAAAGCTCCATCAATAGCTTGAATCAACACTGACATATCAGGAGCAGCTTGCCCCTGAACTCCCTCAGGTTTAGCAACCCCTGTACCAGCTCCCAAAGCACCAACCCTTGCTCCACCACCACCGGGTGGTCCACCAGGAGGAGGAGGACGTAAATCCTCAACATTCTTAACATTCTCATTCTCAGCCGTAGCACGAGTATTAATTCTAAGCTCTCTACGTGACCCCATATGAAAACAATGCAACTGACAAAGTACAATAAATTCAATTAGGCAATATAAGGTAAGTAATCCAAGTACTCAAGCTTAGTTTTTTGAAAACAATTCTTTCCAATAGTAATGATATGGCAATGGGATCCCCAACTATACCCCAAACATAGAATAGCATCACAAATTCATCTCATTAGACCTAGAACATCAACAATCATACATCATGCTTTCACCACAAAGCCATAACCATTCATACTCTCACACATTAACCACTTACCAAGCCCCAAATATTCGTAAACCTGGCTCTGATACCAAAAAATGTAACCCCCTTAGCCCGACCTAGACGCTTGACCCGAACTACGAAGATTACACGGGGAAAACCAAAGTCAACCCGAAAGTCAACCTTCATTAACGACCATTTTTTTTCTTTTTATCATTTCTAGATGCATTGTTTAACCTATGTGATCGCTCAAGATCACAGGAAGGAAAAGGCACAACGCTCAGAATTCATTTAGGGGTTTAATTGTAAGAATTAGACTTTTAGGGACCAAAACATAATTTTTGCAAATTACGACGACTTTGCAGATTTTAAGTTTACCAATGTGCAATTAGTCATATTTCATGCATCTTTGACAAAAATAAACTTAATTAGACATTCCAAACCCAACCAATTGCATCCACAAACATCAAGGACTAAAATGTAAGAAGCAAGAACTTGAAACAATTCAAATTGCAGTCCAACGACCGGGTGTTTCGAAATGCTGACCCTTGTATCGAAACAGCCGTATCGAAACGGAGTTGACCGTTTCGGTACTCGGGTGCGTTCCGAGACGCGTATCGAAACATGGCTCTCTAGTAGCTAAAGTGTTACGAAACACTCTTACTCGTTCTGAAACACTATGGCCATTTCACGCCCCTGATTCGAAACATATAAGGGTGTTTCGATATGCCCTTCCCTGCAACTATATATTTTTCTGGTTTTTCAAATCCTTACACATTCAAACACATCCCAAATCATACCATATCACACTAACAACATGATTAAACATCAGAGATCACTATTATGAGGTTTAAGCTAAAGCATGGCATCAAGCATATGATCATTCAGTCTAAAGGTATGCTCCCTAGTCATATAATCCATATAAGAGCCTCAAGCCTCAAACCAAACCAAAAATGACAATTACAATCTTCAAAAACCATATTAAACTTGCAACAACCATAGGGAGTTCAAAACACATCTCCCAAAACCAACCATAGGTCCCCATTGCCAAATATCAATACTAAAGCATACAAAAACATCACCATACATGATCTTCTCACTTCCTTGGATGTCCTTAGCCTTCTTGTTGCCCGAAAACGTCTCAATTATCTGCATTGTTGGTAAAAGAGAGCGTAAGCATATTTTCTTATTGAGGCAAGCTCTAAGAAAAACCAACACAACAATGCGTCTTTAAAAGTCTTTCTCATATCCATTTTCTACAACATGCTCTTTCTATCTCATGCTTGAAACCCATTTCAAAGAAACTCTCCATTTGAAAACACATGTACCTTTACTCTATCTCGTGCATTAAACCAATGCAAATCTCATGGCAAAGCCAAACACATGCTTAATGAAAACAAAAGCATTTCATATCATAAATCTCATATGCATTTCTCATAGCATAAATCATCTCAACATTTGGTACATGTGAATCAAATACAATTTCATATATTGGCATTTCATATTACATCTTTACTCGGATATGCGGATTAGCTTGACTCAAGGTCAAGTCCTACCCCGGTGGAATCTCACATCAACGAACTCTCATGGCGGTATCTCTCTTTGCCATAAAGCTTGGGTATTTCACCAAGTCCTACCCCGATGGTATCTCTAATCATCGAGATGGCACTACCCCTATTGCCCGACTCCAAAGAGCACGTACGAATTTTTAGTTTATAGTGCACTCTCATCCTATTGGTCGACCAATTATATCCGGTAATTATCTCATCACTTATGCCAATATATTACATTTAAATCATGATCTCACTTACTGTTTTAATGCAACATTTCTCAAATCTTTCTCATCACATTTCAAAACCATATCTCATGCTTTACATTAGATCAAAAATCTCAAACTCTTTAATACAACATGCTATCTCATGAAAACTCTACAAAGCATCATCTCATACTACATATCATGCATAAAAAAATAGGAATTTGTCTATCTCAAAACAAGGGCATGTAAAAGCATTTAGGGGCATCAACCACATATTTGAGAGAAAATCTAGCCATACATACTTCCGGAATTAGGATGGTGTTTCAAACCAATCCTAAATCCCCACACCTTGTTTCTTTGTCCCTCAAGGACTTCTATAACCATTCGCACTCATCGATTACTTTTCGCTTGCTTTCCGAAACGATATCTAAGTTTCCGGCACTTCTGGATCAACACCAAAAGCGTCTGAAGATGTCTCCCATGTTTATTACACATAAGAGCAGAGGATTAATGCATCATCCTGCATTGAAATCACCAGCCACTCATTCAAACTCGCTGCACTACACAAAAGCACCATTTCGGCTACCCAAAATAACAGAAATCACCTCCAAACTCTCCCAAAACAAAGCCCAGCCAAGATTTATCAATTTTAATAACTTCTAAACCTCAATCAACATAAAAAATCATCATAAACTCGTCCTTATATCTCCAGCAACAACAGAACAGCAAGAACAGTACAAAAACCACAAATCTAACATGTAAAACTTAGGAATCCAAACCTATTCGAGATTTATTTGATAAAACCTCATTTATAACATCAATTATCATCCAAAATACATTAAAATCAACCTCAAAATAGAGCCTAAACAAGAGTTACGAAAATCATCAAGATCTCACCAAGAGTCTTGAGTTTTACCACAATTTCATGTTTCTAACATTAAAGCAACTCAAAAATCATTAACAAAGGATTGATAATTTGGGAATTTCAGTAAAGAACTGATCATTAGAGGAGAAGGAACAAACTTACCTCTAATGGCTGATTTCTCCTCAATTTGGGCAAGATTTCTTGAAAATCCAAAGTAAAAACAAAAGGTTTTGATGGGGTAAAGATTAGGAATCCTTAGGATAATGAAATCTCAGCAAAAGAGATGAAAAATCAAAGGTTATTTGGTGAAGGAAATGTGTTTGTCTCAGTGGAAATTGAGAGAAAATGAAATGAGAGAAAACTAACGTAAGGTAGTTATGAAAAAAGTCAACTTAGACTTTCTTTTTAATTCTCCTTTATTCTTTAATTAAAACATTATTTAAAACTCCCAAATTAAAGAGAAATCTGATAAAAACATTTTGGTAAAATTAGCTCCTTAAAGATTCAAAGTTTCAATCCTTTACAAAACAGTCACTAGTCAACTTTTGCAAAAACTGCAATTTGGTCACTACACCGAAATGTAGTATTTCCAAATCACATTTTTGTCAAATTGTTTTCACCATAACCATTTATATAATAAATGAGGATTTTTAGATATTTTTCCATATTTTTAAAGCATCCCGAACTAGGTGTTCCCTAAACCTCCCTTAAAGATTCGAATCGTTCTCGACCAGCCCGATTCAACCTCTAAAACATCTAGGCCGAAAACCAGGGCGTTACAACTCTCCCCCACTTGAGAAATTTCGTCCTCGAAATTTACCTAGAGGAAAAAGGTGAGGAAATTGCTTCTTCATGTCATCCTTCCTTTCCCACGTGGCTTCCTCAACGCCACGATGTCTCCACAAGACTTTGACCAGCTCGATGGTTTTACCCCGAAGAACCTTACTATTCGAATCCAGAATCTTAATGGGTTCCTCATCATATGTCAAGTCTGGGTTCAGCTCAAGCTCTTCCACATGCATAACATGCGACGGATCCGATCTATACCTCTGAAGCATGGATACATGAAACACATTATGTATCTTCTCTAACTCTTGAGGTAGTCTCAGCTTGTAGGCAACAGGACCCACACGTTCTATCACCTCATATGGTCCAGTGAACCTTGGACTCAATTTGCCCTTCAGGCCAAATCTCATCACCTTCTTCCAAGGTGAAACTTTCAAAAACACACGCTCGCCCACAGCGAATTCTATCTCCTTACGCTTCAAATCCGCGTAAGACTTTTGTCGGTCCGACGCTGCCTTCAAACGCTCACAAACGAGCTTCACCTTATCGGTGGTTCCTTTCAACAAAGCCGACATCGGGACCAACTTTTGTCCCGTTTTAGCCCAACAAAGAGAAGTTCTGCACTTCCTCCCGTATAACTCCTTATAAGGTGCCATTTGAATACTTGTATGGTAACTGTTATTATAAGAAAACTCCACCAAAGGCAAGTTGTAACCCCCTTAGCCCGTCCTAGACGTTTGACCCGAACTACGAAGATTAGACAAGGAAAACCAAAGTCAACCCGAAAGTCAACCTTGATTAACGACCCATTTTTTTTCTTTTTATCTTCTCTAGATGTACATTAAGCCTATGTGATTACACAAGAACCATAAGAGAGAAGAACACAACGATCGGAAAACATTTAGGGACTCAATTGCATGATTTACACATTTTAGGGACCAAAATGTAATTTTTAGAAAATATAAAGACTTGGAATAATTTAGGATTGCCAATATGTAATTAATCATATTTCATGCCTCTCTGTCAAATTTCAACTAAAAAGGACATTCCAAGATCAAGCAATTGCATCCACAACATTCAGGACTAAAATGTAAAACATGGAAACTTAAAACAATTCAAAATCATCATCCAACGGTCATCCGTTTCGAAACACCAACCTTCGTACCGAAACGCCCGTATCGAAACGGTGTTAACTGTTTCGGTACTCGGGTGTGTTCCGAGACCAGTATCAAAATAGGCCTCTTCAGTAGCCAAGATGTTCCGAAACACCTTCAACCGTACCGAAACGCTATGGCCATTACAGGCCCCCGTTTCAGAACAGTTAAGGGTGTTTCGATACACCCTGCCCTGTGACAGCAGAAAATGCTGGTTTTTCATGCTTTTTCACACTCGAATCAACCCCGAGACGTGCCACAACATGCATACATCAAGGATACATATCAACAATCATCATACCGAGGCTATAGCTTAAACATAGCAACCAACACATAAGAAAAGGCACTAAAGGCATGCTCCCTAGTTTGTCAAAACCATAACAAGTCAAAACTCCACATAAACCAAAATCCGAACTCCAAAGGCCATTTACAACTCAAGTATAGGCAAACCAACATGTTCAAAGTAAAAGAAACATTCTTAAACATTCCAAAGTATAAATCCCACCCATTGCCTCTTATTACACTAAGGATGAATCACATACATCTCTTTAACAAAGCTGTGGATTCCTCTTGCTTTTGGGCTGCCTTCAAAGGTTCAATTATATGCTTTGATGAAACAAAAGAGCGTAAGCAATAAGCTTAGTGAGGATCGCTAGACAACATTCATCAATGCATAACTCATGATTTGGAAAAACAATACTTCACAACACATGCCATTTATAAAACAAGACTTCTCAAGATTTCAATGCACTTTTGAAACCTCATGCACATATGCATCAATTTAAAATAGCAAGTAGACCTTTGCTCATGCTTTAACAAGCATCACATGCATTCTTGCATCATACACATATATCTCATGCACCCTTGCATCATTTACAAGCATCTCATGCTTCACTTTGTTCATTTACATTATATTGGCTTTCAAGTGATAGTCCACAAAACATTTCAACAAAAGACACAATCGTATACGCGGATTACAAGAGTTGTCCCTCACGCTTCATACATACTACCGGACTACACAAGGTGGAGACAAATGGCACAATCACAATCCCTCAACACCCGTGATGGAGACTAATGGCACAATCAAAACCCCTCAACATCACTCATCGACAGTTGTATAATTCAACTAACGAGATTATGGGACAGGTACACAAGACTCACACACGAGACTAACCATTCATCGTTGTGATCTTAACGTCAATCGATAGGGTACTTGGATGGAGATTACGGCACAATCATAACCCCTTGACATCCAAGGCGACTTTATTCACGGTGCAACCAATCCTATAGACGGCTAACTATATCCGATTTAAGTAACCAAAAACCATTTTCATCATTTGCCAATATAACCATTTATCCACATTAATCCACCATTTTTCAAGCATAACCACATTGTCATTTCCACAAGCACACATGCTTAACATCATATGCATTTTCATATGAAAACCAAAGATCACTTACCTAGTGCATCCTTAACATAATGACATTAAAATCCAGCATTAAACCATGCTTAAACATTCTTAAAAACAGTAAACAAATCCACTCTTATATCAAATGCATTTTCATCAAACTTAGCACATTTCCATCAGATGGATTACCGAAACACTTACACTTGAGCTTAGTTAAGTGTATCAAACTTACACTAAGCTCCCAAGAGCATGCTCAAGGCGCTACAAAGCAGAAAATTGCATTTCCACTCACCGATACGCGAAGCCTTGTTCGCCGACACAGAAATTACACCTCCGGAGCCTCCAAAATCACCTCGTTAGCTTCCGGATCAAGATCCCCTATTTCCACATCAACAAAATAGAGATCTAAATGCATTAAAATGCATTCTAACACCAGCAACCATCCATAAACTCGTTGCCCACTCAAACTACACCAAAATACCCTTCCAACACAACCGAAAACTCAATCGATTGCCTCCTAAACCAAGCCCAGCCATCATACAACACTTCTAAAGCATCATCAACATCAAAACACATCTAATAAACATCCTAGCTCGTCCTTATACCTCCAGCAAACAAAATTCCACCATTACACCCCAAAATCACACTTAAAACTACCAAGAAACTCAAGGATCTCAAGGACTTTGGGATCTATATTAACCACACCTCATTTTAACATATAAACCAACTTAGAAATCAATTAAAATCAACACAAAATAGTGCCCAACTCATCAAGTCCGAAAATCAAGATTTCATCCACATTTTCACAAGATTTTGATCTCAAATGAAAACTATATTGAAAACTGAATCAAAAATAGTAATTAGAAACCAAATATCTTGGGAATTTCAATAAAGAACTTAGATTAGAGGTTGAGAACGAGATTTACCTCCAATCTTTGCTTTCTTCAATAGATGACAAGTTTTCCTTGCACAAATCTTGAAGAATTAAAGAAGATCTCTTGAAAAAGATTTAGGAATTGTTGAGAGGATTTTTGGGAGAAAGAATTTTGGAAAAGATGAGAGAAAATGGTGTTTGGCTAAAATGAGAGGGAATTGGTAGTTACGTAAAATGAAAATCCACTAACTACCAATTAATTAATATCAAATCCAAATTAAAATCATTCAATTAAAACCCATTTAAATCACATGTCATATTGAAGAAAGATCAAATTGACTTAAAGCCCCCTAAAGATTCTAAGATTTTGGCTTCCACCTTAAAAAGCACATTTTTCCCAATTTTGAAACTTTACAATTTGGTCACTACTCAAAATGTCCATTTTCCAAAACCCTTTTTTGTAAAATTGATTTGACCAACCTCTTAATTATATTTTTAGAGGATTTTAGAAATTTTTATCACAATTTTATCATATCCTAATCCTTGATTTCCAAAAATCACCTTACGGGATTCAAACCGTTCTCGACCGGTCCGATCCGATGTCTAAACCATCTAGGCCCAAAACCAGGGCGTTACAACTCTCCCCCACTTAGGAAATTTCGTCCTCGAAATTCTTACCCGATGGAAACAGATGCGGAAACTGCCTCAGCATGTCCGCCTTGCTTTCCCACGTGGCCTCCTCAACTCCTCAGTGCCGCCACAACACCTTCACAAAATCTATCGTCTTGCCACGAAGAACTTTACTACTCACGTCCAGAACCTTCACCGGTTCTTCACCATATGATAGATCCGGATTCAACTCTATCTCCTCAACATGCATTACGTGCGAAGGATCCGATCTATACTTCCGTAACATGGAGACATGAAACACATCATGTATCTTCTCCATCTCTACAGGCAATCTCAACCGATATGCCACAGGACCAATACACTCCACAATCTCATAAGGTCCAATAAACCTTGGGCTAAGTTTACCCTTACGCCCAAATCTCATCACCTTCTTCCAAAGCGATACTTTCAAGAACACACGTTCGCCAACCGCGAACTCAATTTCCTTACGCTTCAAGTCTACGTAAGACTTCTGCCTATTCGATGCTGCTTTTAACCGCTCACAAATGAGCTTCACATTCTCGGTGGTTCCCTTAAGCATAGCCGGCATTCAAATCAACTTTTGCCCAGCTTCTGCCCAACAAAGAGGGGTTCTACATCTCCTCCCATACAAAGCCTCGTATGGAGCCATTTGGATACTTGCCTGGTAACTATTGTTATACGCAAACTCAACCAACGGCAAGTGCTTCTCTCAAGAACCCTGAAAATCTATCACACAGCATCTCAGCATGTCCTTAAGCACTTGAATCACACGTTCTGACTGTCCATCCGTCTGCGGATGATAAGAAGTGCTGAAATTCAACCGTGTACCCAAGGCTTGATGCAAACATTCCCAAAATTGCGCTGTAAACCTCGGATCTCTATCAAACACAATGGACTTTGGCACACCATGCAACCGCACAATCTCAGCTATACACAGCTCAGCCAACTTATCCAAGGTATACGTAGTATGCACAGGCAGAAAATGTGCACACTTCGTAAGCCGATCCACAATCACCCAAACTGAATTCTTCTTTGTCGGTGACAAGGGCAAACCCGACACAAAATCCATGGTTATCCTCTCCCACTTCCATTCTAGAATTCTCAAAGGCTGCAATAATCCAGAAGGAACCTCATGCTCAGCCTTCACTCGCTGACACACCATACACTTACTAATGAACTCCGCTACATCCTTTTTCAATCCCACCCAATAGTACTCATCCTTTAGGTCATGATACATCTTTGTACTACCCGAGTGCATAGCAAAAGAACTACAATGAGCTTCAGTTAGAATAGTACGCCTTAACTCAGCATCATCTGGCACCACTATTCGAATTCTAAAACACAGAAAACCATCATCACTAAAGCTGAAATCTGAAGGTCTATCTTCCACAATGTCTTGAACATGCGAAACAAGAGAATCATCAAGCAACTGTTTATCTTTAATCAACTGTAAAAAAGATGGTTTCACTTGCAACTCCACCACAAGACCACCTTCACGCGATATGCTCAAACGAGCAAACATCGCTCTCAACTCAACGGCCACCTTCCGGCTCAAAGCATCGGCCACAACATTAGCCTTGCCCGGGTGGTACTCAATATCTAGATCATAATCCTTAAGCAACTCCACCGAACGTCGTTGCCTAAGATTTAACTCCTTCTGAGACATAAGGTATTGCAAGCTCTTATGATCCATGAACACAACACATTTCTCACCATACAGGTAATGCCTCCAAATCTTTAAGGCAAACACCACAAATGCAAGCTCAAGATCATGAGTAGGGTAGTTGCGCTCATGCACCTTCAACTGCCTAGATGCATAGGCCACCACCTTACCCTCCTGTATCAACACACAGCCCAATCCAACAATGGATGCATCACTATAGACTACAAACTCCTTACCAGATTCAGGTTGAATCAAAACAGGAGCTTGAGTCAACGCTTCCTTGAGCTTCTCAAAAGCTTGTTGCCTCACCTCCGTCCACTCAAAGCGAACATTCTTTTGCAACAACTTGGTCAAAGGTGCTGCTATCTTTGAAAAACCCTCGACAAACCTACGGTAGTACCCAACCAACCCAAGGAAACTTCGTACCTCAGTCACTAACTTAGGCACTTTCCAACTCATCACAGCCTCTACTTTTTGCGGATCAACGCGAATACGCTCAGTCGATACCACATGCCCAAGGAAGACCACTTCCCTCAGCCAAAACTCACATTTACTCAGCTTCGCATACAACTGATTCTCCAACAACGCTTGCAAAACGATTCTCAAGTGCTTATCATGATCCTCCTCGGTACGCGAATACACAAGGATATCATCTTTGAACACCACCACAAATTGATCCAAGAATTCATGGAATACATGATTCATCATGTCCATGAAAGCAGCAGGAGCATTGTTCAAACCAAACGACATCACCAAAAACTCATTATGCTCGTACCTCGTCCGAAAAGCAGTTTTAGGTACATCAACATCCTTCACTTTCAACTGATAGTACCCCGATCTCAAGTCTATCTTAGAAAACGCTGAGGCTCCCCGGAATTGATAAAAAAGATCGTCAATTCTAGGCAAGGGATACTTGTTCTTGATCGTCAACTTGTTCAGTTGCCGATAATCTATACGTATTCTCATCGTCCCATCTTTCTTCTTCACAAACAGAATTGGTGCACCCCAAGGTGACACACTTGGCCGGATGAAACCTCGATCTAACAACTCCTGCACACGCACATCCTTAGTACTAGGATTCATCACATAAGTAAGGTAAGCCTCACAACCCAACCTTATCATACAGTTGCTTCCAAAGGCAAAATCACATTCGACAAGAATTTCACATTCTCGCCTACTACAACAACCTCATAGTCATCGGCTATCTTTAAGGTGACTCACTTAACATCAAAGTCAACCACGGCTCTATGCTCCGTCAACCAATCCATATTGAGAATTACATCAAAACCGTAGAAAGGCAATTCCATCAAATCCACAAGGAAACCATGACCTTGCACAGACAGAGGACATCTCATGTACAACTTCCTAGTTACTACAGTCTCACCAAAAGAACTAGTCACTTGCATTCCTAATTCAAGCATCTCAACAGGTATATCAAGCAAATGTGCATGCTCACTCAAGATATAAGAATGCGTGGATCCAGAATCAATCAAAGACAGCAAAGATAAAGACTGGAGGGAAAAGGTACCTGCGATCACATCGGTATCGTTGCACTCCTCGCGCTGAGCATACACCCTCGATGGTCCACCTCCCTCCGGTCGAACGACTACAACGTGAGCAATAGCTCGCTACCCCTCATCTCTCCTCTGAAAATTCCCACGGCCTCTCTGAGGTGCAGCTACCCCAGAAGTACGTCCTTGGCCACCACCATTCAACAAAGGACACTCCCTCCTCATATGATCTGCCGAACCACAATTCCAGCAAGAATTCCCTGTCACTACAACAGAAGCCTGAACCTCTCTAGCTGCTCGAGGACAATCTCGCTTCAAATGGTCCCTCGAACCACATGTCCAGCATGTATGCTGCTCAGACCTCATACGACCTCCCTGAGCCTGTCCACCTCGACCCGGAACACCACGCCTTCCCTCAGGCTGATGTCTCTTGTCACGGCCTCTCTTGTTCCGTCCACCACCGGATCTACACTCAGCAGCTCTCTTTTAAGAGCTAGAACCTACACCTCTAGAAGACAAGCCCATGTTCTGCTCGATGTCCTTTGCCCGACACACAAGCACATCAAAATCTGTGTAGTCTGCAGCTAGCATGTACGTCATAACATCTTGCACCAATCCATACCGGAAGTGATCACATCGAAGCCTCTCCCTAGGTACCAACTCAAGCGTACGAACTGGACCTCGTACTCAGCCACCGATAGGTTACCCTGAACGAGAGACATAAACTCTCGTTTCTTCTCATCCAAGTATCTCAGACCTAGATACTTCCTCCGGAAGGCACCCCTGAAGAACTCCCAATCAACTTCATTGGGTTCCATACCAGTTGTGGTAGTTCTCCACCAGTTGTAAGCATCACCTTGCAGCAAGGAAACTGCACATCATACCTTGCACTCATCGTTACAACCCTTTTGATCCATTATGCGGATCGTATTTGCTAACCAGGCCTCAGACGCCTCAGGTGACTTACCGTAGAACTCTACCGCTCCCAAGCTCCTCAACCTCGACAAAGGTAGACCCAACTGCCCAGCTGCAGGGGCCTGCACTTGCGCTCCGGTAACAGCAGCCTGAAACACTCCGGTGATCGCCTCAACTAGTGGCGCCAAATTACCCAATCCGGGACCAGCTTGTCCTTGCTGCACCTGCTCCCCACCTCCAGGTGGAGGCGGAGGAGGTAGATCTCCACCACGAGGGACATCAGCCCCCTACTAAGCCTGATTATCCTGCTCAGCTGCAGGTACTATCGTATTGGACCTCAACTCTCTTCTAGGTCCCATGTGATCTCTTTAAAACAACACAACAACGAAAACAAATTAAACCATTTAGGCCAGCTGCAAGCAAGAATCCAAGTTTGCAAAACATTTTATTAGTGTAATAAGGGAATGGACACCCAATTTCCCCATAGAGCATAGCATACACAAATCATCATGCTGACATACTTTTCATCATTTCAAATCAGCACATATCCACATAACATCATCATCATACAATCATATTCATTCCATATGCAATTCACATCACTCAACACGACATAAGGTTCAAAATTCAAACATTATCATGCTTTTCAAACATCATACTTCAACTCACATCAATTACACATGCCAACATTCCCAATTCTTTCGAAACCTAGCTCTGATACCAATAAATGTAAACCCCTTAGCCCGGCCTAGACGTTTGACCCGAACAACGAAGATTACACGGGGAAAACCAAAGTCAACCCAAAAGTCAACCTTGATTAAAGACCCATTTTTTCTTTTTATCTTCTATAGATGTACATTAAGCCTATGTGATTACACAAGAATCATAGGAGAGAAGAACACAGGGATCGGAAAACATTTAGGGACTCAATTGCATGATTTACACATTTTAGGGACCAAAATGTAATATTTAGAAAATATAAGGACTTGGCAGAATTTAAGATTTCCAATATGTAACTAATCATATTTCATGCCTCTCTGTCAAATTTCAACTAAAAAGGACATTCCAAGATCAATCAAATGCATCCACAACATTCAGGACTAAAATGTAAAACATGGAAACTTAAAACAATTCAAAATCATCATCCAACGGTCATCCGTTTCTAAACACCAACCTTCGTACCGAAACATCCGTATCGAAATGGTGTTGATCGTTTCGGTACTCAGGTGTGTTCCGAGACTAGTATCGAAACAGGCCTCTCCAGTAGCAAAGATGTTCCGAAACACCTTCAACCGTACCGAAACGCTTTGGCCATTACAGGCCCCCGTTTCGGAACAGTTAAGGGTGTTTTGATACACACTGCCCTTTGACAGCAGAAAATGCTGGTTTTTCATGCTTTTTCACACTCGAATTAACCCCAAACATGCAACAACAGGTATAGATCAAGGATACGTATCAACAATCATCATATCGAGGCTATAGCTTAAACATAGCAACCAACACATAAGCAAAGGCACTAAAGGCATGCTCCATAGTTTGCCAGAACCATAACAAGTCAAAACTCCACATAAACCAAAATTCAAACTCCAAAGGCCATTTACAACTCAAGTATAGGCAAACCAACATGCTCAAAGAAAAAGAAACATTCTCAAACATTCCAAAGTATAAGTCCCACCCATTGCCTCTTATTACACTAAGAATGAATCACATATATCTCTTTAACAAAGCTGTGGATTCCTCTTGCTTTTGGGCTGCCTTCAAACGTTCAATTCTCTGCTTTGATGAAACAAAAGAGCGTAAGCAATAAGCTTAGTGAGGATCGCTAGACAACATTCATCAATGCATAACTCATGATTTGCAAAAACAACACTTCACAACACATGCCATTTATAAAACAAGACTTCTCAAGACTTCAATGCACTTTTGAAACCTCATGCACATATGCATCAATTTACAACAGCAAATAGACCTTTGCTCATGCTTTAACAAGCATCACATGCAATCTTACATCATACACATATATCTCATGCACCCTTGCATCATTTACATGCATCTCATGCTTCACTTTGTTCATTTACATTATATTGGCTTTCAAGTGATAGTCCACAAATCATTTCAACACAAGACACAATCAGATATGCGGATTACAAGCATTGTCCCTCACGCTTCATACAAACTACTAGACTACACAAGGTGGAGACAAATGGCACAATCACAACCCCTCAACACCCGTATGGAGACAAATGGCACAATCACTCATCCGTAGTTGTATAATTCCACTAACGAGAGTATGGGACACATACACAAGACTCACACACGAGACTAACCATTCACCGTTGTGATCTTAACCTTAATCGTTAGGGTACTTGGATGGAGATTACGGCACAATCACAACCCCTCGACATCCAAGGCGACTTTATTCACGGTGCACCCAATCCTATAGCCGGCTAACTATATCCGATTTAAGTAACCAAAAACCATTTTCATTACTTGCCAATATAACCATTTATCCACATTAATCCACTATTTTTCAAGCTTAACCATAATGTCATTTCCACAAGCACACATGCTTAACATCATATGCATTTTCATATGAAAACCAAGGATCACTTACCTAGTGCATCCTTAACATAATGACATTAAAATCCAGCATTAAACCATGCTTAAACATGCTTAAAACAGTAAACAAATCCACTCTTACATCAAATGCATTTTCATCAAACTTAGCACATTTCCAAGAGAGGGATTACCGAAACACTTACACTTGAGCTTACATAAGTGTATCAAACTTACAGTAAGCTCTCAAGATCACGCTCAAGGTGTTACAAAGCAGAAAATTGCATTTCCACTCACCGTTACGCGAAGCCTTGTTCACCAACACGGAAAATACACCTCCGTAGCCTCCAAAATCACCTCGTTAGCTTCCGGATCAAGATCCCCTATTTTCACATCAACAAAACAGAGATCTAAATGCATTAAAATGCATTCTAACACAAAAAACAATCTACAAACTCGTTGCCCACTCAAACTACACCAAAATACCCTTCCAACACAACCGAAAACTCAATCGATTGCCTCCTAAACCAAGCCCAGCAATCATACAACACTTTTAAAGCATCATAAACATCAAAACACATATAACAAACATCCTAGTTCATCCTTATACCTCCAATAAACAAAATTCCACCATTACACCCCAAAATCACACTTAAAACTACCAAGAAACTCAAGGATCTCAAGGCTTTCGGGATCTATATTAACCACACCTCATTTTAACATATAAACCAATTTAGAAATCAATTAAAATCAACACAAAACAGTACCCAACTCATCAAGTCGGAAAATCAAGATTTCATCCACATTTTCACAAGCTTTTAAGATTCTAAGATTCCAAGATTTTGGCTTCCACCTTAAAAAGCACATTTTCCCAGTTTTGAAACTTTACAATTAGGTCACTACTCAAAATGTCCATTTTCCAAAACCCTTTTTTGTAAAATTAATATTACCAACCTCTTAATTATATTTTTAGAGGATTTTAGAAAATTTTATCAGAATTTTATCCTATCCCGATCTTTGATTTCCAAAAATCACCTTACGCGATTCGAACCGTTCTCGACCGGTCCGATCCGATGTCTAAAACATCTAGGCCCAAAACCAGGGGATTACACAAGTGCTTCTCCCAAGAGCCTTGAAACTCAATAACACAACACCTCAATATATCCTCAAGCACTTGGATAACACGCTCTGACTGTCCATCCGTCTGCGGATGATAAGATGTACTGAAATTCAGCCGCGTACCCAAAGCTTGATGTAAACTTTCCCAAAACCTTGCGGTGAACCTCATATCTCTATCTGACACAATAGATTTTGGCACTCCATGCAGACGTACAATCTCTTCAATGTACAACTCTGCAAGCTTATCCAAGGTATACGTAGTATGCAAATGCAAGAAATGTGCACACTTCGTAAGGCGATCCACAATCACACAAACAAAATTCTTCTTTGATGGCGATAACGACAAACCAGACACAAAGTCCATAGTGATCCTCTCTCATTTCCATTCTGGGATCCTCAACGGCTGCAACAACCCTGAAGGAAATTGATGTTCAGCCTTAACCCGCTGACAAACCATGCATTTGCTAACAAACTCAACGACATCTTTCTTCAATCCCACCCAATAGTACTCATGCTTCAAATCAGGGTACATCTTTGTACTACCAGGGTGCATAGCAAAAGGACTACTATGAGCTTCAGTCAGGATAGTGCGCCTCAACTCAACATCACTTGGCACCACTATCCGACTCCCAAAACATAAAACACCATCATCATTGAAACAGAAATCCGAAGGCCTACCTTCTGCGATATCCTGAACATTCGGTCCCAAAGAATCATCCAACAATTGTTTATCCTTAATCAGCTGAACTAAAGATGGTTTCACTTGTAATTGAGCAACAAGACCACCATCTCGCGATATGCTCAAGCTAGCAAACATCACCCTTAATTCCACCGCCACTTTCATACTTAAAGCAGCATCGACAACATTGGCCTTCCCCGAATGATACTCGATCGTTTTATCGTAATCCTTAAGCAACTCCACCCAACGTGGTTGCCTAAGATTTAACTCTTTTTGAGACATAAGGTACTTCAAACTTTTATGATATGTGGTTGCCAGCTCAATGTCATGCGTAGGGTAATTGCGCTCATGCACCTTCAACTGTCGCGATGCATAAGCCACTACTCTACCCTCTTGCATCAACACACACCCCAAACCCACATAGGATGCATCGCTATACACCACAAACTCTTTTCTTGACTCAGGTTAAACCAAGATAGGAGCTTCCGTCAAAGCTGCCTTTAGCTTCTCAAAAGCTTGTTGTCTCGCTTCCGTCCACTCAAACTTAACATCCTTTTGTAACAACTTTGTCAAAGGGGCAGCAATCTTAGAAAATATATCCACGAATCTCCGGTAGTAACCTGCCAACCCAAGGAAACTACGAACTTCATGAACAGACCTATGAGGCTTCCAATTCACCACTGCCTCAATCTTTTGAGGATCGACACGAATCCCTTTAGCCGAAACCACATGGCCAAGAAAAACAGCCTCCTTTATCCAAAACTCACATTTACTCAGCTTAGCATAAAGCTAATTCTCTAACAGCGCTTGCAAAACGATCATCAAATGTACTTCATGCTCCTCCTAGGTACGAGAGTACACAAGGATATCATCGATGAACACCACAACGAACTTATCTAGGAATTCATGAAACACCTTGTTCACCATATCCATGAAAGCAGCAGGAGCATTCGTCATTTTGAACGACATCACAAGAAATTCATAATGCCCATATCTCATTCGAAAAGTTGTTTTCGGCACATCTACATCCTTCACCTTTAATTGATAATATCCTGACCACAGATCTATCTTTGAAAACACAGCCGCTCCCCGAAACTTATCGAAAAGGTCATCAATCCTTGGCAATAGATACTTGTTCTTGATAGTCAACTTATTCAGCTGACGATAATCAATGCACATTCTCATTGTGCCATCTTTCTTTTTCACAAACAAGACCGGTGCACCCCAAGGTGACACACTAGGCCGAATAAAGCCTTGGTCAAGCAACTCTTGAAGTTGCGTCTTCAACTCCTTGGGTGCCATGCGATAGGGAGCAATGGACACCGCAGTTGTGTTCTCATACAACTTAATTCCGAATTCAACCTCTCGACAAGGTGGCAAACTCGGTAATTCCTCTGGAAACACCCAAGGGAATTCACACACGGTCTTTATATCCTGTACACGAACCTCCTTTGTACTAGGATTCATAACAAAGGCTAGATAAGCCTCGCATCCCTGACGCAACATCCGGCTTGCTTCAAGCGTCAACACCATATTGGACATTAATTTCACTTTTTCTCCCACCACCACAACCTCATAGTCGTCCGCAAGTTTCAGCGAAACTCGCTTGCTTTCAAAATCCACAACGGCCCTATGCTCAACAAGCCAATCAATACCAAGGATTACATCGAATCCATAAAATAACAATTCCATAAGGTTAACTAGAAACACATGCTCCTGCACCTTTAAGGGGCATCTCCTATACAATCTCCTTGTTACAACCGTCTCACCAAAGGAACTACTCACACGCATACCCACATCCAAAGACTCAACAGGTAAACCAAGCATTTAAGCATGTTCACACAATATGTACGAGTGTGTAGATCCAGAATCAATCAAAGAAAGTAATGACTGTTGCGTGTAAAAGTGTCTATCGCAATGCAGTGCAAGTGTACACGACGCAAGTAGTAAAGTGATACGTAAGTATCAGATATCGTCTCCACAAGGACTGGGCTAATAGCTTTAACCTTAGTTTTCTCCACGAAGGGGAAAAGAAAGAGTTTAATAGTTTGTCACGAAATAATAAAGAAGATTGAAAATAAAAGAGTAAAATATTCAGAGTAAAGAATAGGCCGGTATTGATCTGCTCCGTAGTGCGGGTGTTTGCAATATCTAAGACTTCTCTGTTATGTTGTAGCTCCTGTCGCAGCAGCACCTATCGCGGCAGCGGTCTATTGTTGTCGCGGCAGCGAACACACAACTCAGCACTTCAAGCTTGGCAAGAATCCCTGCTATGTCTTGACCTATCCCTAGGTCCAAGTCTGTCGATGAACACGTCTCTGATAATACCTCCCGGCGTGAATCGAAGGATGAACACCGAAGTTGTTGAATTCTTCCTTAGCCACTTAACCTCGTCCTATCCCTAGGTCTGAGATAGTTCAACCATAAACTGGAGAACCCGTACTTATTCCTTTCGTATACTTAACTCTCCCGATATTAAGTAACTGTGTAATCTCACAATGCTCTCCCGATACTCTTGCAAGATGTTGAAAACCAGAATAAGCAAACTTGAAGTCTATTTTATTGAACAGAAGAAAATCCTAAAACAATGCAATCCTTGCAACTACTTTACAGAATCAACCCTTAGCCCTAGGGGAAGTTTGAACATGATGAGAATGGGAAAACAACTAGGGTTTAGGGGAAGACAGCTAGAGAATAAGATATCCTTCCCTAGGTCAAATTACATGCCTTTATATAGGCCTTGGGTTCAAGTTTTCTAATATGGCAAGAATACAAGTTAAATTTAAAGTACAACTCTATTGAAGACTAAATATAAGAGTGCTCCACGACAGACCAGCTTAATTTCCTCTTTCTGTCGAGGTCCACTTCACTTCTTCCCTTCACCATTGCTGTCGTCCTTGGCTGCCACGGCAGCGGCCATGGCAGCATCGTCCTTCTCGTCTGCAGTCTAGTTCCAGCTCTACTTCTCTACTGCCCAGCGTCTGTTTCTCCATTGCCCTTCATCTGCTACAATAGCTACCTACAAAAACAACCAATTTCAGTAGAAACTTTGCCATTTAATATAATTGTGATGTATGAATGAAATCTATCCTAAATGCAATGAATTATGCTTGAATGCAGCAGAAATATGGGTTAAATAGGGGGTAAAATATAGAACTTTTACACACTCAACACACCCTAAACTCAAGTTTTTGCTTGCCCTAAAGCAATTTAGACCTAAGAAAGAAATACAAAATTTTTGTTTGGCTTAAAGCAGTGAACTTTTCCTTACCTACCATGCCTATTGTGAGCAACACCCTGTTGGATAATTCAGGATTCATCCGGAACCTTGCTATAATTCTCGTGTAGTGTGTGCATGTTTTGTGAACATTTATATGCCAAGACTCCCTTAGTTTACTAGAATAGCTAAGCTTCTAACTTGAATTTTTATGCCAATTTTCATATTTTTGGAGGCAATTCTTAGGCTCCTTTAGTTTCTAACTTAGACCCGATTTCTCTTTTCTTAACTTAAGTTTGACTAGAGCCGGTTTCGGGCACCTCTAGGTGTATTGGGTCTATTTTTCTTTAACTTCTTTTCCTAGAGCCAGTGTTAGGCAACTCTAGGGGCGATTCAAGTGTTAAGCTTTTCCCTATTCTAGTTTACCAGTAGAGTTCTAGACAGTATAAAAGTCACAAAGTGTGTTTGAGAATTAGAACTATAGTAAGGCTCTAAACTGCTCCTAGAACTATCCTAAAGGCACTGCCACGACAGAGGCTGTCACGGCATGTAAGTTCAGTTCAATGAGTTGAGCCAAATTTTCATTTTAAGCAAAAATAAACTAAATAAAAGACACAATTTCTAAACTTAAAGACAGTTCATTAATGGAGGGATGCCACCCCAAACTAAAGGGTTGCATTGCCTTCAATGCAAATGACAGAATGAAAAAGAAAAAGAAATAAAAACAACATCACAAATAGAAAAAAAATAGAAGACAACAATATAAGAAAAGAAACTTAAATTTTAAGCGTTGTTGTCACTGCTGCTGATCTGAATCTGCCGGCGGGCAGTGGCTTTCCTTGTCGGTGCCGGCAGGTGGCTGGGAGAGGCAGATGTGGTCTTGTTCTTGGCTTCCCTCGGAGGCTGGATTCGGGTAGGTGAGATATGGGGTGGTTTCTCCAATACCTGAATCTCCTCGGAGGAGTCGCTGCTGCTGCTACTGCTGCTGCCGCTGTCAGATTTTCCTTGGTCAGATGGTCCGACTCCGGAACCTGGTTTCTACCGTTTCACCGGGGTGAACTCCTTGGACAGGTTCCTTTTGACAGAGGGCTCGTCATCGGATGCCCCACAAATTTCGGAGGAGGAGAAGCCAGCTATATACCTATCGAGGTCGGACATGGGCTGTTTTCTCTTTGTTCCCCGGGCAGATGTTGTGGCAGTGTGGCTGCCGCCTGCAGTTGTTGTGGCCGGGGTCGGGGTGGACGCGGCAGATGGTGTTCTCGGTGTGGCAGCAGGGGTAGGGGTAGGTGTGGGGGCAGCAAAATAATGGTCGGGGAAGGCAGGGAACAGTACATCAGTAAAATTAAAATTGGTTATAATGAAATGTATTGTTGCTGTGGTGAAGTCCCGAATGAAGCTCATAAGGCCCAGCTGTCGTTCTTCCATTTTCTGTAGAGCAGCAAGGATCTGTGTTGAGGAGTCTGCTGGGGGAGCTGCTGCAGTGGGTTGCCTTTGTTCTGTGGCGGCAGGTTCTGTCTGGGTTGGGCTCTGTCGGCTCACCTGCCGCGGCAGTGGGGTCGAAAGATGACAGAGGCGTGGCAGCTTTCAGCTCCATTAAGCTGAGGACGTTTCTTTTCGTCCATCCTTTTCCTCGGACTCTCAAATCTTCGGCAGCTTCAGGTACGTTGTGGCCACGACAGAGGGCAGTTATGAGGTATAGAAAGAAGAGTGGTCCCGATGGCCAGTACGCGCAATCCAAAATTCCCTCCCGAGCGTATCTACCAACGTTAATAGGCCTCTCATTTAGAATTGAATGGATGAGGGCTAATCTTGGTTGGTCTACCGTGCTGTTGTGTGAGGAGGGCATGATCCTCTTTTTGATGAATGCGTTCCATAACTTGGCTTCGGGGGTTAGTTGAACTCGTTTCACCGTCCTTGGATGTTTGGGATTGGTGTTCCACTCGGTGCCTTCTTCGGTGAGTTCTGCCATGACAGCATCATAATCTTCCGGCTCCAAGCTGTCCATAAATCTTTGGTGACCGTCTTCCCGTCTACCAACATAGAACCCATAAAAGGTGTTGATGTATTCGGACTCGAAGGGCACCTCCTACCCACGAACCGTCACTGCTGTCGCCTCCCTACTGTCGATGGCAGCATAAAATTCTCGGACTAAAGTGTCGTTCATCTCTTCTGGCTGCTCGGCAAACATCTGCCACTGCAGGGCTCTAATCTTACGGGCTATAAATGGTTTTAGCCCTAGGTTTTCCGTTCGAGTGGTATAGATGAAGCCTTTCTCCTCCCACATGTCTCTGGCCTGGAAGGAGCTGGGAGTGGCTACTGTTGGGGCAGATCTTGAGGCAACACTACGACGGGTGTTTCTGGTACTCATATTGCAAGGAACTGTAGAAAAAAGATGAAAGCAAATGAAATTATAGAGAGGAAACAAGTAGAGAGAGTAAGAGTGAGTGAAAATGAATAGTAAAACGAGGTTTATATAGAGGAGGAGTTTGCTGCCCGTTGGAGGTGTAACGACGGGCGCGAATAACGGGGCCAATTGTTACGCGGTTTCTAACGCGTCTGTCACGCATTTGTGTGTTTGTCACGACAGCGTGTTGATAGGCTAGATTTTCCGCGTCTGTCGCGGTAGCTGTAACGGCAGGCTCTTAGTTTGGGCTGATGGAAAGATGGTGGGCTGGATTCACTTCTCCTCTTCTCATTGTCTCCTTTATTTCCTAAAAATAATAAAAATAAAAACTTAGTTCCTAAGAATAAAATAATTCTAATTACCTAATAAATATATATAAATAATAAATAATTAATTAAATTAAATTAGGTTAAATTAGTGATGCCAGGAGGGGCATCTCCTAAAGTAACCACTTCCTGCATTCTAGGGGCTTCAGTCCCCTGATAATGCTTTAGTCTTTGTCCATTGACTTTAAATTGGTGCTCGTCCTTTAAAGATTTGATCGTGATGGCACCATGAGAAAAAACTTGCACCACTTGGAATGGGCTAGACCACCTAGATTTCAGCTTCCCTGGGAAGAGTTTCAACCTAGAGTTGAATAACAACACAAGCTGCCCTGGGCAGAACTGTCGTGGCAGCAGTTTCTTTTCATGCCAATTCTTGGTCTTGTCTTTGTAAATCCTTGCGTTGTCATAGGCCATTGCTCAAATTTCTTCGATCTCATTCAAGTCAAGTAGCCGTTTCTGTCCTGCCTTTTCCATGTCCATATTCACTGCTTTGATGGCCCAGTATGCTCTGTGCTCAATCTCAACAGGTAGATGGCATGTTTTTCCATAAATCAGTCGATAGGGTGACATTCCCAATGGAGTTTTGAATGATGTTCTATAGGCCCATAGTGCATCATTGAGGTGTAGAGACCAGTCCTTCCGAGTTGGCTTAACTATCTTTTCAAGAATGTTCTTTACCTCTCTGTTGGATATTTCAGCCTGCCCATTGGTCTGAGGGTGGTACGCTGTTGCAATCCGATGTTTGACACCATACTTTTTTAAGGCAACAACTATAACACTATTATCCAAATGCCTCCCTTCATCACTGATGATCGCCTTGGGGATGCCAAATCTGGAAAATATGTTTTTATGCAAAAACCTCTGTACCGTCTTGGCATCGTTTTTTTGTGTAGCGATCGCTTCAACCCATTTGGACACATAGTCCATTGCTAGGAGGATATATAAGTTCCCACATGATGCTAGGAATGGTCCCATAAAATCTATCCCTCAAACATCGAAGATTTCGACTTCAAGAATGTTTTGCAGCGGCATCTCATGTCTTCTTGAGATATTTCCAGTCCGTTGACATTTATCACAGCTTTTGTAGAATGTTTGGGCATCCTTGAACAGTGACGACCAATAAAATCTAAACTGCAAAACTTTGGCAGCAGTTTTGTTACCACCTAAGTGTCCTCCATATTGTGAAGCATGGCAGTGATGGAGCACAGCTTCCTGTTCATCCTGTGGTACACATCTCCTATTAACCTGATCTGCACACATTTTGAAGAGAAGAGGTTCGTCCCAATAATAATTTTTAACATCATTTTGGAACTTTTTCCTAGCTTTATAGTTAAGATCGGGAGGAATTATTCCGCTAACTAAATAATTAACGAACTCAACATACAGGGGGAGTTCAGAAAACTTACATGCCGTCATAGCTGTTGCGGTAGTGTTTGTGGCAGCGAACAACTGCTCGTCAGGGAAGGTCTCCAGTATGTGTGTCTCGTTTGTTGGGAGATGTTTTCCCTTCTCCAATCTTGACAAGTGATTTGCAACTTGGTTCTTTGTCCCCTTTTTGTCCTTGATTTCAAGGTCGAACTCTTGTAGTAGTAGAATCCAACGTATCAATCTAGGCTTCGCATCCTTTTTGGCGAGAAGATACTTTAATGCAGAGTGGTCTGTGTGGACTATGACCTTCGTTCCAAGTATGTAAGAACGAAACTTGTCAATCGAAAACACCAAAGCTAATAGTTCCTTCTCTGTTGTGGTGTAGTTTACTTGGGCGTCGTTCAATGTTTTGCTGGCATAGTATATAACATGAAAGAGTTTGTCCATCCTCTGCCAAAGTGCTGCCCCAACAGGATAGTCACTAGCATCACACATGATCTCAAATGGTAGTTTCCAATCTTGTGGCTGTACTATCGGGGCTGTTACCAGTTTTTCTTTCAGAACCTTGAATGCCTCAGTACATTCAGTGTTGAAGTCGAAGGGACGGTTCTGCTCCAGAAGATGGCACAAGGGTTTGGTGATCTTTGAAAAGTTTGTGATAAACCTCCGATAAAACCCAGCGTGTAACACCCCAATTTTGGGATTAGAAGTTTTGGGTTTGGACCGGACCGGTCGGGTTGCGGTTCGAATATAAAAGGGTGAATTTAGGAAAGCCTAGTTCGGGTTGCATTAAAAATATGGAAAAATGTCTTAAAATCCTCTTTTATTATATACAAGAGAAAGGTGAAATCAATTTTACAAAATGAGGTTTGGAAGAGTGACATTTTGGTTTAGTGACTAAAATGTAATTTTCGAAAACTTGGTGACTGTTTTAAAAAGGATTGAAACTTTGAATCTTTAAGGAGCTATTTACCCAAAGGAGTTTTCCAGATTTTTCTTAATATTAATCAATTTAATTAATGGTTTTAATTAAAGGAAAAAGGGAGGGAAAAAGATATTTGGTCATAACTAACTTTTCTCTAAAATTTTCCATTTTTTTTCTCTCAACTTTTCTCTCAACCCAAACACTTTTCTCCAGCAAACTTCCCTCTGATTTTGACATTCAAAGATGAGATTTCAACTTCCTTTTGATCTCTAATCATTTCTACAACAAAACCTTAGCATTTGCTTATTGGATTTTCAAGAATCTTGGTTCCAAAAAGGGAGAAACTCAAGTTTAGAGGTATGAACGTCCTTCTCCTCTAAATTCTCAGTTCTTTACCGAAATTCCCAAGTTCTCAATCCTTGAATTATGTTTTATTAAAGGTTTTGCAATTGAGTTCTTGATCTTGGCTTTAAAATGCAAGATTTGCTTTAATTTTGATGAAATTCGTATAATCTGATTGGGCAGTGTTTTGTGATGTGTTTTTGATGTAAAATGGATGTATAATTGATGAGAAATTGAGGTTTAACCAATGCAATCCCGAATAGGTTGATTTTCCTAGGTTTTGTTTAAGTTTTTGGTGGTTTTTGGAGTGATCTTGATGTTCTGCTATAGCTGGAGGTATAAGGACGTGATGAGATCCATTTTGGATGTTAATTGAGGTTTATAGATGTTTGGAATTGATGGATCTTGGATGGGTAGTGTTGTGGAGATGTTTGGATGTGATTTCGGTTGTGTTTGGTAGTCGAAATGTGGGTGTTGATGTGAGCAGCGAGTTTAGATGTCTTGGTTGAGGATATTAATGCCTGATGGTGCATTAATCTACTGTTTTGATGTGTTTAAAACAGGGGAGACCTCTTCGGATCCTCGTGGTGTTGATCCGGAAGCTTGATTGGTGTTTCGGCAAGTGGCGAAACGGAATAAGTGAGTGGATTTTTGTTTTCAGCTTTGAAACCATTGTTTTGAAGGTTTGGGAGCTTAGTTTAAGTCTAAACAACTTTGCTAAGCTCAAGAGTAAGTTTTCGGAAAAACTCTCTTGTTGATGAACCATGTGTTGGTTGTGTGCAAGGTGATTGTTTGCATGTTTTATATTCTGTTTAGAAAGCATATATAGCATGTTTATTTGTTGGTTTTATAAGCCATGTGTTGAAGGATTCTCAAGGTAAGAGATCCTTGTTTTGAACATTTGATAAAATGTGGTTTTGATGCAGAAGGATGCATGATGATTAATGGCTTTGTTAAATGCTTTAAAACAGTGGATTATTGTTGTTAAATGATGCATATTGGCAAGTGATGTTTCGTGAAAGGTTAAGAACACTATGGTGGTTAAAAGTCCATAGGTGGTTCTTGTGTTAAGAACAACATGGTGGTTAAAAGTCCATGATTGGTTCTTGTGCTAAGGTCACAAAGGTGGTTAAAAGTCCTTGTGTGAGCCTTGTGTATTGTAAGGTCACAAAGGTGGTTAAAAGTCCTTGTGTGAGCCTTGTGTATTTTAAGAACACCATGGTGGTTAAAAGTCCATGGGTGATTCTTGTGTTAAGGTCACAAAGGTGGTTAAAAGTCCTTGTGTGAGCCTTGTGTATTTTAAGAACACCATGGTGGTTAAAAGTCCATTGGTGATTCTTGTGCTAAGGACACAATGGTGGTTAAAAGTCCATGTGTGGTCCTTGTGAATTGTAAGATCACAATGGTGTTTAAAAGTCCATGTGTGAGTCTTATGTTGATTGTATTATGAAATGGAAAGATTATGATTATCACTTGTGGCCAATATGACATGTTAATAATTTGAAGCATGTATGCTTGTTTTAAATGCTTTTGTGCATGGATAAAGGTTGTTTTGAATTGAGATTTATAAAAGTGTTTATAAATGCATTATTGTGTTGTTTTAAATGAGCATTCCTCACTAAGCTATGTGCTTACGCTCTCTCTTTTCTTAAACCAATAATGCAGAGCATTGAAGTGCATATAAGGGCAGCAAGAGGTCAAGAATCCAAGTGAAGAACTAAGCTCATGTATGGTGAATATTTTCATAACTTGATTAGCTTTTGGCATTTGGCAATGGGGAACCTATGTTGTTGTTTTGGGAGATGTTTTGGACTCCCTAAGATGGTTTTATGTTGTTGTTGATGTTGGAACTTGTAAATGGCCATTATGAGGATCGTTTGATGTTTTGGTGTTGAATGGTCTTTCAATATAGGATGCATGCCTATAGAATTGGGGCTTTTCTTGTTTGATGCCATGTTTATGAACTGTTGATGCCATTATGTTCTTTATGCATGTAATGTGTTGCTGGTATATTTTGGTTGCCTTTGGAGCATGTTTGATGGGTCAATTGTGTGAAAATCTAGCTAAATTTATGCAATCTGGGCAGCCTGTTTCGGAACAGGTGCTGCCGTTTCGGAACAGAGGGCCTGAAATGGCCTAGGCGTTTCGAAACGGGCAGAGCCGTTCCGAAACAGTTTGGCCACTGCCAGGCCCTGTTGCGCAACGTGTATCGGAACGGTCCCGCGTTTCGGAACGGATCATCCCTGTTCCGAAACACCCGACCGTTGGGCACTAAAATTGTTGGTTATATGTTTTGAAACCTTTGCGTTTTGGTCCCGAATCTTGTTTACGCCATTGAATGAGTTTGAGATTTCCGTTTGAGTTGAAATTTGACAGAGAAGCCTGAAATATGACTAATTTCATAATGGTAACTTAAAAGTGGGTTAAGTTCTTCTAATTTCCAGAATTTACATTTTGGTCCCTAAACTTGTATGTTGTGCAATTAAGTCCCTAAATGTTTTCCGAATGCGCTGATCTTTGAATATGCTGTTGTTATGAACATATCTAGGGTTAATATGAATTTATATAAGATTAAAAATGAAAAAAGGGTCATTAATCAAGGTTGACTTTCGGGTTGACTTTGGTTTTCCCCGTGTAAACTTCTTAATTCGGGTCAACCGTCTAGGCCGGGTTAAGGGGGTTACATTTGGTGGTATCAGAGCTGAGTTCTCGAGTAATTGGGAATGATTACGTGGGTGATTAATGTATGTATGCTTTGTATGCTTGTTGAACGAAAGTATGTTGTGTGAATTGTAAGTATGTTACAATTGTGATGTATGCTATGGTGAAGCATGTTAGGGGGACCCATTGCCAAATCAAAGCTAATGAAATGATGTTGTTTTTAGTTGGAAATGAGCTTGAGTACTTGGATTGCTTACCTTGCTAGGCTTGACTTTGTTTATTGCATTGTGATTGCATTGTTTAGTGAATGGCACCTCGTAGAGAATTGAGGGTTAATACGCGAGCTATGGCTCAAAATGAGAATGAGGAGAATGCTGAAAATATGGTGGATTTACCTCCTCCACCTGGTGGTGGTGGTGCTGGGGGTGAAGGAGCTGCTGCTGGTGCTGATGCTGGGGTCGCTGGAGCTGGTCAGGGACAAGCTATTCCTGACATGACAATGCTGGTTCAAGCCATTGCTGGAGCTTTTCGAGCAGCGGTAGCTGGAGCTCAAGGACCTGGGCATCAGGGAGATGCTGGAGTTAGACTACCTTTGGAGCGTTTGCGCAGTCTGGGAGGGACTGAGTTCAGGGATTTGTTTGCGGAAGGTTCTGAGTCTTGGCTGGAGAGTACCAAGAGGATCTTGGGGCAAATGAATTGCACTGATGTGCAGAAGCTGTGTTGTGTGGTATCATTGTTGCAAGACGATGCATACACTTGGTGGACAACCTCTATCTCTGGAATGGAGGAAGCTGATGTAACTTGGACGTTCTTTCAGAATGCGTTCAAAAGGAGATATCTGGGTGTGAGGTACCTAGATGAGAAGAAGAGAGAATTCATGTCTCTTACCCAAGGGAGCATGTCTGTAGCTGAGTACGAGGTTTAGTTTGTCCGACTCAGTCAATACGCACCTGAGCTTGTTCCTGATGAGCGAGAGAGGTGTGAAAGGTTCCGTTATGGTTTGGTGACGGAAGTAAAGACGTATATGCTAGCTGTTGAGTATAATGATTTTGATGTGCTGGTTGGGAGAGCAAAGGACATTGAGACGAATTTGGGTTTATCATCTAAAGGTGCTGGTTCTGGTGCTGGTAAGCGAGTTGCTGAGTATAGTTCCGGTGGTGGACGGAACAAGAGGGGACGTGATCAGAGGTATCAGCCTTCGGCTAAGCGAGGTGGTGGTGCGCCTGCTCAGGGAGGCAAGGCAAGAGCTGAACCGAGCGCATGTTGGACATGTGGATCGCGTGGCCATATGAAACGTGATTGTCCTCTAGCTGTGAGGGAGGTGCAAGCTCCTGTTGTGGCAGCTGGTAATTCGTGCTGGAACTGTGGATCTACGGATCACTTGAGGAGAGAGTGTCCTATGTTGGCTGGTGGCCAAGGGCGTGCTCCTGTAGTTGCTGCACCACAGGGAGGTCGTGGGCGCGGCCGTGGTAACTTCCAGCGGAGAGAAGAGGGTGGTCGGAATGTGGCTCATGTTGTAGCTGTTCAGCCAGAGGGTGGAGGCCGGGCTAGAGTGTTTGCTCAGAGGGAGGGGAGGAATGATGCGGATGTGATTGTATGTACTTTTACTTTGCAGTCCTTGTCATTACTTTCCTTGATTGATTCTGGATCTACACACTCATACATTTTGCGTGAGCATGCTGAATTGCTTGGTTTGCCTGTTGAGTCCTTGGATGTTGGTATGCGTGTCACTAGTTCTTTTGGTGAGACTGTTGTGACTCGAAAGCTTTATAGAAGATGTCCTTTGGTTGTGCAAGATCATGTCTTTCATGTTGATCTTATGGAATTGCCTTTCTATGGTTTTGATGTAATCCTTGGTATGGATTGGCTTGCTAAGCATCATGCTGTAGTGGATTGTGAGAATAAGCGAGTTTCGTTGAAGCTTTCGGATGATTATGAGGTGGTTGTGGTTGGTGAGAATGTGAAGTTTCTTGCCAATGTGGTGTCTACGTTGGAGGCGAGCCGGATGCTGAGGCAAGGTTGTGAAGCTTACCTAGCCTTTGTGATGAATCCTAGATCTAAGGAGTTGCGTGTGCAGGATATCAGGACTGTGCGAGAGTTTCCTGGTGTGTTTCCGGAGGAGTTGCCTGGATTGCCTCCTAATCGTGAGGTGGAGTTTGGGATTGAGCTGTATGAAAACACAACTCCTGTGTCCATTACTCCTTATAGAATGGCACCTAAAGAGTTGAAAGAGCTGAAGACGCAGTTGCAAGAGTTGCTTGACCGCGGTTTCATTCGGCCGAGTGTGTCACCTTGGGGTGCGCCGGTCTTGTTTGTGAAGAAGAAGGATGGCACTATGAGAATGTGCATTGATTACCGTCAGCTTAACAAGTTGACTATCAAGAATCGGTATCCATTGCCGAGAATTGATGATCTTTTTGATCAATTTCGGGGAGCAGCTGTGTTCTCTAAGATTGACTTAAGGTCAGGGTATTACCAGTTGAAGGTGAAGGATGTGGATGTGCCAAAGACAGCTTTCAGGACGAGGTATGGGCATTATGAGTTCCTTGTGATGCCGTTTGGTTTGACAAATGCTCCTGCAGCTTTCATGGACATGATGAATCGTGTATTTCATGAATACCTGGATAAGTTTGTTGTGGTGCTCATTGATGATATCCTCGTGTACTCGCGTACTGAGGAGGAGCATGAAGGGCATCTGAGAATTGTGTTGCAAGCTTTGTTGGAGAATCAGCTTTATGCCAAGCTGAGCAAGTGTGAGTTCTGGCTTAGAGAGGTGGTGTTTCTTGGTCATGTGGTTTCTGCTGAAGGGATTCGTGTTGATCCTCAGAAGATTGAGGCGGTGATGAATTGGAAGGTTCCTAAGTCTGTTCATGAAGTTCGTAGTTTCCTTGGTTTGGCAGGATACTACCGAAGGTTTGTGGATGGGTTTTCGAAGATTGCTGCACCTTTGACAAAGTTGTTGCAGAAGGATGTTAAGTATGAGTGGACGGAAGCGAGACAGTAGGCTTTTGAGAAGCTTAAGGCAGCCCTGACACAAGCTCCTATCTTGGTTCAACCTGAATCAGGGAAAGAGTTTGCGGTGTATAGTGATGCGTTCTATGTTGGTTTGGGATGTGTGTTGATGCAGGAGGGTAAGGTGGTGGCTTATGCATCACGGCAGTTGAAGGTGCATGAGCGCAATTATCCTACGTATGACATCGAGTTGGCTGCGGTGGTTTTTGCTTTGAAGATCTGGAGACATTATCTGTATGGTGAGAAATGTACTGTGTACACGGATCACAAGAGTTTAAAGTATCTGATGTCTCAGAAGGAGTTGAATCTTAGGCAGCGACGCTGGGTGGAGTTGCTCAAGGATTATGATTTGACGATTGAGTATCACCCTGGGAAAGCTAATGTTGTAGCGGATGCCTTGAGTAGGAAGGTAGCTGTTGAGTTGAGGGCTATGTTTGCCAGTTTGAGTATTTCGCGTGATGGTGGTCTTGTGGCTGAATTGCAAGTGAAACCATCTTTGGTTCAGTTGATCAAGGAAAAGCAGTTGTTGGATGATTCCTTGGTATCGCATGTTCAGGATATCACGGACGTAGGCCTTCGGATTTCTGTTTTAGTGATGATGGAGTGTTGTGTTTTGGGAGTCGAATAGTAGTGCCCAATGATGTTGATTTGAGGCGTGCTATTCTGACTGAAGGTCATAGTAGTCCTTTTGCTATGCACCCTGGTAGTACTAAGATGTACCGTGATCTTCGTGATGAGTACTATTGGGTGGGTATAAAGAAGGATGTTGCTGAGTTTGTAAGCAAGTGCATGGTGTGTCAGCGAGTTAAGGCTGAACATCAGTTTCCGTCAGGTTTGTTGCAACCGTTGAGAATTCCTGAGTGGAAGTGGGAAAGGATTACCATGGATTTTGTATCTGGTTTACCTTTGTCGCCATCGAAGAAGAATTCGGTGTGGGTGATTGTGGATCGCTTGACGAAGTGTGCGCATTTCTTGCCTGTGCATACTACGTATTCTTTGGATAAGCTTGCGGAGCTGTACATTGCTGAGATTGTGCGGCTGCATGGTGTGCCTAAGTCGATTGTATTGGATAGGGATCCAAGGTTTACATCGCGTTTCTGGCAGTGTTTGCATCAAGCTTTGGGCACACGGTTGAATTTCAGTTAATCTTATCATCCTCAGTCGGATGGTCAGTCCGAGCGTGTTATCCAGGTTTTGGAGGATATGTTGAGGTGCTGCGTGATTGAGTTTCAGGGCTCATGGGAGAAGCATTTGCCTTTGGTGGAGTTTGCTTATAACAATAGTTATCAGGCGAGCATTCAAATGGCACCTTATGAGGCTTTGTACGGGAGGAAGTGTAGGACTCCTCTGTGTTGGGATGAAACGGGTCAGAAGTTGGTTTCGATGCCAGCTTTGTTGAAGGGAACCACCGAGAAGGTGAAGCTCATTTGTGAGCGCTTGAAGGCAGCTTCTTATCGGCAAAAGTCTTACGCGGATTTGAAGCTCATTGAGTATGCGGTGGGTGACCGAGTGTTTTTGAAGGTTTCGCCTTGGAAAAAGGTGATGAGGTTTGGCCGAAAGGGTAAGTTGAGCCCTAGGTACATTGGACCATACGAAGTGGTTGAGCGTGTGGGTCCTGTTGCGTATAAGTTGAGGTTACCACAAGAGTTGGAGAAGATCCATAATGTGTTTCATGTTTCTATGCTTCGGAAGTATAGATCGGATCCTTCACATGTGATGCCTGTGGAAGAAGTGGAATTGAATCCGGATTTGACCTATGATGAGGAACCGGTGAGGATTCTGGATTCGGATGATAAGGTTCTTCGTGGCAAGACCATCGAGTTGGTAAAGGTGTTGTGGAAACATCATGGTGTTGAAGAAGCCACGTGGGAGCGGAAGGATGACATGTTGAAGCAGTTTTCGTACCTCTTTCCTTCAGGTAAATTTCGAGGACGAAATTTCTTAAGGGGGGAGAGTTGTAACACCCCAATTTTGGGCTTAGAAGTTTTGGGTTTGGACCGGACCGGTCGGGTTGTGGTTCGAATATAAAAGGGTGAATTTAGGAAAGCCTAGTTCGGGTTGCATTAAAAATATGGAAAAATGTCTTAAAATCCTCTTTTATTATATATAAGAGAAAGGTGAAATCAATTTTACAAAATGAGGTTTGGAAGAGTGACATTTTGGTTTAGTGACTAAAATGTAATTTTCGAAAACTTGGTGACTGTTTTAAAAAGGATTGAAACTTTGAATCTTTAAGGAGCTATTTACCCAAAGGAGTTTCTCCAGATTTTTCTTAATATTAATCAATTTAATTAATGGTTTTAATTAAAGGAAAAAGGGAGGGAAAAAGATATTTGGTCATAACTAACTTTTCTCTAAAATTTTCCATTTCTTTTCTCTCAACTTTTCTCTCAACCCAAACACTTTTCTCCAGCAAACTTCCCTCTGATTTTGACATTCAAAGATGAGATTTCAACTTCCTTTTGATCTCTAATCATTTCTACAACAAAACCTTAGCATTTGCTTATTGGATTTTCAAGAATCTTGGTTCCAAAAAGGGAGAAACTCAAGTTTAGAGGTATGAACGTCCTTCTCCTCTAAATTCTCAGTTCTTTACTGAAATTCCCAAGTTCTCAATCCTTGAATTATGTTTTATTAAAGGTTTTGCAATTGAGTTCTTGATCTTGGCTTTAAAATGCAAGATTTGCTTTAATTTTGATGAAATTCGTATGATCTGATTGGGCAGTGTTTTGTGATGTGTTTTTGATGTAAAATGGATGTATAATTGATGAGAAATTGAGGTTTAACCAATGCAATCCTGAATAGGTTGATTTTCCTAAGTTTTGTTTAAGTTTTTGGTGGTTTTTGGAGTGATCTTGATGTTCTGCTATAGCTGGAGGTATAAGGACGTGATGAGATCCATTTTGGATGTTAATTGAGGTTTATAGATGTTTGAAATTGATGGATCTTGGCTGGGTAGTGTTGTGGAGATGTTTGGATGTGATTTCGGTTGTGTTTGGTAGCTGAAATGTGAGTGTTGATGTGAGCAGCGAGTTTAGATGTCTTGGTTGAGGATATTTGTAACGCCCCGGTTTTGGGCTTAGAAGTTTTGGGCGTTGACCGGTTCGGTCAAAGTGCGGTTCGAGTATATAAGAGTGAATTTAGGAAAGCCTAGTTCGGGTTGCATTAAAAATATGGAAAAATGTTCTAAAATCCTCTTTTAATATATATAAGTGAACTGTGAAATCAATTTTACAAAATGAGGTTTGGAAGGGTGACATTTTGGCTAGTGACCAAAATGTAATTTTTGAAAACTGTGAGACTGTTTTAAAAAGGATTGAAACTTTGAATCTTTAAGGAGCTATTTACCCAAAGGGAGTTTCTCCAGATTTTTCTAAGGTAATTAATGTTTTAATTCTGATTTTAAACAAAAGGAAAAGTGGAGGGAAGTTATTTTCTAACTAATTTTCCTAAAATCTCATTTTCCTTTTCTCTCATTTTCTCTCAAACCAAACATCTTTCTCCAGAGATTTCCCTTCTGATTTTGCCACTTAAATCTATCTTTTCAATCCTCTTTTGATTGCTATCATCTCATCAACAAAACCTCACCAATTGCCATTTGATTCTTCAAGCTTTTTGGTTCTAAAAGAGGAGAAACTCAAGTTTGGAGGTAAGAACGTCCTTCTCCTCTGAACTTCAAGTTCTTTACTGAAATTCCTAAGTTCTCAATCCTTAATTGATGATTTATAATGGTTTTTAAAGTTGTGTAATGGATCTTGGCTTAAAATGCAAGATTTGATGATTTTTGGTGGATTTTCGTTGGATCTATTAAAGTAGTGATTTGAGGTGTATTTTTGATGTTAAATGAATGCTAAATTGATTGGAAATTGAATTTTAACTAATGCAATCCCGTATAGGTTGAATTTCCTAAGTTTAGCTTGTGATTCTTGGTTGTTTTTGGGTGATCTTGTGGATCTGTGTTGCTGGAGGTATAAGGATGTTGTTAGGTCCTTTTTAGATGTTGAATGATGTTTAAGGATGCTTAGTTTTGATGGTTTATGGCTGGGCTTTGTTGAGGAGTTGTTTGGATGCATTTTCGGTTGTGTTTGGTGGTCGAAAATGGAGTGTGGATGAGAGCAGCGAGTTTAGGTGCTTTCATTGAAGCTATTAATGCATGATGATGCATTAATCTACTGTTTTGATGTGTTAAAACAGGGGAGTCATCTTTGGATCCAAGTGGTGGTGATCCAGAGGCTTGATTTGGTGTTTCGGCAAGAAGCGAAACGGAATCGGTGAGTGGATTTTGGTTATCGGCTTTGAAACCAATGTTTTGGAGGTTTGGGAGCTTAGTCTAAGTCTAAACAACTTTGCTAAGCTCAAGAGTAAGTTTTCGGAAAAACTCTCTTGTTGAGGAACCATGTGATGGTTGGGTGCAATGTGTTTATTGCATATTTAAATTCTGTTTTTAAAGCATATCTAGCATGTTTGTTTGCTGAGATTATAAGCCATGTGTTTAAGGAAGCTCAAGGTTAGAGTTCCTTGTTTTTGAACATTGTTTAAATGTGGTTTAATGCTTAAAGATGCATGATGTTTATGGCTTGGTTAAATGCTTTAAAACAGTGGATTTTTGATGATAGATGATGTATATTGGCAAGTGATGTTTTGAAAAGGTTAAGGTCACTAAGGTGGTTAAAAGTCCTTGAGTGAGCCTTGTTTACTTAAGAACATCAAGGTGTTTAAAAGTCCTTGGATGGTTCTTGTTACGGACACAAAGGTGTTTAAAAGTCCTTGCGTGGTCCTTTCCAAGGTGTTTAAAAGTCCTTGGGGTGATTCATGTCATGGTGTTTAAAAGTCCATGGTCCAAGGTGTTTAAAAGTCCTTGGGGTCAAGGTGTTTAAAAGTCCTTGAGGTGAAACTTGTTAAGGACACAAAGGTGTTTAAAAGTCCTTGTGTGGTCCTTGCCATGGTGTTTAAAAGTCCATGGGCCATGGTGTTTAAAAGTCCTTGGGGATAAGATCACAATGGTGTTTAAAAGTCCATGTGTGAGTCTTATGTTGATCTTGTTAAAGATGGTAATTATCACTTGTGGCCAATATGACATGTTATGTTATGAAGCATGAAATGCTTGTTTAAGATTACTTATGAGCATGTTAAAGTGTATTTTGAAGTATGACTTGTAAGGTGTTTTATAAATGCATTATTGTGTGGTTTTAATGAGCATTCCTCACTAAGCTTTTGCTTACGCTCTCTCTCTTTTCTTAAACCAATAATGCAGAACATTAAGGTGCATAGAGGGCAGCAAGGAAGGCAAGCAATCAAGTGGAAGATAAGCTCATGTATGGGAAGGTTTTCTTAAACACTTTTAGCTTTTGGTTTTTGGCAATGGGGGACCTATGTTGTTGTTTTGGGAGATGTTTTGGACTCCCTATTTTGGATTTATGTTGTTGTTAATGTTGGTACATGTAATTGGCCATTATATGTTGGTTTGGAGGTTTTATGCTTGAATGGTTTGCTTGTGTAGGAAGCATGCCTTTAGAATTGGGGCTTTTCATAAATGATGATATTATGATAATTGGTTGATGCAAATATGTCTCTTGTATGTTGTATGAGTTGCTGGTAAAGTTTGGTAGCATTTGGAGCATGTATGGTTGATCAATTGTGTGTTTTAGTAGCCTTTTCTGTGCATTCTGTGCAGGCCGTATCGGAACAGTAGCCCTCGTTTCGGAACGGGTGCCTTATAGCAACCCAGGCGTCCGAAACGGGAGACACCGTTCCGAAACGGAAAGGCCACTGCCAGCCCTCGTTTCGGTACGCGTTGCGGAACGGCCCCGCGTTTCGAAACAGCCCTGTTTCGGAACACCTGACCGTTGGGGGCTGACATTGGCAGTTATATGTTTCAAAATGTTTGCATTTTGGTCCCGAATCTTGTTTGTGCTATTGTAAGAGTTTGGGATGTCCGTTTGAGCTGAACTTTGACAGAGATGCATGAAACATGATTAATTTCAAGTTGGTAACTCTAATTTGGGTTAAGTCCCTTAATTATCAGAATTTACAATTTGGTCCCTAAAGTTGTAAATTGTTCAATTGGGTCCCTGTTTGATCTCTGATGTTTATAATCTTTGAGTATGATGTTTGAATGATCATAACTAGGGTTAATGTGCATCTAGACAAGATAAAAAAAGGGTTGTTAATCAAGGTTGACTTTCGGGTTGACTTTGGTTTTCCCCGTGTGACTTTCTTAATTCGGGTCAACCGTCTAGGCCGGGTTAAGGGGGTTACAATATTAATGCATGATGGTGCATTAATCTACTGTTTTGATGTGTTTAAAACAGGGGAAACCTCTTCAGATCCTCGTGGTGTTGATCCAGAAGCTTGATTGGTGTTTCGGCAAGTGGCGAAACGGAATCAGTGAGTGGATTTTGGTTTTCAGCTTTGAAATCATTGTTTTGAAGGTTTGGGAGCTTAGTTTAAGTCTAAACAACTTTGCTAAGCTCAAGAGTAAGTTTTCGGAAAAACTCTCTTGTTAATGAACCATGTGTTGGTTGTGTGCAAGGTGATTGTTTGCATGTTTTATATTCTGTTTAGAAAGCATATATAGCATGTTTATTTGCTGGTTTTATAAGCCATGTGTTGAAGGATTCTCAAGGTAAGAGATCCTTGTTTTGAACATTTGATAAAATGTGGTTTTGATGCATAAGGAAGCATGATGATTAATGGCTTTGTTAAATGCTTTAAAACAATGGATTATTGTTGTTAAATGATGCATATTGCCAAGTGATGTTTCGTGAAAGGTTAAGAACAATATGGTGGTTAAAAGTCCATAGGTGGTTCTTGTGTTAAGAACAACATGGTGGTTAAAAGTCCATGATTGGATCTTGTGCTAAGGTCACAAAAGTGGTTAAAAGTCTTTGTGTGAGCCTTGTGTTTTGTAAGGTCACAAAGGTGGTTAAAAGTCCTTGTGTGAGCCTTGTGTATTTTAAGAACACCATGGTGGTTAAAAGTCCATGGGTGATTCTTGTGTTAAGGTCACAAAGGTGGTTAAAAGTCCTTGTGTGAGCCTTGTGTATTTTAAGAACACCATGGTGGTTAAAAGTCCATGGGTGATTCTTGTGCTAAGGACACAATGGTGGTTAAAAGTCCATGTGTGGTCCTTGTGAATTGTAAGATCACAATGGTGTTTAAAAGTCCATGTGTGAGTCTTATGTTGATTGTATTATGAAATGGAAAGATTATGATTATCACTTGTGACCAATATGACATGTTAATAATTTGAAGCATGTATGCTTGTTTTAAATGCTTTTGTGCATGGATAAAGGTTGTTTTGAATTGAGATTTATAAAAGTGTTTATAAATGCATTATTGTGTTGTTTTAAATGAGCATTCCTCACTAAGCTATGTGCTTACGCTCTCTCTTTTCTTAAACCAATAATGCAGAGCATTGAAGTGCATATAAGGGCAGCAAGAGGTCAAGAATCCAAGTGAAGAACTAAGCTCATGTATGGTGAATATTTTCATAACTTGATTAGCTTTTGGCATTTGGCAATGGGGAACCTATGTTGTTGTTTTGGGAGATGTTTTGGACTCCCTAAGATGGTTTTATGTTGTTGTTGATGTTGGAACTTGTAAATGGCCATTATAAGGGCAGCGGTCTGTTATTGTCGCGGCAGCGAACACACAACTCAACACTTCAAGCTTGGCAAGAATCCCTGCTATGCCTTGGCCTATCCCTAGGTCCAAGTCTGTCGATGAACATGTCTTTGATGATACCTCCCGGCGTGAATCGAAGGATGAACACTGAAGTTGTTGAATTCTTCCTTAGCCACTTAACCTCGTCCTATCCCTAGGTCCGAGATAGTTCAACCATACACTGGAGAACCTGTACTTATTCCTTTCGTATACTTAACTCTCCCGATATTAAGTAAATGTGTAATCTCACAATGCTCTCCCGATACTCTTGCAAGATGTTGAAAACCAGAATAAGCAACCTTGAAGTCTATTTTATTGAACAGAAGAAAATCCTAAAACAATGCAATCCTTGCAACTACTTAACAGAATCAACCCTTAGCCCTAGGGGAAGTTTAGAACATGATGAGAAGGTGTAGAACTAATGTTTTGATATAATAATTGAAAAATGTTTAGGACTGATTTAAAAAGTATTTAAAACAATTTCCAAAGTCCAAATATTCTGAAACTATGTTTAGGGATGTTTCTAAATGGGTTTTTCATGTTTTCAAAGGCCAATTTATACAAACCTGTCCAGGTGTTTCGAAACACCTCAGGGCGTTTCGAAACAGGGGATTCCAGTAGCGATTTCGTTTCGAAACGAGCCTTCCCTAGACTTGATTTTTGCCCAGCGTTTCGAAACGGACTAGGCCGTTTCGATACGCCCACGTGGCAATGACCCCAACGGTCATAAACCCCAATGGCTATTTTCCCAACTAACTTTTAAATGCATGTGTTTCGATACGGGCTTACAGCATTTCGATACGCGTTTCGAAATGGCAAGGGGATGTTCCGAAACGGGTACCCTGACAAACTGCAACGGCTCTTTCTACATTGAGAGTGTTTCGAAACGGCTTCGAGCGTTTCGAAACGGGGAGCTGCAGAACTGCATTTATGGTGGGAATTAAAGTCCTCAACGGCTCCAATTTGATCCCAACGGCTAGTAACGGCTACAAACTCAATTGGGAGTATAAAAGGGACCTCCAAGCATCAAGAGAAGGCTAATGCTCATATTGTCAAACATCAAATGATCAAATATTGTCTTAGTACCTAAATTGTCAATTCTTGTATAGACAAACACTAGTGAGCCAAAATTGTCAAATTTGCTCAAATGTTTTAGGTTTTGGGTGAGTACTTAATTGTGCAAACAAACACCTATTAGAAGGTTTTAAGTTTGCTTCTTGTATCTCTTTGTAAGAGAGGGTTTCAATCAAGGCTTTGGGTAGAAAGTTTGATTGTGTGTAAGGGTTACCTCCTAAGCCTAGAAAAGGGGACGAATCAATAGTGGATTGATTGAGAAATCCTTAGTGGGGAGATAAGGTAGTGGATGTAGACCTTGGTTAGAAGGTTGAACCACTATAAATTATTGTGTCAATTTTCTTTCTAGCTTCCTAAACCCTAACACCCAAAAAATCCACCTCTCCACCACTTGGTGAGCTACATTGGTTGATCGAATCGAGCACCACACAACTCAACAGAAGGGGAAACCGACTAGGGTTTAGGGGAAGACGGCTAGAGAATAAGATATCCTTCCCTAGGTCGAATTACATGCCTTTATATAGGCCTTGGGTTCAAGTTTTCTAATATGGCAAGAATACAAGTTAAATTTAAAGTACAACTCTATTAAAGACTAAATCTTTAGAGTGTATGTTTTTAATTCGTCCTTCCTTCTTGCTTGGAGTTTCTTCCTTGAACTTTGGGCTTGGCCTTCATTCTGATCTATGGCTCAGAAAAATATAAGAGTGCTCTACGACAGATCGGATTAATTTTCTCTTTCTGTTGAGGTCCACTTCACTTCTTCCCTTCACCATTGATGTCGTCCTTGGCTGCCACGACAGCATCGTCCTTCTCGTCTGCAATATAGTTCCAGCTCTACTTCTCTACTGCCCAACGTCTGTTTCTACACTACCCTTCATCTGCTACAACAGCTACCTACAAAAACAACCAATTTCAGCAGAAACTATGCCATTTAATATAATTGTGATGTATGAATGAAATCTATCCTAAATGCAATGAATTATGCTTGAATGCAGCAGAAATACGGGTTAAATAGGGGTAAAATATAGAACTTTTACACACTCAATAATGACAAGGATTGAAAAATAAAGGTACATGCGATCACGTCTGTGTCATTCCTCCCTTCTCAATGGGCATACACTCTAGCCTAGCCACCACCTTCTGGCTGAACAGCCACCACATGAGCCACATTCCTTACACCTTCATCTCTACGATGGAAGTTGCCACGACCACACCCACGGCCTCACTTTGGCTCAGCTGCTCTCACCGGAGCCTGACCTTCTTTCATCGGCTGCGGACAATCCCTCTGCATGTGCCCACGATTACCACAATTCCACCATGTACCAAGATTGCCCCAACACTCACCAGTGTGCCTTCTACCACACCGATTGCACTCAGGAGTCCGTAAGAAAGCTCGGTCCTTGCTAACCTCTTCCAGGGTTGCCACCCCCACGCCTATCAACCGCATATGACCTTCTATCCTTAGGTCTCTTGAATCGATCTCTACCAAGATCACGATCCGCAGGTCGCTTTCCCGAGCTAGACCCTCCCGCTGGACTCGCCAGACCAAGATCCAGCTCCATGTCCTTGGCTCGAGTGACCAAGACATCAAAATCAATATAATCAGCTCAGGTTCATACTGGCTAAGGCGTACAAATTGCACCTCATATTCTGCCACTGTCATACTCAATTGTACAAGGGACATAAACTCCCTCTTTTTCTCATCCAAGTAGCGGACTCCCAAATACTTTCGCTTGAAGGCATTCAGGAAGAATGTCCAAGTTACCTCATCATTATCCAACCCCGCTATTGTTGTTGTCCACCACATATATGCATCATCGTGCAATAGGGACACAATATGTCCCAATTTCTGACTGTTGTTACAGTTCAGCTCACCAAGTATCCTCTTGGTACTTTCTAACCAAGACTCAGAACCTTTCGGGGTCAGCCCCCTGAACTCAGTCCCTCACATACTGCGGAGTCGCTCCAACGGCAACCTCACATTAGCACCATCATGAGGTGCAGCCCCATTAGCTACAGCTACTGCTGCCTGAAAAGCTCCAGCAATAGCTTGAATCAACACTGACATATCAGGAGCAGCTTGCCCCTAAACTCCCTCGAGTCCAGCAACCCCTGTACCAGCTCCCATAGCACCAACCCCTGCTCCACCACCACCGGGTGGTCCACCAGGAGGAGGAGGCGGTAAATCCTCAACATTCTCAACATTATCATTCTCAGCCGTAGCACAAGTACTAATTCTAAGCTCTCTACGTGGCCCTATATGAAAACAATGCAACTAACAAAGTACAATAAATTTAATTAGGCAATATAACGCAATTAATCCAAGTACTCAAGCTCATTTTTTAGAAAACAATTCTTTCCAATAGTAATGATATGGCAATGGGATCCCCAACTATACCCCAAACATAGCATAGCATCACAAATTCATCTCATTAGAGCTAGAACATCAACAATCATACATCATGCTTTCACCACAAAGCCATAACCATTCATACTCTCATACATTAACCACTTACCAAGCTCCAAATATTTGTAAACCTGGCTCCGATACCAACAAATGTAACCCCCTTAGCCCGGCCTAGATGCTTGACCCGAACTACGAAGATTACACGGGGAAAACCAAAGTCAACCCGAAAGTCAACCTTGAATAACGACCCATTTTTTCTTTTTATATTTTCTAGATGCATTGTTAACCTATGTGATTGCTCAAGATCACATGAAGGAAAAGGCACATCGCTCGGAATTCATTTAGGGGTTTAATTGTAAGAATTACTTTTAGGGACCAAAACGTAATTTTTTCAAATTACGAGGACTTTGCAGATTTTAAGTTTACCAATGTGCAATTAGTCATATTTCATGCATCTCTGTCAAAAATCAACTTAATTAGACATTCCAAACTCAACCAATTGCATCCACAAACATCAAGGACTAAAATGTAAGAAGTAAGAACTTGAAACAATTCAAATTGCAGTCCGACGGTCATGTGTTTCGAAACGCTGACCCTTGTATCGAAATAGCTGTATCGAAATAGAGTTGACCATTTCGGTACTCAGGTGCGTTCCGAGACCCGTATCGAAACATGGCTCTCTAGTAGCTAAAGCGTTCCGAAACACTCTTACCCGTTCCGAAACACTATGGCCATTTCATGCCCCTGTTCCGAAACAGATAATGGTGTTTCGATACACCCTGCCCTGCAACTATATATTTTTCTTGTTTTTAACATCCTTACACATTCAAACACATCCAAAATCACACCATATCACACTAACAACATGATTAAACATCAGAGATCACTATTATGAGGTTTAAGCTAAAGCATGACATCAATCATATGATCATTAAGCCTAAAGGCATGCTCCCTAGTCATATAATCCATATAAAAGCCTCAAGCCTCAAACCAAACCAAAAAGGACAATTACAATCTTCACTATTATGAGCTTCTCACTTCCTTGGATGTCCTTAGCCTTCCTGCTGCCCGAAAACGTCTCAATTATCTGCAGCGTTGGTAAAAGAGAGCGTAAGCACATTTGCTTAGTGAGGCAAGCTCTAAGAAAAACCAACACAACAATGCGTCTTTAAAACTCTTTCTAAAAACCATTTTCTAAAACATGCTCTTTCTATCTCATGCTTGAAACCCATTTCAAAGCAACTCTCCATTTGAAAACACATGTACCTTTACTCTATCTCATGCATTAAACCAATGCAAATCTCATGGCAAAGCCAAACACATGCTTAATGAAAACAAAAGCATTTCATATCATAAATCTCATATGCATTTCTCATAGCATACATCATCTCAACATTTGGTACATGTGAATCGAATACAATTTCATATATTGGCATTTCATATTACATCTTTACACGGATATGCGGATTAGCCTGACTCAAGATCAAGTCCTACCCTAGTGGAATCTCACATCACCGAACTTTCATGGCGGTATCTCTCTTCGCCATAAAGCTTGGGTATTTCACCAAGTCCTAACCCGATGGTATCTCTCGTCATCGGATTCTCACTTTGGATCGGGATGGCACTACCCCCATTGACCGACTCCAAAGACCACAAACGAATTTTTAGTTTATAGTGCACTCTCATCCTATTGGTCGAACAATTATATCTGGTAATTATCTCATCATTTATGTCAATATATTACATTAAAATCATCATCTCACCTACTGTTTTAATGCAACATTTCTCAAATCTTTCTCATCACAATTCAAAACCATATCTCATGCTTTGCATTAGATCAAAAATCTCAAACTCTTTAATACAACATGCTATCTCATTAAAACTCTACAAAGCATCATCTCATGATACATATCATGCATAAAACAGTAGGAATTTGTCTATCTCAAAACAAGGGCATGTAAAAGCATTTAGGGGCATCAACAACATATTGGAGAGCAAAGCTAGCCATACTTACTTCCGGACTCAGGATGGTGTTTCAAACCAATCCTAAATCCCCAAACCTTGTTTCTTTGTCCCTCAAGAACTTCTAAAACCATTCGCACTCACCGGTTAAGTTTCACTTGCTTGCCGAAACGATATCGAAGCTTCCGGCACATCCGGATCACACCAAAAGCGTCCGAAGATGTCTCCCCTATTTATTACACATAAGAGCAGATGATTAATACACGATCATGCATTGAAATCACCAGCCACTCATTCAAACTTGCTGCACTACACAAAAGCACCATTTCAGCTACCCAAAATCACCTCCAAACTCTCCCAAAACAAAGCCCAGCCAAGATCTATCAATTCTAATAATTTCTAAACCTCAATCAACATAAAAAATATCATAAACTCGTCCTTATATCTCCAGCAACAACATAACACCAAGAACACTCCGAAAACCACAAATCTAACATGTAAAACTTAGGAATCCAAACCTATTCGGGATTTGTTTGATAAAACCTCATTTATAACATCAATTATCATCCAATATACATTAGAAATCAACCTCAAAATAGAGCCTAAACAAGAGTTACGAAAATTATCAAGATCTGTTAAGTGAATCAATCATATGATATAAGCCAAGAGGGGGGTGAATTGGATTTTTTGAACTTTTGGTGGTGGAGTGGAAAATTAAAATTGATGGACAAGAGAATTTAGAGTGGTTCAAGTTCCAATCGAACTCTACATCCACTACCTTAGCTTCACTAAGGATTTTCCAACAATCCACTAATTGTTCTTCCCTTTTTCTAGGCTAAGGAGGTAACCGTTACAAAACCGATCAAATTTTCTACCCAAAATTTGACCCAATCCTCGCACAACAAAACAAAGATGATGAAGGCTAAAACAAGTATCTCTCAATACAAAATGTACCCCAATTACAAGCACTCAACCCAATTGAATAGATAAGAATGAAAATACAACTTCACAATTGGGGTTTACAAGAAATAAGGGGATTTTGGCACAAATGCTTGGCTTTGATGTTTGGATGTTTTCTTTGAGATCAATAGTTGTTGCTGAAGCTTTTAGAGGTCCCTTTTATACCTTCTCATTCAATTCTAGCCGTTGGGGTTGTTGCATTCATCAATAGAGCCGTTGGGATGTTATCTTCCCTCTATAAATGCAGTCTGCAACCACCCGTTTCGAAATGCCCGATCTTATTTCGAAACAAACCAAAAAAGAAAGAGCCGTTGGGGTGTATTAAATAGACCGTACCAAAACGGGTACAATCGTTTTGATACACTAAGAGCCGTTTCGAAACTCGTTTCAAAACACTTAGACACTATCAATTCCCATATCGAAACGGCTTTGAAGCGTTTCGATACGCCTTAACGAAAAGTATAAAAACAGTTAAAAACTTCAACGGTCATAATTTTAAAACCAGGTTTGAATGTCGTTTCGAAACGTTTGAAGTCATTTCTATACTACCGTATCGAAACGGGTCAAACCGTTCCGATGTTCTTCACCCGTTTCGAAACAAAGGTTCACAGTTTCAAAAGCGTTCTGGAACCCCCAAAGGCGTTCCGAAACGATGACTCGAAAATCACTGTTTTGGCTTCAAAAACACTTAAAAATGTTTTGACAAGCTGAGTTTTTAACTTTATTATTTTCCTTTAAATATATAGAGAGGTTTGAGGACTTAAAAATTTGTTTTCTCTTTTTCAAATTAGTCCTTAGATTTTTGTTATATCGAAATTAGTTTATCGGTTTCGCAAGATCTCACAAAAAATCCTGAGTTTTACCACAATTTCATGTTTCTAACATTAAAGCAACTCAAAAATCATTAACAAAGGATTGATAACTTGAGAATTTCAGTAAAGAATTGATCATTAGAGGAGAAGGACGAAGCTTACCTCTAATGGCTGATTTCTCCTCAATTTGGGCAAGATTTCTTGAAAATCCAAAGTAAAAACAAAAGGTTTTGATGAGGTAAAGATTAGGAATCCTTAGGAGAATGAAATCTCAACAAAAGAGATGAAAAATCAAAGGTTATTTGGTGAAGGAAATGTGTTTGGCTGAGTGGAAATTGAGAGAAAATGAAATGAGAGAAAACTAACGTAAGGTGGTTATAAAAAAGTCAACTTAGGCTTTCTTTTTAATTCTCCTTTATTCCTTAATTAAAACATTATTAAAAACTCCCAAATTAAAGAGAAATCTGATAAAAACATTTTGGTAAAATTAGCTCCTTAAAGATTCAAAGTTTCAATCCTTTACAAAACAGTCACTAGTCAACTTTTGCAAAAATTGCAATTTGGTCACTACACCGAAATGTAGTATTTCCGAATCACATTTTGTAAAATTGTTTTCACCATAACTATTTATATAATAAATTAGGATTTTTAGATATTTTTCCATATTTTTAAAGCATCCCAAACTAGGTTTTCCCTAAACGTCCCTTAAAGATTCGAATCGTTCTCGACCGGCCCGATTCAACCTCTAAAACATCTAGGCCCAAAACTAGGGCGTTACAACTCTCCCCCACTTAAGAAATTTCATCCTCGAAATTTACCTGGAGGAAAAAGCTGAGGAAATTGATTCTTCATGTCATCCTTCCTTTCCTACGCGGGTTCCTCAACGCCATGATGTCTCCACAAGACTTTGACCAGCTCGATGGTCTTACCCCGAAGAACCTTACTATCCGAATCCAAAATCTTAACGGGTTCCTCATCATATGTCAAATCTGAGTTCAGCTCAACCTCTTCCATAGGCATAACATGCGACGACTCTGATCTATACCTCCAAAGCACAGATACATGAAGCACATTATGTATCTTCTCTAACTCTTAAGGTAGTCTCAGCTTGTAGGCAATAGGACCCACACGTTCTATCACCTCGTATGGTCCAATGAACCTTGGACTCAATTTGCCCTTCCGGCCAAATCTCATCACCTTCTTCCAAAGTGAAACTTCAAGCCAAATCTCATCACTTTTTCCAGTCCGACGCTGCCTTCAAACGCTCACAAACGAGCTTCACCTTCTAGGTGGTTCCTTTCAACAAAGCCGGCATCGAGACCAACTTTTGTCCCGTTTCAGCCCAACAAAGAGGAGTTCTGCACTCCCTCCCGTATAACGCCTCATAAGGTGCCATTTGAATACTTGCATGGTAAATGTTATTTTAAGCAAACTCCACCAAAGGCTAGTGCTTCTCCCAAGAGCCCTGAAACTCAATAACACAGCACCTCAACACATCCTCAAGCACTTGGATAACACGCTCAGACTGTCCATCCGTCTGCGGATGATAAGAAGTACTGAAATTCAACCGCGTACCCAAAGCTTGATGTAAACATTCCCAAAACCTTGCGGTGAACCTCGGATCTGTAACACCCCAATTTTGGGCTTGGAAGTTTAGGGTCTGAACCGGGCCGGTCTGATTTTCGGTTCGAATATAAAAGGAGGGTTTAGGGAAAGCCTAGTTCGGGATGCTTTAAAAATATGGAAAAATATCTTAAAATCATTTTTAATATATTTAAGTGAGTGGTGAAATCAATTTTACAAAATAAGGTTTGGAAATACAACATTTTGAAATAGTGACTAAAATGCAATTTTTGAAAAGTTTAGTGGTGACTGTTTTGTAAGGATTGAAACTTTGAATCTTTAAGGAGCTAATTTACCCAAGAATGATTTCTCCAGATTTTTCTTAAATTTAAGTGATTTAATTAATGTTTAATTGATTAAATGAAAAAGGGAAATCACTTTTTAGATTTTCATAACTAACTTTTCCTAAAACTTTCTCATCTCCTTTTTCTCTCAAAATTCTCTCATCTAAACACTTTTCTCCAGCAACTTTTTCATTGATTTTCACTCCAATTGATGAGGTTTCAATCATCAATTAATTTCTAATCCATTCTACATCAAATCCTTTTGTTTTGCTCATTGGATTTTCAAGCAAATTGGCACAAATCAAGGAGAAATCATCATTTAGAGGTTCTCCTCTAAATATTAAGTTCTTTACTGAAATTCCCAAGTTTCCAATCCTTAATTTAAGTATTATAAATGGTTTTAATGTTATGAACTTGATTTTGGCTTAAAACTCAAGATTTGGAGGAAATCTTGAAGAATTTCTTGGTGATTGTTTGGGCTCTGTTTTGAGATGATTCTTAAATGTATTTTGGATGTCTAATGATGTGAAAATGAGGTTTTATCAATGCAATCCCGAATAGGTTGAATTTCCTAAGTTTTTGCTTATGAAAATGGTGGTTTTTGAGGTGATCTTGGTGTTCTGTTATAGCTGGAGGTATAAGGACGAGTTTAGGTTCTTTTTGGATGTTGATTGATGTTTAGAAATGATTAGATGTGATGGATCTTGGCTGGGTTAAGTTTTGGAGGAGTTTGGAGGTGATTTCGGTTGTGTTTGGTAGCCGAAATGTTGGCTCTAGGTAGAGCAGCGAGTTTAAACGTGTTGGCTGAAGATTTCAATGCATGATGATGCATTAATCCTCTGCTTTGATGTGTTTAAAACAGGGGAGATATCTTTGGACACTTGTGGTGTTGATCCGGAGGCTTGATCGGCGTTTCGACGAGCTTGCGAAATGGAATTGGTGAGTGAAGTTGGGTTTCCAGCTTTGAAACAAATGTTTGAAGGTTTGGGAGCTTAGTTTAAGTCTAAGAAACTTAACTAAGCTCAAGATTAAGTTTTCGGGAAAACTCTCTTGGATGAGCCATGATGTGGTTTGATGCAATGATTATATTTGCATGTTTAAATTCTGTTTTGAAAGCATGTTTTAGCATGGTAAATGCTTGTTTTGAAAGCCATATGTTTAAGGATGCTCAAGGTAAGAGATCCTTGGTTTGACGTAGTGTAAATGTGGTTTTGATGCATAGTGTTGCATGATGTTAAATGGCTTTGTTTAATGCTTTAAAACAGTGAGTTGTTGATGTTATATGATGTATACTGGAAAGTGATGTGATGGTTAAAAAGTACTTGAATCAGATATAGTTAGCCTGCTATATGATTGAGTACACCGTGAATAAAGTCGCCTTGGATGTTGAGGGGTTGAGATTGTACCGTAAACTCCATCCAAGTACACTAACGAGTAAGTTAAGATCACAACGGTGGTTAAAAGTCCGTGTGTGGATCTTGTGTTGTGTGTCCCGTGTACTCGTTAGTGAAGTTATACAACTACCGATGAGTGATGTTGAGGGGTTGTGATTGTACCGTTAAACTCCATCACGGGTGTTGAGGGGTTGTGATTGTACCGGTAAACTCCACCTTGTGTGTTCGGTAGTGTGTATGAAGCGTATGGGACAACGCTTGTAATCCGCGTATCCGATTATGTTTTGTGTTGTAAATGGTTATGGATTATCACTTGGAAGACAATATGACATGTTGATTTTAATGAAGCATGAGATGCTTGTTTGTATGCAAGGTTGCATGAATAATGATGTTTATGTGATGGAAGGCTTTGTTAAAAGTGTTTTATTAAATGCATTATTGTGTTGGCTCTTTAGAGCATGCCTCACTAAGCAATTGTGCTTACGCTTTCTCTTTTGTACCAATAATGCAGACAATTGAAGTGTTTGAGGGCAGCAAGGAAGCTAAGAGTCCAAGGGAAACTAAGCTCATGTATGGTGATGTTTTCATACACTATTAGTTTTGGTAATTTGGCAATGGGAACCTAAAGTGTGGTTTTGGGAGATGTTTTGGACTTCCTAGTTTGTGGCATGTTTCTTTTGGTGTTTTGGATTGTAAATGGCCATTTAATGATTGTTTTGGTGATTGGTTGATTGCTTAGTTTCGGAAAAATAGGAAGCATGCCTATAGACTTGTGATATTCCATGTTTGATGCTATGATTGTGTTTTGAGGTTGCAAACATGTACCTTATATGTATGATGACATGTTGGCATGATTAGGAAGTCAATAGGATGTGATTGAATGGATTTGTGTATGAAAAACCAGTAAAATCTGCAGTTTCTGGGCAAACCGTATCGGAACGGGCACTAGTGTTTCGAAACGGGGGCTTGTAATGGCCTCGGTGTTTCGAAACGGGTGGAGGCCGTTCCGGAACGATTTGGCCACTGTCAAGCCCTGTTTCGGAACAAGTGTCGAAACGAACCCGTGTTTCAGAACGGTCAACACCGTTCCGAAACAGGAGACCGTTGGGCACTGATTTGAACGGTTTTGAGGTTTGTAAGCTTTACGTTTTAGTCCTGGAAATTGTTTTTGCAATTGCATGAGTTTAAGATGTCCGATTAAGGTGAAATTTGACAGGGAAGCATGTAATATGACTAATTTAATATTGGTAACTTAAGAATCAGTTAAGCCCTTCTAATTTTCAGAATTTACAATTTTGGTCCCTAATATTTGTCTTTTGTGCAATTGAGTCCCTTTTTGATATCCGATCGCTGAGCTTTTCACATAAATGTTTCTTAAGAGTACGCTTAGGGTTAACGTGCATCTAGACAAGTTTAAAAAAAAGGGTCGTTAATCAAGGTTGACTTTGGTTTTCCCAGTGTAATCTTTGTAGTTCGGGTCAACCGTCTAGGCCGGGCTAAGGGGGTTACATTTGGTGGTATCAGAGCTGAGTTCTCGTGTAATTGGGAATGGTTATGTGGGTGATGTATGTGTATTTGCATGATATGCCTTTTGGATGAAAGAATGTTGTTTGAATTGTGATGTATGGTTGCAATTGTGATGCTATGCTATGTTAGGGGGACCCATTGCCATATCAAAACTAATGAAAGGAATTGTTTTTGGAAAATGAGCTTGAGTTCTTGGATTACTTACCTTGTTGAGCCTAATTATGTTTATTGCATTTGTGTCAGTGCATTGTTTTTATAAATGGGGCATCATAGAGAGACGATGATGAATACGAGAGCTATGGCTCAGGATGGGAATGAGGAAAACGCTGATAATGTTGTGGATTTACCTCCTCCCCCTGGTGGTGGACCACCTGGCGGTGATGGTGCTGGGGGTGGAAATGTCGGTGTTGGTGCTAGTGCTGGGGTCGCTGGACCTGAAGGTGTGCAGGGGCAAGCTGCTCCTGACATGACTGTTTTGATACAGGCTATTGCTGGAACCTTTCAGGCAGTAGTAGCTGGAGCTCACGGAGCTGCGCATCAGGGTGATGCTAACGTGAGATTACCTTTGGAACGTCTTCGCAGTCTGGGAGGGACTGAGTTCAAAGGTTTATCTCCTGAAGGTTCTGAATCTTGGTTGGAAAGTACCAAGAGAATTTTGGGACAAATGAACTGCAACGATGTGCAGAAATTAGGTTGTGTGGTATCTCTTCTACTTGATGATGTGTATACGTGGTGGACGACCACTTTCTCCGGAATGGAGGAAGTTGATGTGACTTGGAAGTTCTTTCTGAACGCGTTCAAGCGAAAGTATCTAGGTGTGCGATACCTGGATGAAAAGAAAAGAGAATTCATGTATCTTGTGCAAGGAAGCATGACGGGGGCTGAGTATGAGATCCAATTTGTTCGTCTTAGTCAGTACGCGCCTGAGCTTATCCCTGATGAACGGGAGAGGTGTGAACGCTTCCGGTATGGTTTGATGCCGGATGTGAAGACCTTTATGCTTGCGGCTGAGTATACAGATTTTGATGTGCTGGTGAGTAGGGCAAAGGACATTGAGCAGAACCTGGGTTTGTCTTCCAGGGGTGTTAGTTCTGGCTCGGGCAAAAGAGCAGCTGAGTATAGTTCCGGTGGTGGACGGAACAAGAGAGGATGAGATAAAAGGTATCAGTCTTCTGCTAGGCGTAGTAATGGAGGGCAAGGTGCGCCTGTTCAGGGAGACAAGATGAGAGCTGGTCAGAACACGTGCTGGACGTGTGGATCGCGTGGCCATTTGAGGCGAGATTGTTCTCGAGCAGCGAGGGAAGTTCAGGTTCCGACAACAGTGACCGGTAATTCATGCTGGAATTGTGGTTCAGCAGACCACATGAGGAGGGAGTGTCCTTTGTTGGCCGGTGGTGGTCAGGGACGTGCTCCTGGGGTTGTTGCACCATAGAGAGGTCATGGGCGCGGCCGTGGTAACCTCTAGAAAAGAGATGATGGTGGGAGGAATGTGGCGCATATGGTGGCTGTTCAACTTGAGGGTGGTGGCCAGGCTCGAGTGTATGCTCAGCGAGAGGGGAGAAATGATACGGATGTGATCGCATGTACCTTTACTTTGCAATCCTTGTCATTACTTTCCTTGATTGATTCTGGATCTACACACTCATACATATTGCGTGAACATGCTCAATTGCTTGGTTTACCTGTTGAGTCTTTGGATGTTGGTATGCATGTAACTAGTTCCTTTGGTGAGACCGATGTGACACGGAAGTTGTATAGAAGATGTCCTTTGGTAGTGCAAAACCATGTTTTTCTTGTTGATCTCATGGAATTGCCATTCTATGGTTTTGACGTAATCCTTGGTATGGATTGGCTTGTTGAGCATCGAGCTGTAGTGGATTTTGAGAATAAGCGAGTTTCTTTGAAGCTTGCAGATGATTATGAGGTAGTGGTGGTTGGTGAGAATGTGAAGTTTCTTGCCAATGTGGTGTCTACTTTGGAAGCAAGCCGAATGCTGAGGCAAGGTTGTGAAGCTTACCTAGCCTTTGTGATGAATCCTAGCTCTAAGGAGTTGCGAGTTCAAGATATCAGGACTGTGCGAGAGTTTCTTGGTGTGTTTCCGGAGGAGTTACCTGGTTTGCCTCCTAGTCGAGAGGTGGAGTTTGGAATTGAGTTGTATGAAAACACAACTCCAGTGTCCATTACTCCTTACCGAATGGCACCTAAGGAGTTGAAAGAGCTGAAGACTCAACTTCAGGAGTTGCTTGATCGTGGTTTCATTCGGCCGAGTGTGTCACCTTGGGGTGCACCAGTCTTGTTTGTGAAGAAAAAGGATGGTACTATGAGAATGTGCATCGATTATCGTCAACTGAACAAGTTGACTATCAAGAATCGGTATCCATTGCCGAGGATTGATGATCTTTTTGATCATTTTCGGGGAGCTGTTGTGTTCTCTAAGATTGACTTAAGGTCAGGTTATTATCAGCTTAAGGTGAAGGATGTGGATGTGCCAAAAACAGCCTTTAGGACGAGGTATGGGCATTATGAGTTCCTTGTGATGCCGTTTGGCTTGACAAATGCTCCTGCAGCTTTTATGGACATGATGAATAGAGTGTTCCATGAATATTTTGACAAGTTTGTTGTGGTGTTCATTGATGATATCCTTGTGTACTCTCGTACTGAGGATGAGCATGAGGGGCATTTAAGGATTGTGTTGCAGGCTTTGTTGGAGAATCAGCTTTATGCTAAGCTGAGCAAGTGTGAATTCTGGCTTAGGGAAGTTGTTTTCCTTGGTCACGTGGTTTCAGCTGAGGGGATCCGAGTTGATCCTCAGAAGATTGAGGCGGTGATGAATTGGAAGTCTCCTAAGTCTGTTCATGAAGTTCGTAGTTTCCTTGGGTTGGTAGGATACTACCGGAGGTTTGTGGATGGATTGTCAAAGATTGCTGCACCTTTGACGAAGTTGTTGCAGAAGGATGTCAAGTATGAGTGGACAGAGGCAAGACAACAAGCTTTTGAGAAGCTTAAGGCAGCTTTGATGCAAGCTCCTATCTTGGTTCAACCTGAATCAGGGAAAGAGTTCGTTGTGTACAGCGACGCATCCTATGTTGGTTTGAGGTGTGTGTTGATGCAAGAGGGTAAGGTGGTGACTTATGCATCGCGCCAGTTGAAGGTGCATGAGCGCAATTATCCTACGCATGATATTGAGTTAGCTGCGGTGGTCTTTGCTTTGAAAATTTGGAGACATTACCTGTATGGTGAGAAGTGTACTGTGTACACGGATCACAAAAGTTTGAAGTATCAGATGTCTCAGAAAGAGTTGAATCTTAGGCAACGACGTTGGGTGGAGTTTCTTAAAGATTACGATCTGACGATCAAGTACCATCCAAGAAAAGCTAATGTTGTAGCGGATGCCTTGAGTAGGAAGGTGGCAGTGGAGTTGAGGGCTATGTATGCCAGCTTGAGTATTTTGCGAGATGGGGGTCTTGTGGCTGAATTGCAAGTAAAACCATCTTTGGTTCAGTTGATAAAGGATAAGCAGTTGTTGGATGATTCCTTGGTGCCACATGTTCAGGATATTGCTGAGGATAGACCATCGGGTTTTTGTTTTAATGATGATGGGGTTCTATGTTTTGGGAGTCAGATAGTAGTGCCGGACGACGCTGAGTTGAGGCGTGCTATTCTGACTGAAGCTCATAGTAGTCCTTTTGCTATGCACCCTGGTAGTACAAAGATGTATCGTGATCTTAAGGATGAGTACTATTGGGTGGGTTTGAAGAAAGATGTTGCGGAGTATGTGAGTAAGTGCATGGTTTGTCAGCGAGTTAAGTCTGAGCATCAGTTTCCTTCTGGGTTGTTGCAACCGTTGAGGATTCCTGAGTGGAATTGGGAAAGGATTACCATGGACTTTGTGTCTGGTTTGCCTTTGTCGCCATCGAAAAAGAATTTGGTGTGGGTGATTGTGGATCGCCTGACAAAGTGTGCACATTTCTTACCGGTGCATACTACGTACACTTTGTACAAGCTTGCGGAGTTGTACATTGCTGAGATTGTGCGACTGCATGGTGTGCCAAAGTCTACAGTGTCAGATAGAGATCCGAGGTTTACATCGCGTTTCTGGGAATGCTTGCATCAAGCTTTGGGTACACGGCTGAATTTCAGTACTTCTTATCATCCACAGTCAGATGGACAGTCTGAGCGTGTTATCCAAGCGCTGGAAGATATGTTGAGGTGCTGTGTGATTGAGTTTCAGGGTTCTTGGGAGAAGCATTTTCCTTTGGTAGAGTTTGCTTATAACAATAGCTACCTGGCAAGTATTCAAATGGCACCTTATGAAGCCTTGTACGGGAGGAAGTGCAGAACTCCTCTTTGCTGGGTTGAAACAGGTCAGAAGTTGGTTTCAATGCCAACTTTGTTGAAAGGAACCACCGAGAAGGTGAAGCTCATTTGTGAGCGTTTGAAGGCAACTTCTGATCGACAGAAGTCTTACGCGGATTTGAAGCGTAGGGAGATTGAGTTTGCGGTGGCTGACCGCGTGTTTTTGAAGGTTTCGTCTTGGAAGAAGGTGATGAGGTTTGGCCGAAAGGGTAAGTTGAGCCCTAGGTACATTGGACCATACGAGGTGATTGAACGTGTGGGTCCTGTTGCGTATAAGCTGAGGTTGCCGCAAGAGTTGGAAAGGATCCATGATGTGTTTTATGTTTCTATGCTTCAGAGGTATAGATCTGATCCTTCGCATGTTATGCCTGTGGAAGAAGTGGAGTTGAATCCAGACTTGACTTATGATGAGGAGCCGGTCGAAATTCTGGATTCGGACAATAAAGTTCTTCGAGGCAAGACCATTGAATTGGTTAAGGTGTTGTGGAAGCATCGTGGTGTTGAGGAAGCCACGTGGGAAAGAAAGGATGATATGAAGAAGCAGTTTCCGTACCTTTTTCCTCCAAGTAAATTTCGAGGACGAAATTTCTTAAGGGGAGAGTTGTAACACCCCAATTTTGGGCTTGGAAGTTTAGGGTCTGAACCGGGCCGGTCTGATTTTCGGTTCGAATATAAAAGGAGGTTTTAGGGAAAGCCTAGTTCAGGATGCTTTAAAAATATGGAAAAATATCTAAAAATCCTCTTTTAATGTATTTAAGTGAGTGGTGAAATCAATTTTACAAAATAAGGTTTGGAAATACAATATTTTGAAATAGTGACTAAAATGCGATTTTTGAAAAGTTCAGTGGTGACTGTTTTGTAAGGATTGAAACTTTGAATCTTTAAGGAGCTAATTTACCCAAGAATGATTTCTCCAGATTTTTCTTAAATTTAAGTGATTTATTAATGTTTAATTAATTAAATGAAAAAGGGAAATCACTTTTTAGATTTTCATAACTAACTTTTCCTAAAACTTTCTCATCTCTTTTTTCTCTCAAAATTCTCTCATCCAAACACTTTTCTCCAGCAACTTTTTCATTGATTTTCACTCCAATTGATGAGGTTTCAATCATCAATTAATTTCTAATCCATTCTACATCAAATCCTTTTGTTTTGCTCATTGGATTTTCAAGCAAATTCGCTCAAATCAAGGAGAAATCATCATTTAGAGGTTAGGTTGTTCTTCTCCTCTAAATATTAAGTTCTTTACTGAAATTCCCAAGTTGTCAATCCTTAATTTAAGTTTCATAAATGGTTTCAATGTTATGAACTTGATTTTGGCTTAAAACTCAAGATTTGGAGGAAATCTTGAAGAATTTCGTGGTGATTGTTTGGGCTCTGTTTTGAGATGATTCTTAAATGTATTTTGGATGTCTAATGATGTGAAAATGAGGTTTTATCAATGCAATCCCGAATAGGTTGAATTTCCTAAGTTTTTGCTTATGAAAATGGTGGTTTTTGAGGTGATCTTGGTGTTCTGTTATAGCTAGAGGTATAAGGACGAGTTTAGGTTCTTTTTGGATGTTGATTGATGTTTAGAAATGATTAGATGTGATGGATCTTGGCTGGGTTAAGTTTTGGACGAGTTTGGAGGTGATTTCGGTTGTGTTTGGTAGCCGAAATGTTGGCTCTAGGTAGAGCAGCGAGTTTAAACGTGTTGGCTGAAGATTTCAATGCATGATGATGCATTAATCCTCTGATTTGATGTGTTTAAAACAGGGGAGATATCTTCGGACACTTGTGGTGTTGATCTGGAGGCTTGATCGGCGTTTCGGCGAGCTTGCGAAATGGAATTGGTGAGTGAAGTTGGGTTTCCAGCTTTGAAACAAATGTTTGAAGGTTTGGGAGCTTAGTTTAAGTCTAAGCAACTTAACTAAGCTCAAGAGTAAGTTTTCGGGAAAACTCTCTTGGATGAGCCATGATGTGGTTTGATGCAATGATTATATTTGCATGTTTAAATTCTGTTTTGAAAGCATGTTTTAGCAAGGTAAATGCTTGTTTTGAAAGCCATATGTTGAAGGATGCTCAAGGTAAGAGATCCTTGGTTTGACATAGTGTAAATGTGGTTTTGATGCATAGTGTTGCATGATGTTAAATGGCTTTGTTTAATGCTTTAAAACAGTGAGTTGTTGATGTTATATGATGTATATTGGCAAGTGATGTGATGGTTAAAAAGTACTTGAATCGGATATAGTTAGTCGACTATAGGATTGGGTGCACCGTGAATAAAGTCGCCTTGGATGTTGAGGGTTTGAGATTGTACCGTAAACTCCATCCAAGTACACTAACGAGTAAGTTAAGATCACAACGGTAGTTAAAAGTCCATGTGTGGATCTTGTGTTGTGTGTCTTGTGTACTCGTTAGTGAAGTTATACAACTACCGATGAGTGATGTTGAGGGCTTGTGTTTGTACCGTTAAACTCCATCACGGGTGTTGAGGGGTTGTGATTGTACCGGTAAACTCCATCTTGTGTGTTCGGTAGTGTGTATGAAGCGTATGGGACAACGCTTGTAATCCGCGTATCCGATTGTGTTTTGTGTTGTAAATGGTTATGGATTATCACTTGGAAGCCAATATGACATGTTGATTTTAATGAAGCATGAGATGCTTGTTTGTATGCAAGGTTGCATGAATAATGATGTTTATGTGATGGAAGGCTTTGTTAAAAGTGTTTTATAAAATGCATTATTGTGTTGGCTCTTTAGAGCATGCCTCACTAAGCAATTGTGCTTACACTCTCTCTTTTGTACCAATAATGCAGACAATTGAAGTGTTTCAGGGCAGTAAGGAAGCTAAGAGTCCAAGGGAAACTAAGCTCATGTATGGTGATGTTTTCATACACTATTAGTTTTGGTAATTTGGCAATGGGAACCTAAAGTGTGGTTTTTGTAACCCCCGTAGCCCGGCCTAGACGGTTGACCCGAACTACGAAGATTACTCGGGGAAAACCAAAGTCAACTCGAAAGTCAACCTTGATTAACGACCCTTTTTTTTCTTTTTAAACTTGTCTAGATGCACATTTAACCTAGGCATACTCTTGAGATAAGCATACTCAAAAATCACAGCAATCGGAAGACGATAAGGGACCCAATTGCACAAAATACGAAATTAGGGACCAAATTGTAAATTCTGAAAATTAAGAGGACTTTACCAATTTTTAAGTTACCATTATGAAATTAGTCATGTTTCATGCCTCTCTGCCAAATTTCATCTCAAACGGACATCTCAAACTCAAGCAATTGCACATACAAGAAACGGGACTAAAACGTAAAGCTTGCAAACCATCAGGTGTTCAGAAACGGGTCTAGGCCGTTCAGGAACACCCCTTGGCAGTAGCCAAAGTGTTCAGAAACGGGCTAGGCCGTTCAGGAACACCCTAACCAAAACAAGGGCCTGTTTCGAAACAGTCAAGGGTGTTTCGAAACACCCTGCCCAGAAACAGCAATTTGGCCTGTTTTAACACCTTTAAACCCCATCAAACACGCTCCAAACCATTCCACAATAAATCAACAACATGCCAAACATCAAACCTACCAATTTGCATCAAAATCTAGATACAAAACCACCCCTAGATGCACCAACTCATTCAAAACATCCAACACTCAATCATGCTTTTCAAACAAGAAGCATAGCATAACAACTTAAGCATAAGAAGATTCAAACGTTGCAAGCTTACACCACATAGTTCAAAATCATAAACCATACTTGTCCAACATATACAATATCATTAGACATCAACATAAGAGATTCTTCCCCCATTGCCTTTATTATCTATAGCTATTAACCGAGACATACATCTCAAGTGGAGTTCCCCCCTGAATCCCTTTCTTCTCGCTGCTCCAATTTCAAATGTCTGCATTGATGGACAAAAAGGAGCGTAAGCACATAATGCTTAGTGAGGAATGCTCAAAACAAAAACACCATCAATGCAGCGAGTCATAAAACCACTTTTAAAAGCAAACTCGATTCGATAAACCAAAGCAAAGTTTGAAAACCCTTTTCAACATCATGCTTTAAAATCATGCATTGCTCAAACTTGAAAACCAACCCTTAGCTTAGGAAGCTAAGTAAACCCTTTTCAAAACATAAACTTACAATACCATCAATTTAACCATTCCATGCATGAACATCATATGCAAAGTTAAATTCAAAACCTTGGAAATCACTTCCACTTCACATCATATCTTTCTCATACTTGAAAACCATCTTTAAGCAAGAAACCTTTTAAACCATTTACTTATTCAATCAAACATGTGCATTTAGCAATTGGAACATATGAACCACATCATCAAAATTTGCATCACATGCCTTTAAAAACAAGTCTTAGCAAGACTTCAATGCACTAAAGAGATTTCATGCACACATGCACCATTCTCAATAGATAATCAACACTTGTTCAAACTAACAAGTAAACTTGCAATCATAGTACATTACACACTTCTCATGCAACCATGCATCATTTCAAGCATCTCATGCCTCATTATAATCAAGAACATTATATTGGCTTCCAAGTGATAAACCATATCCACTTTTCAACTCAACAACCAATCGGATACGCGGATCACAAGCGTTGTCCCCACGCTTCATACACACTACCAATCCAAGGTCCCCAAATGGAATTTTAACCACCATTTGACCTTACAATACACAAGGTCCTCTTATGGAATTTTAACCACCATATGACCTTAACATTTACAAGGTTCCCATATATGGAATTTTAACCACCATATAACCCTAACATTCACAAGGTTCCCATATATGGAATTTTAACCACCATATAACCTTAACATGCACAAGGTCCCCCATATGGAATTTTAACCACCATATGACCTTAGCATCACCGATTGGTAGTTGTATAACATCACTAACGAGATCCGGGACACCCTACACAAGATCCACACATGGACTTTACAACGCCATTGTGATCTTAACAAGCACAAGGTCCTCAAATGGAATTTTAACCACCATTATTACCTTTGCTTACCCAAGGTCCTCGAATGGAATTTCAACCACCATTATGACCTTAACCATCTCGTTAGGATACTTGGATGGAGTTACCGGTTCACTCTTAACCACTCCACATCCAAGGCGACTTTATTCACGGTGCACCCAATCCTGTAGCCGGCTAACTATATCCGATTCAAGTAACCAAGAACCACTTACATCACTTGCCAATATAACCATCTTACCACATTAACCCAATGTTTTACAAGCATAACCAAAATGCAAAAACCACCATTTACCATCATCAACCCACTGTTTTAAAGCATTAGACAAAGCCATTAAACAACATGCAACACCATGCATCAATTTCACAATTCCAATATACAAAACCATGAATCTCTTACCTTGAGCATCCATCACACATGGCTTTCAAAACAAGCATTAAACCATGCTAAAGTATGCTTTCAAAACAGAATTTAAAACATGCAAATCACATGCATTGCATCCAACAATCACAAGTGCTTTAAAACCAACTCATACAAAATCCAAGTGAGAAATTCCATTTACTTACTCTTGAGCTTAGCAAAGTTGTTTAGACTTATACTAAGCTCCCAAAACCTTCAAAACCTTGGTTTAAAAGCTGAAAACCCAACTTCACTCACCGATACACAAAACAAGGCTAGCCAACAAGCCTTCCAAGCATCTGAAACCTTCCACACCACCTCTAATGCTCACGAATCAATCTCCCCTGTTTCAAGCACATAACATCAGAGGATTAATGCATCATAATGCACTAAAAACACCAGCAACACAACTAAACTCGCTGCTCATCACAAATCCAACATTTCGGCTACCAAACACAACCGAAATCACCACCAAACACTTCCGAAACTTAACCCAGCCAAGATCAATCACTTCTAACCATTTTTAATCATCAATTAACATCCAAAATGATCACAAACACGTCCTTATACCTCCAGCTATAACATATCACCAAGATCACTCCAAAAACAACCAAAAACTCAAGCAAAACTTAGGAAATTCAACCTATTCGGGATTGCATTGATAAAACCTCAATTTCTCGTCAATTTAACATTCATTTAACATCAATTTGACACCTCAAAACACAGACCAATCAGATCATACGAAATTTCAACAAAATCAAGCAAATCTTGCATTTAAAAGCCAAGATCAAGAACAAATCAATAAATCCTTTTATAAAACACAAATTAAGGATTGAGAACTTGGGAATTTCAATAAAGAACCTAAAGTTCAAAGGAGAAGGACGTTCTTACCTCCAAACTTGAGTTTTCTCCCTTTTTGGAACCAAAATCTTGAAAATCCAAATAGCAAATGGTGAGGTTTTGTTGAAGAGATGATTAGAGATCAAAAGAGAATTGAAATGTGATATTTAGGGGACAAAATCAGAGGAAAAGCTCTGGAGAAAAATGTGTTTGGTTTGAGAGAAAAGATGAGAGAAAAAGGAAAATGGAAAATGGAAAAGTTAGTTGGAAATGGCAAAATATCTTCCCTCCACTTTTCTTTTATTTAAAAACCTTTAATAAATCATTTAATATTTTAGAAAAATCTGGAGAAACTCCCATTGGGTAAATAGCTCCTTAAAGATTCAAAGTTTCAATCCTTTTTAAAACAGTCACACAGTTTTCAAAAATTACATTTTGGTCACTAACCCAAAATGTCACTCTTCCAAACCTCATTTTGTAAAATTGATTTCACCTTTCTCTTATATATAATAAAAGAGGATTTTAGAACATTTTTCCATATTTTTAATGCAACCCGAACTAGGCTTTCCTAAAAATCACCTTTTATATTCGAACCGCAACCCGACCGGTCCGGTCCAAACCCAAAACTTCTAAGCCCAAAATCGGGGCGTTACAACTCTCCCCCCTTAGGAAATTTCGTCCTCGAAATTTCAACCGGCGGATAGTGCGCAACCAAACTTCCCAAAACAACCCACAAAGCAACACAGGAGACTTAACCACCACTGAACACTCTCATCACAACTTCACCCAAACTCAACACCACCACATACTGTTCACAAATTCCAGAACACTCAGATGTTAACCGCATCTTAACTTTTCACACTTCCAGACTGCTCATAGCCCCAACAACAACCTGAAGAACTTCCAACTTTTACAGCATACAACACTTTAACTCATAACCAAGAACCAACCATGGACTTTTAAACACCATGTTGTTCTTAACAAGAATCATCCAAGGACTTTTAAACACCTTGAAGTTCTTAAATCACAAGGCTCACACAAGGACACCAACCAATCCCGTTCAGCCACCATGTGATCCACAACCTTCACTACTTCTAAAACTCCTTGCAGAACTACTCAACCACTTCCAAAGACTACCACAACAAGCAAAAATTCATAAGCATCAACTGCTTACCCAAACTTCTCCACGTAAAGCTGACATTCCTTCACATCTGCCGTTATCATTACCATAACGATTCACTAGGACTACTTACCTAACATCCGAAAATCACACCACAAGACCCCAACCTTGACTTCGCCAGCCGTTCCTTACACCACCAGCTGACTTCAAAAGGAATTCACTTATTCCCAACCAGCCCACCACTTCTAACAAGAACCCATCCAACCAACAATGGCCTTCGATCTTTCACTGCCTTTCCACTTCAAGCTTTGACCACAACACTTGCCTTATTAGAACATCGCCCAACATACATCTCAAGATTACGAATCTTCTATTCTCCCAGGCTAACCCTTTTCTACAACCTTCAACACAACATCAATGCCAAGTTACCTCAGCACTCTGAAACACAACCACTAACCCGCAACATCACTTAACACCAAGGAACCACCACTTCAACTAGCCATTCAAAACCACCTGATCGGTTCTGACTTCAACCAGCAATCTCCTCACCGCCACACCACTAAGCCCATTAAGCAGCAAACACTTTCCCTCTACCAACATGCTATACCGCACTCACTATTACTAACAGCTCACTTAATACCCTCCACAACTTCTAACATTTCCTAGCACCAAAACAACCTCTAAAAACCCATCATCCAACCTAACTCTATCACAACACTAACAGACTCGATTAGTTATTAGCGAGTGTGAACGTTCGTATGCATGGTCACCAATATGCCCTATCAATGCCTGATGTACATGTATGCAAAACCTCTAATGTCATGTCACATGTATGCATGGACCAGTACATATATAATATAGCATATAACAAATGATTTTAGCTGTGCATGTATGTCGGTTCACACCCACCAATAACATCCTCAGAATCCGCCTAAAAACAATCTCCTACCTCACTTCCAACTTGTCTAACTCCATCATTCTAGCAACCATTATCCACAAGATACTCACTAAAGCCCTCTTCACACTAAAGTTGTTTTCAAAACAACAACAACTACTATCCCAACAAGCTAGCAACGAGACCATACCCACTACGCAAGGAAAGACCAAACTGAAACCAAACTATGATAACTAGGAAAAGGTTACTTAGCAAGGTTACCTGGAAACACCTCACTGCCCCCGAAGCTTCAACAGACGAGCTCTCTTCCTCGCAGAACCATCATCCCCCAGCCGCACCGCTGCAGCATCAGCTAACACACTAAGGTCATCACCATCTCCCCGCAGCAAAGCACCCTGGCTATCCCGAGCCAACTTCAAACAATTACGCCTCATATGTCCAACAAACCCACATTTCCAACAGATTTCATTTCCCAAACTCCTCACAACTTTCTGCTCTTCCTGCCACCTTCGAACTTTGCCTCGGCCGTGCCCACGACCATTCAGAGACCCTTTTGCTACCACTGAAGCTGACTTTACCACAAGAGGACAATCTTGCTTCACATGCTCTTTAGAACCACAGTTCCAACAAGCACCTGCGCCCCAACACCCTCCAACATGTCGCCTTCCACAACGGTCACACACCGGTAGCTGAGCTTCCACTCCCTGATCAAGCAGCACTTGCCCCAGATTTGCACTACCTTCACATTGCTTAACCCTTGGGAATTTCCCTCCAAGATACCTTTCATAAAAGGCAGACACAAAGAAGTCCCAATCTATATCGTGGATGTGCGACGCCACCGCCACAGATGTCCACCAGGCACACGCGTCCTCCAACATCAATGAGACAACACTTCCCAACTTACAAGCATAATCACAACATTCCCGATCCAAAATCAAAACTACACTGGCTAACCAGGCCTCAAACGTCTCAGGTGTCGAACCATGATACTCCACAACTTGGAACCATAATCTTGAAAATCCAAATAGCAAATGGTGAGGTTTTGTTGAAGAGATGATTAGAGATCAAAAGAGAATTGAAATGTGATATTTAGGGGACAAAATCAGAGGAAAAGCTCTGGAGAAAAATGTGTTTGGTTTGAGAGAAAAGATGAGAGAAAAAGGAAAATGGAAAATGGAAAAGTTAGTTGGAAATGGCAAAATATCTTCCCTCCACTTTTCTTTTATTTAAAAACCTTTAATAAATCATTTAATATTTTAGAAAAATCTGGAGAAACTCCCATTGGGTAAATAGCTCCTTAAAGATTCAAAGTTTCAATCCTTTTTAAAACAGTCACACAGTTTTCAAAAATTACATTTTGGTCACTAACCCAAAATGTCACTCTTCCAAACCTCATTTTGTAAAATTGATTTCACCTTTCTCTTATATATAATAAAAGAGGATTTTAGAACATTTTTCCATATTTTTAATGCAACCCGAACTAGGCTTTCCTAAAAATCACCTTTTATATTCGAACCGCAATCCGACCGGTCCGGTCCAAACCCAAAACTTCTAAGCCCAAAACCGGGGCGTTACAACTCTCCCCCCCTTAGGAAATTTCGTCCTCGAAATTTCAACCGGCGGATAGTGCGCAACCAAACTTCCTAAAACAACCCACAAAGCAACACAGGAGACTTAACCACCACTGAACACTCTCATCACAACTTCACCCAAACTCAACACCACCACATACTGTTCACAAATTCCAGAACACTCAGATGTTAACCGCATCTTACTTTTCACACTTCCAGACTGCTCATAGCCCCAACAACAACCTGAAGAACTTCCAACTTTTACAGCATACAACACTTTAACTCATAACCAAGAACCAACCATGGACTTTTAAACACCATGTTGTTCTTAACAAGAATCATCCAAGGACTTTTAAACACCTTGAAGTTCTTAAATCACAAGGCTCACACAAGGACACCAACCAATCCCGTTCAGCCACCATGTGATCCACAACCTTCACTACTTCTAAAACTCCTCGCAGAACTACTCAACCACTTCCAAAGACTACCACTACAAGCAAAAATTCATAAGCATCAACTGCTTACCCAAACTTCTCCACGTAAAGCTGACATTCCTTCACATCTGCCGTTATCATTACCATAACGATTCACTAGGACTACTCACCTAACATCCGAAAATCACATCACAAGACCCCAACCTTGACTCCGCCAGCCGTTCCTTACACCACCAGCTGACTTCAAAAGGAATTCACTTATTCCCAACCAGCCCACCACTTCTAACAAGAACCCATCCAACCAACAATGGCCTTCGATCTTTCACTGTCTTTCCACTTCAAGCTTTGACCACAACACTTGCCTTATTAGAACATCGCCCAACATACATCTCAAGATTACGAAACTTCTATTCTCCCAGGCTAACCCTTTTCTACAACCTTCAACACAACATCAATGCCAAGTTACCTCAGCACTCTGAAACACAACCACTAACCCGCAACATCACTTAACACCAAGGAACCACCACTTCAACTAGCCATTCAAAACCACCTGATCGGTTCTGACTTCAACCAGCAATCTCCTCACCGCCACACCACTAAGCCCATTAAGCAGCAAACTCTTTCCCTCTACCAACATGCTATACCGCACTCACTATTACTAACAGCTCACTTAATACCCTCCACAACTTCTAACATTTCCTAGCACCAAAACAACCTCTAAAAACCCATCATCCAACCTAACTCTATCACAACACTAACAGACTCGATTAGTTATTAGCGAGTGTGAACGTTCGTATGCATGGTCACCAATATGCCCTATCAATGCCTGATGTACATGTATGCAAAACCTCTAATGTCATGTCACATGTATGCATGGACCAGTACATATATAATATAGCATATAACAAATGATTTTAGCTGTGCATGTATGTCGGTTCACACCCACCAATAACATCCTCAGAATCCGCCTAAAAACAATCTCGTACCTCACTTCCAACTTGTCTAACTCCATCATTCTAGCAACCATTATCCACAAGATACTCACTAAAGCCCTCTTCACACTAAAGTTGTTTTCAAAACAACAACAACTACTATCCCAACAAGCTAGCAACGAGACCATACCCACTACGCAAGGAAAGACCAAACTGAAACCAAACTATGATAACTAGGCAAAGGTTACTTAGCAAGGTTACCTGGAAACACCTCACTGCCCCCGAAGCTTCAACAGATGAGCTCTCTTCCTCACAGAACCATCATCCCCCAGCCGCACCGCTGCAGCATCAGCTAACACACTAAGGTCATCACCATCTCCCCGCAGCAAAGCACCCTGGCTATCCCGAGCCAACTTCAAACAATTACGCCTCATATGTCCAACAGACCCACATTTCTAACAGATTTCATTTCCCAAACTCCTCACAACTTTCTGCTCTTCCTGCCACCTTCGAACTTTGCCTCGGCCGTGCCCACGACCATTCAGAGACCCTTTTGCTACCACTGAAGCTGACTTTACCACAAGAGGACAATCTCGCTTCACATGCTCTTTAGAACCATAGTTCCAACAAGCACCTGCGCCCCAACACCCTCCAACATGTCGCCTTCCACAACGGTCACACACCGGTAGCTGAGCTTCCACTCCCTGATCAAGCAGCACTTGCCCCAGATTTGCACTACCTTCACATTGCTTAACCCTTGGGAATTTCCCTCCAAGATACCTTTCATAAAAGGCAGACACAAAGAAGTCCCAATCTATATCGTGGATGTGCGACGCCACCGCCACAGATGTCCACCAGGCACACGCGTCCTCCAACATCAATGAGACAACACTTCCCAACTTACAAGCATAATCACAACATTCCCGATCCAAAATCAAACTACACTGGCTAACCAGGCCTCAAACGTCTCTGGTGTCGAACCATGATACTCCACAACTCACAAATCATGTAAACACTGTTTCGACAAACCCGCACATCCCACGGCCAGCACATCTATAGGCCTCACTTTCGCCACAGCCGGAGATGTTCCCAACACCTCTTGAACAATAGGTGATGAACTCTTCATCACAGAACCAACTTCTTCCTCCTGCCTCACTACCTCAACACCAGGCACAGAAGACTGAGACGAAACACCTCCACAAAAAGGTGAATTCCACGCCTTAACAACCTGCCCTAAAGCAGCAACCATCTCACCTAACTGCCATTCTTTCATCGATTTCACCATGCTATTAGCAACAAGCAATCACAACAAAACAAACAAATCAATTAGACCAGCTTTAAGCAAGGATTCAAACTCCAACTCCAAAATAACACAATAGCTATAATAATAAGGCAATGGGTATCCCGAATCCTCCCCCCTTTTACATGACATAACAGTCAATAAAAACATGGATATCACAACATCAAGCATATCAATCAACATATTCGATCATGCTTTCATCAAACAACAGCCACTCATAACAGCATAGCTTCATCAATAACATACCCATTACACTTTCATCATTCATAAAAACCAGCTCATAACACCAGCACAACATCAGCACAAATCTACATGAGCTCAATAAAGATTCATAACCAAAAGCATGCTAAGAACATCAATACTTCACTCAAAAAACATGCATTTCAACCACACATCAGCAAAAACATCATACACATATTACATCAATTTACCGTTTTCCCCAAGCATTCGCAACTCAGCTCTGATACCACCAAATGTAACCCCCGTAGCCCGGCCTAGACGGTTGACCCGAACTACGAAGATTACACGGGGAAAACCAAAGTCAACCCGAAAGTCAACCTTAATTAACGACCCTTTTTTTCTTTTTAAACTTGTATAGATGGACATTTAACCTAGGCATACTCTTGAGATAAGCATACTCAAAAATCACAGCAATCGGAAGACGATAAGGGACCCAATTGCACAAAATACGAAATTAGGGACCAAATTGTAAATTCTGAAAATTAAGAGAACTTTACCAATTTTTAAGTTACCATTATGAAATTAGTCATGTTTCATGCCTCTCTGCCAAATTTCATCTCAAACGGACATCTCAAACTCAAGCAATTGCACATACAAGAAACGGGACTAAAACGTAAAGCTTGCAAACCATCAGGTGTTCAGAAACGGGTCTAGGCCGTTCAGGAACACCCCTTGGCAGTAGCCAAAGTGTTCAGAAACGGGCTAGGCCGTTCAGGAACACCCTAGCCAAAACAAGGGCCTGTTTCGAAATAGGCAAGGGTGTTTCGAAACACCCTGCCCAGAAACAGCAATTTGGCCTGTTTTAACACCTTTAAACCCCATCAAACATGCTCCAAACCACTCCACAATAAATCAACAACATGCCAAACATCAAACCTACCAATTTGCATCAAAATCTAGATACAAAACCACCCCTAGATGCACCAACTCATTCAACACATCCAACACTCAATCATGCTTTTCAAACAAGAAGCATAGCATAACAACTTAAGCATAAGAAGATTCAAACGTTGCAAGCTTACACCACATAGTTCAAAATCATAAACCATACTTGTCCAACATATACAATCTCATTAGACATCAACATAAGAGATTCTTCCCCCATTGCCTTTATTATCTATAGCTATTAACCGAGACATACATCTCAAGTGGAGTTCCCCCTTGAATCCCTTGCTTCTTGCTGCTCCAACTTCAAATGTCTGCATTGATGGACAAAAAGGAGCGTAAGCACATAATGCTTAGTGAGGAATGCTCAAAACCAAAACACCATCAATGCAGCGAGTCATAAAACCACTTTTAAAAGCAAACTCGATTCGATAAACCAAAGCAAAGTTTGAAAACCCTTTTCAACATCATGCTTTAAAATCATGCATTGCTCAAACTTGAAAACCAACCCTTAGCTTAGGAAGCTAAGTAAACCCTTTTCAAAACATAAACTTGCAATACCATCAATTTAACCATTCCATGCATGAACATCATATGCAAGGTTAAATTCAAAACCTTGGAAATCACTTCCACTTCACATCATATCTTTCTCATACTTGAAAACCATCTTTAAGCAAGAAACCTTTTAAAACCATTTACTCATTCAATCAAACATGTGCATTTAGCAATTGCAACATATGAACCACATCATCAAAATTTGCATCACATGCCTTTAAAAACAAGTCTTAGCAAGACTTCAATGCACTAAAGAGATTTCATGCACACATGCACCATTCTCAATAGATAATCAACACTTGTTCAAACTAACAAGTAAACTTGCAATCATAGTACATTACACACTTCTCATGCAACCATGCATCATTTCAAGCATCTCATGCCTCATTATAATCAAGAACATTATATTGGCTTCCGAGTGATAAACCATTTCCACTTTTCAACTCAACAACCAATCGGATACGCGGATCACAAGCGTTGTCCCCACGCTTCATACACACTACCAATCCAAGGTCCCCAAATGGAATTTTAACCACCATTTGACCTTACAATACACAAGGTCCTCTTATGGAATTTTAACCTCCATATGACCTTAACATTTACAAGGTTCCCATATATGGAATTTTAACCACCATATAACCCTAACATTCACAAGGTTCCCATATATGGAATTTTAACCACCATATAACCTTAACATTCACAAGGTTCCCATATATGGAATTTTAACCACCATATAACCTTAACATGCACAAGGTCCCCCATATGGAATTTTAACCACCATATGACCTTAGCATCACCGATTGGTAGTTGTATAACATCACTAACGAGATCCGGGACACCCTACACAAGATCCACACATGGACTTTACACCACCATTGTGATCTTAACAAGCACAAGGTCCTCAAATGGAATTTTAACCACCATTATTACCTTTGCTTACCCAAGGTCCTCGAATGGAATTTCAACCACCATTATGACCTTAACCATCTCGTTAGGATACTTGGATGGAGTTACCGGTTCACTCTTAACCACTCCACATCCAAGGCGACTTTATTCACGGTGCACCCAATCCTATAGCCGGCTAACTATATCCGATTCAAGTAACCAAGAACCACTTACATCATTTGCCAATATAACCATCTTACCACATTAACCCAATGTTTTACAAGCATAACCAAAATGCAAAAACCACCATTTACCATCATCAATCCACTGTTTTAAAGCATTAGACAAAGCCATTAAACAACATGAAACACCATGCATCAATTTCGCAATTCCAATATACAAAACCATGAATCTCTTACCTTGAGCATCCATCACACATGGCTTTCAAAACCAGCATTAAACCATGCTAAAGTATGCTTTCAAGACAGAATTTAAAACATGCAAATCACATGCATTGCATCCAACAATCACAAGTGCTTTAAAACCAACTCATACACAATTCAAGTGAGAAATTCCATTTACTTACTCTTGAGCTTAGCAAAGTTGTTTAGACTTATACTAAGCTCCCAAAACCTTCAAAACCTTGGTTTAAAAGTTGAAAACCCAACTTCACTCACCGATACACAAAACAAGGCTAGCCAACAAGCCTTCTAAGCATCCGAAACCTTCCACAACACCTCTAATGCTCACGGATCAATCTCCCCTGTTTCAAGCACATAACATCAGAGGATTAATGCATCATAATGCACTAAAAACACCAGCAACACAACTAAACTCGCTGCTCATCACAAATCAAACATTTCGGCTACCAAACACAACCGAAATCACCACCAAACACTTCTGAAACTTAACCCAGCCAAGATCCATCACTTCTAACCATTTTTAAACATCAATTAACATCCAAAATGATCACAAACACGTCCTTATACCTCCAGCCATAACAGATCACCAAAATCACTCCAAAAACAACCAAAAACTCAAGCAAAACTTAGGAAATTCAACCTATTCGGGATTGCATTGATAAAACCTCAATTTCTCATCAATTTAACATTCATTTAACATCAATTTGACACCTCAAAACACAGCCCAATCAGATCATACGAAATTTCAACAAAATCAAGCAAATCTTGCATTTAAAAGCCAAGATCAAGAACAAATCAATAAATCCTTTTATAAAACACAAATTAAGGATTGAGAACTTGGGAATTTCAATAAAGAACCTAGAGTTCGGAGGAGAAGGACGTTCTTACCTCCAAACTTGAGTTTTCTCCCTTTTTGGAACCAAAATCTTGAAAATCCAAATAGCAAATGGTGAGGTTTTGTTGAAGAGATGATTAGAGATCAAAAGAGAATTGAAATGTGATATTTAGGGGACAAAATCAGAGGAAAAGCTCTGGAGAAAAATGTGTTTGGTTTGAGAGAAAAGATGAGAGAAAAAGGAAAATGGAAAATGGAAAAGTTAGTTGGAAATGGCAAAATATCTTCCCTCCACTTTTCTTTTATTTAAAAACCTTTAATAAATCATTTAATATTTTAGAAAAATCTGGAGAAACTCCCATTGGGTAAATAGCTCCTTAAAGATTCAAAGTTTCAATCCTTTTTAAAACAGTCACACAGTTTTCAAAAATTACATTTTGGTCACTAACCCAAAATGTCACTCTTCCAAACCTCATTTTGTAAAATTGATTTCACCTTTCTCTTATATATAATAAAAGAGGATTTTAGAACATTTTCCATATTTTTAATGCAACCCGAACTAGGCTTTCCTAAAAATCACCTTTTATATTCGAACCGCAACCCGACCAGTCCGGTCCAAACCCAAAACTTCTAAGCCCAAAACCGGGGCGTTACAGACTACGAGGTCCAGTTCATACGTCTGAGCTAGTACGCCCCTGAGTTGATGCCGAGTGAGAGGCATCGTTGTGATCGTTTCTAATACGGGCTGGTGTAGGAAGTCAAGACGTATATGTTGGCTACAAATTATACGGATTTCGATGTGCTTGTATGTCGAGCGAAGGACATTAAGCAGAATTTGGGCCTGTCATCTCATGGAAGTACTTTTAGCTCTGGAAAGAGAGCAGCTGAGTCTAGTTCCGGTGGTGGACGGAACAAGAAAGGTCGAGATAAGAGATATCAGCCTATTGCTAGGCGAGACAATGTTGGACATGGTGCACTAGTTCAGGGAGATGGGATGAGGGCGGATCAGAACACGTGTTGGACGTGTGGTTCTCGGGGTCATCTGCGGCGAGATTGTCCTCGTTCGACTAGGGAGGCTCAAGCTTCTGTTGTGGTGACATGGAATTCTTGCTGGAACTGCGGTTCATCGGATCACATGAGACGAGAATGTCTTTGTTGGCTGGTGGAGGCCAAGGTCTTGCACCTGTTGTGGCTGCACCTCTGAGAGGCAGTGGGCGCGGCCGAGGGAATTTCCAGAGGAGAGATGAGGGGCAGCGAGGCATTCCTCATGTTGTAGCCGTTCGGCCTGAGGGAGGCGGTCCTGCGAGGGTTTATGCTTAGCACGAGGAGCGTAACGATACCGATGTCATCTCAGGTACCTTTGTTCTTCAGTCTTTATCATTGTTGGCTTTGATTGATTATGGATCCACACATTCTTACATCTTGAGTGAGCATGCACTTTTGCTTGATATACCTGTTGAGTTGCTTGAAGTAGGAATGCAAGTGACTAGTTCCTTCGGTGAGACTGTAGTCACTAGGAAGTTGTATCGGAGGTGTCCCTTGTCTGTTCAGGGTCATGTTTTCCTTGTGGATTTGATGGAGTTACCCTTTTATGGTTTTAATGTGATCCTCGGTATGGATTGGTTGACGGAGCGTAGAGCAGTGGTGGACTTTGATGTTAAGCGAGTCATGTTAAAGCTTACCGATGATTATGAAGTGGTGGTAGTAAGCGAGAATGTGAAATTCTTGTCTAATATGATTTTGGCTTTGGAAGAAAGCCGTATGCTAAGGTTGGGTTGTAAGGCTTATCTTGCCTATGTGATGAATCCTGGCACGAAAGATGTTTGTGTGCAGGATATTAGAACTGTTTGCGATTTTTAGGGTGTCTTTTCGGAAGAATTGCCTAGGTTGCAACCAAACAAGGAAGTTGAGTTTGGTATCGAGTTGTATGAGAATACGAATCTGGTGTCCATTGCTCCATATCGCATGGCACCTAAAGAGCTAAAAGAGTTGAAAACGCAATTTCAAGAGTCGCTGGACCGAGGGTTCATCAGGCCGAGTGTGTCACCTTGGGGTGCACCGGTGTTGTTTGTAAAAAGATGGGACGATGCAGATGTGTATAGATTATCGGCAACTGAATTAGTTGACGATCAAGAACAAGTATCCTTTTCCAAGGATTGATGATCTCTTTGATCAGTTTCGAGGAGCTTCTGTGTTTTCTAAGATTGACTTAAGGCCAGGGTATTACCAGTTATAGGTAAAGGATGTGGACGTACCTAAGACAGCTTTTCGGACAAGTTACGGGCATTACGAGTTCCTAGTGATGCCGTTTGGTTTGACCAACGCACCTGCTGCTTTCATGGACATGATGAATCGTGTGTTCCATGAGTTCTTGGATCAGTTTGTGGTGGTGTTCATCGATGATATCTTTATATATTCTCGTACTGAGGAGGATCATGATAGACACTTGAGGATCGTTTTGCAAGCGTTGTTGGAAAACCAGTTGTATGCCAAGCTAAGTAAGTGTGAGTTTTGGCTTAAGGAGGTGGTCTTCCTTGGGCATGTTCTATCAGTTGAGGGTATTCGCGTTAATCCACATAAGGTGAAGGCTGTGATGAGTTGGAAGGTGCCTAAGTCAGTGATGGAGGTTCGGAGTTTTCTTGGGTTAACTGGGTTTTACCGTAGGTTTGTCGAGGTTTACTCAAAGATTGCTGCACCTTTGACCAAGTTGTTGCAGAAGAATGTTCGCTTTGAGTGGGCGGATGCGAGGCAGCAACCTTTTGAGATGCTGAAGGAAGCTTTGACGCAAACTCGTATTCTGATTTACACTGTGTCAGGTAAGGAGTTTGTGGTCAATAGCGATGCGTCCATCGTTGGTTTGGGCTATGTGTTGATGCAGGAGGGTAAGGTAATAGCCTATGCATCTAGGCAGTTGAAGGTGCATGAGCGTAACTACCCTACTCATGATCTTGAGCTTGCGGCTGTTGTGTTTGCTTCGAAGATCTGGAGGCATAATCTGTATTGCGAGAAGTGTGTGGTGTTCACGGATCACAAGAGCTTAATGTATCTTATGTCTCAGAAGGAGTTGAATCTTAGGCAACATCGTTGGGTGGAGTATCACCCATCAAAGGCCAATGCTGTGGCGGATGCTTTGAGCAGAAAAGTAGCTGTGGAGTTGAGGGCGATGTTTGCTCGTTTGAGCATATCGCGAGATGGTGGTCATGTTGCTGAATTGCAAGTGAAACCATCTCTGATCTAGTTGATCAAGGACAATCAGTTGCTAGATGATTCTCTTCTTCCTCATGTTCAGGACATTGCGGAGGGTAAGCCTTCAGATTTCAGTTTTAATGATGATGGTTTTCTGTGTTATGGGAGTCGAATAGTGGCGCCAGATGATGTTGAGTTGAGGCGCACTATTCTGACTGAAGCTCATAGTAGTCCTTTGGCTATACACCCTAGTAGCACAAAGATGTATCGTGATTTGAAGGATGAGTACTACTAGGTGGGGTTGAAAAGGGATGTGGCTGAATTCGCTAGTAAGTGCACGGTGTGTCAGCGAGTGAAAGCCGAGCATCAGGTACCTTCGGGGTTGTTGCAACCTTTGAGAATCCCAGAGTGGAAGTGGGAAAGGATTACCATGGATTTTGTGTCTGGTTTGCCTTTGTCGCCGTCAAAGAAGAATTCGGTTTGGGTGATTGTTGATCGCCTTACGAAGTGTGCACATTTCTTGCCTGTGCATACTACGTATACCTTGGATAGGTTGGCCGAACTGTATATTGCTGAGATTGTGGGGTTCCATGGTGTACCAAAGTCCATAGTTTCGGATAGCGATCTGTTGTTTACATTGCGGTTTTGGGAATGTTTGCATCAAGCCTTGGGTACACGGTTGAATTTCAGTACTTCTTATCATCCTTAGACGGATGGACAGTCGGAGCGTGTGATCCAGGTGCTTGACGACATGTTGAGATGCTCTGTTATAGATTTTCAGGGTTCTTGGGAGAAGCACTTGTCGTTGGTTGAGTTTGTATACAACAATAGTTATTAGGCAAGTATTCAAATGGCTCTCTACGAGGCTTTGTATGGGAGGAAGTGTAGGACCCCTATATGTTGGGCAGAAACTAGGCAAAAGTTGATTTCGATGCCGACTATGTTAAAGGGAACCACCGAGAAGGTGAAGCTCTTCTGTGAGCGTTTAAAGGCAGCATCGGATCAGCAAAAGTCTTACACGGATTTGAAGCGTAAGGAAATCGAGTTTGCGGTTGGTGAACGTGTGTTTTTGAAGGTAACGCCTTAGAGAAGGTGATGACATTTGGGTGCAAGTGTAAGATTAGCTCGAGGTTTATTGGATCATACGAGGTTGTGGAGCGTGTTGGTCATGTGGCATATCGGTTGAGGTTGCCTTCTCAGCTGGAAAAGATACATGATGTGTTCCATGTCTCGATGTTGCGGAGGTACAGATCGGATCCTTCGTATGTGATGCCTGTTGAAGAGATAAAGTTGAATCCGGATCTGTCTTATGATGAGGAACCAGTGAGGATTCTGGATGAGAGCAATAAAGTTCTTCGTGGCAAGACGATAGAGCTTGTAAATGTGTTGTGGAGACATCGAGGAGTTGAGGAGGCCACTTGGGAAAGCAAGGTGGTCATGCTGAAGTAGTTTCCGCACCTTTTTCCTTCATGTAAAATTTTAAGGATGAAATTTCCTAAGAGGGGGAGAGTTGTAACGCCATGGTTTTGGGCCTAGATGTTTTAAACATCGGATCGGACCGGTCGGAAACAGTTCGAAACACGTTAGGCGATTTAGGGAAATCAAGGATCAGGATAGGATAAAAATATGGTAAAAATTTCTAAAATCCTATAAAATCATGTTTAAAAGGTTGGTCAAATCAATTTTACAAAATTGACTTTGGAAGTGGTACATTTTGGGTAGTGACCAAAATTTAAAGTTTCAAAACTGTGGGAAAATATAATTTTAAAAGAGGAGCCAAAATCTTAGAATCTTTAGGGAGCTTTATGGCAATTTAGCCTTTCCTTAATATGACATGTGTTTAAAATGATTTTTAAATTAATTGGTTTAAAAAGGTTTTTATTTATTTAATTAATTGGTAGTTAATTAGTGAGATTTTAATCACGTTACTACCTTTCTCTTCTCATTTTCAGCCAAACACCATTCTAACTCATTTTCTCCAGATTTCTTTTCTTCCAAACACTCTTTTCTTGATTTCTCTTCCATTTCAAAGAATTCTTTCTAAGTTCTTCAAGATTTGTGAAGCTAAAACTTGTCATTCATTGAGGAAAGTAAGGACAAAATCTTGCAAAAGTATGAGTAAAATCTTAATTTTCGGATTGAAATTGGTGAGCTCGATATTGGATTGGTTTTAATTGAGTTTTGAGTTGATTTTTATGTTGAAAAAGGGTTATGACAATATAGATCCCGAAATCCTTGAGATCCTTGATTTTCTTGATGGTTTTAGTATGTTTTTTAGGTGAAATGGTGAAGTTAAGTTTGCTGGAGGTATAAGGATGGGTTTAGGTTGATTTTAGATGTGTTTTGATGTTTATAAATGGTTGAAAGTGATGTATGTTGGCTGGGCTTCGTTTAGGAAGCAATCAATTGAATTTTCGGTTGTTTCGGATGGGTAAATTGGTGTAGTTTGGGTGAGAAACGAGTTTGTGTTAAGTTGCTGGTGTTGAAATGCATTTTAATGCATTTGAATATTGGTTTTGGTGATAAAAATAGGTGAGTGGAAATGGAGGCTCCAGGAGCATACGAGGCGTTTTTGGAGGCTCCGGAAACAAACAAGGCGTTTTTGGAGGGTCTAGAAGAGTGATTTTCGTGTCGACGAGCAAGGTTTCGCGTATCGTTGAGTGGAAATGGATTTTCCAGCTTTGTAATGCTTTGAGCGTGGTCTTGGGAGCTTTGTGTAAGTTTGAAACACTTAGCTAAGCTCAAGAGTAAGTGATTCGAAAGTCTCTCTCGGAATGTGCTATGTTTTTGTGGAAAATGCACTTGAATTAAATGTGGTTTCATTTACTATTTTAAAGCATGTTTTGAGCATTGATAATGCTGGTGTTTAATGCCATGTTGCTAATGATGCATTCGGTAGATGATCATTGAATTTAAGAAATGTATGCATTTGAGATTAAGAATGTTTATGCTTGTGAAAGTGGCATTGTGATTTATGCTTGTAAAACAATGGAATAATGTTGGAAAATGATTATATTGGCAAGTGATGGAAATGGTTTTTGGTTACTTAAATCAGATATAGTTAGCCGGCTATAGGTTTGAGTGCACCGTGAATAAAGTCGCCTTGGATGTTGAGGGGTTGTGATTGTACCGTATACTCCATCCAAGTACCCTAACGATTGAGGCTAAGATCACAACGGTGGATGGTTAATTCTCGTGTGTGGATCTTGTGGTATGTGTCCCGTGCTCTCGTTAGTGGAATTATACAACTATCGATGAGTGGTGTTGAGGGGTTGCGATTGTACCGTTATACTCCACCACGGGTGTCACAATGGTTGATGGTTTAATCCCGTGTGTGAGTCTTGTGTAGTTCAGTAGTGTGTATGAAGCATGTGGGAGACCACTTGTAATCCGCGTGTAACCCCCTTAGCCCGGCCTAGACGGTTGACCCGAACTACGAAGGTTACACGGGGAAAACCAAAGTCAACCCGGAAGTCAACCTTGATTCACGACCCTTTTTTTTCTTTTTAATCGTGTCTAGATGCTTGTTAACCCTAAGTGAGTACTCACGAGATACGATAGAGAAAGGCACATCGATTGGGTAACATATAGGGACTCGATTGCATAATATACAAATTTAGGGACCAAATTGTAATTTCTGTAAATTAGAAGGTCTTTATTGATTTTAAAGTTACCAATATGAAATTAGTCATGTTACATCCTTCCCTGCCAAATTTGACCTTAATTGGACATCTCAAGCTCATACAATTGCAACATCACCATTTGGGACTAAAATGTAAAACATGCAAACTTCAGAACAATTCAAATCTGTGACCAACGGTCACCTGTTTCGAAACACCTACCTGCCGTATCGAAACACTACAGCAAAACACTCTCCCGTTTCGAAACTTGTTCCAAAACACGGCTCTCCAGTAGCCTAAGCGTTTCGGAACAGCCTCCGATCGTTTCGAAACACGAAGGCCATTATAGGCCCCCGTTTCGAAACACCAGAGAGTGTTTCAATACGGTTTGCCCAGAAACTGCAGCAAGGGCCGGTTTTTCACCCAAAAACCCATTCAAACTCATCCTAATGACTCTCTAATCATGCCAACAAGTCAATAAACATATAAGGTACATATTTAGAACTCCTAAACACCTTCATAGTTTCAAACATGAGGTCTTACAAGTCTAGAGGCATGCTTCCTAATATCAAATCACAAATAGAAAATCCAACCTCAAAACAAGTAATTAAGGCCATTTACAACTCAAACCAACCAAAACAAACATGCCACAACCTTATGGAGTTCAACACATCTCCCAAATACAAACTTGGATTCCCATTGCCAATCTATCAAAACTAAAGTGTATGAAAACTTCACCATACATGAGCTTGGATTTCCTTGGATGAACTTAGCTTTCTTGAAGCCCGAAAACACCTCAATTATCTGCATTATTGGTAAAAGAGAGCGTAAGCACAAATGTTTAGTGAGGCATACTCTAAGAAAACCAACACAATAATGCACATTTAGAAAACACTTTCATCAAAACTTCTAAACCACATGCTAATCTCTTTCTCATGCTTGGAAAACTTTCAAAGCAATACTCATTGAAACCACATGTACCTTCATTCTATCTAATGCATTAAACCAATGCAAAACTCATGGCAAGGCCAAACACATGCTTGAATTGTCAAAGCATTTCTAAACATATCTCATATGCATAACTCATAGCAAAAATCATTTCATCAAAGGTACATGTGTAACAAAACCCATTTCATCTTTTATATTGGCATTTAGCATCTCATTAATACTCGGATATGCAGACACATTTCTACACTAGACTCTTCCGGTGGAATCTCGCATCACCGTACTCACTTGTCTAGCAACATAGCTTCCGTTGGAATCTCTCATCACCGTACTCATATGGCGGAATCTCTCATCACCACAAAGCTTGGGTATTTCACCAAGTCCTACCTGATGGAATGCCCATCATCGGAATATCTCCCTTTGGCTTAACCAAAGAGCACGTACGAGTTTTTAGTTTATAGTGCACTCTCATCCTATTGATCGATCAATTATATCCTGTAAGTTTCTCAACATCTATGCCAATATAATGTGTTAAAATATCATCACACCTACTGTTTTCATGCAATATAACTCAAAGGTTTTCTCACCACATTTCAAATCATAAATCATACTTTGCTTCAAACCAAAAGCTCAAATCTATTCAATGCAACATGCCATCTCATGACATCATTACAAGCATAATCTCATGCTCTAAATCATGCATAAAAACAGTAGGAATTTATCAATCTCAAACCATGAGCATGTAAAATTATTTTAGGGGCAAACACCACTTTAGAGAGACCAAATCAAACCATACTTACTTACAGATTTAGGAAGGTGTTTCAAACCTCTCCTAAATCCCCAAACCTTGTATTTTTGTCCTCATGGAATTCTAACCCAAACGCACTCACTGATTTCGTTTCGCTTGCTTGCCGAAATGCCAATTAAGCTTACAGATCAACTCCAAAAGTGTCGAAGATGCCTCCCCTGTTTTAGACACATAAAAGCAGAGGATTAATGCATCATCATGCATTGAAATCTTCAGCCAGCACTCCAAAACTCGCTACTCTACCTAAACCCAACATTTCGGCTACCAGACACAACCAAAATCACATCCAAACTCATTCAAAACTTAACCCAGCCAAGATCCATCACTTCTAAACATTTCTAAACATCAATTAACATCAAAAACAACCCTAAACTCGTCCTTATACCTCCAGCTATAACATAACACTAAAAACACCTCAAAAACCACCATTTTCATAAGCAAAAACTTACGAAAAAAACCTAGTCGGGATTGGATTGATAAAACCTCATTTCCAACATCATTTAACATCCAAAATACATTAGAAAACCATCTCAAACAAAGCTCAATCAATTACCACGAAAAATACACAATATCTCTTCCAAAATCTTGAGTTTTAAGTCAAATTCTTGTTTCTAACATCAAAACCATTCATAAATCTTTAATAAAGGATTGACAACTTGGGAATTTCAGTAAAGAACTGAGTATTTAGAGGAGAAGAACAATCTTACCTCTAAAAGATGATTCCTCCTTGATTTGGGCAAGTTTCCATGAAAATACAATGTGGAAATCAAAATGATTTGTTGCAAGATTGATTAGGAATCAATGAGTGAAGGAAATCTCATCAATTGAAGTAAAAATTAAAGTGGATTTTGTTTGAGAAAAAGTGTTTGGATGATAGGATTTTGAGAGAAAATGGAATTAGAGAAAAGTAGTTATGAAAATCAAAAAGTAGTTTTCACCTTTCTTTTATTTAATTAAATCATTAATTAAATCACCCAAACTAAGGAAAAATCAGGAGAAAACAATTTGGGTAAATTAGCTCCTTAAAGATTCAAAGTTTCAATCCTTTACAAAACAGTCACTACTAAACTTTGCAAAAATCGCAATTTGGTCACTACACCGAAATGTAGTATTTCCAAACCTTATTTTGTAAAATTGATTTCACCACTCTCTTATATATATTAAATGAGGATTTTTAGATATTTTTCTATATTTTTAAAGCATCTCGAACTAGGCTTTCCCTAAAACTCCCTTTTATATTCGAACTGTTTCTCAGACCGATCCGGTTTAGACCCTAAACTTCTAATCCCAAAATTGGGGTGTTACAACTCTCCCCCTCTTAAGAAATTTTGTCCTCGAAATTTACCTTAAGGAAAAAGATAAGGAAACTGCTTCTTCATGTCATCTTTCCTTTCCCACGTGGCTTCCTCAAGACCACGATGTCTCCACAACACCTTAACCAACTCAATGGTCTTACCTCGAAGAACTTTACTGTCTGGATCCAGAATCTCAACCGGCTCCTCATCATAGGTCAAATCTGGATTCAACTCAACTTCATCCACAGGCATTACATGCGAGGGATCCGATCTATACCTCTGAAGCATAGAGACATGAAACACATCATGTATCTTTTCCAACTCTTGTGGTAACCTCAGCTTATAAGCAACAGGACCCACACGTTCAATCACCTCGTATGGCCCAATATACCTAGGGCTCAACTTACCCTTCCGGCCAAATCTCATTACCTTCTTCCAAGGTGAAACATTTAAGAACACACGGTCACCCACCGCAAACTCAATCTCCTTACGCTTCAAATCTGCGTAAGACTTATGTCGATCAGAAGTTGCCTTCAACCGCTCACAAATGAGCTTCACCTTCTCGGTGGTTCCCTTCAACAAAGCCGGCATTGAGACCAACTTCTGACCTACTTCAGCCAAACAAAGAGGAGTTCTGCACTTCCTCCCATACAAGGCTTCATAAGGTGCCATTTGAATACTCGCCTGGTAGCTATTATTATAAGCAAACTCCACCAAAGGCAAATGCTTCTCCCAAGAGCCTTGAAACTCAATCACACAGCACCTCAACATATCCTCAAGCACTTGGATAACACGCTCAGACTATCCATCCGATTGTGGATGATAAGACGTACTGAAATTCAGCCGCGTACCCAACGCTTGATGCAAACACTCCCAAAAACGCGATGTGAACCTCGGATATCTATCCGACACTATAAACTTGGGTACACCATGCAAACGCACAATCTCAGCAATGTACAACTCTGCAAGCTTATCCAAGGTATACGTAGTATGCACAGGTAAGAAATGCGCACACTTCGTAAGGCAATCCACAATCACCCACACCGAATTCTTCTTCGATGGCGACAAAGGCAAAGCAGACACAAAGTCCATGGTGATCCTTTCCCACTTCCATTCAGGTATCCTCAACGGTTGCAACAACCCTGAAGGAAACTGATGCTCAGCTTTAACCCGCTGACAAACCATGCACTTACTCACATATTCCGCAACATCTTTCTTCAAACCCACCCGACAGTACTCATCCCTCAGATCACGATACATCTTTGTACTACCAGGGTGCATAGCAAAAGGACTACTATGAGCTTCGGTCAGAATAGTACACCTCAACTCCACATCATTCGGCACTACTATCCGTCTTCCGAAACATAAAACTCCATCATCATTAAAACAGAAATCCGATGGTGTATCCTCAGCAATATCCTGGACATGTGGCACCAAAGAATCATCCAACAACTGCTTATCCTTTATCAACTGAACCAAAGATGGTTTCACTTGTAATTCAGCCACAAGACCTCCATCTCGCGAAATGCTCAAGCTAGCAAACATAGCCCTTAACTTTACCGCCACCTTCCTGCTCAAGGCATCCACCACAACATTAGCTTTTCCCGGATGGTACTCAATCGTTAGATCGTAATCCTTAAGCAACTCCACCCAACGTCATTGCCTAAGATTTAACTCCTTCTGAGACATTAAATACTTCAAACTCTTGTGATCCGTGTACACAGTACACTTCTCACCATAAAGATAATGTCTCCAGATATTCAAAGCAAAAACCACCGTAGCTAATTCAATATCATGCGTAGGGTAATTGCGCTCATGCACTTTCAACTGTCGCGATGCATAAGCCACCACCTTACCCTCTTGCATTAGCACACACCCTAAGCCAACGTAGGATGTGTCACTATACACCACAAACTTTTTCCCTGATTCAGGTTGAACCAGAATAGCAGCTAGCGTCAAAGCTGCCTTAAGCTTCTCAAAAGCTTGTTGTCTTGCTTCCATCTACTCATACTTAACATCTTTTTGCAACAACTTCGTCAAAGAGGCGGCAATCTTTGAAAATCCATCCTTAAACCTCCGGTAATATCCTGCCAACCCAATGAAACTACGGACTTCATGAACAGACTTAGGAGGCTTCCAATTCATCACCACCTCAACCTTCTGAGGATCAACACGAATCCCCTCAGCCGAAACCACATGACCAAGGAACACAACTTCCTTCAACCAAAACTCACACTTGCTCAACTTAGCATAAAGCTGATTTCCTAGAAGTGCTTGCAAGACAACCCTCAAATGACCTTCATGCTCCTCCTCAGTACGAGAGTACACAAGGATATCGTTAATGAACACCACAACAAAAATGTCCAAGTATACATGGAACACTCTATTCATCATGTCCATAAAAGCTGCAGGAGCATTCGTCAAGCCAAACAGCATTACAATGAACTCATAATTCCCATTCCTCGTTATAAAGGTTGTTTTTGGCACATCCACGTCTTTCACCTTAAGCTGATAGTATCCCGACCTTAAGTCAATCTTGGAAAACACAGCCGCTCCCCGAAGTTGATCAAAAAGATCATCAATCCTCGGCAAAGGATACTTATTTTTGATAGTCAACTTGTTCAGCTGACGATAATCAATGCACATTCTCATAGTGCCATCCTTCTTCTTCACAAACAAGACCGGTGCACCCCAAGGTGACACACTAGGCCGAATGAAGCCACGATCAAGCAACTCCTGAAGCTGCGTCTTCAATTCTTTCAACTTCTTAGGTGTCATTTTATAGGGAGCAATGGACACTGGAGTTGTGTTTTCATACAACTCAATTCCAAACTCCACCTCTCGACTAGGCGACAATCCAGGTAACTCCTCCGGAAACACTCCAGGAAACTTTCGTACGGTTCTGATATCTTGAACGCGCAACTCCTTTAAACTATGATTCATCACAAAGGCATAGTAAGCCTCGCAACCTTGCCTTAGCATTCGACTTGTAACCCCCGTAGCCCAGCCTAGACGGTTGACCCGAACTACGAAGATTACACGGGGAAAACCAAAGTCAACCCGAAAGTCAACCTTGATTAACGACCCTTTTTTTTCTTTTTAATCTTGTCTAGATGCACATTAGTCCTATATGTGGTCACACAAGCAACATACTCAAAGATCACAGCCATCAGAGATCATTCAGGGACCCAATTGCACAAAACACAACTTTAGGGACCAAAATGTAAACAATTCAAAACACATAACTGCCAATGTCAGCCCCCAACGGTCGACTGTTCCGAAACGGGAGACAGCCCGTTCCGAAACGCGGGGCCGTTCCGAAACAGGCATAGCCCGTTTCGAAACGGGGGTCTGGCAGAAGCCTTTCCGTTTCGGAACGGTGCGACCCGTTTCGGACGCCTGGGCTGCTTCGAGGCACCCGTTCCGAAACGGTTCACCCTGTTCCGAAACACCCTGCACAAAGTGCAGAAATTTGCCTATTTAAACATGCAATAGGCCAACCAAACATGCTCCAAACGCTACCAAACTTTGCCAACATGCAATTCAACATAAACGAGACATGCTTGCAACAACAATTCATCAGAAACACATCATATGCAAAAAGCCCCAATTCTATAGGCATGCTTCCTACACAAGCAACCATTTAAGCACAAACCTTCCAAAACAATCTCAATTAAGCCAAATCATGGTCCAACAACATTAACAACATTAGAACAATCTTGAACAACATAAACGATCACAAACACAATAATCCCAAGAGATTCTACCCCCATTGCCTTTATTAACTATAGCTATTCACCGAGACATACATCTCACTTGGAGTCCACCTTGAATCCCTTGCTCCTTGCTGTCCAAACTTCAAAGATCTGCATTGATGGACAAAAAGAGCGTAAGCACATAATGCTTAGTGAGGAATGCTCAAAACCAAAACACCATCAATGCAGCGGGTCATAAAACACTTGTAAAACAAACCCGATTTGTTTACCAAACCATGTTTGAAATCCCTTTTCAACAACAAGCATCAACCATGCATAAATACCATATGCAAAGCTAAAACAAAACCATGAAAAACACTTCCATTTCACAACATACCTTCTTAAACTTGAAAGCCATTTCAAACAAGAATCCTTTTAACAAACATTACTCAAGCAATCCATCACATACTCTTAACCAAGGCAACTTATAAACCATACTATCATCATCACATGCCTTTTAAAAACAAGTCCTACAAGACTTCAATGCATTAAGGATATTCATGCTCACATACATCATTTACCAAATGATAATCAACACTTGTTCAACCTAACAAGTAAACATGCATTCACATGCATCATAAACCTTTCATGCAACAATGCATCTTTACAAGCAACTCATGCTTCACATGCAACCATGCATCATTTCAAGCACCTCATGCTTCACATGATCAAGAATATTACATTGGCATCCAAGAGATCAACCATGTTCACTTTCCAACACAACAACCCGATCGGATACGCGGATTCCGAGCGTTGTCCCTACGCTCCCTACACCCTACCCAATCCAAGGTCCTCGAATGGGCAACACCTCCATTATGACCTCAACATCCTAAGGTTCCCATGCATGGACTTTTAAACACCACACAACCTTAGCTTTTCCTCAAGGTTCCCATGTATGGACTTTCAACCACCATACAACCTTGACATGCACAAGGTTCTCCCGTATGGACTTTTAACCACCATACAACCTTTGCACAACCGATTGGTAGTTGTAGAACATCATCTAACGAGATCCGGGACATCACACACAAGATCCACACATGGACTTAACACTGCCATTGTGATCTCAACAAGCACAAGGTTCTCACATATGGGCAACACCTCCATATAACCTTTGCTCAACCAAGGTCCTCGAATGGGCAACACCTCCATTATGACCTCAAATAACCAAGGTCCTCGAGTGGGCAACAACCTCCACTATGACCTCATCTCGTTAGGAAACTTGAAGGGAGCTTATCCGGTCCACTCTTGACCACTCCACCTCCAAGGCGACTTTATTCACGGTGCACCCAATCCTATAGCAGGCTAACTATATCCGATCAAAGAACCAAGAACCACTTACAACACTTGCCAATATAACCACCTTACCACATTAGTCCAATGTTTCACATGCATAACCAATATGCAAAACCATTACCACATTAATCAAATGATTCACATGCATAACCAATATGCAAAAACCATCATTTAACATCATCAATTCACTGTTTTAAAGCATTAAACAAAGCCATTGAACAACATGCAACACCATGCATCAAAACCACATTTTCAATGTATAAAACCAAGGATCTCCTACCTTGAGCATCCTTCACATATGGCTTTCAAAACCAGCATTAAACCATGCCTAAACATGCTTTCAAAACAGAATATAAACCATGCAAAACACAAGCATTTCATTCATCAACCACCATTGCTTAAAAAGCCAATTCATAACACAACTCAAGTAAGAAATCCATTTACTTACTCTTGAGCTTAGCAAAGTTGTTTAGACTTAAACTAAGCTCCCAAAACCTTCAAACCTTTGTTTAAAAGCCGAAAACCCAACTTCACTCACCGATAACCAAAACAAGACTAGCCAACAAGCCTTCCAAGCTTCCGAAACCTTCCGCAAACACCTTCAAAGCTCAAGGATCAAACTCCCCTGTTTCAAGCACACAAAAACAGCACATTAATGCATCATTATGCATTAAGAACAGCAGCCACACAACCAAACTCGCTGCTCAACACAAATCCAACAATTCGGCTACCAAACACAACCGAAATCACCTCCAAACATTACCAAAACTTAACCCAGCCAAGATCCATCACTTCTAACCATTTTTAAACATCATTTAACATCCAAAAAGAATACAAACACATCCTTATACCTCCAGGTATAACAGATCACCAAAAACACTCCAAAAACAACTAAAAACTCAAGCAAAACTTAGGAAATTCAACCTATCCGGGATTGCATTAGTTAAACATCAATTTCTAATCAACTTAGCATTCATTTAACATCATTTTGACACTTCAAAACACTGCCCAAACAGATCACACGAAAATTCCACCAAAATCACCAAATCTTGCATTTTATCCAAAAATCAAGATCTCATTTGAAAAACCATTAACAAATCTTAAATCAAGGATTGAGAACTTGGGAATTTCAATAAAGAACTTGAAGTTCAGAGGAGAAGGACGTTCTTACCTCCAAACTTGAATTTCTCCTTTTTAGAGCCAAAAAGCTTGATGAAACAACTTGCAAATTGTGAGGTTTTGTTGATGAGATGATTAGGAATCAAGTAAGAGTTGAAATGAGAGATTTAGATGCCAAAATCAGAGAAAGAAATCTGGAGAATTTTGTTTGGGTTGAGAGAAAATGAGAGAAAAAAGAAATTGAGAGAAAATGGAAAATTAGTTAGGAAATTGGTTAAAATGATTTCCCTCCTTTTCTTAATCTTTAAAAATCAGAATAAAGCCTTAAAATATCTTAGAAAAATCTGGAGAAATCCTTTTTGGAATAATAGCTCCTTAAAGATTCAAAGTTTCAATCCTTTATAAAACTGTCCCGCAACTTTCAAAAATTACATTTTGGTCACTAACCAAAATGTCAACCTTCCAAACCTCATTTTCCAAAATTGATTTCACAGTTCACTTTTATATAATAAAACATGATTTTAGAACATTTTTCCATATTTTTAATGCAACCCGAACTAGGCTTTCCTAAATTCACTCTTATATATTCGATCAGAACTTTGACCGAACCGGTCAACTCCCAAAACTTCTAAGCCCAAAACCGGGGTGTTACACGACTCGCTTCCAATGTAGACACCACATTGACAAGGAACTTCACATTCTCACCTACCACCACCACTTCATAATCATCCGCAAGTTTCAACGAAACTCGCTTGCTCTCAAAATCCACCACAGCTCGATGCTCGACAAGCCAATCCATACCAAGGATCACATCGAAGCCATAAAATGGTAATTCCATGAGATCAACAAGAAAACATGATCCTTCACTTTCAAGGGACATCTCCTAAACAACTTCCGTGTTACAACCGTCTCACCAAAGGAACTAGTCACATGCATACCAACATCCAAAGACTCAACAAGTAAACCAAGCATTTGAGCATGTTCACGCAATATGTATGAGTGTGTAGATCCAGAATCAATCAAAGAAAGTAATGATCAGGATTGCAAAGTGAAATTACCTGCAATCACATCTGTATCATTCCTTCCCTCACGATGGGCTTACACTCGAGCCTGACCGCCACCCTCAGGTTGAACGGCCACAACATGAGCTACATTCCTACCACCATCATCTCTGCGCTGAAAATTACCACGGCCGCGCCCACACCCTCTCTGTGGCTCAGTTGCTCTCACCGGAGCCTGTCCCTCTCTCAAAGGCTAAGGACAATCCTTCTTCAAATGTCCACAGTTCCCACAATTCCAGCATGTCCCAAGGATACCCCAACACTCGCCACCATGCCGTCTACCACAACGGTTACACTCAAGAGTCCGCAGAACAGCATTAGGTCCTTGCTGACCTCTCCCAGGGTTACCACCCCCACGCCTAGCATCATAATGCGGCCTCCGATCCTTATGTCTCTTGTTGCGATTTCTCCCATAATCGCGTTCAGCCGCTCGTTTTCCGGAGATAGATCCACCCGCTCGACTAGTAAGACCGAGGTTCGACTCAATGTCCTTGGCTCTAGTGACCAAGACATCAAAATCTGTATAATCAGCCGCAAGCATAAAAGTCTTCACATTCGTTACCAACCCATAACGAAATCGTTCACACCTCTCCCGCTCATTAGGGATTAGCTCAGGTGCATATTGACTAAGGCGGACAAACTGAATTTCATACTCGGCTACAGACATGCTACCTTGCATAAGAGACATAAACTGTCTTTTCTTCTCATCTAGGTAACGCACACCCAGATACTTTCGCTTGAACGCATTCAGGTAGAACGTCCAAGTCACCTCATCATCCTCCATCCTAGAGATAGTCGTCGTTCACCAGGTATAAGCATCACCATTAAGCAGCGATACAACGCAACGCAGCTTATGCACATTATTGCAGTTCATCTGTCCCAAAATCCTCTTGGTGCTCTCTAACCAAGACTCAGATCCTTCCGGAGATAAACCTCTGAACTCAGTCCCTCCCAGACTGCGAAGACGTTCCAAAGGCAACCTCCCATTTGCATCATCCTGATGCGCAGCTCCATGAGCTCCAGCTACTGCTGCCTGGAAAGCTCCATCAATAGCCTGAATCAACACGGTCATGTCAGGAGCAGCTTGCCCCTGCGCACCCTCGGGTCCAGCAACCCCAGTACCAGCACCATCATTACCAGCTCCAGCACCACCACCACCGGGTGGTCCACCACTAGGAGGAGGAGGTAGATTCTCAGCATTCTCCTCATTCTCATTCTGAGCCATGGCTCTTGTATTTATCCTCATCTCTCTACGTGGCCCCATTAAATGGAAAGCAATGCACTGAACCAAAATGCAATAAACACAATTAGGCACAATAAGGTAAGTAATCCAAGTACTCAAGCTCATTTTCGAAAACAATTCCCCTCATTATTTTTGATATGGCAATGGGATTCCCTAACACACTCCAACATGACATAATATCACAAACACATCACAATTGAAATCATACATCACTATTCACACAACATTGTTTCACCCAAAGGCACATCATGCAATTACACATACATCATCTTCGTAACAAACCCCAATTATTCGAGAACCAAGATCTGATACCACCAAATGTAACCCCCTTAGCCCTGCCTAGACGGTTGACCCGAACTACGAAGGTTACATGGGGAAAACCAAAGTTAACCCGGAAGTCAACCTTGATTCACGACACCTTTTTTCTTTTCAATCGTGTCTAGATACTTGTTAACCCTAAGTGAGTACTCACGGGATACGATAGAGAAAGGCACAGCGATTGGGTAACATATAGGGACTCGATTGCACAATATACAAATTTGGGGACCAAATTGTAATTTCTGTAAATTAGAAGGTCCTTATTGATTTTAAAGTTACCAATATGAAATTATTCATGTTACATGCTTCCCTGCCAAATTTTTTACTTTAATTGGACATCTCAAGCTCATACAATTGCAATCTCACCATTTGGGACTAAAATGTAAAACATGCAAACTTCAGAACAATTCAAATCTTTGACCAACGGTCACCTGTTTCGAAACACCTACCTGTCGTATCGAAACGCTAGAGAAAAACACTCTCCCGTTTCGAAACTTGTTCCGAAACACGGCTCTCTAGTAGCCAAAACATTTCGAAACAGCCTCATATCGTTTCGAAACACGAAGGCCATTATAGGGCCCCGTTTCGAAACACCAGAGAGTGTTTCGATACGGTTTGCCCAGAAACTGCAGCAAGGATTGGTTTTTCACCCAAAAACCCATTCAAACTCATCCTAATGACTCTCTAATCCTGCCAACAAGTCAACAAACATATAAGGTACATATTTAGAACTCATAAACACCTTCATAGTTTCAAACATGAAGTCTCACAAGTCTAGAGGCATGCTTCCTAATATCAAATCAGAAATAGACAATCCAACCTCAAAACAAGTAATTAAGGCCATTTACAACTCAAACCAACCAAAAAAACATGCCACAACCTTAGGGAGTTCAACACATCTCCCAAATACAAACTTGGATTCCCATTGCCAATCTATCAAAACTAAAGTGTATGAAAACTTCACCATACATGAGCTTGGACTTCCTTGGATGAACTTAGCTTTCTTGAAGCCCGAAAACACCTCAATTATCTGCATTATTGGTAAAAGAGAGTGTAAGCACAAATGCTTAGTGAGGCATACTCTAAGAAAATCAACACAATAATGCACATTTAGAAAACACTTTCATCAAAACTTCTAAACCACATGCTCATCTCTTTCTCATGCTTGGAAAACTTTCAAAGCAATACTCATTGAAACCACATGTACCTTCATTCTATCTCATGCATTAAACCAATGCAAAACTCATGGCAAGTCCAAACACATGCTTGAATTGTCAAAGCATTTCTAAACATATCTCATATGCATAACTCATAGCAAAAATCATTTCATCAAAGGTACATGTGTAACAAAACCCATTTCATCTTTTATATTGGCATTTAGCATCTCATTAATACTCGGATATGCAGACACATTTCTACACTAGACTCTTCCGGTGGAATCTCGCATCACCGTACTCACTTGTCTAGCAACATAGCTTCCGTCGGAATCTCTCATCACCGTACTCACATGGCGGAATCTCTCATCACCACAAAGCTTGGGTATTTCAGCAAGTCCTACCTGATGGAATGCCCATCATCGGAATATCTCCCTTTGGCTTAACCAAAGAGCACGTACGAGTTTTTAGTTTATAGTGCACTCTCATCCTATTGATCGATCAATTATATCCGGTAAGTTTCTCAACATCTATGCCAATATAATGTGTTAAAATATCATCACACCAACGGTTTTCATGCAATATAACTCAAAGGTTTTCTCACCATATTTCAAATCATAAATCATACTTTGCTTCAAACCAAAAGCTCAAATCTATTCAATGCAACATGCCATCTCATGACATCATTACAAGCATAATCTCATACTCTAAATCATGCATAAAAATAGTAGGAATTTATCAATCTCAAACCATGAGCATGTAAAATTATTTTAGGGGCAAACACCACTTTAGAGAGGCCAAACAAACCATACTTGCTTACAGATTTAGGAAGGTGTTTCAAACCTCTCCTAAATCCCCAAACCTTGTATTTTTGTCCTCATAGACTTCTAACCCAAACGCACTCACTGATTTCGTTTCGGTTGCTTGCCGAAACGCCAATTAAGCTTCCAGATCAACTCCAAAAGTGTCGAAGATGTCTCCCCTGTTTTAGACACATAAAAGCAGAGGATTAATGCATCATCATGCATTGAAATCTTCAGCCAACACTCCAAAACTCGCTACTCTACCTAAACCCAACATTTCGGCTACCAAACACAACCGAAATCACCTCCAAACTCATTCAAAACTTAACCCAGCCAAGATCCATCACTTCTAAACATTTCTAAACATCAATTAACATCAAAAACAACCCTAAACTCGTCCTTATACCTCCAACTATAACAGAACTCTAAAAACACCTTAAAAACCACCATTTTCATAAGCAAAAACTTAGGAAAAACAACCTAGTCGGGATTGGATTGATAAAACCTCATTTCCAACATCATTTAACATCCAAAATACATTATAAAACCATCTCAAACAGAGCCCAATAAATTACCACGAAAAATACACAAGATCTATTCCAAAATCTTGAGTTTTAAGCCAAATTCTTGTTTCTAACATCAAAACCATTCATAAATCTTTAATAAAGGATTGACAACTTGGGAATTTCAATAAAGAACTGAGTATTTAGAGGAGAAGAACAATCTTACCTCTAAAAGATGATTCCTTCTTGATTTGGGCAAGTTTCCATGAAAATACAATGTGGAAATCAAAAGGATTTGTTTCAAGATTAGGAATCAATGAGTGATGGAAATCTCATCAATTGAAGTAAAAATCAAAGTGGATTTTGCTGGAGAAAAGTGTTTGGATGATAGGATTTTGAGAGAAAATGGAATGAGAGAAAATTAGAGAAAAGTAGTTATGAAAATCAAAAAGTAGTTTTTCACCTTTCTTTTATTTAATTAAATCATTAATTAAATCACCCAATGAAGGAAAAATCTGGAGAAAACATTTTGGGTAAATTAGCTCCTTAAAGATTCAAAGTTTTAATCCTTTACAAAACAGTCACTATTAAACTTTGCAAAAATCGCAATTTGGTCACTACACCGAAATATAGTATTTCCAAACCTTATTTTGTAAAATTGATTTCACCACTCTCTTATATATATTAAATGAGGAATTTTAGATATTTTTCTATATTTTTAAAGCATCCCGAACTAGGCTTTCCCTAAAACTCCCTTTTATATTCGAACCGTTTCTCAGACCGGTCCGGTTCAGACCCTAAACTTCTAAGCCCAAAATTGGGGTGTTACACCGCGTATCTGATTGTGTCATTTGTGTTGGTTTTGGTATGGATTGAGAAATGATCACTTGCGAGCCAATATAATGTTGTTGAATGTTATTTAAAGCATGAAATGCTTGTGAATTATGCTAAAATGCATGAGATGCTTGGTTTAAGCATGGGAAAAGTTTATTTGTTGTTATTCTAATGATCCTAAGTGCATGTGGTATTAAAAAGAGCATTGATTCTTTAAAAAGGTCATGATTTAAGTAAAGGCATGAGATGACAAATGGTGATGTTACGGTTTTGTAAAATGCATTGATGAATGTTTTGTTTTAGCGATCCTCACTAAGCTTTATGCTTACGCTCATTTGTTTCATCAATGCAGAGAATTAAATGTACGAGGCAGCAAGAAAGCAAGTGGATCTTAAGTCCCTTTTAACAAAACAATGTATGTGGTTTTACCTTGGTGTAATAAGAGGCAATGGGTGGGATTTCTACTCTTGGTTCTATTTGGTGATGTTAAACACCTTGAGCATGTTTGGTTTGTTGATTTGGTATTGTAGATGGCCTTTGGAGATTGATTTAAGCTTGAATTTGGTTTTTAGCCTTTTTGTCGTTTTGTTAACAAGGAAGCATGCTTATAGCCTTTTAGTATGCTTGATCGATGCCATGGTCTAGTTCGTGCTACGTATGGATGGTCTTTGATGTGTATACAAGTTGTATGGTAGTTGTGGTATGTGTTGGAATGGTTCCGGTGGTGAAAAATTATGTAAAACCAGCAATTTGGAGAATTGCAGGCCCAGGCGTTTCGGAACGCCCTTATCTATTTCGGAACGATGGCCTGTAATGGCCATGGCATTCCGGAATAGGTAAGCACGTTCTGGAACACTTTGCTACTGTCAATCACCGTATCAAAATAGGGCACTTGGGGTCTCGGAACGCACCCGCGTATCGAAACGGTCAACGTGGTTTCGGAACGACCGTCCCGATACAGGGTCTTGTGTTCCGAAACGCTTGACCGTTGGATGTGATTTTGAAATGTTCCAGGTTACTGTTTCTTACATTTTGATCCCTGATTGTTGTAAGCTTAATTGATTGAGTTTGGATGATCCGTTTGAGTTGAACTTTATCATGCTGGTATCTTATATGATTAATTATGGATTGGTAACTTTGAAATCGGTTTAGTCCTTATAAATCTAGAAATTTACAATTTGGTCCCTAAAAGTCAAAAGCTTGCAATTGAACCCCTAATTGAACTCTGATCGCTGTGTCGTTTTCACCTAATTGCTTTATTAATCACATAGGATAATAATGTTCATTTAGAAAAGATAAAAATAAAAATGGGTCGCTAATCGAGGTTGACTTTCACGAGTTGACTTCGGTTTCCCCCGTGTAAACATCTTAGTTCGGGTCAGGCGTCTAGGTCGGGCTAAGGGGGTTACAACATGTATATGATGGTTGGTTTGTATAAGCTTAAGACAAAGTTTATGTTATGAAATATTGAATTAGATGTTTGATGTATGCATATGGCTTTGATGGCATGAATGTGTATATGGTTATGGTGTTCAAGTTTGGTATGGATTATGAATATGTTATATGATGCTTAAGTGGATGTTGGTTCAAATGATATTACATGTCCAAGGTTGATATGTATGTATGCTATAGGTGATTTGCAACTAGTAATTGCTTTGTTTATTGGCAGGTTCGAATGGCCTTGGTGTAATAGGAAATTATATATGTTTTAGTAATAGAAACTTAAGTTTATTTATGCATCTAATTATAGATTTTAAAACGAAAGTCATAGGAATTGCTAAGAATATTTCGAATTCTTATATGGTTTAGGTTGATTGAACATGATCTATGATTTGTATACTTGATATTGAAGGTTTTATAGATGTATGTCTAAAATGTTATAAGTCATATGTTATATGTATGAAAGGTTTTTGTTGGCCCACCTATGCGTATATCATTTGGTTACATGTTTATATGATCACTTGTTTGCATGTTATAAGTCGGGTACTTAATTGATTGTTATTACATGTTATGGATTGTTGATCATGTGCAATTGTTATATGTTACATGTTATATGAATGTGACATCTCCTGCTCCTGACCCAGGCGAGGGGTGTTACAGAATCTCACTATGGAGCTGAAAACGAAAATACACTTTTGTGACTTGTATGATTTAAGGAGTTCTAGGACACTTAGGGCATATACTTGCTTAGAAAGAAAATTTTGGGTAAAATTTAGAGGTGCCTAACACCTTCTCTAGCTTAAGGAAGCCCTTGAGGTGCCCGAAACTGGCTTTAGGCTAATCACTAGAGGTGCCCGAAATTGGCTCAAGTCGATTAGATTGCCTTAAAAATGTATTTACCCAAGTTAAGTGGGTTAATGCTTAAGTGTTTACTTAGAACCCATATAATCATCTTGTTCACAAAGTATGCACAAACTCACAAGCATCATAGTTTGATTTTGGGTAACTCACAAGCGAGTTGAAGCAATCTCTATGAAGATTAAGGACTTTGGCGAGTAATTATTTTTTCTACTAGTTTCATTGCTTGAGGAAAAACAATAGTTTGAGTTTAGGGGTGTGTTAAGTGTGTAAAAGTACTATCATTTCACCATTTTTTCTATGACAATTATTGCTAAATCTACACCCATGTGAGTCACATTGTAGCCCTCCATGCATCAATCACATTGATCTCATTTTTATTATGCTTGATCCTTATATTTAGTTTATTTGGTGGAAAAGATACTTCTTATGTGTGTGTGTGGTGCAGGTGCAGACTTAATTACTCACTGCCCGGGCAAGCACTACCACGGCAGTGAAGGAAAGAAAGTAGCGGTGCAGAATCATCTCTCGACAGTCTAGATCAAGATATTTGTGGATTTTAGTTTCTACTGAAGGAAGCTGAACCATGAGACAGAGCCTATGCTAAGCGGAAAAGACAGACAGATTGTTGCTGAGGCAATAGGCAAGCCACTATCGAGGCAATGACACACTCGACAATAGAGAAAAAATGCAAAGTGGAGCGTGTTTTGAAGATCTTGAAAAGTTGAACTTTTCTACGTACTTTGAATAAAGATTGGACTGCGAGAAGATCATGAAAATGCCGAATGAAGGTCAAGAGAAGATTCCACACAAATGGGAGGATTTTAAGGAAGAAAGATATAGTACTTTAAAAGGAAACCTTTTCTTTTAATGTATTTAATTTTAACTTAACTTCCTCCTCGAGAAAGACTTGACCTAGACTTCATCTATAAATAAAAAGCCAAAGCGGGCTATTGAGATCATCGTGTAAGCAATCGAGAGTTGAGAGAATTTGTAGCGAGCTCTCATCAACTTTATGTTCTAATTTCTTTTTAGGGTTTAGATTGTATTGTTTAGTAATTGTGAGAAAATGGTTGGATTTTGTTTAAGCATTTGTTAATGCAATTTTAGTTCAAGGTTTGCGTATTCTTGGTTCTTTATCTTGTTTGCGAGTGAGTTGGGAGAGGATCTCGTTAACTATCTATTTGTCTAATATTGGGAGAGTTAGACTCGTGAAACAAATAAGCATGATTTTCACCCAAATTGGTGAAAACTAACTCCAGTTAGGGATAAGTTTGAGTTTCAACGGCTAAAAGAAGCGTAAGATTGGTTGGTGTTCATTCTTGGTTCACGTTGGGAGGTATTATCAAGGCCTGTACATCAGCACGATTTCAAATTAGGGATAAGGAGGAGCCATTGAAGAACGCTTTGCCGAACCTTGACATTGTTCGTTGCTGCCCAAGCAAAGGATTGTCGAGCAGTTACTTAACACGTTGCCACGGCAGTGACTTTGGTCTTTCCCGAGGAAATCCGGTGTTTGTTGCATTCAAAGACCAAGACAGTCTAATTGGTTTCCACACTACGACGCAATACAATATGGCTTATTTTCTCATCTTGATTACTCAACTCTTAGTTTACTAGCTTATTTTATTTTCTGTTTATTACATTATTCTCAAAACCCAATCAATCACTTGTGTTCTTTACTTTTATTTCCTTGTGGAGATGATAACATTGAAGGTTACACCAATCCCTATGGAGACAATACTCAATACTCATCACTTTATTATTTAAGATGTGTATACTTGCACAGTTGTGGGGCACTTTACACATGAAACAATATTTAGCATCATAGTAAGATTCTAAGTTCTTTTCATGCAATTCTAAAACTAAAGATTCTTTCAATTAAATGCAGTGGCAAAATTCATCATTGGGTATTCAACAAGTCCAAGCAATTAAATCCAATCAAAGCCATGGCAAGTAACATATGCAACTTATATGCAATTACTAAAGATGAAATAAATAAAAAACACTCTCTCCAAACTCAAGGAAAGCATTGTCCCCAATGCATGCAATTACAGAAAAGTAAAAATAAAATAAAATGCAAACGGGTTAGTCAGAAAGGTCGTCAACTCAGATGATGAGTTTCTTTCGAGTCGTTTGTTTGATTTGTTTTTTGGTCCGCAGTTGTTGGATGTGTGTGGTTGGTTCTGCATGAATAGCATTTTTTGGATCTCCATTTGCTTCAATCGGTGTGTCAAGGGGCGGAGCATTGCTTCGATTTGATCCATGTTTTCCGAGGTAAGTTCACTTGCCTGGGCATCCATAGTTGCGGTAGCAATTGTTATTGCCTAGGCAGTGGTCGGTGCATGAGATTTCCATGTCATGTTGGTTGTGAGTCTTGATGTGAAAAACAAAGAAAACTACTAGAGCCTAAAAAGAAAACAACAAACAATAAATAAACTATCCCATAATAATCGGAAATAAAAAAAAATCGAAATAAAACAAAAATTAAAAACAAAAACAAAAACAAAAAATAAATACGAAAGGAGAGCATGATCATGAATCTCCTAAAGTGACCACATCTTTGTTGTGCTCCACATATGTGCTGATATAGTGCCTTAATCTTTGTCCGTTAAGTTTGAATTCATGTTCGTCCGTGGTTGACTTGATTATCACAACACCATGGGAGAATGGCTTTACTACCTCAAATGGTCCAGACCATTTCGATCTCATTTTTCCCAGAAAAAGCTTTCATCGAGAACTAAAAAGAAGTACTAATTGCCCTGGAAAAAATTGTCGCGGCAAGAGTTTCTTGTCATACCAACGCTTCGTTTTTTTCCTTGTAAATTCTTGCATTGTCATAAGCTGAGGCACGAAATTCTTCTATCTTGTTATGGTCCAGCAAATGCTTTTTCCCGGTACTCTCCCAATCCATGTCCACGGTTTTGATAGCCCAATATGCTTTGTGCTCTATCTCCACCAGTAAGTGGCAAGTTTTTTCGTATACAAGTTAGAAAGGAGACATACCTAGGGGTGTCTTGAATGCAGTTCGGTAGGCCCAAAGTGCATCGTCTTACCTCAATGACCATTCCTTTCGAGAGGGATTGACAACCTTCTCAAGCATACCCTTTAATTCTCAATTGGAGATTTTAGCTTGCTCGTTCGGCTGTGGGTGATATGCCATGGCAATTTTGTGTGACACTCTGAAGCGTTGCAAGATCTTGGCAATAAGTTTCTTGTCGAAGTGCTAGCCTTCATCAATGATGATTTCCCTTGGCATCCCAAACCATGTAAATATATTTTCTATAGGAATCTCTGCACGTTTTTGGAATCAATCCTAAGAGCTGCAACAGCCTCAACCCATTTAGATACATTGTCGATGGCAAGTAAGATGTATAAATTGTCGAATAAGGACAGAAAGGGCCCCATGAAATCGATCCCCCACACATCGATCAACTCCACTTCAAGGATGTTGTGCAGTGGTATCTCGTGTCGCCTTGAGATATTCCCTGTTCGTTGATAACGATCACATTGTTTGTAAATTCTTAGACATCTTTGTAAAGCGTGGGCCAATATAAGCCATATTTCAAGACATTGGTCGCGGTTCGAGTACATAAAAAATGTCCCCCATAGGGTGAAGAATGTCATTACCAGAGCACATTTTGTTGTTCCTCTTCGGGAACACATCATCTTATTACCTGATCTGCATATTGTTTAAACAAAAGAGGCTCGTCCCAATAATGATGCTTAGCATCATGTCGGAACCACTTCTTTCCTTGATTAGTAAGATCATAAGGCATTATACCGCTAACTAAGAAATTAACTAGATTGGCATACCATGGTATTGTTGAGGTAACTAACAACTGCTCATCCGAGAATGCATCGTGGATCTCCAAAGTGTCATTATCCTTATCGCCACCTTCCAGCCTTGACAAGTGATTGGCAACTTGATTCTCTATTTCTTTCCTATCCTTAATTTCAATGTCAAACTCTTGTAAGATTAAAATCTAACGAATTAAACAAGATTTGGCATCTTTTTTAGCAATCAAATACTTAATTGTCAAATGATCTGTAACACCCGGGTTTGGGGTCGAGTGAAAATAATATTAAAATAATGTTTCAAGTTTCCCTTTTTGTCTTAAAAATTTAATTATTATGTTGGACCAATTTTGAAATTTAATTAGGACATAAATCTCATGGATATTAAGATTTTTAGTGGTAGCCATTCATTAATGGCAAAATGGTAATTATTTGGAACTTCTAAAAGAAACACCCTTTTATTTCAAACACTTTACTATTCATCATTTCTTTCTCTCCTCTTCCATTCTTTCAAAACGTCAAAACCCCTCTTCCACCAAAGTTACTATTCCATTTCATAGCTGGCTCATTCTTGAAGATTTTTCAAAGGTAAACTCGTTTTTGACCTGTCCTCGTCATTCTCTTCAAGCTAATACCCTTAGTTTTCATTTTTGTCCATGTTTTTGAAGTTTGAGGTTTTGGGGATTTTCGATTAAAAATGCTATCTTTATTATTTTTAGCAAAATATTTTGAGTTGTTGATGTTATATTAGTAGTTTATAATCTAAAAGGTCCAATACACTTGATTTTTATAATGTTTTATGGTGTTTCCCGAATTTGGGTTTTGGGGAGGGTTTTGAGTTGGGGTTTGGGGGTGTTTTATGTAGAAATGCGATGGCTGATGGTTAGGCTATATGTAAGTGTTGTTTTGAAGGCTTTTGGGAGTAATTTATGTGTTGGAATCATTGGATTTAGGGTGTGCTTAGGGGTTGCTCGGGAATGTGGAATTTCGGTTTGGTTTTTGGTTGAAATTATGTTTTTGTGCTTGGTTTGTGATCCGGGTTGACTACATTGAATTGTGGACTGATTTGAGATTGTTTTGATTGTGTTGGGATGATTAGAAACAAGAAATTTGGTTTGTGAATCTTCAGGGATGAATCCGGAGATTTTGGAGTCTTAAGCTTGGTCTTCGGTCTTCTCTTGGGTAGCAACGGTGAGTAGAATTGTTAACCTCTATTTTGTGCTCGATATGGAACCTTTGGGGGTTTGGGTGGGACCTTGAGGGTTCACCTAAACTCGAGTGTAAGTTACTACTCCTATGCTTTGTTATGGGTGGATGAATGGCCATGTGTTGTGATTATCATGTGCATCTTGAGTTGTTTATACAGTTGTTAATGTGTAGTCGTGTTGAAATCGAGCCTCACGTGATGGTTGTCATAACTACAGTGACGTGTAGTCCCACCGGTAGTGACTAGTAGGAAAGTACTTTGATGTGTAGTCCCATTGGAAAACTACTAGTCGAAACGGTGATGTGTTGTCCCACCGTGTGTGTATGTTGGTTGTGCATGTGCAAACCAAGTGTAGTTGATGAGAAAGTCTTTCGTGCATCCATTGTTTTATTTCCATTTATGAAAAGTGTTTTGAAAACTGCATGTTTGTTGAATTGTAGAGCTTCTCTCACTAAGCTAGTTAGCTTACGCTCTTTTTTTTCCAACATGCAGATCGTTAGAGTTCGGGAGGCAAGTGGGCAAGGGAGGAGCTTTTGGAGTTCTCAAGTTAGCTCAAGTATGATTTACCTGTTTGTAATAATGCCTAGACAATGGGGAATAGACTAGTAGGAGTTGGTGCCAAACTCCTTAGATGATTTGTGTTAGTTGGGCATGCTAAATTATTGATGGGTTATGTTTTAGTCTCGTGGATTGAGGACCATGCCTATTTTGTTGCTTAATTGTATGTTCCTAAGAATGTATGAACTTGGCCTATGAATGCTCTATGTATGGTTGCCATATGCATGATGCCTTATGAATGCTAAGCATGCCTCCTTTGAGTAATTGCATGAATCCCTTGATTGTATGCTTCTTGTTAGTTTCGAATGCCTCATATGCTGAATCTTGGTTGGTAAATGTCGTATGTATGCTTGATTGTGCTTAGGTGAGTCCTAGATTGCATCTAGAGTGTAGGGTTGGAGTCCTTAGGAGCTTTCTGGAGTGTTGCAGTGTAGGGCGTATCGATACGCCCAAGGGCCGTATCGATACGGCCATGCACTTAGAGGGTCAGTTTAAACCTAGGGTATCGATACGCGGGGGTGTATCGATACGCCAATTCCTTACTAGAATTCTGAGATTTTCACGAGTCTTTGGAATATCGGTACGAGCTCTAAGCGTATCGGTACGGTTTTCTCTCGTTGACCGCGAGATGTTGACCGAGGAGGGTGTATCGATACGCCCAAGGGCTGTATCGATACGGTCTCCATGAGTTGACTGAAGGCAGTTGACTTGGTCAAGGCGTATCGATACCCTTGATTGGTGTATCGATACGGCCTGTGGTGTAAGGTTAAAATGGGCTGTTTAAACATGTTGCTTTGGCTTGGTTGTTTTTTTTTCGTGATGTTTTCCGATGTCGTGATCACTTAAGAAATAAGTATGCCTTTAGACAAGATATAATTAAAAGAAATTTTCTAGGGTTGCTAACCGAGGTGGGACCTTAACGGGTTTCACATCAGTTTTCCCCGTGTAGCCTACTAGGACTGGTCAGTCGACCAGACCGGGACGAGGGGGTTACATTTGTTGGTATCAGAGCCTAAGGTTTTCGAGACCTCGGGCAGGTAAGTGAGGCGAGTTAATGTGTTATGCGTTGTTGCATCTCGATGGGTGTTTTGCCATGTATGCCTAAATTCTGTTGCTAGCACGGTGTATGAATATATGTTGTGATGACTCTGTTGTTGCTTTAGAGTAGGTCCAATGTCCCAATTGTTAGGCGTTGTTGTAAAAATAAAAAGGAAAATTGTTTTGGTTTAACGAGCTTGAGAACCGGAGTCCTTGCCCTTTTGCTAACCTAACGTTTCCCTTGTTTGCTGTGTGTTTATTGTTTTAGATCTTGTTTTGCTATGGTGAGACCAAGGGGGCGACCTAGAGCAGGTGACCAGGCACCCGGAGGTGAGCCTCCTGTTCCCCCTGCTCCCGGTGGTAATGGAGTTGGTGGTGAAGGCGATGTGCCTCAGGCTGGTGCCCAAGTCGGAGGTGATGGTAATGGGCCTGAGGTTAATGCTAATGTGGGAGGTAACGGGGCTCAAGCGGGCCAGGGTCAGGCAGGACCAGATGTGGCCCATTTGATTCAGACCATAGCCAGAGCTTTTTAGACAGCTTTGGCCAGTATGCAGGCTGCAGCACCACCTCAGGGTGCGGGGACAGGATTACCCCTAGAGAGGCTTCGTAACTTGGGGGCAGTTGAGTTTCGTGGGTTGTCTCCGGAGGGTTCAGAGGGGTGGCTTGAGAGCACTACTCGCATCTTGGGTAAGATGGAGTGTTCAGACGCCCGTAAGTTAGGATGCATTATCTCTTTGCTTCAGGGGGACGCTTATACTTGGTGGACCACTGTTACTTCCGGTATGGCGGAGGAAGATATCACATGGGAGTTCTTCAGAAATGCCTTCAAGAGGAAGTACCTTGGAGTTCGGTACTTGGATGAAAAGAAAAGAGAGTTTATGGCTTTGGTTCAAGGTAATAGGATCGTGTCTGAATACGAGGTTCAGTTCGTGAGGTTGAGCCAGTACGCACCAGAGTTGGTCCCGAATGAGAGGGAGCGGTGTGAGCATTTCAGATATGGGTTGACTACAGATGTGAAGACCTACATGCTAGCCTCTGACTACACTGAGTTCGATGTCTTGGTCTCTAGGGCCAAGGATATAGAGCATAACCTAGGCTCTAGAGCACGTGCTAGTGGGTCTGACTCCGGAAAGAGACATGCGAACTGGGATAGAGATCATGCCAAGAGGCATAGGGATAGGAGGTACCAGCCGGATACGAGAAATAGGGGTGGTAACTATGGTCAGGGCCAAGGAGCTGTTGTTCACACTCCGGAGTGTACTAGATGCGGAAGACGCCATCCGGGCGAGAGCATGTGTATCTACGGGGCGTGTTCGAACTGTAGCTCCCGAGACCATTTGAGGCGTGACTGCCCACACCCGATTAGGGGCGGACCGGCTCCAGCTAGGGGCTTTGAGCATCAGAGAGTCCGTGGGCGCGGTCGTGGAAAATCCCAGCCAAGGAATGAGGGTCAGAGGAATTTGGCTCGTGTTGTAGCAGTCCAGCCTGAGGGAGGAGGACTAGCTAGGGTGTACGCTCAGCGAGAGGCTGGGAATGACACTGATGTCATGGCAGGTAATTTCTCATTATAGTCTTTGAGTTTGCTTTCTTTGATAGATTCAGAGTCGACACATTCGTATATATTGGGTGAGCACACAAGGTCATTAGGGTTACCATGTGGTTGGTTAGAGGTAGGTGTAAATGTCACTAGCTCTTTTGGTGATACAATGGTGGTTAGGAAAGTGTATAAGAGGTGTCTTTGATGGTTCAGGGCCACATATTTCCGGTCGATATGATGGAATTACCCTTCTATGGCTTTGATGTGATTTTGGGCATGGATTGGCTTGTGGAGCATAGAGCTAGGGTTGAGTTCGAGACCAAGAGAGTCTCCTTGAGGCTTACCGATGACCTTGAGGTTGTGGTAGTTGGTGAGAATGTTAGGTTCTTGTCCAATGTGGTTTCGGCTTTGGAAGCTCAGAGGTTGTTGAGTTCAGGGTGCCAGGCTTTTTTTGGCATATGTGATGAACCCGGATATGAGTGAGGTAAGACCTCAGGACATCAAAACAGTGTGTGAGTTTCCGAGTGTTTTTCTGGAAGAGCTATCGAGCTTGCCTCCAGACACAGCAGTTGAGTTTGCTATTGAGACGTATTCTGATTCTGCACCGGTGTCGATTGTTCCGTATAGAATGGCACCGAAAGATTTGAAAGAGTTGAAGACACAGCTTCAGGAGTTGACTGATAGAGGCTTCATTAGGCCTAGTATTTCTTCGTGGGGTGCTCCGGTCTTGTTTGTGAAAAAGAAAGATGGTAGCATGAGGATGTGTATAGATTATAGGCAGTTGAATAAGGTAACAGTGAAAAACAAATACCCTTTGTCTAGGATAGATGACTTGTTAGACCAGTTGAGCGGTGCCTATGTGTTTTCGGAGATTGACTTGAGGTCCGGATATTATCAGTTGAAGGTAAAGGATGTGGACATACCGAAGACAACTTTTCGTACACGTTATGGACATTATGAGTTTTTGGTGATGCCTTTTGGGTTGACTAACCCCCAGCAGCCTTCATGGATATGATGAAGCGTTTGTTCCATGAGTTCTTGGACAGGTTTGTGGTAGTGTTTATACACGATATCCTAGTATACTTTAGGACCGAAGTGGAATACGATGAGCATTTGCGGTTAGTACTTCAGACCCTACTTGAGAATCAGTTGTATGTCAAGCTAAGCAAATGTGAGTTTTGGATTAGGGAGGTAGTCTTCCTAGGTTACGTGATCTCGGCTAGTGGATTTAGTGTAGATCCCAAGAAGATAGAAGCTATAGTGAATTGTAAACAACCGAAGTCAGTGACAGAAATCCGTAGTTTCTTAGGTTTGGCGGGCTATTATAGGAGGTTTGTTGAGGGGTTTTCTAGAATATCGGCTCCGTTGACTAAGTTGCTACAGAAGAATGTACCGTATGAGTGGTCAGTTGCAAGACAAGAAGCGTTTGAGAAATTGAAGAAAGCTTTGACCGAAGCTCCTATCTTGATTCAGTCTGAACCGGGGAAAGAGTTTGTGATTTACAGTGATGCGTCCTACATAGGGCTAGGTTGTATGCTTATGCAAGAGGGTAAGGTGGTAGCATATGCTAGCGACAGTTGAAAGTTCATGAGAAGAATTATCCCACCCATGATATAGAACTAGCTGCGGTTGTGTTCACATGAAGATTTGGAGACACCATCTTTATGGTGAAAAGTGCACCGTGTACACCAACCACAAGAGTTTGAAGTATTTGATGACTCAGAGAGAGTTGAACCTCAGGCAACGTAGGTGGTTAGAGCTTCTTAAGGATTATGACCTCACCATAGAGTACCATCCGGGTAAGGCAAACGTAGTGGCCGATGCCTTGAGTAGAAAAGTGGTCGTTGAGTTGCGAGCTATGTTTACAAAGTTGAGTGTGTCTAGGGATGGTGGGTTTATAGCCGAGCTTCAAGTTAATCCTTCATTAATTCAGTTAATTCGAGAGAAACAATTGCGAGATGAGTCTTTGGCACCTCACGTGCAAGACATAGCCGAAGATAGACCTACCGAGTATTGTTTTGGTGAGAATGAGATCCTATGTTACAAGGATAGGATAGTGGTTCCAGAGGATGCCGAGTTGAGGCGTACGATCTTAAATGAGGCTCATAATAGTCCTTTTGCTATGCATCCGGGTAGCACGAAGATGTATCGAGGGTTGAAAGGAGAGTATTATTGGGTTGGTTTGAAGAAGGACGTGGCCGAGTTTGTCAGTAGGTGTATGGTTTGTCAGAGGGTCAAGGCCGAGCACAAGTTTCCCTCAGGATTGTTACAGCCGTTGAAAATTCCAGAATGGAAGTGGGAGCGTATTACCATGGACTTTGTGTCAGAACTACCGATGACCCCTTCGAAGAAGAATTCAGTGTGGGTGATTGTGGATAGATTTACTAAGTGTGCCCACTTCATACCAGTTCATACTACCTATACCTTAGACAAGTTGGCCGATCTGTATATCTGTGAGATAGTGAGACTACATGGGGTACCGAAGTCGATTGTGTTAGACCGAGATCCGAGATTTACCGCTAGATTTTGGGAGTGTTTGCATCGAGCTTTGGGTACTTGGTTGAACTTCAGCACTTCGTATCATCCGCAGTCAGATGGTCAGTTTGAGAGAGTGATTCAGGTATTGGAGGATATGTTGAGATGTTGTATCATTGATTTTCAGGGGTCATGGGAGAAACATCTACCGTTAGTGGAGTTTGCGTATAACAACAGCTTTCAGTCGAGTATTCAGATGGCTCCTTATGAGGCCTTGTATGGTAGGAAGTGTAGAACCCCGATTTGTTGGGCCGAAGCCGGGCATAAACTTGTACCGATGCCCGAGTTGCTTAAGGGCACCACCGAGAAGGTAAAGTTGATATGTGATCGCTTGAAAGCAGCTTCAGATCGACAGAAGTCCTATGCCGACTTAAAGAGGAAAGAGGTAGAGTATTCCGTTGGAGATAAGGTGTTTTTGAAAGTCTCACCTTGGAAGAAGGTGATGAGGTTTGGAAGGAAGGGCAAGTTAAGCCCAAGATTCATCGGACCTTATGAGATAGTTGAGAGAGTTGGTCCCGTTGCGTATAGATTGAGGCTCTCGACTGAACTAGAGAAGATTCAAGATGTCTTCCATGTGTCGATGCTTAGGAGGTATAGATCAGATTCGTCCCATGTTATGCCAGTTGAGGAAATAGATTTGAATCCGGACTTGTCATACAACGAGGAGCCAGTTGAGATACTTGCCTCTGATAGCAAGGTGTTGCGTGGCAAGACCATAGAGTTGGTCAAGGTATTATAGAGACATAGAGGTGTGGAAGAGGCAACATGTGAAAGGAAAGCTGATATGCTCGAGCAGTTTCCATATTTGTTTTCGTCAGGTAATTTCGGGGACGAAATTCCTTAAGTGGGGGAGAGTTGTAACATATGGGTTTGGGGGTCGGGTGAAAATAATATTAAAATAATGTTTCGGGTTTCCTTTTTTGTCTTAAAAATTTAATTATTATGTTGGACCAATTTTGAAATTTAATTAGGACATAAATCTCATGGATATTAGGATTTTTAGTGGTAGCCATTCATTAATGGCAAAATGGTAATTATTTGGAACTTCTAAAACAAACACCCTTTTATTTCAAACACTTTACGATTCATCATCTCCTTCTCTCCTCTTCCATTCTTTCAAAACGTAAAAACCCCTCTTCCACCAAAGTTACTATTCCATTTCATAGCTTTCTCATTCTTGAAGATTTTTCAAATGTAAACTCATTTTTGTCCTATCCTCGTCATTCTCTTCAAGCTAATACCTTTAGTTTTCATTTTTGTCCATGTTTTTGAAGTTTGAGGTTTGGGGATATTCGATTAAAAATGCTATCTTTATTGTTTTTAGCTAAAGATTTTGAGTTGTTAATGTTATATTAGTTGTTTATAGTCTAAAAGGTCCAATACACTTGATTTTTACAAGGTTTTGTGGTGTTTCCCGAATTTGGGTTTTGGGGAGGTTTTTGGAGGGTTTTGAGTTGGTTTTGGGGGTTTTTATGTAGAAATGCGATGACTGATGGTTAGGCTATATGTAAGTGTTGTTTTGAAGGCTTTTGGGAGTAATTTAAGTGTTGGAATCATTGGATTTAGGGTGTGCTTAGCGGCTGCTCGGGAATGTGGAATTTGGGTTTGGTTTTTGGTTGAAATTATGTGTTTTGGGCTTGGTTTGTGATCCGGGTTGACTACATTAAATTGTGGACTTATTTGAGATTGTTTTGATTGTGTTGGGATGATTAGAAACAAGAAATTTGGTTGGTGAAGCTTCGGGGACGAATATGGAGATTTTGGAGTCTTGAGCTTGGTCTTCGGTCTTCTCTTGGGTAGCAACAGTGAGTAGAATTGTTAACCTCTGTTTTGTGCTCGATATGGAACCTCTGGGGGTTTGGGTGGGACCGTGAGGGTTCACCTAAACCCGAGTGTAAGTTACTACTCCTATGCTTTGTTATGGGTGGATGAATGGCTATGTGTTGTGATTATCATGTGCATCTTGAGTTGTTTATACAGTTGTTAATGTATAGTCGTGTTGAAGTCGAGCCTCACGTGATGGTTGTATTAACTACGGTGATGTGTACTCCCACCGGTAGTGACTAGTAGGAGAGTACTTTGATGTGTAGTCCCATTGGAAAACTACTAGTCGAAACGGTGATGTGTAGTCCCACCGTGTGTGTATGTTGGTTGTGCATGTGCAAACCAAGTGTAGTTGATGAGAAAGTCTTTCGTGCATCCATTATTTTATTTCCATTTATGAAAAGTGTTTTGAAAACTGCATGTTTGTTGAATTTTAGAGCTTCTCTCACTAAGCTAGTTAGCTCACGCTCTCTTTTGTTTCCAACATGCAGATCGTTAGAGTTCGCAAGGCAAGTGGGCAAGGGAGGAGCTTTTGGAGTTCTTAAGTTAGCTCAAGTATGATTTACATGTTTGTAATAATGCCTAGACAAAGGGGAATAGCCTAGTAGGAGTTGGTGCCAAACTCCTTAGATGATTTGTGTTAGTTGGGCATGCTAAATTATTGATGGGTTATGTTTTAGTCTCGTGCATTGAGGACCATGCCTATTTTGTTGCTTAATTGTATGTGCCTAACAGTGTATGAACTTGGCCTATGAATGCTCTATGTATGGTTTCCATATGCATGATGCCTTATAAATGCTAAGCATGCCTCCTTTGAGTAATTGCATAAATCCCTTGATTGTATGGTTCTTGTTAGTTTCGAATGCCTCATATGCTGAATCTTGGTTGGTAAATGTCGTATGTATGCTTGATGGTGCTTAGGTGAGTCCTAGATTGCATCTAGAGTGGAGGGTTGGAGTCCTTAAGAGCTTTCTAGAGTGTTGCAGTGCAGGGCGTATCGATACGCCCAAGGGCTGTATCGATACGGCCATGCACTTAGAGGGTTAGTTTAAGCCTAGGGTATCGATACGCGGGGGTGTATCGATATGCCAATTCCTTACTGGAATTCTGAGATTTTCACGTGTCTTCGGCGTATCGGTACGGGCTCTAAGTGTATCGGTATGGTTTTGACTCGTTGACCTCGAGATGTTGACCGAGGAGGGAGTATCGATATGCCCAATGGCTGTATCGATACGGTCTCCCTGAGTTGACTGAAGGCAGTTGACTTGGTCAAGGGGTAACGATACCCTTGACTGGTGTATCGATGCGGCCTGTGGTGTAAGGATAAAATGGGTTGTTTAAACATGTTGCTTTGGCTTGGTTGCTTTTGTTTCGTGATGTTTTCCGCTGTCGTGATCACTTAAGAAACAAGTATGCATTTAGACAAGATATAATTAAAAAAAAAATCTAGGGTTGCTAACCGAGGTGGGACCTTAACGGGTTTCACATCAGTTTTCCCCGTGTAGCCTACTAGGACCAGTCAGTCGACCAAACCGGGACGAGGGGGTTACATGATCAGTATGGACAATTACCTTAGTACCAATCAAATAGGAACAAAACTTGTCAAATGCAAAAACTAATGCTAGTAATTCCTTTTCTGTTGTGGTGTAATTCAATTGATCTCCGTTAAGGGTTTTACTAGCATAGTATATTACATGAAAGATGTCACCTTTTCGCTGGCCTAAAACAGCACCTACTGCAAAATCACTTGGGTCACATATGATTCATCATAATTAAAAGCTTTATCTTGTTCAAGCAAGTTACAAAAAAGGTTTAGAAATTTTAGAAAAAATTGTAAATGAACCTTCTATAAATACCTGCATGACCGAGAAAGCTTCGAATTCCCTTGACCGAATTTGGTGGTGGCAATTTTTCGATCACTTCCACCTTGGTCCTATCGACTTCAATTCCTTTGGAGGAGATCTTGTGACCGAGCACTATACCTTCATCTACCATAAAGTGGCACTTTTCCCAATTTAGAACTAGATCAGACTCTTCACATCATGTTAGCACTTTATCCAAATTACCGAGGCAATTGTCGAAATTATCCCCAAATACCAAAAAATTGTCCATGAAGATTTCGAAGAAATCTTCCACCATGTTAGAGAAAATTGCCATCATGCATCTTTGAAAGCTTTCCAAAGCATTGCATAAGACTGAACGACATCCTTCGAAATGCATATATACCATACGGGCTTGTGAAGGTGGTCTTTGCCTGATCATCTGGTGCTATAGCTATTTGATTATAACTTGAGTAACCACTAAGAAAACAATAAAAAGATTTACCTACAAGTCGGTCAAGCATTTGATCAATAAATGGAAAAAGGAAAGTGATCTTTCCTAGTAGCTTTATTTAACTTACGGTAATCCATACAAACCCTCCAACCGATCACAGTCCTAGTTGGGAATAGGTCATTGCTTTCGTTACTTGCCATAGTTATACCTCCCTTTTTTCGGTACAAATTGTACCAGACTTGCCCATGCATTGTCGAAGATAGGATAGATGATACCGACATCTAGCCACTTGATGATTTCTTTCCTCACGACTTCCTTCACAACTTGGTTATGTCTTCTTTGTGCCTCAATCGTTGGTTTATGATCATCCTCCAAAAAGATTTTGTGTGTACATACTGCTGGGCTAATTCTTTTCAAGTCGGCAATTGTCCACCCTATTTCCTTTTTGTGTAGTGTTAACATGTCAATCAACATCTTTTCTTGTTCAGGCTGGAACTGAGAAGACATATTTATGGGAAATGTGTTTTTAGTTCCCAAGTAAACATAATTTAATTGCACTAGCAATGGTTTTAATTCAAGAATAGGAGGTTGTTCAATTGAGGGCTTCTCGAGTTTACCTTCATTACCTGAGTAATTCAATGGTTCTAAGTATGTTCCTGGTCGACTTGTTTCCAGTTTGCTTCTTTTTGATTCTTCATCATTCAGCTCTTTGTCGACCGGCTTTTTGAACTCCTCAAGTTCTTCTTGTTCGGCAATAAAATTGTTGAGGCAATTTTCTTTTACGTCAAAATTGAATTCAGTGGTGGCTTGGATGACTTGGCACTTCTCTAGATTATCGGTTTACTTGAGGGTTTGGAAAACATTTAGTTTGACTTGTTAATCATTCACCCTCATCATGAGTTCTTCTCTTTCAAAATCGATCAAGGTTCTTCCCGTTGCTATGAATGGTCTCCCAAGGATAATGGGTGCAAACTCATCTACTTCACAATCCAAAACAACAAAGTTAGAGGGAAAAATAAATTTATCAACTTTTACCGGTATATCCTTGATTTTTCCCTCTATATGCACATAAGATATGTCCGCATGTTGCAACATCACAATTGTAGGACTTGCCTTCCCTATGCCCAATCGTTGGAAGATGGATTTTGGCATAATGTTTATTCTTACTCCAAGATCGCATAATGTCTTCCCGACATAGTGATTTCCGATTACACAAGGTATTGTGAAACTACCGGGATCATTTAGCTTAGGCGGCATTCGGTTTTGCAACATGGCCATGCATCCTTCCGTCACAACAACGGTTTCAAATTCTCCTCGCCCAGTGCTATTAGAGACGATGTCTTTAAGGAACTTAGCATAGTTCGGCATTTGTTCTATTGCTTCAACCAATGGCAAGTTGATGTGGACTTGCTTCAAGATGTCAAGGAACTTCTTGAACTGGTATACTTGCTTCTACCGTTTAAGCCTTTGTGGGAAGGGTCGTGGGATTCGAATTTCCTCGTCTTTCTTTCTAGGATTTTCATTGCATCTTGCCTGGGCATTTGGAATTGTCTGGGCATCTTGAATTGCTTGGGCATCTGGAATTTTCTGGGCAATTTCCAATTCACTAATTTTGGATGAGGGGTTCTCTTTGATTACCTCTTATTTGGTAGGGGATTTCTCTGTTGGTTGATTTATGGGTTGAGCAGGTGCATCATTAAGCTTCTGTCCACTCTGAGTAGTGATTATCTTACACTGCTCATGGCCAATTCCCTTCGCGACCTCAGTATTGCTGGGTAAACCTCTCTGGGTCTTTTATTCAGGTTTTGGGCGAATTGCCCAAATTGAGTCTCAAATGATTTTAGGGCTGCCTCCTGATTCTGCAATCTCATCTTAGTTCTGGTAATAAAAGTGTCATTCCTTTTCATCGAACGACTATTCTCAACCATATAAGATTTAGTTTTTAACATGAGAGCATTGAGAGAGTTTTCCGAAGAACTAGATGGTGTTGATTGTTGTTGTGGCATGTTCTACTGGAATATTGATGTTTGTGCATTTTGATTGTTCTGATTGAAGACATTGTTCGGATTGCTCCATGAGAAATTAGGATGCTTCCTCAAGGAGGGATTGCATGTGTTGGACATCGCATTGTTGTTCCGGTCGTAGTTTCTAACATAAAATCTGGACTCTGGGTTTTGAGGACACTCAAAAGAATCATGGTTATTGTTACATAAATCACAAAATGAGTCTACAACCTTGATATTCTGTGTGTTACTCGGTCGATTCTTGTTCTTAAACAAGTTGGTTAGAGTTTCCAATTGTGCAGAAACAGATTCTGATGAATCAAGCTCATTGATCGTTGCATTTCGTCTAATGATTCCTTTTCTAGTGGTTGGAAATTGATAGTCGTTCTTGGCAAACCTGTTCAAAATCTTTGTTGCTTCTTCAGATGAATCAAGCATGTTTTTGCTTGTGTTTATCCCATGGAATGATTTGGTTTGAATACAAGATGGGTTGATCTTGTATGAAATGGTTTTGCTATTTAAAAAGCATGTTTAATTTGGGATATGTGAAGATTTTTAGTGATGCATTGAAAGCAGTGACTTAACATGGTTTTATGAGTATATTGGCAAGTGTTTGATCTATATTTAATATTCGGATACGTTGGTCCACAAATAGTATGTGAGTGCACTATAATATATAAATCGTATGTGTGTCTAGCTACGTGATGTAATAGGTGTGAGCCTATTGCGGGTGGTAGAGGTGAGTCTATCACTATGGGTTAGGGGTGAGCCTAATTCCATTCGTAGCCAATAAGATGGGGTGAGCCATCATTGAGTATAGGGGTGAGCCTATACAAGTTCGTGTATCCGATATTGTGAGTGAAACCGATAGAGGTGAGTCTATCATAACGGATAGGGATGAGCCTATGCCGGAATGCTATATGCAAATATATGTGTTGTTGTTGTTGCCCATGTATCATGATTATTGGTGGTTGCATAATGGATTATTATGCATGTGATGTGATGATGAGATGTTGCATAGGGTATATCTATGCATGTGAATTAAGCAAGTGAGGCTTAATGGAGTTTTGCATTGTGAACAATTCATGAGGCTAATGATACATGAGGGGCATGGTTAAAGAATGTTTTGCTTTGGTTTAAAAGCATGTTGAAGATTGAGCATGATATGGTTTCAAATGATGTTTTAAAAACTGCATTGTTGTTGTGTTTTGAGCTTTCCCTCACTAAGCAAGAGTTCTTACGCTCCTTTTTCCCAACAATGCAGATAATTAAGCTTGAGGGCTGTAGAGTAGCAAGTGGGAGCACCTACGTCGTCACTCAAATTCAAGTATGAACTTTAGTGAATTTAAATAAGTAGATTTTTGCAATGGGGAAAGAACCTTGGTTTGGGAGTTTGGTTTTTTGATCTCCTAGTTGAGATATGTTGGTTTGCCTATTTGGTTTGTAAAAGGCCATTATAGTTGTTTTGAGGATTTACTTTGCCTTTTCGGATGCTTATGGTCTTTTGGTGTTTGTGACTCTTAGGGAGCATGCTTTAGAAGTCAATTTTAATGATGATGATGTTAGACGTTTTTCTTTAGCTTGTACCTTTGAGTGTTGATGCATATTGGTGTGAAAGCATGTTTAACTATATGTTGGAATGGTTTGGATGGGTATTTGGGGTTCAAAATCTGCATTTTGGGCATTTGCAGACTGCAGCGTATTGGTACACCTCAGAGCGTATCGATACGGCCTGCTTGATTTGCGAGGGCGTACCGGTACACGGGGTCGAACCGATACCCTCTTTAGTCACTTGATGAAGGTATACCGATACGGTACCTCGATGTATCAATATGGTCTGGTGATGCAAGCCTGGGAATTTTGACCATCGAGGGCATATTGATATCCTCCTTAGGCGTATCGATATGCGGGTCGTTAAGTTTGTTAAACTTCAGTTGAGAATGTTTTTGAAACGTTGCATTTTAGTTCATGATCTTCATGTATGCAATTAGATGTGTATGGATGGTCTCATTGTGATGAAAATTTACAGAGAAGCATGAAATATGACTAATTGAATAGAGGTAACCTTAAAATCATAGAAGTCCTTGTAATTTTTAGAAATTACATTTTGGTCCCTAGATGTCTAGTTTGTTGAATTAAACCCCTAAACGAAATCTGATCGTTGTGTCGTTTCTTCCTATGCTCTTTGGTTATTACTTAGGACTTAAGTTGCATTTAGAAAAGTTAAAAAGAAAAAACAGTCGTCAATCGGAGTCGACTTTAATGAGTTGACTTTGGTTTTCCCCGTGTAATCACCTCGATTCGGGTCAACCGTCTAGACCGGGCTAAGGGGGTTACAACGATAGCTCCCCCCTCCAATTCCGGCATTCTAGTTGTCGTTGGCATTCTGATTTTCGTCTACTGGATCTGCCATTGTTCCTCTTTGCTCACGTAGTCGTCTATGGAAAACTCATTCCATTTCGAATTCAAATGGGTAGTTTGGTGCTATTGGTCTCGCCCTGGTCATACACAAGAGCAAAACAAAAATTGTTAGCCCTTTGAAACCAAGAAATAAAAATAAAATGCCAATTCCCTGGCAATGGCGCCAAATCTTGTTGCGCGTATTAGAGTGGTTCGCTATTGGTGAAAATGTACACATCGCAATTTATAGTATAGAAAAGATATCGTCTCCACATAGATTGGTGCTACTTCAGGAATCTAATTTCTCGTACTGAAAATAGAACACAAATTGGTGATTATAGGAGTTCTAGTTAACAAGTAAAATAAAAAGAGCAATTAAAAGAAAGATGTTGTCCACTAAGAGAGAGTAGACTGGGTTATCATGAGTTGTGGTGTGATAATAGAACGAATCATGTAAGTATTGAATGGAAGAGCAACTCAATTGTCTTGACAACTAGCAACAGTCAGATTGCCTAGGCAAGTGCAATTGCCTGGACAACTCGGAACGGTGTGATTGCTTGTGGACTTCCTTCAAGGTTCGGTGAAGCGTTCTTCAATGGTTTCTGCTTATCCCTAATTTGAAACACCGGTTAATTTTACATGCCTTGGTGATATATTCATGCATTAACCATGGTTGAATATCAATAGATCTTCGCTCCTCTTAGCCGTTAAAATTCGTAACTTATCCCTAAGTTGAATTAGTCTTCACTAACATACGTTTGTTTGAAAACCATGCTCATTCGTTTCTTGAATCTAACTCTCCCGATATTAGATAAATAGATAAATTCATGAGATCCTCTCCAAATTCACTCTTAAACAAAATTAAGAATCGAGAATGAACAAACCTCGAAACTAAATTGCAATTCAAATACCTAAAACAAATTCAATCGTTCTCACAAACATTCAACAGAATAACCGTGGCCAAAATAGTTTAGTTCATGGCTAGGTTAAAAAAGAATACAAAATAAAATCTCCCTAGCATGAATCTAATCGAACAAAGAGGAGGAAGAAGAAGAATTCGAACAGCCCTTCGGTTTTTCCTCTCTCAATCGAACATGTTGAACTTGGCGGCTTGATCTTCTTTATATAGGAGATAGCTAGGTCAAAGTCTTTCTTGAGGAGGAAGTTAAGTTGGAATTAAATAAAATAAAAGAAATAAATCTATTTTATTATTTTATTTTTATTCCTCAAAAAAACTCCTCATAAAACTCTTGGAAATTAATCTCCTTTTGATCTCTTCATGAGACTCCGACTCTTTTTAGGATATACCCTTGCTTCTTCATGTTTATCTCGAATTAAATAGGTTTATCCTACCAAAGTCGACAGCTTCCTCCTTCTTTTCTCAGTTACTTCGGCAATTTCAAGCTTGCCCGGGGAATCAATCATGCACACATAAAAACACAAATCTGCAGTACCTTTTCCCACAAAAATCATCCATATTATGAAACCAAGCATGACGGTGAAGGAAATCATTAAAACGTGCATGAATGCCTAATTATGAAACTAGAATGAGCTTAAGTTTAACAATAATATGTTTAAAAAGGGTCATAAAATATTACTTTTGAACACTCATCACCAAGATTGCAACAAAAACACATTTCCTCTCATTTTATGTCTACATTTCCATTCAAGATACGAAAATCGGGACGAAAAAGTGTTGATTGTCTACCTTTTACTGATACTCTTGAAGAAGATGATGAATTAAGACCCTTGAAATCCAGAACTGAAATGAATTCAATGAAAGTAAGTGTTGAAAAAGGAGTATGAACTTTTATTGTTATATTCAAATTACAATCAAGACAGTACTGGATACCTGAAACTTGGATGGTTCCTGACATTTGATAGAAAGCTAGAGATGATGATAAAAGGTTAACCGATGACTAAAACTAGCATTACAATGTCAAATTTGCTAATTTGAAAGGATGGCTTCAATGGAGAAAACTTAATTAGCTTCTAAGGATGAAAAAGAAGGATCGAAGTGAGCGACCATTACTTGTCCGCTCATGGATGTGGGTGCTTGGGTGGGTGGTCGTGTGTCTTCTACTGCCGGAAGCGGCAACCGTGGACGGGCGCAAGAGAGTAGAGCCATCTGAAGGTGTAGTTGTATAGGGACCAACGTCGAGCGTGAGGAAGATGAATTTCTAATATAGGGATTTCAGTTTTGGCCTTAGTCTAAAGAATGGCAAGTTAGTGTACGGCTAATAAACGACAGGATGTTAGAGCCTTTAGATGGGAAAACATATGATTTTCACCGTTTGATTTAGATTCCCATAAAAAAAACACGAAAACGGGAAGAGGTCGTTTCCGGTATGTATCAGAACTTAGTAAAAATTTTCTGAACTGTACGGGGAGAAAATTTATGTTGCAGCGTTAAAAGTAAAAAAATAACGCATATGTTGCGAAACTATGAAATATATACAAGAACCGATAGTTGATAGTTAAAACCCAAATTATTAGGAAAGTATATGACAAGTAAAGTTGGAAGAAGATGTCTCAAAATTTAATATAGAGTAACGAAACATTGTGCTTTGAAAGTAACATTTAAGGTTTAACACGTAACGGTTGTTGTTTTTCTCCTGATATCAGAACTTGTGTACATGTTCCGGAACCTGTAGAAAATGTGTAAACTAGAAATGTTTAAAGAACGTATAAGTTGGATAGATAAAGTTGGAAGGTATGTTTCGAAACGTATGTATAAGTACCTATACCTGGCGGAAGGTATGTTAGATAGATAAAAGTAGACGTAGAAACTGTAAAAGTGAAAGAATTAGAAAATATAATAGGCGCAATCGACAAGTATCGAAATTTGTCAACGAGTTTCGCGACCTAAAGTTCAAGATGATAATATTTTTGATTTAACGATTCATATTTCCAATGTTTTTGCAGGTCTCAAAACGTACATTATCGTTTCGCCACTCCTAGCGAATAAAACCCTTTATCTCATAGAATGAGAATCAAATCTTCACTTGTTTAATAACATTTTAGGGTTAGAATTCATTTCCCCTCTAAAAATCTAGAGAACCCTATGAAATTGGGAAAAATGTTTCAGTCAGTTCAAATGATCTAAAGTTGAACTTAGGTCTACAATTGAACTTGTGCAATTGTCTCCATTGGGAAGGTAACAAGAAAAGCAAAGCCCTAAGTTTTTTTCTTATTTGCGAAATACTTGAAATCTAAAAAAAACATTTTGGTATGGAATTTCATTTCTTATTGCAGGAAATTTGTTTAAATTGAAAACTTTGTCATCTTTCGATTTTTTAAATGTTACCCTTTTCCATCGATTTGAACTTAAAAATGTTAGATTTATTTGTAATGAGAATGGTTTTATTTATGAGTGAGTTGGTTTGTTTGTTTTTTTCACTGATTCATGTGATGATTTAATTCTTAGGATGACTGCTACAAATTTGAATCTCGTTTTTGACGAAGTTGCTGATGATGTTGGTAAAGAAGTTGCTGATAAAGATGCTAATGATGAAGTTGGTAAAGAAGGTGTTGATGAAGTCGGCAAAGAAGTTGCTGATATAGATTGTAATGATGAATTTCCTAAAGAAGCTTTTGATAAAGATGGTAATGAAGTTGTTGATAACGAAGTTGCTAAGGAAGCTTTATTTGAGATGTTGGCCATATTTGATAAGCCGCGAGAAGAAAAAACATGTCCTCCCTTCATGCAGTTTTAGTAAGTTGATATTTACGTGTTCATATTGAATTGAAATGCAAAATGAATGAGTGATTGGATGTATATCTTTGTTTTTTACATGTTGTACAGTAAAGCTGAATGCATAAGGATGAATCAAATTGAGGAAAAAGTGACTCGTGAGGTATGTTTTAGTGGTTTATGATGTGTAAAATGTTAAATTCATTTGAATTTTTCATTCGTATGTTAGAAAGAATTAGGCAAGAAATGGAAGGAAATGCTGAAGAAAGACAAATAACCTTACATTGATGAAACTGAGAAGGAGAATGCGACATACAAAGAATCTAAATTAGGACAAACAAAGAAGGCAATAGGGAATAACAATCTAATGACATTATTTGTTTAATAGAGTATAATATTTCATATTGAGATTGACGTAGGAAGTTGTTATCTTATCCCCTGTATACATCTTTTGACACAAGGTTTAGTCAAAAGCAATTGTACAATTTGTTGTAACGGCCCGATTTTGGGCCTAGAAGAATTTGAGGTTTTTTCGAGGTTCGTAGAGCGTAAACTAGAGATCTGAGATTTCAGGAGCGGTTCAGGGAAATCAAGGTTCAAATTATGATTAAAAATATGAGAAAATGCTTAAAATCATTATTAATTATATAAATGATTTTGGTAAAAATCAATTTTAATAAAAAAGAGTTTGGAAGTGCGACATTTCGAGATAGTAACCAAAATGCAATTTTTACAAAGTTGTTTTAGTGATTGTTTGTAAAGGGATTGAAACTTTGAATCTTTAAGGAGCTATTTTACCTAATTGTTTTTATCAGATTTCTCTCTTAATTAAGAGCATTTTAAAAGGTTTTAATTAATGATTAAAAGATTTTATAAAGGGCGAGTTGACTTTTTCAGTAAAACCTATTTTACGTCATTTTCTCTCATTCTATTTTCACACAAAGATTCCTTTAGCCAAACACTCTCAATTTTCAAGAAACTTTAGGTAATGCTCTTGATTTGCTAATTTTTTATTTCTAAAAGATTCTTTAACATTGATTTGTAAATCCTTATTATTTTCCTTTGATTTTTCAAGAAAATCACATCCAATTGAGAGATATTTCACCCATTAGAGATAAGGTTTGTTCTCCTCCTCTAATGATCAGTTCTTTACTGATATTCCCAAGTTATCAATTCTTTACATATATTTTCTAAGTTGTTTTGATGGATTAATCATGGAAATTTGGTTAAATTGAAGTTTAAGGTTGAGATCTTGTGATTTTCGTAATACTACTATTTGCCTTGATTTAAGGCTGCTATTAATCAAGATTTGGATATTAAATGATGTTGAAATAAAGGTTTTATCATAATAATCCCGAATTAGTTTGGATCTCTAGTTGTAGATGATTAGATTTTGGGTTTTTGGTGAAGTTTTGAGGTTCTGGTGTTGCTGGAGGTTTATAGACGAGATTGGGTTGTTTTTAGATGTTAATTGATGATTAAAAGTGGTTACAAGCGCTAGATTTTGGCAGGGTAAAGTTTGGGGAGTTATTGAAGGAAGTTTCGGTTGTTTCAGATAGCCGTTTTGGTGTTTTTCGGCAGAGTAGCGAGGTAGCTTAGCTTGCTAGTGGTTTTAATGCATTGAGATTCATTATTCTTATGTTCATGGGTATTATAAACATGGGAGAATACATCAGACGAGATTGGTGAAGTTCCGGGAGCTCCAGAATCTTGTTTACACGTTAGCAAAGCAAGCGTGGCGTTGTCGGTGAGTGGAATCGGTTTGAAAAGTCTTTTAAGGACGTGAAAGCAAGGTTTGGGGGTTTAGGTTGAGTTTGAAACACTAACCTAAATCCGGATGTAAGTATGAGATGTTTTGCTCTCGTTTCTCGGTTATTGTCCCATTGGTTTTATAACCACGCACTTGTTTTGAAGATAGATTAATACCTACTATTTATTCATGTTTTGAGAAATGAAATGATGATTTTAATGATCCCATCAGATAGAATTGATATTTCAATGAGATAGAACTATTTGAGAAAATGTTATGCATTCTATATGTTTTGAAATGGGATGAGAATGATTTAGATGGATGCATTGAAAAACAGTAGGTAATGATGTTTAAAATGAATATATTGGAAAAAGATGAGATTATTGTTACCAGACTTAATTGGTCGACCAATATGATGAGAAGTGCACTATAATATTTAAAATTTGTTCGTGCTTTTTGGTTCGGCAATGGGGGTAGTGCCATCGCGTTTCATAGTGAGAGCGTGGTGATGAGAGATTCCACCATGGTAGGTCATGGTGAAACACCCAAGCTTTGTGGCGATGAGAGATGCCGCCAGGAGAGTCCGGTGATGTGAGATTCCACCGGGGCAGGACTCGACAATTAGTCAAGCATGCCTATAGTTTATCAAAATTTGAATGATTGTTTAGAGCTGATTTTAGACAGAGTGGCATGTAATGTGATTAATTAAATGATGGTAATAAAAAATTGGATGAAACCCTTATAATTTATCAAAATTTACAAATGGTCCCCAAAATGTGAATGTGTGCGATTGAGTCCCTAATCGTTGTTTGAATGAGTTGCAAATGGTTCCGCTGCGTAGTCTATCACCCAGGGTTATAATGAGTATCTAGAAAAGATAAAACGAAAAAATTAGTGTTGTTTATTGGAGTATAATTCCCGGTTTACTTCATTATTCTCCGTGTGACTCGTTTAGTTCGGTTTATCCCTTACGCCGGGTTGAGGGGGTTACATTTGGTGGTATCAGAGTCAGCTTATGAAAGAATTGGGAGGTAAGGCTGATGTGATATTGTTGTTTGGTTGAATCCTTGATGAATGCTATACACGGTGAGTGATTATGTCATGTTTTGGTCAGTGTTTGATCTATGTGAGATGCACGGTGTTTGATAACATGAATTATGTTGTTATATGTTGTTGGGGAAGAGGTTAAAGGGCACCCATTTCCATATTATTATTAATGTAAAGAGAATTTTTGTTTTGAAAAGTAAAATATAAGCACCTTTGATTCTTGCTTTGGCTAGCCTTATTGTTTTTATTGTTGCATTCTTCTTAGTAAGACCGTTTTGATAATGGGACCCAGGCGAGAGATTAGAGCCAATGTGAGTAATGTGGCTGAGAATGAGACTAATGAGAATGTTGAGAATGTCCGACAGATTCTTGATTAGATGAGTTGTAATAATGTGCGAAAGTGGGTGTAACCCCCTTAGCTCGGCCTAAACGCTCGACCCGAACTACGAAGGTTACACGGGGAAAACCAAAGTCAACCCGAAAGTCAACCTTGATTAACGACCTTTTTTCTTTTTATCTTTTCTAGATGCTCATTATTAGCCTATATCATTAGCAAATCATTTCAGCGGAAGCAACACAACGAACAGAACTCAAACAGGGGTTCAATTGCATAGAAACGTCTTTTAGGGACTAAAATGTAAATTTCTAGAATTATAAGGACTAAACAAGTTTTAACGTTACCAATATGTATTTAAACATATAACATGCCATCATGTTAAATTTCATCTCAAACAGATCATTCAAACTCATTAAATTAAGCAACCAAAATGTAAGAAACAAAAACCTGAAATATTTCAAATTCAAATTCAACGGTCAGGCCTTTCGAAACAGATAGCCCTGTACCGAAACGGTCATTTCAAAACTTGGTTGACCGTTTCGATACTCGGGTGCGTTCCGAGACCCGTATCGAAACACCCATTTCCAGTAGCAAAACCCTTTCGGTAGGTCCCTACCAGTTTCGAAACCTCATGGCCATTTCAGGCCTCTCTTCCGAAACAGGCAAGGGCGTTCTGATACGCCTTGCCCTGCAACAACAGATTTTGCTGGTTTTTCACGTCTTTTCATATTCAAAACATTCTCGAAACATGCCACAACATAGATACACACCAACGATCATCATTTAGAGGCATGAGCTACGACATGGCATCCAACATGCAAACATAGATAATAAAGGCATGCTCCCTAGTCAACCAAAGCCATAACAAGATAAAACCAACATTCAAATCCAAAATCAAACAAAAAAGGCCAATTAAAACTCAAGGATAAACCACCAAACATGCTCAAAGTAAAGGGAAACATCCTCAACCATTAAAAAGTATAAATCCCACCCATTGCCTTTTATTACACCGAAGTAAAGCCACATACTTTGCAAGATTAAAAAGCTTGGATTCCCCTTGTTTACTTGATGCCTCAAATGCCTAGTTTTCTGCATTGATGTAACAAAAGAGCGTAAGCACAAAGCTTAGTGAGGACCGCTATGCAACATTCATCAATGCATTTCACACCATTGGCAAAACCACCATTACATATCTCATGCCTTTCCATAAAACATGTTCATTCAAGAACATCAATGCACTTTCTAAAACATGCTCATATGCAACATTTAAATCAGCAAATAGACCTTTGCTCATGCTTCACCAAGCATCTCATGCATCCTTGCATCATTTACAAGCATCCCATGCTTAACATTAATCATTTACATTATATTGGCTCACAAGTGATAATCCATAAACCATATCAACACAAGACACAATCGTATATGTGGATTACAAGCGTTGTCTCACACGCCTCATACATACTACCGGACTACACAAGGTGGAGATCAATGGCACAACCAAAACCCATCAACACCCGTGATGGAGATTAATGGCACAATCACAACCCCTCAACATCACTCATCGGTAATAGTATAATTCCACTAACGAGAGTACGAGACTCATACACAATACTCACACACGGAACTAAACCATTCACCGTTATGGTCTTAACCTCAATCGATAGGGTACTTCGATGGAGATTACAGCACAATCACAACCCTTTGACATCCAAGGAGACTTTATTCACGGTGCACCCAATCATATAGCCGGTTAACTATATTCAATTAACACAACCAAAAACCATTTTCGTCACTTGCCAATATAATCATTTAACCTCATTAATCCACTATTTTACAAGCATAAACCCAATGCCATTTCCACAAGCATATTATGCTTAACATCACATGCATTCAACACATGAAAACCAAGGATCACTTACCTAGTGCATCCTTAACATAATGGCATTAAAATCCAACAACATTCATGCTTAAAACATGCTTTAAAATAGTAAACAAATCCACACTTATCACAAGTGCATTTTCATCAAACATAGCACATTTCCAAGAGAGGGATTTTCGAAACACTTACTCTTGATCTTAGCTAAGTGTATCAAACTTACACTAAGCTCCCAAGACCATGCTCAAAGCATTACAAAGCAGGAAATTGCATTTCCACTCACCGATACGCGAAGCCTTGCTCGCCGAAACGAAAATTACTCTTCCGGAGCCTCCAACAACACCTCGTTTGCCTCCGGATCAAGGTCCCTGTTTTCACATCATCAAAACAGAGATCTAAATGCATTAAAATGCATTCCAACTCCAGCAACAATTAACAAACTCGTTGTCCACCCAAACTACACCAAAACAACCGAAAACTCAATCGATTGTTTCCTAAACCAAGCCCAGCCAACACACATCACTTCCAACCAATTATAAACACCAAAACACATCTTACAAACAACCTAACCCAACCTTATACCTCCAGCAATCAAGATTCCACCATTTCACCTCAAAAACTCACTTAAATCAACCAAGAAACTCAAGGATCTCAAGGATTTCGGGATCTATGTTATCAACACATCATTTTAACATATTAATCAACTTAGAACTCAATTAAAATCAACACAAAACAGAGATTAACTCTTCAAGTCCGAAAATTAAGATTTCAACCACAATTTCACAAGTTTTTGATCTCCAATCAACACTATAATGAAAACTCAACCAAAAATGGTATTTAGAAGCCAAGTATATTGGGAATTTCAATAAAGAACTTTGATTAGAGGTTGAGAACGGGATTTACCTCCAATCCTTGCTTCCCTCAATGAATGACAAGTTTTCCTTAGCAAAATCTTGAATAACTAGGAATGATTTCATGAAAAGGGTTTAGGAAATATTGAGCGAGTTTTTGGGAGAAAGAATTCTGGAGAAAGATGAGTGAAATAGTGTTTGGCTGAAAATGAGAAAAAGTTGGTAGTTACGTAATTGAAAATCTCACATTAACTACCTATTTTAATTAATTAATATAAATCCAATTAAAGCCATTTAATTAAAAGCCTTTTAAAACACATTTCATATTGAGGAAAGGTCAAATTGGCTTAAATCCCCTAAAGATTCTAAGCTTTTGGCCTCTACATTAAAAATCACATTTTCCCAGTTTTGAAACTTTACAATTTGGTCACTAATCAAAATGTCCCATTTCCAAAATCTGTTTTGTAAAATTGACTTGACCAACCTCTTAAACATATTTTTAGAGGATTTTAGAAATTTTTGCCACATTTTTATCCTATCCCGATCCTTGATTTCCTTAAATCACCTTACGCGATTCGAACCGTTCTCGACTGGTCCGATCCGATGTCTAAAACATCTAGGCCCAAAACTGTTGGGTCACGTCGGCACGCCTCGTGGCGCAGCAGAAAAATTAATCCGACGTAATCCAGCCAGAAACCATGTACAAGAACGAATCCGGGGAGAAAAGATGAAGAGTTACCTTTTAAAACTCTAGAAACTGGAAAACCGACGGTATGTCGGAATAACCACGTCAAGTAAAACTGGAATCGTCACAGGTTCGCAACGACCTCTACAGAGTCCACCCGAACAAAACGAACAAAGTTTATGCCTCCCTAACACTTAAGGATAAATTTTGACAGGTTTGAACACCTTCTAGGGAGAAGTCCAAATCCCTCCAGGGATTCTTGAAGGAGTCTGAAATCGACTAGGAGTTCAACCAGGACTTGCAATCGAGCAAGGGAACCTTCAGGGATTTGTCAGGGGGCAAGTAGAACACCAGAAAAATATCGAACAACTTATTATAGAGCTTTCTGGGATATGTCGAATTCCAGTGGGGAATCCCTAGGGGTGTTGTCGAAATCTTCAAGAGGAGGAAGAGGGATGATTTGGTTGCTAGCCCTTGTCCATTTAAATAGTATTCAGAGACTGAATTCTAGTTGAATTTCTTAAATTCAAGTTCAACCAAAATTCATAGAATCTAATTCTACTTGAAATTGGTTTATATTAAATATACATTATATTTAATAATATTAAATGAAATATATTTATTTAATTATGTAGAATCTTATTGTACATAGAACATGGATTTAAATATACATTATATTTAATCCAAATATATATTTTTTTATTATATAGAATCTCATTCTATCTTTACTTGGATTTAAATATATTTAAATATATGTTTTTAATTATGTGGAATCTAATTCTACATAAACTTGGAATTAAATATACATTATATAAATTCCAGATATATATTTAAATTTCTAGAATCTTATTCTATAATATTTAAGTCTCTAAATATTTTCCATACTCTAAATAACATTTGATAATACAATATTTATCCAATATTATTCCCGTTTAAGGGAGTTGTCGATTTCCCTTATCCCATAGGGGATTTTCGGCAACCTCCCTAAAATAGGGAGTATGGTTTCCAATTTTTATTCGTTTCATTCGAAGCGTGTGACCCTTGTAGCTTCATGCAACGTTAGCAGCAAAAATAGAACTGTTCTAATTTTACAAACAATGAGTGGCATATAGCAATACATCATTGCTACCTAAGTTGCATGAAGTCATGGTTTGACTTTCCTATTTCCTAAATAAACTTCCTTTATGTATTCCATCCTTTTGTCCTTTATATCTTAGATGAACACAAGTCATGGGTTAGTCACACTTGCGTTGTCCATCTAGTGTTTCTTGATGTCTTGAGTAGATTATGATAAACGAATCTCTATGATATCTCATATCATAATATTCGAGCATGGCCATGCATTTTCTAATCTCACTCAATCAAGTGGTCGAAGATATTTCTCCCATTATGTAGGAGGGACAAATCCTTTCTTGATCAACCATATTTCACTACATAGGTAATCACGTATCCAATCATCAGTCTTTTTAATGTAGTCAGTTACGACACACGTTTGACTATGTCAAAATACGTAAATCTTTATGTTGAAATCATGTTGATCTCAAGTCTGAGGATTATACATATGTTTATCATGAGCAATGTTGTGACTGTCACATAATTACCCAAGAAACATGCTCATAGCGGGTCAATCCAGTATGTTGTTCTCTAACAAATACTTATGTGTTGATTTTGACATCTCTATGTCAATGACAACGCTTGTCATCAACCACATATTAGTCTTTATATATTATCACTGTCCATACCCTTAATAATATTCGACTAAGGATCCTATTTAACAATAATTGTATTATTTTATGGACATTCTTGTCCAATGGTTAGCTTGATGCACAGAAACATACCAAATGGTAATAACGACAATGCCATTACTTGATAAATCTAGTAAAATAGTATGTCTCTTCAATCATCATATGATTGGTCTTTGGGCATACATTCCAACAAAAACCAGGGCGTTACAACTCTCCCCCACTTAAGAAATTTCATCCTCGAAATTCTTACCTGATGGAAAGAGGTGCAGAAACTGGTTCAGCATGTCCGCCTTGCTTCCCCACGTGGCCTCCTCAACTCCTCAGTGTCGCCACAACACCTTCACAAGCTCTATCGTCTTGCCACGAAGAACTTTGTTACTCACATCCAGAACCTTCATGAGTTCCTCATCATATGACAGATCCGGATTCAACTCTATCTCCTCAACAGGCATCACATGCAAAGGATCCGATTTGTACCTTCGTAACATGGAGACATGAAACACATAATGTATCTTCTCAAACTCCGCAAGCAATCACAACAGATATGCCACAGGACCAATACGCTCCACAATCTCGTTAAGGTCCAATGTACCTTGGGCTAAGCTTACCTTTACGCCCAAATCTCATCACCTTCTTCCAAGGCGATACTTTCAAGAACACACATTCGCCAACCGCGAACTCAATCTCCTTACACTTCAGGTCCGCGTAAGACTTTTGCCTATCCGACGCTGCCTTTAAACGCTCACAAATGAGCTTCACCTTCTTGGTGGTCCACTTTAGCATAGCTGGCATCGAGATCAACTTTTGCCCAGCTTTCGCCAAACAGAGAGGGGTTCTACATCTTCTCCCATACAAAGCCTCGTATGGAGCTATTTGAATGCTTGCCTGGTAACTGTTATTATACGCAAACTCAACCAACGACAAGTGCTTCTCCCAAGAGCCCTGAAAATCTATCACACAACATCTCAACATGTCCTCAAGCACTTGGATCACACGTTATGACTGTCCATCCGTCTGAGGATGATAAGAAGTACTAAAATTCAGCCGCGTACCCAAAGCTTGATGTAAACATTCCCAAAATTGTGATGTAAACCTCGGATCTCTATCCGACACAATAGTACTACCAGGGTGCATAGCAAAAGGGCTACTATGACCTTCAGTCATAATAGTACGCCTCAACTCAACATCATTTGGCACCACTAGTCGACTCCCAAAGCACAAAACACCATAATCAGTAAAGTTTAAATTCGAAGGTCTACCCTCCGCAATGTCCTGAACATGCGAAACAAGAGAATCATCAAGCAATTGTTTATCTTTGATCAACTGAATCAGAGATGGTTTCACTTGCAATTCTACAATAAGACCACCATCACGCGATATGCTCAAGTGAGCAAACATAGCCCTCAAATCTGCAGCCACTTTCCAGCTCAAAGCACCGACCACAACATTAGTCGTGCCCGGGTGGTACTCGATCGTCAGATCATAATCTTTAAACAACTCTATCCAATGACTCTGCCTAAGATTCAACACCTTTTGAGACATAAGATACTTCAAGCTCTTATGATCTGTAAACACAACACACTTCTCACCGTACAGGTAATGCCTCCAAATCTTCAAGGCAAACACCACAGCCGCAAGTTCAAGATCATGAGTAGGGTAGTTGCGCTTATGCACTTTCAACTGCCTAGATGCATAGGCCACTACCTTACCCTCCTGCATCAACACGCAGCCCAAACCAACAATGGACACATCACTATAGACCACAAGCTCCTTACCAGACTCAGGTTGAATCAAACATGAGCTTGCGTCAAAGCTTCTTTCAACTTCTCGAAAGCTTTTTGTCTCGCATTAGTCCATTCAAAGCGAACATTCTTCTGTAACAACTTTGTCAGAGGTGCTGCTATCTTCGAGAAACCCTCGACAAACCTACGATAGTACCCAACTAAACCAAGGAAACTCTGCACCTCCGTCACTGACTTAGGTACTTTCAAACTCATCACAGCCTCTACCTTGTGCGGATCAACGCGAATACCCTCAGTAACACAACATGTCCAAGGAAGACCACCTCCCTAAGCCAAAACTCACACTTAATCAGCTTGGCATACAACTGATTTACCAATAACGCTTGCAAAACAATTCTCAAGTGTCTATCATGATCCTCCTCGGTACGCGAATACACAAGGATATCATCGATGAACACCACCACAAACTGATCCAAGAATTCATGGAATACACGATTCATCATGTCCATGAAAGTAGCAGGCGCGTTGGTCAAACCAAACGACATCACCATGAATTCATAATGATCGTACCTCGTCCGAAAAGTTGTCTTATCTACGTCCACATCCTTCACCTTCAGCTGATAATACCCCGATCTCAAATCTATCTTAGAAAACATTGAGGCTCCCCGAAACTGATCAAAGAGATCATCAACTCTAGGCAAGGGATACTTGTTCTTGATCGTCATCTTGTTCAGTTGCCGATAGTATATGCAGATCCGCATTGTCTCATCCTTCTTATTTACAAACAAGACCGGTGCACCCCATGGTGACACACTCGGCCGGATGAAACCTCAATCCAACAACTCATACAATTGCGTTTTCAACTCTTTCAATTCCTTAGGTGTCATGCGGTAAGGAGCAATGGACACCATAGTTGTAACCCCCTTAGCCCGGCCTAGACGGTTGACCCGAACTACGAAGATTACACGAGGAAAACCAAAGTCAACCCGAAAGTCAACCTTGATTAACGACCCTTTTTTTCTTTTTAATCTTATCTAGATGCAAATTAATCCTAAGCGTACTCTTGAGAAACACATACTTGAAAAGCACAACGATCGGTTTACAATAAGGGACTCAATTGCACAAATTACAACTATTAGGGGCCAACATGTAAATTCTAGAAATTAAGAGGACTTAACCGATTTTTAAGCTACCAATATGAAATTAATCATATTACATGCTTCCCTGTCAAATTTCACCTTAAACGGACATCTCAGACTAAAGCAATTGCAAAAACAATATTCAGGACTAAAACGTAAAACTTGCAAACCACAAAACCATTCAAATCAGTGCCCAACGGTCAACTGTTTCGGAACGGGGGTTGACCGTTCCGAAACGCGGGTTCGTTTCGAGACCTGTATCGAAATAGGGCCTGGCAGTGGCCAAATCGTTTCGGAACGACCTCTACCCGTTTCGATACACGAAGGCCATTACAGGCCCCCGTTTCAAAACGCTAGTGCCCGTTCCGATACAGATTGCCCAGAAAGTGCAGAATTTGCTGGTTTAATACTCAATTATCCACTCAAACACATCCTAATGACCTCCTAATCATGCTAACAAGTCAACATACATACAAGGTACATATTTGCATCATTAAAACACATTCATGGCATCAATTAGGAAAATCCACAAGTCTATAGGCATGCATCCTAATATCCAAAACCAAAAACCATCAAAGCAACACCAAAATGGCCATTTACAAGTCCAAAACATCAAAGGCATCATGTCACACTTAGGGAGTCCAATACATCTCCCAAAAACACAACCTAGGTTCCCATTGCCAAATATCAAAAACTAACAATGTTGTGAAAAAGTCACCATACATGAGCTTAGCTTTCTCTTGGATTCTTAGCCTCCTTGCTGCCCTCAAACACCTCAATTATCTGCATTATTTGTTCAAGAGAGAGAGCGTAAGCACAAATGCTTAGTGAGGCATGTTCTAAAGAAACAACACAATAATGCATTTTATAAAACATTTTCATAAAGCCTTTTAACACATAAACATCATCATCCATGCAACCTTGCATTCTTAAACAAGCAACTCATGCTTCATTAGTTCAACATGTCATATTGGCTTCCAAGTTATAAACCATAACCTTTTACAACACAAAACACAATCGGATATGCGGATTACAAGCGTTGTCCCATACGCTTCATACACACTACCGAATCACAAGGTGGAGTTTACCGGTACAATCTCAACCCCCTCAGCACCCGTGATGGAGTTTAACGGTACAATCACAACCCCTCCACATCACTAATCGGTAGTTGTATAACATCACTAACGAGAACACGGGCCCACAACACAAGATCCACACATGGCCTTTTAACCACCATTGTGATCTTAACCATCTCGTTAGTGTACTTGGATGGAGTTTACGGTACGATTACAACCCCTCAACATCCAAGGTGACTTTATTCACGGTGCATCCAATCCTATAGCCGGCTAACTATATCCGATTCAAGTACTTTAAAACCAACACATCACTTGCCAATATACATCATTTATCATCAACAATCCACTGTTTTAAAGCATTAATCAAAGCCATTAAATCATCATGCATCACTATGCATCAAAACCATATTTATCCATAACAAGCCAAGGATCTCTTACCTTGAGCATCCTTCAACACATGGCTTTCAAAACCAACATTAATCATGCTAAAACATGCTTTCAAAATAGAATTTAAACATGCAAATTAAATACATTGCATCCAACCATCTCATGGTTCATCAAGAGAGAGAGTTTTCCCGGAAACTTACTCTTGAGCTTAGTTAAGTTGCTTAGACTTAAACTAAGCTCCCAAAACCTTTCAAACATTCATTACAAAGCTTGAAATCCCAACTTCACTCACCAATTCCGTTTTGCAAGCTTGACGAAACGCTTTCAAGCTTCCGAATCAACACCACAAGGATCCGAAGATGTCTCCCCTATTTTAACACATCAAAGCAGAGGATTAATGCATCACCATGCATTAAAATCTTCAGCCATTACACCTAAACTCACTGCTCTCACCAAATCTAACATTTCGGCTACCAAACACAACCGAAATCACTTCCAAACTCCTCCACAACATTACCCAGCCAAGATCCATCACTTCTAAACATTCTTAAACATCAATTCACATCCAAAAAGAACCTAAACTCGACCTTATACCTCCAGCTATAACAGAAAACCAAGATCACCCCAAAAACCACCATTTTCACAAGTAAAAACTTAGGAAAATCAACCTATTCGGGATTGCATTGATTAAACCTCAATTACACATCATTAAACATTTAAAATCCACCTCAAAACAGAGCCCAAACAATCACCACGAATTTCTTCAAGATTTGATCCAAATCTTGAGTTTTAAGCCAAAATCAAGATCACAACATTAAAACCTTTTATAAAACTTAATTTAAGGATTGAGAACTTGGGAATTTCAGTAAAGAACTGAGTATTTAGAGGAGAAGAACATCCTTACCTCTAAATGTAGATTTATCCTTGATTAGAGCCAAAATCCTTGAAAATTCAATAAGCAAATGAAGAGGATTTGATGTAGAAAGGATTAGGAATCAATTGATGATTGAAACCTCATCATTTAGTGTGAAAATCAAACGAAATGTTGCTGTGGAAATGTGTTTGGCTGAGGGAATTTTGAGAGAAAATGAGATGAGAAAGTTTTTAAGAAAGTTAGTTATGAAAAGCTAAAATATGGTTTCCCTCTTTTCCTTTAATTAATTAATCATTAATAAAATCATTAAAATTAAGAAAAATCTGGAGAAATCCTTCCTTGGGTAAATTAGCTCCTTAAAGATTCAAAGTTTCAATCCTTACAAAACAGTCACCACTGAACTTTTTAAAAATTACATTTTAGTCACCATTTCGAAATGTCACACTTCCAAACCTTATTTTGTAAAATTGATTTCACCACTCTCTTATATATATTAAAAGAGGATTTTTAGATATTTTTCCATATTTTTAAAGCATCCCGAACTAGGCTTTCCCTAAAACCACCTTCTATATTCGAACTAAAAATCTGACCGGTCCGGTTCAGACCCTAAACTTCCAAGCCCAAAATTGGGGTGTTACAAGAGTCGTATTCTCGTACAACTCAATACCAAACTCCACTTCCATGTTTTGTGGCAATCTAGGCAATTCTTCTAGAAAGACACCCGGAAAATCGCAAACAGATCGAATGTCCTGCACACGTAAATCCTTGGTGCCAGGATTCATCACATAGGCAAGGTAAGCCTCGCAACCCAACCTCATCATAGGGTTTTCTTCCAAAGCTGAAATCACATTCGACAAGAATTTCACATTCTCTCCTACTACCACTACTTCATAATCATCAGCCCGCTTTAAGGTGACTCGCTTGACATCAAAGTCTACCACCGCCCCATGCTCCGTCAACCAATCCATGCCAAGGATTACATCAAATCCGTAGAAAGGTAACTCCATCAAATCCACAGGAAAAAAATGTCCTTGTACAGATAAAGGGCATCTCTTATACAACTTCCTAGTGACTACAGTCTCACCAAAAGAACTAGTCACTTGCATTCCTACTTCAAGCAACTCAACAGGTATATCAAGCAAATGTGCAAGCTCACTCAAGATATAAGAATGCGCGGATCCAGAATCAATCAAAGCCAGCAAAGATAAAGACTGAAGAACAAAGGTACATGCGCTGACATCTGTATCATTGCGCTCCTCACGCTGAGCGTAAACCGTCGCTTGTCCACCTCCCTCAGGTCGAACGGCTACTACATGAGCAATACCCCGCTGCCCCTCGTCTCTCATCTGAAAGTTCCCACGGCCGCGCCCACGGCCTCTCTGAGGTGCAGCTACCATAGGAGCACGTCCTTGGCCTCCACTAGCCAACAAAGGACACTACATGCTCATGTGATCCGCCGAACCACAATTCCAACATGAATTCCCTGTCACCATAACTGGAGCCTGGACCTCTCTAGCCGCCCGAGAATAATCTCGCCTCAAATGGTCCCTCAACCCACATTTCCAGCACGTATGCTGCTCAGATCTCACTCGGCCTCCCTGAACCTCACCACCTCGGCCAGGAGTACCTCGCCTCCCCTTGGGCTGATGTCTTCTATCTCGACCTCTTTTGTTCCGTTCACCTCCGAAACTGTACTCAGGTGCTCTCTTCCCAGAGCTAGAGCCAACACCTCGAGACGACAATCCCAAGTTTTGCTTGATGTCTTTGGCTCGACACACAAGCATATCGAAGTCATTATAATCTGCGGCCAGCATATACGTCTTAACTTCCTGTACCAGCCTGTACCGGAAGCGATCACATCTGTGCCTCTCACTAGGTATCAGCTCAGGAGCATACTAGCTCAGGCGTACGAACTGGACCTCGTACTAAACCACAGAAAGGTTGCCCTGAACAAGCAACATAAACTCACGTTTCTTTTCGTCCAAGTATCTCACCTCTAGATACTTCCTCTTGAAGGCACCTCTGAAAAACTCCCAATCAACCTCATTGGGTTCTATACCAGCTGCGGCAGTCGTCCACCAGCTGTAGGCATCGCCTTGTAACAATGAAATTGCGCATCTCAGCTTGCGCACATCATTATTGCCCATATGATCCATGATACGGATCGTACATGCCAACCAGGCCTCAGACGCCTCAGGAGACATACCATAAAACTCCACAGCTCCTAGGCTCCTCAACCTCTCTAAAGGTAAGCCCGGCTGCCCAGCTGTAGGGGCATGTAAATGTGCTCTGGCCACAGTAGCCTGAAACGCCCCGGTGATCTCCTGAACCAGTGGCGCCAAATCACCCAAACCAGGACCAGCAGGTCCTTGCTGCACCTGCTCCCCACCTCCAGGTGGTGGCGGAGGAGGTAGATTTCTACTAGGAGGGACATTAGCCCCTTGTTCACCCTGGTCACCCTGCTCAGCCGCAGGCACTATCGTATTCGACCTCAGTCTTCTTCTTGGACCCATAGTGCTATTTTAAACAAGGCATAACCTTAAAACAAGTCAAACCAATTAGGCCAGCTGGAAGCAAGAATCCAAGTTTACAAAACATTTGATTAGTGTAATAAGGCAATGGGCTCCCCAATTTCCCTCAAGATAGCACATCATACATGAAACATCATGCTCAACATGCTTTTCATCATCCAAATTCAGCACATAACAACATTGCATCATCATCACGCAATCATATCCATTCCACATGCGATTCACATAAATCAAGCATGGCATAAGCTTCAAAATTCAACCAATTGCATGCTTTTCAAAAAACATATATCAACACATATCAATTTCTCATACCAACATCCTCAATTCTTTCGTAACCTGGCTCCGATACCAACAAACGTAACCCACTTAGCCCGGTCTAGACGCTCGACCCGAACTACGAAGATTACACGGGGAAAACCAAAGTCAACCTTGATTAACGACCCTTTTTTCTTTTTATCTTTTCTAGATGCTAATTATTACAATATATGATTAGCAAATAATTTCAGCGGAAGCAACACAGTGAACGAAACTCAAACAGGGGTTCAATTGTATAGAAACATCTTTTAGGGACTAAAATGTAAATTTCAAGAATTATAAGGACTAAACAAGTTTTAATGTTACCAATCCGTAATTAAACATATAACATGCCATCATGTCAAATTTCATCTCAAACACATCATTCAAACTCATTAAATTAAGCAACCAAAATGTAAGAAACAGAAACCTGAAACAGTTTAAAATCAAATTTAACGGTCAAGCGTTTCGAAACGGATAGCCCTGTACCGAAACGGACGTTTCGAAACTTGGTTGACCGTTTCGACACTCGGGTGCGTTCCGAGACCCGTATCGAAACACCCCTTTCCAGTAGCAAAACTGTTTCGGTACGTCTCTACCCGTTTCGAAACCTCATGGCCATTTCATGCCTCTGTTCCGAAACAGGCAAGGGCGTTCCGATACGCCTTGCCCTGCAACAGCAGATTTTGCTGGTTTTTCACGTCTTTTCATATTCGAAACATTCCTGAAACATGCAAGAACATACATACAACATAGATACACACCAACGATCATCATTTAGAGGAATTAGCTACGACATGGCATCCAACATTCAAACATAGATACTAAAGGCATGCTCCCTAGTCCACCAAAGCCATAACAAGCTAAAACAAACATTCACATCCAAAATCAAACCAAAAAGGCCAATTAAAACTCAAGGATAAACCACAAAACATGCTAGAAGTAAAGGGAAACATCCTCAACCATTAAAAAATATAAATCCCACCCATTGCCTTTTATTACACCGAAGTAAAGCCACATACTTTGCAAGATTAAAAAGCTTGGATTCCCCTTGTTTACTTGCTGCCTCAAATGCCTAGTTTTCTGTATTGATGTAACCAAAGAGCGTAAGAACAAAGCTTAGTGAGGACCGCTATGCAACATTCATCAATGCATTTCACACCATTGGCAAAACCACCATTACATATCTCATGCCTTTACATAAAACATGTTCATTAAAGAACATCAATGCACTTTCTAAAACATGCTCATATGCAACATTTAAATCAGCAAATAAACCTTTGCTCATGCTTCACCAAGCATCTCATGCATCCTTGCATCATTTACAAGCATCCCATGGTTAACATTAATCATTTACATTATATTGGCTCGCAAGTGATAATCCATAAACCATATTAACACAAGACACAATCGGATATGTGGATTACAAGCGTTGTCTCACACGCCTCATACATACTACCAGACTACACAAGGTGGAGATCAGTGGCACAATCACAACCCCTCAACACCCGTGATGGAGATTAATGGCACAATCACAACCCCTCAACATCACTCATCGGTAATAGTATAATTCCACTAACGAGAGTACGAGACTCATACACAAGACTCACACACGGAACTAAACCATTCACCATTATGGTCTTAACTTCAATCGATAGGGTACTTGGATGGAGATTACAGCACAGTCGCAACCCCTTGACATCCAAGGCGACTTTATTCATGGTGCACCCAATCATATAGCCGGTTAACTATATTCAATTAACACAACCAAAAACCATTTCCTTCACTTGCCAATATAATCATTTAACCTCATTAATCCACTATTTTACAAGCATAAACCCAATGCCATTTCCACAAGCATATTATGCTTAACATCACATGCATTCAACACATGAAAACCAAGGATCACTTACCTAGTGCATCCTTAACATAATGGCATTAAAATCAAACAACATTCATGCTTAAAACATGTTTTGAAATAGTAAACAAATCCACACTTATCTCAAGTTCATTTTCTTCAAACATAGCACATTTCCAAGTGAGGGATTTCCGAAACACTTACTCTTGATCTTAGCTAAGTGTATCAAACTTACACTAAGCTTCCAAGACCATGCTCAAAGCATTACAAAGCAGGAAATTGCATTTCCACTCACCGATACGCGAAGCCTTGCTCGCCGACACGAAAATTACTCTTTCGGAGCCTCCAACAACACCTCGTTTGCCTCCGGATCAAGATCCATGTTTTCACATCATCAAAACAGAGATCTAAATGCATTAAAATGCATTCCAACAGCAGCAACAATTAACAAACTCGTTGTCCACCTAAACTACACCAAAATACCCATCCAAAACAACCGAAAACTCAATCAATTGTTTCCTAAACCAAGCCCAGCTAACACACATCACTTCCAACCCATTATAAACACCAAAACACATCTTACAAACAACCTAACCCAACCTTATACCTCCAGCAATCAAAATTCCACCATTTCACCTCAAAAACTCACTTAAATCAACCAAGAAACTCAAGGATTTCGGGATCTATGTTATCAACACATCATTTTAATATATTAATCAACTTAGAACTCAATTAAAATCAACACAAAACAAAGATTAACTCATCAAGTTCGAAAATTAAGATTTCAACCACAATTTCACAAGATTTTGATATCCAATCAACACTATAATGAAAACTCAACCAAAATGGTATTTAGAAGCCAAATATCTTGGGAATTTCAATAAAGAACTTTGATTAGAGGTTGAGAACGGGATTTACCTCCAATCTCTGCTTCCCTCAATGAATGACAAGTTTTCCTTAGCAAAATTTTGAAGAACTAGGAAAGATTTCTTGAAAATGGTTTAGGAAATATTAAGAGAGTTTTTGGGAGAAAGATTTGTGAAGAAAGATGAGTGAAATAGTGTTTCGCTGAAAATGAGAAGGAGTTGGTAGTTACGTAATTGAAAATCTCACATTAACTACATATTTTAATTAATTAATATAAATGCAATTAAAGCCACTTAGTTAAAAGCCTTTTAAAACACATGTCATATTGAGGAAATGTCAAATTGCCATAAAGCCCCCTAAAGATTCTAAGATTTTGGCCTCTACATTAAAAATCACATTTTCCCAGTTTTGAAACTTTACAATTTGGTCACTACTCAAAATGTCCCATTTCCAAAATCCGTTTTGTAAAATTTACTTGACCAGCCTCTTAAACATATTTTTAGAGGATTTTAGAAATTTTTACCACATTTTTATCCTATCTCGATCCTTGATTTCCTTAAATCACCTTACGCGATTCGAACCGTTCTCGACCGGTCCGATCCGATGTATAAAACATCTAGGCCCAAAACCAGGGCGTTATAGTTGAGTTGTGTTGTATCTTTGTTTCGCGAAGATGTTTATACGTAGTCTGAGGTGTTGTGGGGATGTGAATCTGGTTGCAAGTGATCGATCCGAGGATATTATTGGTAAGAGTGAATCGTTAATCATGCACAGTACAAAGCACTTATATGTAATATTTAAATACATCATTACATGCATGCATTTGGGCATAACATTATAAATTTTGCATACATATGCATAGGTATCTACAAGGGTATGGAGTTGGCATACACGCATATGTTCACACTTACGGAAGATTTCTCGAAGACCGACAAAGATGAGATGTAGTAGCTTTTGTAAATAGATTCTTTAAAATCTTGAGGAGTAAAGGAGGTGTTTAAAGTGGTTTATGGGGGTCAATGTTTAGAGTGTGAGGTCTTTTCTGGGATTAGTGCTTCTAATGAAGTATGTTGAGGAAATTTTCTTAAGTTGTTATGCTGTTGGCGAAGTTGCGACATTGTAGATGTCCTTTGTATGTTCAATGTCATGTGTTTGAGGTTGATCTTATGGAGTTGTATTTCTATGGTTTCGATGTAATCCTTGGTATGAATTGCTTAAATGAGCATAGGGCGATGGTTGATTTTGAGACCAAGCGAGTTTCGTTGAAACTAGCCGATGACTACAAAGTGGTAGTTGTAGGCGAGAATGTGAAATTCTTATCTAATGTGGTTTCGATTCTTGAAGCGAGTCGGTGGATGTGTTTGGGATGTGAAGTTTTTTCTGGCTTATATGATGAATCCTGGTACAAAGGAAGTGGGAGTACAAGACATACGTACAATATGTTAGTTTCCGGTTGTATTTCTGGAAAAATTGTCTGGTTTGCCACCAAATAGAGAGGTTGAGTTTGACATTGAGTTGTATGAAAATACGACTCCAGTGTCTATAGCTTCATATCGAATGGCACATAAGGAGTTGAAGGAGTCGAAGACGCTGCTTCAGGAGTTGCTTGCTCGAAGTTTCATTTGGCTTAGTGTTTCACCTTGGGGTGCACTTGTCTGTGTTGTAAAGAAGAAGGATGGTACACCAAGGATTTGTATAGTGTAACCCCTTAGCCCGGCCTAGAGGCCCGACCCGAACTAAGATGATTACATGGGGAAAACTGAAGTCAACTCGTTAAAGTCAACCACGATTAATGAACTTTTTATCTTCTCTAGATGCACATTATTATCCTAACGGCGAAAATGGTACAACGATCGAAGTTTGATTAGGGGTTCAATTGCATACATTTGACTTTTCAGATTTTAAAGTTACCAATCCTTAATTAGTCATGTAACAAGCCAACATGCCAAATTTCAGCTCCAACGAATCATCCAAACTCATCCAATTAAACATATAACATTCAGGGACCAAGATGCAACAATTCAAAACTTAAAAAGATTCCATTAACTGAAATTAAAGACCCTGTATCAGTACACCTCAGCCCGTATCGATACACGTGTTGATAGTAGTGGGTTTTGGGAAAAAGGTATCAATACGCACAAGCCCGTATCGATATGCCCTTCAATCTCTTGCCTAGGCTATCGATACGCTGGCAAATCGTATCGGTACACCTAAGTTGAAAAGCCTGAATTACCTTAGTGTATCCTTACTCCTACCCGAGTATCGATACGCATACCATACTTGAACTTTTAACAGCCATTTAAACAAATTTGACAACATCAAAACATGCCTAAAAATACCATACAAGCTATAATAAACTTACCAAACATATGAGCATCAACAAACATCATAACACAAGCATCAAGCGTGGCAATTCAAGGTGAGGCTTTAGCTACTCAAGCAAGCTTTAAAATCTGAACCATAGCATATTCAAAATACCATAAGCAAGGCCACAACCAAATTAAAGACCATTTACAAGTCCAAAAACATAAACCAAACATGCATAAAGGGGTTTAACATCACCCAACAAATGATGCAAAATCTTTCACGAAAAAACAAAGAATATTGTATTTATGCAATGCATGGCCTAATTATGCATAAAATGCACTTGAAAACAACAATAATATGAGATGGAATGTGCATGAAATATAGAACTTATGGACACTTTACACTAAGCTTAAACCAAAACATGCATCTTTCAAATTATGCATTAACAACATTTCCAAAATGTTTCCTTTCATTATATTGGCTCACAAGTGATAAACAACAATCTCAAAAACATATATCGGATACACAGATTACCAAGGGTTATCCCACACCCTTCATAAACTTTATCGACATTTCAAGGTTCACACACGAGAGAGACCCTCCATCGTTGTGACACCCATGGTGGAGTATTTGGTACAATCACAACCCCTCAACACCATTCATCGGTAGATGTATAATCCACTAACGAGAGATGGGACACACACAAGGTTCGCACCTGGGAGCTACCCTCAACCGTTGCAACCTTAAACAATCCTCAATCGTTAGGGTACTTGGATGCAGTATTCGGTACAATCACAACCCCTCAACATCCAAGGCGACTTGTTTCCGGTGCACTTAATCCTAAAGTCGGCTAACTATATCCGATTTCATTTATAAAACATTTTATACAACATCAGTTGCCAATATAATCCATATCACATGCATACATCATTGTTTTACAAGGCATTCATGATAAGCCGTAAATCAAGCATTAAACCATGCTTCAAACCTAATGCATCAACACATGCATTCAAGGATAACTTACGTAGTGCATCCTTAAACCACATGGCATCATTAACCTCATTTCACATATTCAAAACATGCTTTAAAAAATAGGTATATGCAATTAAAACCAAGTGCAATCAAAGGTTCAAAACTAGCACAATCCGAGAGAGAAATTCACTTTAATTACTTCCGAACTTAGTAAAGCGTTTCAAGCTCTTACGAAGTTCCCAAAACCTTTTCTAAATATGTTTCCTCGCTGGAAAACCAAGTCCCACTCATCGACTCACGAAACCACACTTACCGACGCAACTACCAATCATTGAAGCCTCCAAAAACACTTCGTTTTCTTTCGAAATATTATCCCTTGTTTTTAACACATCAAAACAGAGGTTCAATACATTTAAATGCATCCAAAACTCCAGCACACACAAGAAATCTGGCAGTCCTACTCTAAAGCACCAAAACACCCATCCCAAACAACCGAAAACTCAATCGATTGACCTCTAACCTCAACCTAGCCATTACCCAACTCATCCAACAAAATTTAGGCATTAATCAACATCCAAAAATAACCTAAAACCATCCTTATACCTACAGCAACTCAAATTCCTCATGAACACCTCAAAAACTCACCCAAAAGCACTTCAAAAACTAATGATCTCAAGGATTTCGGGATATATATGATTAAGACTCCACTTCAACACCAGAAACCTTTCAAAACCCATTTAGAAACAATCTCAAAATCAGCCATTTAAATCAAACTCTGAAAATCACCTTAAAATCTATTTTCAATCAAGATTTCAAGAGTTTAACAATCTAACAACAAAACCTCAATCAAATTCAGTAATAAAGAGTCAAATATCTTTGGAATTTCATTAAAGAACATAGATTAGAGGGATAGCATGAAAATTACCTCCAATCCTTGCTTCTTCTCTAATTTGGCAAGATTAGCTTGAAGAAACTTGAAGGAAAAAAGAAGAAATCAATAAAAGAAAATATAGGAATCAAGAGAAGATTTGAGAGAAAAGGATTTTTGGAAAATTTAGAGAAAAGGGAGAGTGTTTGGATGAAGTGAAAGTGAGAAATGAAAAGCTCGTAAAAAATTACATTAACCGATTAACTAACTTTCCTTAATTAATTAAATAAAACCCTTTTAATTATTTAATAAACAATTAAAACACATGCCAAATTAGAGAAAAGGGATAATTGCCAAGTAGCTCCCTAAAGATTCTATGATTTTTGACTCTTCTTGAAAAACACATTTTCCCACTTTTAAATCTTTACATTTTGGTCACTACCGAAAATGTACACTTTAGAAAACCCATTTTGTAAAATTGATTTGACCAACCTCTTAAACACCATTTTAGAGGATTTTAGGAATTTTATCATATTTTTATCCCATCCCGAACCTTGATTTCCCTAAACCACCTTTTAACATTCCGAACAACCGACACCGGTTGCACCGGCCCAACGTGATTTGCCCAAACATCTAAGACCAAAATCGGGGAGTTACATGTTGTCCAGTTGTCAAGTAAACTTGTAAGCGCCCAAAAGTCATATATTTTGAACACTTTTATATGGCAATTATCACTCAACCTACAACCATTTGAGCTGCAATATGGCCTTTCATGCATAGATTTCATCATATATACCTTTGAGCCTTATATTCAGTTTATTTTATGAAAAATGTACTATGTAATCCATGATTGGTATTTTTGTAGGCTGTACACTGCCAGAGCAGGAAGATGCCGATGTTGCGTGCAAAAGTGATGCGCAAATAGTGTACAACTATACACGATGCCAAATTTTAGTATTTAAGATATCGTCTCCACAAGTTGTGACAGCTTTTCGGAGTTCACTTTTCTCCACAAATAAATCTAAAAAACAAATATGAGAAGTTGGGTCGATTGAAGCTAAAACTAAAACAAGTAAAGTAAATTGAGAAATCAGAGTGAGATAATGGGCTGGTATTGGATGTTTCGTAGTCTGAAGAAGTGATGTACTGTCTCGACACAATTTTGATGATCAACTTAACAACTTTCAATAGGCACCCACGACTATAACTTGGTAGGCGCCCGCCTCGGTATAGTTGTGTGAGATTGACTGTGTAGTTAAGCGATGATTCATGGTTCGGCAAGGCTCCCTTCTATGACTCCCTCTTCTGTAGAAGCTTGAAGTACTATTGGCGAAAACTTCTTGGATGATACCTCCCGGGATGAATCTAAGGGCGAACACAAACCAATTGTGGATCCTCTTTTAGCCGATGAACTTCTTAACTTATCCCTAAGCTGAAGTAGCTTTACCCTATGGTTGGATAAAACCGTGTTTACTTGTTTCGTGTGTTCAACTCTCACGATATTGAAGAAATAGATTGCCGCCCTCTTCTCTCCCGATAAAGAATTCAACAATGAAGAATCAAGAGTAAACAAACCTTGAATTTTATTGCAAAACGGAAATCCTAAACGAATACAACACGACTCTCACAACTACTACACAAGCAACCCTTAGCCCTAGAGAAGGTTTAAAACATGGTGGGTTTTGACGGCACAAGGGTTTCGACAAGAAGGAGTTTCTCTCAAATCACAATTGTGCTCTCTCCTTCAAGTTGATTACATATATATAGTGGAGGAGCCTAGGCCTAAGTTGGTTTAGGGTAGGAATACTAGTTAAAGTATGATTACAACTCATTAAAAGATCTTTAGATACTCCTATATTCTCATTTGACTTTTCTTCAACTTGAGTTTGACCTTGGCTTTTCTTTGTCTGCTAGGCTCTCATGCACGTGCAAGTGGTCTCTAAAAACCGGGCTTGATGAGCTCTTTCTATCGCATACCACTTTGCATTTTTCCATTCTTCCTTGAAGTGCTACCTCAGCGGCAAGTAGTTGACTGCCTCGGCGGGGATATGGACTAGTGTGAAGATGTTAGCACAGCTTTACATTATGGTTCTTTCCTCCTCAAGCAGCTCTTTTTATGCTCCAATAGCTTCATCCTTTAGCTCCCAACTTTCTCTTCATCTACCCTCTTTGCTGCCTCGGCAGCATTTGCCCGGGCGGGTACCTACGCGCAGGGAGAAAACGCACTTGAGCAGTATCATATGTATAAAATCAACAAAATTCATCAAACAAGGCAGATTGTCTAATCTATGCTATTTTGTGTATGTTTACCTAATAAATGCAACCTAAACTATACTTAAGAACAACAATAATTGGGGCGATCAGAGTTGCGGAGGCTGCCAGATGTGTTGCCGAGGTAGAAGGTGTGGCGATTATGTCTGGCGCTGCCATGGAAAATATCTCGGTAGGGAACGCTAGGAAGTAGGCTACCGGGAACATTTCCTTGATGGGGGTGGCGGTGGTGTTGTTGAAGTCCCCGATATATACCATAAAGGTTAGATGGCGGCGTTCCATTGGATCGAGCTGTGCTGCTAAGCCACCGATGTGGTTGTCGGGGTGGGTTGTTAAAAGTGTTGCTGACTGCCCATCTCCGATGTCGGGGCAAAGTTTTCTGTGGTGGCGGCTGTGATCTCCAACTTTCGAATGATTATTTCCCTCGTCCACCCAGTTCGGTCAGGGGTCATGGTGTCAGTTTGGGCGGTTTCTACATGTGCCTTCTTGCACATCGCTGGGATAAGGCTGGGGAAGTAGATTTGTCCCTTGTAACGCCTCAATTTTGGGCTTAGGTGTTTTGCGAGTCTGGTTGGACCGGTGGAACCGGTGTCGGTTGTTTGAACTGTTAAAAGGTGGTTTAGGGAGATCAAGGTTTGGGATGGGATAAAAATATGATAAAATTCCTAAAATCCTCTAAAATTATTATTAAGAGGATGGTTAAATCAATTTTACAAAATGGGTTTTTGAAAGTATACATTTTGGGCAGTAACCAAAATGTAAAGATTTAAAAGTTGGGAAAAATGTGTTTTTCAAGAAGAGTCAAAATCTTAGAATCTTTAGGGAGCTATTTGGCAATTAAGCCTTTTCCCTAATTTGGCATGTGTTTTAAATGGTTTATTAAATAATTAAAATAGCTTTGATTAATTAATTTGGAAAGTTAGATAATCAGTTAAAAGATTTTTTACGATCATTTACATTTCTCTTCTTGATTTCCAAACACTCTCGATTTTCTCCCAAATCTCCAGATTTTCTTCACTCTCAAATTCCCTTTTTGATTTCCAACTTTTCCTTGGTGATTTTTCTCATTTTCCTTCAAGTTCTTTCAAGTAAATCTTGCCAAATTAGAGTAGAAGCAAGGATTGGAGGTAAATTTCATGCTAAGACTCTAATCTAGGTTCTTTAATGAAATTCCAAAGATATTTGACTCTTAATTCATGTTTTTTATTGTGGTTTTATTGTTAGTTTGATTAAATGTTGAAATCTTGTTAAAAAAGATGTTTTCAAGAGTTTTTCAGAGTTGTGATGGTTAGACTTGTTTGATATGATTTATAAATGAGTTTTGAAAGGATTTTTGTGTTGAAATGTAGTCTTAATCATAGTGATCCCGAAATCCTTGAGATCCTTGGTTTTTGAAGTGTTTTTGGTTGGGTTTTTGGGGTGTTCTTGAGGAATCCGAGTAGCTGGAGGTATAAGGATAGTTTTAGATCATCTTGGATGTTGATTCATTCCTAAATGTGTTGGATGTGTTGGGTAATGGCTGAGCTGAGGTTAGAGGTCAATCGATTGAGTTTTCGGTTGTTTCGGATGGGTGATTTGGTGCTTTAGAGTAGGGCTACGGGAATTCTTTTAAGTGTTGGTGTTTTGGATGCATTTTAATGCATTAAACCTCTGTTTTAATGTGTTGAAAACATGGGATAGTAATTCGGAATCAAACAAAGTCATTTTGGAGGCTTCAGATGATCGATAGTTGCGTCGACAAGTGCGGTTTCGCAAGTCAGTGTGTTGAACTTACTTTTCTAGCGTGGAAACGTTTTAGAAAAGGTTTTGCGAACTTAGTAAGAGCTTGAAACACTTTACTAAGTTCGGAAATAAGTAAAGTGAATTTTTCTCTCGGATTGTGCTAGTTGAAGCATTTGGTTGCACTTTATTTTAGTTGCATTTACCTACTGTTTTAAAGAATGTTTTGAGTATATAATGTGTATGACGATGCCATGTGGTTTAAGGATGCACTAGGTAAGTGATGCTTGTATGCATGTGTTGATGCATGATTTGTGAAGCAAGGTTTAATGCTTGAGTTATGGCTTATCATGAATGCTTTGTAAAAACAATGTGGTATGCATGAATTGTGGATTATATTGGCAAGTGATGTTGAATAAAATGTTTTATAAATGAAATCAGTTATAGTTAGCCAACCATAGGATCGAGTGCACTATAAACAAGTCGCCTTGGATGTTGAGGGGTTGTGATTGTACCGAAAACTCCATCCAAGTACCCATAACGATTGAGGATTGTTTAAGGTTGCAACAGTTAAGGGTATCTCCCGGGTGCGAACCTTGTGTGTGTCCCATCACTTGTTAGTGGGTTATACATCTACCGATGAGTGGTGTTAAGGGGCTGTTATTGTACCAAATACTCCACCATGGGCATCACAACGATGGGGGGTTTGCTCTCGTGTGTGAGCCTTGAGATGCCGGTAGAGTGTATGAGGGATGTGAGACAACCCTTGGTAATCCGTGTATCTGATATATGTGTTTTTGAGATTGTTGTTTATCACTTGTGAGCCAATATAATGAAATGGAATATTGTGGAATATATTGTTAATGCATAAATTGAAAGATGCATGTTTTGGTTTAAGCTTAGCATAATGGGGTTTATGCTTGGAAGGCTTAGAATATGAGTAGCAATGGTTTAGTTGTTGGGTTTATATGTATCATGTTGCATGACGTTCAGAACAATGGTTTTGATGATAAAGTGCATGGTTTGTTAAAGAAGGCATGATGGTTTTGGCAAAAGTGCAAAATGGTTTTGTGCATTGATGATATTTTTGGTTTTGAGAAATCCTCACTAAGCTTGTATGCTTATGCTCTCTTTGTTCATCAATGCAGATAAGTAGGCATTTGGAGGTAGCATCTACAAGAGATCCTTCCAAGAAACTCTTAAAAAGTATGTTGAGTTTTCGAACTAGAGTAATAAAGGCAATTGGGGTGTCCGATGCTATGGATGATGTTGGTTTAGTATTTTCTATTTTGGTGCAAGTTGATTAAGCATATTTGGAGGTGTAAATGGCTTTTATGTTTTGAATTATGCTTGGAATTGCATTTTGGCCTTTTGGTACTTGTTTAGGAATCTGTCGGGATGGTTTCAGATGGTTTAAATCGAGTTAAAATAGAATTTAAAAACATTGCAAGCCCAAGTGTTTCGGATGGTTTAAACGGTGGCTTGAAATGGCCTTGGTGTTTCGAAACGGCCAGGCTTGTTTCGAAACATTTTGCCTCTATGAAACCTCGTTCCGAAACGAGTCTTAAGGGGGTTTCGAAACGAACCCGTGTATCGAAACGGTCAACTATGTTTCAAAACGACCATTCTGATACCTGGCTCACTATTTTGAAACGTTCAACCGTTAAAGCAGTTTTTGAATTATTTTGAGTTCTGTTTTCTTACAATTTGGTCCTTGTTGATTATGTTTACAATTAAAAGGAGTTTTAGTGGTCGTTTTGAGCTGAGATTTCACAGTGACATTCGTAATGAACTTAATTAAAGGATGGTAACCCGTATTTGGTAATAACCCTTACAATTTGTTGAATATACAAAATGGTCCCTAAACCCGAAATTTTTTATAATTAGTGATCATTTGTGAGGTCGTCTTATTCGCTGCATGTGTGCACACATAGGGAACTAAGTTGCATCTAGACAAGAAAAAAAGAAAAAAATGTCGTTTATTGACGTAAGCCTTCTCGATTTACTTCAATATTCCCTGTGTGACACATTCGGTTCGGTCTATCGGCTAGGCCAGGTCGAGGGGGTTACATCCCTTGGTCTGATTTGCTGGTTTGGGTTGATGGGTAAAGATTTGCCACCGTTGATGCTCGATCTTGGAGTAGATGATTTTTTTGAGCTCCAAATATTTCTTTCCCAACTCGTAGAAGAATCCTTACTCCTCCCATACCGCTCTTTCTTTAAATCTTTCGTTGTGGCGGGTCTAGATTTTGCTGTAGCGAAGCGATGGAGGGACTCTTCCAATTTTGCCTGGGTAGCACGGCGATGGGGGGTTCTTGCCATTCTTTAGTTGGGCTTTTTCGGTGTGCGAGAGAGTTGTGAGAGCTTGAATAAAAGAACTGTGGAAAAATAAAAGAAATAGACTGAAAGCAATGAAAATCTTGTGAGACAATAAGCAAGAGAGAGTAAAGAAGAGTGAATAGTAAAAAATGAGGGGGTTTAAATAGAGGAAGAGTGTTGCCGTTTCGCATGCCGAGGCAGACGTTCCCCAGGCACAGAGCCGTTGGAACAAAACAGGCTTCTGTGAACGGCTACTCTGCAAGGGCTAGTTCTGGCGGGAAGCAAGGTCTGTCTGTCGCGATAGTCTTGGCGGGCGAGCTTTAGATGGTTTATGGATTTGGGCTCTCTTCTTCTCCCTTCTTTTGGGTTATTGTCTTTCCTAAAAAACCGAAATATAATTTTTTTTAGAGAATAAACAAATACGAAAATTAAATCTAATTCCTAAAATGCAAGAAATAAAAAATCTAAATCCTGAAACATAAAAATAAAATAATTAAGAGAAAAAATTAAGTTATGTTGGGAATGCATCTGGATGCATTTCCCAACACAACCACTTCCTAGGCTGCTATAGTATATACTTCACCCTCTGCCAGGGCGGGTAATTGTGTTTTTCTCGATCCTTGGTGCTGCCGAGTTGCCCGCCCAGGCAGTTGTTGCTGTGGTGCTCTAGCTTAATGATGGGTTCAGTGTCTGCTGAATCATGGATGTCCTGGTATTCTTCTTTGTCTTCATCCTTCTTCAAAATTTGCAGAACATTCAATTTAATTTGTCGGTCGTCCACCTACATAGTAAGCTCACCATTCTCCCCAACAATTAGAGTTTTGATTATGGCTAGGAATGGTCTTCCCAGGATGACGAGTGCGTTGTCATCTCCTTCACAGTCCAGGATTACAAAATTTTCTGGAAAGATAAGATTGTCTACTCTTACTAAGATGTCCTCGATTTTTCCTTCCGGTTGCACGTAAGAGTGATCAGCTAGCTGAAGTATGATGGTGGCGGGTTTACCTCTTCCAATCCCTAGTTTTTCAAACACTGCTTTGGGCATCACATTGATGCTTTCCCCAATGTCGCATAAGGCCTTCCCTTCATATTGGTGTTGGGTCACGGCGACACGCCCTGTGGCAAGCGGAAAAATTAATCCAACGTAATCCAACCAGGATCCATGTATAGGAACGAATCCGGGGTGAAAAGATGAAGAGTTACCTTTTAAAACTCTGGAAACTAGAAAACCGACAGTATGTCAGAATAACCACGTCAAGTAAAACCGGAATCGTCACAGGTTCGCAAACGACCTCTACGGAGTCCACCCGAACAAAACGAACAAAGTTTCCGCCCCATAACACTTAGGGATAAATTTCGACAGGTTTGAACACCTTCCAGGGAGAAGTCGAAATCCCTCCAGGGATTCCTGAGGGAGTCTGTAATCGACCATGAGTTCAACCGGGACTTGCTAGCCCTTGTCCCTTTAAATAGCATTTAGAGACTTAATTCTAGTTGAATTCCTTAAATCCAAGTTCAACCAAAATTCATAGAATCGAATTCTACTTGAAATTGGTTTATATTAAATATACATTATATTTAATAATATTAAATGAAATATATATATATATATATATATATAATTATGTAGAATCTTACTCTACAAAAAAGATGGATTTAAATATACATTATATTAAATCCAAATATATATATTTTATTATATAGATCTCATTCTATCTTTACTTGGATTTAAATATATTTAAATATATGTTTTTAATTATGTGGAATCTAATTCTACATAAACTTGGAATTAAATATACATTATATAAATTCCAAATATATATTTAAATTTCTAGAATCTTATTCTATAATATTTAAGTCTCTAAATATTTTCCATATTCTAAATAATATTTGATAAATACAATATTTATCCAATATTATTCCCATTTAAGGGAGTTGCCGATTTCCCTTATCCCATAGGGGATTTTCGGCAACCTCCCTAAAATAGGGAGTATGGTTTCAAATTTTTGTTCGTTTCATTCGAAGGGTGTGATTCTTGTAGGTTCATGCAACGTTAGCAGCAAAATTAGAACTGTTCTAATTTTACAAACAATGAGTGGCATCTAGCAATACATCATTGCTACCTAAGTTGCATAAAGTCCTGGTTTGACTTTCCTAATTCCTGAATAAACTTCCTTTATGTATTTCATCCTTTTGTCCTTTATATCTTAGATGAACACAAGTCATGGGTTAGTCACACTTGTGTTGTCCATCAAGTGTTTCTTGATGTCTTGAGTAGATTATGATAAACGAATCTCTATGATATCTCATATCATAATATTCGAGCATGTCCATGCATTTTCTAATCTCACTCAATCAAGTGGCCGAAGATATTTCTCCCATTATGTAAGAGGGACAAATCCTTTCTTGATCAACCATATTTCACTACATAGGTCATCACGTATCCAATCATCAGTCTTTATAATGTAGTCAGTCACGACACACGTTTGACTATGTCAAAATACGTAAATATTTATGTTGAAATCATGTTGGTCTCAAGTCTGAGGATTATACATACGTTTATCATGAGCAATGTTGTGACTGTCACATAATTACCCAAGAAACATGCTCATAGCGGGTCAATCCAGTATGTTGTTCTCTAACAAATACTTATGTGTTGATTTTGACATCTCTATGTCAATGACAACGCGTGTCATCAACAACATATTAGTCTTTAAATATTATCAATGTCCATACCCGTAATAATATTCGACTAAGTATCCTATCTAACAATAATTGTATTATTGTATGGACATTATTATCCAATGGTTAGTTTGATGCACAGAAACATACCAAATGATAATAACGACAATGTCATTAATTGATAAATCTAGTAAAATAGTATGTCTATTCAATCATCATATGATCGGTTTTTGGGCATACTCCAACAATCTCCCACTAGAACTAAGACCAATCATTCTCATATCTAATACGACATGGCTTAGTGTAACTGACATGTTTATGACGTGTCAAAAGCTTTGTCAGGGAGTTGAAAAAGTTATCAACTTTGTGCGTATGTTGCATACTTTCACATCTTCAAGATGTAAGTACTTTAGAATATATTTTGGATTTATTGATGAGATCTGGGTTTTATTTGCTTACGCAAAGGTTCCATCATAATAGAGTTATGTAGCATCTAATATGTTGGGAACAACCCTTAGTTCAGAAATGAACCCTTTAGATCCAAACATCCTTCTTTATTGCTACGTCGACTGTAATACATCCAGCCTATGTTGTAGAGTTAGATAATGTCTCATGTTGCTAACTCGCAGTATCTTTTATTAATGCAAAACGGATTGCGATCTTTAGTTCCTTTTGATGAGTATGTTATCTACATACAATACTTAGGAAAGTAACAATGCTCCCACTAGCTCTTTTGAAAACAAAACTCCCCTTTGTTTCTAGATAAACCAAACCTTCTGATTGTATCTTCTGAAAAGAATATCCCAACTTTGAGAAGCTTGCCTTAGTCTACAGATAGACCTTTGTAGCTTACATACCTTCCAAGTGTTTATTGGAGTGACAAAACCTTCTGGATGTGTCATGTACACATATGTTTCAAGTTTTCCCTTAGGAAAGTGGTTTTGACATTCCTTTATTTGATTCCATAATCATCGTATGTAACTACTTGCAAGTGAGATTAAGATGGATTAAACATAGCTACAAGGAAGATGCTTTATCATAGTCTATACTATGAAGTTTGTCGAAAACTTTTAGCGACAAATCATCATTTGTATGTTTTATCATCCATGTTGGTTTTTCCTTTTTGAAAAACTCATCCATACCTCTTAGGTTTTACCCTTTTAGGTAACCAAAGTCTATACTTGGTTTTAGACATGGATTCCATCTCATATCTCATGACTCTTAGCCATTTCTCGAATTTTGGGCTCACTATTGCTTTTTGATAAGACCTAGTCTTTATCTTGATCCGAAAAGAAGAGTGTTTCCATGTACGAATAGTGAGAAATCCATATTTCTCAAGTATATGGTATTCTCTTAAGGATCAACACAATGGTTGTGTTTTGTTCCAATGTTCCTTGATCATTTGTGGAACATTCTCAATCTTTGGTTCATAAATTTGTTGTCTAAAATTTCTTCACATTCCAAATTCCATTTTTTCTTTTGTGAGAGGTAATCTCTTTCGATAGAAACTCTCGTTTGAGCAACAAACATTTTGTTCTCGTTGAAAAATGAAATCCCTTAGTGATAAGTATTCTCTTTCGAGATAAACTATCGTTTGAGCAACAAATATTTTGTTCTCGTTAAAGTTGAAGAAATAATATCCCTTTGTGAGAATTAATCTCTTCAAGATAAACTCTCGTTTGAGAAACAAACGCTTTGTTCTCGTTAGGATAAACAACAAATGGAGTTTTTAAGGTTCGAACTTTGTAAACATTTTAACATTTAAGTAACCTTAAAACTTCAAAGGTATTCTAGAACAATTCTTAGTCCATACTTATATGACGTTTCGAAAAAAAACACGATTAAGTATGAGAGTTGTTTTTCTAGTGTGTAAAGAAGTCGAAAATGACTTGGTCTGAATCAAAACATGTCTAACATATTTGATTCTATTTCAAAGACTTTTCGTTCCACTTGTGGGATTTAATCATGGGACAATCTCATATTCTTTGAAAGTTTATCAAACTTTAAATATTCTTGAATTTGATCTCATCAAATTACCTTAATACTTTTTATGAGTTTGAGATTAGTCATTTGTTTTATTTATCTTATAAATATTATTTATTTGATTAGTTTAAAGATCATTGATTCGTTGTGCCATAAGAGATTAAAAGAATAACATTTATTTAAATAATCACAAAATTAAAATATCTTGTCCTTACAAGATAACTAAAACTTAGGCACAAAATAATAATCTTAAAAACTAAAACAAATCTATTTAAGCAAAAACACATGTCCTAATGGATGATGTAGCAACTCTTGCTTTATTTCCATTCGCATGTCCATGTCTATTCTGATGCATTCTCTTTAGAAGCCTCTGAGGTTGATGCCTCACTCGTTTTTGCTTTCTTGACTTCTTGTAGGTGTGTGGGGCAGTTTCTCTTCCAATGTCCGGTCTTGCCGCAATGGAAACATTTTTCATCCTTCTTGATTCTCTTCTTAGGTTTCAATGCCTCCTTTACATCGGTTTTGGTCTTACCATCACCTTTAGACTTTGCTGCCGATTTACCTTTCTTCTTACCCTTCCGGACCATCAGAACGGGTTTAGGTCCTACCTTCTTCAGGTTTATTTCAGCAGTTCTCAACATGCCGAGCAACTGTGGCAGCGTCTTGTTAATTTCATTCATATTGAAATTAAGGACGAACTGATTTAAACTATCCGGCAACGATTGCAGGATGACATCAGTAGCTAATTCTTCTTTCAGCGGAAAGCAGAGCTTCTTCAACGTTTCGATGTAGCCCATCATTTTGATGACGTGAGCTTCTATGGGAGATCCCTCACTCATCTTGCATTGAAACACAGCTTTAGAGGTCTCGTACCTCTCTTGACGAGCTTGCCCTTCATAAATCTCCTTGAGATTTTGAATCATATCATAAGCAACCATGTCCTCATGTTGCTTCTGAAGCTCAGGGGTCATGGAGGCAAACATAAGACAACCGACATCCAGCATGTTGTCCATGTGTTTCTTAAACTTGTCTTTGTCAGCTCTGGAAGCAGTGGCAACCGGTTCATCAGGAACAAGTTCTTCAATGATATATTCCTTCTTTTCATGTTTGAGAACAATTCTCAAATTGCGGAACCAGTCAAGGAAGTTTATGTTATTGAGCTTATCCTTCTCAAGGATAGATCGCAGAGATAGAGTATTATTTGCCATTAATTCTACAACAAAGAAAATATGCTACATAAGTTTTACTAAATTTTAAAATTTATAGATAGGTCTTTACTATAAATTTACTCCCACTATTTTCTTCAAAATAAAAAACCCTCTAGTTTTGATTTCGGAAAAACGTTTCGATAGTTTTTCTAGTGAGTGAGGATCCGTATTTCACCATTCCTAAATCAGCTTTGGCCAGTCTTTTAGGAAATGGGTATTTAGGTAAGTAACACCTTACTAATTACATCTCATGTAATTCCTCATCTTTTGGTGAACAACTCTTGTTCTTTAAATCATCTTATGATTATCCAAAACTTTTAACCACTAGGTTTTCTATTCCTATTATAACAACCCAGCTAAGTCAATACAAATATCTCAACCGACGAATATCACTAGCTTATTCTTCACGTTTAACTAAGATAGATAAATGTGACATTGCTTTGGCAAAGCTCGCATTATATCGATTGAAGCTTTAACGAGGGTAAATATTGGATGGTTAAAATAGACTTAGAATTATAGTGAGTGATTTACTTAATTATCTCATCATTTTAACATTGATCCTATCAATAGAACTATGTTTAATTATGCTTATAAAACATCCATTGCATCACATACAAGGTAAATAAAAGCGGTAAATAAATATGCAATGATTATAGCCCTTCTTAACCTAAGGAGACCCGTCCCAAGCCAATGGGAGGACCATTCTACTGAAGATAGAATCTCCTTCTGAAACGCCCGGTCCACCAGGGAAGGCCCACCACGCTGCTACCTTGGTTCTTGCTTTACCTCCATGAGTATTTACAATTTTCAGAAACTCGCGTTACATGCGAGGAAGTGAGATGAGAAGAGAAGTACAATAGAAGATAGAGAAAGGCACGACACGCGGGCCGTATTTATAAAAACCAAAACTATAAAGGCTATGGGCTATAACCATGCAAAACAAACACCGTGCAATCTAACATGCATTTCAAACATCGTGCGAACAAAGTAACGACGTGTTTACGGAGTTTTAAACTGATTATCCCTATGTTGCGGTTAATGGGCCAAAGAAGGATCACGAGGTTTCATAAACCATTTGCGTTAACGAACAAATGCACCAGGTAGGTCAACATGAAAGAGAGGTTGCGCACTAGGCACACTTAAGTAACAGGTCTTTGATGATGCCAATCCTAGACATGCATTTTTCATAACGTCTAACCATAACTCTTATGCATTCACCGTGAAAGATAGTTTGATAACTTTTATCAAATTAGAAGCCCTTTCATAGATTTCATAAATCTATGAAACTACGAACAACTACTTGTTCTCTAGACTAACTATTAGTCTCAACATGTTAACATTTAACATTGAAGCAGCCTAACATAGTTATGATTAACTCTTAAGCATTCAGTGATAATCGAAATAAGTCTTTATTAGGTGTGATACGATAAACGATAAATATCTAAATCGAATCAAACATCATGCATCTCATACATAAACATCACCCAAGAATTTAAGTTCGAATTCGTATGATACAAGTGGCTCTGATACAACTGTTGGGTCACGTCGGCAGGCCCTGTGGCGCAGTGGAAAAATTAATCTGACGTAATCCAGCCAGGATCCATGTACAGGAACGAATCCGGGGTGACAAGATGAAGAGTTACCTTTTAAAACTCTGGAAACTGGAAAACTGACGGTATGTCAGAATAACCACGTCAAGTAAAACCAGAATCGTCACAGGTTCGCAACGACCTCTACGGAGTCCACCCGAACAAAACGAACAAAGTTTCCGCCTCCCTAACACTTAGGGACAAATTTCAACAGGTTTGAACACCTTCCAGGGAGAAGTCGAAATCCCTCCAGGGATTCCTGAGGGAGTCTAAAATCGACCAGGAGTTCAACCGGGACTTGCAATCGAGCAAGGGAACCTTCAGGGATTTTCCAATGGGCAAGTAGAACACCAGAAAAATATCGAACAGCTTCTCAGAGAGCTTTATGGGATATGTCGAATTCCAGTGGGGTATCCCTAGGGGTGTTGTCGAAATCTTCAAGAGGAGGAAGAGGGATGATTTGGCTGCTCGCCCTTGTCCCTTTAAATAGTATTCAAAGACTTAATTCTAGTTGAATTCCTTAAATCCAAGTTCAACCAAAATTCATAGAATCTAATTCTACTTGAAATTGGTTTATATTAAATATACATTATATTTAATAATATTAAATGAAATATATATATTAAATTATGTAGAATCTTATTCTACATAAAACATGGATTTAAATATATATTATATTTAATCCAAATATATATATTTTATTATATAGAATCTCATTCTATCTTTACTTAGATTTAAATATATTTAAATATATGTTTTTAATTATGTGGAATCTAATTCTACATAAACTTGGAATTAAATATACATTATATAAATTACAAATATATATTTAAATTTCTAGAATCTTATTCTATAATATTTAAGTCTCTAAATATTTTCCATACTATAAATAATATTTGATAAATACAATATTTATCCAATATTATTCCCATTTAAGGGAGTGCTGATTTCCCTTATCCCATAGGGGATTTTCGGCAACCACCCTAAAATAGGGAGTATGGTTTCCAATTTTTGTTCATTTCATTCGAAGGTTGTGACCCTTGTAGGTTCATGCAACGTTAGCAACAAAATTAGAACTGTTCTAATTTTACAAACAATGAGCGGCATCTAGCAATACATCATTGCTACCTAAGTTGCATGAAGTCATGGTTTGACTTTCCTAATTCCTGAATAAACTTCCTTTATGTATTTCATCCTTTTGTCTTTTATATCTTAGATGAACACAAGTCTTGGGTTAGTCACACTTGCGTTGTCCATCTAGTGTTTCTTGATGTCTTGAGTAGATTATGATAAACGAATCTCTATGATATCTCATATCATAATATTCGAGCATGGCCATGCATTTTCTAATCTCACTCAATCAAGTGGCCGACGATATATATCCCATTATGTAGGAGGGACAAATCCTTTCTTGATCAACCATATTTCACTACAGAGGTCATCACATATCCAATCATCAGTCTTTTTAATGTAGTCAGTTACGACACACGTTTGACTATGTCAAAATACGTAAATCTTTATGTTGAAATCGTGTTGATCTCAAGTCTGAGGATTATACATAAGTTTATCATGAGCAATGTTGTGACTGTCACATAATTACCCAAGAAACATGCTCATAGCGGGTCAATCCAGTATGTTGTTCTCTAACAAATATTTATGTGTTGATTTTGACATCTCTATGTCAATGACAACGCTTGTCATCAACCATATATTAGTCTTTATATATTATCACTGTCCATACCCGTAATAATATTCGACTAAGGATCCTATTTAACAATAATCGTATTATTGTATGGACATTATTATCCAATGGTTAGTTTGATGCACAGAAACATACCAAATGATAATAACGGCAATGCCATTACTTGATAAATCTAGTAAAATAGTATGTCTATTCAATCATCATATGATTGGTCTTTGGGCATACTTCAACAATTGGTTTCTAATAGCACAAGGTAATAGGAAACTCCTGGATCTTTTAGTTTGGGCGGTGTTTTGTTTTGCAGCATGGCCATGCATTCTTCCGTCATGGCTATTGTTTCAAACTCCCTGATTCTTTTCGTTTTGGAAACCATATCCTTTAAAAACTTTGCATAGTTAGGCATTTGTTGTATTGCTTCCACCAAGAGTAAGTTGATGTGGACTTGCTTGAGAATGTCCATAAATATTTTAAACTGGTGATCCTGCTTCGGGTGTTTCCATCTGGGTGACTAAATTGATGGCCATACACTGCTCGTAAGTGGGTTTTCTTGCGACTTCAGTATCGCTGGGCAATCCTCCAATAGGTCTGGTGTTCAAAACTTGAGCAAATTGTCCCACTTGAGTCTCTAGTAACTTTAAAGTTGCCTCATGATTCTGCATTCTCATCTCGGTCCTATCCATGAATTCTTCAGTCTATTTAACAAATAAATCCATGTTGGACATATAGGTACCTGTCTGAGTCATGAAGGCACTTAGAGTCTGTTCCAAGGCATTGTGTGCTGCCTGTTGCGGCGGCTGCTGCCGCGGCATCGTCTGCTGAAATCCGTGTGAGTGATTTGTCTAAGCAGCTCGATTTAGAGCGTTGGTGGGGTTACTCCATGAGAGGTTCGGGTGCCTCTTCCAACCATGGTTGTAGGTGTTCAATGTGGGGTTGTTGTTCCTGTTGAAGTTTCCTACAAAGCAGTTGGTCTCTATCCCTTGTTGGCACTCAGATGAATCGTGGTCTCCCCCACATTGGTCGCAAAAGAATTCAATTGCTTTGGCTTGATGTGTATTATTCTGCACTTGCATTGCATCTACCATCTTCGTCAACTGAGCGACTTGTGTTACGAGTGCATCTGATGTTCCTAGATCGTTTACTGTGGCCTACCTTCATATGCCGCCTCGGCAGGCATTAGGAAAATGATAGTCGTTTTTGGTCATCCTGTTTAGAATTTGAATTGCTTCGGCGGGCTCCTTGTCGAGCAATGTACCATTGGCAGAAGAATCCAGCATCATCCTTGTTGGTGTGTTCACACCGTTGTAGAATATAGATACTAGTGTCCATTCTGGAAATCCGTGGGAGGGGCATTTATTTAGCTATTCGCAGTATCTCTCCCATGCCTCATACATTGGTTCATCATCTGGCTGTCGAAACGTAGTGATGTCAGTCCATAGTTTATTAGTCAAATTGACCGGATTAAATCGAGCTAAGAAATCTCTACATAACTATGTCCAAGATTCAATGGACTCTGATGGTAGGCTGTTAAACCAAGTCTTTGCCCTATCCCTCAGTAAATAAGGAAATAATCTGAGACGCAGCACGTCTGGATGAACTCCACAGATTTTGAAGGACTTGCAGATGTGTTGAGTTGTGAGGTGGTCGATTCGATCAACCAATGTTGCTCACCAAGTGGTGGAGAGGTGGATTTTTTGGGAGTTAGGGTTTAGGAAGCAAGAATGGAAATGGACACAATGATTTATAGTGGTTTAACCTTCTAACCAAGGTCTACATCCACTACCTTAGCACCCCACTAAGGATTTCTCAATCAATCCACTATTGATTCGTCCCCTTTTCTAGGCTTAGGAGATAACCCTTACAAACGATCAAGCTTCTACCCAAAGCCTTGATCAAAACCCTCTTTTACAAAGAGATAAACAAAGCAAACTTAAACCCTCTAATAGGTGTTTGTTTGCACAATTAAGCACTCACCCAAAACCTAAAACACTTGAGCAAATTTGACAATTTTGGCTCACTAGTGTTTGTCTATACAAGAATTGACAATTTAGGTACTAAGACAATATTTGATCATTTGATGTTTGACAATATGAGCATTAGCCTTCTCTTGATGCTTGGAGGTCCCTTTTATACTCCCAAATGAGTTTGTAGCCGTTACTAGCCGTTGGGGATGATTTTGAGCCGTTGAGGACTTTATTTCCCCTCATAAATGCTGTTCTGCAGCTATCCGTATCGATACACGTGGAACGGTATCCGTACGACCTTCATAGGAACTAGCCGTTTGGCTCTTGCCAGCCTGGGCGTATCGATACGCTCTAGGGCGTATCGGTACTGCTTGACATTTAAATGGTCGTTGGGGTAGTTGAAATGGGATCGATACGCTTACATGGCGTATCGAAACGACCCCACTCCGTATCGATACTGCAAGGGCCTGTATCGATACGGGTTTTGACAGTGGCCAAACTGAGGCAAAAAGGTATCGGTACGGGGGTTTACCGTATCGATACTTGTACTCTGAAAACACAAGTTTGGCTATTAAAAACATGAAAAATCTTCGCCAAAAACCTCTTAAAATACCTCAAACATAATTTCAAGTTGTTTGGACTTTAAAAAAAGTTTTAAATTCTTTTCAAATTAGTCCAAAACATTTTTCAATTATTATATCAAAACATTAGTTCTACAAGATGTCCAGGAAAGACTTCTGGTGCTGGCGGGCATCTTAGGTTGTAGAACCTCCAAACTGTCCGAGCGTATTTAGCATGTTGAACATGACGGGTTTGAGCTCGAAGTGATCCGCTTCTATTTCAGGATCGATCACGCCAGAGTTCAACCTTCTAAGATCTTCCTCCTGGTAATCTCTAACTAACCATCGGGCGGCAGGAAGTTGCCTGTCATTACCCGCCGCGGCATTGTCGCCTGGGGGCTGTAGAGCATTAGGGTGTTCTCCAATTATGAGCGCAAGTGCACACTCTTGTCAAGTTATAATATAAAAGATATCATCTCCCACGAGGATTGGATAGCTAATTCGAATATAAATTTCCACACAAAGAATATTTAAATGCTCAAGTAAATATCAGTTTGTTTAAAAGAAAAATAAATAAACACAAGTAATTTAAGAGAGAAATCATATTGTTAGAATGGGTCAGGTTATGCTGCTCTGTAGTGTAAAACTGCGTTGAATAAGTCAAGTTGTATTGCACTGCCACACTTTGCTACCTCGACGGAAGATGGCACATTGGTGCTTCAACAACTTTCGCTGCCTCGGCAAGTGAAACGGATCTTTGGCTCGGCGGCAAAGTCGGCAGACCTTCAAGGCTCGATAGAATGCTTCGAGAATGATTCTACTTATGTATAAGTCAGAATACTATTGATGCCCACTACAGATAATACCCGTCGGCGTGAATCTTACAATGAAAAACAACCTTTGGTTCATCCTCATTTAGCCGCCTTAAATCCTAACCTATGTCTAGGCTAGATTGATCAACACCTAGTATGGATGATATTGTGCTTACTTCTTTCGTGAGTTTGACTCTCTCGATGCGAAACAAATGGATTGCCCACAATCGATCTTTCGAACTCAATTGAAAACAATGAAGAACATGAAATAAGCAAACCTTGAATTTATTGCAATAACAAACTTGAACATAAACAACCATTCTCACAACTACGTTACAACAGAACCCAAACCCTAGAGAATTTAGAACATAGTGGCGGGAAGAAAACACAAGAGAAACCTAAGCTATTCTAAGATGTCTAAAATACAAAATATAATCAAGTATATATAGGGCATGGCCTAGGTTAAGTCCTCCTTGGAGTAGAAGTCTTCCTCATGATAAAGTAGCTTTTGCATTGAATGCATCTTTTAAATTCTGACTTCTTTAACTTGAAGTTAGACTCCTGCCTTAGACATTTTCTCCTTTGGCGGCACTGTCCGCTGTTTCCGGCATCAGTAAATTGCTTGGATGGGCTCATTGGACTCAGAAAATTATGCTCTATCAATCGCACTCCAATTTACCAATTCCTCATGTTGCTGCCCTGAGCGGCAGATATGGCGACGACAGCTACTCGGCAGCATCTCTCTCTGTGTTGAACTGCTTTAGTACAGCTCCTTGGTTTGCTGCCTCAGCATCAACTCCTCAGCTTTCTCTTCCTCATGACAGCTTATAGAACCTGAAACTAAAACTAAACTAAAACAATATATTTTCCCACCAAATTGAAGATATTCAACAAAAACAAGGCAAATCGAAGAATACTGTAAATAATGCCTGCATGTACCTAAATATGCCTAAAATGCACTTAAGAACAGCAATAATATAAGATTGAATGCATGCAAAATATAGGACTTATGAGCACTTTACACACCCACAAACTCGAACTATTGCTTGTCCTCAAGCAATGCAATCCTAAACATACTTGCCCTTCCACTAATCAGAAAGAAAAACCTGTTTAAAACTTGATTTAGCACCTCAAGGTCGTGGCACCTATCATTAGATTAGTGAAAGAAGAATAACATGAATTACCTTAGAATTAAACTATAATGCCAGTACTGTGTGTGCAGAAACTGTGTACAAACTGAATTTGAAGAATATTCTAATTAAACAAAGATGTTGACAAGGTAATATAAGATTGTTGCCGAGGCAGCACAATTAAGCACATTTTTAATCAAGGCAGTAAGGGCTTCATATTATAACAACTACTCTTTAGGTCTGAAATTAAGATAGGAGCAAACTACAAAAGCTCGAACCCATTGAGTAGAGTCATCCCATGAAGACTTTCATTCACTCATGCTAATTTGTCTCTCACTTCGAAAATTTTCAGATTCATGGACTTTGATAGCATCAGAGTGTCCTTGGCACATGATTCTTCCTAGAGCCTGTTTCGGGCACGTCTAGGCTAAAACAACATATCTTTCTCCTTTTTTCGTTCCTATCGTGGCAGTGCTTTTTTTTTTGTTTGTTGTCTGCCACGGTAGCTACCTGCAACCATGTTAGAATATTACAAATAATTCAAGTATGCAGTGTTTATCAGAAATTCACTCAAATTCAACAAGTAACAGTAGTGTTTATGATTTTTGGCAATTATAGAAAAATTCTAAGTTGTCTTCATGCTTTCCCCAAAATTAAGTTCATTTTTATGGTGAGAAAAATATAAAATCGGATATCCTATCATAGGCACAAGTTCTAATAAAAAATTTTCTTCTTGATTAATTTTAAGGCAAGTACATATGCAACAATATGATCTAAGTGATGCCTAAACATTGAATGAGTGCTAACCCCCCCCCCCCAAACTCGAGATGGGCATTGCTCTCAATGCACAAAATAAAAAATAGACTGAAACTGAAAAATAAACAAGAGACAGGGAAAGAAAACGTAGATTTAGTTGCTATCAGATGGTGGAGGAGTTATCTGCTATGCCGTCAATTGCGGGTTGTGGTAGCTGGCTGAGCAGTGCTACCCTCTGTTGTGCGCGGCGGCTTGATTCTTTATGGTCTGAATCTTGATAAATAGTTGTGAGATGGGAATAAATAGTAACAACGCATCTAAAAAATAAAATCTAGTCCTAAGTAATTAAAATCTACTCCTAAATAGATAAAACAAAAAAAGATGTGGAAAAATAAAAATTATGTCACAGTGGGGTGGGCATCCCCAGAGTGACTACTTCATGTTCTCTCGGGACATAATCTTCTACATAATGCTTTAACCACTGCCCATTAACTTTGAATTTTGCCCCTTCGTTCATTGGCTTTACTGTCACGACAGCATGTGGGAAGGCGTGGACTACATCGAACGGTCCTGACCATCTGGACCTTAATTTCCCGGTAAACAACTTTAGGCGGGAGTTGAACAGCAACACTTGCTGCATTGGTAGAAACTGCCTTTGTTGGATCTTGTTGTCATGCCACCTTTTTACTTTTTCTTTGTACAACATGGAGTTCTCGTATGCTTCCCGTCTAAATTCCTTCATTTCGCTCAGATCCAACAATCTCTCTTCACCAGCCTGCTTCAAATCAATGTTTACTGCCTTGACTGCCCAATACTCATTGTGTTCTATTTCAACCGGGAGATGGCAAGCCATGCCATATACTAGTTGATAAGGGGACATTCCAAGTGGCGTTTTGTATGCTGTTCGATATGCCCAAAGGGCATCATCTAACTTCATCGACCAATCTTTCCTATTTAGGTTCACAACTTTTTCCAAGATGGTTTTAACTTCTCTATTCGAAATCTTGCCTGCCCATTTGTTTCCGGATGGTATGCCGTGACAATCTTTTGTGTGACACCCACTTTTTGAAGTGCCCTCGAATTTAACTTGTTGTCAAAATGGGTTCCCTCGTCACTAATGAAGGCTCTTAGGATTCCAAACCTTGTGAATATGGTCTTGTGTAGAAATTTATGGACGGTCTTTGCATCATTGTGGGGGGTGGAAATGGCTTCTACCCACATGGAGACGTAATCAACTGCTAGGGGGATGTACATGCTGCCGCAAGAATATGTGAATGGTCCAATAAAATTAATCCCCAAACATCGAATAATTCAACCTCCAGGATGGTTTTCAACGGCATTTCGTTCCTTCTTGAAATGTTTCCTGTTCTTTGGCATTTGTCGCACTGTTTGTAGAAGGTTGGGGCATCTTTATGCAATGTTGGCCAGAAAAAGCCCGATTGGAGTACTTTTGCTGTTGTGCGCTGTCCTTCGAAATGACCTCCACATGGTGTTGCATGGCACTGAGATAGTATGGCTTGTTGTTCATCCTCAGGGACACATTGTCTAATGACACGGTCTGCACAGTTTTTAAACAAGAAAGGCTCGTCCCAAAAATAAAGCTTAGCATCATATTGGAATTGTTTCTATCCTTGATAGTTAAGGTCATAAGGTAACACACCAGTTACCAAGTAATTAACAATATATGTGTATCAGGGTGTTGTTGTTGACGTTGCTGCTGCGACATCTTCGTGGGCGACAATTGAGATGCCTTCAGCTTCCAAGGCTGCAACAAGGGCAGAGGCAAGTAACAGCTGTTTGTCAAGGAACGCATCCTGGATTTCACAATTGGGTGTCTTTCATTGTTCATTCTCAAGGTGAGATAAATGATCTGCCACTTGATTTTTTGTGCCCTTTCTGTCTCGGATTTCTAGGTTGAACTCTTGTAGCAGAAGGATCCAACGGATTAGGCGAGGTTTGGCATCCTTCTTTGCGAATAGGTACTTTCAGGTTGAATGATCTGGGTGGATGATCATGTTTTTTCCAATAGGATAGGGCCGAAACTTATCGAAGGTGAACACTACTGACAATAGTTTCTTCTCGGTGGTGGTGTAGTTGGTCTGGGCAGGATTCATCGTCTTGTTGGTGTAGTAGATGACATGGATGATTTTCTCCTTGTGCTGTCTGAGGGCGGCACCTACGGTAGTATCACTAGCATCACACATTAACTCAAAGGGATGGCTCCAATCAGGGGGAACTACCACAGCTGATGTCGCGAGCTTCTCTTTGAGGGTTTTGAATGCTTCCAGACATGTCTCGTCGAAGTTGAATGATTTATCCTGTTCCAGCAAGGTACAAAATGGTTTAGAAATTTTTTCAATAAATCGACGATAAAAACCTGCATGTCCTAGAAAACTTCGAATGCTCTAGACAGAGGTCGGCGGCGGCGAATTACCGATGACTTCAATATTAGCCTTGTCAACTTCTATTTCTTATGCTGAGATTTTATGCCCCAAGACTATGCCTTCAACGACCATGGAGTGGCATTTTTCCCAATTGAGCACTAGGTTTGTGTCCTCGCATATGGTAAGTACTTTTTTCGAGGTTTCCGAGGCAACCGTCGAAGCTGCTGCCGAAGATAGAGAAATCGTCCATAAATATTTCCATAAAGTCCTCTATCATGTAGGAGAAAATTGACATCATACAACGCTGGAATGTGGCAGGGGCATTGCATATTCTGAACGACATTCTTCGGAAGGCGTAGATGCCATATGGGCATGTGAATGTTGTCTTCGCCCGATCTTCTCGCACTATGGCGATCTGGTTATATCCTGAATATCCATCCAAGAAACAATAGAAGGGTTTGCCAGAAAGGCGATCAAGCATTTGATAAATAAAAGGTAGAGGAAAGTGATCCTTTTTAGTTGCTTTATTTAACTTGCGGTAATCCATGCATATTCTCCAACCGGTTACTGTCCTAGTTGGAATTAACTCATTATTATCATTGCTTACCACATCAATACCATCTTTCTTTGGTACACGTTGTACCGGGCTTACCCATTCACTGTCGGATATAGGATATATGATGCCAGCATCTAACCGTTTGATTATCTCCTTTTTGACAACTTCCTTCATGGCATCGTTCAATCTCCTCTGGGCATCGAAAACTGGTTTTTGATCCTCTTCAAGCTAGATTTTGTGCATGCAAATTGCTAGGCTTATCCCTTTTAAGTCTACAATGGTCCACCCTATTGCCTTCTTGTGCTACCGCATCAACGCTATCAATTTCTATTCATGTGTAGGCTACAAATTGGAGGAAATTATTATAGGCAGTGTATCATTGGGTCACAAATAAGCATACTTAAGTTGTGCACGTAAGGTTTTTAATTCAAGGGTAGGGGTTATTCAATAGATGGTTTGAACATTTTGCCACCCTTTTCTATATAATTCAGAGGCTTAAAATACTTACCTGGCCTGTTTGATATCCACTATGTGTCCTCTTGCTCCTCTGATTCCTGTTCTGTCCATTCACTGCATCGTCCATCTTTTGAGCAAGTATCTAAGTGGTTGTCGAGACAATTGTTAAGGTTGCTGCCTCGACAGTTGTACTGCATGCAGGGTCTGTTGGCTTCGAAATTGAATTCTGAGATGGCTTCCATTAGCTGGCATTCTTCTGGATCAACAGCTTGCCTCATAGTTTGGAAGACGTTCAACTTTACTTGTTGATCATTGACCCTCATTTTAAGCTCACCTTTTTCAACATCGATCTACGTTCTGCCCGTATCTAGGAATGGTCAGCCTAGGATTATCTGTGCCTTTTTGTCTTCCTCACAGTCTAGTACCAAGAAGTCGACAGAGAAAATTAATTTATCCACCTTTACCAGGATGTCTTCTATTTTTCCTTCCGGCTGCACATAAGTTCTGTTAGCTAGATGTAGCATTATTGTCGTTGGGAGGGCGTCTCCTATCCTTAGTTTCAGGAAAACAGACTTGAGCATTAGGTTGATGCTTGCCCCTAAGTCCCATAGGGCTCCTAAGGAATGGTTGATGCCTATTTTACAAGGAATTATGAAGCTGCCCAGATCTTTCTGTTTGGGCGGCACCTTATTGTGCAGCATTACTATGCATCCTTATGTTACTGCCACTGTCTCGAATTCCCCAATTCTTATTCTTTTGGATACCATATCTTTCAAGAACTTAGCATAGCTGAGCATTTGTTCGATCAATTCCACCAATGGTAGGTTGATTTTTACTTGCTTCAGAACATCCAGAAATTTCCTAAACTGCATGTCTTGCTTCTGTTTTCAATCGTTGTGGGAATTGTGGTGGAGGTTTAGTATCTTTGATTTATGCCTTGGACAGGAGCTTATTTTAGGGGGCAACAATTGGTTCAGATTCTGTCTGGTCATCTACGGTGTCGTCTGCAGCCCTGTTTGTGTTTATGTGTTGTCCTTCTCCGAGGCTGCCGCGGCAGGGTTTCTGGCGGCATGAACTGGATTTTGTTTAACAGGTAATCGCCAGCTGCTGTTTCCCTGGCAGCAGGATTTGACGAATCTTGTAACGTTATCCCACTCCTAGTTGTTTTAGCCTTGCATTTCCCTTGGGTTTCTTCTCTTCGTGGTTTCAGTATCACTAGGTAATCCACCCATTGGCCTAGTGTTAACAATTTGGGCGAACCTTACAAACTGAGTCTCAAGATACTTTATTGCTGCCTCCTGATTCATCCGTATTTTAGTCATGTCCATAAAAGATTCAGTCTTGTCAATAAATTTATTAGTATGAACAATAAAATCACTAGTGTGAGATATAAAAGTATGTAAAGTATATTCGAGTGAATTATTGTTCGTATTATGTTGTTGTTGAGGTTGCTTTCGGGACAGGTTCTGTTGATATCCTCCTGGTTGCTGGGTTGGATTTGTAGCAGTGTTAGATTTACTCCACGGGAAATTTAGATGCTTTCTCCAGCCTGGATTTTATGTGTTGGTGTTGGGTCTGCTTTTACTCTCATAGGTCCTCATGAAATCGGCCGATTCGTCGCATTCGGAGGAATCATGGTTGCCCCCACACTCATCACAAAAGGGATCCACATACTTAGCCTCATATGTTTTCCCAGTGTGTTTGGCCATATTCATCACCAGCTATGTTAGTTTATCTAGGCGGGCAGTGACAGATTTGGTAGCTTCTACTTCATTCACAATAGTTGGCCGCCTTATGCCGTCGCGACGGGCTGTAGGGAAATTTTAGTCATTCATTACAACTCTATTCAGAATCTGTAGTGCCTCATCGAGTGGTCTTTCTAGGATGATTCTGTTGGCTGAAGCATCAAGCATCATTTGCGTTGGTTGATTTACTCCATTATAGAACATTGCCACTTGAGTCCAGGATTGGAAATAGTGAAGCGGGCAGTTGTTTAGCATCTGTTGGTATTTCTCACAAGCTTCATACATTGGTTCGTCATCTCCTTGGCGAAAAGTAGTGATTTCGTTTCTTAACTTGTCCGTTACATTTGAAGGGCTTAAATGATCGAGGAAGTCTTTGCACAACTCTGCCCAAGGGTTAAATGATCATGTCGGTTGGTTATTCAGCCACTGTTTTTCCATATCCTTTAATGAATAGGGAAATAGTCTCAGCTTAAGCACATCTTTATGGACTCCATGTATCTTAAAAGATCTGCAAATGTCTAGGAACCCCTCAAGTGGTGCCGAGCATCTTATGTGGCAGTTCCTCCAAATTTCACCAATGTCTTTATCATGTTGAACATCACTGGCTTCAACTCGCAGTGATCTACTTTAATTTCAGGCTCTGCCACAGTTGGATCAAATCCTTTGAAGTCGTGCTCCAAGTAGTCCCTAGTGGTGCGCACATATTGTTCCTGCTTGGGCGGAATTGGGGGCTGCTGCCCATGTGGCGGATCTTGTTGCCCGTCAATGCCGTTTCAGCCATTGTTAGCAGGGTTGTCATCTTGGCCGTCCAAGGTTGCCTCTGCTTTTCCTTTTTTCCTTAGCTTTTCTGAGGGCTTCTCTTGCTTCTTTCTTTAGTTTTCTTGCTCTTCGTTCGATCTCGTCTATGTAAACGATTTCAGTTGATGAGTTGGCTCTGGTCATGCACTAGACAAGAAAACTGTAAAATTCTTCTTTTTGGAATAAAAAGGAAAAATAAAAACTGAAATTAAATGCAATAAAATAAAAGAGCAAAAAAATAAAGACGAATTTAATTTTCCCAATCCCCGGCAATGGCGCCAAATGCACACTCTCGTCAAATTATGATATAAAAGATATCGTCTCCCAAGAGGATTGGACAATTAATTCGTATATAAATTCCCGCACAAAGAATATTTAAATTCACAAGTAAATTTCAGTTTGTTTAAAACAAAAGTAAATAAACACAAATAATTTAAGAGAGAAATCAGATTGATAAAATGGGTCAGGTTATGCTTCTCTGTAGTGTGAAATTGCATTGAATAAGTCAAGTTGTATTGCGCTTCCAGACTTTGTTGTCTCGTTGGAAGATGGCATATTGGTGCTTCAACAACTTTCGCTACCTCGGCAGGTGGAACAAATGATTGGCTCGGCCGCAAACTCGGCATACCTTCAAGGCTCGGCAGAACGCTTCGAGAATGATTTTTCTTATGTCTAAGTCAGAATATTGTTGATGCCCGCTACAGATAATACCCGTCGGCGTGAATCTTACAATGAACAACAACCTTTGGTTCGTCCTCTTTTAGCCGCCTTAAACCCTAATCTATGTCTACGCTAGATTGATCAACACCTGGTATGGATGAGATTGTGCTTACTTCTTTCGTGAGTTTGACTCATTCGATGCCAAACAAATGGATTGCTCACAATCGATCTTCCGAACTCAATTGAAAACAATGAAGAATATGAAATAAGGAAACCTTAAATTTATTGCAATAACAAACTTGAACCTAAAAAATCGTTTTCACAACTACTTTAAAATACAACCCAAACCATAGAGAATTTAGAACATAGTGGCGGCAAGAAAACACAAGAGAAACCTAATCTATTCTAAGATGTCTAAAATACAATATATGATCAAGTATATATAGGGCATGGCTTAGGATAAGTCCTCCTTGGAGTAGAAGTCTTCCTCATGATAAAGTAGCTTTTGCATTAAATGCATCCTTTAAATTCTGACTTCTTTGACATGAAGTTTGACTCCTTGTGCCGCAAATAAGCTTAGGCCGCCTTAGATATGTTCTCCTTTGGCGGCTTTGTCCGCTGTTTCCAGCATCAGTAAATTGCATGGATGGGCTCATTGGACTCAGAAAATTATGCTCTATCAATCGCACTCCAATTTACCAATTCCTCCAGTTGCTGCCCTAGGCGGCAGATATGGCGGCGTCAGCTACTCGACAACATCTCTCTCTGTGTTGAACTGCTTCAGTATATCTCCTTGGTTTGCTGCCTCAGCATCAGCCCCTCAGCTTTCTCCTCCTCCTGACAGCTTCTAGAACCTAAAACTAAAACAATATCTTTTCCCACCAAATTAATGATATTCAACAGAAACAAGGAAAAGCAAAGAAAACTGTAAATAATGCATGCATGCACCTAAATATGCCTAAAAAACACTTAAAACAGCAATGATATGAGATGGAATGCATACAAAATATAAGACTTATGAGCACTTTACATGGGCGATGGTAGTTGCTGGTCCTGGATGTTTGCTTGATCACTCATGGCTTTTTTGTTTGCTTGTCTTAATTTGCGTGCAGTACGTTCAGGCTCTAGATCATATTCTCGCAAGGGTGATTTCTGGTTGGCTCTGGTCATAAACCAAAGGAAACCGGGGGTTAACAAAAAAAGTGCAGAAAAATAAAAACAAAAAGTTGTACGCCAATCCCCGGCAACGACGCTAAAACTTGTTGCGTGCAAAAGTGATGCGCAAATAGCGTGCAAGTATACACGATGCAAAGTTATAGTATTTAAGATACCATCTCCACAAGGATTGTGACAGCTTTTCGGAGTTGACTTTTCTGTACAAATAAAGTAAAACACAGATATGAGAAGTTGGGTCGATTGAAGCTAAAACTAAAACAAGTCAAGTAAATTGAGAAATCACAATGAGAGAATGGGCCGATATTGGATGTTTCATACTGTGGAGAATTGATGTACTCTCTCGGCATAGTTTTGCTGATCAATTTAACAACTTTCAACAGCCACCCACGACTATGCCTCGGCAGGCGCCCACCTCGGCAGAGTTATGTGAGATTGCCTGGGCAGTTAAGCGATGATTCAAGGTTTGGCAAGGCTCCCTTCTATGACTCCCTCTTCGCCCGAAGGTTGAAGTACTATCGGCGAACACATCTTGGATGATACCACCCAACGTGAATCTAAGAGCGAACACCAACCGATTGTGGATCCTCTTTTAGCGGATGAAATTCTTAACTTATGTCTAAGCTGAAGTAGCTTTACCCTATGGTTGGATAAAACTGTGCTTACTCGTTTCATGAGTTCAACTCTCCCGATATTGAAGAAATAGATTGTCCTTCTCTTCTCTCCCGATAAAGAATTCGACAATGAAAAACCAAGAGTAAACAGACCTTGAATTTTATTGCAAAACTAAAATCATAAACGAATACAACAAGACTCTCATAACTACTACAGAACAATCCCTTAGCCCTAGGGAAGGTTTAGAACATGGTGGGTTTTGCCGACACAAGGGTTTCAACAAGGAGTTTCTCTCAAATCTTAATTGTGTTCTCTCCTTCAAGTCGATTGCATATATATAGGGGAGGAGCCTAGGCCTAAGTCGGTTTAGGATAGGAATACTAGTTAATGTATGATTACAACTAATTAAAAGATCATTAGATACTCCTAGATTCCTGTTTGACTTTTCTTCAACTTGACTTTGACCTTGGATTTTCTTTGTCTGCCGGGCTTCGATGTACGTGCAAGTGGTCTATAAAAATCGGGCTTCATGAGCTCTTTCTATCGCATACCACTTTGTATTTTTTCATTCTTCCTTGAAGTGTTGTCTCAGCGGCATGTAGTTGACTACCTCGGCAGGGATATGGACTGTAGTGCAGATGATGGGACAACTTTACATTCGGGTTCTTTCCTTTTCGATCAGCTCTCCTGATGCTCCAGCAGCTTCATCCTTCAGCTCCCAACTTTCTCTTCATCGGCCCTCTTTGCTGCCTCGGTGGCATCTGCTTGGGAGGGTACCTACGCACAGGGAGAAAACACACTTGAGCAGTATCATATGTATGAAATCAACTAAATTCATCAAACAAGGCAGATTGTCTAACCTATGCTATTTTGTGTATGTTTACTTAATAAATGCAACCTAAACTATACTTATGAACAACAATATACTTAAGAACAACAATAATTGAGCTAAACTAGGGTATAAATATAGGACTTTTGCGCACTTAACAGTTGCCACATCACAGAAAGTAAGAAGGAAGATGAGGTAGGATTAACAGACAACAAACCCTGATTGAGCCAAGCCACATGACAACTTCTACAGAGGGAAGCTGATGAAGCTTGTCGAAATAGAGTAGACCGATGCCGAGGCAGCAAAAGCTAGGACGCGACAACATTCCTCCAGAGGGAAAATGGGCAAAGTGGTAGCCGACTTGTAGAGCTTTTAACGCTGGAATTTTCTCCACACCTTGCGTGGCAATTGAAGTTTGAGAAGAGGGTGAAGACATGGAAGGAAGGATAAAGTTGGACTTTTGGATAAAAGTGTATGATGTAATAAATTAAAGAGATTTACTCCTTTAATGAGAACAAGTCAAAGTCCAACTCAACTTCCTCTCCATAGAAGACCTTGCCTACACCTTCCCCTATATATAGAGCCATGACAGAGAGAAAGGAATAGAGGGGGAATCGAGGAGAGATCGCCAGAGAGAGATTGAGCTTAGGATTAGTAAAATTATGTTCTAAATTTCTTAGGGTTAGGATTAGTTTGTTTAGTAGATGTGTGAAAACTCTTTGTACTTAGTTTTTGTTCTTAATGCAATAAAAGTTAAGGTTTGCTTATTCTGGCATTAATTATTTTTGCATTCTACTCGAGAAAGGGTTTGTGAGATCATCCATTTGCTTAATATCGGGAGAGTTGAGCTCACGAAAGGAATAAGTACGGTTTTTGCCCCATGTGGTGTTAACTAACTTGGCCTAAGGATAGGTTAGAGTTTCAGCGGCTAAAAGAAGTGTATGAACAGTTGGTGTTTGCCCTTTGATTCACGCCAGGAGGTATCATCAGAGTTCAGCAATCAACCAGCGTTCTGTGCTTAGGCATAAGGTGGAACCGCCCAAGGACTCTTTGTCGAGCCTTAACTGTATATGCCCACTAGCAAGGGATTGTCGCGACAGGAATTCAACCATTGCAGCGGAGGCAGGGATTTAAGTCACTATCACGACAGTAGTGCGTTGTTGCATTCAAGAACAGAACAAAGTCAGGAGGATTCCACACTACGATAGACTCTAATCCGGCACATCTTCTCATCTTGATTACTTCATTATTTTATATACTGGATTTTTTTAGTTTATCTATATTTAGATTATCTCAAATCACCCAATTAATCTGTGTTTTTACTTTATTTATTTTGCATTGTGAGGGAGTAGAACCGACGGTTGAGTACCGATCCCTGTGGAGACGATACTCATATACTTATCCCTATCTTACTTGCGTCATGTATACTTGCACAATTGCGGAGCACTATTTACACGCAACAAGTTTTTGGCGTCGTTGCCGGGGATTGGAAACTTTTGTTTTTATTTTCTTGAATTTCTTATTTTATTTAGTTATTTATTTTATTTTTTAAGTACTAATAAAACTTAGTTTTCTTTCGGTGCATAAAAAGGGCAACAACCAGATGACCAACCCCAAGGTCGTGGCCGAGGCATTAACCAAGTATCCTCGGCACACAATGTCATAGGGCAGAGTCCCACCGATGGGCAGCCGCTTGTTGATGGGTAGCAGATCCCAGTAGGAGATGGAGCAAATCTGCAAGCTCCATTCGTACCTATTAGACACCTTACAGTCCGAGACTACCTTGAAGAGGACCTGAACCGACTAAACCCTGGAGTTGTTACCCCAAAGATCGAGGACGCCCACTTCGAGCTGAAGCGCATGATGACGAGTCTATCCTCCAGATCTGTAACTCATTTAAAATACAGGAAGTACATGAGGCTATTCTGAGATTGAAATTGTTCCCCTATTCACTGAGGGATAGGAAAAAAACCTGACTCAACAGTATCCCAGCAGGATCAATTGGATCATGGAGTGATCTTTGTTGTGATTTCTTAGCTCATTTCAATACTACAAATTTAATTGACAGATTACGTATCGAGATCACTTCTTTTCGACAGGCTGATGACGAGTCCATGCATGAGGCTTGGGAGCGGTATAAAGAGCTATTAAAAAATGCCCCTTGCAAGGATTCTCAGTCTGGACGCAGGTGACCATGTTCTACAATGCGGTTAACTTGGCAACTAGGATGATGCTCAATGCCTCAGCAAATGACATACTCTTAGACAAAGAGCTGGAAGAAGCCACGGAGATCTTAAACAGGATGGCCAAGAATGTCTATCAATTCTCCACGGCCAGAAAGGGATGTGTAACATCCCAAATTTGGGCCTAGATGTTTAGAGTCCGAACCGGACCGGTCAGAAAACGGTTCGAATCTAAAAGGGAGTTTTAGGGAACACCTAGTTCGGGATACTTTAAAAATATAGAAAAATTTCTAAAAATCCTCATTTAATATATGAAAGATAATGGTGGAATCAATTTTACAAAATAAGGTTTGGAAATACTACATTTCGGTGCAGTGACCAAATCGTAGTTTTTGCAAAGTTAAGTAGTGATTGTTTTGTAAAGGATTGAAACTTTGAATCATTAAGGAGCTAATTTTACCAAAATGTTTTCATCAGATTTTTCCTTAATTTGGGTGATTTAATTAATGTTTTAATTAAAGAAAATGAAGGTTGATTAAATTAGAAACCACCTTTGACTATTCATAACTATTTTTCACAAATTTTCCCTCATTTTATTTTCTCTCAAATTCCTTTCAACCAAACACATTATCTCCAGCAAATATACTTTGATTTTCACTTCATTTGATGAGATTTCAATCTCTCTTTGATTCCTAATCAATTCCTCATCAAATCCACTTGATTTCTACATTGAATTTTCAAGAAAACCTGCCCAAAACAAAGAGAAATCATCCATTAGAGGTATGCTTCGTCCTTCTCCTCTAATGATCAGTTCTTTACTGAAATTCCAAACTTATCAATCCTTTATTAATGATTTTTAAGTGGTTTTAATGTTGGAAACAAGAAATTGTCTTAAAACTCAAGATTTTGGAAGAGATCTTGAAGATTTTCGTGGTGAATGATTGGGCCTTGTTTTGAGATGGTTTTCTAACGTATTTTGGGTGTTAATTGATGTTACAAATGAGGTTTTATCAATCAAATCCTGAATAGGTTTGTTTTCATAAGTTTTGCTTGTTGGAATGATGGTTTTTGGGGTGATTTTGGTGTTTTATCATAGCTGGAGGTATAAGGACGTGGTTGTGTTGGTTTTTGATGTTAATTGATATTTAGAAATGATTATAAGTGATGGATCTTGGCTGGATTTGGTTTTGGAAGAGTTTGGAGGTGTTTTCAGTAGTGTTTGGTAGCCGAAATGTGGTTTTTGTGTAGAGCAGTGAGATTAGGTGTGTGGCTGATGACTTCAATGCATGATGATGCATTAATCCTCTGCTCTTATGTGTTTAAAATAGGGGAGACATCTTCAGACGCCTTTGGAGTTGATCCAGAAGCTTAGATAGCGTTTCGGCAAGCAAGCGAAACGTAATCGGTGAGTGCGTATGGTTTTAGAAGTCCTCGAGGGACAAAGAATCAAGGTTTGGGGATTTAGGAAAGGTCTGAAACACCTTCCTAAGTCCGGAAGTAAGTATTGGCTAGATTGCTCTCATAGATGTGGTGATTGCCCCTAAAATGCTTTTACATGCTCATGGTTTGAGATTGATAAATTCCTATTGTTTTTATGCATATTTTATAGCATGAGATGATACTTGAAATGATTTCATGAAGTAATATGTTGCATAGTTGAGATTTGAGCTTTTATGTTAAAGCATAGAAAATGTAATGGTTTTGAAATGAGATGAGAATGTTGAGAATTATTGCATGAAAAACAGTAGGTGAGATGATATTTCATCATAATATATTGGCATAGATGTTGAGATAGTTACCAGATATAATTTATCGATTAATAGGATGAGAGTGCACTATAAACTAAAATTCATACGTGCTCTTTGGTCAAGCCAAAGGGAGAGAACCGATGATGGGCATTCCATCGGGTAGGACTTGGTGAAATACCCAAGCTTTGTGGCGATGAGAGATTCCGCCATGTGAGTACAGTGATGTGAGATTCCACCATAAATTGTGTTGCTAGACGAGTGAGTGCGGTGATGATAGATGCCATCGGAAGTGTCTAGTGAAATGTCCACATATCCGAGTAATAATGAGATGTGAAATGCCAACATAAAATATGAAATGGTTTTTTATTCACATGTACCTTTGAAGAAATGATTTATGCTATGACAAATGCATATGTGATTTGCATATGAAATGCTTTAGTGTACAAGCATGAGTATGGCTTGGCCATGAGTTTTGTATTAGTTTAAATGCATGAGATATAATGAAGGTACGTGTGTTTTCATGAGAAGTTGCTTTGAATGGTTTCCAAGCATGAGATAGAATGAGCATGTTGTTTAAAAGCTTTTGAGAAAGTGTTTTCGAGATATGCATTATTGAGTTGGTTTTCTTTAGAGCATGCCTCACTAAGCTTTAGTTCTTACGCTCTCTTTTACCAATAATGTTGATAATTGAGGTGTTTCCGGGCATCAAAGAGGTTAAGATCATCCAAAGAAGTTCAAGCTCATGTATGGTGAAGTTTTCACACACTTTAGTTTTGATATAATGGCAATGGGAAACCAAGGATTGTATTTGGGAGATATGTTTGAACTCCCTAAGGTTGTGGCATGTTTATGTTGGCATGTTTGAGTGGTATTTGGCTTTAAATGGTTTGTTTGATGTTGGTTTGCTTATATTGGTTTTGTGATTAGGAAGTATGCCTCTAGACTATGTGAATTTGTGTTTGATGCCATGATCATGTTAGAAGGGTGTAACGCCCCGATTTTGGGCTTAGGAGTTTTGAGTTTCGGACCGGTTCGGTCGGATCGCGGTTCGAATATATGAGAGTGAATTTAGGAAAACCTAGTTCGGGTTGCATTAAAAATATGGGAAAATGTTCTAAAATCCTCTTTTAATATATATAAGTGAACTGTGAAATCAATTTTGTAAAATGAGGTTTGGAAGGGTGACATTTTGGCTAGTGGCCAAAATGTAATTTTCGAAAACTGTGAGACTGTTTTAAAAAGGATTGAAACTTTGAATCTTTAAGGAGCTATTTACCCAATGGGAGTTTCTCCATATTTTTCTAAGATATTAAATGATTTATTAAAGGTTTTTAAATAAAAGAAAAGTGGAGGGAAGATATTTTATCATTTTCCAACTAACTTTTCCATTTTCTATTTTCTCTCATCTTTTCTCTCAAACCAAACACATTTTCTCCAGAGCTTTTCCTCAGATTTTTTCATCTAAATATCACATTTCAACTCTCTTTTGATCTCTAATCATCTCTTCAACAAAACCTCACCATTTGCTAAGTGGATTTTCAAGATTTTGGTTCCAAAAAGGGAGAAAACTCAAGTTTGGAGGTAAGAACGTCCTTCTCCTCTGAAGTTTAAGTTCTTTACTGAAATTCCCAAGTTCTCAATCCTTAAATTGTGTTTTATAAAAGGTTTTATTGATTTGTTCTTGATCTTGGCTTTTAAATGCAAGATTTGATTGATTTTGATGAAATTTTCGTATGATCTGATTGGGCTGTGTTTTGAGGTGTCAAATTGATGTTAATTGAATGCTAATTTGATGTGAAATTGAGTTTTAATCAATGCAATCCCGGATAGGTTGAATTTCCTAAGTTTAGCTTGTGTTCTTGGTTGTTTTTGGAGTGATCTTGTTGATCTGTTATAGCTGGAGGTATAAGGACATGGTTAGATCCTTTTTGGATGTTATTTGATGTTTAAGGATGCTTAGATTTGATGGATCTTGGCTGGGTAGTGTTGAGGAGTTGTTTGGATGCATTTTCGGTTGTGTTTGGTAGCTGAAAATGGAGTGTGGATGAGAGCAGCGAGTTTTGATGCTTTCATTGAGGGTATTAATGCATGATGATGCATTAATCTACTATTTTGATGTGTTTAAAATAGGGGAGTCATCTTTGGATCCTAGTGGTGTTGATCCAGAAGCTTGATTGGTGTTTCGGCAAGAGGCGAAACGGAATCGGTGAGTGGATTTTGGTTTTCGGCTTTGAAACCAATGTTTCGAAGCTTTGGGAGCTTAGTCTAAGTCTAAACAACTTTGCTAAGCTCAAGAGTAAGTTTTCGGAAAAACTCTCTTGTTGAGGAACCATGTGATGGTTGGGTGCAATGTGATTGTTTGCATGTTTTAAATTCTGTTTTTAAAGCATATCTAGCATGTGTATTTGCTGAGATCATAAGCCATGTGTAGAAGGAAGCTCAAGGTGAGAGTTCCTTGTTTTTCAACATTGTTCTATTGTGGTTTGATGCTTAAAGATGCATGATGTTTATGGCTTTGTTAAATGCTTTAAAACAGTGGAATATGGTTGTTAATGATGATTATTGGCAAGTGATGGTTAAGGTCACAAAGGTGTTTAAAAGTCCTTGTGTGAGCCTTGTTTATTTAAGAACATCAAGGTGTTTAAAAGTCCTTGGATGATTCTTATTAAGAACATCATGGTGTTTAAAAGTCCATGGTTGGTTCTTGGTTAAGGTTCAAGGTGTTTAAAAGTCCTTGTGTAAGCCTTGTTACTTAAGAACATCAAGGTGTTTAAAAGTCCTTGGATGGTTCTTGTTGAGGACACAAAGGTGTTTAAAAGTCCTTGTGTGGTCCTTGTCATGGTGTTTAAAAGTCCATGGGTTAAGGACGCAATGGTGTTTAAAAGTCCATGTGTGGTCCTTGGAATTTATAAGATTACAATGGTGTTTGAAAGTCCATATGTGAATCTTATGTTGAATGTATCACTTGTTACCAATATGACTTGATAAATATTGAAGCATGAATTGCTTGTTTTTGAATGCTTGTGAGCATGTTCAAATGTTGTTTTGAAGTATGATTTATAAAGGTGTTTTGTAAATGCATTATTGTGTGGTTTTATTGAGCATTCCTCACTAAGCTTATGCTTACGCTCTCTCTCTTTTCTTAAACCAATAATGCAGAGCATTAAAGTGCATTGAGGGCAGCAAGTTGGTGAAGAATCCAAGTGGTGAACAAAGCTCATGTATGGTGAACATTTTCTCAAACTATTAGCTTTTGGGTATTTGGCAATGGGGAACCTATGTTGTTGATTTGGGAGACGTTTTGGACTCCCTAAGTTGTATAAATGTTGTTAACATTGTTGTTTCTTGTAATTGTCCATTATGCGTTTGAATTGATGGTTTGATGCTTGAATGGTTTGCTAAATAGGATGCATGCATATAGAATTGGGGATTTTCATAATTGATGTCATGTTGATATTTGGTTGAGGCAATTATGTTCCTTGAATGTTGTATGACTTGTTGGTAAAGTTTGGTTGTCTTTGGAGCATGTTTGATAGGTTAATTGTGCAATAAACCAGCTATTTTTCTGCAACCTGGGCAGCCTGTTTCGGAACAGGTGCTACCGTATCGGAACAGGGGCCTGAAATGGCTTGGGCGTTCCGAAACGAATGCAGCCGTTCCGGAACGGAAGTGCCACTGCCAGGCACTGTTTCGGAACCTGTTGCGGAACGGTCCCGCGTTTCGGAACGGGTCTCCCTGTTTCGGAACACTCGACCGTTGGGCACTGAAATTGTTGGTTATATGTTTTGTTTTGTTGGCGTTTTGGTCCTGAATCGTGTTTACGCAATTGATTGAGTTTGTGATGTCCGTTTGAGCTGAAACTTGACAGACAAGCATGAAATATGACTAATTCCATATTGGTAACTTAAAAGTGGGTTAAGTCCTTGTATTTTCCAAAATTTACATTTTGGTCCCTAAGATCTTAATTTGTTCAAATTAAGTCCCTGAACGTTTTCCGTCTGCTATGATCTTTGAGTATGATGTTTGTATGAACATAACTAGGGTTAACATACATCTAGATATGATTAAAAAAAAGGGTCGTTAATCAAGGTTGACTTTCGAGTTGACTTTGGTTTTCCCCGTGTAAACTTCTTAATTCGGTTCAACTGTCTGGGCCGGGTTAAGGGGGTTACAAAGGGCCTAAATATGTTCCTTATGTGTTAAATGGTTTGCTGGTGGGATTTGGGAGTCTTTCAGGCATGTTTGATTAGGCTAAGGGATGAAAAACCAGCAATAGCTGCTGTTTCTGGGCAAGGTGTATCGAAACACCCTCTAGTGTTTCGAAACGGGGGCCTGAATGGTCTTTGCGTTTCGAAATGTTTGGGGCTGTTTCGAAACAGTTTGGCTACCGGAATGCCATGTTTCGATACTGGTCTTGGAACAAACCAGCGTACTGAAACGGTCAACACCATTTCGATACAGCGTTTTGGTAAGGTGGGTAGGTGTTCCGATACGAGTTACCGTTGGGCACAAATTTGAATTGCTTTGAATGTCCATGCTTTACATTTTAGTCCTAAATGTTGTAATTGCAATTGCTTGAGCTTGAGATGTCTTTTTAAGCTGAATTTTGGCAGAGAAACATGTAACATGATTAATTTCATAATGGTAATCCTAAAATCAATGAAGTCCTTCTAATTTTCGAAAATTACAATTTGGTCCCTAATCTTGTATAACGTGTAAGTGAGTCCCTAATTGATATCCGATCGCTGTGCCTTTCCCACTCATGTTTTATGAGTACTCACTTAGGTTTAATATGCATTTAGACAATATTAAATTAAAAAGGGTCGTTAATCAAGGTTGACTTTCGGGTTAACTTTGGTTTTCCCCATGTAATCTTCGTAGTTCGGGTCAAGCGTCTAGGCCGGGCTAAGGGGGTTACATTTGTTGGTATCGGAGCCAGGTTATCGAATAATTGGGGTTTGGTATGTGGTTGTTGTATGTGTTTACGCATGATGGTGTCTTTTCAGTGAAAGTTTGATGTGTGAACAGTGATGTGTGATTAATCTGAGATGATTTTGTGGTGCTATGCTATGTTTGGAGTGTGGTTGGGGATCGCATTGCCATATCAAAACTAATGAGAGGAATTGTTTTTGAAAATGAGCTTCAGTACTGGGATTACTTACCTTATTGTGCCTAATTGTGTTTATTGTATTTTGTCAGTGCATTGTTTTTATAATGGGGCCACGTAGAGAGCTGAGAATTAATACTAGATCGATGGATGATAATGAGAATGCCGAGAATGCTGAGGATTTACCTCCTCCCCCTGGTGGTGGACCACCCGGTGGTGGTGGAGCTGGAGTTGGTAATGCTTGTGCTGGGGTTGCTGGACCCGAGGTTGTGCAGGGGCACGCTGCTCCTGACATGACCATATTGATCCAGGCTATTGACGGAGCCTTCCATGCAGCAGTAGCTGGAGCTCATGGAGCTGCACATCAGGATGATAATAATGTGAGGTTGCCTTTGGAACGTCTTCGTAGTCTAGGAGGGACTGAGTTTAGAGGCTTATCTTCGGAAGGATCTAAGTCTTGGTTGGAGAGCACCAAGAGGATTTTGGGTCAGTTGAATTGTTACAATGTGTAGAAGCTGGGTTGTATTGTGTCACTGCTGCATGGTGATGCTTATACGTTGTGGACGGCCATTATCTCTGGGATGGAGGATGATGCGGTGACTTGGACGTTCTTCTTGAATGCGTTCAAGAGGAAGTACCTGGGAGTACGTTACCTCGATGAAAAGAAGAGAGAGTTTATGTCTCTCATGCAAGGGAACATGTCAGTAGCTGAATATGAAATTCAATTTGTTTGCCCCAGTCAGTATGCACCTGAGCTAATCCCTAATGAGCGGGAGAGGTGCGAGCAATTCTGTTATGGGATAGTAGCGGACTTCAAGACTTTTATGCTTGCAGCTGATTACACTGACTTCGATGTTTTAGTCACTAGAGCCAAGGACATTGAATCGAATCTTGGTTTGGCAAGTCGAGTTGGTGGCTCTAGCTCAGAAAAACGAGCTGCGGAACGCGATTTTGGTAGAGATCGCAACAAGAGGCAGAAGGATAGGAAGCCACATTATGATGCTAGGTGTGGGGGTGGTAACCCTAGTAGAGGTCAGAAAGGACCTAATGCTTTCCTAAGGACTCCTGAATGTAATCGTTGTGGTAGAAGACATGGTGGTGAGTGTTGGGGTAACCTTGGGACATGCTGGAATTGTGGGAATCGAGGGCATTTGAAGAAAGATTGTCCTCAGCCGCTGAGAGAGGGACATGTTGTAACCCCCTTAGCCCGGCCTAGACGATTGACCCGAACTACGAAGATTACACGGGGAAAACCAAAGTCAACCCGAAAGTCAACCTTGATTTACGACCCTTTTTTTCTTTTTAATCTTTTCTAGATACACATTAACCCTAAGTGAGTACTCACAAGATACGATAGAGAAAGACACAGCGATCGGAATTCAAAAAGGGACTCAATTGCACAATATACAAATTTAGGGACCAAAACGTAATTTCTGAAAAATAGAAGGTCTTTACTGATTTTAAAGTTACCAATATGAAATTAGGCAAGTTCCATGCTTCTCTGCCAAAATTCAACCTAATTGGACATCTCAAACTCAAGAAATTGCAACTAAAACATTTGGGACTAAAATGTAAAGCTTGCAGACTTCAACACCATTCAAATTAGTGCCCAATGGTCACCTGTTTCGAAACACCCACCTGCCGTATCGAAACACAGGATCAAAACGGCGTTGACCGTTTCGATACGCGGGTTGGTTCCGAGACTGGTTCCGAAACGAGGCCTTCTAGTGGCAAATTGATTTCGAAACATTCATTGGCGTTTCGAAACACGAAGGCCATTTCAGGCCCCCGTTTCAAAACACTAGGGAGTGTTCCGATATGGTTTGCCCAGAAACAGCAGTAATTGCTGGTTTTTCAAGCACAAACTCGATCCAACACATCCAAATGACTTCCCAAGCATATCAACAAGTCAACATACATACAAGGTGCACATATAGAGCCCCAAAACACCTTTATGGCATCAATCAAGAAGATTCATGTCTAGAGGCATGCATCCTAATATCCAAACCAAATAGAGTAACCAAACCTCCAAACAAGCATTAAAGGCCAATTACAATTCAGAACAACCAAGGCCCTTTAACATCTCAATTATCTGCATTATTGGTAAAAGAGAGCGTAAGCACAAATGCTTAGTGAGGCAAGCTCTAAATAAAACCAATACAACAATGCATTTTTAGAAAACACTTTCAACAAAGCTTTTAAACCACATGCTCATCTCTTGCTCATGCTACCTTGCATCATTTTCAAGCATCTCATGATTCTTTACATTTAAATACATTATATTGGCTTTCAAGTGATAGTTCATAACCATTTACACAAAACACAATCGGATACGCGGATTACAAGCGTTGTCCCACATGCTTTATACACACTACCGGACTACACAAGGTTCACACTCAAGAGCAATCCCTCCATTGATGTGACACCCGTGGTGGAGTATAACGGTACAATCACAACCCCTCAACACCACTCATTGGTAGTTGTATAATTCCTCTAACGAGAGTAAGGGACACATAACACAAGATCCACACACGGAATTTCAACCACCGTTGTGATCTTACCTCAATCGTTAGGGTACTTGGATGGAGTTTACGGTACAATCACAACCCCTCAACATCCAAGGCAACTTTACTTACGGTGCACCCAATCCTATAGCCGGCTAACTATATCCGATTCAAGTACTTTAAAACCATTTCATCACTTTCCAATATACATCAAATACCATCATCAATTCACTGTTTTAAAGCATAAATCAAAGCCACTTATCATCATGCATCACTATGCATCAAAACCATATTAATAACATGTCAAACCAAGGATCTCTTACCTTGAGCATCCCTCAATACAAGGCTTTCAAAACCAGCATTAAACATGCTAAAACATGCTTTCAAAACAGTAATTAAACATGCATTTCATAACTAATGCATCAAACCATAACTTGGCACATCCGAGGGAGTTTTTCCGAAAACTTACTCTTGAGCTTAGCTAAGTTTTTTAGACTTAAACTAAGCTCCCAAAACCTCCTAATAATCATTTCAAGGCTGGAAAACCATCTCCACTCACCAATTACGTTTTGCTTGTTTGCCGAAACGCCGATTAAGCCTCCGGATCAACTCCAAAAGTGTCCGAAGATGTCTCCCCTATTTTAGACACATCAAAGTAGAGGATTAATGCATCATCATGCATTGAAATCTTCAGCCAACACTCCTAAACTCGCTGCTCTACCCAAAACCAACTTTTTGGCTACCAAACACAACCGAAAACACCTCCAAACTCTTCCAAAACTTAACCCAGCCAAGATCCATCACTTCTAACCATTTCTAAACATCAATTAACATCCAAAATAAACCTAAACTCGTCCTCATACCTCCAGCTATAACAGAACACCAAGAACACCTCAAAAACCACCATTTTCATAAGCAAAAACTTAGGAAATACAACCTATTCGGGATTGGATTGATAAAACCTCATTTCTAACATCATTAGAAATCCAAAATACATTAAAGAATCATCTCAAAACAGAGCCCAATCCATTACAACGAAAATCTTCAAGATCTCTTCCAAATCTTGAGTTTTAAGCCAAAATCAAGTTTCTAACATTAAATCCATTTATAAAACTTTAATAAAGGATTGAAAACTTGGGAATTTCAGTAAAGAACTGAGTATTTAGAGGAGAAGAACATCCTTACCTCTAAATGATGATTTCTCCTTGATTTGGGCCAAATTCCTTGAAAATTCAATGTGGAAATCAAAAGGATTTGATGCAAGATTGATTAGGAACCAATAGATGATAGAAATCTCATCGATTGAAGTGAAGATCAGTGTAAATTTTCTGGAGAAAATGTGTTTGGATGATGGGATTTTGAGAGAAAAAGGAATGAGAGAAAATTAGGAAAAGGTAGTTATGAAAATCCAAAAAGTAGTTTCCCTTTTCTTTTTATTTAATTAAAACATTAATTAAATCACCCAAATTAAGGAAAAATCTGGAGAAAAACATTTTGGGTAAATTAGCTCCTTAAAGATTCAAAATTTCAATCCTTTACAAAACAGTAACTACTAAACTTTGCAAAAATCGCATTTTGGTCACTACACCAAAATGTAGTATTTCCAAACCTAATTTTGTAAAATTGATTTCACCACTCTCTTATATATATTAAATGAGGATTTTTAGATATTTTTCTATATTTTTAAAACATCCCGAACTAGGCTTTCCCTAAAACCATCTTTTATATTCGAAATTGAATATCAGACCGGTCTGGTTCAGACCCTAAACTTCTAAGCCCAAAATTGTGGTGTTACACAGGCTCCGGTGAGAGCAGCAGAGCCACAGAGAGGTGGTGGGCGCGGCCGTGGTAATTTTCAGCGTAGGGATGATGGTGGCAGGAACGTAGCACATGTTGTGGCCGTTCAACCTGAGGGTGGCGGTCAAGCTCGAGTGTACGCCCATCGTGAGGGAAGTAATGATACGGATGTGATCGCAGGTACCTTTACTTTGCAATCCCTGTCATTACTTTCTTTGATTGATTATGGATCTACACACTCGTACATTTTGCGTGAACATGCTCAAATGCTTGGTTTACCTGTTGAGTCTTTGGATGTTGGTATGCGTGTGACTAGTTCCTTTATTTTTATTTTTCTAGGTTCAGTTTTTTTATTTTTTTTCAGAATAAAATTTTATTTTTAGTTATCTATATTTATTTCTCGCATTTTTATTCAGAATATATTTTTTTTATTTTCTTGTTCTTTTGGTTAGGACGGAGATCAAGAAAGAAAGAATAGGGAACAAAAGGCTTTGAGAAGTGACAGTTAACTTCTGCGGCAGCTGACGCCCAATGCGCTGCGAGAGCCGCAACAAATAGTTTTCCAATGGGCAGAAACCGCAACAGCTAGTAACAGCTGCGGCCATGAATTGCGCTTCAACGACAAAATGTGCCGAGACTCTATAAAAGGGCAACTATTCTCCTTTGTTTTTCACTTCCAACTCTCTTTTACTTTCTTGAATCTCACAGTTATTCACGCTCTATTCTACTCTCAATTTTTTTACTTTCAATAAATTTCTCTCATCGCTCTTATCAAATTCAGATGGCAACTAGAGGGAGCATCTTCTAACGCTGCCGTGACACCAGCCTATACTTGCTTCGTACCGGTTTCAGTGGAAAAAAGGTTCAAAATGCACTACATCTCGCGACAGGTGTTGGAAGAGCAAGGGTTCCATACCTCAAGTGAACCAAATTACGGTATCGAGCACTTCATTTTCTACAAGATCATACACCATACATGGCAAGTCTTCTGCCTCCAGCAAGCCCAGGCCAATCTAACGATCGTACGTGAGTTCTATGCTCATAGGCCGAGTTCTGACGCACTGTTCGTGCATGTGAGGGGAAAAGCCATCCGCATCAATGCTGACACCATCAACAAGTTCTACGGCCTGCACATTGAAAGAGATAAGCATGTCGAGGTTTTGGAGGCCCTAAACAATGACGATTTCAAACACATAATTGAGGGGCTTTGCTTCGCCGGTACGCCATAGGATGTCGGATCACACAGAGGTTCGGTGCAGCTAAAACACCTCAGGCCGGAAGCCAAACTGTGGAACAAGTTCATCAGCCACCGCCTTCTACCGACATCCCACAGCACGGTCGTTGATCGGCCCAAGCTTGCTCTTATCCATTCCATTATGCAAAATCGTAAAATTAATGTTGGTAATTTAATTATGCATGAAATCTACAAATGTGTAGTGAAGGAGAAGGGGCCGCTCTATTTCCTGTCACTCATCAACGACCTCTGCACGGAGAATGAAGTCCCGTTTGATAGAATCGACGGACTCACAAATAAAAGACACAGATGGAACAAGGTGACCGGCCACAAATTAAAGGAGATCTCAGATGCCGAGCCTCTACAGGCTACACCGATGCAGAGTATTGTCGGGGCAGCAGCCTCAGCATCCGTCCCAGTGACATCTTAGACACAAGCCCCTATCGTCGCAGACCTCCAGTAGATTCTGAACAAGCTAGAGGCAATAGACTAACGCCAGCAGTTGTTCATGACGTATACAAGGGACTTCCACACCGCAATAACTCAGTTGATCCAAAGGAGGTTCCCCGATCCGACGGTCCAATTCCCCACCTTCTCTGCTATCGTATTCTCCGCTGCCGTCGCACCTCAGCACAGAGCCCAAGAGACCCCTATCGCTGCTACTACCACGCACCACCAGTCCCAGCCCGTCGCAGCCTCTGATACACTTTCTACCGCGACGAGGAAACACAAGAGCATATCTGCCCTAGACACATCGGTCGGATCTATGCACCACATCACGTCAGATACTAACCACTCTGTTAGCCGGGTGTTCAACTTGATCAACCACAAGGGATTGAACATGGACAACATAGACCTTGACTCCCTTGAAGAAGTGGATTCCCCTGCAGCAAAGCCCACCTCACCATCCCGCATCCAGCCACACCGAGAATCCAAACGAATCAAGCGAGCAGCTTCTAAGCTGAAGAGGCTAATTTTGCAGTCCGACAGTGAAGAGGAGGATGATTCTGCCACCTATAAATCCATTTAAATTTCTCTTCAATTTTTTCCTACTTAACTATTTTCCCTTATATTTAGTGATTAAATTTTTTCTATCTTATACATGATTTGTAAAGCATTGAAGGCAATGCTTGGTACGAGTTTGGGGGTGTAGGTTGAGAGGCCGAGGCATTGAGATGCCGCGATAGTATAATTGCCATGCTATTTTGTGCTCTTACTTGTCAATTTTTTTTTAATTGCATTGCCTTAACCAAATTTTGCTTATGCCTCGGCAGTACTTTCTATCAATTGCCTTAGTTTAGTTTTAATTAAATCTTCTTTCTTGGCAATAGAACTCTCTCTTCTTACCATTATTTAGAATTGTTTAGAGCCTTTATTTTTAGGATGCTTACAGGAAGATAACTTAGGATCACACTATGAGATTAGAACTCTAAACACCTTTGTGACTTGCATGATTTAAGGAATTCTAGTACACCTAGGACATAGACTAGCTTAGAAAGAAAATTGGGTAAAAAGTTAGAGGTGCCCACCACTGGCTCTACCTTAAGTAAGCCCTAGAGGTGCCCAAATCCGGCTTTAGGCTAATCATTAAAGGTGCCCGAAATTGGCTCTAGTTGGTTAGGTTGCTTAAATGAAAAAAAATTACCCAAGTTAAGTAGGTTAATGCTTAAGTGTTTACTTAGAATCCTTATAATCAACATGTTCACAATGCATGCACACACTCACAAATCTTATAGTTTGATTCCATGTTATTCCTAGGGCATCCAAAGACATAAGGGCCAAACGTTCTTCGCCATGGTTTGAAGAGAGAAGGAAAAGTAAGACCAAGGAGACAGTTTATAAAAACTAAGGTTTGGCAATTGATGGTTTGTATTGCTTGAGGACAAGCAATGGTTCGAGTTTGAGGGTGTGATAAGTGCCCAAATGTCCTATGTTTTGACCCCTTTTACAGGGCAATTTTCACTCAACCTACACCCATTTGAGCTGCATTATTGCCATTCATGCATAGATTTCATCATTTATGCCTTTAAGCCTTATATTCTGTTTATTCTAAGAAAACGGTACCATTTAATAAATGAGTGGTATTTTTGCAGGCTTTACACTACTAGAGCAGGAAGATGCCGCCATAACACAGAAAGCGGGAGGGAAGATGAGGTAGAATTAGCAGACAATAGACCCTGATCGAGCCAAGCCACATGAAAGCTTCTACTAAGGGAAGTTGATGAAGCGTTGCAGAGCAGAGCAGACTAATACCTAGGCAGCAAAAGCCAGGCCGCCACAACATTCCTACCAGAGGGAATAATGGGCAAAGTGGTAGCCTTCTTGTAGAGCTTTTAACTCTGGATTTTTTTGCACACCTTGCGTGGCAATCAGAGTTCGAGAAGAGGGTTAAGACAAGGAAGGAAAATTAAAGTTGGACTCTAGGACAAAAGTGGATAATGTAATAAATTAAAGAGATTTACTGCTTTAATGAGAACAAGTGCAAGTCCAACTCAACTTCCTTTCTATAGAAGACCTTACACCTTCCCCTATATATGGAGTTGTGGCCGAGAGACAAAGGAAGAGATGGGGGAATTGAGGAGAGATTGCCATAAACAGATTAAGCTTAGGATTAGTTTAATTATGTTCTAAATTTCATAGGGTTAGGATTAGTTTGTGTAATAGTTGTGTGAAAACTCTTTATATTTAGTTTTTGTTCCTAATGCAATAAAAGTTAAGGTTTGCTTATTCTGGCTTTAATTATTTTTGCATTCTACTCGGGAGAGGGTTTGTGAGATCATCTATTTGTTCAATATCGAGATAGTTGAACACACGAAAGGAATAAGTACAGTTTTCTCCCCCACGTGGTGTTAACTAACTCGACCTATGGTTAGGATAGAGTTTTACAGGCTAAAAGAAGTGTATGATCAATTGGTGTTTGCCCTTTGATTCACGCTGGGAGGTATCATCAGAGTTCAGCCATCGGCCATCGTTTCATGCTTATGGATAAGGCGGAACCACCCAAGGACGCTTTGCCGAGCCTTAACTCCATTTCCCACTAGCAAGGGATTGTTGCTAAAGGAATTCAGCCATTGCAGCTGAGACAGGGATTTAGGTCACTACAATGGAAGTAGTGCGTTGCTACATTCAAGAACAGAAAAAAGTCAAGAGGATTCCATACTACTACACACTATAATCTGGCCCATCTTCTCATCTTGATTACTTCTTTATTTTATTTACAAGATTTTCTTAGTTTAGCTATTTTTAAATTATCTCAAATCGCCCAATTAATCTGTGTTTTTACTTTATTTATTATGCAGTGCGAGGGAGTAGAACTAAAGGTTGAGTACCAATCCCTTTGGAGACGATAATCATACACTTATTCCTATATTACTTGCGTCGTGTATACTTGCACAATTGCAGAGCACTAATTACACACAACATACTTCACCAGGGAAGCATGGGCGAATCTTCTCCGGGAATTTTCCATGTTGAGCTCCTTCAAAGATTCCTCTAACAAACAGCCCGTCCAAATCATTACTAAAAATTTCCTCTTCATGTAGCTTCGCTGTTTCACGATTGACTTCTTCAAATTGCTTCTCAACATTTTCAAATCCTCGCGACTTGAAGAACTTTTCCATATCAAATGAGGTCCAGGGCTTTGAAGGAGCTTCAGTAACCAAAAAACATGCCCTTCTTTTGTTCTTCTCTTATTTTTAGGTCTTTCAACATGTCATGTATGTTGGGCTTGAATACTTTTTCAAGATAACAGGTTTTGGATGTAGGTACCCCTTAAGATGCTTTCCCAATCATTTCCATGTTTTTGCACCCCTTTCGAGTGTTTCACGTACAATCATCTTAGTGCAATTTGACAGCCTTGGTCGAGGAAACAGCGTACCCTCAGCGACAAAAGTTGCGTTGACAAATTCCAAAGCTCTGAAAGAACAATTGAGGGCATTTTCATTAGCTTTGATATATGAGGCATTACTGGTCACCGAAGCAATGATATCTTCTTCTGCTCCCACACTGACTAGCTTCCCTTCTATCATAAACTTTAACTTCTAATGCAGAGATGATGGGGCTGCAATGGCTGAATGAATCCAGGGTCTACCCAGCATGCAATTATATGTGAACTTGATGTCCATTACAATAAAATCAACATTGTAAAATGTTGGCCCGATTAATAGTGGCACTTCAATTATTCCCAGTACGTATCGAGTAGTTCCATCAAATGCCCTCACAGTATTCTTATATGTCTTCATATGTGAATCATCAATTGGTAACCTTTGTAGAGTTGCCATCGGTAGAACATTCAGAGCCGAGCCATTGTCTATTAAGACTCTAGGCAACACATAGCCCTTGCACTGTGTGGTGATGTTTAAAGCCTTCACAGACCCCATTCCCCATTCAGGAATCTCATCATCAATGAATGCGATGTAATTGTCCGCAGTAATATGATTTACAATTATGTCTAATTTGTTCACAGATATGTCATTTGGTACAAACGTCATATTGAGCACCTTTATTAGAGCGTTGTGGTGCCCCTCAGAATTCAACAACAATTCCATGACATAAATTCTTGCTTGTTGCCTCTTTAACTGCTCGACTATATTGTATTCATTGTGCTTTAGAAATTTTAGGAACTCTTGAGCTTGCTCTTCTGCTATCGGCTAATTTATTTTCGGAGTAGGATCTTCTCCAAAAATCTTCTCAGGTACTGCCAAATCCATTCCTTTATTCTTCTATGCTTCCTTAGATACTTTAGGAAAAGAATAGCATCTACCAATGCATGTAAAATGTCCCACCTCATTTACTGTTTCTGTGTCAGGCTGTTCATCTGTCTTTTCTTCCAGCACTGCTTTTACTTCATCTGGTGACTTTTACCTCTTCCTGTAGTTTTCCTCCCTCAGGTTTAGTACCATTAGTTGCATAATTCCAGGGAACCTTGTGGGTAATTTTGAAAGCAAATTGTGCAAGAGATGAAATTACAACCTTTGGGGCTACTGTCGACTTTACATTTGACGAACTTCCAGCCTTAGGTCTAACAAAAACAACCAAAGGCTTGTGGACTCCATATTTAACTCCAGAACACTCGGAAGTACACACTTCTACTTCTTTCTTCACTCCCGCTTTCTGAAAGAACTCAACTTCCTTATTATCCATCATTTTCTGTACTAAGCTTCTAAACTCTAACCAGTTTTGAATCTCATGGCCACATTCGTGATGATACTCACAGTTCACATCAGATTGCATCTCCATCTCCACCTTCATGCCTATTTCAATCATATTGGCATTATACAACTACTCAAACACCCAATTCAACGGAGATTTGATTTCTGAAACGTTAGTTTTCAATCGCTTTGCTTCATCATCTTCCTCTATAACATTCACTCCTCACCCATCGTGGTTCGGTAAAGGAATGGTTGCAATACTTGGCTCATCAAACTTTAAGATACCATTATTGATCAAATTTTGTACCACCTTTTTAAATTATGTGCAAGTGTCAATCGAATGCGCCGATATTCTGGCAGGAAATTCATAATGAGCATCAGATTTGTACCGTGGGGGGTAAGGAGGCTCCATGGCAGTCAGATAGAATGGTCTTATCAAATCTGCTTCATACAACTGTGGGAACAATTCAACATATATCATCGGTATCGGTGTAGAAATTCATCATGTCATTTCTCGGACCACGAGAATCTTTATTATTCGAGTTTTATAAATTTCCTATTGTTTTACCGGATGATTTGATGGTCGCATTCTTAGAAGCCTCATATGCACTCATATTATTCACCTCATTATCCTTCCTTTTATAATTCCTTCAGGAGCACACTCCACTCTTAATCATGTCACTTTTAAACGCAGCCTCTATCAGCTCCCCTATCATTACTATGTCAGCAAAGTTCTGTGTGGCATTACTGATCAACTTCTCGATAAGTAGCCCCCTCAGAGTCTGAACAAACATGTGGGCAACCTCACTTTCCATCAACGGATGCTGCACTTGGGTTGCTATATCCCTCCATCTCTGGGCATATTGTCGGAGTGTTTTGCCACTTCTCTGTTCCATGACTTGTAGCATAACTCGGCTAGGAACCATTTCCGTCACATGTTTGTAGTGTTCTACAAAAGCTCTCGAGAGATCCTTCCATGATCGAATGTTCATACGACTCAATTGAGTGTACCATCGGGCCCCCGAACCAGTTAAACTAACCTGAAAGTACTGTATCAGCAGCTTTTCATCTTTCAGGTGGGCAGCCATCTTTCGGCAGTACATTGTGATGTGAGCTTTCGGGCAAGTAGTCCATCCGTACTTCTCAAAATTCTGGGCCTTAAATTTTGGATGAAGTACTAGATTTGCTACTAAACTCATTTCAATAGCACCAGGTCCTATCTCATTTTCTTTCTGTATCTCCAACAAGCTATCCTCTAAGGCTTTACATCGTTACTCATACTTCTTTTCAATCTCGGCGTGAACTTTCTCTATTTCATTCAAAGTGTTCAGATCTGGGACCTCTTCACCACTTCCAAAATTTGCTCCAACATGCACTAGGTGACTAGGCGTTGCTCCTTCTAGGTAGATGTGGAACTTCCTCGCAAAAGAAGGCTTTTCGAGCGGCTCCCTAATGTTTGATGTGGTTTTTTCCTGGTCGTTCATTTCATTGGAAGCACCCTCAAGCATTTTGGCCTTTCTCGACTCCTTTGGTCCCAACAGAGCAGTCCGCTGATTTATAATCTCTGTTTGTGTCTGGGAAAAGTAGTCTTTGATATATTGCTCCATTCTATCAAAGTGGTTCTTTGTTTCCACCCGGTCGTTCTCCAAAATGGCAATTCAATCCTGAACAGCCATAGCATTAGAGCATAGGCGAGGTTCATATGAATGTGGTATGATTGCGGCTTAAAAGCAAACGGCCATTAAACATTTCTTTATTAAATTCCTTATTTTGCATAATATAATACGATGTTAAAGTGCATGAATGTATGAATGTATGCATGAATGCAAGAAAAAGAAGGAATCAAATTCAAGAACTAGTCTTTTGGAAACATTCATTCGTCTGAAAGTTCAAATACAAGGAAAAGATAAATTCTTCTATAGAAAACTACTAGCCCTAACTTCTAAATTGACCAACTCATATAGCAGGCAAGTGATGACTTCTCTATGTTCCAACTCAACATTAGATTGCTCCAATAGACTCGTGGCTTGCCTCGACAGTATCTGTACGTATGAAGCAACGCTCCTGACTTGTTTCTTGATGTTTACTAATTCATCATTTTGGTTCTGGACTGTATGTTGTGCTACCTCGTACTTGTCCTTCCATACTCCACTCTCCAGGTACAACGCTCCTTCATATCATGCGAGTTTCTCTTTCAAATCTTGTACCACATTTACTAACTCTTTTATCTTTTTCTGTAGCCCTTCCTTCTCTATTCCCATCTGAACTTTATTATGGTACTTCGTGATCAATTGCTCTAACTGTATTACTTGACTTGTTAGGTCAAAGTTCCTAGCTTGTTCTTTCTCTAGCTTATTCTTTTCCATGTTGTTTGATTCCTTGATTGACCGAGACTTCTTTTCAAACATCTTCTTATAATAATCTCTTTCCTCCATCATGGCATCCAATTTTTCTAATAAGCTTTTCACCACCTTACTTGTTCCTCGCTTTTTCTTTGCTTTGTAATCGTCATGCAGTTTTTGTAGCTCTTTCAGATCCTGGCTAATCTTTTTGTTTTGTTCCATTAGCTCTTTTTCCTTTCCTTCATGCATACTCACCTGCAGCTTTGCCATGGTCAATTCTTCAGTGCGATGACTGATTCCTTTCTCATATTTCTTCAAATCCAACTCCTGGTCGTGTCTATGTTTTTCTAATACAGAAGGTGTTTATCTAACAGACTGAGCAGACGAGCTAGCATTTACCGGCCTTTCCTAAAATGTGTTATCATTAACCCTTTGTGTTCTCCATTCTTCATATCTTACCATTACTTCCAAGTCTTGATACGGTTGAACCTTTCTTGGCTTCTCCCACGCTTTTGCAGTCTGAGTTACTATCCCTTTTCTAGTCATTTGTCTTGTGTACTTACTCGAATCTTGCCATACATGCAATAGCTGGTACAAAATGCCTTAAACCGAATTTTATGGATACAAACAGGGGACAATAAGCTGTTCCTCCCCAAATTCCTTGTAACCCCTTAGCTCGGTCTAGTCGCAAGACCGAACCAAGTGAGTTACACGGGAAAAACTGAAGAGAAACTCGTTAGGAATTCCCTTCGATTAGCAACCCTTAAAAACATTTTTACTAAGCTATTATCTTTTCTAGAGGCATCACATTAATCCTACATGTTCATGCAAGCAGCGGTTAAAACCTCGCCTCAATCGGACATCAATTTGAAGTCTAATTGGCATTTACACTGATTAGGGACCAAAACGCAAAGAAACAAAACTTCAGAACAATCCAAAACTAACAAAACAGACACCTATTTCGAAACAGACCAAGCTTGTTTCAGAACGACAAATTCCAGTAGCAAAACGTATCGAAACGGGGCTCACATGTTTCAAAACCCACATGCCTGGAACGATTCCCCTGCCTCAAATACAACAGAGGCGTATCGAATCGGCGCCATGTTTCGATACAGGCCTGAAAATGGCCTTGGGGTCTGGGAACAACCCTTATGTGTTTCAGAACACCTAGGCCAAATATGCATACCGTATCAAAACTGTAGCAGCTATTTCGAAACACATACCAGAAACAGTTTCAAAACATCAACTTTAAACTCTTAAACATGATTCATACAACATGGTAACATCACAATCAACCATTCTATAGGCAAAGGATCCTATCACAACCAACCATAAATCATTACAACATAAAAAGAAGACTTTTAGTATATACAGAAAACTTTAGGCATCCAAGATACTTAAGCAACCACATAAAAAGCCAAACTTAGACAAAACCATCCACCAACATTTAAAGGTCTCAAACAAGACCAAAATGACATCATAAACATGTCACGGCATACGAAGTCTCAAAACAAAACCGCCCTAAAACATAAAGGTCTTATCCCATTACTAACATACTATTATTTGATGCCAAAACCATACTTGAGCAAAAATGTAAACTCTTGGACAACTCCTTGCTTCATTGCTTCCACGAATGGTTTACGAATATGCATTGTTGGAAAAGAGAGTGTAAGCAAGAATGCTTTGTGAGTGGTGCCCAGAACAACAACAATGCAACTTTTAAACCATTTTGCTTGCTTTTGAAAACAAAACCATTTCTCAAATCATTTCTCAACATTATAGTTCCAATAAAACATACATATATAACTCATGCTTGAACTACAAATCAAAGCATAACATCCATAACCACATGGATTATATATTTCAAAACTTCACAACATCATCAACACAAATAAATCATAAAGAGAAATTTAAGTATCATGAGTATATTGACATTTTAGCACTTTTAGTCGGATATGCAGATAACGTTCGGTGGAATGCCCATCACCGTAATCAAGACAACTAAACAACTTCTGATGGAATGCCCTTTATCGTATTCACAACGTCTAGTAAAAATAAGCTTCTGATGGAATGCCCATCAGCGTACTCCTTCTTAGTGTAATCTAACATCACTAAGGCCACGCACGAATTTTACCATTATAGTGCACTCTCATCCTATTGGTCGACCAATTATATCCGGTAACTAAATCTCATCAAGTGTCAATATACACATTAAGGCCAACACATACCCACTGTTTTGGAAGGTCACTAGCATAACATTTATCATCCCATTTTCATACACATTTCCATGCATAACATGTACTCAGCAACATATAACTCTTGATAACAAAAATCTAAACATGGGATTTACATCGTGCATCATCTTAAAATCTCAACACATAAGAAGACAACAAAAAAATCATCATTTTCAACAAGACATATTTAGGCTCAAGAAAAATTAAGGTAAACAGCCGAAAACAAAGGCGAAAACAGCCAGACTTACTCTCGAGCTTAGATTGACTTTTCAAGCTCAATCTAAACCACCAAAATCTTGTCCTTAACCATGTTAAGGCTTTATAAAAAAGTTCCACTCACCAGCACTACACAAATGCTAGCCGAACACCCAATATAAGCTTTCGGATTGTCTGATATCCCGTCTGAAGTTCCCAAATCAATTTCCACTGCTTCTAATCAATTCAAAACAGAGCATTAGATTGATTTCAAGACTCTAAACTTTCCGTAACTCAAAAACCCAGCATCTAGCAACAATCGCCCATCAATTCATACCTGAAATCAACCGAAAACATCAATAGACCAACTCTAAACAAACTCCAGCTAAAACTTAGCAAGATAATTATCAAAATCACATCTATTAACAACTAAAAAATCAATCCAATGACAAGAAACCATCAACCACTGATTCTTCACAAAACCAAGCAAAAAACTCAAGAACTTCAACCTTAAACACTACCATCTCAACTAGTTTCGGGTTTTATATTATCAAGCCATCATTTCAACATTATCTAACATCAAAAACACAATTATTAACATCCACAAACTCAACATAACAAAATCCAACAAAAATCCCATCAATCACCTCTTTTTCAAATAAAAGCATTAGAAACCAAGAAGAAACAATTGGATTTTGTAAAGATTTTATAAATAACAAGTTTGATAAAGAGGAATTCAAAGAAAAGTAGAGATTACCTTTTAAATCTTGAATGGAGTAGTTGTTGGGATGAAGGGAAAATGTATAAGAGCTTAGGAAAGAAAATAACGTGATATTTCGTTAAAAGATGATAGCTTTTCCCAAAAATCCCTTTTTATCATTTAAAACTCTTTTAAAAATTACTTTTACCAAAAAATATTCACCTAAAATAATTTGCACCCATTTTTGTCATCATTTAAAGCCTTTAAATTAATTTATTTAAAAATAGTCCCGAAACTAGCCTAAACCGAACAACCTAACCCAAACCAGTCTTAAACCAAATTTGGTTACCTTCCGAACCCTAAACTCGGGGCATTACAACTCTCCCCCACTTAAGAAATTTCATCCTCGAAATTTAACTGGCGGAAAGAGATGCAGAAACTATTTCCTTATGTCATCCTTATGCTCCCAAGTGGCTTCCTCCACACCGTGTTGTCACCACTTAACCTTGACCAATTCGATGGTTCTACCACACAACACTTTGTTGTCTGAAGCCAAGATCTCGATTGGTTCTTCATCATAAGTCAAATCTGGGTTCAATTCAATCTCTTCGATAGACATAACATGTGACGAATCCGATCTATACCTCCAAATCCTCGAAACATGGAATACATCATGAATCTTCCCTAATATGGATGGCAATCTCAATCTATAAGCAACAAGACCATCTCGTTCAACTACCTCATAAAGACCAATGAATCTCGGACTCAACTTACCTTTCTTCCCAAATCTCATCACCTTCTTCCAAGGTGATACTTTAAAGAACACTTTGTCGCCCACGGCATACTCTATTTCCTTACGTTTCAAATCTACATATGATTTTTGCCGATCCGTAGCTGCCTTCAAATGGTCACTTATCAACTTCACTTTCTCGGTAGTACCCTTAAGCATATCTAGCAACGATAATAACTTTTGTCCCGCTTCGGCCCAACAAACAAGTGTTCTACATTTTCTGCCATACAAAGCTCCGTTAGGTGCCATTTGAATACTTGCTTGGTAGCTATTGTTATAGGCAAACTCTACCAATGGTAGATGCTTCTCCCATGAACCCTGGTAATCAATAGTGCAACATCTTAACATGTCTTCTAGAACTTGTATTACTCTTTCTGACTGACCATCGATATGAGGATGATAAGAAGTGCAAAAACTCAACCGAAATCTAGATGTAAACCTTAGATCTCTATCTGGCACAATCAATTTAGGTACACTGTGCAATCTCACAATCTCATTGATGTACAAATGACCCAACTTATCTAAAGTATAAGTAGTATTAACAGCCAAGAAACGTGCACTTTTCGTAAAACGATCAACAATTACCCACACAGAATTCTTCTTAGAAGGTGTCAAAGACAAATCTGATACAAAATCCATAGTAATTCTCTCCTACTTCCACTCAAGAATTCTCAACGTTTGCAACAACCCAGAAGGAAATTGATGTTTGGCGTTAACACGCTGGCAAACCATACACTTGCTCACAAATTCAGCAACATCTTTCTTCAAGCCAACCCAGTAGTACTCATCCTTCAAACCGCGATACATCTTTGAACTCCCTGGATGCAATGCAAATGAACTACTATGAGCTTAAGTTAGAATGGTACGCCTCAAATCAACATCATTTGGTACAAAAATCATACCTTTGAGGCATAGAAAACCATCATCACTAAAACAGAAATATGACGGTTTACCTTCCGCTATGCTTGCACAAGTGGTAACAACGTTCCATCTTGCAAATGCTTTTCTCTAATCAACTGAATCAAAGAAGGTTTAATTTCCAATTCTGCCACTAGACCACCATCATGTGACAAACTTAGCCTAGCAAACATTGCTCGCAACTCAACTGCCACTTTCCTACTCAATGCATCTGCCACTACATTGACTTTAATCGGATGATACTTAATCGAAAGATCATATTCTTTAAGAAATTCTACCCATCAACGTTGTCTAAGGTTCAACTCTTTTTGTGACATCAAATATTTGAAACTCTTATGATCCGTATATATTGTACATTTCTTACCGTAGAGATAATGTCTCCAAACTTTCAAAGAAAACACCAGTGCGACCAACTCTATGTTATGTGTAGGATAATTGTGCTCATGAACCTTCAAATGCCTAGATGCATAGGCTACTACCCTTCCTTCTTGCATCAGCACACAACCCAAGCCAACATAAGACGCGTCACTATAGACTACATACTCTTTCCTTGTCACAAGCTAACCAATACATGAGCTTTCGTTAAAGCTTCTTTCAATATTTGAAAAGCTTGTTGTCTCGCTTCTGTCAACTCGAAACAAATATCCTTTTGAACCAGTTTTGTCAAAGGAGCAACAACTTTAGAGAATCCTTCTACAAAATGTCGTAATAACCTGCCAAGCCCAAGAAACTATGTATTTTTGTTACTGATTTTGGTTGCTTCCAATTCACAATTGCCTTAACCTTTTTAGGATCCACTATGATTCCCTCGGCTGATACTATATGACCCAAGAATACTACTTCCCTAATCCAAAATTCACACTTTCTTAGTTTAGCATTAGTTTATTATCTAACAAGGTATGTAACACCAAACACAAATGCTTATCGTGGTCCTCTTCTGTAAGGAAATAGATCAAAATATCATCAATGAACACTACTACGAATTGAACCAAATATTCATGAAACATTCTATTCATCATGTCTATAAATGCAGCTGGTGCATTCATCAAACCAAAGGGCATCACCAAGAACTCATAATGTCCATAACAAGTGCGAAAAGCTGTCTTCAGTACATCTCTATCTTTTACCTTCAACTGATAGCAACCAGATCTCAAATCTATCTTGGAAAACAATGAAGCTCCTCTCAACTGATCGAATAGATTGTCAATCCTTGGCAAAGGATACTTATTCTTCACTGTCAACTTATTCAACTATCGGTAATCTATACACATTCTCAAGCTACCATCTTTCTTTTTCACAAACAACATCGGTGCACCCCAAGGTGAGATACTAGTACAAATGAATCCTCGATCCAACAGTTCATGAAGCTGTGTCTTCAACTCTTTTAATTCCTTAGGGGCCACACGATATGGAGCTATGGATACTGGAGCAGAATCAGTATATGTCTCTATAGCAAACTCAACCTCTCTATTAAGCGGCAAACTAGGGAACTCTTCAAGAAATACCTCCAGAAAATCATAAACAGTTTTGATGTCTTGCGGTCCTGCTTCATTCATAATCGGATTCATAACGTAAGCTAAATATGCCTGACAACCAACATCCATCAACCTCTGAGCTTCTAAAGCTGAAACAACATTGGACAAGAACTTAATGTTCTCACGCACTACTATTACCTCATAATCTCTATAAACCTCAAGGAGACTCGCTTTGTCTTAAAATTTACCTTAGCCTTATGTTCTTCAAGTCAATTCATACCCAAAATCACATCAAAACAATAAAATGGAAATTACATCATATCTACTAGAAACACGTGACCCTGAACCATCAAAGGGCATCTTCTATACACTTTCCTAACCACAAAAGTTTCACCTAAAGAACTTGTAACATTCATGCCCACATCTAATATCTCACATGGTATATCCAACAACTTCGCATGCTCAAGCAAAATGTACGAATGTGTAAAGCCAGAATCAATCAAAGAAAGAAAAGTCATAGACTGTAATGAGAAGTTACCAGCAATCACATATGTATCATTCCTGCCCTCATGATATGCATACACTCTAGCCGGTCCACCACCCTCGGGTTGTACAGTAACCACATGAGCTACGTTCCTCTCACAATAATCCCTACGCTGAAAGTTACCTCGATCGTGCCCACGACCTCTCTGATACTCAACAGCTCGAGCCGGAGCCTGTACATCTCTAGCTGAATGTGGACAATCACGTCTCAAATGTGCTCGAGACCCATAGTTCTACCATGAACCATAATTACCCCAACACTCACCGAAATGACGTCTCCCGCATTTAGCACACTCAGGTGTGTGTACAATAGCTTCTAGACCCTGATGGCCACGTCCCGAGTTACCACCTCCATGCCCATGGTCACATTGGTACCTCTTATCCTTGTGCCTCTTGGCACGGTCTCTATCCCATTCAGCATGCCTTTTTCCTTAACTAGATCCACTACCACGAGTAGTCAATCCCAAGCTATGTTCAATATCCTTGGCCCTAGTGACCAAAACATAAAAATCCACATAGTCAGAAGCCAACATAAAGGTCTTCACCTCCTGAACAAAGTCATATCGGAAACGTTCACATCGTTCCCTCTCAGTGGGAACCAACTCAGAAGCATAATGACTCAGACGTACAAATTGTACCTTGTACTCGGATACTGTCATGATGCCTTCAACCAAGGTCATAAACTCCATTTTCTTCTCATCCTGATATCTAGGACCAAGGTACTTCTTCTTGAAGGCAGTTCTGAAAAATTCCCAAGTAACCTCAACTTCTGGCATACCAGACGTAATAGTAGTCCACCAAGCATAAGCATCTCCCTGAAGCAAGGAAACAATGCAACCCAAATTACGTGCATCTGAGCACTCCACCTGTCCCAAAATACAGATTGTACAATCCACGAAACTCAACCCTGCCCAAACTACGAAGTCTCTCTAAAGGCAAACAAGTCTCTGCACCCTGAGGTGGTCCTGCAACACATACACCAGCTAAGGTTGTTTGAAAAGCCCCGGCTATAGCCTGAATAGGAGGACTCATATCTATCACAACCTGCCCCTGGACAACCTGCCCCTGGAAAACCTGAGGTCCAACACCTCCGACACCCGCTATAACTCCACCCTCGGGAGGAGGGGAAGGAGTATGCAAATTCTTTTCATTCGCGTGCCCAACATTCTCATTCCCCGGATTACAAATTGCAGGCCCTTATCTCGGTCTCATTCTTACAAAATAAAAAATCTAACAACAACATAAATTATTTGGGTCAGCAAAGAGCATAGATTCCAAGACGCTCAAGTCTTTTAATTAAAACCACTTTTCACTAATAGTATTATAGCAATGGGTGCCTTTATTTACCCTCCAAACAATTCAAAACCCAAGAACATGCTCACAAACACTGTGCATTACAATCAACAACCAAAACATCATAAAACTTATCTGACTTACCTTCCTAACGTTCGCAAACTTGGCTCTGATACCAACAAATGTAACCCCTTAGCCTGGTCTAGTCGCAAGACCGAACCAAGTGAGCTACACGAGAAAACCCGAAGAGAACCCGTTAAGACTTCCCTTCGTTTAGTAACCCTTAACAACATTTTTATTAAGCTTTTATCTTTTCTAGAGGCATCACATTAATCCTACATGTTCATGCAAACAGCGGTTAAAACCTCACCTCAATCTGACATCGATTTAAAGTCCAATTGGCCTTTATAGTGATTAGGGACCAAAAAGCAAAGAAACATAACTTTAGAACAATCCAAAACTAACAAAACAAACAGTTGTTTCGGAACAGACCAAGCCTGTTTCAGAACTACCGATTCTAGTAGCAAAATATACCGAAACGAGGCTCACCTATTTCGAAACCCACATGCCCGGAACGATTCCCCTACCTCAGATACAACAGATGCGTATCGAAATGTCCCTGTGTTTCGATACAGTCCTGAAAATGGTTTTGGGGTCTCAGAACGACCCTTATGTGTTTCAGAAGACCTAGGCCAAATATGCATACCGTATCGAAATGGCAGCAGTAGTTTCGAAACACATACCAGAAACAGATTCAAAAGAACAACTTTAAACACTTAAACATGATTCATACAACATGGTAACATCACAAGCAACCATTCTATAGGCAAGGGATCCTAGCACAACCAACCACAATGCATTACAACATAAAAAGAATACTTTTAGCATATATGGAAAACTTTCGGCATCCAACAAATTTAAGCAAGCACATAAAAAGCCAAACTTAGAACGAAACCATCCACCAACATTTAAAGGTCACAAACAAGACCAAAATGGCATCATAAACATGTCATAGCATATGGAGTCTCAAAACAAATCCTCCCTAAAACATAAAGGTCTTGTCCCATTGCTAACATACTATTATTTGATGCAAAAACCATACTTAAGCAAAAATGTAAACTCTTGGACAACTCCTTCCTTCCTTGTAGCCGCGAACGGTCTACAGATCTGCATTGTTGGAAAATAGAGCGTAAGAAAGAATGCTTAATGAGTGGTGCTGAGAACCACAACAACAACAATGTAGTTTTTAAACCATTTTGCTTACTTTTGAAAACAAAACCATTTCTCAAACCATTTCTCAAATGCATAGTTACAATAAAACATACTTATATAACTCATGCTTTAACTACAAATCAAAGCATGACGTCCATAACCACATGGATTATATATTTCAAAACTTCACAACATTATCAACACAAATAAAGCAAAAGAGAAATTTAAGTATCGTGATTATATTCACATTTTAGCATTTTTACTCGGATATGCGGATAATGTTCGGTGGAATGCCCATAACTGTAATCAAGACAACTTGGAAACTTCCGGTGAAATGCCTATCACCGTACTCACAACGTCTAGTAAAAATAAGCTTTCGGTGGAATGCCCATCATCATTCTCCTCTTTATTGGAATTTAACATCACTAAGGTCACGCGCGAATTTTACCATTACATTGCACTCTCATCCTATTGGTCGACCAATTATATCCGGTAACAAAATCTCATCAAGTGTCAATATACTCATTAAGGCCAACACTTACCCACTGTTTTGCAAGGCCACTAGCATAACATTTCTCATCCCATTTTCATACACATTTCCATGCATACCATGTCCAAAAATGTATAACTCTTGATAACACAAATCTAAACATGGGATTTACATGGTTCATCATCTTAACATCTCAACACATAAGAAGATAACAAAAAAACATCATTTGCAACAAGACATATTTAGTCTCAACAAAAATTAAGGTAAAAAGCCGAAAACAAAGGTGAAAACAACCAAACTTACTCTCAAGCTTAGGTTGGCTTTTCAAGCTCAATCTAAACCCTTAAAATTTTGTCTTTAACCATGTTAAGGCTTTATAAAACAGTTCCACTCACCAGCACTACACAAATGATAGACGAACACCCAAATTAAGCTTCAGGATTGTCTGATATCGCATCCGAAGTTCTCAAATAAATTTCATCTACTTCTAATCAATTCAAAAAAGAGCATTAGAGTTATTTCAAGCTTCTAAACTTGCTGCAACTCAAAAACCCAGCGTCTAGCAACTCTAAACAAACTCCAGCTAAAACCCAGCAAGATCATCATAAAAATCACATCTATTAACAACTAAAAACAACAACCCAAAGAAAAGAAATCATCAGCCACTAATTCTTCACAAAACCAAGCCAAAAACTCAAGAACCTCAACCTTAAACATTACCATCTCAACTAGTTTCGGGTTTTATATTATCAAGCCATCATTTCAACATTATCTAACATCAAAAACACATTCATTAACATCCACAAACCCAGAAAAACAAAACCCAACAAAAATCCCATCAATCACCTCTTTTTCAAATAAAAGCATTAGAAACCAAGAAGAAACAATTAGGTTTTCTAAAGATTTCATCAACAACAAGTTTGATAAAGAGGAATTCAAAGCAAAGTAGAAATTACCTTTGAAATCTTGAATGGAGAAGTTTTTTGGATGAAGGAAAAATGGATAAGAGCTTAGGTATAACCCCCTCGACCCGGCCTGGCCAATAGATCGAACTGAACGGATCACACAGGGAATATTGAAGTAAACCAGGAAGGTTTACCTCAATAAACGACCCTATTTTTTTCTTTTTACCTTTTTCTAGATGGACTTTACATTCCTAGGTGTTCGACTAAATAGTGGATCAAACAACAACTCAAACGCTCATCGATTTCATCTAATATCAGATTTAGGGACCATTTTGTAAACTGAACAAATTATAAAAGTTTTTCCCGAATTCGAATTATCAACCTTTCATTAAGCTCATTACATGCCACCAGCCAAAGCTCAACTCAAATTAACCATTAAAACACCTTTAATTGCAAACATAAGAAGGAGGGACTAAAATGTAAAGATTCAGAACATTCAAAGTTGAGTATCATCCAATTTAACGAACATCGTATCGGTACCCTTAGGGAGGGTATCGATACGCCCCCGACGATCATGCTTCTCAGGCCCTGCATCACAAGACCTCATCGGTATGCTGGTGCACCGTATCGATACACCCTCATGACCGTATCAGAACGCTAGGGCACCATATCGATACGCCCTCATGATCGTATCGGAATGCTAGGGCACCGTATCGAAACGCCCTCGACTAGTGGCCAAAAAGGGTATCGATACGCCCCCTGTGTATCGGTATGCCCCTCTGTAACCCCCTTAGCGCGGCCTAGACGCTCGACCCGAACTACGAAGATTACACGAGGAAAACCAAAGTCAACCTTGATTAACGACCCTTTTTTTCTTTTATCTTCTATAGATGCTCATTATTATCCTATATGGTTAGCAAAACATTTCAGCGGAAGCGATACAGCGAACGAAACTCAAACAAGGGTTCAATTGCATAGAAACGTCTTTTACAGACTAAAATGTAAATTTCCAGAATTACAAGGATTAAACAAGTTTTATTGTTACCAATCCGTAATTAATCATATAACATGCCATCATGTCAAAATTCATCACAAACGGATCATTCAAACTCATTAAATTAAGCAACCAAAACTCATGGACCAAAATGTAAGAAATAGAAACCTGAAAGAGTTCAAATTCAAGCTCAACGGTCAGGCATTTCGATACGGATGGCCCTGTACCGAAACAGTCGTTTCGAAACTTGGTTGACCGTTTCGATACTCGAGTGCGTTCCGAGACACGTATCGAAACACCCTCCTCCAGTAGGAAAATTGTTTCGGTACGTCCCTTCCCGTTCCGAAACCCCATGGCCATTTTAGGCCTCTGTTCCGAAACAGGCAAGGGCGTTCCAATACGCCTTGCCCTGCAACAACAGATTTTGCTGGTTTTTCACGTCTTTTCATAATCGAACATTCCCGAAATATGCCACCACATGCATACAACATAAATACACACCAACGGTCATCATTTTGTAGCATTAGCTACAACATGGCATCCAACATGCAAACATAGATACTAGAGGCATGCTCCCTAAAACACCAAAGCCATAACAAGCTAAAATCATCATTCACATCCAAAATCAAACTATAAAGGTCATTTACAACTCAAGTATAAACCATCAAACATACTCAAAGTAAAGGGAAACATCCTCAACCATTCAAAAGTATAAATCCCACCCATTGTCTTTTATTACACCGAAGTAAAGCCACATACTTTGCAAGATTAAAAGCTTGGATTCCCCTTGCTTACTTGCTGCCTCGAATGCCTAGTTTTCTACATTGATGAAACAAAAGAGCGTAAGCATAAAGCTTAGTGAGGACCCCTATACAACATTCATCAATGCATTTCACACCATTGGCAAAACCACCATTTCATATCTCATGCATTTACATAAAACATGACCATTCAAGATCATCTATGCACTTTCTAAAACATGCTCATATGCAACATTCAAATCAGCAAATAAACCTTTGCTCATGCTTCACCAAGCATCTCATGCATCCTTGCATCATTTACAAGCATCCCATGCTTAACATTAATCATTTACATTATATTGGCTCACAAGTGATAATCCATAAACCATATCAACACAAGACACAATCGGATACGCGGATTACAAGCGTTGTCCCACACGCTTCATACATACTATGGACTACACAAGGTGGAGATCAATGGCACAATCACAACCTCTCAACACTCATGATGGAGATTAATGGCACAATCACAACCCCTCAACATCACTCATCAGTAGTAGTATAATTCCACTAATGAGAGTATGGGACTCATAAACAAGACTCACACACGGAATTAAACCATTCACCGTTGTGGTCTTAACCTCAATCGTTAGGGTACTTGGATGGAGATTACGACACAATCACAACCCCTCGACATCCAAGGCGACTTTATTCACGGTGCATCCAATCCTATATCCGGCTAACTATATCCGATTAACACAACCAAAAACCATTTCCATCACTTGCCAATATAATCATTTAACCTCATTAATCCACTATTTTACAAGCATAAACACAATGCCATTTCCACAAGCATATTATGCTTAACATCACATGCATTCAACACATGAAAACCAAGGATCACTTACCTAGTGCATCCTTAACATAATAACATTAAAATCCAGCAACATTCATGCTTAAAACATGCTTTAAAAATAGTAAACAAATCCACACTTATCTCAAGTGCAATTTCATCAAACATAGCACATTTCCAAGAGAGGGATTTCCGAAACACTTACTCTTGAGCTTAGCTAAGTGTCTCAAACTTACACTAAGCTCCCAAGACCACGCTCAAAGCATTACAGAGCAGGAAATTGCATTTCCACTCATCGATACGTGAAGCCTTGCTCGCCGACATGAAATTCACTCTTTCGGAGCCTCCAACAACACCTCGTTTGCTTCCGAATCATGATCATCTGTTTTCACATCATCAAAACAGATATCCAAATGCATTAAAATGCATTCCAACACCAGCAACAATTCACAAACTCGTTGCTCACCCAAAAACTACACCAAAATACCCATCCAAAACAACCGAAAACTCAATCGATTGCTTCCTAAACCAAGCTCAACCAACATACATCACTTCCAACCCATTATAAACACCAAAACACATCTAACAAACAACCTAACCCAACCTTATACCTCCAACAATCAAGATTCCACCATTTCACCTCAAAAACTCGCTTAAAAAACCAAGAAACTCAAGGATCTCAAGGATTTCGGGATCTATGTTATCAACACTTCATTTTAACATAATAATCAACTTAGAACTCAATTAAAATCAACACAAAATAGAGCTTAACTCATCAAGTCCGAAAATTAAGATTTCAACCACAATTTCACAATATTTTAATCTCCAATCAACATTATAATGAAAATTCAACCAAAAATAATATTTAGAAGCAAAATATCTTGGGAATTTCAATAAAGAACTTTGATTAGAGGTTGAGAACGGGATTTACCTCCAATCCTTGCTTCCCTCAATGAATGACAAGTTTTCCTTAGAAAAAACTTGAAGAACTAGGAAAGATTTCTTGAAAATGGTTTAGGAAATATTGAGAGAGTTTTTGGGAGAAAGAATTCTGGAGAAAGATGAGTCAAATAGTGTTTGGCTGAAAATGAGAAAGAGTTTGTAGTTACGTAATTGAAAATCTCACATTAACTACCTCTTTTAATTAAGGGTAAAGTACATAGACGATCACTGAACTTTGGTAAAAAAAACAAAATGGTAACCGAACTTTTAAAAATCACGAAATTGCAATTAAACTTTATGTTTTATAACAAAATGGTAACTAGACGTTTAATGTCGTTAAGTGACTGTTATAAAATTTGGTATAATAACACATTTAGTCCTTCATATTTATACATTCAATCAATTTAATCCTAATTCGAAATAATTCACTAAATTTAGCCCTTGTTATTTACGCATTCTTTCAATTGGGTCCTTAAAACAAAATTCCAAAGTATGGTAACATGATAAATAATTACAATTAAATTTTTATAGGAACTCGAAAACTCGACCCAAATCGAATCGAAAAAATTTCAAATAAAGTTTGAGTTGTAAAATATGACGCGTCAACTCGAATAACTCAAAATTTTTTGACCCGACTCGATTGAATGCTCATTTCTATCTTAAGACATGTCACGCCAACTCAAATAACTAGAAATATTCAAATATTTTAAATTATTTTTTCCTTTTAAATTGAATATTTTTTAAAATATATTATTTAATATTTTCATATTTAAATCACGTCGAATATTTAATAACTACTTTAAATATTCAATTTAATTTAACAATATTCGATTTAAAAGAAAAAATGATTTAAAATATTCCAATATTTAATAACTATTTTAAATATTTTTCTTTTAAATATTCAAATATTTAATAACTACATTAAATATTCAAAAAATTTAAATCAATTTTTTCTTGTAAATCCAATATTTTTAAATTAAATCGAATATTTAAAATAAATATTCTGTGTGATTTAAAAGAAAAAATTGATTTAAAATATTCTAGTTATTCGAGTTGACGCGTCATATCTTAAGATAGATGTGAGCGTTTGATCGAGTCGAGTCAAAAAAATATTGAGTTATTCGAGTTAACACGTCATATTTTACAACTCAAAATTTATTTGAATTTTTTTTCGATTCGATTCGAGTCGAGTTTTCGAGTTCCTATAAAAATTTAATTAAATATTCGAATATTTAAATCAAAATTTTCTTTTAAATCAAATATTTAAAGTTGTTATTAAATAATCGACGTGATTTAAATATAAAAATATTAAATATTTTATTTTAAAAAATATTCGATTTAAAATAAAAAATGATTTAAAATATTCAAATATTTCGAGTTATTCGAGTTGACACGTCATATCTAAAGATAGAGATGAGCGTTCGATAGAGTCGAGTCAAAAAATTTCGAGTTATTCGAGTTGACGCGTCATATTTTACAACTCAAACTTCATTTGAAAATTTTTCGATTCGAGTCGAGTCAAGTTTTCGAGTTCCTATAAAAATTTAATTTTAATTATTTATCATGTTACCATACTTTGGAATTTTGCTTTAAGGACCAAATTGAAAGAATGCATAAATAACGAGGGCTAAATTTAATGAATTGTTTCGAATTATGACTAAATTGATTGAATATATAAATATGAAGGACTAAATTTTATAACATTCACTTAACTACATTTAACGTTTAGTTACCAGTTTGTTATAAAACATAAAGTTTAATTGCCATTTTGTGATTTTTGAAAGTTTGGTTACCATTTTGTTTTTTTTACCAAAGTTCAGTGACCGTCTGTGTACTTTACCCTTTAATTAATTAATATAAATCCAATTAAAGCCTTTTAAAACACATGTCATATTGAGGAAAGGTCAAATTTCCTTAAAGCCCCCTAAAGATTCTAAGATTTTGGCCTCTACATTAAAAATAAAAAATTTCCCAGTTTTGAAACTTTACAATTTGGTCACTACTCAAAATGTCCCATTTCAAAAATCAGTTTTGTAAAATTGACTTGACGAAACTCTTAAACATATTTTTAGAGGATTTTAGCAAATTTTACCACATTTTTATCCTATCCTGATCCTTGATTTCCTTAAATCACCTTACGAGATTCGAACCGGTCTAATCCGATGTCTAAAACATCTAGACCCAAAACCAGGGCGTTACAACTCTCCCCCACTTAGGAAATTTCGTCCTCGAAATTCTTACCCGATGGAATGATGTAACGCCCCGGTTTTGGGCCTAGAAGTTTAGAGGTTGAATCGGACCGGTCGAGAACGGTTCGAATCTTTTAAGGGAGATTTAGGGAACACCTAGTTCGGGAAGCTTTAAAAATATGGAAAAATACCTAAAAATCCTCATTTAATATATGAATGATTATGGTAAAAACAATTTTACAAAATAAGGTTTGGAAATACTACATTTCGGTGTAGTGACCAAATCGCAGTTTTTGCAAAAGTTGAATAGTGAATGTTTTGTAAAGGATTGAAACTTTGAATCTTTAAGGAGCTAATTTTATCAAAATGTTTTTAATCAGATTTCTTCTTAATTTGGATGATTTTATTAATGTTTTAATTAAAAGAAAATGAAGATTAATTAAAAGGAAACTAGATTTGACTTTTCATAACTACCTTTCATCAATATTCTCTCATTTAATTTTCTCTCAATTTCTTTTCAGCCAAACACAATTCCTCCAGCAATTATCCTTTGATTTTCATTCCTTTTGATGAGATTTCAATCTCCTTTTGATTCCTAATCTTTTCCTCATCAAAACCTCTTGATTTTACATTGGATTTTCAAGAAAACTTGCCCAATTCAAGGAGAAATCAGCCATTAGAGGTAAGCTTCGTCCTTCTCCTCTAATGATCAGTTCTTTACTGAAATTCCCAAGTTATCAATCCTTTGTTAATGGTTTTTGAGTTGCTATAATGTTAGAAACATGAAATTGTGTTAAAATTCAAGATTCTTGATGAGATCTTGGTGATTTTCGTAATTCTTGGTTAGGCTCTATTTTGATCTTAATTTTTAATATATTTTGGATGATAATTGATGTTATAAATGAGGTTTAATCAAACAAATCCCGAATAGGTTTGGATTCCTAAGTTTTGCATGCTGGAATGATGATTTTTGGGGTGGTTTTGATGATCTGTTGTTGTTGGAGGTATAAGGTCATGTTTATGGTGATTTTTTATGTTGATTGATGTTTAGAAATGGTTAGAAGTGATATATCTTTGCTGGGCTTTGTTTTGGAAGAGTTTGGAGATTATTTCGGTTGTTTTTGGTAGCCGAAATGAGGTTCTTGAGTAGAGCAACGAGTTAGGTTGTATGACTGGTGATTTTAATGCATGGTGATGCATTAATCATCTGCTCTCATGTGTTAAAAATAGGGGAGAATGATCCGGAAGCAATCGAGGTAGCGTTAGAGGTTTTGGACGCTTGGTTGGCTCGTCGGCTAGCATAGTGTTGTGTATCAGTGAGTTAGATTGTGTTTCCAGCTTTGGGGTGATTTTGAAAAGAGGTTTGGGAACTTAAATCTAGGCTTGAAACGCCGGTTTAAGTTCGGAAGTAAGTGAAGTAGATTTCTCTCTCGATTTGTGCTATTATTGTTTTGAAAGGTGTCAAAATGGATTTTGTTGTGATTGTTTGGCAATGTGGTTTAATTTGCTGTTTGAGCATGGTTTTTAAGTATGGGAGATTGTTATCAAACTTGATTTGGTAAAGGAAGCATGGAACTAATATTCCTTGAGAGTATGTGTTGTTAATTTGTGTTTTAAAGGCATGGTTTAGTATTTTGGCCTTGATGGTGTTGCATGCTTTAAAAACAATAAATGTGTCGATGTTTTAAATATAATATATTGGCATAGATGATGAGAAGATTACCGGATATAATTGATCGATCAATAGGATGTAGAGTGCACTATAAACTAAAATTCGTACGTGCTCTTGGGATTCGTTCCAAAGAGAGAGACTGATGAGGGGCATTCCACCGGAGTAGGACTTGGTGAAACACCCAAGCTTTATGGCATTGAATGGTACCGCCATGAGAGACCGATGATGGGCATTCCACCGGAGTAGGACTTGGTGAAAGACCCAAGCTTTTTGGTATTATATGTTATTTCCATGACAAATCGATGAGGGGCATTCCATCGTAGTAGGACTTGGTGAAATACCCAAGCTTTGTGGCGAAGGTAGATGCCGCCATGGGAGTCCGGTAGCGAGATCCCACTGGGGTAGGACTTGACTTCGAGTCAAGTTGTCCGCATATCCGTGTAAAATAGAATATGAAAATGCCAATATATGAGAATGAAGTGTGTATCACATGTACCAATGCTTGAAATGTTTTTATGCTATGAGAAGTGCATTTGAGATATTGAGATTATGAAATGCTTTTGTGTATCAAGCATGTGTGGCCTTGCCATGAGATTTGCATTGGTTGTATGCATGAGATAGCTAGAAGGTACATGTGGTTTTCAAAATGGAGTTTTGCTTATGCAAATGAGGTTTTGAGGTTATGAAATGCTTTTGAGTGACAAGCATGTATGTGGCTTTGCCATGAGTTTTGCATTGGTTGAATGCAAGAGATAGATAGATAGTACATGTGGTTTTCAATTGGTGTTTTGCTTTGAAATGATTTTCAAGCATGAGAAAGGAAGAGAGGGAAGTGGAAGTGGTTTCCAAGGATATTGGTTTAACTTTGCATGAAGTGTTTATGCATGAAAAGGTTTAAATGGAAGTAATTGCGAGAATGTTGTTTGGGGTTGAGTTACTTGATGCATTTGAGTTATTGTTGGTTTTTATGTCGAGCAATGCATGATTTAAGGCAATGATGTTTCAAATGAAGTTTTCAAACAATACATTGGTTTATAAAGGTGTGGTTGCAAATAAAGAGTGTGTTATGGTTTTGCTGCATTGATGGTGTTTTGGTTTTGAGCATTCCTCACTAAGCATTATGTGCTTACGCTCCTTTTTTTCCATCAATGCAGATGGTTGATTTTGGGACAGCGAGGAGTAAGGGATTCAAGAAGAGCTCCACTTGAGAAGTATGTTTTGGTTTATAGCTATAGATAATAAAGGCAATGGGGGATCTTTTACGTTCTTGTGTGATGGGATTGCTTACCTTGAACAAGTTCGGTTTATGGTTTGATATTTGTAGATGGTCAATTTGTAATGGTTGGATCCTCGTTCTTGTATTTTGACATTGCTATGCTCTATGGTTAAAAGCAAGTTCTTTGTTGTTGCATGAGTTAAATGAGTTGATGTGCCTAATGCTCGTAACGCGTCTAGCTTTAGATGTAATATGATGGTTTTGATGCTTAGCATGTTGCTGGTATGTTTTGGAATGATTTGGAGCATGTTAGATGGTCTTTAGATGTGAAAAACCAGAAAATTCTGTTGTTTCTAGGCAGGGTGTATCGAAACACCCTTAACCGTTTCGAAACAGTGCCCTATAATGGCCATGGTGTTTCGGAACGAATGAAGGTGTTTCGGAACACTTTAGCTTCTGGAGAGGCTTGTTCCGATATTGGTCTTGGAACGCACCCGAGTTCCAAAACAGTCAACACCGTTTTGATACGGGTGTTTCGGTATGAAGGTCAGCGTTTCGGAACGGTTGACCGTTGGTCTGTGCTTTTGAATTGTTTCAAGTTCTCATGTTTTACATTTTAGTCCTGAATGTTGTGGTTGCAATTGCTTGAGCTTGGAATGTCTTTTTAAGCTGAATTTTGACAGAGAGGTATGTATTATGACTATTTGAGGTTTGGTAAAACTAAAATCTACAAAGTCCTTATGTTTTACAAAATTTACATTTTGGTCCCTAAAAGTGTTTTCCTTGCAATTGAGTCCTTAAATGTTCCCTGATCGCTGTGCTTTTACTGTAAACTAAAAATACGTATGTGCTCTTTGGTTTAATCCAAATGGAGAGAACCGATGATGGGCATTCCATTCAGTAGGACTTGGTGAAATACCCAAGCTTTGTGGCGATAAGAGATTCCGCCATGTGAGTACGGTAATGTGAGATTCCATCGTAAACTATGTTACAAGACAAGTGAGTACGATGATGTGAGATTCCACCGGAAGCGTCTAGTGGTTAGAGAATGTTGTTCGCATATCCGAGTAATAATGATATATGAAATGCCAATATAATATATGAAAATGCTTTTGATTCACATGTACCTTTAATGAGATGATTTATGCTATGAGAAACGCATATGAGATTTGTATATGAAATGCTTTGGTTTTACAATCATGAGTTTGGCTTTGCCATGAGAATTGCATTGGTTTATTTGCATGAGATAGAACTGTGGTACATGTATTTTCAATGAGAAGTTGTTTTGAATGGTTTTCAAGCATGAGATAGAACTGTGGTACATGTATTTTCAATGAGAAGTTGTTTTGAATGGTTTTCAAGCATGAGATAGAATGAGCATGTTGTAGAAAAAGGCTTTTGAGGAAGTGTTTTGAATAATGCATTATTGTGTTGGCTTTCTTTAGAGCATGCCTCACTAAGCAATTGTGCTTACGCTCTCTTTTTCCAATAATGTAGATAATTGAGGTTTTTCTGGGCAGCAAGAAGGTTAAGAACATCCAAGGAAGTGCAAAGCTCATGTATGGTGATGTTTTTACCCACTTTAGTTTTGATATATGGTAATGGGAAACCAAGGTTGTATTTGGGAGAAATGTTTCGAACTCCCTAAGTTTTTGGCATGTGTATGATGGCATTTAATGGTTGTAAATGGTCCTAAATGTTTGGTTTGAGGTTTGGTTGCTTATATTGGTTTTGAGACTAGGGAATATGCCTTTAGATAGTGTGTTTTTGTGTTTGATGCCATGCTCTAGTTTAAGGATCTTAAATATGTTCCTTAGTGGCTAAATGTGATGCTGGTATGTTTTGATGCTCATTGAAGTATGTTTGAATGGCTTGAAATGTCAAAACCAGCAATTTATGCTGTCACTGGGCAAGGTGTATCGAAACACCCTCACCTGTTCCGAAACGGGGGCCTATAATGGCCATGGTTGTTCAGAACGGATGAAGTTGTTTCGAAATAGTTTGGCTACTGGTGAAGCATGTTTCTGTAACCCCCTTAACCCGGCCTAGACGGTTGACCCGAATTAAGAAGTTTACACGGGGAAAACCAAAGTCAACCCGAAAGTCAACCTTGATTAACGACCCTTTTTCTTTTAAATCTTATCTAAATGCATATTAACCCTATATATGTTCATAACAACAGCATACTCAAAGATCAGCGCATTCGGAAAACATTTAGGGACTTAATTGCACAACATACAAGTTTAGGGACCAAAATGTAAATTCTGGAAATTAGAAGGACTGAACCCACTTTTAAGTTACCAATATGAAATTAGTCATATTTCAGGCTTCTCTGTCAAATTTCAACTCAAACGGACATCTCAAACTCATCCAATTGCATAAACAAGATTCAGGACCAAAACGCAAAGGTTTCAAAACATATAACCAACAATTTCAGTGCCCAACGGTCGGGTGTTTCGGAACAGGGATGATCCATTCCGAAACGCGGGACCGTTCCGAAACGCGTTGCGCAACAGGGCCTGGCAGTGGCCAAACTGTTTCGGAACGGCTCTGCCCGTTTCGAAACGCCTAGGCCATTTCAGGCCCTCTGTTCCGTAACGGCAGCACCTGTTCCGAAACAGGCTGCCCAGATTGCAGAAATTTAGCTAGATTTTCACACAATTGACCCATCAAACATGCTCCAAAGGCAACCAAATTATACCAGCAACACATTACATGCATAAGGAACATAATGGCATCAACAATTCATAAACATGGCATCAAACAAGAAAAGCCCCAATTCTATAGGCATGCATCCTATATTGAAAGACCATTCAACACCAAAACATCAAACAATCCTCATAAAGGCCATTTACAAGTTCCATCATCAAGAACAACATAAAACCATCTTAGGGAGTCCAAAACATCTCCCAAAACAACAACATAGGTTCCCCATTGCCAAATGCCAAAAGCTAATAGTGTTAAGAACTTTCACCATACATGAGCTTAGTTCTTCACTTGGATTCTTGACCTCTTGCTGCCCTTATATGCACTTCAATGCTCTGCATTATTGGTTTATGAAAAAAGAGAGCGTAAGCACATAGCTTAGTGAGGAATGCACATTTAAAACAACACAATAATGCATTTATTAACACTTTTGTAAATCTCAATTCAAAACAATCTTTAACCATGCACAAAAGCATTTAAAACAAGCATGCATGCTTCAAATTATTAACATGTCATATTGGCCACAAGTGATAATCATAATCTTTCCATTTCATAATACAATCAACATAAGACTCACACATGGACTTTTAAACACCATTGTGATCTTACAATTCACAAGGACCACACATGGACTTTTAACCACCATGGTGTTCTTAAAATACACAAGGCTCACACAAGGACTTTTAACCACCTTTGTGACCTTAACACAAGAATCACCCATGGACTTTTAACCACCATGGTGTTCTTAAAATACACAAGGCTCACACAAGGACTTTTAACCACCTTTGTGACCTTACAATACACAAGGCTCACACAAGGACTTTTAACCACATTTGTGACCTTAGCACAAGAACCAATCATGGACTTTTAACCACCATGTTGTTCTTAACACAAGAACCACCTATGGACTTTTAACCACCATAGTGTTCTTAACCTTTCACGAAACATCACTTGCCAATATGCATCATTTACAAACAATAATCCACTGTTTTAAAGCATTTAACAAAGCCATTAATCATCATGCATCCTTATGCATCAAAACCACATTTTATCAAATGTTCAAAACAAGGATCTCTTACCTTGAGAATCCTTCAACACATGGCTTATAAAACCAGCAAATAAACATGCTATATATGCTTTCAAAACAGAATATAAAACATGCAAACAATCACCTTGCACACAACCAACACATGGTTCATCAACAAGAGAGTTTTTCCGAAAACTTACCTTGAACTTAGAAAAGTTGTTTAGACTTAAACTAAGCTCCCAAACCTTCAAAACAATGGTTTCAAAGCTGAAAACCAAAATCCACTCACCGATTCCGTTTCGCCACTTACCGAAACACCACTCAAGCTTCCGGATCAACACCACGAGGATCCGAAGATGTCTCCCCTGTTTTAAACACATCAAAACAGTAGATTAATGCACCATCGTGCATTAATATCCTCAACCAAGACATCTAAACTCGCTGCTCACATCAACACTCACATTTCGACTACCAAACACAACCGAAATCACATCCAAACATCTCCTCAACACTACCCAGCCATGATCCATCAATTCCAAACATCTATAAACCTCAATTAACATCCAAAATGGATCTCATCACGTCCTTATACCTCCAGCTATAGCAGAACATCAAGATCACACCAAAAACCACCAAAAACTTAGACAAAACTTAGGAAAATCAACCTATTCGGGATTGCATTGATTAAACCTCAATTTCTCATCAATTATACATCCATTTTACATCAAAAACACATCACAAAACACTGCCCAATCAGATCATACGAATTTCATCAAAATTAAAGCAAATCTTGCATTTTAAAGCCAAGATCAAGAACTCAATTACAAAACCTTTAATAAAACATAATTCAAGGATTGAGAACTTGGGAATTTCAGTAAAGAACTGAGAATTTAGAGGAGAAGGACGTTCATACCTCTAAACTTGAGTTTCTCCCTTTTTGGAACCAAGATTCTTGAAAATCCAATAAGCTAATGCTAAGGTTTTGTTGTAGAAATGATTAGAGATCAAAAGGAAGTTGAAATCTCATCTTTGAATGTCAAAATCAGAGGGAAGTTTGCTGGAGAAAAGTGTTTGGGTTGAGAGAAAAGTTGAGAGAAAAGAAATGGAAAATTTGGGAAAAGTTTGTTAAAATGCCAAAAATATCTTTCCCTCCCTTTTACCTTTATTTTAAAACCATTAATTAAATTGATTAATATTAAGAAAAATCTGGAGAAACTCCTTTGGGTAAATAGCTCCTTAAAGATTCAAAGTTTCAATCCTTTTTAAAACAGTCACCAAGTTTTCGAAAATTACATTTTAGTCACTAAACCAAAATGTCACTCTTCCAAACCTCATTTTGTAAAATTGATTTCACCTTTCTCTTATATATAATAAAAGAGGATTTTAAGACATTTTTCCATATTTTTAATGCAACCCGAACTAGGCTTTCCTAAATTCACCCTTTTATATTCGAACCGCAACCCGACCGGTCCGGTCCAAACCCAAAACTTCTAAGTCCAAAATTGGGGTGTTACAACTCTCCCCCCCTTAAGAAATTTCGTCCTCGAAATTTACCTGAAGGAAAGAGGTACGGAAACTGCTTCAGCATGTCATCCTTCCGCTCCCACGTGGCTTCTTCAACACCACGATGTTTCCACAACACCTTCACCAACTCGATGGTCTTGCCACGAAGAACCTTACTATCCGAATCCAGAATCCTCACCGGTTCCTCATCATAGGTCAAATCCGGATTCAATTACACTTCTTCCACAGGCATCACATGTGAAGGATCCGATCTATACTTCCGAAGCATAGAAACATGAAACACATCATGGATCTTCTCCAACTCTTGCGGTAACCTCAACTTATACGCAACAGGAACCACACGCTCAACCACCTCGTATGGTCCAATGTACCTGGTGCTCAACTTACCCTTTCGACCAAACCTCATCACCTTTTTCCAAGGCGAAACCTTCAAAAACACACGGTCACCCACCGCATACTCAATCTCCTTACGCTTCAAATCCGCGTAAGACTTTTGCCGATCAGAAGCTGCCTTCAAGCGCTCACAAATGAGCTTCACCTTCTCGGTGGTTCCCTTCAACAAAGCTGGCATCGAAACCAACTTCTGACCCGTTTCAGCCCAACACAGAGGAGTCCTACACTTCCTCCCGTACAAAGCCTCATAAGGTGCCATTTGAATGCTCGCCTGATAACTATTGTTATAAGCAAACTCCACCAAAGGCAAATGTTTCTCCCATGAGCCCTGAAACTCAATCACGCAGCACCTCAACATATCCTCCAAAACCTGGATAACACGCTCGGACTGACCATCCGACTGAGGATGATAAGATGTACTTAAATTCAACCGTGTACCCAAAGCTTGATGCAAACACTGCCAGAAATGCGATGTAAACCTTGGATCCCTATCCGATACAATCGGCTTAGGCACACCATGCAGCCGCACAATCTCAGCAATGTACAGCTCCGCAAGCTTATCCAAAGAATACGTAGTATGCACAGGCAAGAAATGCGCACACTTCGTCAAGCGATCCACAATCACCCACACCGAATTCTTCTTCGATGGCGACAAAGGTAAACCAGATACAAAATCCATGGTAATCCTTTCCCACTTCCACTCAGGAATTCTCAACGGTTGCAACAAACCTGACGGAAACTGATGCTCAGCCTTAACTTGCTGACACACCATGCACTTGCTTACAAACTCAGCAACATCCTTCTTTAGACCCACCCAATAGTACTCATCACGAAGATCACGGTACATCTTAGTACTACCAGGGTGCATAGCAAAAGGACTACTATGACCTTCAGTTAGAATAGCACGCCTCAAATCAACATCATTGGGCACTACTATCCGACTCCCAAAACACAACACTCCATCATCACTAAAACAGAAATTCGAAGGCCTACCCTCCGCGATATCCTGAACATGCGGTACCAAGGAATCACCCAACAACTGCTTTTCCTTGATCAACTGAACCAAAGATGGTTTCACTTGCAATTCAGCCACAAGACCACCATCACGCGAAATACTCAAACTGGCAAACATAGCCCTCAACTCAACAGCTACCTTCCTACTCAAGGCATCCGCTACAACATTAGCTTTCCCAGGGTGATACTCAATCGTCAAATCATAATCCTTGAGCAACTCCACCCAACGTCGCTGTCTAAGATTCAACTCCTTCTGAGACATCAGATATTTCAAACTCTTGTGATCCGTGTACACAGTACACTTCTCACCATACAGATAATGTCTCCAGATCTTCAAAGCAAAAACCACTGCAGCCAACTCGATGTCATGCGTAGGATAATTGCGCTCATGCACCTTCAATTGCCATGATGCATAAGCCACCACCTTACCCTCCTGCATCAACACACATCCCAAACCAACATAGGACGCATCACTATACACCACAAACTCTTTCCCTGATTCAGGTTGAACCAAGATAGGAGCTTGTGTCAAGGCTGCCATAAGCTTCTCAAAAGCCTGCTGTCTCGCTTCCGTCCACTCATACTTAACATCCTTCTGCAACAACTTTGTCAAAGGTGCAGCAATTTTCGAAAACCCATCCACAAACCTTCGGTAGTATCCTGCCAAACCAAGGAAACTACGAACTTCATGAACAGACTTAGGGACCTTCCAATTCATCACCGCCTCAATCTTCTGAGGGTCGAAACGAATCCCTTCAGCAAAAACCACATGACCAAGAAACACCACCTCTCTAAGCCAGAACTCACACTTGCTCAGCTTAGCATAAAGCTGATTCTCCAACAAAGCTTGCAGCACAATTCTCAGATGCCCTTCATGCTCCTCCTTAGTACGCGAGTACACGAGGATATCATCAATGAACACCACAACAAACTTATCCAGGTATTCATGAAATACACGATTCATCATGTCCATGAAAGCTGCAGGAGCATTTGTCAAACCAAACGGCATCACAAGGAACTCATAATGCCCATACTTCGTCCTGAAAGCTGTCTTTGGCACATCCACATCCTTCACCTTCAACTGGTAATATCCTGACCTTAAGTCAATCTTAGAGAACACAGCTGCTCCCCGAAATTGATCAAAAAGATCATCAATTCTCGGCAATGGATACCGATTCTTGATAGTCAACTTGTTAAGCTGCGGTAATCAATGCACATTCTCATAGTGCCATCCTTCTTCTTCACAAACAAGACCGGCGCACCCCAAGGTGACACACTCGGCCGAATGAAACCACGGTCAAGCAACTCTTGCAACTGCGTCTTCAGCTCTTTCAACTCTTTAGGTGCCATTCGATAAGGAGTAATGGACACTGGAGTTGTGTTTTCATACAGCTCAATCCCAAACTCCACCTCACGATTAGGAGACAATCCAGGCAACTCCTCCGGAAACACACCAGGAAACTCTCGCACAGTCCTGATATCCTGCACATGCAACTCCTTAGAGCTAGGATTCATCACAAAGGCTAGATAAGCTTCACAACCTTGCCTCAGCATCCGGCTCGCCTCCAACGTAGACACCACATTGGCAAGAAACTTCACATTCTCACCAACCACAACCACCTCATAATCATCCGCAAGCTTCAACGAAACTCGCTTATTCTCATAATCCACTACAGCACGATGCTCAGCAAGCCAATCCATACCAAGGATTACATCAAAACCATAGAAAGGCAATTCCATAAGATCAACATGAAAAACATGACCTTGCACAACCAAAGGACATCTTCTATAAAGCATTCGAGTCACAACAGTCTCACCAAAAGAACTAGTGACACGCATACCAACATCCAAAGACTCAACAGGCAAACCAAGCAATTCAGCATGCTCACGCAAAATGTATGAGTGTGTAGATCCAGAATCAATCAAGGAAAGTAATGACAAGAACTGCAAAGTAAAAGTACATGCAATCACATCCGCGTCATTCCTCCCCTCCCTCTGAGCAAACACTCTAGCCTGGCCACCACCTTCAGGCTGAACAGCTACAACATGAGCCACATTCCGTCCACCCTCTTCTCTCCGCTGGAAGTTACCACGGCCGCGCCCACGACCTCTCTGTGGTGCAACAACTACAGGAGCATGCCCTTGGCCACTAGCCAACATAGGACACTCTCTCCTCAAGTGATCCGTAGATCCACAGTTCCAGCACGAATTACCAGCTGCCACAACAGGAGCTTGCACCTCCCTCATAGCTCGAGGACAATCACGTTTCATATGGCCACGCGATCCACATGTCCAACATGCGCTCGGTTCATCTCTTGCCTTGCCTCCCTGAGCAGGCGCACCACCACCTCGCTTAGCCGAAGGCTGATACCTCTGATCACGTCCCCTCTTGTTCCGTCCACCACCGGAACTATACTCAGCAACTCGCTTACCAGCACCAGAACCAGCACCTTTAGATGATAAACCCAAATTCGTCTCAATGTCCTTTGCTCTCCCAACCAGCACATCAAAATCATTATACTCAGCAGCTAGCATATACGTCTTTACTTTCGTCACCAAACCATAACAGAACCTTTCACACCTCTCCCGCTCATCAGGAACAAGCTCAGGTGCGTATTGACTGAGTCGGACAAACTGAACCTCGTACTCAGTTACAGACATGCTCCCTTGGGTAAGAGACATGAATTCTCTCTTCTTCTCATCTAGGTACCTCACACCCAGATATCTCCTCTTGAACGCATTCTGAAAGAACGTCCAAGTTACATCAGCTTCCTCCATTCCAGAGATAGAGGTTGTCCACCAAGTGTATGCATCGTCTTGCAACAATGATACCACACAGCCCAGCTTCTGCACATCAGTGCAATTCATTTGCCCCAAGATCCTCTTGGTACTCTCCAGCCAAGACTCAGAACCTTCCGCAGACAAACCCCTGAATTCAGTCCCTCCCAGACTGCACAAACGCTCCAAAGGTAGTCTAACCCCAGCATCTTCCTAATGCCCAGCTCTTTGAGCTCCAGCTACCGCTGCTCGAAAAGCTCGCTTGAACCAGCATTGTCATGTCAGGAATAGCTTGTCCCTGACCAGCTTCAGGTCCAGCGACCCCAGCATCAGCACCAGCAGCAGCTCCTTCACCCCCAGCACCACCACCACCAGGTGGAGGAGGTAAATCCACCATATTTTCAGCATTCTCCTCATTCTCATTTTGAGCCATAGCTCGCGTATTAACCCTCAATTCTCTACGAGGTGCCATTCACTAAACAATGCAATCACAATGCAATAAACAAAGTCAGGCCCATCAAGGTAAGTAATCCAAGTACTCAAGCTCATTTCCAACTAAAACAAAATCATTTCATTAGCTTTGATTTGGCAATGGGTCCCCCTAACATGCTTCACCATAGCATACATCACAATTGTAATATACTTACAATTCACACAACATGCTTTCATTCAACAAGCATACAAAGCATACATACATTAATCACCCACATAATCATTCCCAATTACTCGAGAACTCAGCTCTGATACCACCAAATGTAACCCCCTTAACCCGGCCTAGACGGTTGACCCGAATTAAGAAGTTTACACGGGGAAAACCAAAGTCAACCCGAAAGTCAACCTTGATTAACGACCCTTTTTTTCTTTTAAATCTTATCTAAATGCATATTAACCCTAGATATGTTCATAACAACAGCATACTCAAAGATCAGCGCATTCGGAAAACATTTAGGGACTTAATTGCACAACATACAAGTTTAGGGACCAAAACGTAAATTCTGGAAATTAGAAGGACTGAACCCACTTTTAAGTTACCAATATGAAATTAGTCATATTTCAGGCTTCTCTGTCAAATTTCAACTCAAACGGACATCTCAAACTCATCCAATTGCATAAACAAGATTCGGGACCAAAACACAAAGGTTTCAAAACATATAACCAACAATTTCAGTGCCCAACGGTCGGGTGTTTCGGAACAGGGATGATCCGTTCCGAAACGCGGGACCGTTCCGAAACGCGTTGCGCAACAGGGCCTGGCAGTGGCCAAACTGTTTCGGAACGGCTCTGCCCGTTTCGAAACGCCTAGGCCATTTCAGGCCCTCTGTTCCGAAACGGCAGCACCTGTTCCGAAACAGGCTGCCCAGATTGCAGAAATTTAGCTAGATTTTCACACAATTGACCCATCAAACATGCTCCAAAGGCAACCAAATTATACCAGCAACACATTACATGCATAAGGAACATAATGGCATCAACAATTCATAAACATGGCATCAAACAAGAAAAGCCCCAATTCTATAGGCATGCATCCTATATTGAAAGACCATTCAACACCAAAACATCAAACAATCCTCATAAAGGCCATTTACAAGTTCCATCATCAACAACAACATAAAACCATCTTAGGGAGTCCAAAACATCTCCCAAAACAACAACATAGGTTCCCCATTGCCAAATGCCAAAAGCTAATAGTGTTAAGAACTTTCACCATACATGAGCTTAGTTCTTCACTTGGATTCTTGACCTCTTGCTGCCCTTATATGCACTTCAATGCTCTGCATTATTGGTTTAAGAAAAAAGAGAGCGTAAGCACATAGCTTAGTGAGGAATGCTCATTTAAAACAACACAATAATGCATTTATTAACACTTTTGTAAATCTCAATTCAAAACAATCTTTAACCATGCACAAAAGCATTTAAAACAAGCATACATGCTTCAAATTATTAACATGTCATATTGGCCACAAGTGATAATCATAATCTTTCCATTTCATAATACAATCAACATAAGACTCACACATGGACTTTTAAACACCATTGTGATCTTACAATTCACAAGGACCACACATGAACTTTTAACCACCATTGTGTCCTTAGCACAAGAATCACCCATGGACTTTTAACCACCATGGTGTTCTTAAAATACACAAGGCTCACACAAGGACTTTTAACCACCTTTGTGACCTTAACACAAGAATCACCCATGGACTTTTAACCACCATGGTGTTCTTAAAATACACAAGGCTCACACAAGGACTTTTAAACACCTTTGTGACCTTACAATACACAAGGCTCACACAAGGACTTTTAACCACCTTTGTGACCTTAGCACAAGAACCAATCATGGACTTTTAACCACCATGTTGTTCTTAACACAAGAACCAACTATGGACTTTTAACCACCATAGTGTTCTTAACCTTTCACGAAACATCACTTGCCAATATGCATCATTTAACAACAATAATCCACTGTTTTAAAGCATTTAACAAAGCCATTAATCGTCATGCATCCTTATGCATCAAAACTACATTTTATCAAATGTTCAAAACAAGGATCTCTTACCTTGAGAATCCTTCAACACATGGCTTATAAAACCAGCAAATAAACATGCTATATATGCTTTCAAAACAGAATATAAAACATGCAAACAATCACCTTGCACACAACCAACACATGGTTCATCAACAAGAGAGTTTTTCCGAAAACTTACTCTTGAACTTAGCAAAGTTGTTTAGACTTAAACTAAGCTCCCAAACCTTCAAAACAATGGTTTCAAAGCTGAAAACCAAAATCCACTCACCGATTCCGTTTCGCCACTTGCCGAAACACCACTCAAGCTTCCGGATCAACACCACGAGGATCCGAAGATGTCTCCCCTGTTTTAAACACATCAAAACAGTAGATTAATGCACCATCGTGCATTAATATCCTCAACCAAGACATCTAAACTCGCTGCTCACATCAACACTCACATTTCGGCTACCAAACACAACCGAAATCACATCCAAACATCTCCTCAACACTACCCAGCCATGATCCATCAATTCCAAACATCTATAAACCTCAATTAACATCCAAAATGGATCTCATCACGTCCTTATACCTCCAGCTATAGCAGAACATCAAGATCACTCCAAAAACCACCAAAAACTTAGACAAAACTTAGGAAAATCAACCTATTCGGGATTTCATTGATTAAACCTCAATTTCTCATCAATTATACATCCATTTTACATCAAAAACACATCACAATACACTGCCCAATCAGATCATACGAATTTCATCAAAATTAAAGCAAATCTTGCATTTTAAAGCCAAGATCAAGAACTCAATTACAAAACCTTTAATAAAACATAATTCAAGGGTTGAGAACTTGGGAATTTCAGTAAAGAACTGAGAATTTAGAGGAGAAGGACGTTCATACCTCTAAACTTGAGTTTCTCCCTTTTTGGAACCAAGATTCTTGAAAATCCAATAAGCTAATGCTAAGGTTTTGTTGTAGAAATGATTAGAGATCAAAAGGAAGTTGAAATCTCATCTTTGAATGTCAAAATCAGAGGGAAGTTTGCTGGAGAAAAGTATTTGGGTTGAGAGAAAAGTTGAGAGAAAAGAAATGGAAAATTTGGGAAAAGTTTGTTAAAATGCCAAAAATATCTTTCCCTCCCTTTTACCTTTATTTTAAAACCATTAATTAAATTGATTAATATTAAGAAAAATCTGGAGAAACTCCTTTGGGTAAATAGCTCCTTAAAGATTCAAAGTTTCAATCCTTTTTAAAACAGTCACCAAGTTTTCAAAAATTACATTTTAGTCACTAAACCAAAATGTCACTCTTCCAAACCTCATTTTGTAAAATTGATTTCACCTTTCTCTTATATATAATAAAATAGGATTTTAAGACATTTTTCCATATTTTTAATGCAACCCGAACTAGGCTTTCCTAAATTCACCCTTTTATATTCGAACCGCAACCCGACCGGTCCGGTCCAAACCCAAAACTTCTAAGTCCAAAATTGGGGTGTTACAGTTTCGATACTGGTCTCGGAACATACCCGAGTACCGAAACGGTCAACACCGTTTCGATACGGGCGTTTCGGTATGGAGGGTGGGTGTTTTGAAACAGTTGACCGTTGAATGTTGTTTTGAATTGATTTAAGTTTGCATGTTTGACATTTTAGTTCTGAAGGTTGTGGATGCAATTGCTAGAGCTTGGGATGTCCTTTTAAACTGAAATTTGATAGATAAGCATGTAACATGGTTAATTTCATATTGGTAAACCTAAAATCAGCAAAGTCCTTCTAACTTCCAAAAATTACATTTTGGTCCCAAAATGAGTAATTTATGCAATTGAGTCCCTGAATGTTTTCCGATCGTTGTGCCTCTCTCTTCCATGATTCGTGAGTATTCACATAGGCTTAATGTGCATCTAGACAAGATTAAAATAAAAAGGGTCGTTAATCAAGGTCGACTTTCGAGTTGACTTTGGTTTTCCCCGTGTAATCTTCGTAGTTCGGGTCAAATGTCTAGGCCAGGTTAAGGGGGTTACATTTGTTGGTATCAGAGCCAGGTTATCGAATAATTGGGGCTTGGTATATGGTTGTTGTATGTGTTTATGTATGATGGTGGCTTTTTGGTGAAAGTATGATGTATGAATAGTGATGCATGATTTAATTGAGATGAAATTGTGATGCTATGCTATGTTTGGAGTATAGTTGGGGATCCTATTGTCATATCATTACTAATGAGAAGAAATTGTTTCAAAAATGAGCTTGAGTGCTTGGATTACTTACCTTGTTATGCTTAATTGTGTTTATTGCATTTTTGTCAGTGCATTGTTTTTATTAGGGGGCCACGTAGAGAGCTGAGAATCAATACTAGATCTACGGCTGAGAATGAGAACGTAGAGAATGTTGAGGATTTACCTCCTCCTCCCCCTGGTGGACCACCTGGTGGTGGTGGAGCTGGGGCTAGTGCTGCTGGAGTTGGTGTGCTGGGGTTGCTGGACCCGAGGGTGTTCAGGGGCAAGCTGCTCCTGATATGACCATGTTGATACATGCTATTGCTGGAGCTTTCCAGGCGGCCGTAGCTGGAGCTCATGGAGCTGCACCTCAGGATGGTGCGAATGTGAGATTGTCGTTGGTGCCTCTCCGCGGTCTGGGTGGGACTGAGTTTAGAGGTTTGTCACTTGAAGGTTCTGAATCTTGGTTGGAGAGCACCAAGAGGATTCTTGGTCAACTGAACTGCAACAATGTGCAGAAGCTGGGATGCATTGTGTCACTACTACATGGTGATGCATACACGTGGTGGACGACCACTATCTCCGGAATGGAGGATTATGAGGTGACTTGGATATTCTTCTTGAATGCGTTCAAGCGGAAGTATCTGGTAGTTCGCTACCTCGACGAGAAGAAGAGGGAGTTTATGTCTCATGTGCAAGGGAACATGTATATGGCTGAATATGAGATTCAGTTTGTTCCTCTTAGCCAGTATGCACCTGAGCTAATTCCTAGCGAGAGGGAAAGGTGTGAACGGTTCCGTTATGGGCTGGTGGCGGATGTAAAGACCTATATGCTTGCAGCTGATTACACTGATTTTGATGTCTTGGTCACTAGAGCCAAGGACATTGAATTGAATCTTGGTTTGGCAAGCCGGGCAGGTGGATCTAAATCGGGAAAGCGAGCTGCAGAATGCGATTCTGGTAGAGATCGCAACAAGAGGCATAAGGATAGGAAGCCACACCATGATGCTAGACGTGGGGGTGGTAACCCTGGTAGAGGTCAGCAAGGACCTAATGCTTTCCTGAGGACTCATGAGTGTAACCGGTGTGGTAGGAGACACAGTGGTGAGTGTTGGGGTAACCTTGGAACATGCTGGAATTGTGGAAACTGAGGGCATATGAAGAAAGATTGTCCTCAGCCGCTGAGAGAGGGACAGGCTCCGGTGAGAGTAGTTGAGCCACAGAGAGGTCGTGGGCGCGGCCGTGGTAATTTTCAGCGTAAGGATGATGGTGGAAGGAACGTGGTGCATGTTGTGGTTGTCCAACCTGAGGGTGGTGGTCAGGCTCGAGTGTATGCCCATCGTGAGGGAAGGAATGACACGGACGTGATCGCATATACCTTTACTTTGCAATCCTTGTCATTACTTTCTTTGATTGATTCTGGATTTACACACTCGTACATATTGCGTGAACATGCTCAAATGCTTGGACTGCCTATTGAGTCTTTGGATGTTGGTATGCGTGTGACTAGTTCCTTTGGTGAGACGGTTGTAACAAGAAAGTTGTATAGAAGATGCCCCTTAATGGTGCAAGATCATGTGTTTCTTGTTGATCTTATGGAATTACCATTCTATGATTTTGATGTAATCCTTGGCATGAATTGGCTTGTTGAGCATAGGACCGTTGTGGAGTTCGAAAGCAAGCGAGTTTCGTTGAAATTTGCGGATGAATATGAGGTGGTGGTGGTGGGAGAGAATGTGAAGTTTCTTTCCAATGTGGTGTCGACGTTGGAAGCAAGCCGGATGTTGCGACAAGGATGTGAAGCTTACTTAGCCTTTGTTATGAATCCTAGTTCAAAGGAGGTGTGCGTTCAGGATATAAGGACCGTGTGTGAGTTCCCTGGAGTGTTTCTGGAGGAATTACCTGGTTTGCCGCCTAGTCGAGAGGTTGAGTTTGGAATTGAGTTCTATGAGAACACAACTCCGGTGTCCATTGCTCCCTATCGCATGGCACCCAAAGAGTTGAAGGAGTTGAAGACGCAACTTCAGGAGTTGCTTGACCGTGGCTTCATTCGGCCTAGTGTGTCACCTGGGGGTGCATCGTTCTTGTTTGTTAAAAAGAAACATGGCACGATGAGAATGTGCATCGATTATCGTCAGCTGAATAAGTTGACCGTCAAGAACAAGTATCCTTTGCCGAGGATTGATGATCTTTTTGATCATGTTTGGGGAGCGGCTGTGTTTTCAAAGATTGATATGAGGTCAGGATACTATCAGTTAAAGGTGAAAGATGTGGATGTAACGAAAACAGCCTTTAGAACGAGGTATGGGCATTATGAGTTCCTTGTGATGCCGTTTGGTTTGACGAATGCTCATGATGCTTTCATGGATATGATGAATAGGGTGTTCCATGAATTCTTGGACAAGTTCGTTGTGGTGTTCATCGACGACATCCTTATGTACTCTCGTACCAAGGAGGAGCATGAAGGTCATTTGAGGATTGTTTTGCAAGCACTGTTGGAAAATCAGCTTTATGCTAAGCTGAGCAAATGTGTGTTTTGGCTAAAGGAAGTTGTTTTCCTTGGTCATGTGGTTTCGGCTAAAGGGATTCGAGTTGATCCCCAGAAAATTGAGGCGGTGATGAATTGGAAGCCTCCTAAATCTGTTCATCAGGTCCGTAGTTTCCTTGGGTTGGCAGGATACTACCGAAGTTTTGTGGATGGATTTTCTAAGATTGCTGCCCCTTTAACGAAGTTGTTGCAAAAGGATGTTAAGTATGAGTGGACGAAAGCGAGACAACAAGCTTTCGAGAAGTTAAAAGCAGCTTTGACGCAAGCTCCCATCTTGGTTCAACCTGAATCAGGGAAAGAGTTTGTGGTGTATAGTGACGCATCCTACGTTGGTTTGGGGTGTGTGTTAATGCAAGAGGGTAAGGTGGTGGCTTATGCATTGCGACAGTTGAAGGTGCATGAGCGCAATTATCCTACGTGTGATATTGAGTTAGCTGCAGTGGTTTTTGCTCTAAAGATCTGGAGACATTATCTTTATGGTGAGAAGTGTACTGTGTACACGGATCACAAGAGTTTGAAGTATTTGATGTCTCAAAAAGAGTTGAATCTTAGGCAACAGCGATGGGTGGAGTTGCTTAAGGGTTACGATCTAACGATCGAGTATCACCCGGGGAAGGCCAATGTTGTGGTCGATGCCTTGAGCAGGAAAGTGGCGGTGGAGTTAAGGGCGTTGTTTGCTAGCTTGAGCGTATCGCGAGATGGTGGTCTTGTTGCTGAATTGCAAGTGAAACCATCTCTAGTTCAGTTGATAAAGGATAAGCAGTTGTTGGATGATTATTTGGTGCCAAATGTTTAGGATATTGCTGAGGATAGACCATTGGATTTCTATTTTAATGGTGATGGTGTACTATGTTTTGGGAGTCGGATAGTGGTGCCGAATGATGTTGAGTTGAGGAGTACTATTCTGACCGAAGCTCATAGTAGTCCTTTTGCTATGCACCCTTGTAGTACAAAGATGTACCGTGATCTGAAGGATGAGTACTACTGGGTGGGTTTGAAGAAAGATGTCGCTGAGTATGTGAGCAAGTGCATGGTTTGTCTGCGGGTTAAGGCTGAACATCAGTTTCCTTCGGGGTTGTTGCAGCCGTTGAGGATCCCTAAATGTAAATGGGAGAGGATCACCATGGACTTTGTGTCTGGTTTGCCTCTAACGCCATCAAAGAAGAATTTTGTTTGGGTGATTGTGGATCACCTTACGAAGTGTGCACATTTCCTACCTGTGCATACTACGTACACCTTGGATAAGCTTGCAAAGTTGTACATTGATGAGATTGTACGTTTGCATGGCGTACCAAGATCTATACTGTCGGATAGAGATCTGAGGTTCACTGTAAGGTTTTGGGAGTGTTTACATCAAGCATTGGGTACGCGACTGAATTTCAGTACTTCTTATCATCCACAGACGGATGGACAGTCTGAGCGTGTTATCCAAGTGCTTGAGGATATGTTGAGGTGCTGTGTTATTGAGTTTCAAGGCTCTTGGGAGAAACACTTGCCTTTGGTGGAGTTAGCTTATAATAATAGTTACCAGGCAAGTATTCAAATGGCACCTTATGAAGCTTTATACGGGAGGAAGTGCAGAACTCCTCTTTGCTGGGCTAAAATGGGACAAACGTTGGTCTCGATGCCGGCTTTGTTGGAAGGAACCACCGAGAAAGTGAAGCTCATTTGTGAGCGGTTGAAGGAAGCATCGGATCGGAAAAAGTCTTACGCGGATTTGAAGCGTAAGGAGATAGAATTTGCGGTGGGTGACCGTGTGTTCTTGAAAGTTTCACCTTGGAAAAAGGTGATGAGATTTTGCCGGAAGGGCAAGCTGAGCCCGAGATTCATTGAACCATACGAGGTGATAGAATGTGTGGGTCCTGTTGCTTATAAGCTGAGGCTACCACAAGAGTTAGAAAAGATACATAATGTGTTTCATGTATCCATGCTTCGGAGGTATAAATCAGATCCTTCGCATGTTATGCATGTGGAGGAAGTTGAGTTGAATCCAGATTTGACATATGATGAGGAACCAGTTGAGATTTTTGATTCGGACAGTAAGGTTCTCCGTGGTAAGACCATTGAGCTGGTCAAGGTGTTGTGGAGACATCGTGGTGTTGAGGAAGCCACGTGGGAAAGAAAGGAAGACATGAAGAAGCAATTTCCTTACCTTTTTCCTTCAGGTAAATTTCGAGGACGAAATTTCTTAAGAGGGGGAGAGTTGTAACACCCCAAATTTGGGCCTAGATGTTTTAGAGTCTAAATCGGACCGGTCGAAAAACGGTTCGAATCTTAAAGGGATTTTAGGGAACACCTAGTTCGGGATGCTTTAAAAATATGGGAAAATATCTAAAAATCCTCATTTAATATATGAATGATTATGGTGAAATCAATTTTACAAAATAAGGTTTGGAAATACTACATTTCGGTGTAGTGAACAAATCGCAGTTTTTACAAAGTTAAATAGTGACTGTTTTGTAAAGGATTGAAACTTTGAATCTTTAAGGAGCTAATTTTACCAAAATGTTTTTAATCAGGTTTCTTATTAATTTGGGTGATTTTATTAATGTTTTAATTAAAGGAAAATAAAGATTAATTAAAAGGAAGCTACCTTTAACTTTTCATAACTACCTTTCATCAATTTTCTCTCATTTCATTTTCTCTCAATTTCTTTTCAGCCAAACACATTTCCTCCAGCAATTAACCTTTGATTTTCATTCCTTTTGATGAGATTTCAATCTCTTTTTGAATCCTAATCTTTTCCTCATCAAAACCTCTTGATTTTACATTGGATTTTCAAGAAAACTTGCCCAATTCAAGGAGAAATCAGTCATTAGAGGTAAGCTTCATCCTTCTCCTCTAATGATCAGTTCTTTACTGAAATTCTCAAGTTATCAATCCTTTGTTAATGATTTTTGAGTTGCTTTAATGTTAGAAACAAGAAATTGTCTTAAAACTCAAGGTTTTTGGAGAGATCTTGATTATTTTCGTGGTTGATGGTTAGGTTCTGTTTTGAGGTTGTTTTCTAATGTATTTTGGATGTTAATTGATGTTATAAATGAGGTTTTATCAAACAAATCCCGAATAGGCTTGGATTCCTAAGTTTTGTATGCTAGAATGATGGTTTTTGGGGTGGTTTTGGTGTTCTGTCATAGCTGGAGGTATAAGGACGAGTTTGTGGTGATTTTTGGTGTTGATTGATGTTTAGAAATGATTAGAAGTGGTATATCTTGGCTGGGTTTTGTTTTGGAAGAGTTTGGAGTTGATTTCGGTTGTGTTTGGTAGCCGAAATGTGGTTTGTGAGTAGAACATCAAGTTTAGGTGTGTGGCTGATGATTTCAATGCATGATGATGCATTAATCCTATGCTCTTATGTGTTATAAACAGGGGATACATCTTCAAACGCCTTTGGTGTTGATCCGGGAGCTTAGATAGCGTTTCGGCGAGCAAGCGAAACGTAATCGGTGAGTGCGAATGGTTTAGAAGTCCTTGAGGGACAAGAAACAAGGTTTGGGGATTTAGGAAAGGTTTGAAACACCTTCCTAAGTCCAGAAGTAAGTATTGGCTAGATTGCTCTCTTAAATGAGGTGGTTGCCACTAAAATGCTTTACATGCTCATGGTTTGAGATAGATAAATTCCTATTGTTTTTATGCATGATTTGTAGCATGAGATGATGCTTGAAATGATTTCATGAAATAACATGTTGCATAGTTGAGATTTGAGCTTTTGTTTTAAAGCATGGCAAATGTTATGGTTTTGAAATGAGATGAGATGATTTGGAAAAGTTGCATGAGAAACAGTAGGTGAGATGATGTTTTGACATAATATATTGGCATAGATGTTGAGATACTTACTGGGTATAATTGATCGATCAATAGGATGAGAGTGCACTATAAACTAAGAACTCGTACGTGCTCTTTGGTTTAATCCAAAGGGAGAGAACCGATGATGGGCATTCCATTGGGTAGGACTTGGTGAAATACCCAAGCTTTGTGGCGATGAGAGATTCCGCCATGTGAGTACGGTGATGTGAGATTCCACCTGAAACTATGTTACTAGACAAGTGAGTACGGTGATGTGAGATTCCACCGGAAGCGTCTAGTGGTTAGAGAATGTTGTCCGCATATCCGAGTAATAATGAGATGTGAAATGCCAATACAATATATGAAAATGCTTTTGATTCACATGTACCTTTGATGAGATGATTTATGCTATGAGAAACGCATATGAGATTTGTATATGAAATGCGTTGGTTTTACAAGCATGAGTTTGGCTTTGCCATGAGATTTGCATTGGTTTAAATTCATGAGATAGAACTGTGGTGCATGTGCTTTCAATGAGAAGTTCCTCTGAATGGTTTTCAAGCATTAGATAGAATGAGCATGTTGTAGAAAAAGGCTTTTGAGGAAGTGTTTTGAATAATGCATTATTGTGTTGGCTTTCTTTAGAGCATGCCTCACTAAGCAATTGTGCTTACGCTCTCTTTTACCAATAATGCAGATAATTGAGGTGTTTCCGGGAAGCAAGAAGGTTAAGAACATCCAAGGAAGTGCAAAGCTCATGTATGGTGATGTTTTTACACACTTTAGTTTTGATATATGACAATGGGAAACTAAGGTTGTATTTGGGAGAAATGTTTCGAACTCCCTAAGTTTGTGGCATGTGTAAGATGGCATTTAAGGGTTGTAAATGGTCCTAAATGTTTGGTTGCTTATATTGGTTTTGAGACTAGGGAGCATGCCTTTAGATAGTGTGCTTTTGTGTTTGATGCCATGCTCTAGTTTAAGGGTCTTAAATATGTTCCTTAGTGGCTAAATGTGATGCCGGTATGTTTTGATGCTCATTGAAGTATGTTTGAATGGCTTGAAATGTCAAAAACCAGCAACTTCTGTTGTCACTGGGCAAGGTGTATCGAAACACCCTCACTTGTTCCGAAACGGGGGCCTGTAATGGCCATGGTGGTTCGGAACGGATGAAGCTGTTTCGAAACAGTTTGGCTACTGGTGAAGCATGTTTCGGTACTGGTCTCAGAACATACCCGAGTACCCAAATGGTCAACACCATTTCGATACGAATGTTTCGGTACGGAGGGTGGGTTTTCCGATACAGTTGACCGTTGAATGTTGTTTTGAATTGTTTTAAGTTTGCATGCTTTACCTTTTAGTCCTGAAGGATGTGGATGCAATTGCTAGAGCTTGGGATGTCCTTTTAAGCTGAAATTTGACAGAGAAGCATGTAACATGGTTAATTTCATATTGGTAAACCTAAAATCAGCAAAGTCCTTCTAACTTCCAAAAATTACATTTTGGTCCCTAAATGAGTAATTTATGCAATTAAATCCCTGAATGTTTTCTGATCGCTGTGCCTCTCTCTTCCATGATTCGTGAGTATTTACATAGGCTTAAATGTGCATCTAGACAAGATTAAAATAAAAAAATGGGTCGTTAATCAAGGTTGACTTTGGTTTTCCCCGTGTAATCTTCGTAGTTCGGGTCAAACGTCTAGGTCGGGCTAATGGGTTTACAACCCTTGTCGTTTTCCCTTCTTCAGCATGTTCTAAACTCCCCCTAGGGCTAAGGGTTGATTCTGTAAAGCAGTTGCAAGGATTGTACTGTTTTAGGAATTTTCTGTTCAAGGCAATAAAAACTTCAAGTTTATTTATTCAAGTTTTCATCTCTCGCAAAAGTATCGGGAGAGCATTGTGAGGTTATCCATTTGTTTGATATCGGGAGAGTCAAGCATACGAACAGTATAAATACGTGTTTTCTAGTTTATGTTTAAACCGTCTCGGCTTAGGGATAAGTGCGAGGTTAAGTGGCTAAGGAAGAATTCGACAACATTGGTGTTCACCCTTTCGATTTACGCCAGGAGGTATCATCTAAGAAGTGTTCATCAACAGCACTTGGGCCTAGGGATAGGACAAGTCATAGCAGGGATTCTTGCCAAGCTTGAAGTACAGAGTTGTGTGATCACTGCCGCGACATCAACAGACTTCTGCCGCGACAGGTGCTGCCGCGACATGGACGACGACAGAATAGAAGTTCTCTTACAGTGCAACACCTGCACTACTGAGCAATTCAATACCGACTTATTTCTTAAACCTGATTCTTTTATTGTTTACTTTACTTGTTTCCCAAGATTACTTCACAATCAATTTAAACTTTTTTTATCTCTTGTGCAGCAATTCTAGGATAAAGTTATTTCCAGTCTATGTGGAGACGATATCCGATACTCCAAGTATCACTTTACTACTTGCATCGTGTACACTTGCACTATTTGCGTTAGGACTCTTTTACAGGCAACAAGTTTTTGGCTCCGTTGCCGGGGACTGACAACATATCTTTACCCTTACTATTACTGCATTCTTTTTCTTTTTCTTTTTCTTTTTCTGTTTTTAGTGGTATTATTTACCATGTGCTTTTCACAAGGTTTTCTGTTTGCTTATGCGCAGATCTAGTCGAGGCAAAGAACCTGAGTACGAACTAGATCCCGAAATCGAACGCACGTCTCAACTCAGGAACCGAGTCCGACTCTTGATAGCAAGAAACGACTATCTTGAGGAACATCTAGAAGCAATGGTGAACGGAAGGCATAACAACGGGGTAGATGATGACCAGAGGGTTATTGAAGATCCTCCCCAAGATGTCAGGAATGAATTGCTTGTTGCCGCTGCCGCACGGCAGTCCTGCCGCGACTACATGGTCAATGACCATGTTGAACTGGAGACCACCTTGCCAGACGTAGAAGCTGAGAACTTCGAGCTGAAACCTATTATGTTCAGCATGATAAATTCCGCTGGCCAGTTTAGTGGTTCTGCAACTGAGGATGCCCTAGAACATCTGAAAACGTTCCAAGAAATCTGTGGATCGTTTAGATTGCCATGAATAAATCTGGAAGTACTGAGGCTCCGGTTATTTCCTCATTCACTAAGAGACAGAGCTAAAACTTGTTGGAATAAACTAACGTCGGGTTTAATACGAACTTGGCAGATCTATCTCATGAATTTTTATCTCGTTTTAATCCTTCTCATTTATCTGAAAGATTGCGTAACGAAATTGCTACTTTTCAACATGAGGATGGTGAACCAATGCACGAGGCATGGGATAGATTTACAACTCTTCTTCGAAACTGCCCAATGCATGGATTCCCCGTGTGGAACCAGGTCATCAAATTCTACAACGCTGCCAATGTACACACCTGTATGAGAATAAATTTAGCAGCAAATGGGCTAATACTGGATAAGGAACCAGACTTTGCAATGATAGTGTTGAAGAACTTAGCGAAAAACGATGAGCAATTTCCTACAGCTAGGAGAGGGGGCAAACGAGGGATATCTGTGAAGGATTATGAAGCTGGCAATTCGATGAAATCACAGGTTGCGTACCTAACAGAAGTAGTGGAAAATCTGCAACGGAAAGATTCCAAAGCCGTATATTCTGCAGAAAAGGTATATGAAACCTGTAGTGGGAATCACAGTTCCGAAGACTGTCCTTTACAGCTGGAAGAAGGGATGTATGTTGGGAATTATAACAAGCCAAGAAACTATGATTCCAACAATTACAATCCCAACTGGAGGAAAGATCCTAAATTCTCCTGGATCAATCCGAACAATGCATTGAATCCTCAAATGCAGAACAACCAAAACCAAGGGGCACCCAGAATCCTGTTGCGACAGCAGCCACATCAGCAGTCGCAACAGCAGCCGCACCTAGTATACTGGAGCAGACATTGGCAACATTTATGTCACAGACATGAGCTTACATGGAAAACATGGATCACTTTGTCAAGAAAACATAGTCATTCATGGACAAGACAGAGATGACGATGACAAACCATGAGGCTACCCTGAAATCTCTAGAGACACAGATGGGCCAAGTTTCACAGCATATCAAGCCAAGGCAAAACTGAGGATTCCCTAGTGATACTGAGATCACTAGAAAACCCACACATGAGCAGTGTAAAGCAATCACAACTAGGAGTGGGAAACAGTTACAAGGGTCGGAGATAAAGAACATACCAAGTAAGGAACCGACCCTAAAGTTACCTACCGTGAACACTGCCCCGGCAGAGGAAGAACAACCTGCTGTCGACACACCTGCCGTGACAGTAGAAGGGACAGAGGAGCAAATAGAGGATGCTAAAGAACCTAAACCTCCTCAGATCCGAATACCATGTGAAGGACGTCTTGAAGATTACCGTCCTCCACCTCCTTTTCCATAGCGGTTACAGAAACAGAAACAAGAGTACCAGCTCAAAAAGATTTATGATATTTTTAAGCAGGTACACATTAACATACCGCTGTTAGAGGCCATCAAGTAGATGCCCGGTTATGGGAAATTTCTCAAGGACGCCATGTCAAAGAGGTCCAGACTTGGGGAATTCGAAACGGTGAAGATGACAGAAGGATGTATGACTATCTTACACAGACATCCACCCTAGAAGAAGAATGATCCTGGGAGCTTCATCATACCGTGCATAATTGGCGACAAATTCGTGGGTAAGGCACTTTGTGATCTTTGTGCTAGCATAAATCTAATGCCCAAATCTGTGTTTCAGAAATTAGGTATTGGACGAGCAAGGCCCATGCAGTCATGCTGTAGTTGGCAGACCGCTCTTACGTACAACCAGAAGAAGACTGCGAAGCAGATGAAAATGCACTGATCATCCTGGGGCGACCCTTCCTAGCCACAGGCAGAACTGTGATCGATGTGGAGAAAGGAGAACTGACCATGAGAGTGAATGATCAAGAAATCAAACTCAATTTTCTCCAAGCAATTAAACATGCTGATGCAGAAGAAGAGTGCAAGGCAATCTCTGAAGTGATCCTTGACTAACCCGGCATCAGATCCAGCTGCCACGACAGAAAGATTGGTCACTGCCACAACAGTCACCTAGAAGACTGTCACGGCAGCAATGACAACAGTGACTCCTCCGACTCAGAAACATCTAACACTGAAGGTCATGAGGAGGTAAATTGGATAGGCAATCATCCAGGTAAGTTCTTCGAGCCTCTTAATTATACCTCGAATGAACATATAATCCAGAATCCTTCGATTGGAAAGCCACATGTTCTAGATCTTAAGCCCCTGCCAGGGCAGCTTGAATATGTTTTTCTTTATTTAAATGATATGTTTCCTGTAATCATCTCTTCCAAGTTAATGCAGAAACAGGAGCAGCAACTAATCAGAATGCTACAGCAGCATAAGAAGGCCAATGGATGGACTATAGCTGATATCCAAGGCATCAGTCCGGCATTATGTATGCACAAGATTCTCTTGGAAGATGATCATAAGCCGACTATTGATGCCCAGAGACGTTTGAACGAGGCTATGCGAGAAGTGATGAGAAAAGAAATTATCAAATGGCTTGACGTCGGAATCATATATGCCATCTTGGATAGCAAGTGGGTGAGCCTGGTGCAGTGTATGCCCAAAAAGGGAGGCATAACCGTGGTAACCAACGAAGAAAAAGAACTAATCCCAACCAGGACTGTGTCGGTTGGAGGGTTTGTATGGGTTACCGGAAACTTAACAATGCTACCCGGAAAGATCATTTCCCCTTACCTTTTATTGATCAAATGCTTGATAGATTAGCGGGGAAACCTTACTATTGTTTTCTTGATGGTTATTCAGGTTACAATCAGATAGCAATTGCACTAGAGGACCAAGAGAAAACTACCTTCACATGCCCGTACGACACCTATGCTTTTTGGAGAATGCCATTTGGGCTCTGCAATGCACCAGCAACCTTCTAACGGTGCATGATGGCAATATTCTCCGACATGGTGGAGGATTTCCTAGAGATTTTCATGGACAACTTTTCCGTCTTTGGAGACAGTTTTGAAGGTTGTTTAGGCAACTTACAGAAGGTTCTTGAAAGATGTGAAGAGGCGAACTTGGTTTTAAACTGGGAAAAATGCCACTTCATAGTGGATGAAGGGATAGTACTAGGCCACAAAGTGAGCTGCCGCGGTATAAAGGTGGACAGAGCCAAAATAGAAGTCATTGAAAAGCTGCCGCCACCCACCACAGTCAAGGGGATTCGAAGTTTCTTAGGGCATGCCGGGTTTTATCGACGATTTATTGCAAATTTCTCGAAGATTACCAAACCCTTATGCCACCTATTGGAGCAAAACTGTCCCTTTATTTTAATGCTGAATGTACTGAGGCATTCATAATTCTTAAGGAGAAGCTGGTAACAGCCCCGATCGTACAGCCACCAGACTGGAGTTTGCCATTCGGGATAATGTGTGATGCCAGTGACTACACTGTCTGGGCAGCACTAGGGCAGAGGAAGGATAAGCTCTTCCATGTGATTTACTATGCCAACAAAACACTGAATAATGCCCAGGTCAACTACACCATGACAGAGAAGGAAATGTTAGCAGTAGTGTTCTCAATCGACAAGTTCTGTCCGTACATACTTGGAACAAAAAATGGTGGTCCATATAGACCATTCAGCACTGAAGTATTTGTTCACGAAAAAGGATGCAAAACCGAGATTGATACGTTGGATTCTGCTGCTACAAGAATTTGACATTGATATCAAGGATAAAAAGGGAACAGAGAACCAAGTAGCAGACCACTTGCCGTGACTGGAGACGGGAAGGAGTCAATTCACAGACAAGACCAACATATTGGAGACCTTCCCAGATGAGCAGTTGTTTGCTGCCACCAGCACTGCCGCGATAGCCATGGCGACAGGTAATCTTTCTGAAACCCCTTGGTACGCTGATTTTGTTAATTACATTGTTAGTGGGGTACTACCTCCTGAACTTAATTACCAAGCAAGGAAGAGGTTCCAAAATGATGCAAAACATTATTATTGGGACGAACCTCTTCTTTTCAAACACTCTGCAGATCAGATTATTAGGAGATGTGTGCCACAGGATGAACAGGAAGCTGTGCTTCACCACTGCCATGCTTCCCCGTATGAAGGACACCTAGATGGAAACAAAACCGTTGCCAAGGTTCTGCAATCTGATCTCTATTGGCCCACACTGTTCAAGTATGCACAAGCCTTCGACAAAAGCTGTGACAAGTGCCAAAGGACTGGGAATATATCGAGAAAGCATTAGATGCCACTGTAGAACATATTAGAGGTCGAAATCTTCGATGTATGGGGAATCAACTTCATGGGACCATTCCCATCATCTTGTGGGAACCTGTACATCCTACTGGCAGTGGATTATGTGTCAAAGTGGGCTGAAGCGATCGCCACTCAGAAAAACGACGCCAAAACTGTTCAAAGATTTCTTCACAAGAACATCTTCTCCAGATTTGGCATCCCAAGGGCGATAATTAGTGATGAGGGGAGACACTTCGATAACAGGGTAATTGCTGCTGCCTTGAGAAAATACGGAGTAAAGCACCGGATTGCAACATCATATCACCCTCAAACCAATGGGCAGGTCGAGATATCCAACAGAGAAGTAAAGAACATACTTGAGAAGATTGTTAAACCCACTCGAAAGGATTGGTCTATACATCTCAATGATGCACTCTGGGCCTATAGAACAGCGTTCAAAATACCATTGGGGATGTCACCCTATAGACTCATATATGGGAAGACCTGCCATTTACCTGTTGAGATAGAACACAGAGCTTACTGGGCTATCAAGGCAGTAAATATGGACCGGGATAAGGCAGAACAGAAGAGACTACTAGACTTGAATGAAATTGAAGAAATTCGAGCAATGGCCTACGACAATGCCAAGATCTACAAGGACAAAACCAAGAAGTGGCACGACAGGAAGCTACTGCCACGACAGTTCTGCCCCGGGCAGCAGGTGTTGTTGTTCAACTTTAGGTTGAAGCTTTTTCCAAGAAAACTTAAATCTAGGTGGTCTGGTCCTTTCCAGGTTGTCTATGTTTTCCCATATGGTGCCATTACAATCAAATCCCTAAAGAATGGGCACCAGTTCAAGGTCAATGGACAGAGACTCAAGCATTATCAGGGGACTGAAGCCCCAATAATGCAGGAAGTAGTTACTTTAGGAGATGCCCCTCAAGGCATCCCTAATTTAACTTAGTTTTTATTTTATATTATTTTATTTTATTTATTAGGAATTAAGATTTTATTTATTTTATTTTAGGAATTAAGATTTTAATTTAGCTTATTTATTTATTTTTAGGAAATAAAGGAAGCAAAGCAAATAGAAGGAATGAACAAGCCCACCGCATTCACAACAGCCCAACAGACGAGTCTGTCGTCATAGCCTGCCACCAGTTGTCGCGACAGACGCGGAGAAAATAGCATGTCACGGAGCTGTCGTGACAGACACGCAAACGCGTAACAGACGCGCAGAAGACACAGAAACGCGTGACAGACGCGTCAAAAACCGTGTAACAACTGGCCCGTCATTCGCGCCTGCCGTTACAGATCCAACAGGCAGAATATCCCCCTTCTATATAAACCTCCACTTCCTATTAATTTTTCATCTCATTCTCATTCTCTCTACCTGCTTCCTCTATTTTAGCTCTCAAAAATTTCTTTTTATTTTTGCTATAGTCCTTGCCAATGGCTAGCAGACACACCTGCCACAGCGCTGCCTCCACTTCTGTCACGACAATATCCACCCCAAGTCATAATGCCATTCCCGACCGGTTCGCTTCCATCGAATCTTCCACGAGGTATTACAGTTCCTTCCAAAAAAAGGACATGTGGGAGGAACGAGGGTTCATTTACACACAACCAACGGGAGATCTAGGGCTAGAGAGCTTCATAGCAAAGAAAATTCAAGCCCTCAAATGGCAAAAATTTGCTGCCCAACCCGAGGAGATGAATATAACCCTCGTCCGAGAGTTCTATACTGTCGTCGACAGCAAGAATGCCAAGACAGTAACCGTTCGAGGCAAGCAACTCTCTCTCAAGCCTGCGTAAATCAACACACTATACGGATTGTACGTGAGCAAGAAGGAGGACTCCCACAGAAAGTTTGTGAATAGTCTGTCTCCAGCAGACTATGACGTTGTCATGGTAGAGGTCAAAGAAGAAGGGACGGAGTGGAACGACGACCCTAAACATCAATGGCCCATGAGGAGAACCCAGCTGACTCCACAAGCCAAACTGTGGAATCAATTTGTCAAGAAGCGCATCATGCCATCCTCCCACAACAGCGCTATCGATAGACCAAGGTTAGCCCTAGTTCATTCTATTTTAAACGAGAGGCAAATTAATGTCGGTTGCTACGTCCGGGACAGAATCCTTTAGTGTGCCCTCCCACCGCCGGGTCACCTCGTCTTCCCCTACCTTATCACCACCATCTGTCGGGGCCACAATGTACCCGAAATTGAGGAAGATGTCAAGGCCCAAGGAAATGGATGGACTCAGCGAAATATTTACAGTCTGATGGAGTTGAAGGCTGCCACCCCTCTGTCATACATCAACACATCTGCCACGACAGAACCGATGGCAGGCCCCAGCTCCCCAGAACCTATCGCAGCAGAGCCACAGCAGATGACAGCAGCAACTCCAGCCGACACCTCTGGCCAGATTCTGTCGACGCTGAAAAGGATAGAGGAACGACAGCTCGGACCGATGGGCTTCATGAGGGACTTCACAGCCGCAACGGCAAATTTCATTCAAAATGATTTACATTTTACCCATGTGCAATTCCCCTCCTTCCCAGAACACCTCTTTGATGCCCTCACACCTACCCCTGCTGCGAGCCCCAGAACTCCATCTACTACCTCCACACCTACACTTGCCATGACAGGAGAAGGCGGCAGACAAACTGCCACTGCTAGAGGAGAGAAGAGAAAGGACCCCCTAGCAGAGATCGACCCTAAGTACTTTGAAGGGTTCTCCTCCTCTTCCGTCTGGTAGGATTCTGACTCCGAGCCATCAGTTTCCCGAGATATCTTCAAGGACTTCCCTCCGAAGAAAAGGAAGAAGTTGAATGAGACTGTCGAAGGACCCTCCGGCCAAGGCAGATCTGCCAGCAGCAGCAGCTCCAATGATGATATCGAGGTTCTGGCCCAGCCCTCACACATCTCACCGACATGTGTCCGGCCACCTCGGGAAGCAAAGAAGAAGATGGCCTCTGCCTCCCCCAGCAACCTGCCAGCCCCTGCCATAAAGGTCACTGCCCGCCGGCAGCTCCAAATCACCAGCAGCAGCGACGACAGCTCCTCCACTTAAGTGCTTTTACTTATATTTTGTTGTCTTTTCTGTTTTATTTATTTTGTGATGTATTTTGCTTTTTTGTTTTTATTTTTAATTTTGTCATGCATTGAGGGCAATGCAACCCTCGAGTTTGGGGGTGGCATCCCTCCATTAATGAAGTTGTTAGTTGTGTCTTAAATTCGTTTCTAATTATTAGTTTATTTTTAAGTTTATTTTTGTGTCAAAAAATGAAAATAAAAAAAAATTTGGCTTAAGTCTTTGAACTAAACTTACCTGCTGCGACATACTCTGTCGTGACAGTGCCTTTAGGAAATTTTAGGAACTATTTAGAGCCTTGCTATAATTCTGATCTGTACAACACTATTTGTTACTCTTATGCTATCTAGACTTCTACAGTGCACTGGAATAGGAATGTTTACCCACTTGAGATTGCCCCTAGAGGTGTCTATCACTAGCTTTAGGAAAGGAATAAAGAACAAAAAAAGAATTCAAACTCATTTTGCTTGTAAAACTGCCTTGCACTGATTTTAGGGAGATTTCTCTTTGAGCTTAAGTTAGAAAAAACTAAAGGAGCCTAAGAATTGCCTCCAGAAAAAATGAATTGGCATAAAACTCAAGTTTGTAAGCATGACTATTCTGGTAAACTAAAGAAGTCTAGGTACATATTTGTTCACAGAACCTGCACACACTGCACAAGAACTATAGCATGGTCCCAAATAAATCTAGAAATACCCGACAAGGCATTGCTCGTGATAGGGAATGTGTGGTAGGTAACGAGAAGTTCACTGAATTAAGCCAAAACAAAAAAGGTTTTATTTTTAGTTAGGTAGTATTTGCTTGAAGACAAGCAAGAACTTGAGTTTGGGGGTGTGTTGAGTGTATAAAAGTTCTATATTTTACCCCTCATTTACCCATATTTCTGTTGCATTCGAGCATATTTCATTTCATTTAGGATAGATTTCTGCATAAACATCACAACTAGATAAAATAGCACAGTTGCTACTGATTTTGGTTACTTTTGTAGGTATCTGCTGTGGCAGACTCAGGGCAGCAAAGGAACAGAGCTGGAACACAGGACTGGAGTTGAGGAGAAAACACTGCCGTGGCTACTGCCATGGTAGCCATGATGACAGCATTGGTGAGGTGGAAGAGTGAAGTGGAGCTCGACGAATAGAGGATTTCAAGCCGATCTGTCGTGAACCACTCCTATATTTTTCTGAGCCCTGAGGCAGAATGAAGGCCAAGCCCAAAGTACAAGGAAGAAACCCAAAACAAGAAAAGAAGACGAATTAAATGCATCTGCTTAGAAGATTTAATCTTTAATAGAGTTGTACTTTAGGTTAAACTTGTATTCTTGCCATATTAGAAAACTTGGACCCATGGCCTATATAAAGGCATGTAATTCGAACTAGGGGAGGATATCTCATTCCTAACCGTCTTCCCCAAACCCTTTTCGTTTTCCCTTCTTCATCATGTTCTAAACTCCCCCTAAGGTTAAGGGTTGATTCTGTAAAGTAGTTGAAAGGATTGTATTGTTTTAGGAATTTTCTATTCAAGGCAATAAAAACTTCAAGTTTATTTATTCCAATTTTCATATCTCGCAAGAGTATCGGGAGAGCATTGTGAGGTTATCCATTTTTTTGATATCGGGAGAGTCAAGCATACGAATGGAATAAATACGCGTTCTCTAGTTTATGGTTAAACCATCCTGGCTTAGGGATAAGTACGAGGTTAAGTGGCTAAGGAAGAATTCGACAACATTGGTGTTCACCCTTTCGATTTACGCCGGGAGGTATCATCTAAGAAGTGTTCATCAACAACACTTGGGCCTAGGGATAGGACAAGTCATAGTTGGGATTCTTGCCAAGCTTGAAGTACAGAGTTGTGTGATCGCTGCCGCGACATCAACAGACTTCTGCCACGACAGGTGCTACCGCGACAGACTTCTGCCGCGACAGGGACAGCGACAGAATAGAAGTTCTCTTACAGTGCAACACCTGCACTACTGAGCAATTCAATATCGGCTTATTTCTTAAACCTGATTCTTTTATCTTTTACTTTACTTGTTTCCCAATATTACTTCACAATCAATTTAAACTCTTTTTCTCTCTTGTGCAGCAATTCTAGGACAAAGTTATTTCCAGTCCCTGTGGAGACGATATTCGATACTCCAAGTATCACTTTACTACTTGCGTCGTGTACACTCGCACTATTTGCGATAGGACTCTTTTACATGCAACACCTAAAACAGTTTAAATTCAAGCTCAACGGTCAGACGTTTCGATACGGATGGCCCTGTACCGAAACGGTCGTTTTGAAACTTGGTTGACCGTTTCGATACTCGTGTGTGTTCCGAGACCCGTATCGAAACACCCTCCTCCAATAGCAAAATTGTTTCGGTACGTCCCTTCCCGTTCCGAAACCTCATGGCCATTTCAGGCCCCTGTTCTGAAACAGGCAAGGGCGTTCCAATACGCCTTGCCCTGCAACAACATATTTTGTTGGTTTTTCACGTCTTTTCATAATCGAACATTCCCGAAACATGCCACCACATGAATACAACATAAATACACACCAACAATCATCATTTTGAGGCATTAGCTACAACATGGCATCCAACATGCAAACATAGATACTAGAGGCATGCTCTCTAATCCACCAAAGCCATAACAAGCTAAAATCATCATTCACATCCAAAATCAAACATACTTTGCCTTTTATTACACCGAAATAAAGCCACATACTTTGCAAGATTAAAAGCTTGGATTCCCCTTGCTTACTTGCTTCCTCGAATGCCTAGTTTTCTACATTGATGAAACAAAAGAGCGTAAGCACAAAGCTTAGTGAGGACCCTTATGCAACATTCATGAATGCATTTCACACCATTGGCAAAACCACCATTTCATTTCTCATGCCTTTACATAAAACATGACCATTCAAGATCATTTATGCACTTTCCAAAACATGCTCATATGCAACATTTAAATCAGCAAATAAACCTTTGCTCATGCTTCACCAAGCATCTCATGCATCCTTGCATCATTTACAAGCATCCAATGCTTAACATTAATCATTTACATTATATTGGCTCACAAGTGATAATCCATAAACCATATCAACACAAGACACAATCGGATACGCGGATTATAAGCGTTGTCCCGCACGCTTCATATATACTACCAGACTACACAAGGTGGAGATCAATGGCACAATCACAACCCCTCAACACACGTGATGGAGATTAATAGCACAATCACAACCCCTCAACATCACTCATCGGTAGTAGTATAATTCCACTAACGAGAGTACGAGACTCATACACAAGACTCACACACGAAATTAAACCATTCACCGTTGTGGTCTTAACCTCAATCGTTAGGGTACTTGGATGGAGATTACGGCACAATCACAACCCCTCGACATCCAAGGCGACTTTATTCACGGTGCACCCAATCCTATAGCCGGCTAACTATATCCGATTAACACAACCAAAAACCATTTCCATCATTTGCCAATATAATCATTTAACCTCATTAATCCACTATTTTACAAGCATAAACACAATGCCATTTACACAAGCATATTATGCTTAACATCACATGCATTCAACACATGAAAACCAAGGACCACTTACCTAGTGCATCCTTAACATAATGGTATTAAAATCCAGCAACATTCATGCTTAAAACATGCTTTAAAAACAGTAAACAAATCCACACTTATCTCAAGTGCAATTTCATCAAACATAGCACATTTCCAAGATAGGGATTTCTGAAACACTTACTCTTGAGCTTAGCTAAGTATATCAAACTTACACTAAGCTCCGAAGACCACGCTTAAAGCATTACAAAGCAGGAAATTGCATTTCCACTCACCGATGCGTGAAGCCTTGCTCGCCGACACGAAAATCACTCTTCCGGAGCCTCCAACATCACCTCATTTGCTTCCGGATCAAGATCCCTTGTTTTCGCATCATCAAAACAGAGATCTAAATGCATTAAAATGCATTCCAACACCAGCAACAATTCACAAACTCGTTTCTCACCCAAACTACACCAAAATACCCATCCAAAACAACCGAAAACTCAATCTATTGCTTCGTAAACCAAGATCAGCCAACATACATCACTTCCAACCCACTATAAACACCAAAACACATCTAACAAACAACCTAACCCAACCTTATACCTCCGGCAATCAAGATTCCACCATTTCACCTCAAAAACTCACTTAAAACAACCAAGAAACTCAAGGATCTCAAGGATTTCAGGATCTATGTTATCAACACTTCATTTTAACATATTAATCAACTTAGAACTCAATTAAAATCAACACAAAACAGAGCTTAACTCATCAAGTCCGAAAATTAAGATTTCAACCACAATTCCATAAGATTTTGATCTCCAATCAACAATATAATGAAAACTCAACCAAAATAGTATTTAGAAGCCAAATATCTTTGGAATTTCAATAAAGAACTTTGATTAGAGGTTGAGAACGGGATTTACCTCCAATCCTTGTTTCCCTCAATGAATGACAAGTTTTCCTTAGCAAAAACTTGAAGAACTAGGAAAGATTTCTTGAAAATGGTTTAGAAAATATTGAGAGAGATTTTGGGAGAAAGAATTATGGAGAAAGATGAGTGAAATAGTGTTTGGCTGTAAATGAGAAAGACTTGGTAGTTACGTAATTGAAAATCTCACATTAACTACCTCTTTTAATTAATTAATATAAATCCAATTAAAGCCATTTAATTAAAAGCCTTTTAAAACACATGTCAAATTGAGGAAATGTCAAATTGCCTTAAAGCCCCCTAAAGATTCTAATATTTTGGCCTCTACATTAAAAATCACATTTTCCAAGTTTTGAAACTTTACAATTTGGTCACTACTCAAAATGTCCCATTTCCAAAATCCGTTTTGTAAAAATGACTTGACCAACCTCTTAAACATATTTTTAGAGGATTTTTACCACATTTTTATCCTATCCCGGTCCTTGATTTCCTTAAATCACCTTACGCGATTCGAACTGTTCTCGACCGGTTCGATCCGATGTCTAAAACATCTAGACCCAAAACCAGGGCGTTACACCCTCTCATTTATGAAGGTTGTATCGATACACTATGAAGTGTATCGATACACCTCAGTCTGCAACAGCCCAAAATGCATGTTTAGCACCTCTAAAACCTTCTCGAACCATTCCGACATAAATTTAAGCATGCTTGCAACACAATTACACCTCCACACTCAAGGATACATGGAAAAGACATCATCAAGCACCACTATCAACATCAATGACATCTGAAGGCATGCTTCCTAAGAATTTCAAGCACAAAAAGGGAAAATCTCAAATCTGAGCATAAACCAACTCTCAAGGCCACTTACTCTACTCATATATGCATATTGAACTCGCACCAAATCAGAAAACACTAAAGCAACCGACATTCATAGTATTGAACACCCCCATTACCTTTATTACTCTAGTTCAAAACAAAACATACCTTCAATCAAAGTCTTCCATTGATCCCTTGCAATTGCTACCTCCAAAGCTTGAATTTACTACATTGATGAACAAGGAGAGAGTAAGCACAAAATGCTTAGTGAGGAAAGCTTAAAACCAAAAAATCCATCAATGCACAAAGTTGTTTTCACTCAGTTGAAAACCATTGTGCCCTTTTTGAAAAACCATGCACTTCATCATTTAAAATCAGCATGCTAACACCATGCAACATGAATCCCATATTTTCCAGCAATTAAACCATTGCTTCACAAAACACCAAGCCTTCCAAGCATAAACACAATTATGCTAAGCTAATGGTAGAACATGCATTTTTCATAATATGCATCATCAACATTACCACAACATTTCATTCCATTATATTGGCTCACAAGTGATAAACAACATTCTCAAAAACACATCGGATACACGGATTACCAAGGGTTGTCCCATACCCTTCATACGCTCTACCGGAATCTCAAGGCTCACACATGGGAGCAACACTCCACCTTTGAGACACTCGTGGTGTAGTATTCGGTACAATTACAACCCTTCAACACCACTCATCGGTAGATGTATAACCCACTAACGAGAGACATGACACACACAAGGTTCGCACTCGGGAGCTACCATCAACCGTTGCAACCTTAATCAATCCTCAATCGTTAGGGTACTTGGCTGGAGTTTTCGGTACAATCAAAACCCCTCAACATCCAAGGCGGCTTGTTTGTAGTGCACTCAATCCTATAGCCAGCTAACTACATCCGATTTCATTTACAAAATACTTTTCACAACATCACTTGCCAATATAATCCATATTTCATGCATACCTCACTATTTTTCCAAAGCATTCATGATAAGTGTAACACCCCAATTTTGGGCTTAGAAGTTTTGAGTTTGGACCGGACCGGTCGGGTTATGGTTCGAATATATAAGGGTGAATTTAGGAAAGCCTAGTTCGGGTTGCATTAAAAATATAGAAAAATGTCTTAAAATCCTCTTTTATTATATATAAGAGAAAGGTGAAATCAATTTTACAAAATGAGGTTTGGAAGAGTGACATTTTGGGTTAGTGACCAAAATGTAATTTTTGAAAACTGGGTGACTGTTTTAAAAAGGATTGAAACTTTGAATCTTTAAGGAGCTATTTACCCAAAAGAGTTTCTCCAGATTTTTTTCTGAATATTAATAAATTTAATTAATGGTTTTTAATTAAGTGTAAAAGGAGGGAAAAGATATTTTGGCATTTTAACTAACTTTTCTCTAAATTTCCATTTTCTTTTCTCTCAACTTTTCTCTCAACCCAAACACATTTCTCAAGAAAAATTCTCTCTGATTTTGACAACTAAAGATTAGATTTCAATCCTCATTTGATCTCTAATCAATTCTACAACAAAACCTTAGCATTTTCTTATTGGATTTTCAAGAATCTTGGTTCCAAAAAGGGAGAAACTCAAGTTTAGAGGTATGAACGTCCTTCTCCTCTAAATTCTCAGTTCTTTACTGAAATTCCCAAGTTCTCAATCCTTGAATTATGTTTTATTAAAGGTTTTGCAATTGAGTTCTTGATCTTGGCTTTAAAATGCAAGATTTGCTTTAATTTTGATGAAATTCGTATGATCTGAGTGGGCATTGTTTTGAGATGTGTTTTTGATGTAAAATGGATGTATAATTGATGAGAAATTGAGGTTTAATCAATGCAATCCCGAATAGGTTGATTTTCCTAAGTTTTGTTTAAGTTTTTGGTGGTTTTTGGAGTGATCTTGATGTTCTGCTATAGCTGGAGGTATAAGGACGTGATGAGATCCATTTTGGATGTTAATTGAGGTTTATGAATGTTTGGAATTGATGGATCTTGGCTGGGTAGTGTTGTGGAGATGTTTGGATGTGATTTCGGTTGTGTTTGGTAGCCGAAATTTGAGTGTTGATGTGAGCAGCGGGTTTAAGATGTCTTGGTTGAGGATATTAATGCATGATGGTGCATTAATCTACTGTTTTGATGTGTTTAAAACAGGGGAGACATCTTCGGATCCTTGTGGTGTTGATCCGGAAGGTTGATTGGTGTTTCGGCAAGTGGCGAAACGGAATCGGTGAGTGGATTTTGGTTTTCAGCTTTGAAACCAATGTTTTGAAGGTTTGGGAGCTTAGTTTAAGTCTAAACAACTTTGCTAAGCTCAAGAGTAAGTTTTCGGAAAAACTCTCTTGTTGATGAACCATGAGTTGGTTGAGTGCAATGTGATTGTTTGCATGTTTTAAATTCTGTTTTGAAAGCATACTTTAGCATGTTTATTTGCTGGTTTTATAAGCCATGTGTTGAAGGATGCTCAAGGTAAGAGATCCTTGTTTTGAACATTTGATAAAATGTGGTTTTGTTGCATAAGGATGCATGATGATTAATGGCTTTGTTAAATGCTTTAAAACAGTGGACTATTGTTGTTAAATGATGCTTATTGGCAAGTGATGTTTCGAGAAAGGTTAAGAACACTATGGTGGTTAAAAGTCCATAGGTGGTTCTTGTGTTAAGAACACTATGGTGGTTAAAAGTCCATAGGTGGTTCTTGTGTTAAGAACAACATGGTGGTTAAAAGTCCATGATTGATTCTTGTGTTAAGGTCACAAAGGTGGTTAAAAGTCCTTGTGTGAGTCTTGTGTATTTTAAGAACACCATGGTGGTTAAAAGTCCATGGGTGATTCTTGTGTTAAGGTCACAAGGTGGTTAAAAGTCCTTGTGTGGACCTTGTGTATTGTAAGAACACCATGGTGGTTAAAAGTCCACGGGTGATTCTTGTGCTAAGGACACAATGGTGGTTAAAAGTCCATGTGTGGTCCTTGTGAATTGTAAGATCACAATGGTGGTTAAAAGTCCATGTGTGGATCTTATGTTGATTGTATTGTGAAATGGAAAGATTATGATTATCACTTGTGGCCAATATGTCATGTTAATAATTTGAAGCATGAAGTGCTTGTTTTAAATGCTTATGTGCATGGATAAAGGTTGTTTTGAATTAAGGTTTATAAAAGTGTTTTATAAATGCATTATTGAGTTGTTTTAAATGAGCATTCCTCACTAAGCTTTTAGCTTACGCTCTCTCTCTTTTCTTAAACCAATAATGCAGAGCATTGAAGTGCGTATAAGGGCAGCAAGAGGTCAAGAATCCAAGTGAAGAACTAAGCTCATGTATGGTGAATATTTTCATAACTTGTTTAGCTTTTGGCATTTGGCAATGGGGAACCTATGTTGTTGTTTTGGGAGATGTTTTGGACTCCCTAAGATGGTTTTATGTTGTTGTTGTTGATGGAACATGTAAATGGCCTTTATGAGGATTGTTTAGTGATTTGGTGTTTGAATGGTTTCAATATAGGATGCATGCCTATAGAATTGGGGCTTTCCTTGTTTGATGTCATGTTTATGAATTGTTGATGCCATTATGTTCCTTATGCATGTAATGTCTTGCTGATATAATTTGGTTGCCTTTGGAGCATGTTTGATGGGTCAATTGTGTGAAAAACCAGCGAAATTCTGCAAATCTGGGCAGGCCGTATCGGAACGGGTGCTACCGTTTCGGAACGGGGGCCTGAAATGGCCTAGGCGTTTCGAAACGGGAGGAACCGTTCCGGAACGAAAATGCTACTGCCGAGCCCTGTATCGAAACGTGTTTCGGAACGGTCCCGCGTTTCGGAACAGGTCCTCCCTGTTTCGGAACACTCGACCGTTGGGCACTGAAATTGATGGTTATATGTTTTGAAATCTTTGCGTTTTGGTCCTGAATCTTGTTTATGCAATTGAATGAGTTTGAGATGTCCGTTTGAGTTGAAATTTGACAGAGAAGCAAGAAATATGAATAATTTCATAATGGTAACTTAAAAGTGGGTTAAGTCCTTGTAATTTCCATAATTTACATTTTGGTCCCTAGATTCATGTTTTGTGCAATCGAGTCCCTAAATGTGTTCTGATTGTTGTGATCTTTGAACACGCTGTTGTTATGAACATATCTAGGGTTAATGTGCATTTAGATAAGATTAAAAAGAAAAAAAGGGTCGTTAATCAAGGTTGACTTTTGGGTTGACTTTGGTTTTCCCCGTGTAAACTTCTTAATTCGGGTCAGTCGTCTAGGCCGGGTTAAGGGGGTTACAATAAGACATAACACAAGCATTAAACCATGCTTCAAACCTCATGCATCATCACATGCATACAAGGATCACTTACCTAGTGCATCCTTAAACCTTATGGCATCACCAAACACATTTCATAAACTCAAAACATGCTTTAAAATAGTAGGTTAACACAATTAAATCAAGTAAATTCAAAATCTCACAATAGCACATTCCGAGAGAGGGAAATTCACTTTACTTACTTCCGAACTTAGTAAAGCATTTAAAGCTCTTACTAAGTTCCCAAAACCCCTTTTATGAAGTTTCAAAGCAGGAAATCTCATTCCACTCACCAACTTGCAAAACCACACTTGTCGACGCCACACTCAACCATTCGAAGCCTCCAAAACCACTTCGTTTGATTCTGGAATATTATCCCCTATTTTTAATACATTAAAACAGAGGTTCAATGCATCATAATGCATCCAAAACTCCAACACTCAACACATCTAATACATTTTAGGCATAAATCAACATCCAAAAACAACTTAAAACCATCCTTATACCTCCAGCAACTCATATCTCACTTCACACCCCAAAAACCCCACCAAAACACTTAAAAAGCCAAAGATATCAAGGATTTCAGGATTAATATGATTAAGACTCTATTTCAACATCATAAACGTTCCAAAACTTGTTTAGAAATCATCTCAAATAGATCAAATTAAGACTCCTCTGAAAATCTCATTAAATCATCTTTTCTAACAAGATTTCAACATTTTATCAAACCAATAACAAAACCTCAATCAAAAACATAGATAAAGAGTCAAATATCTTCTGAATTTCATTAAAGAACCATGATTAGAGGGTTAGCACGAATTTTACCTCCAATCCTTGTTTCTCTTCTAATTTGGCAAGTTTAGCTTTCAAGAATCTTGAAGAAATTTCAGTGAAATCACCAAGCATAAGTTGGAAATCAAGAGAGGAAAAGAAAGTGAATGAAATCTAGAAATTGAGAGAAATGGATAGTGTTTGGCTGAAGAGAAATGAAGAAAATGAAATGATCGTCAATTTCCTTAACTAAATTAACTACCTTTTTTATTAAATTAATAAAAGCCTTTTTAATTATTTAATACACCTTTTAAAACGCATGCCAAATTAGAGAAAAATGCTTAATTGCCAAATAGCTCCCTAAAGATTCTAAGACTTTGACTCTTTCTTGAAAAACACTCTTTTTTCTAGTTTTAAAACTTTACATTTTGGTCATCACCCAAAATGTATACTTTCCAAAACCCATTTTGCATTATCGATTTAACCAACCTCTTAAATATAATTTTAGGAATTTTTATCATATTTTATCTCATCCCGAACCTTAATCTCTCTAAACCACCTTTTACAATTCGAACCGCCAACCTCCGGTTCCACTAGCCTGACCCGACACGCAAAACACCCAGGCCCAAAACCGTGGCGTTACAACTCTCCCCCACTTAGGAAATTTCGTCCACAAAATTTTACCTGAAGGAAAAAGGTGCGGAACTGTCTCAACATGTCCACCTTACTTTCCCACACAACCTCCTCAACTCCTCAATGTCACCACAATACCTTCACAAGTTCAACCGTCTTACCACGGAGAACTTTACTACAGGAATCAAGAGCACCATTCGGGTCCCCACTATAGGAAAAATCCAGATTCAACTCAATTTCCTCAACTGGCATCACGTGAGATTGATCTGATCTATACCTCTGCAACATAAAATCATGAAACACATCATGGATCCTTTCCAACTCGGGAAGCAACCTCAACTGATACACCACAAGTCCAACTCGCTCCACAACCTTATAAGGTCCAATAAATCTCAAACTAAGCTTACCATTACGTCCGAACCACATCACCTTCTTCCAAGGCGATATCTTAAGGAACACGTGATCTCCAACCGCAAACTCAATTCCTCTACTCTTTAAATCCGCGTAAGATTTTCGACGATCCGATGCAGCCCTCAACCACCCACATATGAGCTTCACTTTCTCAGTTGTTCCCTTAAGCATATACGGAATGGAAACCAACTTTTGCCCCGCCTCAGCCCAACAAAGAGGTGTTCTGGCCTTCCTCCCATACAAGGCCTCATACGGAGCCATTTGTTTCCTAAAAACTGTTATTGTATGCAAACTCAACCAAAGGCATATGCTTTTCCCAAGAACCTTGGATATCAATCACACAGCATCGCAACATGTCCTCCAACACTTGGAAAACTCACTCCGATTGTCCATCCGTCTGAGGATGATATAAAGTGCTGAAATTCAAACGTGTACCCAGCGCTTGGTGTAACCATTCCCAAAACCTTGCTGTAAACCTCGGATCCCTATCTGACACTATGGACTTAGGCACACCATGCAAACGCACAAACTCAACAACATACAACTCCGCTAACTTATACAACGTATACGTAGTATGCACAACCAAGAAATGTGCACACTTCGTAAAACGAACCACATTTACCCATATGAAATTCTTCTCAGATGGTGTTAAAGGCAGACCGGACATAAAATCCACCGTAATCCTTTCCCATTTCCACTCCGGTAACCACAAAAGGTATAACAAACTAGAAGGATACTGATTCTCAGCTTTCACACGCTGGCAAACCATACACTTACTTACAAAATCAGCAACATCTTTTTTCAACCCCACCCCAATAGTACTCATCCTTCCAACGACTAAACATCTTAGTACTACCAGAGTGCATAGCAAATGGACTGCTATGAGCCTCAGTCAAAATAATGTGCCTCAACTCAACATCCTTTAGCACAACTATCGACTTCTGCAACATAGAACCCCATCATCATTTCAACAGAAGTTTGTTTCATTACCAACAGCTACATCCTGAACATGAGGCACCAACGAATCATCAAGCAACTGCTTCTCCTTGATCAACCGAATCAAGGAAGGTTTCACCTTCAACTCGGATATCAACCTAGCATCACACGATAAACTCAACCGAGCAAACATCGCTCTCAGCTCAACAACTACCTTCCTACTCAAAGCATCAGCCACAACATTGGCCTTTCCCGGATGATACTCAATCGTCAGATCGTAATCCTTAAGCAACTCCAACCATATTCGTTGCCTAAGATTCAAGTTCTTTTGAGACATAAGATACTTCAAACTCTTATGGTCGGTGTAAACCACACACTTCTCACCGTAAAGGTAGTATCTCAAAATCTTCAATGCAAACACCACCGCAGCTAGCTCTAGATCATGAGTAGGATAGTTGCGCTCATGCACCTTCAATTGTCTAAACGCATAAGCCACAACCTTTCCACCTTGCATCAACACGCAACCCAAACCAACACATGATGCATCACTATAGACTACAAACTCCTTACCCGATTTTAGTTGAATCAAGATAGGAACTTGCGTCAAAGCTTCCTTCAGCTTCTCGAAAGCTTGATGCCTACCATCCGTCCACTCAAAGCGTACATTCTTTTGCAACAACTTGGTCAAAGGTGCAACAATCTTAGAAAAACCTTCAACAAACCTTCGATGATATCCAGCCAACCCAAGGAAACTTTGTACCTCCGTCACTGATTTAGAAGTTTTCCATCTCATCACCGCCTCAACCTTGTGTGGATCAACCCGAATACCTTCGGCCGACACAACATGTCCAAGGAAACCACCTCCTTGAGCCAAAACTCACCCTTGCTCAGCTTAGCATAAAGATGGTTCTCTAACAGCACTTGTAACACAATTCTCAAATGCTTATCATGATCCTCCTCGGTACGCGAGTACACGAGAATATAATCAATAAACACTACCACAAACTGATCCAGAAACTCATGGAGCACCCTATTCATCATATCCATGAATGCAGCTGATGCATTTTTCAACCCAAACGACATCACCAAAAACTCATAATGGCCATATCTAGTCCGAAAAGCTGTCTTAGGTACATCAACATCCTTAACCTTTAGTTAATAATACCCTGACCTCAAACCAATCTTCGAAAACATCGAACCACCATCAAACTAGTCAAAAAAATCATTGATCCTATGCAAAGGGTACTTCTTCTTAATCGTCAACTTGTTTAGTTGCCGATAATCTATGCACATACGCATCGTACCATTCGTCTTCTTCACAAACAAGATCGGTGCACCCCCAAGGTGAAACACTTGGCCTTATGAATCCCTTGATCAAGAAACTCATGAAGTTGCTTCCTCAACTCCTTTAACCCTTAGGTGTCATGCGATAAAGAATAATGGACACGAGAGTCGTATTTCCATACAACTTAATGCCAAACTTAACTTCTCGGTTTGGTTGCAAACCAGGCAACTCTTCCAGAAAAACACCCAAAAGTTCACATACTGGTCGTATGTCTTGCATTCGTACTTCCTTCGTACCAGGATTCATCACTTACGCTAAAAAAGCTTCGCAATCTAACTCCATCATCCGACTCGCTTCAAGAGCCGAAATTTCATTGGACAAGAACTTCACGTTCTCGCCTATGATTACTACCTCGTAATCATCCACAAGTTTCAACATAATTCGCTCAACCTCGAAATCTACCACAGCTCGATGCTTAGCCAACCAGTCCATTCCAAGAATTACATCAAAACCATAAAAAGCCAATTTCATCAATTCAACTGAAAATACATGGCCTTTAACAGATAAAGGGCATCTCCTATACAGTTTCCTTGTAACAACAATTTCACCAAGGAAACTAACCACTGATACTCCCAGATCTAACACTTCCAAAACAAACATTCAAGCCACAACTTCCTAAGCAATTTGCGACAACAGGCGCAAAAAGCTATACCCCACCGATCAACTGTGGACAAGCTCTCCTCACATGGTCATTAAACGCTACTCTAGCCTTGATACTCTATCCCCACAATCTTTGTCCAACATTACTACAACCTCACCTCAACCCAGGCGATACCCCCTTAAAACATGACTAGTCGTACACTGGCTACCACTAAACTAGAGTTCACAACTCACTCTCTAGAGTTAGAACATCTCGCACGAACTATTACATCCATGCTCTGCTCAAATATCTTTCCCGTATTACCAACACGTTGAAACAATGTAGCCAAAAATTCAACAGATAGGGGTTAAAACCATGCACCAATCCATAAGAGTGCCAACACATCGATGTCTCACATCTTATTCCAATCCAGGAGCACACATGCTCAACTAAACAATTTGTACCTTAACTTAACTACAACTTACGATTTCGAACCCAAACCACAAATTCACTTTTCTTGTCACCCGAGTAACTAACTTTCAGATACTTCTCCTTTAGATCAGCTCAAAAGAACTCTCATAACACAACGTCAGGATCTATGCCCACAACCACTATTGTCTACCAACTACACACATCTCTATATAAATGAGATACAACTCATCTTTACTCTATGGGCATCACCACACTCCATTCATTCCATAATCTCATTCGTACAGATCATCCACTCCATGAATACCTCGGGTGAAAACCTTCGAGTTCAACTTCTACTCAAATTATGTAAGCGCTAACCGTAGCTTACAAACATCCACCATCTAGTGTAGTCACATGCACTTCAGCACTAACAGCTTCTCAAGCTCTAAACATTGCCTATATTCGAGGCACCATACCATCCAACACTTACCCAACAGTCACAGATTGTAATTATATCGAGGCACATCGAGGCGTTTAGCCCCCAGGAGAATTTACACACTCCTTTATTCCTTGCCCAACGGTAACATCAATCATACTAGATCGCTACTCTCTCCTCAGTTTATTGTGCTATTATTACTAAGGCATGATAACAACTAACAAAAAAATAAAACAAATTGCTCAGGCCAGCTCCAAGAAAGGATCCAAGACTTTGGTTTCAACTTAAAACATTTCACTAGGTAATAAGGCAATGGGCAATCCAATCCCCCCAACATTGCACAAAGCATACGACATGTATGTCTCAACCATCATGCATCACAAACATTTAAAATCCAGCCCAATTCTATCATCATACAACAACTCAAATTCATATTCAATCACCATGTATAGCATCACCATCGCTTAATCAACACTAACATGCTTAAGACATTCAACGGACAAAGAAAATATCACCAAAAATAGACATTCACATCAAACTCACTTACCAACAACTTACCATCATCCCAACCTTTTGTAACCTGGCTCTGATACCACCAAATGTAACTCTCTCGACCCGGCCTAGCCGATAGACTAAACCGAACGGATCACATAGGGAATATTGAAGTAAATCGAGAAGGTTTACCTCAATAAACAACCCTATTTTTTTATTTTTACCTTGTCTAGATTCACGTTACATTCCTAGGTGTTCGACTAAACAACGGATCAAACAACAACTCAAACGCTCATCAATTTCATCCAATATCAGATTTAGAGAACATTTTGTAAACTGAACAAATTATAAAAGTTTTTCCCGAATTCGGATTACAAACCTTTAATTAAGCTCATTACATGCCACTCAGCCAAAGCTCAACTCAAATTTACCATTAAAACACCTTTAATTGCAACCATAAGAAGCAGAGACTAAAACATAAAGATTCATAACATTCAAAGGTGAGTTTCAACAAATTTAACGAACAGCGTATCAATACCCTTAGGGAGGATATCGATACGCCCCTGACGATCAGGCTTCTCAGGCCCTATATCATAAGACAGTATCAGTACGATGGGGCACCGTATCAATATGCCATCATGACCATATCGGAACGCTAGGGCGCAGTATCGATACACCCTCATGATCGTATCAGAACGCTATGGCACCGTATCAAAATGTCGTCGACTAGTAGCCAAAAAGGGTATCGATACACCCCTATGTATCGGTACGCTCCTCTCATTTATGAAGGCCGTATCGATACACCTCTGTCTGTAATAGCCCAAAATGCAAGTTTAGCACCTCTAAAACCTTCTCGAACCATTCCAACATACATTTAAGCATGCTTACAACACAATTAAACCTTAACACTCAAGGATACATGGCAAAGACATCATCAAGCACCACTATCAACATCAATGACATCTAAAGACATGCTTCTTAAGAATTTCAAGCGCCAAAAGGGCAAATCTCAAATCTGAGCATAAACCAACTCTCAAGGCCACTTACTCTACTCATATATGCATATCAAACTCGCACCAAATCAGAAAACACTAAAGCAACCGACATTCATAGTATTGAACACCCCTATTGCCTTTATTACTCTAGTTCAAAATCAAACATACCTTCAATAAAAGTCTTTCATTGATCCCTTGCAATTGCTACCTCCAAAGCTTGAATTTACTGCATTGATGAACAAGGAGAGCGTAAGAACAAAATGCTTAGTAAGGAAAGCTCAAAACCAAAAAAACACCATCAATGCACAAAACCGTTTTCACTCTTTTAAAAACCATCATGCCCTCTTTGAAAAACCATGGACTTCATCATTTAAAATCAGCATGCTCACACCATGCAATAGGAATCCCATATTTTCCAGCAATTAAACCATTACTTCACAAACACCAAGCCTTCCAAGCATAAACACCAGTATGCTAAGCTTAAGGTAGAACATGCATTTTTCATAATATGCATCATCAACATTACCACAACATTTCATTCCAATATATTGGCTCACAAGTGATAAACAACATTTTCAAAAACACATCGGATACACGGATTACCAAGGGTTGTCCCATACCCTTCCTACACTCTACCGGCATCTCAAGGCTCACACACGGGAGTAACCCTCCACCGTTGTGACACACGTGGTGGAGTATTCGGTACCATTACAACCCTTCAACGCCACTCATTAGTAGATGTATAACCCACTAACGAGAGATGGGACACACACAAGGTTCGCACCCGGGAGCTACCCTCAACCGTTGCAACCTTAATCAATCCTCAATCGTTAGGGTACTTGGATGGAGTTTTCGGTACAATCTCAACCTCTCAACATCCAATGTGACTTGTTTATAGTGCACTCAATCCTATAGTCGGCTAACTATATCTGATTTCATTTACAAAATACTTTTCACAACATCACTTGCTAATATAATCCATATTTTATGCATACCTGTAACCCCCGTAGCCCGGCCTAGACGGTTGACCCGAACTACGAAGATTACACGGGGAAAACCAAAGTCAACCCGAAAGTCAACCTTGATTAACGACCCTTTTTTTTCTTTTTAAACTTATCTAGATGCACATTAACCTTAGGTGTGATCACACAGACAACATACTCAAAGATCACAATCATCAGAGATCAAATAGGGACCCAATTGAACAAATTACAACTATAGGGACCAAATTGTAATTTCTGATAATTAAAAGGACTTAACCCAAGTGAAAGTTACCATCTTAAAATTAATCAGGTTTCATGCTTCTCTGCCAAATTTCAGCTCAAACGGACATCCCAAACTCATACAATTGAACAAACAAGATTCAGGACCAAAATGCAAACTTTTTGAAACACATAACTGCCACTGTCAGCCCCCAACGGTCAACCGTTCCGAAACGGGAGACAGCCCGTTTCGAAACGCGGGGCCGTTCCGCAACGCGTACCGCAACGGGGGTCTGGCAGTAGCCAAACCGTTCCGAAACGGTAGCACCCGTTTCGGACGCCTGGGTTCATGCAGGGCACCCGTTCCGAAACGGTGTCACCTGTTCCGAAACGCCTAGCCCAGAAAGCTGCATTTTGCTCACTCAAACACACAATTGACCAACCGAACATGCTCCAAAAGCCACCAAACTATACCAACATGCAATTCAACATAAATGAGACATGCTTGCATCAACAATTCATCAGAAACACATCACATGCAAAAAGCCCCAAATCTATAGGCATGCTTCCTACGCAAGCAACCATTTAGGCACAAACCTTCCAAAACAATCTCAATTAAGCCAAATCATGGTCTAACAACATTAACAACATTAAAACATTCTTGATCAACATAAACGATCACAAACACAATAATCCCAAGAGATTCTACCCCCATTGCCTTTATTAACTATAGCTATTCACCGAGACATACATCTCACTTGGAGTCCACCTTGAATCCCTTGCTCCTTGCTGTCCAAACTTCAAAGATCTGCATTGATGGACAAAAAGAGCGTAAGCACATAATGCTTAGTGAGGAATGCTCAAAACCAAAACACCATCAATGCAGCGGGTCATAAAACACTTGTAAAACAAACCCGAATTGTTTACCAAAACCATGTTTGAAATCCTTTTCAACAACAAGCATCAACCATGCCTAAACACCATATGCAAAGCTAAAACAAAACCATGGAAAACACTTCCATTTCACAACATACCTTTCTTAACCTTGAAAGCCATTTCAAACAAGAAACCTTTTAAACCACTACTCAAGCAATCCATCACATGCATTTAACCAAGGCAACATATAAACCATACTATCATCATCACATGCCTTTTAAAAACAAGTCCTACAAGACTTCAATGCATTAAGGATATTCATGCTCACATACATCATTTACCAAATGATAATCAACACTTGTTCAACCTAACAAGTAAACATGCATTCACATGCATCATAAACCTTTCATGCAACAATGCATCTTTTCAAGCAACTCATGCTTCACATGCAACCATGCATCATTTCAAGCATCTCATGCTTCACATGCAACCATGCATCATTTCAAGCATCTCATGCTTCACATGCAACCATGCATCATTTCAAGCATCTCATGCTTCACATGCAACCATGCATCATTTCAAGCATCTCATGCTTCACATAATCAAGAATATTACATTGGCATCCAAGAGATCAACCACGTTCACTTCCAACATAACAACCCGATCGGATACGCGGATTCCGAGCGTTGTCCCTACGCTCCCTACACCCTACCCAATTCAAGGTCCTCGAATGGGCAACACCTCCATTATGACCTCAACATCCTAAGGTTCCCATGCATGGACTTTTAAACACCACACAACCTTAGCTTTTCCTCAAGGTTCCATGTATGGACTTTCAACCACCATACAACCTTGACATGCACAAGGTTCTCCCGTATGGACTTTTAACCACCATACAACCTTTGCATAACCGATTGGTAGTTGTAGAACATCATCTAACGAGATCCGGGACATCACACACAAGATCCACACATGGACTTAACACTGCCATTGTGATCTCAACAAGCACAAGGTTCTCACATATGGGCAACACTTCCATATAACCTTTGCTCAACCAAGGTCCTCGAATGGGCAACACCTCCATTATGACCTCAAATAACCAAGGTCCTCGAGTGGGCAACAACCTCCACTATGACCTCATCTCGTTAGGAAACTTGAAGGGAGCTTATCCGGTCCACTCTTGACCACTCCACCCCAAGGCGACTTTATTCACGGTGCACCCAATCCTATAGCCGGCTAACTATATCCGATCAAAGAACCCAGAACCACATACATCACTTGCCAATATAACCACCTTACCACATTAGTCCAATGTTTCACATGCATAACCAATATGCAAAACCATTACCACATTAAGCAAATGATTCACATGCATAACCAATATGCAAAAACCATCATTTAACATCATCAAATCACTGTTTTAAAGCATTAAACAAAGCCATTGAACAACATGCAACACTATGCATCAAAACCACATTTTCAATGTATAAAACCAAGGATCTCTTACCTTGAGCATCCTTCCCATATGGCTTTCAAAACCAGCATTAAACCATGCCTAAACATGCTTTCAAAACAGAACATAAACCATGCAAAACACATGCATTTCAATCATCAACCACCATTGCTTAAAAAGCCAATTCATATCACAACTCAAGTAAGAAATCCATTTACTTACTCTTGAGCTTAGCAAAGTTGTTTAGACTTAAACTAAGCTCCCAAAACCTTCAAACCTTTGTTTAAAAGCCGAAAACCCAACTTCACTCACCGATAACCAAAACAAGACTAGCCAACAAGCCTTCCAAGCTTCCGAAACCTTCCGCAAACACCTTCAAAGCTCAAGGACCAAACTCCCCTGTTTCAAGCACACAAAAACAGCACATTAATGCATCATTATGCATTAAGAACAGCAGTCACACAACCAAACTCGCTGCTCAACACAAATCCAACAATTCGGCCACCAAACACAACCGAAATCATCTCCAAACATTACCAAAACTTAACCCAGCCAAGATCCATCACTTCTAACCATTTTTATACATCAATTAACATCCAAAATGATTACAAACACATCCTTATACCTCCAGGTATAACAGATCACCAAAAACACTCCAAAAACAACCAAAAACTCAAGCAAAACTTAGGAAATTCAACCTATCCGGGATTGCATTAGTTAAACATCAATTTCTAATCAACTTAGCATTCATTTAACATCATTTTGACACTTCAAAACACTGCCCAAACAGATCACACGAAAATTCCACCAAAATCACCAAATCTTGCATTTTAGCCAAAAATCAAGATCTCATTTGAAAAACCATTAACAAATCATAAATCAAGGATTGAGAACTTGGGAATTTCAATAAAGAACTTGAAGTTCAGAGGAGAAGGACGTTCTTACCTCCAAACTTGAATTTCTCCTTTTTAGAGCCAAAAAGCTTGATGAAACAACTTGCAAATTGAGAGGTTTTGTTGATGAGATGATTAGGAATCAAGTAAGAGTTGAAATGAGAGATTTAGATGCCAAAATCAGAGAAAGAAATCTGGAGAATTTTGTTTGGGTTGAGAGAAAATGAAAGAAAAGAGAAATTGAGAGAAAATGGAAAATTAGTTAGGAAATTGGTTAAAATGATTTCCCTCCTTTTCTTAATCTTTAAAAATCAGAATAAAGCCTTAAAACATCTTAGAAAAATCTGGAGAAATACTTTTTGGAATAATAGCTCCTTAAAGATTCAAAGTTTCAATCCTTTATAAAACTGTCCCGCAACTTTCAAAAATTACATTTTGGTCACTAGCCAAAATGTCAACCTTCCAAACCTCATTTTCAAAAATTGATTTCACAGTTCACTTTTATATAATAAAACATGATTTTAGAACATTTTTCCATATTTTTAATGCAACCCGAACTAGGCTTTCCTAAATTCACTCTTATATATTCGATCAGCACTTTGACCGAACCGGTCAACGCCCAAAACTTCTAAGCCCAAAACCGGGGTGTTACAACTCTCCCCTCCTTAGGAAATTTCGTCCTCGAAATTTAACCGGCGTAAGAAAACCACAACCTTCCCAAACCAACCCACAAGGCAACACAAAAGCCTCGACCAACACTGAACACTTTCCACACAAAACCTCCACCAAACCTAGCACCACCACATGCTGTTCACAGAATCCAGAATACACAAAGATAGCCACAACTTAACCTTTCACATAACCGGACTGTACACAGTCCCAACATCATCCTGAAGAACTTCAGCTCTTACAGCAGACATCACTGCAATACACCATACCCAAAACCTGTTTACACAAAGACAACAGCCAACCCAATCCAGCCACTAAGCAACCTTCTCTGCTTCTAAAACCCTTGCAAACTCCCAAACCTCTTTCAAGAATTTCCCAACTAGCAAAAATCCTTAAGCATCAACTGCTTACTCAAACTCCTTAACGAAAACTGATAAAACCTCACAACTGTTACTAACATTACCATAACAGCTCATCGGGAATACTCACCCAGATTCCAAGAATTACATCACAATCCCAACTTGACTCCGTCAGCCGTTCCACACACCATCAACCAATTCTCACAAGAACCCGAACAACCAACAAAAACTTCAATCTTTCATTGACCTTCCACTTCAACTTCAACCATAACACTTACCATACTAAAACATCGCCCAGCTTAAACATACAAACCATCTTCTTAACTCCTCAAAGGTTACTAAGAACCAGCACTTACAAACCCAACTCTTCCACAACCACTTAAAAGCTAAGCTACTTCAGTACTTGGGAACACAACCACTAAGCTGCAACATCACTTAGCACCAAGGAACTACCCCTTCCACTTAGCTATTCAAACCACTAAACCGATTCTAAACTCAACTGATACCGTCCAACACCAAACCACTAAACTCCTTAAACATCAAACACTATCCTTTTACCAGCAGCTACACCACTCTCACTTTCACTAGCAACTAGCTTGATATACTCCACTACTAACTCTCACCCAGCACCAAAACAACCTCTAAAAACCCATCATCCAACCTAATCCAACACACTAACAGATTCGATTAGTTATTAGCGAGTGTGAACATCGTATGCATGATCACCAACATGCCCTATCAATGCCTGATGTACATGTATGCAAAACCTCTAATGTCATGCCACATGTATGCATGAACTAACATATATAATATAGTATATAACAATGATTTTAACTGTGCATGAATGCCAATTCACACCCTCCAATAACATCCTCAAATCCGTCTAAGAACAACCTCCTACCTCACTTCTAACTCATCTAACTCCACCATACCAACAACCATTAACTACAAGATACTTACCAAGCCTTCTTCATACCCAAGACAACCAAACCATAACTAAAAACCCCAACAAGCTAGCAACAAGACTAACTTACCACGCAAGGAAAACCAACAGAAACCAAACTAAGGCAACTAGAGCAAAGATTACTAAACAAGGTTACCTGGAAACACAACACCTCCCTGAAGCTTCATCAGACGAGCTCTCTTCCTTGCGGAACCACCACCCTCCTGCCACACCACTGCAGCACCAGCTAACACACTAGGGTCATCACCAACTCCCTGCGGTAAAGAACCTTGGCTATTCCGAGCCATCATCAAACAATCACGCCTCATGTGTCCAGCAGACCCACATTTCCAGCAATTATCCTTTCCCACACTCTTCACAACTTTCTGCTCTTTCTGCCTCTTCTGAACCTTGCCTCGGCCGTGCCCACGACCTTTCTGAAACCCTTTGGCTAACACCAAAGCTAACTTCGCTCCATGAGGACAATCACGCTTAACATGTACTTTGGAACCACAATTCCAACAAACACCTGCGCCCCAACAATTTCCAACATGTTGCTTTTCACAACGGTCACACACAGATGACTGAGCTTCCACTCCTTGCTCAAGCAATACTTGCTCAACAACAGCACTACCCGCGCCTTGCTTAACCCTTGAAAATTCCCTTCCAAGATACCTTTCATAGAAGGCCGACACAAAGAAATCCCAATCAATATCATGGATATGTGACGCAACTGCCACAGATGTCCACCAGGCACTCACATCTTCCAACATCAAAGAAACAACACTCCCCAGCTTACAGGCATAATCACAGCCTTCCCGATCCAAGATCTGAACCACATTGGCCAACCAGGCCTCAAACATCTCCAGGGAAGTACCATGGTACTCTACAGCACCCAAATCAAGCAAACACTGCTTCGGCAAACCCTCACATCCCACAGCCAGCACATCCACTGACTTTACCTCAACCATAGCCTGAGACGTTCCCAACACCTCCTGCTCAACAGGTGATGAACTCTTCACCACAGAACCAGCTTCTTCCCCTTGCCTTACCACCTCAACACTAGGCACAGAAGACTGAGACAAAACACCTCTACCAAAGGGTGAATTCCTTGCCTTAACAACCCGCCCCAAGGCAGCAACCATCTCCCTCATTCGCCAATCCTCCATTGACTTTGCCATACCACTAACAACAACAAACATACAATCACAACAAACAAACAAACCAGTTAGACCAGCATTAGCAAGGATTCAAATTCCAACTCCAAAATAACACAATAGCTATATTAATAAGGCAATGGGTATCCCAAATCCTCCCCTTTACATGACATAACAGTCAACACAACATGGATATCACAACATCAAGCATATCAAACAAAATACTTTGATCATGCTTACATCAAACAGCATCCACTTGCCACAGCATACTAGCAACATAACATACACCTTACACTTTCATCAAGCACAGCACCAGCTCACCACATCAGCACATATCCACATTAATTCAAAAATGATTCATAAACACAAAGCATGCTCGAAACATCAGCAACTTGATCAAAACATCAACAATTTGCCCAAAAACACATGTTTCAACCAACATTCAGCCCACTTTCATCCACACAACAAGGTAACATCAAACACGCATCACAACATCTTACCGTTTTCCCCAAGCATTCGCAACACAGCTCTGATACCACCAAATGTAACCCCCGTAGCCCGGCCTAGACGGTTGACCCGAACTACGAAGATTACACGGGGAAAACCAAAGTCAACCCGAAAGTCAACCTTGATTAACGACCCTTTTTTTTCTTTTTAAACTTATCTAGATGCACATTAACCTTAGGTGTGATCACACAGACAACATACTCAAAGATCACAATCATCAGAGATCAAATAGGGACCCAATTGAACAAATTACAACTATAGGGACCAAATTGTAATTTCTGATAATTAAAAGGACTTAACCCAAGTGAAAGTTACCATCTTAAAATTAATCAGGTTTCATGCTTCTCTGCCAAATTTCAGCTCAAACGGACATCCCAAACTCATACAATTGAACAAACAAGATTCAGGACCAAAATGCAAACTTTTTGAAACACATAACTGCCACTGTCAGCCCCCAACGGTCAACCGTTCCGAAACGGGAGACAGCCCGTTTCGAAACGCGGGGCCGTTCCGCAACGCGTACCGCAACAGGGGTCTGGCAATAGCCAAACCGTTCCGAAACGGTAGCACCCGTTTCGGACGCCTGGGTTCATGCAGGGCACCCGTTCCGAAACGGTGTCACCTGTTCCGAAACGCCTAGCCCAGAAAGCTGCATTTTGCTCACTCAAACACACAATTGACCAACCGAACATGCTCCAAAAGCCACCAAACTATACCAACATGCAATTCAACATAAATGAGACATGCTTGCATCAACAATTCATCAGAAACACATCACATGCAAAAAGCCCCAAATCTATAGGCATGCTTCCTACGCAAGCAACCATTTAGGCACAAACCTTCCAAAACAATCTCAATTAAGCCAAATCATGGTCTAACAACATTAACAACATTAAAACATTCTTGATCAACATAAACGATCACAAACACAATAATCCCAAGAGATTCTACCCCCATTGCCTTTATTAACTATAGCTATTCACCGAGACATACATCTCACTTGGAGTCCACCTTGAATCCCTTGCTCCTTGCTGTCCAAACTTCAAAGATCTGCATTGATGGACAAAAAGAGCGTAAGCACATAATGCTTAGTGAGGAATGCTCAAAACCAAAACACCATCAATGCAGCGGGTCATAAAACACTTGTAAAACAAACCCGAATTGTTTACCAAAACCATGTTTGAAATTCTTTTCAACAACAAGCATCAACCATGCCTAAACACCATATGCAAAGCTAAAACAAAACCATGGAAAACACTTCCATTTCACAACATACCTTTCTTAACCTTGAAAGCCATTTCAAACAAGAAACCTTTTAAACCACTACTCAAGCAATCCATCACATGCATTTAACCAAGGCAACATATAAACCATACTATCATCATCACATGCCTTTTAAAAACAAGTCCTACAAGACTTCAATGCATTAAGGATATTCATGCTCACATACATCATTTACCAAATGATAATCAACACTTGTTCAACCTAACAAGTAAACATGCATTCACATGCATCATAAACCTTTCATGCAACAATGCATCTTTTCCAGCAACTCATGCTTCACATGCAACCATGCATCATTTCAAGCATCTCATGCTTCACATGCAACCATGCATCATTTCAAGCATCTCATGCTTCACATGCAACCATGCATCATTTCAAGCATCTCATGCTTCACATGCAACCATGCATCATTTCAAGCATCTCATGCTTCACATAATCAAGAATATTACATTGGCATCCAAGAGATCAACCACGTTCACTTCCAACATAACAACCCGATCGGATACGCGGATTCCGAGCGTTGTCCCTACGCTCCCTACACCCTACCCAATCCAAGGTCCTCGAATGGGCAACACCTCCATTATGACCTCAACATCCTAAGGTTCCCATGCATGGACTTTTAAACACCACACAACCTTAGCTTTTCCTCAAGGTTCCATGTATGGACTTTCAACCACCATACAACCTTGACATGCACAAGGTTCTCCCGTATGGACTTTTAACCACCATACAACCTTTGCATAACCGATTGGTAGTTGTAGAACATCATCTAACGAGATCCGGGACATCACACACAAGATCCACACATGGACTTAACACTGCCATTGTGATCTCAACAAGCACAAGGTTCTTGTAACCCCCTTAACCCGGCCTAGACGGTTGACCCGAATTAAGAAAGTCACACGGGGAAAACCAAAGTCAACCCGAAAGTCAACCTTGATTAACGACCCTTTTTTTTTTCTTTTTAATCTTGTCTAGATGCACATTACACCTATGTGTGACCATACAACCAACATACTAAAAGATCACAAACATCAGAGATCAAACAGGGACCCAAATGAACAAATTACAACTTTAGGGACCAATTTGTAATTTCTGATAAATTAGAGGACTTAGTCCAAATTAAAGTTACCATCTTTTAATTAGTCAGATTTCATGCTTCTCTGTGAAATTTCAGCTCAAAAGGACATCCACAGCTCATACAATTGCACATACAAGATTTAGGACCAAAACGCAAACATTTCGAAACATATAACCGCCAGTGTCAGCCCCCAACGGTCGACCGTTCCGAAACGGGGGACAGCCCGTTCCGAAACGCGGGGCCGTTCCGAAACAGGCATAGCCCGTTTCGAAACGGGGGTCTGGCAGAGGCTTACTCGTTCCGAAACAGCCCTCCCCGTTTCGGACGCCTGGGTTCATGCAAGGCACCCGTTCCGAAACGGGGCACCCAGTTCCGAAACGCCTGCACCAGATTGCTTCAAAATTCAACCTTAAACATGCAATTACACAACCAATCATGCTCCAATCATCACCAAACTTTGCCAGCATGCAAATAAGCATAAAAACAACCTATTAGCATCATCAATTCATTCAATTAACATCATATGCAAAAAGCCCCAATTCTATAGGCATGCTTCCTACACAAGTTAGCTATTCAACACCAAAATTCCAAAACAAGCATATAAGGTTTCAATCCAAAAACCAGCAACCACATCAACATTTAACAACTTAGGGAGTCTCAAACACCTCCCAAAACAAATACATTGGTCCCCCATTGCCAAATCACACAAAAGCTAAATTGTTTAACAAAACCTTCCATACATTGAGCTTCACTTGAATTCGATTGCTTGACCCTCCTTGCTGCCCTCAAGGAACTTTAATGCTCTGCATTATTGAATTAAGAAAACGAAGAGAGCGTAAGCAAAAGCTTAGTGAGGAAAGCTCTTAAAACCATTCAATAATGCAATTCAAAACATTTACAAAACATGCTTTAAATCAACCATTTTCACATGCTCAAAAGCGTTCTTAAACAAGCAATCTCATTCTTAAACATAATCATTAAAACAAGCATCTCATGCTTCTCGATATTCTCAACATGTCATATTGGCTCAAGTGATACATTTCCATTTATTAAAACAAGTTCATCAACTTCCCAAGGACTTTTAAACACCTTGGCCCCAAGGACTTTTAAACACCTTGGCCTATGGACTTTTAAACACCATAGAAGTAACCCATCAAGGACTTTTAAACACCTTGATCCCAAGGACTTTTAAACACCTTGGCCATGGACTTTTAAACACCATGAATGAAACACATCAAGGACTTTTAAACACCTTGATCCCAAGGACTTTTAAACACCTTGGCCTATGGACTTTTAAACACCATAGAAAGGATCACCTAAGGACTTTTAAACACCTTAGTGTCCGCAACATGAACCATCCAAGGACTTTTAACCACCTTGATGTTCATAAGTAACAAGGCTCACTCAAGGACTTTTAACCACCTTAGTGACCTTAACATTTTCAAAACATCACTTGCCAATATACATCATTTTCATCATTTACATCACTGTTTTTAAGCATAAAACCAAGCCATATTCATCATGCATTTCAAAGCATAAAACCACATCATTTCAAAGTATAAAAGCAAGGCACTCCTACCTAGAGCTACCTTCAACATATGGCTTACAACAACAGCAAATACCATGCTAAAACATGCTTCCAAAACAGTATGTAAAACATGCAAATCATCATTTTGCAATACATCAAAACCATGGCCACCACTAGAGAGAAAATCCGAAAACTTACACTCGAGCTTAGCAAAGTTGTTTAGACTTAGACTAAGCTCCCAAGACATTGGTTTCAAAGCCGAAAACCCAATTTCACTCACCGATTCCACTTCGCCTCTTGCCGAAGCACGAATTCAAGCTTCCGGATCAACGATTCTTGGATCCAAAGATGCCTCCCCTGCTTCAACACATCAAAGCAGTAAATTAATGCATCATCATGCATCAATTACCTCAACGAAAGCACTCAAACTCGCTGCTCTCATCCAACCTCCATTTTCGGCCACCAAACACAACCGAAAATGCATCAAAACCACTTCTAAACATAACCCAGCCATAAACCAGCAAAACCTCACTTCTATTAACATCAATCAACACCTAAAAACAACCTATAAACATCCTTATACCTCCAGCAACAACAGATCCACAAGATCACCACAAAAACAACCTTAAAACACAAGCTAAACTTAGGAATCTTAACCTATCCGGGATTGCATCAATCAAGACTCACTTCCATATCAATTTAATGATCAAATAACATCAAAAACACTTCTCAAAACCCAGATTTAACAGATCAAACGAAAATCAATTGAAATCATCAAAATCTTGCTCAATTAGCCAAGATTCTTAAATCAACTTACAAACCTTTAATTAAACATATATTTAGGATTGAAAACTTTAGGAATTTCATTAAAGAACTTAAAGTTCAGAGGAGAATCGTTCATACCTCCAAACTTGTGATTTCTCCACTTTTTGGAATGAAAACCTTGTTGAAACTTGTAGCAAATGAGTAGGTTTTGAAGATATGTTGATTTGCAATCAAATGAAAGTTGAAAGGAAGAATTTAGGTGAGGAAATCAGATTAGAATCTCTGGAAATGGTGATGTTTGGTTGGAGAGAAAAGGAGAAGAGAAAATAGGAAGTTAGTTGGGAAAATAGTGAAAATGAAACTTCCCTCCACTTTGATATCTTTAAAATCAGATTTTAGGATTAAAATATCTTAGAAAAATCTGGAGAATTCAATTTTGGGCAAATAGCTCCTTAAAGATTCAAAGTTTCAATCCTTTTTAAAACAGCCACCAAATTTGCGAAAATTACATTTTGGTCACTAGCCAAAATGTCAACCTTCCAAAACTCATTTTCCAAAATTGTTTTCACAGTTCATCAATATACATTAAAAGATGATTTTAGAACATTTTTCCATATTTTTAATGCAACCCGAACTAGGTTTTCCTAAATTAGCCACTTACGATTCAAACAGCACTTTGACCAAACCGGTCAACGCTCAAAACTTCTAAGCCCAAAACCGGGGCGTTACAACTCTCCCCCCCTTAAGAAATTTCGTCCTCGAAATTTACCTGAAGGAAAGAGATAAGGAAACTGCATCAGCATGTCTTCCTTCCGCTCCCACGTGGCTTCCTCAACACCGCGATGCTTCCACAGCACCTTTACCAACTCAATGGTCTTGCCACGAAGAACCTTACTATCTGAATCCAGAACCTTCACCGGTTCCTCATCATAGGTCAAATCCGGATTCAAAACCACATCCTCAACAGGCATCACATGCGAAGGATCAGATCTATACTTCCGGAGCATAGAAACATGGAACACATCATGAATCTTCTCCAGTTCCTGAGGTAACCGCAACCGATACGCAACAGGACCCACTCGCTCGACAACCTCATACGGTCCGATGTACCTAGGGCTCAGCTTACCCTTCCGGCCAAACCTCATCACCTTCTTCCAAGGCGAAACCTTCAAGAACACATGGTCACCCACCGCATACTCTATCTCCTTACGCTTCAAATCCGCGTAAGACTTCTGCCGATCAGAGGCAGCTTTCAACCGCTCACAGATGAGCTTCACCTTCTCGGTGGTCCCTTTCAACAAAGCAGGCATCGAAACCAACTTTTGACCAGTTTCAGCCCAACAAAGAGGAGTCCTACACTTCCTCCCGTACAAAGCCTCATAAGGTGCCATCTGTATACTCGCCTGATAACTATTGTTATAAGCGAACTCAACCAAAGGCAGATGCTTCTCCCAAGAACCTTGGAACTCAATCACGCAGCATCTCAACATATCCTCCAAAATCTGAATAACCCGCTCAGACTGACCATCCGACTGAGGATGATAGGATGTACTGAAATGCAACCTTGTACCCAAAGCTTGATGCAAACACTGCCAGAAACGCGATGTGAACCTCGGATCTCTATCCGATACAATCGACTTAGGCACTCCATGCAGCCTCACCACCTCAGCAATGTACAGCTCTGCCAGCTTATCCAAAGAAAACGTAGTATGCACAGGCAAGAAATGCGCACACTTCGTTAATCGATCCACAATCACCCAGACCGAATTCTTCTTTGATGGAGACAAAGGTAAACCAGATACAAAATCCATGGTAACCCTCTCCCACTTCCATTCAGGGATTTTCAACGGTTGCAACAAACCAGAAGGAAACTGATGCTCAGCCTTAACTCGCTGACACACCAAACACTTGCTCACAAACTCTGCAACATCCTTCTTCAAACCAACCCAATAGTACTCATCACGAAGATCACGATACATCTTAGTACTACCAGGGTGCATAGCAAAAGGACTACTATGACCTTCAGACAGAATAGCACGCCTCAACTCAGCATCAGCAGGCACTACTATTCGACTCCCAAAACACAGCACACCATCATCATTAAAACAGAAATCCGAAGGCCTACCCTCCGCAATATCCTGAACATGAGACACCAAGGAATCATCCAACAACTGCTTTTCCTTGATCAACTGAACCAAAGATGGTTTCACTTGCAACTCAGCAACAAGACCACCATCTCGCGATATGCTCAAGCTAGCAAACATCGCCCTCAGCTCAACAGCTACCTTCCTACTCAAGGCATCCGCAACAACATTAGCCTTTCCAGGATGATACTCTATCGTCAGATCATAATCCTTGAGCAACTCCAACCAACGACGCTGCCTTAGATTCAACTCCTTCTGAGACATCAGATACCTCAAACTCTTGTGATCCGTGTACACAGTACACTTCTCACCATACAGATAATGCCTCCAGATCTTCAGAGCAAAAACCACTGCAGCCAACTCAATATCATGCGTAGGGTAATTGCGCTCATGCACCTTCAACTGCCGCGATGCATAAGCCACCACCTTACCCTCTTGCATCAGCACACATCCCAACCCAACATAGGACGCATCACTGTAGACCACAAACTCTTTCCCTGATTCAGGCTGAATCAAGATAGGAGCTTGCGTCAAAGCCAACTTCAGCTTCTCAAAAGCCTGCTGTCTCGCTTCTGTCCATTCATACTTAACATCCTTCTGCAACAACTTCGTCAAAGGAGCAGCAATCTTGGAAAAACCATCCACAAACCTCCGGTAGTATCCCGCCAAACCAAGGAAACTACGGACCTCATGAACAGACTTAGGGACCTTCCAGCTCATCACCGCCTCAATCTTCTGAGGATCAACACGAATCCCCTCAGCTGAGACCACATGCCCAAGAAACACCACCTCCTTCAGCCAGAACTCACACTTGCTCAACTTAGCATAAAGCTGGTTTTCCAACAAAGCTTGCAAAACCACCCTCAAATGCTCTTCGTGCTCCTCCTCAGTACGCGAGTACACGAGGATATCATCAATGAACACCACAACGAACTTGTCCAGGTATTCATGAAAAACACGATTCATCATGTCCATGAAAGCAGCAGGAGCATTTGTCAACCCAAACGGCATCACAAGGAACTCATAATGCCCATACCTTGTCCTGAAGGCTGTCTTAGGCACATCCACATCCTTAACCTTCAACTGGTAATACCCTGACCTCAAGTCAATCTTAGAGAACACAGCAGCTCCCCGAAATTGATCAAAGAGATCATCGATCCTCGGCAAAGGATACCGATTCTTGATAGTCAACTTGTTCAGCTGACGGTAATCAATGCACATCCTCATAGTGCCATCTTTCTTCTTCACAAACAAGACAGGAGCACCCCAAGGCGACATACTCGGCCGGATAAAACCACGATCAAGCAACTCTTGCAACTGCGTCTTCAGCTCCTTCAGCTCCTTAGGTGCCATTCTATAGGGAGTAATGGATACAGGAGTGGTATTCTCATACAGCTCAATTCCAAACTCCACCTCGCGATTAGGAGGTAAACCAGGCAACTCCTCAGGAAAAACACCAGGAAACTCCTTCACCACGCGGATATCTTGCACTCTCAACTCCTTAGAGCTAGGATTCATCACAAAAGCAAGATAGGCTTCACAACCCTGCCTCAACATCCTACTTGCCTCCAAGGTAGAAACAACATTGGCAAGAAACTTCACATTTTCACCAACCACCACTACTTCGTAATCATCCGCAACCTTAAGCGACACCCGCTTATTCTCACAATCCACAACAGCATGATGCTCAGCAAGCCAATCCATTCCAAGAATCACATCAAAACCATAAAAGGGCAACTCCATAAGATCAACATGAAAAACATGCTCTTGAACAACCAAAGGACACCTTCTATAAAGCTTCCTAGTCACAACAGTCTCACCAAAAGAACTAGTGACTCGAACACCAACATCCAAAGACTCAACAGGCAAACCAAGCAATTCAGCATGCTCACGCAAAATGTATGAATGAGTAGATCCAGAATCAATCAAGGAAAGCAAAGACATGGATTGCAAAGTAAAGGTACCTGCAATCACATCAGCATCATTCCTTCCCTCACGCTGAGCATACACCCTCGCTTGGCCTCCACCCTCAGGTTGAATAGCCACAACATGAGCTACTCCACGGCCACCTTCCTCACGCCTCTGAAAATTACCACGGCCGCGCCCACGACCTCTCTGCGGTGCCGCAACAGCAGGAGCACGCTCTTGACCACCAGCCACTCTCGGACAATCACGTCTCAAGTGGTCAGCAGAACCACAATTCCAACACTCATAACCAGCATTACCAGCTGCCACAACAGGAGCCTGCACCTCCCTCACAGCTCGAGGACAGTCACGCCTCTTGTGACCATGCGAACCACAGTTCCAGCAAGCACTAGGCTCAGCCCTAGCATAACCTCCTCTAGCAGGTACACCACCACCTCTCTTGGCTGAGGACTGATACTTCTGATCGCGTCCTCTCTTGTTCCGTCCACCTCCGGAACTGTACTCGGCAGCTCTCTTCCCAGAACTAGCTCCAGCACCCTTCGCAGACAAGCTCAGATTCATCTCAATATCCTTGGATCGACCAACCAACACATCAAAATCATTATACTCAGCTGCCAGCATATAGGTCTTAACATCCGGCACTAAGCCATAACGAAACCTTTCGCACCTCTCCCGCTCATCAGGTACTAGCTCCGGTGCATACTGGCTAAGGCGTACAAACTGTACCTCATACTCAGCCACACTCATGCTCCCCTGGGTCAGAGACATGAATTCACGCTTCTTTTCATCCAGATATCTCACTCCCAGATATCTCCTCTTGAACGCATTCAGGAAGAATGTCCAAGTGATGTCAGCTTCAACCATCCCAGAGATTGTGGTCGTCCACCACGTATAAGCATCACCTTGCAACAAAGATACCACACAGCCCAACTTTTGCACATCCGTGCAACTCATCTGTCCCAGAACACGCTTGGTGCTCTCTAACCAGGCTTCCGACCTCTCAGCTGACATACCTCTGAACTCAGTCCCTCCAAGACTGCGCAGACGCTCCAAAGGCAATCTGACTCCAGCATCTCCCTGATGCCCAGCTCCCTGAGCTCCAGCTACTGCTGCTCGAAAAGCACCCGCAATAGCTTGTACCAGCACAGACATGTCAGGCATCGCTTGCCCCTGACCAACCTCAGGTCCTGCAGCTCCAGCACCAGCTGCTTCAGCTCCAGCTCTCCCCCCCTCTGCACCACCACCAGGTGGAGGAGGAGGTAACACAGCACTATCAGCGTGCTCATCATTCACATTCCCTTCCGGAGTCGTAGCTCTTACGTTACTCCTTAACTCTCTACGTGGTGCCATACTTTTACCATGCATAACAATACAAATTAAAACAAGTCAGGCCCAGCAAGGTAAGCAATTTCAAGTATTCAAGCTCAATCTCTTTCAAAATCAACATCTTTCCTTTAGCTTTTGTTTGGCAATGGGTACCCTCAACATGCAACATCAAACATACATCTCAATTGCATCAACAATTCAAACCACTGAACATGCTTTCAAACAACTAGCATACAAGCATACATACTTCAATCATGCACACATACATTCCCAATTAGTCGAGAACTCAGCTCTGATACCACCAAATGTAACCCCCTTAACCCGGCCTAGACGGTTGACCCGAATTAAGAAAGTCACACGGGGAAAACCAAAGTCAACCCGAAAGTCAACCTTGATTAACGACCCTTTTTTTTTTCTTTTTAATCTTGTCTAGATGCACATTACACCTATGTGTGACCATACAACCAACATACTAAAAGATCACAAACATCAGAGATCAAACAGGGACCCAAATGAACAAATTACAACTTTAGGGACCAATTTGTAATTTCTGATAAATTAGAGGACTTAGTCCAAATTAAAGTTACCATCTTGTAATTAGTCAGATTTCATGCTTCTCTGTGAAATTTCAGCTCAAAAGGACATCCACAGCTCATACAATTGCACATACAAGATTTAGGACCAAAACGCAAACATTTCGAAACATATAACCGCCAGTGTCAGCCCCCAACGGTCGACCGTTCCGAAACGGGGGACAGCCCGTTCCGAAACGCGGGGCCGTTCCGAAACAGGCATAGCCCGTTTCGAAACGGGGGTCTGGCAGAGGCTTACTCGTTCTGAAACAGCCCTCCCCGTTTCGGACGCCTGGGTTCATGCAAGGCACCCGTTCCGAAACGGGGCACCCAGTTCCGAAACGCCTGCACCAGATTGCTTCAAAATTCAACCTTAAACATGCAATTACACAACCAATCATGCTCCAATCATCACCAAACTTTGCCAGCATGCAAATAAGCATAAAAACAACCTATTAGCATCATCAATTCATTCAATTAACATCATATGCAAAAAGCCCCAATTCTATAGGCATGCTTCCTACACAAGTTAGCTATTCAACACCAAAATTCCAAAACAAGCATATAAGGTTTCAATCCAAAAACCAGCAACCACATCAACATTTAACAACTTAGGGAGTCTCAAACACCTCCCAAAACACATACATTGGTCCCCCATTGCCAAATCACACAAAAGCTAAATTGTTTAACAAAACCTTCCATACATTGAGCTTCACTTGAATTCGATTGCTTGACCCTCCTTGCTGCCCTCAAGGAACTTTAATGCTCTGCATTATTGAATTAAGAAAACGAAGAGAGCGTAAGCAAAAGCTTAGTGAGGAAAGCTCTTAAAACCATTCAATAATGCAATTCAAAACATTTACAAAACATGCTTTAAATCAACCATTTTCACATGCTCAAAAGCGTTCTTAAACAAGCAATCTCATGCTTAAACATAATCATTAAAACAAGCATCTCATGCTTCTCGATATTCTCAACATGTCATATTGGCTCAAGTGATACATTTCCATTTATTAAAACAAGTTCATCAACTTCCCAAGGACTTTTAAACACCTTGGCCCCAAGGACTTTTAAACACCTTGGCCTATGGACTTTTAAACACCATAGAAGTAACCCATCAAGGACTTTTAAACACCTTGATCCCAAGGACTTTTAAACACCTTGGACATGGACTTTTAAACACCATGAATGAAACACATCAAGGACTTTTAAACACCTTGATCCCAAGGACTTTTAAACACCTTGGCCTATGGACTTTTAAACACCATAGAAAGGATCACCTAAGGACTTTTAAACACCTTAGTGTCCGCAACATGAACCATCCAAGGACTTTTAACCACCTTGATGTTCATAAGTAACAAGGCTCACTCAAGGACTTTTAACCACCTTAGTGACCTTAACATTTTCAAAACATCACTTGCCAATATACATCATTTTCATCATTTACATCACTGTTTTTAAGCATAAAACCAAGCCATATTCATCATGCATTTCAAAGTATAAAACCACATCATTTCAAAGTATAAAAGCAAGGCACTCCTACCTAGAGCTACCTTCAACATATGGCTTACAACAACAGCAAATACCATGCTAAAACATGCTTCCAAAACAGTATGTAAAACATGCAAATCATCATTTTGCAATACATCAAAACCATGGCCACCACTAGAGAGAAAATCCGAAAACTTACACTCGAGCTTAGCAAAGTTGTTTAGACTTAGACTAAGCTCCCAAGACATTGGTTTCAAAGCCGAAAACCCAATTTCACTCACCGATTCCACTTCGCCTCTTGCCGAAGCACGAATTCAAGCTTCCGGATCAACGATTCTTGGATCCAAAGATGCCTCCCCTGCTTCAACACATCAAAGCAGTAAATTAATGCATCATCATGCATCAATTACCTCAACGAAAGCACTCAAACTCGCTGCTCTCATCCAACCTCCATTTTCGGCCACCAAACACAACCGAAAATGCATCAAAACCACTTCTAAACATAACCCAGCCATAAACCAGCAAAACCTCACTTCTATTAACATCAATCAACACCTAAAAACAACCTATAAACATCCTTATACCTCCAGCAACAACAGATCCACAAGATCACCACAAAAACAACCTTAAAACACAAGCTAAACTTAGGAATCTTAACCTATCCGGGATTGCATCAATCAAGACTCACTTCCATATCAATTTAATGATCAAATAACATCAAAAACACTTCTCAAAACCCAGATTTAACAGATCAAACGAAAATCAATTGAAATCATCAAAATCTTGCTCAATTAGCCAAGATTCTTAAATCAACTTACAAACCTTTAATTAAACATATATTTAGGATTGAAAACTTTAGGAATTTCATTAAAGAACTTAAAGTTCAGAGGAGAATCGTTCATACCTCCAAACTTGTGATTTCTCCACTTTTTGGAATGAAAACCTTGTTGAAACTTGTAGCAAATGAGTAGGTTTTGAAGATATGTTGATTTGCAATCAAATGAAAGTTGAAAGGAAGAATTTAGGTGAGGAAATCAGATTAGAATCTCTGGAAATGGTGATGTTTGGTTGGAGAGAAAAGGAGAAGAGAAAATAGGAAGTTAGTTGGGAAAATAGTGAAAATGAAACTTCCCTCCACTTTGATATCTTTAAAATCAGATTTTAGGATTAAAATATCTTAGAAAAATCTGGAGAATTCAATTTTGGGCAAATAGCTCCTTAAAGATTCAAAGTTTCAATCCTTTTTAAAACAGCCACCAAATTTGCGAAAATTACATTTTGGTCACTAGCCAAAATGTCAACCTTCCAAAACTCATTTTCCAAAATTGTTTTCACAGTTCATCAATATACATTAAAAGATGATTTTAGAACATTTTTCCATATTTTTAATGCAACCCGAACTAGGTTTTCCTAAATTAGCCACTTACGATTCAAACAGCACTTTGACCAAACCGGTCAACGCTCAAAACTTCTAAGCCCAAAACCGGGGCGTTACAGTTCTCACATATGGGCAACACTTCCATATAACCTTTGCTCAACCAAGGTCCTCGAATGGGCAACACCTCCATTATGACCTCAAATAACCAAGGTCCTCGAGTGGGCAACAACCTCCACTATGACCTCATCTCGTTAGGAAACTTGAAGGGAGCTTATCCGGTCCACTCTTGACCACTCCACCCCAAGGCGACTTTATTCACGGTGCACCCAATCCTATAGCCGGCTAACTATATCCGATCAAAGAACCCAGAACCACATACATCACTTGCCAATATAACCCCCTTACCACATTAGTCCAATGTTTCACATGCATAACCAATATGCAAAACCATTACCACATTAAGCAAATGATTCACATGCATAACCAATATGCAAAAACCATCATTTAACATCATCAAATCACCGTTTTAAAGCATTAATCAAAGCCATTGAACAACATGCAACACTATGCATCAAAACCACATTTTCAATGTATAAAACCAAGGATCTCTTACCTTGAGCATCCTTCCCATATGGCTTTCAAAACCAGCATTAAACCATGCCTAAACATGCTTTCAAAACAGAACATAAACCATGCAAAACACATGCATTTCAATCATCAACCACCATTGCTTAAAAAGCCAATTCATATCACAACTCAAGTAAGAAATCCATTTACTTACTCTTGAGCTTAGCAAAGTTGTTTAGACTTAAACTAAGCTCCCAAAACCTTCAAACCTTTGTTTAAAAGCCGAAAACCCAACTTCACTCACCGATAACCAAAACAAGACTAGCCAACAAGCCTTCCAAGCTTCCGAAACCTTCCGCAAACACCTTCAAAGCTCAAGGATCAAACTCCCCTGTTTCAAGCACACAAAAACAGCACATTAATGCATCATTATGCATTAAGAACAGCAGTCACACAACCAAACTCGCTGCTCAACACAAATCCAACAATTCGGCCACCAAACACAACCGAAATCATCTCCAAACATTACCAAAACTTAACCCAGCCAAGATCCATCACTTCTAACCATTTTTATACATCAATTAACATCCAAAATGATTACAAACACATCCTTATACCTCCAGGTATAACAGATCACCAAAAACACTCCAAAAACAACCAAAAACTCAAGCAAAACTTAGGAAATTCAACCTATCCGAGATTGCATTAGTTAAACATCAATTTCTAATCAACTTAGCATTCATTTAACATCATTTTGACACTTCAAAACACTGCCCAAACAGATCACACGAAAATTCCACCAAAATCACCAAATCTTGCATTTTAGCCAAAAATCAAGATCTCATTTGAAAAACCATTAACAAATCATAAATCAAGGATTGAGAACTTGGGAATTTCAATAAAGAACTTGAAGTTCAGAGGAGAAGGACGTTCTTACCTCCAAACTTGAATTTCTCCTTTTTAGAGCCAAAAAGCTTGATGAAACAACTTGCAAATTGAGAGGTTTTGTTGATGAGATGATTAGGAATCAAGTAAGAGTTGAAATGAGAGATTTAGATGCCAAAATCAGAGAAAGAAATCTGGAGAATTTTGTTTGGGTTGAGAGAAAATGAGAGAAAAGAGAAATTGAGAGAAAATGGAAAATTAGTTAGGAAATTGGTTAAAATGATTTCCCTCCTTTTCTTAATCTTTAAAAATCAGAATAAAGCCTTAAAACATCTTAGAAAAATCTGGAGAAATCCTTTTTGGAATAATAGCTCCTTAAAGATTCAAAGTTTCAATCCTTTATAAAACTGTCCCGCAACTTTCAAAAATTACATTTTGGTCACTAGCCAAAATGTCAACCTTCCAAACCTCATTTTCAAAAATTGATTTCACAGTTCACTTTTATATAATAAAACATGATTTTAGAACATTTTTCCATATTTTTAATGCAACCCGAACTAGGCTTTCCTAAATTCACTCTTATATATTCGATCAGCACTTTGACCGAACCGGTCAACGCCCAAAACTTCTAAGCCCAAAACCGGGGTGTTACAACTCTCCCCTCCTTAGGAAATTTCGTCCTCGAAATTTAACCGGCGTAAGAAAACCACAACCTTCCCAAACCAACCCACAAGGCAACACAAAAGCCTCGACCAACACTGAACACTTTCCACACAAAACCTCCACCAAACCTAGCACCACCACATGCTGTTCACAGAATCCAGAATACACAAAGATAGCCACAACTTAACCTTTCACATAACCGGACTGTACACAGTCCCAACATCATCCTGAAGAACTTCAGCTCTTACAGCAGACATCACTGCAATACACCATACCCAAAACCTGTTTACACAAAGACAACAGCCAACCCAATCCAGCCACTAAGCAACCTTCTCTGCTTCTAAAACCCTTGCAAACTCCCAAACCTCTTTCAAGAATTTCCCAACTAGCAAAAATCCTTAAGCATCAACTGCTTACTCAAACTCCTTAACGAAAACTGATAAAACCTCACAACTGTTACTAACATTACCATAACAGCTCATCGGGAATACTCACCCAGATTCCAAGAATTACATCACAATCCCAACTTGACTCCGTCAGCCGTTCCACACACCATCAACCAATTCTCACAAGAACCCGAACAACCAACAAAAACTTCAATCTTTCATTGACCTTCCACTTCAACTTCAACCATAACACTTACCATACTAAAACATCGCCCAGCTTAAACATACAAACCATCTTCTTAACTCCTCAAAGGTTACTAAGAACCAGCACTTACAAACCCAACTCTTCCACAACCACTTAAAAGCTAAGCTACTTCAGTACTTGGGAACACAACCACTAAGCTGCAACATCACTTAGCACCAAGGAACTACCCCTTCCACTTAGCTATTCAAACCACTAAACCGATTCTAAACTCAACTGATACCGTCCAACACCAAACCACTAAACTCCTTAAACATCAAACACTATCCTTTTACCAGCAGCTACACCACTCTCACTTTCACTAGCAACTAGCTTGATATACTCCACTACTAACTCTCACCCAGCACCAAAACAACCTCTAAAAACCCATCATCCAACCTAATCCAACACACTAACAGATTCGATTAGTTATTAGCGAGTGTGAACATCGTATGCATGATCACCAACATGCCCTATCAATGCCTGATGTACATGTATGCAAAACCTCTAATGTCATGCCACATGTATGCATGGACCAACATATATAATATAGTATATAACAATGATTTTAACTGTGCATGAATGCCAATTCACACCCTCCAATAACATCCTCAAATCCGTCTAAGAACAACCTCCTACCTCACTTCTAACTCATCTAACTCCACCATACCAACAACCATTAACTACAAGATACTTACCAAGCCTTCTTCACACCCAAGACAACCAAACCATAACTAAAAACCCCAACAAGCTAGCAACAAGACTAACTTACCACGCAAGGAAAACCAACAGAAACCAAACTAAGGCAACTAGAGCAAAGATTACTAAACAAGGTTACCTGGAAACACAACACCTCCCTGAAGCTTCATCAGACGAGCTCTCTTCCTTGCGGAACCACCACCCTCCTGCCACACCACTGCAGCACCAGCTAACACACTAGGGTCATCACCAACTCCCTGCGGTAAAGAACCTTGGCTATTCCGAGCCATCATCAAACAATCACGCCTCATGTGTCCAGCAGACCCACATTTCCAGCAATTATCCTTTCCCACACTCTTCACAACTTTCTGCTCTTTCTGCCTCTTCTGAACCTTGCCTCGGCCGTGCCCACGACCTTTCTGAAACCCTTTGGCTAACACCAAAGCTAACTTCGCTCCATGAGGACAATCACGCTTAACATGTACTTTGGAACCACAATTCCAACAAACACCTGCGCCCCAACAATTTCCAACATGTTGCTTTTCACAACGGTCACACACAGATGACTGAGCTTCCACTCCTTGCTCAAGCAATACTTGCTCAACAACAGCACTACCCGCGCCTTGCTTAACCCTTGAAAATTCCCTTCCAAGATACCTTTCATAGAAGGCCGACACAAAGAAATCCCAATCAATATCATGGATATGTGACGCAACTGCACAGATGTCCACCAGGCACTCACATCTTCCAACATCAAAGAAACAACACTCCCCAGCTTACAGGCATAATCACAGCCTTCCCGATCCATGATCTGAACCACATTGGCCAACCAGGCCTCAAACATCTCCGGGGAAGTACCATGGTACTCTACAGCACCCAAATCAAGCAAACACTGCTTCGGCAAACCCTCACATCCCACAGCCAGCACATCCACTGACTTTACCTCAACCATAGCCTGAGACGTTCCCAACACCTCCTGCTCAACAGGTGATGAACTCTTCACCACAGAACCAGCTTCTTCCCCTTGCCTTACCACCTCAACACTAGGCACAGAAGACTGAGACAAAACACCTCTACCAAAGGGTGAATTCCTTGCCTTAACAACCCGCCCCAAGGCAGCAACCATCTCCCTCATTCGCCAATCCTCCATTGACTTTGCCATACCACTAACAACAACAAGCATACAATCACAACAAACAAACAAACCAGTTAGACCAGCATTAGCAAGGATTCAAATTCCAACTCCAAAATAACACAATAGCTATATTAATAAGGCAATGGGTATCCCAAATCCTCCCCTTTACATGACATAACAGTCAACACAACATGGATATCACAACATCAAGCATATCAAACAAAATACTTTGATCATGCTTACATCAAACAGCATCCACTTGCCACAGCATACTAGCAACATAACATACACCTTACACTTTCATCAAGCACAGCACCAGCTCACCACATCAGCACATATCCACATTAATTCAACAATGATTCATAAACACAAAGCATGCTCGAAACATCAGCAACTTGATCAAAACATCAACAATTTGCCCAAAAACACATGTTTCAACCAACATTCAGCCCACTTTCATCCACACAACAAGGTAACATCAAACACGCATCACAACATCTTACCATTTTCCCCAAGCATTCGCAACACAGCTCTGATACCACCAAATGTAACCCCCGTAGCCCGGCCTAGACGGTTGACCCGAACTACGAAGATTACACGGGGAAAACCAAAGTCAACCCGAAAGTCAACCTTGATTAACGACCCTTTTTTTTTCTTTTTAAACTTATCTAGATGCACATTAACCTTAGGTGTGATCACACAGACAACATACTCAAAGATCACAATCATCAGAGATCAAATAGGGACCCAATTGAACAAATTACAACTATAGGGACCAAATTGTAATTTCTGATAATTAAAAGGACTTAACCCAAGTGAAAGTTACCATCTTAAAATTAATCAGGTTTCATGCTTCTCTGCCAAATTTCAGCTCAAACGGACATCCCAAACTCATACAATTGAACAAACAAGATTCAGGACCAAAATGCAAACTTTTTGAAACACATAACTGCCACTGCCAGCCCCCAACGGTCAACCGTTCCGAAACGGGAGACAGCCCGTTTCGAAACGCGGGGCCGTTCCGCAACGCGTACCGCAACGGGGGTCTGGCAGTAGCCAAACCGTTCCGAAACGGTAGCACCCGTTTCGGACGCCTGGGTTCATGCAGGGCACCCGTTCCGAAACGGTGTCACCTGTTCCGAAACGCCTAGCCCAGAAAGCTGCATTTTGCTCACTCAAACACACAATTGACCAACCGAACATGCTCCAAAAGCCACCAAACTATACCAACATGCAATTCAATATAAATGAGACATGCTTGCATCAACAATTCATCAGAAACACATCACATGCAAAAAGCCCCAAATCTATAGGCATGCTTCCTACGCAAGCAACCATTTAGGCACAAACCTTCCAAAACAATCTCAATTAAGCCAAATCATGGTCTAACAACATTAACAACATTAAAACATTCTTGATCAACATAAACGATCACAAACACAATAATCCCAAGAGATTCTACCCCCATTGCCTTTATTAACTATAGCTATTCACCGAGACATACATCTCACTTGGAGTCCACCTTGAATCCCTTGCTCCTTGCTGTCCAAACTTCAAAGATCTGCATTGATGGACAAAAAGAGCGTAAGCACATAATGCTTAGTGAGGAATGCTCAAAACCAAAACACCATCAATGCAGCGGGTCATAAAACACTTGTAAAACAAACCCGAATTGTTTACCAAAACCATGTTTGAAATCCTTTTCAACAACAAGCATCAACCATGCCTAAACACCATATGCAAAGCTAAAACAAAACCATGGAAAACACTTCCATTTCACAACATAGCTTTCTTAACCTTGAAAGCCATTTCAAACAAGAAACCGTTTAAACCACTACTCAAGCAATCCATCACATGCATTTAACCAAGGCAACATATAAACCATACTATCATCATCACATGCCTTTTAAAAACAAGTCCTACAAGACTTCAATGCATTAAGGATATTCATGCTCACATACATTATTTACCAAATGATAATCAACACTTGTTCAACCTAACAAGTAAACATGCATTCACATGCATCATAAACCTTTCATGCAACAATGCATCTTTTCAAGCAACTCATGCTTCACATGCAACCATGCATCATTTCAAGCATCTCATGCTTCACATGCAACCATGCATCATTTCAAGCATCTCATGCTTCACATGCAACCATGCATCATTTCAAGCATCTCATGCTTCACATGCAACCATGCATCATTTCAAGCATCTCATGCTTCACATAATCAAGAATATTACATTGGCATCCAAGAGATCAACCACGTTCACTTCCAACATAACAACCCGATCGGATACGCGGATTCCGAGCGTTGTCCCTACGCTCCCTACACCCTACCCAATCCAAGGTCCTCGAATGGGCAACACCTCCATTATGACCTCAACATCCTAAGGTTCCCATGCATGGACTTTTAAACACCACACAACCTTAGCTTTTCCTCAAGGTTCCATGTATGGACTTTCAACCACCATACAACCTTGACATGCACAAGGTTCTCTCGTATGGACTTTTAACCACCATACAACCTTTGCATAACCGATTGGTAGTTGTAGAACATCATCTAACGAGATCCGGGACATCACACACAAGATCCACACATGGACTTAACACTGCCATTGTGATCTCAACAAGCACAAGGTTCTCACATATGGGCAACACTTCCATATAACCTTTGCTCAACCAAGGTCCTCGAATGGGCAACACCTCCATTATGACCTCAAATAACCAAGGTCCTTGAGTGGGCAACAACCTCCACTATGACCTCATCTCGTTAGGAAACTTGAAGGGAGCTTATCCGGTCCACTCTTGACCACTCCACCCCAAGGCGACTTTATTCACGGTACACCCAATCCTATAGCCGGCTAACTATATCCGATCAAAGAACCCAGAACCACATACATCACTTGCCAATATAACCACCTTACCACATTAGTCCAATGTTTCACATGCATAACCAATATGCAAAACCATTACCACATTAAGCAAATGATTCACATGCATAACCAATATGCAAAAACCATCATTTAACATCATCAAATCACCGTTTTAAAGCATTAAACAAAGCCATTGAACAACATGCAACACTATGCATCAAAACCACATTTTCAATGTATAAAACCAAGGATCTCTTACCTTGAGCATCCTTCCCATATGGCTTTCAAAACCAGCATTAAACCATGCCTAAACATGCTTTCAAAACAGAACATAAACCATGCAAAACACATGCATTTCAATCATCAACCACCATTGCTTAAAAAGCCAATTCATATCACAACTCAAGTAAGAAATCCATTTACTTACTCTTGAGCTTAGCAAAGTTGTTTAGACTTAAACTAAGCTCCCAAAACCTTCAAACCTTTGTTTAAAAGCCGAAAACCAAACTTCACTCACCGATAACCAAAACAAGACTAGCCAACAAGCCTTCCAAGCTTCCGAAACCTTCCGCAAACACCTTCAAAGCTCAAGGATCAAACTCCCCTGTTTCAAGCACACAAAAACAGCACATTAATGCATCATTATGCATTAAGAACAGCAGTCACACAACCAAACTCGCTGCTCAACACAAATCCAACAATTCGGCCACCAAACACAACCGAAATCATCTCCAAACATTACCAAAACTTAACCCAGCCAAGATCCATCACTTCTAACCATTTTTATACATCAATTAACATCCAAAATGATTACAAACACATCCTTATACCTCCAGGTATAACAGATCACCAAAAACACTCCAAAAACAACCAAAAACTCAAGCAAAACTTAGGAAATTCAACCTATCCGGGATTGCATTAGTTAAACATCAATTTCTAATCAACTTAGCATTCATTTAACATCATTTTGACACTTCAAAACACTGCCCAAACAGATCACACGAAAATTCCACCAAAATCACCAAATCTTGCATTTTAGCCAAAAATCAAGATCTCATTTGAAAAACCATTAACAAATCATAAATCAAGGATTGAGAACTTGGGAATTTCAATAAAGAACTTGAAGTTCAGAGGAGAAGGACGTTCTTACCTCCAAACTTGAATTTCTCCTTTTTAGAGCCAAAAAGCTTGATGAAACAACTTGCAAATTGAGAGGTTTTGTTGATGAGATGATTAGGAATCAAGTAAGAGTTGAAATGAGAGATTTAGATGCCAAAATCAGAGAAAGAAATCTGGAGAATTTTGTTTGGGTTGAGAGAAAATGAGAGAAAAGAGAAATTGAGAGAAAATGGAAAATTAGTTAGGAAATTGGTTAAAATGATTTCCCTCCTTTTCTTAATCTTTAAAAATCAGAATAAAGCCTTAAAACATCTTAGAAAAATCTGGAGAAATCCTTTTTGGAATAATAGCTCCTTAAAGATTCAAAGTTTCAATCCTTTATAAAACTATCCCGCAACTTTCAAAAATTACATTTTGGTCACTAGCCAAAATGTCAACCTTCCAAACCTCATTTTCCAAAATTGATTTCACAGTTCACTTTTATATAATAAAACATGATTTTAGAACATTTTTCCATATTTTTAATGCAACCCGAACTAGGCTTTCCTAAATTCACTCTTATATATTCGATCAGCACTTTGACCGAACCGGTCAACGCCCAAAACTTCTAAGCCCAAAACCGGGGTGTTACAATACCTCATTGTTTTTCCAAAGCATTCATGATATGCCATAACACAAGCATTAAACCATGCTTCAAACCTCATGCATCATCACATGCATACAAGGATCACTTACCTAGTGCATCCTTAAACCATATGGCATCATCAAACACATTTCATAAACTCAAAACATGCTTTAAAACAGTAGGTTAATACAATTAAATCAAGTGCATTCAAAATCTCACTTTACTTGCTTCCGATCTTAGTAAAGTGTTTCAAGCTCTTATTAAGTCCCCAAAACCTCTTTTATGAAGTTTCAAAGCAGGAAATCTCATTCCACTCACCGACTTGCGGAACCACACTTGCCGACACCACACTTAACCATCCGAAGCCTCCAAAACCACTTCGTTTGATTCCGGAATACTATCCCTATTTTCAACAAATTAAAATAGAGGTTCAATGCATCATAATGCAACCAAAACTCTAGCACTCAAAAGAAAACCTACAGCTCCACTCTAAAGCACCAAATTACCCATCCGAAATAACCGAAAACTCAATCGATTGATCTCCAAAAACAACCTAAAACCATCATTATACCTCCAGCAACTTATATCTCACATCACACCCCAAAAACACAACCAAAACACTTAAAAAACCAAAGATCTCAAGGATTTCGGAATTAATATGATTAAGACTCTATTTCAACATTATAAACCTTCAAAAACATGTTTAGAAATCATCTCAAATAGATCAAATCAAGACTCCTCCGAAAATCACATTAGAATCATCTTTTCTAACAAGATTTCACCATTTTATCAAACCAATAACAAAACCTCAATAAAAAACATAGATAAAGAGTCAAATATCTTGGGAATTTCATTAAAGAATCTTGATTAGAAGGTTAGCACGAATTTTATGTCTAATCCTTGCTTCTCTTCCAATATAACAAGATTAGCTTTCGAGAAACTTGAAGAAATTTGAGTGAAGTCACCAAGGATAAGATGGAAATCAAGAGAGGAAAAGAAAGTGAATGAAATCTAGAAATTCAGAGAAAATGGATAGTATTTGGCTGAAGAGAAATGAAGAAAACGAAATTATCGTCAATTTCCTTAACTAAATTAACTACCTTTTTATTAAATCAATAAAATCCTTTTTAATTATTTAATAAACCTTTTAAAACACATGCCAAATTAGAGAAAATGCTTAATTGCCAAATAGCTCCCTAAAGATTCTAAGACTTTGACTCTTTCTTGAAAAACACTTTTTTTCTAGTTTTAAAACTTTACTTTTCGATCACCGCCCAAAATGTATACTTTACAAAACCCGTTTTGCAAAATCAATTTAACCAACATCTTAAATATATTTTTAGAGGATTTTAGGAATTTTTATCATATTTTTATCCCATCCTGAACTTTAATTTCCCTAAACTACCTTTTACGATTCAAACCGTGTAACCCCCTTAGCCCGGTCTAGACGGTTGACCTAAACCGAAGTGATTACACGGGGAAAATCGAAGCCAACTCGTTAAAGCCGACTCTGGTTGACGACCCTTTTTTTCTTTTTATCTTTCCTAAATGCAACTTAAGTCCTATGTGATCACCAAAGAGTATAGGAAGAAACGGCACAACGATCGGATTTCGAGGGATTTAATTGCACAAATTAGACATTTAGGAACCAAAATATAATTTCTATAAATTACAAGGACTTCTCTGATTTTAAAGTTACCTCCATTCAATTAGTCATATTTCATGCTTCTCTGTGAATTTTCATTACAATTTGACTAACCAAACACATCCAATTGCATTCATGAAGTTCATGGACTAAAATGCAACGTTTCAAAAACATCTTCAGTTGAGATTTAACCAACTTAACGACTCGCGTATCGATACGCCTAAGGATTGTATCGATACGCCCTCGATGGTCAAACTTCCCAGGCTCGTGTCATCAGACCTTACATGTACGCTGAGGTACTGTATCGGTACGCTCTCGTCCAGTGACTAAAGAGGGTATCGATATGACCCCGTGTACTGGTACGCCCTCACAAATCAAGCAGGTCGTATCGATACACTTTGAGGTGTACCGATACGCTGCAGTCTGCAATTGCCCAATATGCAGATTTTGAACCTCAACAACCAAACCAATGCAAATCACCATTTGAAAATCACATGTACCATCTATGTATCTATCTATCTATCTATCTATCTATCTATCTATCTATCTATCTCATGCATTCAACCAATGCAAATCTCATGGCAAAGCCACACATGCTTGACACTCAAGAGCATTTCATAAATCTCAAAATCTCATATGCATTTCTCATAGCATAAAATCATTTCAACATTGGTACATGTATATCAAATACATTCTCATATATTGGCATTTCATATTTTATCTTTACTCGGATATGCGAATTAGCTTGACATAGAGCCAAGTCCTACCCCGGTGGAATCTCACATCACCGGACTCTCATGGCCGTATCTCTCTTCGCCACAAAGCTTGGGTGTTTCACCAAGACCTACCCCGATGATATCTCTCATCATCGGATTCTCACTTTGGATCAGGATGGCACTACCCCCATTGCCTAACTCCAAAGAGCACGTACAAATTTTTAGTTTATAGTGCACTTTAATCCTATTGGTCGACCAATTATATCCAGTAATCATCTCATCATTTATGTCAATATATTACATTAAAATCATCATCTCACCTACTGTTTTGATGCAACATTTCTAAAATCAATCTCATCCCATTTCAAAACCACAACTCATGCTTAGCATTTAGTCAAAATCTCAAAACTCTTCACAATGTAATTCTATCTCATGGGATCAATATGAAACATCATTTCATGTCATAAATCCTGCATAAAATAGTAGGAATTTATCCATCTCAAATAAAGAGCATGTCAAAAGCATTTAGGGGCATCAACCACTTTTCGAGAGAAAATCTAAACATACTTACATCCGGACTTAGGATGGTGTTTCAAAGCAATCCTAAATCCCCAAACCTTGTTTCCTTGTCCCTCAAAGACTTCTAAAACCATTTGCACTCACCGATAACGTTTCGCTTGCTCGCCGAAACGATTTCTAAGCTTCTGGCACTTCCGGATCAACACCAAATGCGTCCGAAGATATCTCTCATGTTCATTACACATAAGAGCAGAGGATTAATGCATTATCATGCATTAAAATCACCAGCCACTCATTCTAACTCGCTACTCTACACAAAACTAGCATTTCGGCTATCCGAAATAACCGAAATCACCTCCAAACTTCCTCAAAACAAAGCCCAGCCAAGAACTATCAATTCTAACCCTTTCTAAACTTCAATCAACATCAAAAATCAACATAAACACAACCTTATATCTCCAGCAACAGCAGATAACCAAAAACACCTCAAAACCACAAATCTAGCAAGTCAAACTTAGGAATCCAAACTTGTTCGGGATTTATTTGTTAAAACCTCATTCTCAACATCAAATATTATCCAAAATATATTAGAAATCAACCTCAAAACAGAGCTTAACATAGAAATACGAAAATCACCAAGATCTCATCAAGAATCTTGAATTTAACAACTATTTCATGTTTATATCATTAAAACAACACAAAAACCATCAACAAAGGATTGATAACTTGGGAATTTCAGTAAAGAATTGATCGTTAGTGGAGAAGGACGAAGTTTACCTCTAATGGTTGATCTCTCTTCAATTTGGGCAAATTTTCTTGAAATCATAAGAAAAAATCAAAAGGATTTGTTGAAACAAAGATAGGAAATCTTTTGGAAGTTAAAATCTCGGCAAACAAAATGAAAATTGATGAGAGAAAAGTGTTTGGCTGATTGGAAGTTGAGAGAAAATGAAAAGAGAAAACTATCGTGAAATTAGTTATGAAAATTCAACTTAATTTTTCCTTTTTATTTCTTTAATTAAGTCATTATTAAAAGCTCCCAAATTAAAGAGAAATCTGATAAAAACATTTGGTAAAATTATCTCCTTAAAGATTCAAAGTTCCAATCCTTTACAAAATAGTCACTAGTTAACTTTTGCAAAAACTGCATTTTGGTCACTATACCAAAATGTAATATTTCCAAATCACATTTTGTAAAATTGTTTTCACCATAATCATTTATATAATAAATGAGGATTTTTAGATATTTTTTCCATATTTTTAAAACATCCCAAACTAGGTGTTCCTAAAACCAACCTCAAGGGTTCGAACCATTCCCGACCGGCCCGATTCAACATCTAAAACATATAGGTCCAAAACCAGGGTGTTACAACTCTCCCCCACTTAATAAATTTCATCCTCGAAATTTACCTGGTGGAAAAGGTAAGGAAATTGCTTCTTCATGTCATCCTTCCTTTCCCACGTGGCTTCCTCAACGCCACGATGTCTCCACAAGACTTTGACCAGCTCGATGGTCTTACCCCGGAGAACCTTACTATCCGTATCCAAAATCTCAACGGGCTTCTCATCATATTTTAAGTCTGGATTCAACTCAACCTCTTCTATAGGCATAACATGCGACGGATCCAATCTATACCTCCGAAGCATGGATACATGGAACACATTATGTATCTTTTCTAACTCTGAAGGAAGTCTCAACTTGTAAGCAACATGACCCACACGTTCTATCACCTCATATGGCCCAATGAACCTCGGACTCAATTTTCCCTTCCGGCCAAATCTCATCACCTTCTTCTAAGGTGAAACTTTCAGAAACACACGTTCTCCAACTGCGAACTCTATCTCCTTACGCTTCAAATCCGCGTAAGACTTTTGCCGGTTCGATGCTGCCTTCAAACGCTCACAAATGAGCTTCACCTTCTCGGTGGTTCCTTTCAACAAAGCTGGCATCAAAATCAACTTTTGTCCCGTTTCAGCCCAACAAAGGGGAGTTCTACACTTTCTCTCGTATAAAGCCTCGTACGGTGCCATTTGAATGCTTGTCTGGTAGCTATTATTATAAGAGAACTCAACCAAAGGCAAGTGCTTCTCCCAAGAACCTTGAAACTCAATAACTCAGCACCTCAACATATTCTCAAGCACTTCGATAACATGCTCCGACTGCCCATCCGTTTACGGAAGATAAGCACTATTGAAATTCAACCGTGTACCCAAAGCTTGATGCAAACATACCCAAAACTTCGATGTAAACCTCAGATCTCTATCCGATACTATAGATTTCTGCACTCCGTGCAAACGCACAATCTCAGCAATGTACAACTCAGCTAACTTATCCAAGGTATACGTAGTATGCACAGGCAAGAAATGTGCACACTTCGTAAGGTGATCCACAATCACCCAAAACGAATTATTTTTCGATGGAGACAACGGCAAACCAAACAAGAGGTCCATGGTAATCCTTTCTCACTTCCATTCTGGGATTCTCAACGGCTGCAACAACCTAGAAGGAACCTGATGTTCAGCATTAAACTGCTGACAAACCATACATCTGCTAATGAACTCGGCAACATCCTTCTTCAATCCCACCCAATAGTACTCCTCCTTCAAATCACGATACACTTTCGTACTACCAGGATACATAGCGAAAGGACTACTATGCGCTTCAGTCATAATAGTGCGCCTCAGCTCCACATCACTCGGCACCACTACCCGACTCCCAAAGCATGGAACACCATCATCGTTGAAACTGAAGTCCGAAGGCCTTCCTTTTGCAATATCTTGAACATGTGGTACAAGAGAATCATCAAGCAACCGCTTATCCTTTATTAACTTAACCAAAGATGGCTTCACTTGCAACTCAGCAACAAGGCCACCATCTCGCGATATGCTCAAACAAGGAAACATCCCCCTCAACTCCACCGCCACTTTCCTGCTCAAAGCATCGGCCACAACATTAGCCTTTCCCGGATGATACTCGATCGTTAGGTCATAATCCTTAAGCAATTCCACCCAAAGTCGTTGTCTGAGATTCAATTCCTTCTGAGACATAAGATACTTCAAACTCTTGTGATCCGTATACACCGTACACTTCTCACCATAAAGATAATGTCTCAAAATCTTTAAGGCGAACACCACTGCCGCTAACTCAATATCATGTGTGGGATAGTTACGCTCGTGCACCTTCAACTATCGCGATGCATAAGCTACTATCTTACCTTCTTGCATTAGCACACACCCCAAACCAACATAGGATGCTTCACTATACACCACAAACTCTTTTCTAGATTCAGGTTGAATCAAGATAGGAGCTTGCGTCAAAGCTTCCTTTAGCTTCTCAAAAGCTTGATGTCTCGCTTCCATCCACTCAAACTTAACATCCTTCTGCAATAACTTCGTTAAAGGAGCAGCAATCTTGGAAAATCCATCCACGAACCTTGATAGTAACCTTCCAAACCAAGGAAACTATGAACTTCATGGACAGACCTAGGAGGCTTCCAATTCACCACCGCCTCAATCTTCTGAGAATCAACACGAATCCCCTCGGCCGAAACCACATGACCAAGGAAAACAACTTCCTTCAACCAAAATTCACATTTACTCAGCTTGGCATAAAGCTGATTCTCTAGCAACACTTGCAAAACAATCCTCAAATGTTCCTCATGCTCCTCCTCAGTACGAGAGTACACAAGGATGTCATCGATGAACACCACAACGAACTTAACCAAAATATCATGAAACACCTTGTTCATCATATCCATGAATGCAACAGGAGCATTCGTCAAACCAAAAGGCATCACCAGAAATTCATAACGCCCATACCTTATCCGAGAAGCAGTTTTTGGCACATCCACATCCTTAACCTTCAATTGATAGAACCCAGACCTTAAATCAATCTTTGAGAACACAACATCTCCACGAAACGGATCAAAAAGATCATTTATCCTTGGTAGAGGATACTTATTCTTGATAGTCAACTTATTCAGCTAACGATAATCAATGCACATTTTCATCCTGCCATCTTTCTTCTTTACAAACAAGACCGGTGCACCCCAAGGTGACACACTAGGTCGAATAAAGCCTCAGTCAAGAAACTCCTGAAGTTGCGTCTTCAGCTCCTTTAACTCCTTAGGTGCCATTCGATAGGGAGCAATGGACACCGGAGTGGTGTTCTCGTACAACTCAATTCCAAACTCAACCTCCCCACTAGGCGGCAAACCAGGTAACTCCTCCGAAAACACCCCAGTGAATTCACACACAGTCCTTATATCTTGCACCCGCACCTCCTTCGTGCTAGGATTCATTACAAAAGCTACATAAGCTTCGCATCCTTGACGTAACAATCGACTCGCTTCAAGCGTCGAAACCACATTAGATAGAAACTTTACGTTTTCTCCCACCACCACAACTTCATAATCATCAGCAAGTTTTAGCGAAACTCAGTTATTCTCAAAATCCACAACAGCCCTATGCTCAACTAACCAATCCATACCAAGGATTACATCAAATCCATAGAAAGGCAATTCCATAAGATCCACCAAGAACACATGTTCTTGCACCACTAAGGGACATCTCCTATACAACTTCCTCGTTACAACCATTTCACCAAAAGAACTAGTCACACGCACACCAACATCCAAAGATTCAACAAGCAAACCAAGCATTTGAGCATGTTCACGCAATATGTACGAGTGTGTAGATCCAGAATCAATCAGAGAAAGTATTGACAAAGACTGCAAAGTAAGGTACATACGATCACGTCAGTGTCATTCCTCCCTTCACGATGGGCATACACTCTGGTCTGACCATCTCCTTCGAGCTGCACAGCTACTACATGTGCTACCTTCCTCGCACCATCATCTCTACGTTGGAAATTTCCACGGCCGCGCCCACGGCCTCTCTATGGCTCAGCTGCTCTCACCGAAGCTTGCCCCTCTCTCATCGGCTGAGGACAATCTCGTTTCATGTGCCCACAGGAACCACAATTCTAGCATGTACCAATGTTGCCCCAGCACTCTCTCGTGTGCCTTCTATCACACCGATTACATTTAGGGGTACAGATGAAAGCATTCGGCCCTTGCTGACCACTCCCGTGGTTACCTCCCCCATGTCTAGCATCCATATGTGACCTTCTATCCTTAGGCTTCTTAAATCGATCCCTTCAGCATCACGATCCATAGCTTACTTCCCCGAGCTAGATCCTCTTGCTCGACTCGCCAGACCAAGGTTCAGCTTAATGTCCTTGGCTCGAGTGACCAGGACATCAAAATTAGAGTAATCTGATGCAAGCATATACGTCTTCACATCAGCCACCAGCCCATATCTGAAACGCTCGCATCTCTCCCATTCATTAGGGATCAATTTCGGTGCATACTGGCTAAGGCGTACAAACTGCACCTCATATTCTGCCACTGACATGGCTCCTTGCACTAGGGACATGAATTCCCTTTTCTTTTCGTCCAAATAACGGACACCCAGATATTTCCTATTGAAATCATTCAGAAAGAACGTCCAAGTCACCTCAGCATCCTCTAAACCAGCTATAGTGGTCGTCCACCACGTATAGGCATCACCATGCAACAGGGATACAATACACCCCAACTTCTGGACATCATTACAGTTCATCTGCCCAAAGATCCTCTTGGTGATCTCCAACCACGATTTGGAACCCTCAGGGGTCAGCCCCCTAAACTCAGTCCATCTGAGACTGCGGAGTCGCTCCAAAGGCAAACTCGCATCAGCACCAGCCAAAGTGTAGCCACATGAGCACCAGCTAATGCCGCTTGAAAGGCTCCAGCAATAGCCTGAATCAGCGCAGTCATATTAGGAGCAGCTTGCCCTCGTGCTCCCTCGAGTTCAGCAACCCCTATTCGAGCTCGAGCAGCACCAGCCCCCGTTCCACCACCACCGAGTGGTCCACCAGGAGGAGGAGGCGGTAGATTCTCGACGCGCTCATCATTCTCATTCGTCTCATTCTCAACCGCATTACGCATATTTATTCTATGCTCTCTACGTGGCCCCATTCAAAACAATGTAACTAGCAAAATGCAATAAATCTCAGTTAGGCAATATATGGCAAGAAATCCAAGGTGCTCAAGATAATTTTCAAAACAATTCTTTCCAATAGTAATGATATGGCAATGAGTTCCCCATCTATACCCCAAACATAGCATAACAACACAATTTCATCTCAAACAATCAACTTGCATGCATTTCATCTCATTAAAGCTCAAACATTGCATAAGCACTCAACATGCTTTCACAAAGATCATAACTATTCACATTTACACTTACCAACGCCCCAATTATTCGCAAACCTATCTCTGATACCAACAAATGTAACCCTCTTAGCCCGGTTTAGACGGTTGACCCGAATCGAGGTGATTACACGGGGAAAACCAAAGCCAACTCGTTAAAGCTGACTCTGATTGACGACCCTTTGTTCTTTTTATCTTTTCTAAATGCAACTTAAGTCCTATGTGATCACCCAAGAGCATAGGAAGAAACGGCACAGCGATCGGATTTTGATTAGGGATTTATTTGCACAATTAGACATTTAGGGACCAAAATATAATTTCTACAAATTACAAGGACTTCTCTGATTTTAAAGTTACCTCCATTCATTTAGTCATATTGCATGCTTTTCTGTGAATTTTCATTACAATCCGACTAACCAAACACATCCAATTGCATTCATGATGTTTAAGGACTAAAATGTAACGTTTCAAAAACATCTTCAGCTGAGATTTAACCAACTTAACGACATGTGTATCGATACGCCTAAGGAGGGTATCGATACGCCCTCGATGGTCAAACATCTCAGGCTTGTGTCATCAGACCGTATCGGTACGCTCTCGTCCAGTGACTAAAGAGGGTATCGATACGACCCTGTGTACCGGTACGCCATCACAAATCAAGCAGGCCGTATAGCTACACTTTGAGGTGTACTGATATGCTGCAGTCTGCAATTGCCCAATATGCTGATTTTGAACCTCAACAACCAAACTAAACCACTCCAACATATAGTTAAACATGCTTGCACACAAATATGCATCAACACTGAGATGTACAAGTCAAAGAAAACATCAAACATCATCAACATTTTAATTCTAAAGCATGCTCCCTAAAAGACAAAAACACCAAATGACTATAAGCTTCCCAAAAGGCAAGTTAAGTCATCAAAACCAATTTAAAGGCCTTTTACAAACCATATAAACCATATAAATCTTGCAACAACAACATGGAGTCCAAAACACACCTCCCAAAGCAAACCATTAAATCCAATTGTCAAATATCATTACTAAAGTAAATGTAAAACATCACCATACTCGAGCTAACTATTCCTCGGATCTTCTTAAGCCTCCTTGCTGCCCAAAGTGTCTCAATTATCTGCATTGTTGGTAAAAGAGAGCGTAAGCACGATAGCTTAGTGAGGCATGCTTTAAAAACACCAACGCAACAATTTCAAAGACCATGCTCTTTCTATCTCAAGCTTGAAAACCATTTCAAAGCAAATCACCATTTGAAATCCATTTCAAAGACCATGCTCTTTCTATCTCAAGCTTGAAAACCATTTCAAAGCAAATCACCATTTGAAAATCACATGTACCATCTATCTATCTATCTATCTATCTATCTATCTATCTATCTATCTATCTATCTATCTATCTATCTAACTATCTCATGCATTCAACCAATGCAAACTTCATGGCAAAGCCACACATGGTTAACACTCAAAAGCATTTCATAAATCTCAAAATCTCATATGCATTTCTCAAAGCATAAAATTATTTCAACATTGGTACATGTGTATCAAATACATTCTCATAGATTGGCATTTTATATTTTATCTTTACTCGGATATACGGATTAGCTTGACATAGAGCCAAGTCCTACCCCAGTGGAATCTCACATCACCATACTCTCATGGCGGTATCTCCCTTCGCCACAAAGCTTGAGTGTTTCACTAAGACCGTCCTCGATGGTATCTCTCATCATCGGATTCTCACTTTGGATCGGGATGGCACTACCCCCATTTCCCGACTCCAAAGAGCACGTACGAATTTTTAGTTTATAATGCACTTTCATCCTATTGGTTGACCAATTATATCCGGTAATCATCTCATCATTTATGCCAATATATTACATTAAAATCATCATCTCACCTACTGTTTTGATGCAACATTTCTAAAATCAATCTCATCCCATTTCAAAACCACAACGCATGCTTAGCATTTAGTTAAAATCTCAAAACTCTTCACAATTTCATTCTATCTCATGGGATCAATATGAAACATCATTTCATGTCATAAATCATTCATAAAATAGTAGGAATTTGTCTATCTCAAATTAAGAGCATGTCAAAAACATTTAGGGGCATCAACCATTTTTCGAGAGAAAATATAAACATACTTACTTTCGGACATAGGATGGTGTTTCAAACCAATCCTAAATCCCCAAACCTTGTTTCTTTGTCCCTCAAGGACTTCTAAAACCATTTGCACTCACCGATAACATTTCGCTTGCTCGCCAAAATGATTTCTAGGCTTTCGGCACTTCCGGATCAACACCAAGTGCGTCCGAAGATATCTCCCATGTTCATTGCACATAAGAGCAGAGGATTAATGCATCATCATGCATTAAAGTCACCAGCCACTCATTCTAACTCGCTGGTCTACACAAAACTAGCATTTCGGCTATCCGAAATAACCAAAATCACCTCCAAACTTTCTCAAAACAAAGCCCAGCCAAGATCTATCAATTCTAACCCCTTCTAAACTTCAATCAACGTCAAAAATCAACATAAACACAACCTTATATCTCCAGCAACATCATATCACCAAAAACACCTCAAAAACCACAAATCTAGCATCTCAAACTTAGGAATCCAAACCTATTCGGAATTAATTTATTAAAACATCATTCTCAACATCAAATTTCATCAAAAATATATTAGAAATCAACCTCAAAACAGAGCTTAACATAGAAATACGAAAATCACCCAGATCTCATCAAGAATCTTAAATTTAACAACTATTTCATGTTTATATCATTAAAACAACTCAAAAACCATCAACAAAGTATTGATAACTTGGGAATTTCAGTAAAGAACTGATCATTAGAGAAGAAGGACGAAGCTTACCTCTAATGGTTGATCTCTCTTCAATTTGGGCAAGTTTTCTTGAAATCCAAAGCAAAAATCAAAAGGATTTTTTGAAACAAAGATAGGAAATCTTTTGGAAGTTAAAATATTAGCAAACAAAATGAAAATTGATGAGAGAAAAGTTTTTGGTTGATTGGAAGTTAAGAGAAAATGAAAAGAGAAAACTATCGTGAAATTAGTTATGAAAAGTTAACTTAAATTTTCCTTTTTAATTCTCTTTTATTTCTTCAATTAAATCATTATTAAAAGCTCCCAAATTAAAGAGAAATCTGATAAAAACATTTGGTAAAATTAGCTCCTTAAAGATTCAAAGTTCCAGTCCTTTACAAAATAGTCACTAGTCAACTTTTTCAAAAACTGCATTTTTGTCACTATTCCAAAATGTAACATTTCCAAAATCACATTTTGTAAAATTATTTTCACCATAATCATTTATATAATAAATGAGGATATTTAGATATTTTTCCATATTTTTAAAACATCATGAACTAGGTGTTCCCAAAACCAACCTCAAGGGTTCGAATCGTTCCCGACCAGCCCGATTCAACATCTAAAACATCTAGGCCACAAACCAGGGCATTACAAACCGCCAACCTCCAGTTTCACTAGCCTGACCCGACACGCAAAACACCCAGGCCCAAAACCGGGGCGTTACATTAGGAGAGGAAATAACGTAATATTTTGTTTAAAGATGATAGCTTTTTCCCAAAAATCCCTTTTTATTATTTAAAACCCTTTTAAAAATTACTTTTACCAAAACAATATTCACCTAAAATAATTTGGACCCCATTTTATCATCATTTAAAGCCTTTAAAATCATTTATTTAAAAATAGTCCCGAAACTAGCCTAAACCGAACCAACTAACCCGAACCAGTCTTAAACCAAATCTGGTTACCTTCCGGACCCTAAACTCGGGGTGTTACATTCCTGTCAGTGGGACCCAATCTCTATCTCCACACCGATATAAAAAGGTTGTCCCCCTGTTCAGCCATATAGCCTTCCACACAACATCAACATCCTTCATGCCCTTGAAATATTCTTCCTAGTGTCTCTCATTCTTTTTCTCTAAAGAGAAGCTAGCTAGGTGTTCTTCTATTGGTGGGTATGTATCGAGATACCTGATTTATCTATAAGGAGTATTCCACCTATGACCTCTAAACCAAATCTCAAGCAACTGTGTGTATCCCCAGAACCTTCCTTCCCCTCATTTCTTACACGCAGTCGATCTATAGGTTTCAGTTAAGATAGCAGGCACTGGATTGACCCCTTTCTCTAATCGCTTGAACAACTCTATTATTGACGGATCTATTTCCCGGCTCAACAGAGCCACCCTTCTCTTCCCACCCTTTTCAAATCCGGCGCGACATTCAAGCCTCTCAAATCCCGAAATCCCCTTCGAAACACTCAGATAAGCCTCTAACTCTTCTCTAATTTTCATTATCTTTAGATCTATGGTTTACATTTAGATCCCACAATGACTTTTGATCTTATTCTCTATCTTTCCATAAATGCTCGGTAATAATTGCATCATTCTTGTTTAATAATTGATTCTCTCTCTATTTATACTTGGCGGGTTGGTTGACGTCAGCGGGGTTGCAATCCATGCGAGGCATGGATAGGCGAATGGAAGGCTGCCACATGGCCTAAAATTGGCGTGCACAGAAAACACAAACGACCCTTGGGTTTGTTTGGACAGATTGGCATGTAAATGGGCAGGAATAAACCATTTATTGGATTTAACAATTTGTAATTTGGGCTTTTTCTTTTTTGTATATAGATGTGGACTTGTAATGTATAATAGTATTTTGTATTATTGGACTCTTATAAACATTTATTTTACTTAATAAACTATTATTTGTTTTATTATTATTGTTATTATTATTATTTTGGTTTTATTTATATATAAACTATATATAGTTATCTGGACAAAATTTGAGTATTACAGCTATTGCAAAACACTCCTTGAGCCCACAAGATATGGAGGCTTCATATGGTATTTGCGGGATTGTGCGGAAGCGGCGGATTTGGGTGTAACAAACTTTATAATTAAAAAATAATCCATGATTTAATAATATGACAAAAAATATTGATAAACTATTAATAACTGGAAATTAACTATCAAAATTATAATAAATATGCTATAACGGTACACGTTATATTTCATAGAAATGAAATATTGATTACATATCATTCTTATACTACTGAAGTGCAATTATACTATAATTTTTGTAATATAATATTTAATAGGTTCATTCATCAAGTTGTATGTTTTTAGATTTGTTTATGCCAAGATTAGCAGACATCGAATAAGGAAACTGAAGATGAGGACCATTGTGGTTAATGACGGTTTAGGCAGTTCACTTTTGTTTGCTTGGGGCGAGAGCCGTAGATAGTACGGCGGTCGAAATATGAAAGAAATTAAGATGGAGAGTAAAATGAGAGAGGGAAATTTCCCCATTGATCTCTTTTTCCCCTCTTTATTCTCTCTCGATCCTTCGCGTATTTATAACCCTAGGTACTGTTGCTCATAGGATGGTGTCATACCTAGCGTCATGATGGCTATTGATGGGCTGTCACCTATTTGTGTTTTTACTTTCACAATGCAGTAACTTAAGCAAAGTGGCCCAAACCAATCTCTATGGAGACGATACTCGATACTCATATCTCTTTATTACTTGCAACGTGTATACTTGCACAATTATGTAGCACTTATTACACGCAACAATGAGATATGCTTTATGAGATTCAAGCATGTAAGGCTTTACCTTGAGACTTTGCATTTTTATTAATGCATGAGATAGATGGTATGTGTGGTTTAAATGATGTGGTTTTTGCTGTGAAAGTGGTTTCAAGCATGAGATAGAATGAGTATGATGAAATAGAGCTAAACAAGAAATGGTTTTAAAATGCATTGTTGTTGTTGGTTTGTTTTGAGCATCCCTCACTAGGCATTCTTGATTACGCTCTATTTTCCAACAATGCAGCGAATTAGCATCTTTTGGGCAGCGAAGAAGCAAGAAGGGAACCAAGGAGTGAGACTTAGCTCAAGTATGGTTTTATGGTTGTTTATTAGTAATAATAGTTGGAAATGGGAGGTTGCCTTAATGTTTTGGGAGATGTGTTTTGAAACTCCCTGTTTTGTGGCAAGTTTGTTATGCCTTTGATGACTTGTAAGCGGCCTTTACTTGTTGGTATTTTCTTTGGTTTGTGTTTTGGCTCTTGAGTGGTTAGTTTGCACTGGTAGCATGCCTATAGATTTCCTTAATGCTTAATGCCATGATATGATGTTGAAATTGCCTTATATGATTGAGGTTTGATGCTTCGATAAGTTGTATGCATGTTGGATGCATGTTGGAATGAATTTGATTGGATTAAAGTGGGTTAATTCAGCTAAAAATGGCATTTTAAGCCCAGGAGTTTCGATACACGAGCTAGTGTTTCGAAACGGGTAAGCAAAATTGGTGCAGGGGTTTCAGAACTCGGGATAGTGTATCGAAACGGGCCTTCATATTTTGGCTTGGTGTAACGAAACGCGAGCACCTATTTCGATATGGGTATGTTTGAGGTGTTTACTAGAATCCCATGTTTCGGAACGGGCAAGGGGTGTTTCGGTACACCGTCAGTTATTTTAGTTTAAATGGTATCTTTGAAGTTCTAATTCTTTAAGTTTTGGTTCCTGAATGTTGTGGATGAAATTAAGTGAGCATGGATGATTGTTTTGAACTGAGATTTGACAGAGATTCATTTAATATGACTAATTGAAGATTGGTAATTTAAAAATGGAGGAAGTCTTTGTATTTTGGTAAAATTACAAAATGGTCCCCAAAAGGTGTTTGTATGCAGTTGAGTCCCTAAACGTTATCTGTTTGAGATGCAAATCGTTCTGCTGCGATGTTAATCATGTAGGATGATAATGAGCATCTAGACAAGATAAAATAAAAAATAAGGTCGTTTATTGAAATAAGCTTCCCGATTTACTTCAATATTCCTCGTGCGATTCGTTCGGTTCGGTCTTTCGCCCAGACTGGGTCGAGGGGGTTACATACAAAATTGAAGAAGGGACAGTACCCAGGGCAAGGTTCGAACCTCAATGTCTACTTTTTGATCGATGTTCAAAAGGCAAGAATTAAAGGTCCTCATTTTGATCCAATACCCATATCGTACGAAGAATTGTATTCGCAGTTGTTGGAGGCCCAGTTGGTGAGTCCGGTCTTTCTAGCACCCATGGAACCACCATATCGAGATTGGTATGACGTTAATACTAGTTGCAAGTATCAACCCGAAATTCAAGGGCACACCATCGAGAATTGCATCTCCTTCAAACGACGAGTTCAAGCTCTTTTGGAAAGTGGAAATTCGAAACAAGGGGTCAGTCTAGTGCAACAGTAGTAGGCCACTCATTGGGATTAGAATCTGAGGCTAAGGATGGAAGTACTCTAGAAAAGGTGCATTCGCTCGAACATGACACCCAAGTGAACAAGCTCATACAAGAAAGAGATGATTTGAGAAAAGAACTGAAAATTTTATAGGATAATTATCATAAGCTTTATTGGGTGTTCGAGGCTTTTGTTTTGGGAGATACTCTTGACGAATGGAAGAATGGAGTTGTTCAGCTGAAGAATAATTCGGACTATTGGAAGAAGAGGAGCAGGACAAGTGAATATCAAGCCAGGTTGTTGTCACGAAATTTGAAAGAAGCCAAAACTGGTGCAATGTTCTCAGGGATGAGCTGCATGATAGTCTAGCTGCGAACAAGACTTTGAATACAAGTATACAACAGTGTCAGGACCAATCCAATACCCTTCATCTGGAAAATGCAGCATTGAAATATCAAGCATATGAGCTTAGAAGTTCTTTACGCACGTTCCAGATTCGTGATGAAGCAATCAAGCAAGTTTCATTTGAAGCATTGTAGAACTGACTTCTAAGTTACGAGAGGCTAGACAAGAAATACAAGAGAGTGACAATGATATGAAGATTGCTATCAGTCAAGCACGTGAAGTGGCTCAGCAAGTGGCAGACTTAGCCGACGCCGCAATGCCATTAAGTCAGAATATTGACCTGGTAATGGACCATAAAGGAAAACTGACTCGGTTATTGGATGAAGTTAATAAACTGGGTATTTGGGCTCACCGTTATTTGTAAACATCTAATATATGATGTAACGAAACCTTTTGGTCTCAATGAAAGTTGTTCTATGGGGATTACTTTTGGAATCAATACCTTATTGCATACATGTTTATATTTTTAGCATGGCATTACACTGCATTGCATTTTCATTGCATATTGAATACATTGCATTATCTCTCTGGATCTAAGATTTTAGGGTTCGATGGCAGTATTCGAGAACCAATTGAAAGAAAGAATGGAATCAACACAGAAGTCAGAACTCGAACAGTTAGAAGATAGACTCGAGAAAGAGGTCAAGAAGAGAGAAAGAACTGATGATTGCAATGCAAGAGAGCTTTGCCTAGTCCTTGATTTGGTCATTCCATTAGATTTCAAGATTCCTCGCTTCGAGAAATATGATGGTACCAGTTGCCCCAATATTCATCTTACTATGTTCTGTAGAAAAAAGAAAGGCTACCTAAGAGATGAAAAGTTGCTAATTCGCTACTTCCATGATAGTCTGACAAGGCCAGCCATAATATCCCATAACTGATTAAACAAAAACCAAGTTCATTCCTAGGATGATTTAACAAAAGCTTTCTTGGGGCAATATAAATATGCCCTAAATTTAGCACCTAGTCAGCATTTTCTTTAAGGCCTGGAGATGAGATCAAATGAAAGCTATAAAGGATATGCTTTAAGGTGGTGGAGTTTAGCAGCCCAGGTACAGCCTCCTATAGTTGAAGAAGAAATGACTCCTCTGTTTCATGTGACTCTCCCCTTCTCATCTTCGATATAATGCTTGAGAGATCAAGGGGCGGGCTTGAGGATTTTATGATGATCAAAGAAAGGATCGAATACGAGATTCAGACAGAGATATTAGGGCATAAGCTTACAGGCCAGACCAATCAAGAAGCAGAAGAAGACGAGGAGGTGAACGAGTGCTGCCTTCAAAGCTCTCGTAATCGCAAGAGGAGAAAGCATGTTGATCCTACTGAGTCACTTGAGAAAATCCCTCGAACAAGTGCGGATCTTGAGATCTTCAGAGTGACCATTTCAGACTTGTTCCCTCATTTGGTTGAAGGTCATTACAGCACTCCTAGATCGATGAAGTTTACACCTAACTTATTTGCCCACATTTTTTACCCGAGTAATGTTTGTAATTTTCACATAAGGCCACCGGGGAATTCCACCAAGAAGTGTAGGCCGTTATTGGAAGAAATTAAGAGGGTGGTTAGCGATGAAGTTTTAACACAAGAGTTAATCCAATAGTGGAAAACAAGGGAGATAGGGCAAGCTTACACCGTGCTAAAAAAGCCATAATGACTTGAAGCCCAATGCATGAGTTTCTAATCTTTTCATGATAGTTTGTAAAGAATCTCCCACATTTTAGTTTCCCCTTTTATGAACAATGCACAAAACAAACCTTATAGCTTAAGCCCTAAAGTAGTAGGAATATTTTGTAAAGGCGTATGTCTATTTATTTTTGTCATAAATGAAAATGACAATTTCTTTACTCATGTTTAGAAAACATTTTTGCATTATTTGATTCTTTAAGCATTTCATTCATTATTATGGGGTAGTTTTTGTTCTCTCATACACATTTACAGTTATTAAAAGAACATACATATGCATATATCATTTTATCATGACCTTGAATTTCAATTGCAAGAGTACCTTTAATTCAAATCCATAGATCAATTCCAAGCTGCTTATATTTAAAAGGAATTGAATGTTGTGAGGATATTGCAAATGTGAGCAACTGGTGATCTATTTAGGCCAACAAGGGAACAAAATGAGTGTTCAGGTAATGGACAGATCCTAGTTAGTGAATTCCCCCCAGGGCATTTATCGTTTAAGATCCTTGAGTCGAGTGTTGACCCTAAACTTCTACCTCCTGAAGACTTTCTCTGGTTGTCTATGAATGAGACGACGAATTACATTCTTTCACTTTTCAAGGAGAAAGAAATGAGGTCGTATACATTGGATACAAGGGCCAGGGAATCATAAGAAAGAAATTGTTGAAAGAAAATTTATGCTCAACGAGACAACAAAATCAAGTTGAAGATGCCAACCAGAAGGCCAAAGCAATTAAGAATGAGAGCATTATGTTGAACAATGCAATAAAGAGAAAGCAAGATACACATGTGAAATTATCCAGTCAATTTAGAAGAGCTATAGTAAATTGGTTAAGTTCGAGCGGAAACATGCATCAACACTAGTCAAGATGCAGTATAGTCCAAAGATACACATTCCAAAAATTAAAAGAAAGAAAATAAACTCCAGACTGAAAACTCAGAAAAGGGCAATCTAAAAAAGAAAGAAAAAGAATAAAGAATAAAATAGAAAGGAATACTTTACATAAGCACACCCAGATCAAGCAATGCAAGAATGAGGTTTTAACTAGAAGAAATGAGTAAGAGACTTCTACATAATCCTCCATTCAAGTAAATATAAATTTTGAAGCCTTGAAGGATCGATTATCTTTGAATGGAAAGCGAGCATCAATATCCAGCCAGGACGCAAGCCAGTCCAAATTTATAGAAAAAGGAAATGAACTCTAGGGTGGAAACCCAAAATGGGCAGTCTAGAGAGATCCAAAGAATGAAAGAAAAGAGAATGTTTCATATGAGCATATCTAGCTCAAACAAATACATAAATGCGGTTTTGCTTAATTGTGACCCATGGCCTACACTACAAGCCTACAAATACCATTTTGATCATACATGAGCATCTAAGTTGGATGAGTTTATCTTCAGATCACATTCCGCCTATAAGGGTTAACCTTTCTTCAAGGAACGTCAAACTCTGAGTGCCTAATAGAAACCAAAATGAAGGAAGGATTAAGAGGGCCACCTTAAATGAGTTAGAAATTAGGTACGAGAATCGTTCCTCTTAGAAGCCTAATAGACTGAAAGAGACTACACATATACACATATATTCGCAAACATGCGCTTCATTCTGGTTGATCTTTGTCAATTTGAAGCAAATATGCTATTGCATTTGATATTTCGGGGTCGAACATTAGTTTCTAAAAATATTTGTCATTTACTTCACTTTTGATTTTTTTTTTCCAAACATTAGTTTTCAAAAATGTTTGACATATTTCTCTAAATTTTGTTTTTTATTTTTCTCCAAACATCAGCTTTCAAAAATGTTTGGCATTTTTTCTACAAAATTTTATTTTTAAGATATCTATAGTTTTCTTCCAAACATTAGTTTTCGAAATGTTTGACATTCTCTCCAAGTTATATTTTTAAAATGACTGCCATCTTTTGAAAATTTTGTATTTTTTGCATTTTTTTGCATTATTGTAAAGATGAGACTTAAAACATAGGGACATATAATTGGTTCCTCCCAAGATGCTTTAATTAAGGTCAGCAAAGAAGATTGAAGCTAAGGAAGAGTTTAGGGAATTGAGGATATTCACTCGTCTTAATTTCGAGAATAAACGAAGACTCTGAATGTTGGGTCAAAAACAAGAAATAGGCCGAGCCCTAGGATTAAATGAGGGGAGGCTGATGATAAGAGTTCCTGTATAAGAATAGTATGGGGACCAGAAGCGGATTGGTTACAAAGAAAGGTTGTAACCCTAGAAGATGAGAAAGATATTCGCATGAAAGATTTGATAGCATGTTGCTAAATCAGATTTGAAATGAGTATTCAATTGACAAGATGAATATTTATAATCATACAACAAAGAAGCAAGGAAAAGAGATCTGGGGATGACCTTTCAGAAGATGAAAGCTTATATGAAGATCTTCTAATCCTCACATGCATTACATGTAGTTAGACATCCCTATGTTAGAAGCATGATAACTCAAAAGCATTTTTCTTATTTGAAACAAATATTCGAAGACTTTGATCTATGGCTTCATGTTGAAGAGGCATATCCTATTAAAGAATTCCTTTTGGTAACCTTTTTGGCGTGAATCCATTTCTTAAGCCCTTCGGGCATGTTGTTGAACATTCTTTTGATGTCAAGACGGGTAGAAACTAAAACATTATTTTAAGGGATTTTGGTAGCCTTTTGGCGTGAATCCATTTATTAAGTCCTCTGGGCCATTAGTAAATCTTTCGGCCATGATGTTAAGTCCTTTGGGCTATCAGTTAGTCCTTTAGGCATGATGTTGAACCTTCTTTTGATGTCAAGATAGGTAGAAACGGAGGCATCATTTTAAGGAATTTCGGTAGCCATGTTGGCGTGAATTCATTTTTAAGACCTTTGGGCCATTATTAAGACCTTCGGGTATGATGTAAAGCTTTCCTTTTGATGTCGAGACGAGAATAAATCGGTGCATTGAAGAGATTGAAGCTTGTAAAGTTGGTCGAGGAGGAGCGAAAAGTTTCAGAAGAACTCGTGATTTCGAGACCACAAACAGGGAGTAGGGCAAAAATAAGTGCTTATGATGTTTGATTTATTCTCATTTTTCCCGGGTTGTATAATATTATAATATTAAGTATTGTTTATAAAGTAATTTTTATTATTCCGACCATTAGTGTTTAATGTTATTAAATGTACAGATATATGGGTTCATATGTATGTATTAGTATTAATATGTATGTGGTATATGAATATATGTAATGTATGTGTATATGTTTATATTATTATTATTATTATTATTATTATTATTATTATTATTATTATTATTATTATTATTATTATTATTGTTATTATTATTATTATTATTAGTGTTATAATAAAAGAAAACATATCATAATAATAAAACCCATTTATAGTCAATTTCCAAGTCCAAATGTATTAATATTTCATGGCCTGTTAGGCCCAACAAAGCCCTAAAATATGATAACTTAAAACCTTAATATCCTATCTTTTCATCTTGTGGCCGCCTAGTTTAGACCGTTGGATCAAGATTTGATCCAACGGCTAGGATCAATCCAAGAAGACCCCTCATCTGATGCATGAGATACACATTCGGCACCGCTCGGCTTCCTCGCGTGTGTGAAGCCCACGCGTAGGCCTTTCAGATTTCCACGCACCACGTGGCGAGATCTAAGGCTGCCACATCAATCTCCAGTTGTGATCTCGATCGTCGATCTTTGGTCAATCTCAACCGTTGGGTCAGCTTCGATTCAACAGCCTGGATTTCATTTGGTCGATAGAGTCTCTTCATCTCCCTTGCCTAATGTCGTCGTGTTTAATCATCAATGGTGGCCCATTCTCCGTAGATCAAGGACCGTCGTGACGTCCTCCTCCCACCGATTCTCCAACCACCATACAAGACAAAAAATATAAAAAAGGGATGTCATAATCAAAGGTCATCAACAGTGTAATCTTTTAATGTTTGCTTGTGATTGTAAACTAAAAGGGGATAAAAAGGGAACAATTGAATGTAATCTCATCTTATCAAAGAATCAATAGGAAAAAAACCCCAAAGTTTTCAGAAGGTATTCACATTTCTTATCACTTTTTTGTATATCATAAAAAAGGCAATAAAAGTGAAGAGTTTGCCTTTAGCCGTTCGGTCTTCCTCTTTGCCAATGACAAGCCTTCGGTTCTTAGAACTAAATAAGGTGAGCCGATGACGAGGAAGGATCTTTATTTATTCAAAAAAGGGTTTCGGTTAAAAAATGGTTTTGGTTTTGATTTTCGAAAGGCAAAGGGGGTCTTGGGTTTTTAATTCGAAAATGATTTCTTTTTAGGGTTTTGAGGGTGGGTTCTAGAAATTGAGCGTTTTTGAGTTTGGGTTTTGAAGAAAACAAAGAAAAGGGGGAGGTATTATACTAAGGGGATATAAAAATGGCATAAAGTGTGAACAAGATTATGATAAAGCCTTTATATAGGCATTCAAGTTTTGAAAATGGGTTAATACCCTCTTAAATCTCTTCGTGCTTTTAAACTCGCATCCCATGTCCTTCCGCCTCTTTAAATCACTCTTTTAATCCTTGCAGGTTTTTAAAAGTTTGCAATTTCATCCTTGTAACGCCCTGGTTTTGGGCCTAGATGTTTTAGACATCGAATTGGACCGGTCGGTAATGGTTCGAATCGTGTTAGGTGATTTAAGGAAATCAAGGATCGGAAAATGATAAAAATATGGTAAAAAATGCTAAAATCCTCTAAAATCATGTTTAAGGGATTGGTCCAATCAATTTTACAAAAAGAGTTTCGGAAGTGGTACATTTTGGGTGGTGACCAAAATGTAAAGTTTCAAAACTATGGAAAATTTGCAAAATTTCAAAAGGAGTTAAAATCTTAGAATCTTTAGGGAGCTATGGTGCAATTACACCTTCCTTAAATTGACACGTGTTTTAAAATAATTTTGGATGATTATAATTAAAGTGATTTTTATTTAATTAAAATTGATAAAATAGGAATTTAGATTCATTTCACGTAATCACCTCTCATTTCAGCAAAATCATTCTCTCAACTCTTTTTCTCCAGATTTCATTTCTCCCAAACACTCTCTCTTTAATTTCTAAACCAATTTCAAGAGTTCTCTTCAAATTCTTCAAGCTTTGTGAAGGAAAAACTTGTCAATCACTAAGGAAGGCAAGGATTGGAGGTAAATCCCGTTCTCAACCTTCAATCTAGGTTTTTTATCGAAATTCCCAAGATCTTTGACTTCTAAATGTTGTTTTTGGCTGATTTTTTATTATAGTTTTGATTTGAGATCAAAATCTTGCAAAAATTATGATTTAATTCTTGATTTTCGGATAGGTATTGATGAGATCTATTTTGGATTGGTTTTAATTGGGTTTTGAGTTTATTATTATGTTGAAAAAGGGTTTTGATAATATAGATCCTGAAATCCTTGAGATCCTTGAGTTTCTTGATGGTTTTAGTTAGGTTTTTGGGGTGAAATGTTGAAGTTATGCTTGCTGGAGGTATAAGGATGGGTTTAGTTTGTTTTTAGATGTGTTTTGATGCTTATAAATGGTTGAAAGTGATGTATGTTGGCTGGGCTTGGTTTAGGAAGCAATCGATTGCGTTTTCGGTTGTTTCGGATAGGTAAATTGGTGTAGTTTTCGTGAGCAACGAGTTTGTGTTTAGTTGCTGGTGTTGAAATGGATTTTAATGCATTTGGATCTCTGTTTTGGTGATCTAAAAACAATGGATCTTGATCCGGAAACAAACGAAGTATTTTTGGAGGCTTCGGAAGGGTGATTTCGCATCGGCGAGCATGGTTTCGTGTATCGGTGAGTGGAAATGGATTTTCCAGCTTTGTAACGCTTTGAGCGTGGTCTTGGGAGCTTAGTGTAAGTTTGAAACACTTAGCTAAGCTCAAGAGTAAGTGATTCGAAAGTCTCTCTCAGATTGTGCTATGTTTTTGTTGAAAATGCACTTGAGTTGAATGTGGTTTTGATTACTGTTTTAAAGCATGTTTTAAGCATTGTTGATGTTGGTTTTTAATGCCATTTTGTTAAGGATGCACTTGGTATGTGATCCTTGGATTTGTGAGACATATGCATTTGAGTTTAAGCATGTTTATGCTTGTGAAAATGGCATTGCAATTTGTGCTTGTAAAATAGTGAAATAATGATGTTGAATGATTATATTGGCAAGTGATGGAAATGGTTTTTGGTTACTTTAATCGGATATAGTTAGCTGGCTATAGGATTGGGAGCACCGTGAATAAAGTCGCATTGGATGTCGAGGGGTTGTGATTGTGTCGTAATCTCCATCCAAGTACCCTAACGATTGAGGCTAAGATCACAACGGTGGATGGCTTGATCCTGTGTGTGAGTCTTGTGGTATGTGTCTCGTACTCTCGTTAGTGGAATTATACAACTACCGATGAGTGATGTTGAGGGGTTGTGACTGTACCATTAATCTCCATCACGGGTGTTGAGGGGTTGTGATTGTGCCATATATCTCCACCTTGTGTAGTCTGGTAGTATGTATGAAGCGTGTGGGACCACGCTTGTAATCCGCGTATCCGATTGTGTCAATTTTGTTGATTTTGATATGGTTTGAGATGGATCACTTGCGAGCCAATATAATGTTAATGATTAATGATTAAGCATGAGATGCTTGTGAATTATGCTGGAATGCATGTGATGCTTGGTTTAAGCATGAGCAAAGGATTTTGCTATTGTTTTAATGATGCGATGAGCATGTGGTTTAAAAAGTGCATTGATGCTTTGAGAAGCATGTTTTAAAGGAAGGCATGAGTTTACAAATGAGGATATGTTGGTTTTATTAAATGCATTGATGAATGTTTTGGTTTTAGCGACCATCACTAAGCTTTATGCTTATGCTCATTTGTTTCATCAATGCAGAAAATTGAGCAAACAAGGCAGTCCAAGAGCAACTGGAATCCAAGCATTTTGAACTAAGCAATGTATGTGGTTTACCTTAGTGTAGTAAGAGGCAATGGGTGGGATTCTACTTTTGGTTTTGTTGGTGATGTTTAACACCTTAAGCATGTTTGGTTTCTGACTTTGGATTTGTAAATGGCCTCTAGTTGGTTTATGGTTTTGCTTATAGAGTTTTGACTATGCTATGGCTAGTTTTCTTAAGCATGCTTGAGTAGTTAATGATTCACCATGGTTGGGTGTGCTTGATGAGTATGCTATACTGTTTGTTGATGCCTACATGTTTAGTAGGTTGATTATAGCTTGTATGTATGATCTAGGCCTGTTTAGATGTGATTAAATGTGTTAAAAAGACTTTTGGAAATACATCTCTGGTATGCGTATCGATACACGGGGTCGAGTATCGATACGCTAAGGCCAAAACCAAGCTTTTCAGCTTAGGTGTACCGATACGATTTTCCTAAGTATCGATACGCCTAGGCAAATGTTTGAAGGCCGTTTCGATACGGGCTTGGGCGTATCGATACGCTTTCCCCAAAGGTTGCTACTGTCAATTTGTGTATCGATACGGGGAGAAGTGTATCGATACGGGTTAGTTATTTCTGGTAATGGAATCTTTAAAGTTTTGAATTTATGTATTTTAGTCTCTGTTAAATGTTTGTTCAATTAGTTGAGTTTGGATGATCTGTTTGGGATGAAATTTGACATGTTGGCATGTTACATTTTGGTCCTTGTATTTTCTATAAATTACATTTTGGTCCCTAAAAGTCAAAAGTCCTTGTATTTTCTATAAATTACATTTTGGTCCCTAAAAGAAAAAAGTATGCAATCAAACCCCTAAATGAACTCCGACCGATGTACCATTTTCTTCTATGTGCCTTGCCGAACACATAGGATAATATTGTGCATCTAGAGAAGATAAAAAGAAAAAAAATGGTCGCTAATCGAGGTTAACTCTTACGAGTTGACTTCGGTTTTCCCCGTGTAATCTTCTTAGTTCGGGTCGGGCGTCTAGGTCGAGCTAAGGGGGTTACATTTGTTGCTATCAGAGCCAGGTTATGAAAGAATTGGGGATGATGGTAAGTGAAATTGGTATGATTTGAGGTATGTTGATTGAAAAGGCATGTTTTTGATGAAATGTTGGGGCTTATGCCATGCTTGATTGTTGTGAATCATATGTGAGCTAGATATGATTGTATGATGATGATATGATATGAATATGTGCTGATTTTGGATGATGTAAAGCATGATGTATATGATATGTTATGTTATGCTTGAGGGAAATCGGGGTGCCCATTGCCTTATTACACTAGTTAAATGTTTTTGTAAACTTGGATCCTTGCTTGAGGCTGGCCTAAATCATGGTTTGATTTGTTTTGTTGTTATGCCTTGTTAAAATAGCACTATGGGTCCGAGGAGAGAGCTTAGGTCGAACACGGTAGTGTCTACGGCTGAACAGGGCGGCCAGGGTAACCAAGGGGTTGATGTTTCTCCTGGTGGAAACTTACCTCCTCTGCTACCACCTGGGGGTGGAGAGCCGGAGAAACAAGGACAAGCTGGTCCAGGATTGGGTGATTTAGCGCCACTAGTTGAGGTGATCACCGGAGCGTTTTAGGCTATGGTAGCCGGAGCGCATGTTCAGGCCCCTGCAGCTAGGCAGGTGGGTTTGCCTTTGGAAAGGCTGAGGAGTTTAGGAGCTGTTGAGTTCTATGGAATGTCTTCTGAGGCATCGAAAGCCTAGTTAGCTAGCACGATCCGTATTATGGATCAAATGGGATGTAACAATGTGCGCAAGCTGGGATGCGCTATTTCTTTGCTCCAGGGTGATACTTATAATTGGTGGACAACTATCACCGTTGGTATGGAACCGAATAAGGTAGATTAGGAGTTTTTCATAAATGCCTTTAAGAGGAAGTATCTCGGAGTGAGATACTTGGATGAGAAGAAGTGTGAATTTATGTCGCTTGTTCAGGGGAGTCTCTCGGTGGCTGAGTACGAGGTTCAGTTCGTACGTTTGAGTCAGTACGCCCCTGAGTTGATGCCGAGTGAGAGGCATCGTTGTGATCGCTTCCGCTATGGCCTGGTGCAGGAAGTGAAGACTTATATGTTGGCTATAGATTACACGAGTTGACTTCGATTTTCCCCGTGTAATCTTCTTAGTTCGGGTCAGGCGTCTAGGCCGGGCTAAGGGGATTACAATCCTCGTCATGACTTAAAGCCGGTTTTCAATGGTCTAATCCCCATTTTCACACCTTTTATTTCTGTTTTGTTTTTCTTAATTTAGTCTCAAATTTTGTGGTTTATTCCCTGTAATGCCCTAGTTTTGGGCCTAGATGTTTTAGACATCGGATCGGACCGGTCGAGAACGGTTCGAATCGCGTAAGGCGATTTAAGGAAATCAAGGACCATGATAGGAAAAAATTATGATAAAAATTGATAAAATCCTCTAAAAATATGTTTAAGAGGTTGGTCAAGTCAATTTTACAAAATGGATTTCGGAAATGGGACATTTTGAGTAGTGACCAAATTGTAAAGTTTCAAAATTGGGAAAAATGTGATTTTTAAGGTGGAAGCCAAAATCTTAGAATCTTTAGGGGGCTTTAAGTCAATTTGACCTTTTCTCAATATGACATGTGTTTTAAAAGGTTTTTAATTAAAAGGATTTAATTAGATTTATATTAATTAATTAATAAAATTAGTTTAAGTGAGATTCCATTTGACGTAACTACCAACTCTTTCTCATTTTCAGCCAAACACTAATTATCTCATCTTTTCTCAGAATTCTTTCTTCCAAAAACCCTCTCAACGTTTTCTAAATCATTTTCAAGAGATCTTTTCTAATTCTTCAAGATTTTGCTTTGGAAAACTTCTCATTCATTGAGAGAAGCAAGGATTGGAGGTAAATCTCATTCTCAACCTCTAATCTAAGTTCTTTATTGAAATTCCCATGATATTTGGCTTCTAAATACTATTTTTGGTTGAGTTTTCATTATAGTTTTGATTGGAGATCAAAATCTTGTGGAATTATGGTTGAAATCTTAATTTTCGGACTTGTTGAGTTAGGCTCTGTTTTGTGTTGATTTCAATTGAGTTTTAAGTTGATTTATATGTTAAAATGAGTTGATGGTAACATAGATCCCGAAATCCTTGAGATCCTTGAAGTTCTTGATAGTTTTAAGTGTGATTTTGGGGTGAAATGGTGGAATCTTGCTTGCTGGAGGTATAAGGATGAGTTAGGATGTTTATTAGATGTGTTTTGATGTTGATAATTGTTTGGAAGTGATGTATGTTGGCTGGGCTTGGTTTAGGAAACAATCGATTGAGTTTTCGGTTGCTTTGGATGGGTATTTTGGTAGTTTGGGTGAGCAATGAGTTTTTGAATTGTTGCTGGTGTTATAATGCATTTTAATGCATTTAGATCTCTGTTTTGATGATGTGAAAACAGGGGATCTTGATTCGGAAGCAAATGAGGTGTTGTTGGAGGCTGCGAAAGAGTAAATTTTGTGTCGGCGAGCAAGGCTTCGCATATCGGTGAGTGGAAATGCAATTTCCTGCTTTGTAACGCTTTGAGCGTGGTCTTGGGAGCTTAGTGTAAGTTGGATACACTTAGCTAAGCTCAAGAGTAAGTGATTCGGAAATTCCTCTCTTGGTAATATGTTATGTTTGATGAAATTGCACTTGAAGTAAGTGTAGATTTGTTTACTATTTTTAAGCATGTTTAAGCATGGTTTAATGCTGGATTTTAATGCCATTGTGTTAAGGATGCACTAGGTAAGTGATCCTTGGTTTGCATGTGTTGAATGCATATGATATTAAGCATGTGGTGCTTTTGGGATTGGCATTGTGGTTATGCTTGTAAAACAGTGAATTAATGTGGTTAAACGATTATATTGGCAAGTGATGAAAATGGTTTTTGGTTACTTTAATCGGATATAGTTAGTCGGCTATAGGATTGGGTGCACCGTGAATAAAGTCGCCTTGGATGTTGAGGGGTTGTGATTGTACCGTATACTCCATCCAAGTACCCTAACGATTGAGGTTAAGATCACAACGGTGGTCGTTAATTCTGTGTGTGGATCTTGTATTGTGTGTCACGTGCTCTCGTTAGTGGAATTATACAACTACCGATGAGTGGTGTTGAGGGGTTGAGATTGTACCATTATACTCCACCACGGGTGTCACAACGATGGAGGGTTGCTCTCGTGTGTGAGCCTTGTGTAGTCCGGTAGTGTGTATGAAGCGTGTGGGACAACGCTTGTAATCCGCGTATCCGATTGTGTCTTGTGTTGAAATGGTTTATGGATTATCACTTGTGAGCCAATATAATGTAAATGTATAATGTGAAGCATGAGATGCTTGTAATTGATGCAAGAATGCATGAGATGCTTGGTAAAGCATGAGCAATGGTTTAATTGTTGTTTTTAAGTGATGCATATGAGCATGTGATTATTAAATGCAATGTTATCTTGAGTAGACATGGTTTATGAAAGAGTATGTAATAAAAATTATGGTTTTGCAAATTATGCTAAATGCATTGATGAATGTGGTTTAGCGATCCTCTCTAAACTTTATGCTTACGCTCATTTGTTTCTTCAATGCAGAGAATTGAACATTTCAAGGCAGCCCAAAAACAAGAGGAATCCAAGGCTTTGTTAGAGAGATGTATGTGGTTCATCCTTAGTGTAATAAGTGGGAATGGGTGGGACTTCTACTTTCTGGTTTTGGTTGGAGATGTTTGTGGTTATAAGCATGTTTAGTTTCTGATTGAGAACTTGTATTTGGCCTTTATATGGTTCTATGGTTTGTTGGTGGTGTTTTACCCCTTTAATAGCTTGATATCTTTAGCATGCTAGAATAGCTAAATGCCATCATGATTTGAAGTGGTTGATGAGTATGAATTGTTGTTTGATGGTGATTAAGAGTCTATTAGATTGAGTATATCATGTATGCATGATTTGAGCTTGTTTGAATGTAATTTTATATGTTTAAATGAAGTTTGTTGAAGCCAATCTGGTATGCGTATCGATACACGGGGAAGCGTATCGACACGCTAAGGTAAAATGAGGCATTTCTGTACAGGGTATCGAAACGGATTGCCCGCGTATCGATACGCCTAGGCCAAGTTTGAAGGCTGTACAGATACGCGAGGAAGCGTTTCGATACGCTCATCCCTCCTTTAGCTACTGTCTTCCCGCGTATCGATACAAGTCCAAGTGTATCGATACGGGTAGTTAAATTTCAGTTAAAAGTATCTTTTAAGGTTTGGAAATGTTGCATTTTGGTCCCTGAATGTTGTGTGTGCAATTGAATGAGTTTGGATAATCTGTTTGAGCTGAATTTTGACATGCTGACATATTACATGACTAATTGATGATTGGTAATTTTAAAATCATGAAAGTCCCTGTATTTTATGGAATTTATAAATTAGTCCCTAAAAGTCAAATGTTTGCAATTGAACCCCTAATTGAACTCTGATCGTTGTGCCGTTTTCACCTAATCGCTTTGCTGAATTTATAGGTTAATATTATGCATCTAGAGAAGATAAAAAAAGGTCGTAAATCAAGGTTGACTTTCGGGTTGACTTTAGTTTTCCCCGTATAATCTTCGTAGTTTGGGTTAAACGTCTAGACCGGGCTAAGGGGGGTACATTCCCTCTTTTAATCTTTTTTATCATGCATTATTTAATTTCAGTCTTTAATTGTTAATATTAGATGATGTATGCTTTGTGTATGATGTTATGTATATTATTTAAACATAGTATATAGTTCATAACACATATTATATATATATATATATATTATACATTAGTTTTATATACCTTACCCCTTTTAATATATGTTATATTATATTTGTATGTATTTTATGTGTAAAAAATATGTTTATATGTGTATATTTGTATATTTGTAATACGCGAATAGTATTTGGTTTAGATATCATGATAAATTAATGTGTTTAGTTCTCGTTTGGTTTGGCGTTGTTCGTGATTAATATATTTGCTTTTGGTACGACATTTTTTAGTGCAATGTTATCATTTTGCATACCGGGATATAAACTGTTAATGCAGCGCTCTTTTATTTGAGGGTAAATTTGGCTAGTATTAGATGTATTGGTGGTGTTTTTTTCGTTTATTCTCAAATAATGGGCCCTTAAAATTACTCGCATGTATAACCAAATTTCATTTTAAATGTTACTTTAACTCGCCAAATTTGATATTAATAAAACGGTAATTAATTTGGTACTAATTTTGGCATTGTGGGGTGCTAATCTTTCCCCACACGTAACTGACTCTCGAACGATTTTTAAAATCTCTAGTTTTATTTTCCGGTGTCCGGTCTACCTCTTTTAAAAATGATTAGTGGTGACTCCATTTTTTTTTCAAAAATACAAATTTTTATAAAAAAAAATCCCCCTTAATCAATTTTTTATAAAAAATAGGATACCTATTCAGAGATTTTTTTAGTCGCTACAAATCTCCTTTAGTTTAATGACATGCCACATTAATTAAATGAGTAATTTTTAGTTCAATCCCTAAACTTTTATTATTTCACCATCTTCAAACAAAAAAATCCTAAAATCTTTTTTTCTCCCAAAATTGTCCACTCCAACCTTAACCTTCATCTTTACAACAGCTACTGTTAACCACCATTGCTGCCTACGCCTCCGTCAGAGCTTGCATTTTTTGTGCTTTTCTTTCGAATTTTTTTGGCACAATTTGTGAACATTTTTCTTATATTTAATTTGTTTATTTTATGCCAACATGGATGATGTGATTAACCAAGATAATGAAGAAACCATTTTGAAAACTATGGAAACCCTTTATCAATTACTATCAATCGGTTCGAAAAAAGATTTATTTCTATGTATACGTGCTAGTTTTGTTCAGTTTGGATCTTTAGTAGATCAAGTTGCTGACATTTTTGTTTACTTGTTGCTTTGATTTGGACTGAATTTGATTTGATCTTGGCATGGTAGAAGTTGTTCAGCTTTTATGTTTATGTTAGTTGTTTTTCGTGTGTGTGTGTGTGTTTTTTTTTTACTCCTTAGAAGTTAATTACTATGAAGTGATAGTAAGCTTCCGAGATCCAAAGATGATGAGGTAATATGCCTGCCTCTGCACTACCTGATTTCCGGTGGTTGTTTGTCATTTATGTCTGTGTTGCTTGCTTTTAGACAGCGGTTCACGATGGTTAAGATGGAAATGGTGGCCGACGGCAGTGGTAGTATTAAAAATGATGGTTAGGGTTGGAGATGAGAAATCTTAGGAGCAGATTTTTTAGGATTTTTTGTTTGAAGATGATGAAAAAAATAAAAATTTAGAAATTTAGGGTTAAATTAGAAAATATCCCTTTTCTATTAACATGACAGTAACCAAATTAAATAGGGATTGCAATATAATCCAAATCTGGTTCGAATCTGATTTGATCCGAAAAAATATCCGATCCAAATTCGATTAAAAAAATTTGAATCCAAATATAAAAAAAAATGTTCGAGTCCTAATAAGAGGTGGATCGGATATGGACATTGCCATGATCCGATCCGAATCCGATCCGAGTTCGATCCATATATGAATCTGAATAAAAACATTTAAAACTCTTAGATTTAAAAAATATACATATATATTGAAATCGTAATTAAGTTTAATTTGAATTATATATATATATATATCAGAGCGCTTTCGTTGTGGCTTAAGAATCGACATCATGGAATCGTGATTGAGTATTTATCTTCTCCGAATTCAAAATTTTAGATTTTAAACATGTAATTCTTCACCCTAAATCACCTCAATTCGTTCTTCGTACATAGATCTCTGGTGGTTATCGTCGGATAATTTTTTCGTTGCGCCATAGGGTGTACCGACCAACTATGGAAGCTTGATGGTTAGAAACTTTTTTCTCTATGTCAAATGTTGATGGTTGAACATTTTGATTATATTTTTAATTTGTTTTATTTTGGATTGTACTATTTATTAGATATTTTATAATTGTGATTTGGAAAGTAGCTATGTTAGTAGACTAGTAAGACAATAGTAGTTTATGTAAGGATGATTTATTTGTTCTTGAGTTTTTTTAGTTGAAGTTTGAGTTGTTACTTTAATTTGTTTTATATTGGACTGTAATATTTGTTGAGATTTGTTTGTGATATTAGTTTAAATATATTTGTTTGATAAAAAATATTTTTATTTAAAAATATTTGTTTGAGTTGTTACTTTAAAAAAAGAAAAAACTAATTGGATTCGGACTTTTGGATTCAGATTTTAGATATTTTATTGGATCGAACTTGGGTTTATGTAATCGAACTTGGATTTTTTAGGCCCGATTATTAATTAGATTGGACTTGGACTTTATAAAGTATGATTCATTGTCATCCCTAAAACTTAAGAGAATTAACACCCTATTTACCAAAATGGAATGAACCGATAAGATAAATGACTCAAATCAAAATTTTCTAAAATTAGTGACGAAAACAAAATAGACCGAAAACAAAAGTGACCTCTCATGTAGTTTACCCTTTATAAACTATTGATAATAATAATAACATGTTAGTTCACTTAATAATATTAAAGAAGTAATTTTAACAAAAAAAATATTAAAGAAGTAATTATAAAGGGTAAATTACACTCAATGTCACTTAATTATAGATTTTAATACAAATAGGTCACATTTCTTCTAAAAGTTACAAACGGATCACTCAATTACCATATTGTTACAAATAGGTCACTCAAATAAAATATTATTACAAACAGATCACTCAATTAACATATTGTAGCTTTAGAAGAAAAGTGAGACGTTTGTTAATAAACTCGTAGTTAAGTGACCTTGGATGTAGTTTATCCAACTAGAAATTGTATAACATAATAGTAAATACCAACATTTTCTGATAATTATTAACATAGAAGACGAAGTAAATATGATACTAAATAATTTATAATACATTTAATTACACAATTCATTTACGAGACATCAATATTTCAACTTTCAAGTTATCAATCAGTGTAAGAAATAATCCAGTGCTTGAAAATTACATAAAAATGATCCGGAAAAAGAGAAATTTCCATGATTATTATATTGAGTAAAAATCTTCTGCCCCCTAACCATGCCTTCTTCTATGCCCCTGCCTAAAATTACTTAAAAATTAAATCTTGCCCCATAACCCTAATTTTTATATCCTAAACCCCAAACCCTAAACCCTAAAAAAATACACCCTACCCTAATTCTATACACCCTAACCCTAAGCCCCAACCTTAAACCCCAAAACCTAAACCCTAAACCCACTATTTTAAAGTGGGGCACAAATGGGGGTATACTTTGGGGGCAGATGATTTCCATCCTATTATATTAAACACAGTAATAATCGAACCCTTGCCAAAGTTGATCATTCAGCAAGTAGAGCCTGAGCTTTCTTCTCATATTCAAACCCCTTGTGTTGTGATTCATCAGCACACCATATAAAGATGCCACCAAGCTTTCCTTCATCTTTCAACTTGTTGCAGGCTTCAAAAAATCCATCATTAGGTTTTAGGCCTCCGCCGCCGCCACTCTGAAAGCTGGCCAACAATTGACCTCCTCCGTAATTAGAGGCTTGCTCTTTGAAGTTGCTGATGAACTGGGAAACACTGAGCTTATCATATGCATAGAACTGGAAGTTTACATAGTCAATTACATGTCCATATTTCCTCCACAGAGCTAAATAGTAGCTATTAATCTCTTTGTATGGAGCAATTGAAGCGAATGAAATTGTCCCACTTTGTTTCAAAATCGTTACAAGCTGTCCGATACATTCCGCGAACATTTCGGGGCTCGATCGGAAGTGTTCGTAGTCGATATCGATTCCGTCGATGCCGTAATGATTGATTATATCAGTAAGTGAAGAAACAGCATTCTGAACCCAAGATGTCTTCGACTTGGGTGCAAAAAAGGCTTTACCTTTGCCTACACTATCTCCCCCTAAGCTAACAGCAATCTTCACATTTGAGCTACTATCTTTTAATGAGCCAATTTGGCACGGACCCAGATTGTCGGTTTCCCAAAATACGTTGAACTTTCCATTTGCAGGTGATGGGTGATTCTCATCAGTATAGTCGATTGCAAAGGCCAGAATGAAGTGAAATTCGACACCCGAGTTTATAGGCACGTCGGAGAACTTGATCGAGCCGTACTCCGCTCCGATATACTCTCGGAATAGATTGGAATTTGCAGCTACAAAGAAAAAAAGCAATTAAAAACAAAAGAGATTTTACCTTACATTCTATCTAACTATCTATTAAGATTCCCAGAAAATGAATCACCGTTGCATTTAAGAAACAGCAGGAAAGAGATGGCAGCTGAAAGAATCCTGTACAACTCCATTTCCAGACTTGGTTTTCTGCAAATATTACATTTGCATTTCACTTTATAGTATGGAGAAACTCTAGTTTTGACCGCCATAAAATAAGCATGTATTAACCGGCAGAAACTTTGGTTTTAACACAAACAAAGATCTATTACCAAATGAATTATTGTTTGAAGTTTTTAGATAACGATGCAGTTAGATACTAAGAAAGGCTTTGAACTTGCTCATCTTGGCCAACTTACAATATTTAGCTTTTGATGTCCCAAGAAGCTTGGCCCTCTCCTGACTTTATTACAAATGCCGGCAAGTTTATTCGTTAGCCCAAATTGTCTGAATACTGCTAATAAGACAAATGATAATTTGTTTGAAATGTTATATTTTCGACAAAATCAAAGGAAAAGGGATAGAGTTTAATTATTTATGTTGACGATATTCACACTTATCCATGCAACTCATTATGTTGTCTTTAAATAGGAGTGAGTATTCAATCGGGTCAAGTTAAGTTGAGTAAAAAAATTCTAGTTAATCGAGTTGACGAGTCCTATTTATGACTCAATCTTCATTAAAAAAAATTTCTAGTCGAGTTGTTCAAATTTTTCTTCAAATTTAATTACAATCATTTATAATATTGTGATACATATCAATTCTAATTTAAACGACTCTCTAATCATAATATATATATATATATATCTTTGTATTGTTTCACATTTGTAAGTTAAGTGTAACGTCAAATATCTTCAAACTATAAAATATATTCATAATGTTATCTTTAAAGAAGGGATTTTGGGAAAAACTATTCATGGAAGTATAAAAGAGATGGGAATAAAGAATAAAAAACAGTTGAAAGATCAAATTGAATAAAATGTAAAGTTGTGAGACTAAGTTACAAGAAAAATAAATTTGTTGTTAAAAATTATAAATTAAAGTTACATAGATATTTTATAATGGTAGTGGAGCATGTGGTTAAATTTGATTAAAATAGACTTAAAACGAATGAAAAATTAAAGAAATGGGGAAATCAAACAAAGTTGGGGACTAAATTAAAAGGAAAAAAATGTTTTCAAAAGGCCAAATTGAAACTAATTAGGTAATTTAGGATCTCGTACTTCAAAATTGGTAAAAGAAAATGGACTTAAATGGAGGAAAATAAATAAGGAAATCATACACTAGATTGCAAAACACTAACATTTGGTTTTTCTAGTTAAAAAACCGAATTCGAAAATTGAGTCATTAATTCTAGTTGACTTGAATAATTCGGCTAGAATAACTCAAATTTAAAAACATTGATTTCTTTAGTGGATAAAAATAGTTTGCCCCTTTCTGGTACCTCTTTATATGCCTAACATTAAAATTTTAGATTCTAAGCCCTAACCTTAAATTTTAAATCTTAAACTACAACACATAAAACCCTAGAAAATACATCTTACCCCTAATTCGCTAAACTCTAACCGTAAATCATAATCATAAACCTTAATCCTAAACTCTAAACCTAGTTCTTTAGTCTAGGGCATAAATAGGGGCACCAAAAAAGGGCAGAAAATTTTATATTCTTCTTTAGTCATGTTTTGCTCCCCTCAAGTAGTTATAGTTTCTTTATATAATTATCGGTATCTGATCCATGGATCGACAAATATGTATCATGTATGTTTCTTTGTATAACCATCATTATCTGATCCATTGACTGATTAATTCATATTAAGTACTGTAAAAGCCTATTATGAGGTAATTCAACCTAATTTACTCTATTTACAATATTAAATATTAAATCTTTGATCTAATATTTAAGGACTTAACATTTAACCTTTAAACTAACCGTTAAACAAATAGAAGTATAAAATTGATACAAGTCATATATAGGGATGGTAGGCGGGTGCGGATACTCATCCCTCGTATCAATACTCATCATTTACTCACTACTCACCACGAGTATAATTTTCAAATTCACGTTCGTCCACTCGTGTACATCCTCAAATTCATCCCCACATTTACTATCTAGTTGGGTACCTACTATTTTGTCCATACTCGCCTATACTCGTTAAATTTGTCAACTAGACAACTACTAATATTAAATATAATGGAAAAAATCAACTTTTTTAAATATTTTCAGAACCTGTGAAGTTAAATTAATTGAGTTCGGTGTCTACAAACTTAACCATTAGCGTAGATTTTAAAACAAACCAAGATCTTGGTAAAGGATTTTAAATTTTCTATATGATATATAATAAGGTTCACAAATGCGGGTGCAAGGCTGAATGAATATGGGGCGGATAAGTTTTCAAATTCATTACCTACCCACTACTCATAACGGGTATGACTTTTGGCATCCACACCCGCCCATTATCTATCATATCCATACTCATCTCTACCTCAACTGGAGCTGATGTGGTGCGGAATCCTAAAGTTATATTCGTATGTCATCCTAGTCATATACTTTATTTCATTCCCTTGCTATTTTTGGGTAAACTATATAAATGGTCCCCCGACTATGCTTCAATTATCTTTTGCATCCCCGACTATCAGAAGTTACAAATTTGTCCCCTGACTTAAAAAAGTAACAAATTGGTCAAACGTCGTTAAAAATTTAACGACTGATGACGTGACAGTGAATATAAATTGATATAATTACATAATTAGCCCTCAAAGTTCTACACTTATTTTAATTTGACCATAATTCTAAAAAATTAACTCATATAATTTTAATAATCTATCAATTTAGTCCAACTTCTTTTCTATTTCTCTTCTCCTTTAATTCTTCAATTCATTTTCACCCTAAAATTCATTTAAGAGCCCAAAAAATATAGAATCGACATCTTTTTCCCTTGTTCCTGGTTAGGTTGCAGCAAAACCACTTTTTGTCTCCATCTGCTTACATGTTTCAAAAGTGAAACAACAAGATCTTTCAGACTGAAAACCAAGACATGAATCTGCTCCCCTAGTTGTTCCTTCCCATGTGTCAATGTTCATTGTCTTTGCTGTCACTTGTAATTTCTGTCAAAACCAGACCAGACTTCATTGTTTCCTCCCTCCCTTCCCATGTTCTTCATTCTAAACAATAAAAAATAGAAGTTGTTTCTCTAGGTATTTCAACTCTATAAATCTCAGATGTTCAAAATTTCTCTTGTTTTTGAGAATCTGCCACATTTAGACCACTTAAAATTTTGGAAAATTAACTTATTTGGCTTAGAAACCAGCGATTTGTTCTGTTTCTTTCTGCAAACAAAAATCTTAATTTTTTTGTATTTCTTCATATATATATATATATATATATATATAAATTTAACCATGTTATTGGTCAAGCAGGACAGACAGTGGTTAAAGTAGTGCACCACCAGGATATGAACAAGAGAATTCTAATTGCTCTAATTGTTACCTCTGCTCTCCTTTGTGGAACATTGCTCTTTATGTTATACTTTTGGTTTTATACACACAGAACCATGAAGAATCCGAATGGAAAAACCAAACAAAACTCGAGTATATAACCTTTTGTCTCACTCAATCAACCTTTGTCTTTGGTTTCATGTTCTTTTTGATAACATAAGTGTGCTTGGTTATGGCTTCTTGTCTGCTGATTTAAGGGGTACTGGTGCTTGACTGAAATTCGAGTAAAATTAGGATTTAACGGACTGAAATGTTTAGGATTTAAGGGAATTGCAGTATGGATGGTTTTTAAAATGGAAGATGATGAAGTTTAGGGTTTAAGTGGCTGCAATGCTGTAATATTTAAAATATGAGAGCTAATATTTTAAATTTAGGCCCAAATTAAAATAAAATGTAAATGTTGAGGGTTAAATCTGTTATTATACAGATTTTATTAACTAGCACGTCATCGGCTGATTATTTTTTAACAGAATTGGACTGATTTGTTAGTCGCGATTAGTCGAGGGACTAATTCATAACTTCTGATAGCCGAGGGACGCAAAAGATAATTGGAGCATAGTCGGGAAACTATATATGTAGTTTACCCTTATTTTTTGGGTGAATATTATTTTCATTTTTTTTGGTAAAGTGCGTGTTCATTTCATTATCTATGTTTATTTAAGGGTTAACTACACCGGATACCACTAAACTATAGCCCCTGAGTCGAAAATACCACCGGACTTTAAAACTCTTCAAAACTAGCATTTAACTTTAATATTTGAGTCGAAAATGTCACTCCGCCGTTAACCGTTAACTCTCTCGTTAAGTCAAAACGACGCCGTTTTGAAGCCTAATTGGTCCAAAACGACATCGTTTCGCTGGAGGGAAAAATTAAAACCATGCACTTGGTGTGGTTTAAACCTAAGACCTTTAAGAGTTAAAGTTAAGCCTTAACCATTGAACCAATATAACATTATATAATATTTTACCACAAATATTATATATCTTAAACTACTTCAGATTAATTCAAATTATTTTATGAAATAAAATAATATTAAAATATATTATTTATATATAATATATATAAATAAAAGTGTATTGCTTTTATATAAATATTATATTTATATTATAAATATTATATAAAAACTCTAAACTCTACACCCTAAACCTTAAAGTATAGAGTTCAAACCTCAAACCCTAAACTTTTATGATTTGAGGTTTAGGATTTATAGTTTTTTTATATATTATTTATAATATAAATATATTGTTTTATGAATATCTTTTGTTTTTAAAAAATAATACATTTTTATCATGTCTTTCGAAAGGCGAATATGGTTGCAGATAAGTTGGCGAGCTTGGCTCGAGGGCATCCGGTGGGGGAATGGCTTTACACGATACCTCCGCTTACGGTCGAGGTGCTTGTTATTCTTGATCGTACATGAGTACCTTTTCGATTATCTTGTAGTGCGTTAGCGCATGTCGGTTCTTTATATGTGATGTACATATCGCCATGTCTACTCTTTTCCCCCACCTAGGCTTAGGGGGTTTTTAACGAATGCCATGGTGGTATTTCTTCTTTCAATAAAAAATATTTTTATTGATATATGTAAAAACAATATATTTTATATTATTTATAGAATTATTTTTTATAAAATAATTTGGATGAACTAAATAGATATGTTTATATAATTTAAATAAAAATGTTTTATTTTTATATTATTTATAATATAAATATATTATTTTAAAAAATATAAAATTCAAATATAAAAAATTTTTAAATCTTAAACTCTAAAGTTTAGAATTTAAGGTTTAGGGTTGGGGTGTGTGGGTTAACAATTTAGGATTAGAGTTTTTATATATTATTAATAATATAAATATATTATTTTTATAAATATTTTGGGTATTTAAAATAATATTTTTATATTATTAATAATATCTAAAAATAATATTATTTTATTTATATATATGTGCAAATAGTATATATTTATATATTTATATGTTAATATTATTTATTGTATAAAATAATTTGAATTAATATGAAGTAGTTCAAGATATTATAATATTTGTAGTAAAATACTATATAATGTTATGTTGGTTTAATGGTTAAGGCTTAGTTTTGCTTTTGGGTAAACTACACAGATGACCACTGAACTATGGGTTTGGTGTCAAAATGACCACTATATTATTTTTTGCCGCAAATGCACCACACAACTATTTAAATGGTTCCATTTTAGCCACACGCCGTTAAAAAAACGAAAAAGTTGACGGAACTGTTAAAAAAATTGGTATAATTACACATTTGGTCCTCTATATTTATACAATATATCAATTTAGTCCTAATTTTAATCTAATAAAATAAATTAATTATTCAATAAGATGGTGACACGTGTCACCACCTTATTGGAAGTCTTTAATTATTTTTATTTAATTTATTTAATTATTTTTCCACCTCCAATCAGGTGATGACACGTGTCACACCCAATTGGAGGTGGAAAAATGTTAAATGAAGATTACTTCCAAGAGGAATTGAACCTAGGACCTTGAAATGCAAGGGGTAGGTGTTTACCATTAAGCTAAGCACTTTTTTGTGCTATGAGATATAATCTTTAATATATATTTAAATAGTATTAGTGCCCAGAAAAATTGAAGAAAAGCTTACCTGTAACAGGTCAGAATCGCAAATTTAAGAACCATTCCATGACTGAAATTCAAAATGGTTTTAGCAATTAGATTGGATGAAAAATTGAAGAAAAGGAAATTGACGATGAGGATTATGAAGGGCACTCGTTTGATTACGAGGTTAAAGTTTATAGCTTGAAGAATGATTCATGGCGAAAAATTACTAAGCTTCTGTTTTACCTTCGATTTATGTTTCAGTTTTTCTACCATTTTTGCATAGGCGAGGCTATGGTGTGCTTGCTGCTGGGGTTTTACACTGGGTGATGCCTCCAAGAGTGGAATTGGGAATTTTCAGAAATAAGATTGTTGGTTTCGACCTTGGAACCGAGGAGTTCACTGAAGTGCCTCAGCCTGAAGGTGCTGAGAGAGGATTTCTCTTGGATGTGGGTGTGCTGGAGGGATGCCTATGTGCTGTTTGTAATTATGACCAAGTCAATATTGATGTTTGGGTTATGAAGGAATATGGAGTGAAAGAATCTTGGACCAGGTTGCTTTCTGTTAAAAAAACTAGAGCCATTAACCCTTTAACGTTTTCAAAGCCATTAGCATATTCCAAGTATCGTGATAAGGTTCTGCTAGAGGTTAACAATCAAAAGTTTGTTTGGTATGATTTACAAAAGAAGAAGATGCTGAGTGTGAAAATCGGTGATAATCTCGGTACATTTGGAGCAGAAGTTTATGTAGAAAGCTTGATTCAGATAGAAGATCTAAAAATAGCAGAAAATCAGAAGTAAAATAAACAAGATGAACTGAGTCTGAGGAACATAAATAGAAAGAAGAGATAAAAAGTAAAACCATGCACAAACTTGAACTTGTTTGAATCTTAAGACAATTGTTACTTGGAAACTTGTAAGCGTAATGCTTAATATTGGTTTTTTTTTCAGGGATGATTTCCTTTCACAAGGATTCAAATTGGTTTTATAGTCAGAAATGATGAAAATGTATAGGATATGGATGACGAGTTACAGGTAAGCTTTCTTCAATTTTTCTGGGCACTAATACTATTTAAATATATATTAAAGATTGTATCTCATAGCACAAAAAAGTGCTTGGCCTAATGGCAAACACCAGCCCCTTGCATTTCAAAGTCTTAGGTTCAATTCTCCTTGGAAGCAATCTCCATTTAACATTTTTTCACCTCCAATTGGGTGTGACACGTGTCATCACCTGATTGGAGGTCGAAAATTAATTAAATAAATTAAATAAAAATAATTAAAGACGTTCAATAAGGTGGTGACACGTGTCACCATCTTATTGAATAATTAATTTATTTTATTAGATTAAAATTAGGACTAAATTGATATATTGTATAAATATAGAGGACCAAATGTGTAATTATACCAATTTTTTTAACAGTTCCGTCAACTTTTTCATTTTTTTAACGGCGTGTGGCTAAAATGGAACCATTTAAATAGTTGTGTAGTGCATTTACGGCAAAAAATAATATAGTGGTCATTTTGACACCAAACTCATAGTTCAGTGGTCATCTGTGTAGTTTACCCTTTACTTTTTAAAGGTCTTAGGTTCAAACCACCCCAAGTGCATGGTTCTAATTTTTTTTCCTCCAGCAAAACGATGTCGCTTTGGGCCAAATTACACTTCAAAACAGTCGCACCAAAACGGCGTCGTTTTGACTTAACGAGGGAGTTAACGGTTAACGGCGGGGTGACATTTTTTACTCAAATATTAAAATTCAATGCTAGTTTTGAAGAGTGTTAAAATTTGGTGGTATTTTCAACTCAAGAACTATAGTTTAGTGATATCCGGTATAGTTAACTCTTTATTTAATGGTCTATATTCAGGACTCGGGTTATCTCAACAATACTATTTCTAAATTTGAACCTAAAGAAAAGGATGTGCCTTGCCATTGTAAAGTTATACTATTTTCATCTTTGTTTCTTTTACATTTTATATTTGTTGCCCAAATGTAAAGTTATGGTTCAGACCACCTCACCTGATCTTGTTCAAAAGAACCTCACATAAATGACTTTTTGTCAAAGTAGTTCCAGTTCAATTGACCCCATGGATTCCAAGCCTAAATGAAAACAGCTCACCCAACACCTGGCCTCTAGTTTTACCATTTTCAAACCAAGAAATTAATTATTTAGGGCTTCACATGAATTTTTAATTGAAAATTAGCATTCTTTAATTAAATATATATTGGATTTCGTAGCATTGACTATACTTAATTCATATTTACTTGGTCTTTGTTCTTCATGGTATCAATATTATACTAATTAAAATTCATTTCGAATTCAGAGCTGGGATTAGGGGTGTTCACACTTCGGTTAAAACCGAACTAACCGAACCGAACCGAAATTTTTTTCGGTTAATCGGTCGGTTAATTTTAGGTTTGGTCGGTTAACGGTTAATGATTTTTTCAAACTTCGGTTATCGGTTAATTCGGTTCGAAATCGGTTAATTAACCGATTTAACCGAAATTTTTATATATTATATATTTCATATATTTATTTTCAGTCACTGAATTTTTAAAAATTATAAAATAGTCATTAAAATTTTTGATATATTATAAAATGGTCATTAAACTTTATCAAATTAGCGCAAAATAATTTATCAATAATTTATAACGTGCAAGTTAATGACTACTTTGTAATAGTTTGATAAGTTTAATGGTTATTTTATAATTTTTGAAAGTTTAGTGACCAAAAAGATTATTTTAAAATAGTTTAGTGACCATTTGGGTGATTTACCCAAAATTTTCTAACAAATTTCGGTTAATTCGAAAACCGACTGAATTAACCGAACTTTTTTCGGTTCGGTTAAAAATTTTCGAAAATTTTCGGTTCGGTTAACGGTTAATATGAAAAAAATTTCAGTTAATGAAATTTTAGAAGTTCGGTTCGGTCGGTTAACCGAACCGACCGATTGAACACCCCTAGCTGGGATGATATGCAAATAATATTTAGATTGAATATTTTAATTTTTCTCTGCAATGAATACGGGTGAATATAGGGTGTATCCTTTAAGGCACTAGTGAGGGCGCGCCATCAAAATTTTAGGAAATTTAAATTTTGCTTTTAAAATTTTAAAAATTTTAATTTAGTCCCTCAAGTTTTTTAAAAATTTATATTATATTTTAATATTTTTAATTATATTTTTCTCTCAAAAGTTTTAATTTTTTTTGTTAAATCTCTCAAAATTATTAAAAATTTTAGTTAAAACCTCATTTTTTTGAAAATTTTTGTTTAAACCTCTAATATTTTTAAAATTTTAAGTTGACCCCCTCAAACTTTCACTTCAAGTTCCGCTACTGGGTGTGTATGGATATTATGGACAAAGGATTCAAATTTTAATATTCATCATCCAATCCACTTTAAATTTAGGGTAAAGTTCACAAATGGTCACTAAAATTTGATCAATTATTTAATTTGGTAAGCAAACTTTTAATTGTTTTAATGTTACTATTAAACTTTTAGTTTTGCTTCAATTTGGTCACTAACCCGTTAGCAACCGTTAAAAGGGTAACGTGACATTTAAAATATTTTGTACAATAACATATTTAGTTCTCCACCTTTGTACATTCAAAAAATTTAGTCCTAATTCAAAAAAATAATAGATTTAACCCTAATTATATATACATTATTTCATTTTGCCCTATTCGGAAGAAATAGTGCGCCTATTCCCACGAATGGTTTGATTTCTTTCACATAAAAAAAAGATCTGCCTTTCTTGGAGAGGCAACAATTAACCTTGCAAACTACGTATGTTCAAAGAGTTCAATTCCTCTTTCATTACCATTAAAGAAATGTACCATGGAACAGTAGTAATTTTTTTTTTCTCTTTGCTGATATATAAAAGTTAAGGACCACCTTTTTCCTAATTTTAAAGGAGAATTCTCTTTTAAATCGATGGAACAAAATAATCTAGTTTGTGAGTGTGAATTGCTTAGCACTGTGTTTTGTTTTTGTTGCCAAATTGTAATTTTATTGCTTAAATATCAGGTATGTTACCATTCCATATTTAAAGTAGTTGATGATATAGAAGTTAGCTGTGTTTTGTCGTAGGTTAAAATCCAATAAAGGGCTTGGGGTTTGGAGTTTTGGGTTTAGAGTTAAATTGTTTTTAATTAAAAATAGGGTTAAATTAAAATAATGCATAAATAATGGGGTTAAATTTATTATTTTTCAAGTTGTGACTAATTTGTTTGAATGTGCAAATATGAAGGACTAAATTTATTATTATATAAAAAATTTAACTGCCACATCACCCATTGAACGGTTGTTAACGGATCAGTGGTCAAATAGGAGCAAAACTAAAAGTTTAATGATAACATTGAAGCAATTGAAAGTTTAATTATTAAAATAAATAATTGATCAATGTTTAGTGATTATTTCTGAACTTTATCTTTAAATTTATAAATAACATATTCATATTTGAATATCGGAATTTAATATTTTTCTTAGTACAATAAAACCGAATTTATTTTCTCAATATAATTATTAGAATTCGAACCCGCAATTTAATAAAATTACAAAATTTTTATTCATTACAATGTCAAATTTAATTTTACTCCTCGTATCTTCTGTTACACTCGAATCACAAATAACCGTTCACATCTATTTTACTTGGATATCCACATGAAATTATTAATGCTATGTAAAACATATATATAAGAAAATTGGGTTTTTTATTAATGGGTTGGTCCAAGTGATAAGTAGTTTGGTATTGCTTAAGCGGATTTTGAGTTTGAGATCTTGTGTATGCAGAAAATTCATGTTAAAAAATTTACCTAGCAAAATTAGGTGTGCGACACAAGTCGATCTGAATTAATTCGAAGCCTTAAAAAATCGAAAGCGCGGTGAAGAAAAAAAAACTGGGTTTGTTGATTTGGATAACTCTCACCAAACCAACATTGTGATGAGGGTGGGAAATGGAAAGAATCATGTTGTCTTTCCAATGCAAAATCTAGAAAGAAAAGAAGGGTGAGGGTTAGTGTACAGAGAAGTGAAGTAAAGCATACGCAGCAAATACATGGAGTATGTTCCAAGTAAACAACTTTTTCATCTCATAACAATGACAGATAACAATATCCCCTTGTCTCCCTACTTTTACAGGGGCTTGGGAGGATTTAAGGATTATATAAAATAAAATGTTTGATTGTTTGTTTATATTAGGTTATTTAATATTTAAGATTTCCATCTAAGGTTTTTAGTGTGACTATAAAAAACTACGCTAATTATATTAGATCGTGTTTTCAAAATAAATATCATATCACACTTATTCTTGATTTGCCATCACACATCAATATAATTGTACACGCTTTTTAAGTTAAAATTCAGTGACTAGTTGTGTTCATGAGAACTTAAAAGTAATTATCAAATTAATAGAATATATTATTTTTTATCTATGACTGGAGATTATGGAAGGTTAAAATTTGAATATTTGATTTAGATATTAATTTATTTTTTATTTTAGATTCAAATGGTGTTTGATAGATGAAATGGTGTCCGATAAATTCAAATATTTAAAAGTTATTCCTTCCGGCCCACTAAATTTTCATATGTTGGTTAAAATTGTTTAACTTTGACTATAATTAATTTAAAAATTTTAATTAATTGAAATTTATAAAATATATATTTAAAAACTACTTGATTCAAGGTTTTTGAAATATATTTTTTTATATTTTTATCAATAATAAATTTTAAATTATAAGAAGTCAAACTTAAAAAGGTTTGACTCAAATGTGACAGTTTAGTGGGACAGAGGGAGTATAAAATATTAAACTCGTCAAGTGGTCTTAGTGAGAAAAAAAAGAGAATGTTGTTATTTTAAAGTTCGAATAATTTATTTACACAATTTGATTTATTAAAGGGTTAAGTTTAGTGAGTGTATACTATTTGTTTATCAGCCAAAAAAAAAGATTTTATTAGTAAGGCAAGATGCTTAAACAAATCCAGTAGTAACCAAGACAAAGACAACGAAGCCATAATTTTTTTTTTAAAATATATAAAATACCAATTTTAATATTGAATTTGACACAAGAATAAGTTGAAAGGGTACATAGAGGGGCATGTGCCTCCTAGCATCACTTTTTAATTTTTATCACATGGACGTCTTTCCCACCTCATACAAACCCCACTTTGTCTTCCTTCTGAGAGGTTTTTTTTTTCCTATTTAATTTTCAAGTTTCTATCGCCAACTATTTTGACATTTTACCTAAACTAACAGCTCCTGATATAGAAACAATTTTGATCCCATACTTCATGTAAATAAATTAATAGAATTTACTATTTAATTAAAATGTTTTGAGATAAAATTGCTAGTGACCCTCAACTTGCATTCTGACCATCGACCCTTTCCAAGTGTTTTATTTTTAATGGTGTTTGGTACACTAATTCTTTCAATTTGTAGAATTTTCTTTGTCTTTCATTTTCAAAAATATTAACTTGTCCTTTTCATTTCAGGTAGATATATAGGTATTTGTCTATCCGTGTGTTTTGCCTGAATTCAATTCCCCATTTCGATGTTGATGTATAATCGTATTTAAAATTCATTGCGTTTATCAAGTTAAAAAAATTAACGCATTAATTGAATAGTTTGTATGAGATAATTTGTGCTAAATTAGAATATACATCTAATTTTTGTTGTTTGGTCTAGTAGTGAATAAAAAATCATCATTAGTTTAGATTGAGGGTTTGAGTCACAAGATTGATATGGTCGTGCTCGTGTATGAGTGTATGGGTGTGTTGGTCTTTAATGTCAAGGGACTTTAATTGAGTGAAAGTTAAAATTAATTGTAAATATTTTTTAAATTAAACAATTATAAAATATAAAATAAAAAGTAATAGAAAATTATGAAAAAAATAATCTAATTGGTCATGTCTCAAACTTCTATATATCAAACTTGAGGTTATTCAATAGGCGATGCTTAGTAAATTAATTGTTGTCACTGCCACCTTTGGTCTTCGGTAATCTCACGTCAATAACAATAATCAAAAGTAACTTTTAAAACTTGAGGTTAATTCATTTTATGAAAAAAAAAATTTATTCTCTTGAAGTTGATTTTTATTATAAACCTTTGAAGTTGATTTTGGTAAGTTACAACCTGAGTTCTCTCCCAATGAATAAAAATTCTCTGCCTTTTTTCGGTGCTCTTATTTATACTTTAACACTAAAAAATACTATAAAATTAAATTCCAAGTCTTAACCCTATTATACCCTAAAAATACACTCTACTCTAAATTTCTTAAACCCTAAACCTAATTTAAACATGAGAGCATAAATAGGGACACCGAAAAAGGAGTAGAGGGTTTCCATCTTCCCCCAACAATATCCTTCGTATTTAAATCATTGAAAACAATGAATAATGCCCGAGATTAATGGGGCTTGAAACAATAATACAGGGGTGAGTGGACTCGAGAGTAATTTGGTGAAGATTGAGTACGGTAGATTTGGTTTGGTAAAGGCTTAGTGTAATTAGATGGTAATGTTTCAAGTCTATTCACCCATGTAATAGATGATAATGTATAATACTCTTCAATGTTAATGTCAATGTTAATCAACATACTACAACAATTAACGTGTAAGTTTTCTTTTTAGTGTAATTAGATGATAATATCTCAAGATAATGTATTTATCTCAAAATACTACAACGGTTAATCATGAAACCTTAAATTTAGGTGAAGATAATGGTGAAAGGTTGGGGATTTAAGATTTGGTTGAGGTTCAAGTGAATGTGAGTTAAACAAGAAGAATATGATGATGAAACTCTCTGGTAGGCATGAGGATGATGATCGTGACTTTTTGTCGATGAAATTGAGATGAAAGAGGAAAATTTGAGCCCTAACATATGCTTAATATTATACTTTTTTATATTTTTCTATTTTTTACAAATTTTATAAAGGTGTATAATGTTATAATCTTTTCTATTTTTTATTATATTGTATAAGTTTTTATAATTTTTAAAAATGTTCATTTTTTATTATATTGTATTCCAAGTAGATGACTTGTGTAATTATTATAGGGTCTCATTTGCTACATCATCAAAAGTCACTATTAATGTCCTTAACGTTAATGAATTACTTTATTAATTAAATTTTCAACTATAAGAACTCATTTGAGTGCATATTTATTGTGTAAGCTTAATTGCTTTTTTATTAAAGATGGTCTTTAACATTTAGTCAATTTACATATTATTTATGTGTTGATAGTCTTGTTTTTATAGAATTAATGTATAATTCGATTGAGTTTTAGTTCGATTGATATTGTAATATCTTAAATTCTGATCTTATATTTGGGCCTCAAGCCCAACCCACAACAATAAAATTCTAACCTAGTTTAGCCCAATCCACAAAATAATTTCTGAAAATCCAACAAGTTCAAATATATAAAACATAATTAAGTATTTTTGAATCGTTTACATAGGAGCTCCATTTAAAATCGAGTATAAAACATTCGACTCAATCATTACAAATCCAAAATATAAGTTACAATACAAATCAATAGGGTCCTACAAAGAATAGCCTAATAAATCTAAATATTGTACTATGATGAGACGATGCTGAAATCTTACTCCGATAGTGCTCCTCCAATGCAACGTCCCAAACCTACTAACCTGGGAGCGAAAATAATGGTTCCAAACGATGAGCTTCATAAGCTCAGTGGTACACTTCTACTGTACCATTCTTCATGCAAATCATAAACATGAGCATGTAGCTAGAGATGATGATATGGCAATATAATAGCAAGCGATGCTACCATTAGTTGTAACACCCGTGTTTTGGGCCTAAGAGTTAGCTGGATATTAGTTCGAGTCAAATGAAACTTAATTAAAACAATTCAAATTCAAATAATGGCCTAATTGAGCTCTTGTAAAAAGGGGAAGGACCTATATGGTGATTTCACCCAAAACTTTTAAAAGCAAGACCACTTTATTGTAAAGTGTCTTCTTTTTCCCCATTTCCTTTTCTTTTAACGTCAAACCCCTCTCCCCATCTTCAAACTCTCCCAACTACACTAGTTACTATTCCATTCATTTTCTTCTTCAATCCAAGGTGCTTTTCAAAGGTAATCACATTTTCTTAACCTCCTTTTCAATCTCTATCTATCCCTTGTTTTAGATTTCAAAAATATGGTGTTTTGAGAAATTAGGGTTCATATGGAAATTTGGGGTTTTAATGGGGTTTTTCAACTTGTTTTGATAAATTGTATTGGGGGTTTGTTTAAGCACTATGAAATACACAACATATGTTAATTTGATTAATTTTGGATGAAAATTCGTAGTATGGTCTTAAGGCTAGTTTTAAGGTTGTAAAACTTGAGTTTTTGGTGGGTTTTGTGTTGAAATTGAAGGGCTGTTAGTCTACCTATGATATGAGGGTGTTTTGGGATGATTTGGAAGTGATTTGGATGTTTGGAAATTGGTTTTTCAGCAAGTCTTTAGGGGAGCACGAAAATTGGGATTTTAGGAGATTATGTGATTTGGGAATTTGTGAAATTTGGTTTATGTTTGTGAAGTAGATTGATGGTTGAGTTTAGCATTGAATTGGGAAATAATGTGTATGTTTTGCTTGGCTAGAAGCAAGAGGAAACGTGGAAGAGGCTTTGGGACCGAATCCGGGTTCGTAGGGAGATTTGGTTCGATTTGCTAAGGAAGGGCGGTGAGTGGTCTTAACTTGTTTTAAAGTTTGGTTCGAGTATGTGTAGTGTGTGTGTAAAGTGTGCTTGGTAGGCCACTTCTATTTCAATTCAAGTTGATAGCTTAACCTTTGATATCCATAAATGCTATTGTGCTATTTAGTTATGCTCTTGTGATTTTGATTGGTTGGTGCATGTATATTCATGAGATGTGTATATCTGTGGTGAGCATGGATTGTGGTTGATGATGTATATAAATCATGGTTATGATAATTGGCACTAAATAATTACCGGTTGTAAATGATCGATCATTAGGATAGTGTGCACACAAATTGAGTCAAAACGTACGTGGCCTTGATGGCGTTAAGTCATCAAGGAGGAGTACGGTGATGTAACATTCCACCGGAAGCTTTTTATATATTTCTACGGGATGATGAGTGGAATCCCATCCGTAGGGCATGTGGCGATGAGTGGAATCCCGCACATGCAAGGGTCGGTGATGAGTGTAATCCAACCGAGGTAAAGTGTTGTTGAGGTATATGTCCGCCCAATCGGGGTAATTAAAGTGGCCAATTAAACTTGTTATGTAATGTGATATATGATGGTGATATGTGGTTTTGACATATGGTATTGTACATGATAATTGATATTGATGTGTAATCTTGCTAGGATTGAGAGACCATATATGCCACTTGAAAGACTAGCTAGGTCTACTTGATTATATGCAATGCTTGATATGTGTGAGATTAGGATTACATGCTTGAACCCTGCATTGTTGATGTTTTTCGTTTTAGAGCACCCTCACTAAGCTTATAGCTTACGCTCTCTATGTTCAACAATGCAGATCATTAGCGTGGTGTTAGCTCGAGGCAAGGCAAGAAGGGCTTCCAAGTTTGTAGCTCAAGTATGGTTATCGATTTTGTATTAGCTAGCAATGTGGCAAGGGTCTTTGTATGAGCGTGTGTGACTCATTCGATTGTTGTTGATTTGGATTGATGTTTTGGTTTGTAAGCATGGTATGCTATGATGGATGTTGTGTGTGATAGCATGTTTTAGATGCTAGGTTGCCTCGTTTTAGTGCAAACCTCTTTAAGCTTATCATGCATCTTTTAAAGCCTTGGAGTTCTATGTATGACATTGTATGTTAAATTGCCCTTTGGGATGCCATGTATGGATGCTTAGATTGTGTTGGAAGGATTAAGTTGCTTGATTACACGTGTACCTCTTTGTGTTGTCTAATGCCCTTTTGTTCTTGTAAGAGCATGCTTTTACGGTTGGTTTGCCTTAGGGTTGATGATAGTGTGTTGGTTGAGGTTTTAGAGGGATTTAGGGGCCTCATTGTGCCCTAAATCAGCTCAAACTTGTAAATTCGTAGCTGGGGTATTGATACCGTTGGTCTGGTATCGATACTGCCTTTTGGTTTCAGGCCTCGTGTATCGATACTCGAGGGAGAGTATCGATACCTTTTTGGTCACTGGAGTTTCTGCCAATCTCGGTATCGATACTGGCCTCTAGGGTACCGATACCGATATCTTGGCGTTGACCGTGGGAAGTCAACTTTTGGGGAGGGTATCGATACACTCCTTGGGGTATCGATACGGTCTCCACGGGTTGACCAAACCCTGTTGACCTAGTCAAGGGGTATCGATACACCCCTTAAGGGTATCGATACCTCCTGCAGTTTAAGGTTTAAAATGGGCTTTTAAATGTTAGTTTGGGTTCGTTTGATTGCTTCGTAAATGTTGTTCCGCTGTATGATCACTTAGGATGTAACTCTCATCTAGACAAGATTTAAAATGAAAAAAAATAGGGTTGCTAACCGAGGGAGAGTTCCTTAGGGAGTTTTCACTCGGTTTTCCCCGTGTAGCTCACTCGGACCGGTCATCCGGCCAGACCGGGACGAGGGGGTTACATTTGTCGCCTAAAAACATGATTGATCAACAAGTACATCATAACCTCACAAAGTAATCATATGCAAAACATACCACAAACTTAGAGTGTGGTCCAGTGTCACACAACCTCGAGAATGTACACTTTAAGTGAGGTCCGGTGTCATACAGCCTCGGGAACCTACATTCAATGTCTCATAACATGGTGTTACTATACGCTCTCTGGGTATCTGGATCCCAACAACCAAAGGCGACTCAACCAAGCAAGTGATGCACGATACACAACATCATCATGAATTTTAAAAACCCTATGGTTACTATCATTTAGCAGTCACCCATCAATTTACTGAGTTGCTACACATTATGCTCGTATATAGGGGTAATCTTTGTTAATGGATTTTTTACAACATGCTACAACATAAGAAGTATACCAGACCACGTCTCATAATTTTCTAGCCCCTTTACCTTAAAATGAATTTTCTCAGTTACATTGCCCAGTCGATACCGGTACTCAATTCTGAGTATCAGTACGACACCCTATGTACCAGTACTCCCCTTTTTGTACCGATACGCTTGCACCATAAAGGGGTGGTTGAAAGCCACTCAATATCGATACTCAAGCACGATTTTTGGTACGATGCCTTCGGTATCAGTACACCCCTTGCATACCGATACAAAAATTGCTTACTAGAGTTCTTACAATCCAAAGGGTACCGATACGAGTCGACCTGTACTGATAAGACTTGAATAGTGTACCGGTACAGGTTCAACACCGTACCAGTATCCTACTCACAATCTGTCAATGTTCATCAACCTAGAACACGTGGTATCGGTTCGGGCTCCTCCCGTACCGGTATTGAAGTCCATAATTGACTTCCTTAGGCTCAGGATTAATCCTCAAAGCCATGCAAACTCTCACAACGAACTTTTATATCGATCCTACATCTTATGGTAGGGATGTTAGTGGGGCGGGTTGGCGGGAATTCGCCCTACTTCGCATTCAATTGAGCAAGGATGGTTATAAATTTTGTGGGTTGTGAGGCGAGGATGAAGATAAAAATTAGATTCACCGTGGGTGGTGGGGTGTCGCAACCCTTTCGAGGTTTGACTTTTTGGAAAACTTTTAAAATCAACGGAGTGGCCACCAATCTTTTTGAAAAAAATGTGATTGGATCACTTTAAAGTAGGGTTATTTTAATAAAATGTTTTATTTTATTAAAACAACAGTTTTGTCTGTGAAAACTAGAAAAAATAGGTTTGGGGGTCGATTACGCGTGAGGAAGGGTTAACACCCCCACGACGCCCAAAATTGGTACCTCATTGATTTCAAAAATTAAAAATTTGCAAGTTCACGAAGGTTTGATTTTATTTGCCCGTTTAATGAATATAAATATATTTTAACGACCTTATCGCTCGGGAAATGAGCTTTAATCACCGCCAACACTTCTGGCGCTAACCCGTCATTCACGTTTGATAAGACACCGCATTAATTTAATTTCACTTTTCAAACAACAAGGAAATTTGATGTGTTGAACATTTTTTATTTATTCTAAATTAAAATTTACTCTAAAAGAATCTAAGTCTTTTATTCCTAATTGGGGGGTTTGATCTTATTGAGTGTGTTTTATTCTTTGTGAAGAAATTTTTTCCACAAACAAGTCTCTAATCTAAGCTTTGGGAACCTAGTCCTAAGGTTAAACATGTTTTTAAAAGGCAAACAAGACAATCAAAGCAAACTTGAAACTTTTCGATTTTTTTCTTTATATTTTTTTATTTTACTTTAAGAGTATTTTTAGATTTTTTATTCATTTTCTTTGTTTTAAGTATTGAAATCTAAACCTTTCTTATTTAATTTTTTTTACTTTTAAATTTTACTCGCTTTCAACATTTTTTATTTCTTCTTCAAAAAGATACTTTAAAATATTTTATGTTTGAAACATTTTTAATTTTAAAGCTTTGAAAAGTTTTTTTTTACTTTTTATGTTTTATGTTTTTCTATATTTTTTGAAAGGTTTTTTTAATCTTATTTTTATTTTCAAACCTTTTATTACTTTAAACCTCTAAAAAATTAAAAAACCCTTTTTATTTTTTAAATTTCACATTATAAACTTTTAGTGTTTTCCATTTAAAAAAAACCTTCTTATTAGAAATGTTTTTTTTTGTTTTCTTTTGAATTGTTTTTTATTTGAAAATTTTCTTTTATTTTTACACCTTTATTTCTTTACTTTTTAATTTTCAGTGAAGAGTAAATTCCAAACTTTTTTTAAAAAAACTTAGTTTCCAACAATTTCAAACTTTAATTTTTAAAGATGTAAATGGATTAAAACCTCCAAAAACATTATTTTTGCATTTTATAAGAACATGAAAGATTAAACTAAATCAAAATAATAAACCACAAAATGAACTTTTACCGAACACTAAATCCGATCTCTCAATTCCAAAATGCAACCTAAAAACATGAACAAACACAAAAATTCAACCAAGAAAAAGTAAAAAAATAACTAATAAACAAAGCAAAGAAAGAAATTTACCAGAAGTGATGAATTTGCGAATAATCTCCACCCGAACCGTCTTCGATCGTCACCAAAAATTGACTCAAAGCTATCCCAAATCTTGAACACACTTCAAAAAATTTCTAGCAAACTCAGAGAACTTTCAAAGGAACTTTCGTAAGATTTTTTTAGGTGTTTTTCCTTCTACTTGGTGATGAACAAAGGGGGGGGGGGGGTTGGGGGTATTTATACTTACCTTTGAGCTTGAGAATCAAGCAAAATTTGGATTTTAATCCCTGAATTGAAGCTGAAATCCAACAGAGGGCATGATCCTCGGAAAAACCCCTCAAGAAATTCCCGATTTGGTTCAGATTCGAAGACGAATTTCTCCCTTGATTCCAGCCTAGGTTTTGACTATTTGATTCAGTTTTTTTGTAGATTCCGACGGTGATAGGTGACGGCAGCGAGCGGCGAAGGTGTCGTTGGAATGACGACACTGAGTTGGACCGGTCAATGCCCTCAGTGACGGAAGCCGTGGCCCAGGGGCGGCGGGGCGTTGCTCGACAACCGACCAGCCTGGGTTTTGGGCGCTCCAAATCGAGCGCGTGGCTGCACGCGTGTGCTGTTTTTTAACTATTTTATTATTATTTTTAGTTGTTTTCCCTTTATTTTCACTTGATCAATCCTTGGTCCTTGATTTTATTATCCCTAATCTAATGACCTATTTTAAACCTGAAAAAGAAAGACAAATGGGTTAGTTTGGGCCACAAAAAGAATTAAAATAGGCTTCTTTATCATATATTAAAATAGTAGGCTTATTAATGGGCACCTTATTTAATCCAAATGGGCTACTTTTTACGTTTTTTTTTTGCATTTTATTATTATTTTTTGGATTTAATAATAATAATAATAATAATTTTAGGGGTGAAAATCTAGTGACAACATCTGCCCCTCTTTGCTTATCTCTGTTCAACAGGGATATAACAAACACCAAAGGCATTGATTTTCACTGATTTTATTGTTGGCTCCATTCTCTTGATGCCCGAACAGATAGACATGCTCTATTCTCCAAACGCCCAAATAGATAAGCTAGGTTCTATTCTCCAAATGTCCGAATAGATGAGCAGGGTTCCATTTTCCATGTGCCCGAACGGATAAGCAGATTATATTCTCCAAACGCCCGAATAGATGAGCAGGATTCCATTCTCCATGTGCCCGAACGTATAGGCAGATTCTATTCCCCAAATGCCTGAATAGATGAGCAGGATTCCATTTTCCATGTGCCCGAACGGATAGGCAGATCTTCTGAAAAATTTCATCCTCCTTTTGCTTGGATGAATAAGCGAGTTCCAAAAGATTTCTTCATCCTCATGCTTGGATGAATAAGCAAACAGGCTTCAAAAGATTTCATCCTTCTTATGCTTGGATGAATAAGCAAACTCCAAAAGATTTCATCCTTCTCATGCTTGGATGAATAAGCAAACAGGCTGCAAAAGATTTCCTCCTCCTTATGCTTGGATGAATAAGCAAACAACCTTCAAAAGATTTCATCCTCCTTATGCTTGGATGAATAAGTGAACTTCATTCTCTTTTGGCCTGAACGAATAGGTGAATCTTTTGAAAAATTCCATCCTCCTTATTCTTGGATGAATAAGCAACCTCCATTCTCCTTACGCCCGAATGGATAGGTGAATCTTCTGAAAAATTTCATCCTTCTTATGCTTGGATGAATAAGCGAGTTCTATTCTCCCTATGCTCGAATAGATTAGCAAATTCTATTCTCCAAACGCACGAACAAATAGGCGGGTTCTATTCTCCAAACGCCCAAATAGATGAGCTGGTTTCTGCTGCTCAAAAAGCCTTCATATACCTGTGAAAAATGCAACACACTATGAAACTATAACGAACATGCCCCTAAGGATGTCTAAAACTTGAATGCATGTCTCATTTCTTTTGCTTTTTTTAAAATTATTTTTCTCAGAATTAATTTTTCCTTTGGTTTTTTTGAATCCACATGTTTGCTCACTCAGTCCAGATAAACATTTGTGCTTTTTCACTGTATTTCTTCGATTCATGGAAAACGTCTGATCTTCGCAAATTTTCTCACTCAATCTAGTGATCTTGCACTCCTGGTTGGAAGAACATACTTCTTCAACTGTCTCTGATTCGTCATTCTTTTTCTCCAAATTGTCGCCTTATTCTTCACCATTCTCATTCTTTAAATGGTTGTATTCTTCTTCACCACTTTCATTCTTTGTATTTCTTTGCTTCATGAAAAACATTTGATCTTTGCTCACTCAATCTAGTGATCTTGCATTCCTGGCGGGGAGGACAAACTTCTTCAACTATTTTTACTTCACCATTTCTTTATATCTCTTTGCTTCATGGAAAACATCTGATATTCGTAGGCAAATGTCTCAAGATCTACAATCATTGTAGTTGATACATCAATATTGAGTGAAAGGATTCCTTGTGTGGTCTTCATATGCCCCTTATAAAGCCTTAAGCACCTTCAGCACTTCTTGTGAGTTCTCAGATTCTTGCCCCTACAGGGCACCTTGAAGTGCTTGCATATAATTCCTTATAGCAAAGCTTATTTCTACCTTGAATGTCTTCAAATGGTTCTGGTATATTCTTCTCTTCCTATTTGAATCTTTGGTCTACATAAATTGCTCCAACTAGTGGCGCAATTCTATCCCCTTTTCATGCTTTTGGGATTTTACATCTTATATGTGGATCTTGCTTGACAACACGATCCACTTAAAACTCTTCAACATATGTGCTTTTTCTTCTTTTTCTTCTCATGCAGGGTAATGCCCCTGTTCAAATTGAGGTTCAATTATCGGCCACTTCATTATTTCCTGAAGCGATGCAAACATTCGTTCATGATTCCCTACGGTTGAGATCAATACCATGAAATCCTTTGTTTTTTTATGAAACAATGTCAGCCTACTTGTAAGATGCAAGAAAAGGCTAGAAATGATAGTTCAAAGGAAGAAGTCATAGAAGATGCAAGAAAAGGCTAAAATGGGGATTTTATAAAAATAGTCATGGAAAACACATGAATAGGGCAAAGTCAGATACCCCAAATTCATTGTATGAATGATTCAAAAACCCATCAACCGGATAGTGCCTCACTTTTAAGTGGCTCTCTTTTGCTCACACGTTCCCCAAATTTCAATTTTCCCACTTTTCTAATCTCATTCAGACATTAGAAGTTTTGAGGTCCCTGAAGAAAGGTTAACTCAACTAGGCGGAATGTATTCTGAAGACAAACTCATTTTCTCAAATATTCATGTGTGATCCAAATGGTCTTTTAAGGCTTGTAATGTAGGCTAGGCTCAGGTTGTCGAGAAAAGGATATATAGGCTCAAATACACGTTTCAAGGGTAATTAAACCAAGGATCATCTTTTCCTGATGAAATCTTCATTCTTTTTTCTCTAGATCACTCTTGACTAACCATTTTGGGTTTTCACCCTAGAGTTCATTTCCTTTTTTTGGCACATGTCTTATTTGAAAGATTTGTTTCAAATTTTCCTTCACTCTTCAACTTTAATTTCTTCTTTTCTTTCTTTTTCTTTTCTTCTTTTCTTCTTTTCCTTTTCACCTTTCCTTTTTCTTCTTTTTCTTTCCTTTTCTTTTCTTCCTTTCCTTTTCCTTTTCCCTTTTCCTTTTCCTTTTCACCTTTTCTTTTTCTTCTTTTTCTTTTTCCCTTTTTCTTATTCTTTTCACTTTTTCCTTTTTCTTTTTCTTCTTTTTGTGTCCCTTTCATCTTCAGTTTAGGACATTTAACTTGATCTGTCATGTTTTTTCCTTTGCCTGTAAATAGCTTTTCATCTTCTTTGCCCCCCAGTGTGGGGAGTGATCCTTGGTTAGGGTTAAATCATAAGAAAAATATCATGCTCAAAAGGGGACAACAAATGGATTTTTTCATTTTCTTATTTATGAAGGGAAATGAAGAAATGCCAAATGTCATTTCACACAAAAATACCGTCGAAGAGAAGCAGTCTTCAATTGGTAGATGTTTTAGAGTTATCACTGCATTCAAGGACCCTAAAAGAAAAGTCTGAGAAGAAAATTCACTCAAAATCTGTATAATAAACCTGAACACACTTTATTGCCCCTTTATCTCGGGATTAGATTCAAGAACCATTCATACAATCAATAATAGGGACTTTGCAAAGAAGATGTATGCTTGAAGAGGAATGGAGGAAGAATGAAAAATGAAAAATGTTTGCCACTAGAAAGAAAAAAGAAAATGTATCTTTAAACAAGTAAATTAACATAGAAGCCCTTACAAAAGATCCCAAATGGTCGCGGGCAAAAGCAAAAGGGTTGATTCTAGTTATGATCCCAACAGTCTAGAGAAAATTAAGCATTATTCCAGGAAATCATGAATTCCAGCCAATCTTGCCTCCATCGACTTCGTGATGAAATTCTAAATGCGTTCGCCATATTCCCCTTGTTCGAGTCTCCCACTCTTGATGGTTGCCAATATCAACTCTCCGTTTATGACCATGTTTGCAAAACCTTCGGTGGCATGGTTTAACATATAATCGTAGAAGGTACCATTTAAGGTTTCCACGAACATTGGAGTAGCCTAATTTTCCAACAGTGGAGGTTGTACTTGGGCTGCCACATCTCGCCATCTCTGAGCATACTGGCGGAAGCTCTCATTGGACCATTGTTCCATATCCTGCAGTACGATCCTGATTGGGGCCATATCTTTCACATACTCGTACTGTTCGAGGAAAGCTTTCGACAGATCTCTCCAAGAGCGTATGTTGATCCGACTCAGTTGAGCATACCATCAGATAGCTGACCCCAATAGACTATCTTGGAAACAGTGGATCATCAACTTCTCATTTTCTAAATGTGGTGACATTTTCCGACAGTACATGGTCAAGTGTGACAACGAGCTTGTAGTTCCATTATACTTTTCAAAGCCAGGGCTTTAAATTTTGGAGGAGCCACCAGGTCAGAAACTAGGCTCAAATCTCTAGCATCTATGCCACCATAAATGCTTCCTTCTTGAGAAGATTTAATCATTTCCTCCAGCTTCTTGTAGCGGTCTTCCCATTTCCTCTCGACCTTTACCTTGTCAGTTTTTTCATCGAGGTCATGTGCCTCGTGAACTTCCTCAAAATTTTCCTTCACTTCATTTCAGGTGGAGGATCCAACAGAATAAGGCGAAATCTTCACTTTAGGTGAGGCAATTTCCTTTTGATGGGCAAAGGCCATCCCCTAAAACTAAGGCAGCAAATTAGTTTCTCCACCAGCTTCTAGTGCATCTAGAACCTTGAACCCAATCATGGCTACGATTTGGCTGACTGTTTTCCTATGAGCTAGCTCGATTTCCTGCTTCAGATCAATTTCTATTTTGTCAAGTTTATCCTGTTGTAATAACGTTTTTTAAAAAAAACTTTGAAATATCCCGATCTTTTGAAAAAGAAGATTTGTTTAAAAGGGGAGTTTCTTTTTTTTTAAATTCAAATTTTGGAAACCATAAAAACTTGGAGTTGCCACCGGACACCAAAAAAACCAGAGAATCGTTTAAAAAGGGCTCGGGAGTTAGTTATGTGTGAGGAAGGATTAGCACTCCCATCACGCCCGAAAAATCGGTACCAAAATATTTTGTTGCTTTTAATCGATGGAAATTGTTGAAATTTAAAATGAATTTAATTAGGGGTTCTTAATTGAAAATTAACTTTAATTGTACAAGCTTTATCAAATTGGCACTTTGGAATTAAATAGGCATTTAATTAATAAGGATAACGATACATCAGACCATAGATTAAACCGACATCACATAAGTCTGACTGTCGTGTTAATTTATGGTTCAACTCTCGTACATCACCTTTATGCATGATGCAAGTATTTAGGAATGATGTTATGGCATTGTCCCTTTTTTAAACTATCGCTTACCTCGAGGCTGTAAGAATTAACCCAAATATTTGGTCAACATCCATTGAGTTCGGACTGTTACGACACAAATATCGGGATTTATAGATACCTCTCTTTTGTATGGTTTAAATTGGTTAATTAACATGTGAAGCCATTAAAGGTCATATGGATGACAATATAAATGCATGTCATAGAAAGGCTTTAAGATAAACACAAAAAAGCCCACCCAAGATACTATCCTAAAGGGCCCAAACTATAGGAGTCCAATTAGTGATCTAATTATTGATTAGGTGATCCTAATATTTACCCTAAATCGATTGTGCCCTAAAAACTAGAAGGCCCTAATAAATTATGAATTATCTTGTAGCATGTCCATCTAAATTTAATATTAGCTTTACCCTAAAGAAATGATTAAGAAATGTTTAACCGATTTAATGTACTTAATATTCGTCCCAATCTAACCAAGCCCAAGAAGACAAACAATAAGCCCACTAAGGCTCTTTAGGCGTCAATAGGCCCAAAACCTCAACCCAACACCCAATGCCCAAAGCTCGGGTGGGGTCAACACGTGGATTTAAAATTCGGGTCATTATAGATATAATTGTTATCATAATAATTAGAAGGACATGAATTTGAATGTGTTGAAATATGTATTATTCTTGATTTATGGATTGGCAGGCGTTTAGTCCTCATATTTCCCTGAGTATGGCTCTTCGCATAGCGGCTACCAAGCCTCCACTAGACTCGGTAATGAAGGGTATCCCGGGCTAGAGATGGGATCCAATGCATACATTTTCAGTGCGTTCGACTTACTCGTTCCTTACCACGAATCCAAACATCGAGGAGGATAAGAGCTGGTCGATAATATCAAAGTTCAAGGATTCTCCTCGAGTTAAAGCTTTCTTATAGCTGATGTTTTGGGACAAAATCCTATCGAATCGGGAGAGTGTGAGACAACACCTCACGAATGATGCAAGTTGTACTTGTTGTAGAGCTGCTCTGAAATATGCATTACATATTTTAAGGGATTGCTTGAATGCCCTTGCAATTTGGTCGTGTATTGTAAAACCTGGATTTTTGGGAGAATTTTGTTCTCTGCCAGTACGAGATTGGATCGCTTATAACCTGGACAAAGACCGTTGATTCATTCTCTCTCATGCTAACTAGTGTAACGCCTCGGGTTTAGAGCCCGAGAGATAATTGGGTTTCGTTAAACCGATTCAGGTTAAATTATTTGGGAGAAAGCATTTTTAATGAACACTAAAAGATTTTAAATGAAGAAGGGTAAAAAGGGTATTTTGGAATTTAAATTAAGAAAAAAAGGGATTTTTACTAAAACCCTTTTCACGTTACTTTTGCTCAAGACACAATTTCTACTATTCCATTGCTCCAACCATTCATCCAAGCAAGTTTTCAAGGTAACCCCTCTTTTGTTTTGATTTCCTCTTCCTTAAATTATTGTTGGTCAAAATTTTACTAGAACCCATTGTTTAAATTTGTTCCAAAATGCTTTGAGTTTAAAAAAGAGGAAAATAAAGGGATTTCTGTTTGGGTTATTTGATGCCATGTTTAAAGGTGTTTTTAACCTTGTTTTGGTGTCCTAAAAATGTTGGGATAGTGGATAAATGTAGGGAAACCCGAAACTAGTAAAAAGAAGGGGTTTTTGGAGTGGAAAATTTGGGTTTTTGGTTTGTTCTTGTGAAGGACTATGGGTTGATGGTTTCTAGACCTTGGGTAAGTATTTTAGATGTCGAAAGATGTAGTTTTGATGGTAAATTTGTTGGGTTTTGGCTGCTAGTTGGTTTGGGTCGTTTTGATGGTGTTCCCAAGTGTTTGCGGGTGTGAATCAATTTGATTTTGATGATAAATGCTGAGTTTCTGTGTTGCTACGAGTTTGGGGGCTTGATTTGGGTCTAATGCATCATTTTTGAATTGGCTAGAAACAGGGGAAACAAGTTTGGGTTCTTTGGATGCGAGACTGGGTAGTTCGGAGGCTTGAATCGGTGTTTCGGCTATCTTTTGGGTTCTATCGGTGAGTGGAAATGTTTTGAGAGTTTAGGTTGAGCTTGAAAGGCCAACCTAAGCTTGAGAGTAAGTATTTAAATGTTTACATTTTACTTTTTTGGAAATTCTTTACCTTAATCTTGTTATGCATGGCTGAAATGAGATGATATGAATGTGTGTAATTGATTAATGAGTGTGATATTCTATGTTAGATTACAAGATGTTTGAGTACTGGAAAATATGAGAGTCTTACCGGGTATAATTGGTCGACCATAGGGTTAGAGTGCACTTGTAAAATTCGCGCGTGGCCTTAGTGATGTAAGATGCCACCGGAAGCTTTATTATTAGACCTCGGTGATGTAAGATGCCATCATGAGTCTTGTTGTTCTTATAGATTCGGTGATGTAAGATGCCATCGAGTCCAATCCGAGTATCCAAGTAATGTAACCATAGTTGCCAATGTACTACTTGTGTTGAATGATTATATGTTATCATGTTTGATGTTGAGAGTTGTGCTATGTCGTTATGTGTAGTTGCTTGATGTAAGATGCCAAGCATATGTATGGTTGATGTTAGTCTTATTGATAGGAATCATGCTTGTGGTTTTATTTTCAACTCTTAAATGGTTTTACTAAAACTGCATTGTTGTTGTTGTGGTTTTGAGCACCACTCACTAAGCTTTTATGCCGATGCGCTCCTTTCCATTAATGCAGATCGTTAGTGATCCGTGAAGCAAAGGAAGACGAGATAAAGGCTCCGGTGATCGTAGCTTAAGCTCAAGTATGGATTTTATGTTGTAATAATAATTTAGCAATTGGAATACTTACACCTTGTGTTAGGGAGGTTGTTGTAAACTCCCATGAGTTTGACCATGTTGCTACATGTTTTAAATGTTGAAACCATGCTATGTTGAGACTTGCTTTGGCTTTTGGTTAAATGCCTTGTGTTTTGGCTTGTTGGCGTTTTGATTTAAAGTGTTCCTTATGAGATTTTAAGTTTAAGATCCATGCTTGCGTGTATACATGTTTGAAACCTATTTTTAGGGTGTTTTGCCTCTAGAATGTTTGCTCAATATGTTGCTTTGTGGTTTGTGCTCTTTTGGGGTAAGTTTGGGGATGCCAAAATGCATTTTTTGGCCAATCTGTGCCCAGACGTTTCGAAACACCTGGTATGGTTTCGGAACGACCAGGCTTTTGGGGCACCCATATTAGAACGGGGGTGGTGCCGTTTCGGTATGTTTTGCCTCTTGAGACTTTCGTTTCGAAACCAAGAGGAGCCGTTTCGGAATGGCCTAGTTTTGCTTTCTTCTGAGAGCATGCGTTTCGAAATGAGCAACCCCTATTTCGAAACACAGACAGTTAAAGTGGTTAAAAGGCATCTTTGAAGGTTTCCAAATGTTACGTTTTAGTCCCGAATGCTTGTATGCTTCCTAAGTGAGTTCAAATGTCTCGTTTGTGTTGGTCTTGCTTTGTATGCTTGAAATATGACTAAAAAACTATTTGATAGTGTTTAAATTACCTTTTTGCCCTTGTTTTGGTGTGGTTTTGCAAAATGGTCCTTCATGACTATTTGGCTCCAATTGGACATCTGATTGATGTTCGATTAAGTTGCTGTTCTTCCGCTGTAACCCTTAACATCATAGGACCGTTAAATTGCATTTAGAGAAGATAAATATTAATCTAGGGTTGTTAATCGGTAGGAAATTCTCGGATTTTCTCCGGTTATCCCCGTGTGCCTCTCCTCATTCGGTCTTGCGACTAGAACGGGTTGATGGGGTTACATTTGGTGGTATCAGAGCCTCGGTTACGAGGTTCCTCGGGAAGGTAAGTCAGGTAAGTTGTTTTTGTGTATGTTTGTCTGATTTGCACGGTGTTTGTTAGCATTACTTTGTGTTTCTGCTGATGTTTGAAGGTTGGTTAAGCATTCCCATTGCTAGGTATTATTATGGAAAGGTGGTTTTGATTTAAAAGAGCTTAAACACACAGATCCATGCCTTTTGCTGACCCAATGTTTTCTTGTCTGTTATGTTTGATGTTTTATATTGTATCTTTGTTATGGTGAGACCGAGGGGAAGGCCTAGAGTGGGTGACCAGGCACCCCGTGAATGCGCCTCTTCCTCTTCCTGCTCCCGATGGTAATGGGGCGAATGTCAGAGGTAATGTACCTCATGCGGGTGCCAATGTTGGAGGTGGTGGTAATGGGCCTCATGTTGGCCAGGGTCAGGCTGGTGTAGACATGGCTCAGATACTTCAGACTATAGCCGAAGCTTTTCAGACGATTGTTGCTGGTCTTCATGCTGCAGCACCTCCTCAGGGTGCGGGGACAGGCTTGCCCCTAGAGCGACTTCATAGCTTAGGCAGAGTAGGTTTCGTGGTATTTCTCCATAGGGTTCAGAGGCATGGCTTGAGAGCACTACTCGTATCTTGGGTCAGATGGAATGCTCGGACACTCATAAGTTGGGTTGTATTGTCTCGTTGCTTCAGGGAGATGCGTATGCTTGGTGGATCACAGTTATCTCAGGTATGCCTGAGGCCAAGGTTACTTGGGAATTCTTCCGTAGTGCATTCTGCAAGAAGTACCTTGGTGTTCACTATCAAGACGAGAATAAGAGAGAATTCATGGCTTTAGTGCAAGGCAGTATGTCCGTATCTGAGTATGAGTTACAGTTTGTGCGTTTGAGCCAGTATGCTTCAGAGTTGGTTCCCACTGAGAGGGAAAGATGTGAACGGTTCCGTTATGGGTTGGTTACGGTGGTGAAGACCTACATGCTTGCTTCTGATTACACCGAGTTCGATGTCTTGGTCTCTAGGGCCAAGGACATTGAGCAAAGTCTAGGTTCAGTTGCTCGTTCAGGTGGCTCCAGCTCAGGGAAAAGGTCCACCGAGTGGGAGCGACACCGTAAAAAGAGGCACAAAAATAGAAGGCACCAACCAGACTTTAGGCGTGGGGGTGGTAACATGGGACGAGGCTATCAGGGTCGAGGTTTTGTTGCTCGCACACCTGAGTGTGCTAAATGTGGGAGGAACCATGTTGGAGAATGTTGGGGTACTTTCCGTGCTTGTTGGAACTTTGGATCTCAGGCGCATTTGAGGCGTGAGTGTTCCCATCCGGCTAGGGATAGTCAGGCACATGCTAGAGCTGCTGAGTATTTGAGAGGTCGTGGGCACGATCGAGGTAACTTCCAGCCGAGGAATGATGGTCAGAGGAATGTGGCTCGTGTTGTCGTGGTACAGCCTGAGGGAGGTGGACCGGCTAGGGTTTATACACAGCGTGAGGCTGGGAATGAGACAGATGTGATCGCAGGTAATTTTGTGTTACAGTCCTTATCTTTGCTTTCGTTTATTGATTCTGGCTCGACACATTCATATATCTTGGGTGAGTATGCAAGATCATTAGGTTTGCCTTTTGAGTTGTTAGATATAGGTATGAATGTTACGAGTTCTTTTGGTGAGACAGTTGTAGTTGGAAAAGTGTTTCGGAGATGTCCTTTGATTGTTTAGGGTTACGTGTTTCCCGATGACATGATGGAACTGCCGTTCTATGGTTTCAATGTAATTCTGGGTAAGGATTAGCTTGTGGAGCATAGAGCTAGGATATATTTTGAGACTAAAAGAGTTTCTTTAAGGCTTTCTGATGACTACGAGGTAGTGGTAGTTGGCGAGAACATTAAGTTCTTGTCTAATGTTGTTTCAGCTTTAGAGGCTCAGAGGATGATGAATTTGGGTTGTCAAGCTTACTTAGCCTATGTGATGATTTCGAATATGAATGAAGTTAGACCGCAAGACATCAGAACAGTTTGTGACTTCCTAAGTGTTTTCCCAAATGAGTTGACTGGTTTGCCTCCAGATAGGGATGTTGAGTTTGCTATCGAGACATAGTCATATTCTGCTCCCGTATCGATTGCTCCGTATAGAATGACACTAAAAGAGTTGAAAGAGTTGAAGACACAGTTTCAGGAACTGTCAGATAGAGGTTTTATTAGGCCTATTATTTCACCTTGGGGTGCTCCAGTCTTGTTTGTGAATAAGAAAGATGGCAGTATGAGGATGTGCATAGATTATAGACAGTTGAACAAAGTAACAGTGAAGAACAAGTATCCCTTGCCGCGGATTGATGATTTGCTTGATCAGTTGAGATGTGCTTCAGTGTTTTCGAAGATTGATTTGAGATCGGGGTACTATCAGTTTAAGGTAAAAGATATGGACATACCGAAGACAGCTTTCCGTACGTGATATGGGCACTACGAATTCTTGGTAATGCCCTTCGGTTTGACTAATGCCCCAGCTACATTTATGGACATGATGAACCGAGTGTTTCATGAGTTTTTGGATAGGTTTGTGCAACCTAACTAGTGAACCTGCCCCTTGCACAAAAATTAACAGAAACTTAGCCTTTAACTTGATTTCTTACCTCAAGGCCGTGGCACTTATTTTATGTTAGTGATAGGGAATGGCATGAAATAACTTAGACTTTAATTTTTTAGTGCCAGTGTAATGTGTGCACGTCTGTGTCCATGTTAAACATGTTGAGTATACTAAGTAAACAAAGAATGTTAAAACTAATTAAATACGAAAAAGGATATGAGTTGCTGCCATGGCAACACAGTTAAGCACTTCTTTCCTCTTTTTCTGATCATGGCCTTAAGGGCTTCAGCTCATCACAACTATTCTCCAGGTCTGAAAGTAAGATAGGAGCATACTACGAAACTCCGAACCCTTTGAATAGAGTCGTCCCGTGAAGGCTTTTATTCACTCTTGCTAATTTGTCTGTCGCTTCAAATAATTTTAGATACTTGGACTTTGATAGCAGCGGAGTGTCCTTGCTCATGATCCTTCCTAGAGCCTATTTCGGGCACCTCTAGGGTATTAAGCATCTTTGTGCTTTGCTGCCCTGTGCTGCCGCGGTGGCAAACCTGTATCTAATTAAGATGTTTTCATTAAATAAAGCAGGCAATGTTAAACTTAGGACTCAAGCAAAACTCAACACTTAACAGACAGTGTAAGAATAATTGGCAACTAAAAAAAAATTCTAAGTATTTTTCATGCTTCTTCCCATGATTAAGTTCAATTTTTAAGTATGGTGCGAATATGGAAGTTGGCTAACTATCATTGACACAAGTTTTTAAGGTAAGACTTTCTATTTCATTATGTTCTAGGGTAGAATTTACGCATGCTACTACATGTGGCTAAATGCATATAAAAGCAAAGAAAACAAAAAGGACTAACCCCACCAAACTCAAGGTTGGCATTGTCCTCAATGCCTTACACAAAATATAAAATAAAAATAGAAAACATAAACATAAACATAAAAAGAACAAAGAAAATTAAAGGAAAACATAAAAAGAAAGAAAAATAAAGAAAAGGTGCTATAAACTAGGGGAGTTCCCCTCCGTTTCTGCTGCTGCCTCGGAGGAGGATTCTGAAGAGGCGGGGAGGACGAGACAGCGTGTGGCGGGAGATTTGGCGGCTGGGCTCTTCTTCTGGCCACGTGGTGGCTGGATGCGGCTGGGAGTGGGTCTTTTAGGTGGTGCTTCTGGCTTGGTTTCATACTCTTCGCCTTGAGGCTTAGTCGTACTAGCATGCCGCTTCCTTTTCTTTGCTGCTTTGGCCAGTTTGTCGTCGGAGGAATCAGATACCTCCCAGTCTAATGAATCCGCAGCCTCAGCTTTTTCTTTGGCAGCTGCCTCCTTTGCTGCTGAGGAGGCGCCAGTAGTTTCCTCCTCTTTCTCTACCCGGATCTCTTCTTCTTCAGAATCAGAGGAGAAGGTGAGGTTGTATGGCTGGATGGGAGTGGGAGAGGTCCTTATTTTGTGGTGGATATGTGGTCCCTCGCTGTCTGTTGCGGCTGGAGTGGCAGCTGGTCGAGGTGTGATCTGGGTTGGTTTAGAAGCTGCTAACTCTGATGGGAAAGCTGGCAACCTTGGGTCGGCATCGTGATATTTTTCCAGCAAGTAGGACACAGAGGCCTCTTGCACCTCCACAATGTATCTCGTACAAATTACTTGTTTGTGCTCAATTCTCTAGCAGCTCTCTACGAGGCTTCAAAGTAGAGGAATCACGACGAAAGAAAGGGAAGCATCAGTACTACTTGTCGTGGCCTGGATGGCGGCATGATTGGACGGTGGCAGGGCGGTTGTTGGCGTTTCAGGTTCTGGCTCTTGATTTATCTGGAGACGAGCCTTATTTGTCCACCCTTCCTTGGTGGTGATGATAGTATCTTAGGGATGCGGCGGCACACGAAAATTGGCGCAGATGCTTGTGATGAGTGAGGGGAAAACGAGAGGTGCCTTGGAGTTGGATTTGGCTGCGTGAGCATAGATTTCTTCAAGTATAATTTCTCCAACGATTATTGGCCGCCCCTTCATTATGCAATGGATTAGGGCCAGCCGCGACCTGTTGACCGTGGAACCATGCGAACTGGGCATTAGGCGGCGCTGGACGAAGTTACTCCAAAGAATGGCCTCCGGCAGCAAGTCACGGCGGTTGACTGAGCTGTTATTTTTTCCGGTGAGCCACTTGGCGTTGGGCTGGCAGATTTCCCTTTTGATTTTTCGTAGCCTGGTGCCGTTAAACCCAAGCTCCATTCTTCATGCATATTCTCTTTGATTTCTATTCTGTAGAAGCTGTTTATTGTTGCCGCCGTGAGCTTGACACACTCGCCGCGAATGTAGACGAAATGGTTTCTCGGGGTAGGTTTGTGGGTATAAAATTCTTGAACTAAGTTGGTGTTTATCTCCTCTGGATGTCGTGCAAAAATATGCCATCCCAATGTGTGGACCCTTTCAAATACGTTGGGTTCAAGGCCAAGATCCCCTTCTTGCCTTGTGTACGGAAACCTATCTCTTCCCAAATTTGCCGCTCATCGAAGTGCTACCGATAGGTTGCCGCTATGTCAGCATTCAAGAACCTTTGGAAGGTTGGCTTGGAGGATGAGGCTGTGGGTTTTGATGTAGCCATAGTTGTGAGAACAGCTGTGTTTCCTAAAGAAAAGAAAAAAATGACAAGAAAATAAAGCAGACGAGATCTTGAAAGCAAAGAAGGCAAGAAGAATTGAGAGAAAAAGAGAGAGCAAAGTGAAGAATGAGGAGAGAATACTTGGCCTTATGTAGCCGCTACTCTCCGCTGCCTTGGGTGTTCTCTATTTATGAGCGCAAGTGCACACTCTTGTCAAGTTATAGTATATAAGATATCGTCTCCCATATGGATTGGAACAACTTTTATGAGAGTTTTCCTGCACAAGGGAATAGTAAATTGCACAATTAAATTTCTGAATATTAAAAAGCATAAAAGTAAAAACACAAGTAATTGAAGAGATAGAGAGAGATAGAGATTAGGTTGATAGATTGGGCCAGGTAGTTGTAGCTCAATAGTGTGTAGACTGCATTGTGAAGATTAAGTATGTTTTGCGTTGCCACGATCTGCTGCCTTGGCGAGTAATGGCGGATTGAGGCGGCAAAAACTTTCGCTGCCACGACAGTTCTCTGCTCTTGCAACTTTCGCTGTCCCGGTAGGTGAGATGGAGAGAAGTCCCGGCGGCAAGTCTGACAGATACTCCAAGTTTGGCGAAGCAAATCTGAAGTGATCCTACCTATGTCTAGGCTAGGATTCTTTTATTGCGTGATGTACACAATACCTAGCAATCTCAGCGTAAACCTAACACAGGAAGTCAATGTTTGGTTGCTCCTTTTAGCCGCTAAAATTCTAACTTATGTCTAAGCCGAATTAGTCAACACCTCGACATGATGAGACCGTGCTTAATTCTTTCGTGAGTTTGACACTCTCGTGCCCGACAAATGGATTTCCTTAACTGGACTTTTGGAACTAATTGAAGAAGTGAAGCACATGAATTAAGCAAACTTAGAGTATTTTATTGCAAAAACAACTTAAACTAGTACAATTGTTTCTCACAACTACTTTGCATACAAAAACCTAAACCCTTGTTATCTAAAAGCATAATCTCTCTATCGCTATGCCCCTATACCCTCAATTACATGGGTATATATAGGGCTTTGGCCTAAGTTGAGTCCTTTTTGGAGTAGAAGTCCTTAAAGTAGCTTTACATTAAATTTTGACTCCTTTTTTACTTGAATGTGGACTCTTTGGACGTTGCCTTCTCCAGCAAGTAAAGATAAGTCCACCTACTTATCAATCTTTAATCAGCTCTTTAGGCCACTACAGAAAATTGCAAGACTGGGCTCATTAGACTCAGGGAATTTTCCTCTTTCAATCGCAACCCATCTTGACTAAGTCGATTTAACTCCTGCCTGGGTGGCAGTCGGCGACAATGCTGCGGTGGTGGCGTCCTTGGCGGCACTTTGGAGTTGCTTCAGTACAGCTCCTTTTGCTCCCTGCTTTCATGTCCTCTCCTCCTCTACATAGCTACAACACCTGAAAATGAAAACTACACTAAAATAATATATTTTCTTAACCAAATATAGAATATTCAATAAAAACATGGTGAAAGAGCAAATACTGTTATTATGCATGCAATGCACCTAAATATGCCTAAATGATCTTAAGAACAATAATAATAAGGGCAGTAATGTGTACAAAGTATAGAACTTGTGGACACTCTACAGTTTGTAGTAGTGTTCATAGATGAGATTTTAGTGTACTCCAGGACAAGGGCAGAACATGATAAGCATTTGCGATTAGTGCTACATACTTTGCTTGAAAATTAGTTGTATGCCAAGTTGAGCAAATGTGAGCTTTGGATTAAGGAAGTAGTCTTTTTAGGTCATGTGATCTCAGCCGATGGGATTAGTGTGGATCCAAGAAGATAGAAGCAATAGTGAGTTGGAAACAACCAAAGTCAGTGACCGAAATCCGTAGTTTTCTAGGTTTAGCCAGATACTATTAGAGATTCGTTGAGGGGTTCTCGAAGATCGTTGCATCTTTGACTAAACTGTTATAGAAAAATGTTCTAGTTGAGTGGACAAATGCAAGACATCAAACGTTTGAAAAGTTGAAGAAAGCATTGACGGTCAGTGACCGAAATCCGTAGTTTTCTAGGTTTAGCCAGATACTATTAGAGATTCGTTGAGGGGTTCTCGAAGATCGTTGCATCTTTGACTAAACTGTTATAGAAAAATGTTCTAGTTGAGTGGACAAATGCAAGACATCAAACGTTTGAAAAGTTGAAGAAAGCATTGACGGAAGCTCCTATCTTGATTCAGCCTAAACTAGGGAAAGAGTTCGTGATCTACAATGATGCATCATATGTAGGTTTAGGTTGTGTGCTTATGCAAGAAGGAAGGGTTGTAGCTTATGCTTCAAGACAGTTGAAGGTTCATGAGAAGAATTACCCCACCTATGACATAGAGTTAGCGGTCGTGGTTTTCCCCTTAAATATTTGGAGACACCACCTTTATGGTGAGAAATGCACAGTCTATACTGACCACAAGAGTTTGAAATATTTGATGACTCAGAGAGAGTTGAATCTTAGACAGCGTAGGTGGTTAGAGCTTCTTAAAGACTATGACCTCACAATAGAGTACCATCCGTGTAAAGCAAATGTAGTGGCCGATGCTTTGAGTAGAAAGGTGGCAGTTGAGTTGCGAGCTATGTTTGCGAGATTGAGTGTGTCACATGATGGCGGTTTGATAGCCAAGCTACAGGTTAAACCCTCGTTAGTTCAGTTGATCTGAGAGAAACAGTTGCAAGACAGATCTTTAGCACCTCACGTGCAAGATATATCCGAGGTTAGACCCACATATTTCTACTTTGGTGAGAATGTGATCTTATGTTTTAAGAATAGAGTAGTTGTTCCAGAAGATGTCGATTTGAGACGTACTATTATGAACGAAGCTCATAACAGTCCTTTTGCTATGCATCCGGGTAGTACGAAGATGTACCGTGGTTTGAAAGACGAGTACTTCTGGATTGGGTTAAAGAAAGATGTGGCGGAGTTTGTGAGTAAGTGTATGGTTTGCCAGCGCGTTAAGGCCGAGCATCAGTTACCTTCAGATTTGTTACAACTGTTAAAGATTCTGGAATGGAAGTGGGAACGGATTACCATGGATTTTGTGTCAGGTTTGCCGTTGACTCATTCAAAGAAAAATTCAGTATGGGTAATAGTTGATAGATTCACTAAGTGTTCCAATTTCATACCTGTTCATACTACTTACACCTTAGAAAGGTTGGTTGAGTTGTATATCAGTGAGATTGTGAGGCTGCATGGTGTACCAAAGTCGATTGTGTCTGATAGAGATCCAAGATTTACAGCTAGATTTTGGGAGTGTTTGCATCGTGCCTTGGGGACTTGGTTGAACTTCAGTACTTCATATCACCCACAGTCAGATGGTCAGTCAGAGAGAGTTATTCAGGTGTTAGAGGACATGTTGAGGTGTTGCATCATCGACTTTTAGGGTTCATGGGAGAAACATCTACCACTAGTAGAGTTTGTGTAAAATAACAGTTATCAGGATAATATTCAGATGGCACCGTACGAAGCTCTGTATGGTAGGAGATGTCGAACACTTGTTTGTTGGGCTGAAGTCGGACAAAAGCTTGTACCTATGCCGGACTTGCGTAAGGGCACTACCGAGAAGGTAAAACTGATTTGTGATTGCTTGAAGGCAGCTTCAAACAGACAGAAATCGTATGCAGATTTGAAGAGGAAAGAGATTGAGTATTCCATCGGTGACAAAGTGTTTTTGAAGGTTTCCCCGTGGAAAAAGGTAATGAGGTTTTGTAAAAAGGTAAAAGTTAAGTCCGAGATTCATTGGTCCTTACGAGGTAGTTGAGAGGATTGGTCCTGTTGCATATAGGTTGAGATTGCCATCCGAGCTTGAGAAGATTCATGATGTGTTCCATGTTTCGATGCTCCGAAAGTATAGATCAGATCTGTCTCATGTTATGCCAGTGGAAGAGATTGAGTTGAACCCGAATTTGTCGTATAATGAAGAACCAGTCGAGATTCTAGCTACCGACAGTAAGGTACTGCGGGGTAGGGCCATAGAGTTGGTGAAGGTCTTGTGGAGACATCGGGGTGTGGAAGAAGCCACTTGGGAGAGAAAAACATACATTGAAGAGAAGTTTCCATACCTCTTTCCATCATGTAAATTTCGAGGACGAAATTCCTTAAGTGGGGGAGAGTTGTAACTCCCCGGGTTTAGGGCCTGGGAGATAATCAGGTTTGGTTAAACCGGTTCAGGTTAAATTATTTGGGAGAAAGCATTTTTAATGAACACTAAAATATTTTAAATGAAGAAGGGTAAAAAGGGGGTTTTGGAATTTAAATTAAGAAAAAGGGGGTTTTCAAAATACACTCATCTTCTTATTCCTTTTTTTCATGTTACTTTTGCTCAAGACACCATTTCTACTATTCCATTGCTCCAACCATTCATCCAAGCAAGTTTTCAAGGTAATCCCTCTTTTGTTTTGATTTCCTCTTCCTTAAATTTATTGTTGGTGAAAATTTTACTAAAACCCATTGTTTAAATTTGTTCCAAAATGCTTTGAGTTTAAAAAAAGGAAAATGAAGGGATTTCCATTTGGGTTGTTTGATGCCATGTTTAAAGGTGTTTTAACCTTGTTTTGGTGTCCTAAAAATGTTGGGATAGTGGCTAAATGTAGGGGAACCCGAAACTAGTAGAAAGAAGGGTTATTTAGAGTGGAAATTTGGGTTTTTGGTTTGTTCTTGTGAAGGACTATGGGTTGATGGTTTCTAGACCTTGGGTAAGTATTTTGGATGTTGAAAGATGTAGTTTTGATGGTAAATTTTTTTGGGTTTTGGGTGCTAGTTGGTTCGGGTCGTTTTGATTGTGTTTCCAAGTGTTTGCAGGTGTGAATCATTTTGGTTTTGATGATAAATGATGAGTTTCTGTGTTGCTGCGAGTTTGGGGGCTTGATTTGGGTCTAATGCATCATTTTTGAATTGGCTAGAAACATGGGAAACAAGTTTGGGTTCTTTGGACGCGAGACCGGGTAGTTTCGAGGCTTGAATCGGTGTTTCGGCTATCATTTGGGTTCTATCGGTCAGTGGAAATGTTTTGAGAGTTTTGGTTGAGCTTGAATGGTGTAGGGCGTGTAGGTGTTCCCTTTTTGTGAGAGCACAAGTGCACACTCCTCCCAAGTTATAGTATAAAAGAAGTCGAATCCCACGAGGATTGGACAACTTATTTCATTTCGTAGTCCCTGCACAAGGTAAAGTAAAAGCACAAGTGAATAATTGGTTGAGATAGAAAAGTAAATAAAACACAAATAATAAAGAAGGTGAATCAAGTTGATAGAGCAGGCAAAGTTATGCTGCCACTTAGTGTGAAAACTGCCTTGTAATAGGTATGAGTTATTTTGTGCTACCACAATATGCTGCCTCGATGGGTATGGCGTGCGGCAAACTACGACCCTGTCACGTGGCCGCAGCAGGTCAATACCACTGCAGGGGTGTACTGTCTCGGTAGGTAGAATGGAAAGAAGTCATGGCGGCAAGTCTGGCAGATACTCCAAGTTCGGGAGGATAGTCGACAATGATCTCTCCTATTTCTAGGTTAGGATGCTCGAGATGCTAACTTGTGGACTAGTGTGGAACCAAATTAGTCAACTCGTTTGGTGATCCCTTTTAGCCGCTGAAACTTGTGGACTAGTGTGGAACCAAGTTAGTCACACCTCAACACGTTGTGACCGTACTTAACCCTTTCGTGAGCCTTGCACTTTCGTGCCCGACAAATGGATTCTCTCAAATGACTGGTGTAGAAAGATTGAAAGAATGAAGAACAACGGATTAAGTAAACTTGGAATATTTTATTGAAGAATAACTCAAACCCCTAAAATAATCGTTTCTCACTAGTTACAACATAACCCTAACCCAATGGAAATTAGAACATGGCGGTGGTGAAGAACACAAGAAAAGTCTATAAAAAAACCTAGGATGATTTGAACTAGGAGTACAATGGGTATTTATAGACTCAAGACTAGGTTAAGTCCTCCTTAAAGTAGAAGTCCTCTAAAGTATCTTTCCTTCTTTAATATAGCTTTAAATGTCGACTTCTTTGCTTGGAATATGGACTCTATCTCGTTTGCCTTGGTCCGCAAGTAAGCTTGAGAATTTTGCTTCGGCAGCCCTGGCCGCTGCTACAGACGTCGGAAAATCATATGAACGTCGGCGATAGATTCATGAGTTTTTGCTCTACAGATCGCACTCTGGTTCTCCCAACTTCCATAGTCAGCTGCCGAGGGCAGCAAGGTCGGTGGCAACTCTACTTGGCAGGTGCTTGGCAGCAACTAACTTCTGCTAGAACTGCTTCAGTACAACTCCTGGGTTTGCTCCTCAACATTGTGTCCTCCGCTCCTCGGTTCCCTCTTTCTGCTGTTAGTACCTACATTCAAGAATACACTAAAACAGTATCTCTTGTTCACAAAATAAATGATAAGTTATAAAGGTAAGGCAGAATAATGAAATACTGTAAAATGCTATGCATGACCCTACTTATGCCTAAAATGTGCTTAAAAACAGTAATAATAAGAGTTGGCATGCACATGAAATATAAGACTTTTAGACACTTTACACACCCCCAAACTCGAACTATTTCTTGTCCTCAAGCAATGCAACCTAAAGTATTTGCTCTAATAATAATCAAAAAGAAAAATTAGCTTTTAACCCGATTTTCTGCCTCAAGGCCGTGGCTCATATATATAAAATTTACCGAAGGGAAATAAGCAAGAAAATAACTTAGAATTTAAATTTCTCCTGCATGTGTGATGTGTGCACATTTGTAAACAAACTGAATGTGCATAATAAATAAATAAACAAAGATGGTGTTGTGATTTAAAGGTTTGCTGTCGAGACAGCACAGTTAAGCACATTATTTTTAATCATAGCAGTGAGGGCTTCAGCTTATCACAACTACTCTTCTAGATCTGACATTGAGATAGGAGCAAACTACAAAACCCCGAACTCTTGGAGTAGAGTCATCCTGTGAAGGCTTTCATTCACTCATGCTAATTTGTTCGTCACTGTAAGGCTTTCAGATTCATGGACTTTGATAGCAGCGGAGTGTCCTCGCACATGATTCTTCCTAGAGCCTGTTTCGGGCACCTCTAGGGTATTACAGCTTTATTCTTTGTTTTTGATTTTGTTACCGTGGCAGTATTTCATTTTTCTGTTTCTTTTGCCTGCCTCGGCGGCTACCTGTAATCATCGTTAGAAATTTGCAAAGAATTCTAAAAACAAACAGGAAATGTTCATAAAATATTCTAACATATTCAACAAGCAACAAAGATGTTTACATTTTCAGGCATAAAGAAAAAAAATCTAAGTCATATTTCATACTTTTTCCAAGGATTAAGTTCATTTTAGTTAGGTGCAAAAATAACTATTCGGCTATCCTATCATAGGCACAAGTCATAGCAAACTTTTATTTTCTGATTATTACTAAGGCAAGTACAATGCAACCTACATGCAACTAAATATGCCTAGACAAATGATGCGAGAGCTATCCCCTCCAAACTCGAGATGGGCATTGCCCTCAATGCACAAAATAGTAAAGAAAACTGGATTAGAGTGAGGAGAGGGGAAAACGCCTGAGGTTGCTGCTAATGGCGGGTGCTAGTAGCGGACTTGGTGTTGCTGACTTGTGTTCCGCTGCTCTTGGGTTCGGATCTGCAAAACTGTTTGTGAGACGGGAATAAAGAAAAAATTAAAACAAATGATAACTAATCCTAAAACTACTCCTACTAAAAACAGTAAATAGGGGCCTAGATAAGGTTATGCCACAGTGGGGTGGCCATCCCCAATGTGAATACTTCATGTCCTTTGATGATAGAGTCCATTGTATAATGCTTTAATTGTTGCCCATTGACCTTGAACTTTGTCCCTCATTTTGCGGATTTTATCGTTACGACACCATGTGGAAAGGCTTCGACTACTTCGTAAGGTCTTGACCATCTGGATTTTAGTTTGCCAGGAAACAGTCTGAGGCGGGAATTGAATAGCAGAACTTGCTGCCCCGGCAGGAACTGCCGCTGCTGAATCTTGCTGTCGTGCCATTTTTTGTTTTTTTCCTTGTACAACTTGGCGTTCTCGTATGCTTCCCGCCGAAATTCTTCAATTTATGTCGGATTAAGCAGTCTCTTTTCCCCAGTCTGTTGCCAGTCCATGTTAACTGCATTGACTGCCCAATACGCCTTGTGTTCTATTTCGACAGGGAGACAGCAGGCCTTTCTGTATACTAGACGATATGGGGACATTCCTAGCGGTGTTTTATATGTTTTTCGATGTGCCCAAAGAGCATCGTCTAGTTTCAATGACCAATCTTTTCTATTAGGGTTTACAACTTTCTCCAAGATGGTCTTGACTTCCCTGTTCAAAATTTCTGCCTACCCATTTGTTTGTGGATGGTAGGCTGCAGCAATCTTGTGCTTAACTCCCACTTTTTGGAGGACCTTTGCAATTAATCTATTGTCAAAATGGGTGCCTTCATCGCTAATGATTGCTCTCAGTACTCCGAACCTTGTGAAGATGTTCTTTCGTAAGAACCGATGAACGATCTTTGCATCATTGTGAGGGGTTGTAATGGCTTCTACCCACTTAGAAACATAATCAACTGCTAGGAGGATGTACATGTTTCTGTACGAAGATGGGAATGGCCCCATAAAATCTATCCCCCAAACATCGAATAGTTTGACCTCTAGAATTGTTTGTAGGGGCATCTCATTCCTTCTTGATATGTTTCCTGTTCATTGGCAGCTATCACACTGTTTGTAGAATGTCTGAGCGTCTTTATGCAGTGTTGGCCAAAAGAACCCTGATTGCAGCACCTTTGCTGTTGTGTGCTGCCCACCAAAATGGCCTCTGTATGGTACTGAGTGGCATTGTGAGAGTATGGCCTGTTGTTCATCCTCTGGTACACATCGTCTGATGACCTGGTCTGCACAATTTTTAAACAAGAAAGTCTCGTCCCAAAAATAATGCTTAGCATCATGTTGGAATCGTTTCTTTCCTTGATAGTTTAGTCAATAAGGCAAAACACCAGATACCAAGTAATTTATAATATCTGCATACCAGAGTGTGTTTATTGAGGTTGCTGCCGCTGCTTCTGTGTGGGCGGCGGGTAGTAGTCCTTCAGCTTCTAGGGCGGCTACCAGGGCATAGACTGGTATCAACTGTTCGTCAGGGAATTCATCCTGAATTTTGTTGTGAGAGGTGTTCTCTTGTCTATTCTCAAGCCGGGAGAGATGATCTGCCACTTGGTTTTCTGTGCCCTTTCTATCTCGAATTTTTATGTCAAATTCTTGCAACAGTAGGATCCACCGAATTAGGTGTGGCTTTGCGTCTTTCTTTTGCAAACAGGCACCTTAGGGTAGAATGGTCTGTGTGAACTATCACCTTTGTGCCAATCAGGTAAGTTCGAAACTTATCGAAGGCAAATACTACTACAAGCAATTCTTTTTCTGTGGTGGTGTAGTTGGTCTGGGCGGTATTTAGTGTTTTGCTGGCGTAGTATATGACGTGAAAGATCTTATCTCTGCGCTGCCCTAGGGCGGCACCAACGGCAGTTGTTGCGTGTAAAAGTGTCTATCGCAATGTAGTGCAAGTGTACACGACGCAAGTAGTAAAGTGATACATAAGTATCGGATATCGTCTCCACAGGGACTGGGCTAATAGCTTTAACCTTGGGTTTTCTGCACGAAGGGGAAAAGAAAGAGTTTAATAGTTTGTCACGAAATAATAAAGGAGATTGAAAATAAAAGAGTAAAGAAATCAGGATAGAGAGAATAGGCTGGTATTGATTTGCTCAGTAGTGTAGGTGTTGCAAAGTCTAGGAATTTCTGTTCTGTCGTTGTGCCTGTCGCGGCAGCACCTGCCGCGGCAGCGGTCTGTTGTTTGTCGCGGCAGCGATCACACAACTCTGTACTTCAAGCTTGGCAAGAATCCCTGCTATGCCTTGGCCTATCCCTAGGTCCAAGTCTGTCGATGAACACGTCTTTGATGATACCTACCGGCGTGAATCGACGGATGAACACCGATGTTGTTTAATTATTCCTTAGCCACTTAACCTTGTCCTATCCCTAGGTCCGAGATAGTTCAACCATAAACTAGAGAACCCGTACTTATTCCTTTCGTATACTTAACTCTCCCGATATAAAGTAAATGTGTAATCTCACAATGCTCTCTCGATACTCTTGCAAGATGTTGAAAACCAGAATAAGCAAACTTGAAGTCTATTTTATTGAACAAAGAAAATCCTAAACCAATGCAATCCTTGCAACTACTTTACAGAATCAACCCTTAGCCCTAGGGGAAGTTTAGAACATGATGAGAAAGGGAAAACGACTAGGGTTTGGGGAAGAAGGCTGGAGAGTAAGATATCCTCCCCTAGGTCGAATTACATGCCTTTATATAGGCCTTGGGTTCAAGTTTTCTAATATGGCAAGAAAACAAGTTTAAACTAAAACATAACTCTATTAAAGACTAAATCTTCAGATCATATATCTTTAATTCGTCCTTCCTTCTTGCTTGGAGTTTCTTCCTTGAAATTTGGGCTTGGCCTTCATTCTGATCTAGGGCTCGGAAAAATATACGAGTGCTCCACGACATACCGACTTAATTTCCTCTTTCTGTCGAGGTCCACTTCACTTCTTCCCTTCACCATTGCTGTCGTCCTTGGCTGCCACGGCAGCTACCATGGCAGCATCGTCCTTCTCATCTGCAGTACAGTTCCAGCTCTGCTTCTTCACTGCCCAGCGTCTCCTTCTCCACTGCCCTCCAGCAGCTACCTACAAAAACAACCAATTTCAGCAGAAACTGTGCCATTTGATATAATTGTGATGTATAAATGAAATCTATCCTAAATGCAATGAATTATGCTTGAATGCAGCAGAAATATGGGTTAAATAGGGGGTAAAATATAGAACTTTTACACACTCAACACACCCCCAAACACAAGTTTTTGCTTTCCCTCAAGCAATTCAGACCTAAAAAACAAGAAAAACAAAAAAAATTGGCTTAAAACAGTGAACTTTTCCTTACCTACCATTCATTCCCTATTGTGAGCAACACCATGTTGGATAATTCAGGATTCATCTGGAACCTTGCTATAATTCTCGTGTAGTGTGTGCATGCTTGTGAACAATTATATGCCAAGACTCCCTTAGTTTACTAGAATAGCTAAGCTTCTAACTTGAATCTTTATGCCAGTTTTCATCTTTTTGGAGACAATTCTTAGGCTCCTTTAGTTTTTATTTAGACTCGATTCTATTTTCTCAAGCTTAAGTTTGACTAGAGTCGGTTTCGGGCACCTCTAGCTAACTTCCTAGAGCCGGTTTCAGGCACCTCTAGGTGTATTGAGTCTATTTTTCTTAACTTCTTTTCCTAGAGCCAGTGTTAGGCACCTCTAGGGGCAACTCAAGTGTTAAGCTTTTTCTATTATAGTTTACTAGAAGAGTTCTAGATAGTATAAAAGTCACAAAGGGTGTTTAAGATTCAGAACTATAGTAAGGCTCTAAACTTCTCCTAAAACTATCCTAAAGGCACTGCCACGACAGAGGCTGTCACGGCAGGTAAGTTCAGTTCAAAGACTTAAGCCAAATTTTCATTTTTTTAAACAAAAATAAACTAAATAAAAGACACAATTTTTAAACTTAAAGACACTTCATTAATGGAGGGATGCCACCCCCAAACTCAAGGGTTGCATTGCCCTCAATGCAAATGACAGAATGAAAAAGAAAAAGAAAAAAAACAACATCACAAAATATAATAAAATAGTAGACAACAAATATAAGAAAAGAAACTTAAATTTCAATCGTTGTCGTCGCTGCTGCTGCTGATCTGAATCTGCCGGCGGGCAGTGACTTTCCTTGTTGGTGCCGGCAGGTGGCTGGGAGAGGCAGAGGTGGTCTTGTTCTTAGCTTCCCTCAGAGGCTGGATTCGGTTAGGTGAGATATGGGGTGGTTTCTCCAATACGTGAATCTCCTCGGAGGAGCTGCTGCTGCTGCCGGGGCTGCTACTGCTGCTGCCGCTGTCAGAATGTCCTTGGTCGGATGGTCCGACTCCTGAGCTTGGTTTCTACCGTTTCACTGGGGTGAACTCCTTAGACAGGTTCCTCTTGACAGAGGGCTCGTCATCGGATGCCCCCCAAATTTTGGATGAGGAGAAGCCAGCTATATACCTGTCGAGGTCGGACATGGGCTCTTTTCTCTTGGCTCCTCTGGTAGATGTTTCGGCTGTGCGGCTGCCTCCTAGAGCTGTTGTGGTCGGGGTCGGGGTGGACGCGGCAAATGGTGTTCTCGGTGTGACAGCAGGGGTATGGGTATGGGCAGGTGTGGGGGCAGCAAAATAATGGTCGGGGAAGGCAGGGAACAGTACATCAAGAAAATTAAGATTAGTTTTAATGAAGTGTACCGTTGCTGTGGTGAAGTCTCGAATGAAACTCATCAGGCCCAGCTGCTGTTCTTCCATTTTCTGCAGGGCAACAAGGATTTGTGTTGAGGAGTATGCTGGGGGAGCTGCTGCAGTTGGCTGCCTTTGTTCTGTGGCGGCAGGTTCTGTCTGGGTGGGCTCTGTCGGCTCACCTGCCGCGACAGTGGGGTCGAATGACGACAGGGGCATGGCAGCTTTCAGCTCCATCAAGCTGAGGATGTTCCTTTCCGTCCATCCTTTCCCTCGGACTCTTAAATCCTCGGCAGCTTCTGGTACGTTGTGGCAGCGGCAGAGGGCAGTTATGAGGTATGGGAAGAAGAGTGGTCCTGACGGCCGGTACGCACAATCAAATATTCCCTCCCGAGCGTATCTACCAACGTTAATGGGCCTTTAATTTAGAATTGAATGGATGAGGGCTAACCTTGGTTGGTCTACCGTGCTGTTGTGCGAGGAGGGCATAATCCTTTTCTTGATGAATGTGTTCCAAAGCTTGGCTTCTGGAGTGAGTTGAACTCGTTTTACCGTCCTTGGATGTTTAGGATCGGTATTCCACTTGGTACCTTCGTCGGTGAGTTCTGCCATAACAACATCATAATCGGCCGGCTCCAAGCTCTCCACAAATCTCTGGTGGATGTCTTCCTTTCTCCCAACGTAGAACCCGTAGAGAGTGTTGATGTATTCAGGCTCAAAAGTTACCTCTTTCCCACGAACCATCACTGATGTCGCCTCCCTACTGTCGATGGCAGCATAGAATTCTCGGACTAAAGTGACGTTCATTTCCTCCGGCTGCTCGGCAAACATCTGCCACTGCAGGGCTCTGATCTTGCGAGCTATAAATGGGTTTAGCCCAAGGTTCTCTGTCTGTGTGGTATAGAAGAAGCCTTTCTCCTCCCACATGTCTCTAACCTGGAAAGAGCTGGGAGTGGCTGCTGTTGGGGCAGATCCTGAGGCAGCACTACGGCGGTTATTTCTGGTACTCATATTGCAAGGACTGTAGAAAAGAAAATGAAGCAAATGAAATTCTAGAGGAAACAAGTAGAGAGAGTAAAAGTGAGTGAAAAATGAATAGTAAAACGGGGTTTATATAGAGAAGGTGTTTGTTGTCCGTTAGAGCTGTAACGGCAGGCGTGAATAATGGGGCCAGCTGTTACGCGGTTTCTGACGCGTCTGTCATGCGTTTCCGTGTCTGTTGCGCGTCTGTTACGCGTTTGCGTGTCTGCCGCGACAACGTGTTGACAGGCTGGATTTTCTGCGTCTGTCGCGGCAGCTGTAACGGCAGGCTCCTAGTTTGGGCTTTTTGGGCTGATGGAATGATGGTGGGCTGAATACACTTCTCCTCTTCTCCTTGTCTCCTTTATTTCCTAAAAATAATAATAAAAACTTAATTCCTAAAAATAAAATAATTACCTAATATATATAAAGAAATAATAAATATTAATAAAAATAAAATTAGGTTAAATTGGGGATGCCAAGAGGGGCATCTCCTAAAGTAACCACTTCCTGCATTCTTGGGGCTTCAGTCCCCTGATAATACTTTAATCTATGTCCGTTGACTTTAAATTGGTGCCCATCCTTTAAAGATCTGATTGTGATGGCACCATGGGGAAAAACCTGAACTACTTGGAATGGGCCGAACCACCTAGATTTCAACTTTCCTGGGAAGAGCTTCAACCTAGAGATGAACAACAAAACAAGCTGCCTTGGGCAGAACTGTCGTGGCAGCAGCTTCTTGTCATGCCACTTTTTCGTCTTGTCTTGGTAAATCCTTGCGTTGTCGTAGGCCATTGCTCGAATTTCTTCTATCTCATTCAAAGCAAGTAGCCTTTTCTGTCCTGCCCTGTCCAAGTCCATATTCACTGCCTTGATGGCCCAGTATGCTCTGTGCTCAATCTCAACAGGTAGATGGCATGTTTTCCCATAAATCAGCTGGTAGGGTGACATTCCCAATGAAGTTTTGAATGTAGTTCTGTAGGCCCATAGTGCATCATTGAGGTGTAGAGACCAGTCCTTCTGAGTTGGCTTAACCATCTTTTCAAGAATGTTCTTAACCTCTCTATTGGATATTTCAGTCTGTCCATTGGTCTGAGGGTGTTATGCTGTTGCGATTCGATGTTTGACACCATACTTTTTTTAAGGCAGCAGCTATAACCCTATTATCAAAATGCCTCCCTTCATCACTGATGATCGCCTTGGGGATACCAAATCTGGAAAATATGTTTTTATGCAAAAACCTCTGAACCGTCTTGGCATCGTTTTTCTGAGTAGCGATCGCTTCAACCCATTTGGACACATAGTCCACTGCCAGGAGGATATATAAGTTCCCACATGCTGTTGGGAATGGTCCCATAAAATCTATCCCCCATACGTCGAAGATTTCGACTTCAAGAATGTTTTGCAGCGGCATCACATGTCTCCTTGAAATGTTTCCAGTCTGTTGACATTTGTCACAATTTTTGTAGAATGTTTGGGCATCCTTGAACAGTGACGGCCAATAAAATCCAGACTGCAAAACTTTGGCAGCAGTTTTGTTACCACCTAAGTGTCCTCCATATTGTGAAGCATGGCAGTGATGGAGTACAGCTTCCTGTTCATCCTGTGGTACGCATCTCCCGATGACCTGATCTGTACAATATTTGAAAAGAAGAGGTTCGTCCCAATAATAATGCTTAACATCATTTTGGAACCTCTTCCTAGCTTGATAGTTAAGGTCAAGAGGAGATACTCAGCTAACTAAATAATTAACGAAATCAGCATACCAGGGGAGTTCAGAAAACTTACCTGTCGTCGTGGCTCTTGCGGCAGTGCTTATGGCAGCGAACAACTGCTCGTCAGGGAAGGTCTCCAGTATGTGTGTCTCGTCTGTTGGGAGACTCTTTCCCTTCTCCAGTCTTGACAAGTGATTTGCAACTTGGTTCCATGTTCCCTTTTTATCCTTGATCTCAAGGTCGAACTCTTGCAGCAGCAGGATCCAACGTATCAGTCTAGGCTTCGCATCCTTTTTGGCGAACAGATACTTTAATGCAGAGTGGTCGGTGTGGACTATGACCTTCGTTCCAAGTACATATGAACGAAACTTGTCAATCGAGAAAGACCACAGCTAGTAGTTCTTTCTCCGTTGTGGTGTAGTTTACTTGGGCGTCGTTCAGTGTTTTGCTGGCATAGTATATAACATGAAAGAGCTTGTCCTTCCTCTGCCCAAGTGCTGCCCCAACAGCATAGTCACTAGCATCACACATGATCTCAAATGGTAGTTTCCAATCTGGTGGCTGTACTATCGGGGTTATTACCAGCTTTTCTTTCAGAACCTTGAATGCCTCAGTACATTCAATGTTGAAGTCGAAGGGACGGTTCTGCTCCAGAAGAGGCACAAGGGTTTGGTGATCTTCGAAAAGTTTGCGATAAACCTCCGATAAAACCCAGCATGCCCTAAGAAACTCCTGATTCCCTTGACTATGGTGGGTGGCGGCAGCTTTTCAATTACCTCGATCTTAGCTCTGTCGACTTCTATGCCACGGCAGCTTACTTTATGGCCTAGGACAATCCCTTCATCCACCATGAAGTGACATTTCTCCCAGTTCAATACCAAGTTTGCTTTCTCGCATCTCTCGAGCACTTTCTGTAGGTTGCCTAGGCAGCTTTCAAAGTTTTCTCCAAAGATAGAGAAATCATCCATGAATATCTCCAGGAAATCCTCCACCATGTCAGAGAATTTTGCCATCATACACCTCTGAAAGGTTGCTGGTGCATTACAAATTCCAAATGGAATCCTTCGAAAAGCGTAAGTACCATATGGGCAAGTGAACGTCGTCTTCTCTTGATCCTCCGGTGCGATGGCTATTTGGTTGTAACCTGAGTATCCATCAAGAAAACAGTAGTAAGGCTTTCCCGCTAATCTATCAAGCATTTGATCAATAAAAGGCAGGGGAAAGTGGTCCTTCCGGGTAGCTTTGTTAAGCTTCCGGTAGTCCATACAAACCCTCAAACCGGTCACAGTCCTGGTTGGGATTAACTCGTTTTCTTTGTTGGTTACCACGGTTATTCCGCCTTTCTTAGGAACGCACTGCACCGGGCTCACCCACTTGCTATCCAAGATGGCATAAATTATTCCTGCATCTAGCCATTTGATGATCTCCTTACGAACCACCTCTCTCATAGCATCGTTTAGACGTCTCTGGGCATCAATGGTTGGCTTGTGATCATCCTCTAAGAGGATTTTATGCATGCATAGTGCCAGGCTGATGCCTTGGATATCAGCTATCATCCATCCAATAGCCCTTTTGTGCTGCTGCAGCATCTCTATCAGCTGTTGTTCCTGTTCCTGCATCAACTTGGAAGAGATGATTACGGGCAATGTATCATTTAATCCAAGAAAAAACATATTTAAGCTGCCATGGCAGGGGCTTAAGATCTAGAACAGGTGGCTCTACAGTTGATGGCTTTTGGATGATATGTTCATTCGAGGTATAATTTAAAGGCTCGAATAACTTACCTGGACGATTGCCTATCCAGTTTACCTCCTCATGATCTTCAGTATCAGATATGTCAGAGTCTGAGGGGCTGCTGTCATCATCACTGTCGTAACAGTCTTCTAAATGGCTGCTGTGGCAGTAGCCAAATTTTATGTCATGGCAGTCCATCCTGATGCAGGGTTGGTCAAGGATAACTTCAGTGATAGCCTTACATTCTTCTTCTGCATCAGCGTGCTTAATTGCTTGGAGAACATTCAGTTTGATCTCTTGATCATTCACTCTCATAGTGAGTTCTCCCTTTTCTACATCAATCAGTGATCTTCCTGTGGCTAAGAAGGGTCGCCCCAGGATGATTGGTGCATTCTCATCTGCTTCACAATCTAAAACAAGAAATTCAGTAGGAAAGATAAACTTATCCACTCTTACCAGAATATCTTCAATTTTTCCTTCTGGTTGCACGTAAGAGCGGTCTGCCAGTTGCAGCATAACTGTTGTGGGTCGTGCTCGTCCAATACCTAATTTCTGAAATACAGATTTGGGCATTAAATTTATACTAGCACCAAGATCACAAAGTGCCTTACCCACAAATTTGTCTCCGATTATGCACGGTATTATGAAGCTCCCAGGATCCTTCTTTTTCTGGGGTGGATGCTTGTGCAGAATAGTCATACATCCTTCTGTCATTTTAACCGTCTCAAATTCCACAAGTCTGGATTTCTTTGACATGGCAGCCTTGAGAAATTTGGCATAACCAGGCATCTCCTTGATGGCATCTAACAGCGGAATATTGATGTGGACTTGCTTAAAGATATCATAGATTTTCTTAAGCTGGGATTCCCGTTTCAACTTCTGTAACCGCTGCGGAAAAAGAGGTGGGGACGATAGTCTGCAATACGTCCTTCCCACTACATTCGGATCTGAGGAGGCTTATGTTCTTCATCCTTCTCCTCTGTCCCTTATGTTGTCGTGACAGGTTCATCGGCAGCAGGCTGTTTGTCATCTGCCGGGGCAGCATTCTCGGCAGTTGATTCTAGGGCTGATTTCTTAACTGTTTCAGCTTCTTTCTCTGGCCCTGGTAACTTCTTCCTACTTCTAGTTGTGATCGCTTTGCACTGCTCATGTGTGGGTTTTCTAGCGTTTTCAGTATCGCTATGGAATCCTCTGTTCTGCCCTGGCATAATATGCTGGGAAACCTGACCCATTTGTTTCTCCAATGACTTTAGAGTAGCTTCATGATTGGCCATCCGCATCTCTGTTTTATCCATGAATGACTCAGTCCTCTTGACGAAGTGATCCATGTTTGCCATGTAAGTTCCTGTCTATGACATAAATGTGGCTAAGGTTTGTTCTAGTATGCTAGGTGTGGTTGCCTGTGGTTGTTGCGGCTGCTGTTGCACTTGCTGCCGTGTCAGAATTCTTGGTGCCCCCTTATTTTGAGTGTTCTGTACTTGAGGATTCAGGGCATTGTTAGGGTTGCTCCAAGAGAACTTGAGATCCTTTCTCCAGTTGGGATTGTAGTTGTTGGAATTGTAGTTTTGTTTGTTTTAGTTCCCAACATACATCCCTTCCTCTAACTCTAGTGGACAATCTTCCGAACTGTGATTCCCATCACAAGTTTCACATACCTCTTCAGCGGAGTAGATAGGTTTTGAATCTTTCTTCAAGAGCTTTTCCACTGCCTTTGTGAGATATTCCACCTGTGTTTTTAGCGAATTATCGGCCTCATAGTCTTTCACAGCTAGTACTCGTTTACCCCCTCTTCTTGCTGTAGGAAACTGTTCCTCGTTCTTTACCAGGTTTTTCAATACTACCATTGCTTCATCTGGGTCTTTGTCCAACAACAATCCATTTGCTGCTGAATCAATTCTCATACGAGTCTGTAAGTTGGCAGCATTATAAAACTTAATTACCTGGTTCCAAACAGGGAATCCATGCATCGGGCAGTTCCGCAATAGAGTGGTAAACCTGTCCCATGCCTCGTGCATTGGCTCGTCATCTTCCTGTTGAAAAGTAGCAATTTCGTTACTTAATCGCTCAGATAAATGTGAAGGATTAAAACGAGACAAAAATTCACGAGTTAAATCTGCCCAAGTTCGTATTGAACACGGCGTTAGTTTATTCCACTAAGTTTTCGCCCTGTCCCTCAATGAATGAGGAAATAACCGAAGCCTCAGTATCTCTGGATTTACTCCTGGTAGTCTAAACGAACCACAGATTTCCTGGAACATTTTCAGATGTTCCCTAGCATCCTCTGTAGCAACACCACTAAATTGACCAGCGTTATTAATCATGCTGAACATGACAGGTTTCAGCTCGAAATTTTCAGCTTCCACTTCTGGCAGGGTGGTTTCTAGTTCTACATGATCATTGATCATGAAATCACGGCAGGACCGGTGTGCGGCAGCGGGAGGAGGATCGGCAGGTTTTCCGTTCCTGCCATCTCCGGCAGGATCTATAGGACCCTGGGGATTCCCTTGGTTGTTCATGGCCTCTAACTGTTCTTCAAGGTATTCGTTTCTGGCTAATACGAGTCGGAGTCGGTTCCTAAGATTGCATAAGCGTTTGATTTCAGGATCAATCTGATACTCAGGTTCCTTTCCTCGTCTCGATCTGCGCATAAACAGAAAACCTTGTGAAAGCACAAGTTGAACAATCCAAGAAAGAAAACAGTAAAATAAAAAAAATGTGCAGTAAAAGGGTAGGGTAAAGATATGTTGCCAGTCCCCGGCAACGGCACCAAAAACTTGTTGCGTGTAAAAGTGTCTATCGCAATGTAGTGCAAGTGTACACGACTCAAGTAGTAAAGTGATACGTAAGTATCGGATATCATCTCCACAGGGACTCGGCTAATAGCTTTAACCTTGGGTTTTCTGCACGAAGGGGAAAAGAAAGAGTTTAATAGTTTGTCACGAAATAATAAAGGAGATTGAAAATAAAAGAGTAAAGAAATCAGGATAGAGAGAATGGGCTAGTATTGATTTGCTTAGTAGTGTAGGTGTTGCAAAGTCTAGGAATTTATGTTCTGTCGTTGTGCCTGTCGCGGCAGCACCTGTCGCGGCAGCAGCTGTCGCAGCAGCACCTGTCGCGGCAGCGGTCTGTTGTTTGTCGCGGCAGTGATCACACAACTCTGTACTTCAAGCTTGGCAAGAATCCCTGCTATGCCTTGGCCTATCCCTAGGTCCAAGTCTGTCGATGACACGTCTTTGATGATACCTCCCGGCGTGAATCGAAGGATGAACACCGATGTTGTTGAATTCTTCCTTAGCCACTTAACCTCGTCTTATCCCTAGGTCCGAGATAGTTCAACCATAAACTGGAGAACCCGTACTTATTCCTTTCGTATACTTAACTCTCCCGATATTAAGTAAATGTGTAATCTCACAATGCTCTCCCGATACTCTTGCAAGATGTTGAAAACCAGAATAAGCAAACTTGAAGTCTATTTTATTGAACAAAGAAAATCCTAAAACAATGCAATCCTTGCAACTACTTTACAGAATCAACCCTTAGCCCTAGGGGAAGTTTAGAACATGATGAGAAAGGGAAAACGACTAGGGTTTGGGGAAGAAGGCTGGAGAGTAAGATATCCTCCCCTAGGTCGAATTACATGCCTTTATATAGGCCTTGGGTTCAAGTTTTCTAATATGGCAAGAATACAAGTTTAAACTAAAATACAATTCTATTAAAGACTAAATATTCAGAGCATATATCTTTAATTTGTCCTTCCTTCTTGCTTGGAGTTTCTTCCTTGAACTTTGGGCTTGGCCTTCATTCTGATCTAGTGCTCAAAAAAATATACAAGTGCTCCACGACAGACCGGCTTAATTTCCTCTTTATGTCGAGGTCCACTTCACTTCTTCCCTTCACCATTGCTGTCGTCCTTGGCTGCCACGGCAGCTGCCATGGCAGCATCGTCCTTCTCGTCTACAGTCCAGTTCCAGCTCTGCTTCTTCACTGCCCAGCGTCTGCTTCTCCACTGCCCTCTAGCAGCTACCTGCAAAAACAACCAATTTCAGCAGAAACTGTTCCATTTGATATAATTGTGATGTATAAATGAAATCTATCCTAAATGCAATGAATTATGCTTGAATGCAGCAGAAATATGGGTTAAATAGGGGGTAAAATATAGAACTTTTACACACTCAACAGCAGTGTCACTAGCATCACACATGAGTTTGAAAGGTTGACTCCAGTCAGGGGGAACTACCACAGGTGTTGTGACGAGCTTCTCCTTTAATGTTTTGAACGCCTCCTGGCATGCCTCGCTGAAAATGAATGGCTTGTCCTGTTCCAGCAAGGTACACAATGGTTTAGAAATCTTAGAAAAATTTTCAATAAATCTACGATAAAAACCTGCAAGTCCTAGAAAACTACGTATGCCCTTGACAGTGGTCGGTGGCGGCAAGTTGGCTATAATGTTGATCTTTTCTTTGTCTACCTCTATTCCCTGTACGGAGATTTTATACCCCAAGACTATGCCTTCGTCGACCATAAAGTGGCATTTTTCCCAGTTAAGCACTAGGTTTGTTTCCTCACATCTGGTCAGTACTTTCTCAAGGTTGCCAAGGCAGCTGTCGAAGCTGTTGCCAAAGACAGAGAAGTCGTCCATGAAGATTTCCATAAAGTCTTCTATCATATCGGAGAAGATAGCCATCATGCATAGCTGGAATGTGGTTGGGGCATTGCACAAACCAAATAGCATTCTTCGAAAGGCATAGATTCCATATGGGCAGGTGAAGGTTGTTTTGGGGTGGTCATCTGGTGCGATGGTGATTTGGTTATACCCTAAATATCCATCCAAAGAGCAATAGTAGGGTTTGCCAGCAAGGTGGTCAAGCATTTAATCAATAAAAGGTAATAGAAGTGATATTTTTTGTTGCTTTATTTAACTTGCGGTAATCCATGCATATTCGCCAACCAATTACTGCTCGAGTTGGGATTAATTCATTATTATCATTGCTTACCACAATTATTCCACCTTTCTTTGGTACACATTGTACCGGGCTTACCCATTCGTTGTCTGCAATTGGATATATGATTCCAGCATCTAGCCATTTGATGATTTCCTTTTTGACAACTTCTCTCATGGCTTCATTTAATCTCCTTTGGGCGTCCACAGTTGGTTTTTGGTCCTGATCCAGCTGGATTTTATGCATGCAAATGGCAGGGCTGATTCCCTTTATGTCTGCAATGGTCCAACCTATCACTTTCTTATGTTGCCGCAGCAGTATAGTTAATTGTCGTTCCTGTTTAGGCTGCAACTTGGATGAAAATATAACTGGCAGTGTATCATTAGGTCCCAAAAAACATATTTAAGTTGTGCGGGTAAGGTTTTAACTCGAGGGTAGGAGGTTGCTCAATGGATGGTTTGAACATCTTGCCCCCTTTTCTGTGTAATTCAGAGGTTCAAAGTACTTACCTGGTCTGTTTGTTATCCAGTGGGCTTTTTCCTGTTCCACCGATTCCTACTCCGTCCACTCGTGGTATTGCTCATCTTTCGAGCAGCTTTCAAAATGGTTGTCGTGGCAGCTGCCAAGTGTGCTGCCTGAGCAGTCGTGCGGTAGGCAGGGGCTATTTTCTTCCAAGTTGAACTCTGAGACAACATCCAATAGCTAGCATTCTTCCGGATCTTAAGCATGTCTCATGGATTGATAAACGTTCAGTTTTACTTGTTGATTGTTTATTCTCATTGCGAGTTCGCATTTTTCCACATCCATAAGTGTTCTACCCATAGCAAGGAAAGGTCGCCCTAGTAGTATTGGTGCTTTTTCATCTGCTTCACAATCCAGCACCAAGAAATCGGCAGGAAAGATGAATTCCTCCACTTGGACTAGGCTATCCTCAATTTTTCCTTCCGGTTGGACATAAGTTCTGTCAGCCAACTGAAGCATCACTGTTGTTTGGCGGGCATCTCCTATTCCTAATTTCTAGAAGATAGATTTAGGCATTAAATTTATGCTCGCCCCTAGGTCGCACAATGCTCGTACAAAGTGGTTGATGCCTATTTTGCAAGCGATTATAAAGTTGTATGGATCTCTCTGTTTGGCCGGTGCTTTATTGTGCAACATATTCATACATCCTTCCGTTACTACCACCGTTTCAAATTCCTCGATCCTCGTTCTCTTAGATACCATATCTTTTAGAAACTTGGCATAGCTGGGCATTTGTTCAATCAACTCTATTAGCGGAAGGTTTATTTTTACTTACTTTAGCATATCCAGGAACCTTTTATATTGCATCTCTTGCTTTTGTTTCTTTAATCTCTGGGGAAATGGAGGTGGTGGTACATGGTTGGCAGTTCTGTTTTTGCTGGGCATCCTATTTTGAGCTGTTGTTTCAGGTTCTGTCTGTTCATTCTTGGTGTCGTTTGCTGATTCTTGCTCTAGTGCTGCCGCGGCAGAATGTTCGGCGTGAAGGATTGGTTCGGCAACTGATGTTTCTCTTGCAGCAGGCATGAATGGGTCCTGTAGTGTTATCCCGCTTCGGGTTGTTACAGTGTTATATTGTTCAAGAGCTTTTTCTTTTGCTGACTCAGTGTCACTAGGTAATCCACCCATTGGCCTTGTGCTGATGATCTGGGTAAATTTCCCGAACTGCGTTTCTAGATTCTTTAAAGCTGCCTCTTGGTTGTTCATCCTGTTTTCAGTCCTGTACATGAAAGATTCAGTTTTATCCATGAAGTTAGTTGTGTTAAAAATAAAGTCTTTGGTATATGACATGAAACTATGTAGAGTAGATTCTAAGGAGGAAGTGTTTGTATCCTGTTGTAGGGGCAGTTGTTGTGGTAGGTTCTGTTGATGGTCCCCTCATTGCTGTGATGGGTTCGCAGCAGCTCTGGGGTTGCTCCACGAGTACATAGGATTGTTCTTCCATCCTGGATTGTAGTTATGCTGCACAGGTCTGCTATTCCTCTCATATACTCCCATATAATTAGCAGGTTCGACACAGTCGGTGCAATCATGGTTGCCACCACATTCTTCAAAAAATGGCTCAACAGTCTTTACATCATATGCCTTCCTAGGGGATTGCACGATCTTCATCACCAACTCCGTTAGTTGATCGAGGCGGGCGTTAACGGATTCCGAGGCTTCTACCTCATTTGCAGTAGCTAGTTGCCTTGTGCCGCCTCGGCAGGCTGTCGGGTATTTGTAGTCGTTTTTTGCGACTATATTCAGCAACTCCAGTTCTTCCTCTGGAGGTCTATCTAGGATGATCCCATTGACCGAGGCATCTATAATCATCCGAGTTGGGTAGTTAACCCCGTTATAGAATATAGATACCCGAGTCCATGTTGGTAGACCATGCAGCGGGCAGTTATTCAGCATTTGTTGGTACCGCTCCCATGCCTCGTACATCGGCTCGTCATCCTCTTGTCTAAAGGCTGTGATCTCATTCCGCAGCCTATCGACGATGTTAGACGGGCTAAATCGGTCAAGAATGTCTTTGCAGAGCTCTGCCCATGAATTAAAAGATCCGACTGGCTGGTTATTTAACCACTGTTTCGCCCTATCCCTCAGTGAATAGGGAAATAACCTCAGCCGTAGTACATCTCGGTGAACCCCATGTATCTTGAATACTCGGCGAATGTCTATGAATCCTCGTAAATGCTGCCGAGCATCTTCTGTGGTAGTCCCTCCGAAGTGCCCTAGTGTGTTTATCATGTTGAACATGATGGGCTTTAGTTCAAAATGGTCCGCCCCTTTCTCTGGTTCAATCACTATTGGCTCGAACCTTTGGAAGTCATGTTCCAAGTAGTCTCTAGTTTTCCGCACTTGGGGTGGATCAAGGGGATCCTCCCTCTACTGTTCTTGTGGTCTTCTGGGCGGCAAGTCATGATGCCCGCCCCTGCCATTCATGGCATCATTTGGGGGGTCCTCATTTACTATGGTATCTTCCTTTGCTTTGCCATTGTCTTTGTTCTTTAAGACTTCCCAGAGCTCCCTCTTAATTCTTCTAGTTTCACACTCAAGATCGTCGTAAATAATGAGATTTCCTTTAGGGTTAGCTCTGGTCATACACTTGCAAAGGACACGGTAAAATATTTTTTTCGATTAAAAATAAAAATAAAATAAAAGGTAAATAAAAAGTGCAGAAATTGAAAACCGAAATTCGCTGTTACCAATCCCCGGCAACGGAGCTAAAAACTTGTAGGGCGTCTAGGTGTTCCTTTTTTGTGAGAGCGCAAGTGCACACTCCTGCCAAGTTATAGTATAAAAGATGTCGAATCCCACGAGGATTGGACAGCTTCTCTCGTTTCGTAGTCCCTGTACAAGGTAAAGTAAAAGCACAAGTGAATAATTGGTTGAGATAGAAAAGTAAATAAAAACACAAGTAATAAAGAAGGTGAATCAGGTTGATAAAGCAGGCAGGGTTATGCTGCCACTTAGTGTGAAAATTGTGTTGTAATAGGTATGAGTTATTTTGTGCCGCCACGATATGCTACCTCGGCGGGTATGGCGGGCGGCAAACTACAACCCTGTCACGCGGCCGCAACATGTCACTACCACTGCAGGGGTGTACTGTCTCGGCAGGTGGAACGGAAAGAAGTCCTGGCGGTAAGTCTGGAAGATACTCCAAGTTCGGCAGGATAGTCGACAGTGATCCCTCCTATTTCTAGGTTAGGATGCTCGAGATGCTAACTTGTGGACTAGTGTGGAACCTAATTAGTCAACTCAGTTGGTGATCCCTTTTAGCCGCTGAAACTTGTGGACTAGTGTGGAACCAAGTTAGTCACGCCTCAGCACGTTGTGATCGTACTTAACCCATTCGTGAGCCTTGCACTTTCATGCCCGGCAAATGGATTCTCTCAAACGACTAGTGTAGAAAGATTGAAAGAATGAAGAACAATGGGTTAAGTAAACTTGGAATATTTTATTGAAGAATACCTTAAAACCCTAAAACAACTGTTTATCACTAGTTACAACATAACCCTAACCCAATGGAAATTAGAACATGGCGGTGGTGAAGAACACAAGAAAAGTCTATAAAAAACCTAGGATGATTTGAACTAGGTGTACAATGGGTATTTATAGACTCAAGACTAGGTTAAGTCCTCCTTAAAGTATAAGTCCTCTAAAGTAGCTTTCCTTCTATAATATAGCTTTAAATGTCGACTTCTTTGCTTGGAATATGGACTCTATCTCGTTTTCCTTGGTCCGCAAGTAAGCTTGAGAATTTTGCTTCGGCAGCCCTAGCCGCTTCTACAGACGTCAGAAAATCAAATGAACATCAGCGATAGATTCAGGAGTTTTTGCTCTACAGATCGCGCTCCGGTTCTCCAAACTTCCATAGTCAGCTGCCGAGGGCAGCAAGGTCGGCGGCAACTCTACTTGGTAGGTGCTTGGCAGCAACTAACTTCTGCTGAAACTGCTTCAGTACAGCTCCTGGCTTTGCTCCTCAGTGTTGTTTCCTCCACTCCTTGGTTCCCTCGTTCAGCTGTTAGTACCTACATACAAGAATACACTAATACAATATCTCTTGTTCACCAAATAAATGATAAGTTATAAAGGTAAGGCAGAACAATGAAATACTATAAAATGCTATGCATGAGCCTACTTATGCCTAAAATGTTCTTAAAAACAGTAATAATAAGAGTTGGCATGTGCATGAAATATAGGACTTTTGGACACTTTACAAAAGGCCAACCTAAGCTCGAGAGTAAGTATTTAAATGTTTACGTTTTACTTTTCCAGAAATTCTTCACCTTAATCTTGTTATGCATGGTTGAAATGAGATGAGATGAATGTGTGTAATTGATTAATGAGTGTGATATTCTATGTTGGATTATAAGATGTTTGAGTATTGGCAAATATGAGAGTCTTACCGGGTATAATTGGTCGACCATAGTGTTATTGTGCACTTGTAAAATTCGTGCGTGGCCCTAGTGATGAAGGATGCCATTAGGGAGGAGTACGGTGATGTAAGATGCCACTCAAAGCTTTATTATTAGACCTCGGTGATGTAAGATGCCATCATAAGTCTTGTTGTTCTTATAGATTCGGTGATGTAAGAAGCCATCGAGTACAATCCGCATATCCGAGTAATGAAACCATAGTTGCCAATGTACTCCTTGTGTTGAATGATTATATGTTATCATGTTTGATGTTGAGAGTTATGCTATGTCGTTATATGTAGTTGCTTGATGTAAGATTCCAAGCATATGTATGGTTGATGTTAGTCTTATTGATGTGAATCATGCTTGTGGTTTTATTTTCAACTCTTAAATGGTTTTACTAAAACTGCATTGTTGTTGTTGTGGTTTTGAGCACCACTCACTAAGCTTTTATGCTGATGCGATCCTTTCCAACAATACAGATCGTTAGTGATCCAGGGAGCAAAGGAAGGCAAGGGAAAGGCTCCGGTGATTGTAGCTTAAGCTCAAATATGGATTTTAAGTTGTAATAATAATTTAGCAATGTGAATACTTACACCTTGTGTTAGGGAGGCTGTTGTAAACTCCCATGAGTTTGACCATTTTGCTACATGTTTTAAATGTTGAAACCATGCTATGTTGAGACTTTCTTTAGCTTTTGGTTAAATGCCTTGTGTTTTGGCTTGTTGGTGTTTTGAGTTAAAGTGTTCCTTATGAGCTTTTAAGTTTGAGATCCATGCTTGCGTGTATGCATGTTTGAAACTTGTTTTTAGGGTGTTTTGCCTCTAGAATGTTTGCTCAATATGTTGCTTTGTGGTTTGTGCTCTTTCGAGGGTAAGTTTGGGAATGTTTGGGGATGCCAAAATGCATTTTCGGGCCAATCTGTGTCCAGGCATTTAGAAACATATGTTATGGTTTCGGAACGGCCAGACTTTTAGGGCACTCGTATCGAAACGGGGGTGGTGGCGTTTCGGTACATTTTGCCTTTGGAGACTTCCGTTTCGAAACCAAGAGGAGCCGTTTCGGAACGGCCTGGTTTTGCTTTTTGCTGTGAGCCCGTGTTTCGAACGAACAACCCCTGTTTCGAAACACATACATTTAAAGTGGTTAAAAGGCATCTTTAAAGGTTTCCAAATGTTACGTTTTAGTCTCGAATGCTTGTACGCTTCCTAAGTGATTTTAAATGTCTCGTTTGTGTTGGTCTTGCCTCGTGTGCTTGAAATATGACTAATAAACTATTTGGTAATGTTTAAATTACCTTTTGCCCCTGTTTTGGTGTGGTTTTGCAAAATGGTCCTTCGTGACTATTTGGCTCCAATTAGACATCCGATTGATGTCCGATTGAGTCGTTGTTCTTTCGATGTAACCCTTAACACCATAGGACCTTTAAATTGCATTTAGAAAAGATAAATCTTAATCTAGAATTGTTAATCAGAGGAAAATTCTCATATTTTTCTCCGGTTATCCCCGTGTGACTCTCCCGATTTGGTCTTGCGACTAGACTGGGTCGAGGGGGTTACAACTAGGATCTCCTATTTGGATATATTCTTTAAAACCTCTAGTTAAGAAGGAACACAAGGATTTTCGACCTGGAGTGCATCACACATGAGCCATTTTTTATCCGATGTCGTAGGATGGTTGATGAGGTAGTGGCTGCTTGAGTCAAGGAGTTGACTGGTTGTCACATGAGTGGTTTAGGGCGGCCAAGGTCTGGTATTAGGCAATGGATTCCTCCTCCCACATGTTGGGTGACCTACAACGCAGATGGCTCACATCGGGCTGCATCTGGGGGATCTACATGTGGTGGTGCCATCAGAAACGATACGAGGGAATGGATCATAAGTTTCGCTAAGAGCATAGGGATTTGTTTGGCTATAGAGGCTGAATTTTGGGGTATTTATGAATGTCTTTGCCTCGCCTGAGAGTTGGGCATAAGTCATTTGAGGATGGAATCGGATTGTACACAAGTTATACAAGTCCTACATGATCGATCAACTGATGGTTTTAAGCTATCACTTTTTAAGCATATTTTGGAGCTATTAGATTGGAGTTGGGAGGTTCGGCTAGAGGTTATTGGGCGTGAGAGCAATAAGGTGGCGGATGTGCTCGCTCGTTTCGCTTGGAAACTCCAATTTGGTCGTCATGAGTTTGTTGAGCCACCAAGAGATGGTTTACAGTTGCTTAATTTAGACTCTCCATGTTATAGTGTGTTTTCTTTAGTTTACTTTGTCGAGTCTATCTCGAATGCTTTGTATAGTATTACCAAGTGCATTCTTTTTACCCAACTTAAGATTAGGGAAGTTTTTTAACAAGGCTCTGGGTAGTACTTTCCCTTATTAATAAAAATAACTAATGGATGAGGAGCACACAATTGGATTTGAATCCATTCTCATAATTAAGGTAATTAGTACTCTTTTAAAATTTAAATTAGTTTAAGAACATTTTTAAGAGTAATTAATGTCTTTATACAATTAATGATTAACAACTTAACAGATTGATTTCAAAGTATGCATGTTTTTTATAGGGGCAGATCATTAATAAAACGAATAAGGGCCTTGGCCCCACAAAATCTAAAAAAAAATATTTTCTAATCCTTTGAAAATTTCAAAAAAATTTAATTTGGCCATTCAAAAAATTTAAAAATTATTATCATATTTCAAAATTCTTAATATTTTTAATTAAATCTCTTCTTTAAAATTTTAAAATTTATCATCAAAGCTCAAAATTTTTGAAAATTTTATTTAAACTTCTAATTTTTTAAGAAAATTTTAAATTAAATCTTTCAAACAATTTATAATTTTAATTAAAGTATCTAAATTTTTAAAAAAATTTAAATAGGCCCCTCAAATTGTGATGCCAAGATCGGCCCCTAATTTTTATAATCTTAAATAAGAACTTAAAGATGTAATATATTAACGAATTGAATATGGATAATTATAACACAAATAAGAAATTAAGATATTCACTAACAAAAGTTTTTTCTTTAAAAGATAAATGGTTCTTTAAGTCTCTCTATTATATTTTAAATTAGAATTTAGTTCATATACTTTAATATATTTTAATTCTTATAATGATAATGTTATTAATTAATCACAATAATTAACATTAGTGTTGTTTTAATAAAACAACTGAAACCATTTTTGAAAAGAAAAAAAACTCATCTCAATATTTTTTTTTGAAAAAAAAAAACTCGGAATTGATGTCAACATGATATGATGTTTAAAAGAAAAGTTTCATGTTAATATTTTAATAGAAATAATTGATTGTAGTAACTATTTGAATTGGTTAATAACATAAAATATAAAAAAGTAAAATTAAAATTTGAATAAAATAATAAACAAGTCAAAACTGCAATTTTAACCCTTAAATAACACAAATGACTTCTATCAATATTTTGATTGGGATTTTCATTTCATTGAAAAGGTATAACAATGGGAGAAATTTACGTAAGAAATCAAGCACTTTTTCGGTACCAAAACCAAAATTGTATTCTAATTAGCCCAAATTGTGGGAAATAATTATTTGTAGCTATTAAAATGTTTTAGCACTAAACTATCTAATTATTTGTTGATTTAGTATGATGAAGTATTATTTTCCTTAAATAAGATTAGTAATTCTTTTATCAAAAATAATATTAGTAATTTAAATTTTGACGTTGTAAATAAAGTAGATTCTACTGAAAGAACAATTCACAATGAATATTTACAGTATTCTATTTGAATTAGTTAATCAATAAATAAAATTTTAGTAATGTAACACATGGACTGATACAGGTTGCTCGATCAATCTGATGTGTCACATTCGGGTCACCGAAGTGACCCACATTCAAACCATTTAAAACCATAAAATAAATTTTGTATTTAAAATGGAAGTTCAGAAATTACTCATTTAACTAGACAATGTTCATAAATACACGTTATAAAACGAGTTTCAGACTCAAATATAAAACAAGATATGACATACATGCCCCATAATTATACAGGTACCGCACAAGCAGTGCTGAAGGAACTCTCATACCGATGTCGATAACTGCACCATGTTCATTCTTTTACTACCAAGAGATGTTAAAGGCCTAAGCAGGTATATGGCTTAACATAAATCTGACATGATGAGCCCGGTATCAATAGGTTTCGATCATGATATAAAATTTCATTTTACGCCAAACTTAAAGGCAACATAGTTTTTCAATACTTGAACCTTCGAGTGTCATTCGAGAAGTTTACAGTCCGGAGAATCAGAAGAGAGATAGATTATGGAAGTTGAATTAGAGTGTTTAGTGTGTTTCATTAAGTGTAGATCGGAACATACAAAATGCTTCGGACATTCATATATTATTTTAGTAGGGTAGATTTTAGAAGAGACGTGAAGATTTTATTTAAAACATCTAAATGCCCTACAACCATACACCGATATATAGTTCCCTAAAACTAAATCCATAAGGACTTACCCTAGGCCCTTAGGGCGCAGGAGCCAACCTAAGGGGATGCCTTAGGTCCATAAGGTCTTACCCTAGGTCTATTGGACATAGGTGCCAACCTAAGGGGTTATCTTAGGTCCATGAGGAATTACCTTAGCTGAAGCGTAGGAACCTACTCAAGGGGATACCTTGGGTCTATAAGAAATTACCAGCTTGATCAAGGTTGAACCTACAAAGACTTCTTATCATATCCCAGATAGTACCCTGGAAAATAATCAATTTAATGCAGTCAATATTAATGATGTAAAAACAAGAATCAAACATGTATTTATCAGTAAAACAAGAATCAAACATGTGTTTATCAGTACAACAGAAACTAGAGAGCATGCTATCAAAGGTATACTTTCAGAAGAATAAAAGTCATGCTTTAGATCATAGAGACAATCTTGATTTTTATTCAGAGAGGGTAGTCATGTGTACATGGAATACATTAAATGGCCAAATTTTTCTCGGAGGTACTTGGTATTTACAAGAAAATGGGAACATTGAACTTCTGACAATTTTGAATTAATTCATAAACGAGATCCTTATGAAAGGGGAGCTATTCAGTACCAAAAGCTCAAACCATGCATAAGGGATTTAATACAACATGATTATTCAAGATTCAGATATATCAGGAGTGATCTCATCAATTATGCCTACAAGGGCGTTTTAGACATTTGGACTCCAGGAGAAATTTTGGTAAATTAGTCTAATAAGGGTACAATGGTAATTTCTTGTATTTAAGATTTCTAACGGTTTATCAGGCCACAAAATTTATTTGAACTAACTGATCCCAACATTGGAGTGCTTACCAAGTATTCAAATATATGCACCTCACACGTATTCATTTCCTAATACCGATTTTACCGCATAGTTGAACGGTCACCTTTATAATTCACCAAGGACTTACCACGAGTAGTCGAACATATATTTCGTGCGGAAATCTTTCGGTATTGTATTAATATCAGGAGTGATTGGCGTACATGAGTCATGCTTCATAACCCATAAGGATATTATAGTCATTTAAGCTTTATTGGTATTTCCAAGATTTATAAAGGCAATTCATTTATTCCAGTCATGGGGGTATTTTAGTCATTTTAGAGCTTAGGGGTATATATGTCATTCTGTCAATTCAATTGTTTAGGGTGTTCCTAGGAAAATGACTTTCAAACTTCAGTTTAAAAATTAGGGAAATCTAGGCATTTTGCAATCTCAAAGGTTAGAAACATGTTACCAAAACTTTCCAACCATATTAGAAATTTAACAAGTGAATCAGTAGTTCTACCAAGTTAAGTATGAATTCCTAGGTCAATTCCACAATCAAGGGTATTCAGGTTCCTTTTACACCTTAAGGGTATTTTTGTTATTTCTCATCCAAGCTTTAAATATTTTAACAAAGATAATCATAATTGAAGTTTCCTAGGTTAACTGCTTTATCAATAATCACTGAACTTGGATTTCTTATTGGTCATCAAATTTCTTATTCGAGACGTTCGGGTCTTAACGAGTTTACTATCCTTTACCGCAACCAGTACAACTTTAAAATAGTCAATGATAAACCCATGAACAATCATATCCATTCATGTATTAACCAATTTACCAAAGAGTACCGTAACGCATGCAATAGGTAGTAATGTATTACCTCGACTCCGAGTCACATCAATCGACCCTTGAAACTTCATTTGGTCACTTTTGAACCTCAACTCAACGTCCCTCAAAATCTCGGATACAAGAAAATGTGAATACCTTCAATTAAACCTAATCCAAAATCAATCCTTAACTTAATTTTATTGCTCTTAAATTGATTAATCAAAAACATATGCATGTTTAGGTTCAAGGTCAAATTTGAAGGCTTTTTTGGTTAGAATTTCGCAAAACAAACTTCAAAATTGGACTCAAGGTGTTAAAATACCCAATATATGACTTTTGGGGAAAAGTCAACCAAAAAAGTCGCCGGTCAACAAGTTGACTCGGGTCGGGTCAGGTCATATCAAATAAGTTCAAAGGTCAAACCGATCCAAAACCGATCAAACTAATCTGGTTCGAGCAGCAGCGACCAGGGTGGTAGGATATCGCCTCTAGACGGTGTGTGCTCGCCACGGTCGGCCCTAAATGGACGGAAAAGATCGCAATACAATGAAAAACGATGTAGAAAATTAAAAGGAAGAGAATAATAGTTTATCATGGAATGAAATGGTAGAAAATTGGCCAGAAATTATTCAAAACCATATCGTAAAATCATGCTTTTTCTCACAAAATCTTCTCAGCGCTCTCTACGGTGAACGACGTGATGGCTCGATGAGTGGCTCATTGGGTTTTTTCGCGAGAAGACGGGGAACACGGGGATAACGGTAGTGTCGACCACGGACCGACGATGGAGAAGATCATAGAAGAGGGCATACGAGCAAATTTTCACCGTTTCCTCACGAACGATGGACATGAACGTAGATTGATCGCCAAGGTTTTGACTGCGAGGGTGGGACGGTCACTCTGGTGGCAGTGCGCACCACGGACGTCGACGAGGGGCGCATCGGAGCTCGAACGGAGAAGGAGAGGGGGATAGGTGTGGGGAAACTTTTGGAATTCTCCAAATGTTCACTCACACACTCTCAAGATCTGGATAAAGCATTCCTTATGGTAGTTGAGTGAATCAGATTTTATTTAATTATTGGCATAAATATTAGACATGATTTAACAATAAACCGGTGCAATACTCAACCAAAAATCAACTTAAGCTTAGAGGGTTAAGGCTTGGGTTCACCTAGCAAAATGGTATAGGTTCAATACCTCATGGCTGCATTTTTTACACTTCCATTTTCATCCCCCACCTTCCATTCTTTTTATTATTATTATTATTATTATTATTATTATTATTATTATTATTATTATTATTATTATTATTATTATTATTATTAGAGTGTTATAAGTAATTATAATAATTATATTTTATGTTTGGTAAATAACTTTTTGAGCTAAAATTAGAGGTTTGGACAATTTTTAGAGGTTTGACCAGTCAAAGTCTCTAATTTAGATGTTTGGTAAACAGAGGGTTGTAATAGTGGATTTGAGTGAAACCTCTCAAATTGAAAAGCTCCTAGAAGGAGATTTTTGGGTTAGAGGTTTGAATATAAGAGTTGTAAAGACTCTTTTGTCATTGACAATTACAAAAAAATTTCTAAATAACCTAAATTTGAATATCTAATAAAATTAAAAAGACAATTTCATAAATAAGAAATTAATATATATATATATATTTAATGATTAATGAAATTATATTAAAAATATAATTTTATAAATAAAAATAATATATACATCTATATTTAATAATGACATAATAGCAAAATAAGTGTTCAAACTATATCCATTTTCTGAGATAGAGACCTAAATTTTTTGGCTGAAATAGATGCCTAAATTTTTCATTTTTGGCACGTTTTAAATTCAAAAATAATATTAATAGATACAAAGTATTGATAACTAACAAATTATTCAAATAAGTATTGAATATAATCATGTCCTTATATGTCGTTTTTCATGTTCAAATAATCAAACAACTATAAGTTATCAGTTACCTTTATCAAACACTTTTATACAATAAGCTAATATAACCCGCTAGTCAAATTAGTTAATGCAATACGATATCAGCTACCAGCTAATGTAATCATCTATCCGCTAATTGTCAAACATGTTCATTGTACTGAAAACTTTGATAAACAACTTTTGAGCCAAAATTTGAGGTTTGAACCATTTTTAGAAATTTGATCATTCAAATGTGCTAATTTGGATGTTTGGTAAACATAGGATTATAACAACGGATTGAGATGAAACATCTCAAATTGAAAAAATCCTAAAAATGAGCTTTTGAGTTAGAGGAATAGATATAAGAGTTTTAAATACTCTTTTTCTCTAAATAATCTATATTTGAATAATTAATAAAATTAAAAAATACTTTCATAAATAAGAAATTAATATAAACATTTAAATTTAATAATTAATGTAATTATATTAAAAATATAATTTTATAAATAAGAAAATTATATATAAAAAATTTAATAATTAATAAAATAATATTAAAAAGATAATTTCATATATACAAAATTAATATTTATACATCCTTTAAATATGTTTATTAATGTTATATTAAAAAAAGTTAATTTTCATAACCTAATTAATATTGATAGATATAAAATATTAATAACTAATAAAATATTGAATATTGAATATTTATACACCCTTTAAATATTGAATATAACCATGTCCTTATATATCATTTTATTTGTACAAATAATCAAACATCTATCAGCTATCAATTAATTTAACTAAACACTTTTATACAATCAACTAATGTAATCCGCTATCAGCTATCCACTAATTACCAAACATGGTCAATACTCAATATATCATCCGTAAACATTGAGGAACAAAGCTTTTTTAGGCCTTCTAGCTTTATGCGCATTTATTACATTGACGAAATGTTAGAAAAGGTTTAAGGGCTACTTTGCTCATGTTGTAGTCTCAATTTATCGATTTTGTCTCAATAGTTTTTTTTATCAATTTAGCCCAAAAACTAGACCAAAATTGATTTTCTGGTTAAATACGAGGGCAAATTATTTTTTTTACAAAAATACAAAATATTGAAAATTTGAAATATTCAAAATATTCATAAAATTCATAAAATATTTTGAAAAATAATATTAAAATATTACTAAAAATAAAAAACTATTAAAATTATGTTAATCAAAAGTATCTATTCTTTATATGTTTAAAATCAAAATAAAGATTATTTTTCTCTAAACAAAGTTTATATAGCAACATGGGGACACATGTATGATTAGTAAAATCACAAAGTTTGAATGGGGAGTAGGAAATACATGACCCAAATGAATAGTCTAATTATGAATGTTAGTTGCAACTGAATTGCTTTCGTGTAGGATGGTTGAGAGAAAGAAAATAGCCTAATTTTGACGAAGATCTTCGGAATTTTTAATATTTTATAATTATTTTCAATTTTTGAATAATGTAACGCCCGGGTTTAGGGGCTAGGTGAAATTAATATTTTAGTATTGTCTCGGGTTTCGATTCTAATATTTTATTTATTAAAGTAATGGTTTGGGCCTCGGGTTTTAAGATTTGGACCAATTTTAAATTGAGCCCAAAAGCCATGGATGGCACCTATTGTGGTTTCCCTTTTTCTTTAAGGGCATTTTGGTCTTTGAACATTAAATTTAAACAATTATAAAATAAAGGATGATTCATCATCTTCTTCCCCTCCCTTTCATTTCTTTCCAACGCCAAAAACATCTCTCCCTTTTCAAATACTATTTCATTCCATAACTCATCCGTTCTTGAAGATTTTTTCAAAGGTAAGGACGTTTTTGACTTGTCCTTGTTATTCTCTACATGTTGATACCATTTGTTTTCATTTTTATACATGTTTTGAGATTTGAGGTTTGGAGGGTTTTGGATTCAAAAATGTTGTTTTTGAGGTCTTTAACCAAGTTTTCTATTTGTTTAAGTTATATGAGTTGTCTATACTCAAAAAGGATCAACAAAATCGATTTTTACAACGTTTTATGGAATTTTTGGATTTGGAGAAGAATGAGGTTTTTGAGAGGTTTTAAGTTGAGTTTTGGGGATGTTTTAGGTGAAATTTTGATGGCTGATGATTAGGCTATGTGTAAGTGTCGTTTTGGAAGCAATTGGAAGTGTTAAATGTGTTGGAATCATCGGTTTTGGACTGTGCTAAAGGGCTGATCGGGAATGGTTTTTAGGGGTTGTTCTTGGTTTGAAAAACAAGTGGTTGATGTTTGAATTTCATTCCGGGTTTGCTACGTTGTGTTGTGGACTGATTGAGGTTAATTTACTTGTGTTGAGATGATTAGGAGCAAGGAATTGCGTTGGTAAAGTTTCGGGATCGATATCGGAAGTCATGGAGGCTTGAGTCGGCTTTGCTTGAATTGCTTAAGGAAGTGAGGTGAGTGGTTAATGTTTTAATTTGATTTCAAAGGTTGGTTCAAGCATGTAGATGCGAAAATGTTTTTAAGTATCATTTTGGTTCAAAGTTGGTTTTGAAGAGTTTAGTTTGGGCTTGGAAAATCAATTTTAAATTCAAAAGTAAATTGTGGTGAATTGCCTCTTTAAATTCCCCTTTTTACTGTTTGTTTTCAATTCTTGTGGTGGTGAATTGTTATGTATGAATTCCAATATTTGGGAGGAAGCATGTTGCTTCTTATTATATCGTTGATTTTGTGTGATGGTAATTATAATGTTGTTGATGTGCCTTGTAAGATAAGTGTAAGTTGGTGCAGGTTGTACACGGAAATGGTGAGTAAGACCATTTGTGGTTGGTAAGGTTGTTTGTAGCAATTTGGTGCCTAGTTGTGGATTTTGTTGCAACTTGTGTGGTTGTGCATGATATAGTGAGTACATGTTGTATGATGGTGATTTGTGTGTTGTGTTGTATGGTTGGTGTCGAACCTCACGTGATGGTTGTCGTTGCTCCGGTGATGTGTAGTCCCGCCGGTAGCAAAAGTATAAGACTCAGGTGATGTGTAGTCCCACCGGTAGTCACTAGTTGGGTAGTACTTTGATGTGTAGTCCCATTGGAAACCCACTAGTTGAAACGGTGATGTGTAGTCCCACCGTACTTGTATGCTAGTTGTGTTTGTGTAAACCATGTGTGTTGTCGTTGCTCCGGTGATGTGTAGTCCCGCCGGTAGCAAGTGTTATAAGACTCCGGTGATGTGTAGTCCCACCGGTAGTCACTAGTTGGATAGTACTTTGATGTGTAGTCCCATTGGAAATCCACTAGTCAAAACGGTGATGTGTAGTCCCACCGTATGTGTAAGTTTGGTTATGTTTGTGCATACCATGAAGTGAAATGTCTATGTTGTTGACCTTTGGTTGAACTTGTATGTTAGTAGATGGATTAGGTTGTTGGATGACTTGTATGTGTTGGCCTTTACTTTTAAAGGAAGCTTTGAACTCTGCATTGTTGATGTTATGTTTTAGATCTCTGCTCACTAAGCTTTATGCTTACGCTCTCCTTTTTCCGACAATGCAGATCTTTAGCTTGGAGTTAGCAAGGAGCAGGAAAAGGGCGTCCAAGCGTGTGGTAGTTTGCTCAAGTATGGTTTATTAAATAATGTAGTAGTCTAGCAATGGGAAATGCTACATGTTTTAGGAGCTTGTATCTAGACTCCTTTGTGTTGGCTTTATGTTGTTAATGCCTTATGTTGGTGTTTTGGTTTGATTATGGGTTGTAATGCATGAATGCTATGTATGAATGCTTTAGTCCATGTTTGAATGACTCCCTTGGTTTAAATAGGTGTTCTTGCATGTGTGTATATGCTTTATTGCTTTCTAAATTATGTTCTTAGACTTCCTATATATGTTATTAATGTGTTTTTGGCATAGAAAGTCATTAGAGATAAGCAGTAAGTGCTCCCCTGCATCAAGGTTTCGAAACTATGGGTAAAGTTTCGAAACCTTTGTAAATTTTGGGATTACAGGGCATTCTGCCAACCAAAGTTTCGAAACCTTTGGGGAAGGTTTCGAAACTATGGTCAAAGGTTTCGAAACCTTACCCAAGGTTTCGAAACTTTTGGTGAAAATTAGGTTCCAGACCTTACTGCCAGTCAAGGTTTCGAAACTATGGTCAAAGGTTTCGAAACCTTTACTAAAAATGTGCTGTTTGACCCTTGTTGGCCTGTTTAAAGAGAAAAACACATAGGTACTAAGTTGCCTTTAGTCAAGTTTAAAATTGGGATGTTTGAATGTGGTTTGGGGGTTTAAATAATGTCTCGTGTGTTATGTTCCGCGTGTTGTGGATGAGAGTAGAGCGTATTGATACCCCTGGTTATAGGCTTAAAATTTGACTGTTTGTATGGCCGTGGTTCGAATGTGTTTTTCCCTTGAATGTTTTCCGCTGTTGTGAATCACTTAGGACTTAATGTTCCTCTAGACAAGATTAATATAAAGAAAAAAATAGGCTTGCTAACCGAGGGGGAACCTTAACGGGTTTCGCTTCGGTTTTCCCCGTGTGGCCCACTCGGATCGGTCATCCGGCCAGACCGGGACGAGGGGGTTACATTTAGTGGTATCAGAGCCTGAGGTTTCCGAGACCTCGGGTAGGTAAGTGAGGTAAGTTTGATGTGTTATGTTATTATTATGTCCCAGTGAATGTTTTGACATGTATGCTTGATGTTTGCTTGTTAGTACGGTGTTTGAAAGCATGTGTAAGCTTGATGGTTGTGTTGAGGCGTAGTGTCGAGTTCCCATTGCTACTATTACTTATTTGAAAAGATTTTTGTAAAGGAGTATACTTGAGCACCTTGGACCCTTGCTCTTGCTAACCCTATATATTTTGTTTGTGTGTTTTGTTTATTATTGTACTGTTGTCTTTGGGAAGTTTGAGGCCGAGGTGTAGGCCTGGAGTTTGTAATCATGAATCTGAGGTTTTAGAGGGTGTGAACGATGAGAGAATTCATCGCTTTAGTTCAGGGCAGTACGACAGTACCAGAGTTAGAGGTACAGTTTGTTTGTTTGGGTCAGCGTGCCTGTGAGCTGGTTTCTGTTGAGAGAGGGCAATGTGACCGATCTTGATATGAGTTGGTAATAGAAGTGAAGACCTATGAGTTGGCCTCGGAATGATGTCGATGTTATAGCAAGTAATTCCTCGATACAGTCAATATGCTTGTTTTCTGATTAATTCTGGATCTACGTGTCCGTGTATTTGGAGTGAGGATGCGAAGTTGTTGAATCTACCTTGTGAGATACTAGAGGTAGGTGTTGGTATTGCTAGCTTCTTTGGGGATACAGTCGTGGTCAGAAAGATTTACAAGGAGTGTCCGTTGATGGTTTAGTGGCACGTGTTTTCAGTTGGTGCGATGGAATTGTTTTTTTTTCGGTTTTGATGTGAAGCTGTGCATGGATTGGTTTGTAGAACATAGAGTTAGGGTAGGCTTTGAGACAATGGAAGTTTTCTTAAAGCTTACGGATGACTATGAGATTGTAATGGTAGGTGGGAATGTGGATTTCGTATCGAATGTTGACCCAGCCTTAGAGGTCAAAGATTGATTGAGTTTGGTTGACAGGCTTGCCTAAAAGATGTGATGGATTTAATTTTTGAATGAGGATTAGACCGTAGACTATTAGAATAGTTTGTGTTTTCCTAAGAGTGTTGGCAAGAATTATCCGGTTTGTCTCTTGATAGGGAAGTAGAGTTGATTTGATACCGTCTCCGAGTTGCTCCTGTTTTGTTTGCTTTGTATCTCATGATTCTCGACCGACTTGAGAGTGTTGAAGAATCAACTTCGAGATTTGTTAGACCTTAGATTCGTTTGGCTTAGTACATTATCATAGAGTGTGACAGTGTAACTTGTGAAGAAGAGTGATGACACTATGAGAATGTGTTTAGATTGCAGACAGTTGAGACAATTGACAGTGAGTAGTTAGTATCCGTTTCCAAATGTCAGTGATTTGTTGATCAGTTGAGGGGTGTTTCGGTCTTTACAAGATTAATTTGAGATCCGATTACTACAAGTTGATAGTGAGAGAGGTTGATGTACTGAATGAAGCTTTCGGGGCAGATGTGATCACTTAGAGTTTTGGGTTATGTCGTTTGTTTGACTAGTGTGTTAATTACTCTTATAGAGATGTTGAGTAGAATTGTTGAATTATGCATTGTGCTCGATATGGATTCTCTTGGGGTTGGGTGGGACCTTGAAGGGTCACCTAAACCCGTGTGTAAGCCTCTCTACTCTCATGTTGTTGTGGTATGATGAATGTTTATAATTCATGATCTTTTGAAGATAGCTGCCCCTTTGACAGATTGCTACAGAAGAACGTTCAGTTTGTGTGTTAGATACGAGACGTTGAGCCCTATAGAAACTGAAAGAAAATTCGAAGAGAGTTAATGTAGTAACCGATGTTCCAAGTTATATTTGTTGTTAGAATAATAGTTGAGTTGCGAGCTGTAATTGCCTGTTTCAATTTGTTAAGTGATAGTGTTTCTGTGGCCGAGTTTCAGGTTGAGCCTACTTTGAGTCAGAATACTTAAAGAGAAACAGTTGCAAGACATGTTCTTGGTATCTCACGTGCAAGGCATATCAGAAAGAAAACCTTCAGATTTCAATTTCAGAGATGATAGAGTTTTGCCGTTCAGAAATAGAATAGTTGTGCCGATAGTCATAGTGTTTTGAGACGTACTGTTTTGGCCGAAGCACATGACAGTTCTTGTGTATTGCATCAGAGTAATATGAAGACATATTGTGGGTTGAAGATGAGTAATTCTGGATTGAGTTGATGGATGATGTGGGTCAGTATAAGAGTAAGTGTGTAATTTGCCAGCGTGCCAAGACCGAGCATCAATTTTCTTCTAGTTTGTTACATTCGTGGAAGATTCTTAATGAGATTGGGAAATAGATTTGAGGGACTTTGTGTCCGGTTTGCCTTTGATTTCCTACGGGAGAGTTTAGCCGGGAAAGCAATGACAGTTGCACCAAGTGTACTCATTTATAAACGTTCACGTCACTTGTGCCTTGTGTATGATGGCGGGGTTGTGCCTTAGCAAGAGTGTGAGTTGTACAGTGTCTTGCTTTCGATAGTGGACCATAGAGGTTCAAGATTTCAACTAAATTGTGAAGACGCCTACAATAGTGTTTGGTTACCTGTTGGAGTCAGATGATCAGTCAGAGAAAGTTATGAGTCAAGTGTTCAAACAATGCCGTATGAGTTGTGAATCGGGCTAGTCCTGTTGTTTGTTTGTTGCAGTTACCACCATAGTTAAAAGGAGGTATGTAATGTGTTTTGTGTATCTATGATTCAGAAGTATGAGTCAATTTTGTCCCGTGTTATGTTGTTGAAGAGTTTGAGTTGAATTTATAATGGTCATGCATTGAAGGACCCGTTGAGATCTTAGTATCAGATAGCTAATGTTGTGTGGTGAGTCTACCGAGTTGGTGAGTACGTTGTGTGAGAAAGAATGTTTGGATGAGCTTGTTCCAGTGGCTCTTCCTGTCTGATAAATTTCGGGGACGAAATTCCTTAAGTGGGGGAGAGTTGTAACGCCCGGGTTTAGGGGCTAGGTGAAAATAATATTTTAGTATTGTCTCGGGTTTCGATTCTAATATTTTATTTATTAAAGTAATGGTTTGGGCCTCGGGTTTTAAGATTTGGACCAATTTTAAATTGAGCCCAAAAGCCATGGATGGCACCTATTGTGGTTTCCCTTTTTCTTTAAGGGCATTTTGGTCTTTGAACATTAAATTTAAACAATTATAAAATAAAGGATGATTCATCATCTTCTTCCCCTCCCTTCCATTTCTTTCCAACGCCAAAAACATCTCTCCCTTTTCAAATACTATTTCATTCCATAACTCATCCGTTCTTGAAGATTTTTTCAAAGGTAAGGACGTTTTTGACTTGTCCTTGTTATTCTCTACATGTTGATACCATTTGTTTTCATTTTTATACATGTTTTGAGATTTGAGGTTTGAAGGGTTTTGGATTCAAAAATGTTGTTTTTGAGGTCTTTAACCAAGTTTTCTATTTGTTTAAGTTATATGTGTTGTCTATACTCAAAAAGGATCAACAAAATCGATTTTTACAACGTTTTATGGAATTTTCGGATTTGGAGAAGAATGAGGTTTTTGAGAGGTTTTAAGTTGAGTTTTGGGGATGTTTTAGGTGAAATTTTGATGGCTGATGATTAGGCTATGTGTAAGTGTCGTTTTGGAAGCAATTGGAAGTGTTAAATGTGTTGGAATCATCGGTTTTGGACTGTGCTAAAGGGCTGATCGGGAATGGTTTTTAGGGGTTGTTCTTGGTTTGAAAAACAAGTGGTTGATGTTTGAATTTCATTCCGGGTTTGCTACGTTGTGTTGTGGACTGATTGAGGTTAATTTACTTGTGTTGAGATGATTAGGAGCAAGGAATTGCGTTGGTAAAGTTTCGGGATCGATATCGGAAGTCATGGAGGCTTGAGTCGGCTTTGCTTGAATTGCTTAAGGAAGTGAGGTGAGTGGTTAATGTTTTAATTTGATTTCAAAGGTTGGTTCAAGCATGTAGATGCAAAAATGTTTTTAAGTATCGTTTTGGTTCAAAGTTGGTTTTGAAGAGTTTTGTTTGGGCTTGGAAAATCAATTTTAAATTCAAGAGTAAATTGTGGTGAATTGCCTCTTTAAATTCCCCTTTTTACTGTTTGTTTTCAATTCTTGTGGTGGTGAATTGTTATGTATGAATTCCAATATTTGGGAGGAAGCATGTTGCTTCTTATTATATCGTTGATTTTGTGTGATGGTAATTATAATGTTGTTGATGTGCCTTGTAAGATAAGTGTAAGTTGGTGCAGGTTGTGCACGGAAATGGTGAGTAAGACCATTTGTGGTTGGTAAGGTTGTTTGTAGCAATTTGGTGCCTAGTTATGGATTTTGTTGCAACTTGTGTGGTTGTGCATGATATAGTGAGTACATGTTGTATGATGGTGATTTGTGTGTTGTGTTGTATGGTTGGTGTCGAACCTCACGTGATGGTTGTCGTTGCTCCGGTGATGTGTAGTCCCGCCGGTAGCAAAAGTATAAGACTCTGGTGATGTGTAGTCCCACCGGTAGTCACTAGTTGGGTAGTACTTTGATGTGTAGTCCCATTGGAAACCCACTAGTTGAAACGGTGATGTGTAGTCCCACCGTACTTGTATGCTAGTTGTGTTTGTGTAAACCATGTGTGTTGTCGTTGCTCCGGTGATGTGTAGTCCCGCCGGTAGCAAGTGTTATAAGACTCCGGTGATGTGTAGTCCCACCGGTAGTCACTAGTTGGATAGTACTTTGATGTGTAGTCCCATTGGAAATCCACTAGTCAAAACGGTGATGTGTAGTCCCACCGTATGTGTAAGTTTGGTTATGTTTGTGCATACCATGAAGTGAAATGTCTATGTTGTTGACCTTTGGTTGAACTTGTATGTTAGTAGATGGATTAGGTTGTTGGATGACTTGTATGTGTTGGCCTTTACTTTTAAAGGAAGCTTTAAACTCTGCATTGTTGATGTTATATTTTAGAGCTCTGCTCACTAAGCTTTATGCTTACGCTCTCCTTTTTCCGACAATGCAGATCTTTAGCTTGGAGTTAGCAAGGAGCAGGAAAAGGGCGTCCAAGCGTGTGGTAGTTTGCTCAAGTATAGTTTATTAAATAATGTAGTAGTCTAGCAATGGGAAATGCTACGTGTTTTAGAAGCTTGTATCTAGACTCCTTTGTGTTGGCTTTATGTTGTTAATGCCTTATGTTGGTGTTTTGGTTTGATTATGGGTTGTAATGCATGAATGCTATGTATGAATGCTTTAGTCCATGTTTGAATGACTCCCTTGGTTTAAATAGGTGTTCTTGCATGTGTGTATATGCTTTATTGCTTTCTAAATTATGTTCTTAGACTTCCTATATATGTTATTAATGTGTTTTTTGCATAGAAAGTCATTAGAGATAAGCAGTAAGTGCTCCCCTGCATCAAGGTTTCGAAACTATGGGTAAAGTTTCGAAACCTTTGTAAATTTTGGGATTACAGGGCATTCTGCCAACCAAAGTTTCGAAACCTTTGGGGAAGGTTTCGAAACTATGGTCAAAGGTTTCGAAACCTTACCCAAGGTTTCGAAACTTTTGGTGAAAATTAGGTTCCAGACCTTACTGCCAGTCAAGGTTTCGAAACTATGGTCAAAGGTTTCGAAACCTTTACTAAAAATGTGTTGTTTGACCCTTGTTGGCCTGTTTAAAGAGAAAAACACATAGGTACTAAGATGCCTTTAGTCAATTTTAAAATTGGGATGTTTGAATGTGGTTTGGGGGTTTAAATAATGTCTCGTGTGTTATGTTCCGCGTGTTGTGGATGAGAGTAGAGCGTATTAATACCCCTGGTTATAAGCTTAAAATTTGACTGTTTGTATGGCCGTGGTTCGAATGTGTTTTTCCCTTGAATGTTTTCCGCTGTTGTGAATCACTTAGGACTTAATGTTCCTCTAGACAAGATTAATATAAAGAAAAAAAAATAGGGTTGCTAACCGAGGGGGAACCTTAACGGGTTTCGCTTCGGTTTTCCCCGTGTGGCCCACTCGGATCGGTCATCCGGCCAGACCGGGACGAGGGGGTTACAAATAATTTATAATTTCTTATTTTATAACTTATGCTTTTTTAATTATACATTTTTTACTTATTTTTAGATTTTTTTGTTTTTAGTAAAATTTTAACGAAGGTCTTCGAAATTTTCAATTTTTGAATAATTTATAATTTTTTATTTTATAACTTATGATTTTTTTAATTTTTTATTTTATAACTATTGTTTGATGCAGCGCCTCCTCAAGTGAGTGCAATCCTGTTAAGGGATATCCAAGGTTCCATGAGGGCTGGTGGTGATCAAGGTCAGGCTTGGCAAGCGACGCAGTTGGGTGTGCCGACTACTAGGATTGGTTGATTCCTTGGTTGGGGTCGGTTCTGGCCTATGGTGCTATATGTTAGTTGAGTGTGGTGTGGGATTAAAAGTTTGTCGCTTTATTGGTTTTGGTATGGCTTGTTGGCTTATTGGCCCTGTAATTACTATCATATGCACTCTTTTCCCTCCAACTAGGCTACGGAAGGTTTTTTAATGAGGCATACAATAGTATTTCTCTTTTACAATCAAAAAAATATTTTGATATTATTTTTTAAAAAATATTTTATTAATTTTTATATTTATATTTTTATATTTTATTAAATTCATATTTTTTGTCTAAAAATCAATTGTACCCCTAAGCTAGGTAAAAAATCAAGTTTGTCCCTCTACCATGCCATCTTCACATGTGGACTGCCACATTAGTATAGTTGATCGCCACATCAGCACCGTAACGATTAGTATTGGCTTCCGTTAGTCAAGGGGAAATTGTGATGTAATTGGACTAATTCATGGGCAAAATGATGCAAAAAACCATAAGGAAGGAATTGATAAATTGGGACCACTACATGAAAAAAAATAGCCCTTAAACCTTAAAAAATCTTAATTATAGTAGATGGAAATTAAAAATTGTAAAACCTATACTTGATTTTGATATAAAAAATTGTCCAAGGACCTAATTGGAAATGTAAATAAATTTTTAAGAAATTTTAAAAAAAATCTTACAAAATTAACAAGCATTTTAACTAAAACTGTTTCTAAGTTTAATAAATGGTTCAGGGTTTGCTAAGAGTTTGCTAAGTTGATGCAAGCTGAGCATGATGAGGGAGCTCACATTCTTCTTGGGGCTCAAAATCAAGCAAAGGAAGGATGACATATTCATCAATCAAGCTAAATACATCAAGGATATGCTCAAAAAGTTTGGCTTGGAGAATGTGAAACCTCAAGCCACTCCAATGAGTTCATCTATAAAGCTTGACAAAGATGAAGGAGGTAAGTGTGTTGATTCTAAGCTTTATCGTTCTATAATTGGCTCTTTGCTTTATCTTACTGCAAGTAGACCCGACATTATGTTTAGTGTTTTCTTGTGTGCTAGATTTCAAGCTAGTCCTAGAGAATCACACCTTATAGCCGTTAAGAGAATCTTTAGATACCTTATAGATACTCCTTGTTTAGGCCTTTGGTATCCTAAAGACTCATCCTTTGACCTTCATGCTTATTTTGATGTGGATTATGGGGGTTGTAAGATAGATAGAAAAAGTACCTCTGGTACTTGTCAATTCCTAGGTAGTATGCTCATATCTTGGTTCTCTAAGAAACAAAATAGTGTAGCCTTATCTACCACCAAAGCGGAATATATATCAGCCGGAAGTTGTGTGCTCAAGTCATTTGGATGAAGCAACAACTTTTAGACTATGGAATTGATATAGGTACCATACACCTTAAGTGTGACAACACTAGTGCCATTTGTCTCACTAACAATCCCATCTAACATTCTAGAGACTCATCCTTTGACCTTTATGCTTATTCCGATGCGAATTATGGGGGTGGTAAGATAGATAGAAAAAGTACCTTCGGTACTTGCCAATTCCTAGATAGTATGCTCATATCTTGGTTCTCTAAGAAAAAAATAGTGTAACCTTATCTACCACCGAAGCAGAATATATATCGGCCAGAAGTTGTTGTGCTCAAGTTCTTTAGATGAAGCAACAACTTCTAGACTATGAGATTGATGTAGGTACCATACCCTTTAAGTGTGACAACACTAGTGCCATTTGTCTCACTAAGAATCTCATCCAACATTCTAGAGCTAAGCACATAGAGAGAAGACATCATTTCATTAGGGACCATGTCTTGAAAAATGATATTGTTCTAGAATATGTAGACACGTTGAACCAATTAGCGGATATCTTTATCAATCCATTAGACAAAGAACGTTTTTGGACTCTTAGGAGAGATTTAGGTTTAACCAGCCTATCTTGACCTTTTAGAGCTCTTTAGTGCAAAATTTTGCTTGAATTTGTTTGATTTCCATGCTTTTGTGTTTTTTGCCTCTTGATGCATCAATGCTTCTTGCTAGGGGGTATGCATCTATTTTAGCCCATACATATTGCTCATTCATCATATACATGCATTGTGATTCGATTGAAATCGAAGTTTCTAACCTCCTTTGTACCCAAAATGACATTTCTGGAAAAGGTGTATCGATACGGGTCATAACGTATCGATACAGGTCTTTGAATAAGTTTCGATATTGTTTTAATTGTATGTGAGCGTATCAATACGGTATGTCGCTGGAGCTTTAAATCATCATTTAAATAGGTGTTCAACTTTTATTAAAACACAATCAACTTTTCTTTAAAACCCTAGTTGAACTTTAGCTATAAAAACCCATCAAACCCTTTGATTTTTCACACCAAACCTAAAATCTTCTGCGGGTTTTTGATATTCTCATCAAGGCTAAGCTTTGTCATCAATTTGGTGCATTCTTATCTCTTCATTCATCCATATTCCATATTCAAGGTATATTTTTGTTTTCTTTTTCAATTTCGTTTTATTTCGTATATTGTGTTTAAATAGTTTTTGTATAACAAGTATACATATATTATGGGTTTTAAGGATTTTGAAAAAATACTTTCAAATCTGAATTTTTTTTGTTCGAATATAAAATTATACTATATATTTTTCAAATCTATTTTTCAAATTTCTTTTTACCAAAATTTATTTTTATACTTTTATATATTTTTAAAATATAAAATATAGTGTTTTAAACAATACCTTGAATTATTGGACTACTTATTGGATTGAATGTGATGATTTATGCATACATTATTTTCGATTTGCTTTGATGTTTTTTTAAGGTTATTATGGCCCCTCAAAAGAGATCGAGAAAAGATGTACCTTCTAGCTCTTCCAATCCTAATATGGATAACGTGGGTACTCCAAAAGCAAATCTTTCCTGTATTATTCAAAAGAGTTCTCTAACCTTATCAGCTAAGGCTCATTATAAACAATACTAAGCTTTTATTATTCGACCCGAGCGAGTCGTTTTCATCCCTTTTTTAAACTTCGAGCGTTTTAAATTCAAATACATCGATTTGATACATAAATGGAAAATTATGAAATTTTTGGGGATACATGGGATTTTATATCGTAACCTTGTTTTGATTTTTATGCTAATGCCCGTTGTATCCATGATAATCAAAGAAACGAGGTTATTGCTATTGATTCTTATCTCATGGGCAAGAAATTTAGAATTGACCAAACAATTTTATGCAATGTTTTTGGTTTTGAAAAATGTGGGGATTGATGATGAACACTCTTTGGGACATTCTCAACTCGGCTCCGTGACCATTCTTGATGCCCATGATCGCATCCTCCATCTCATCATTTCTTGGTGGATCCGTCCTTCCGGTGGAAATTTCTCTACAATCCGGTAAGTGGATGATTTTTGGCTTCGATGCTTTTGTGAGGCCAAGCGCCCAAACCTTTGTCAAATTATGTTTGCGGAATTGGTGTACCTTGTCCAACATCTTCATACCGATAAAGTCCAATCCTTTACTTACGGCACGGCCTTGAGTTACCTATTTCATGCCTTGGAGATCGATTGCTCTCATGATGCCGTCGATCCTCTTGGTAAACCTATTGATGAGCGATCTCTAACATGTGCCAAATTCCACTTCATCGACAACCAGTGGGTTCGTATCGAGAAACCACCTCCTCAAGTAGCTCAATTCCACGAATGCCCTCATGGCTTTTTTAAATGAGAAGTTTACCTTTTTAAATACTCGTCTCACCTCCTTAGATACCACCGTGAATTCGAGGTTTTCCGCCATTGATACACGTCTCACCTTCTTGAATGAAAGAATGGCTACCTTCGATGTAACCCCCTCGTCCCGGTCGGGCCGGACAACCGGTCCGAGTAGGCTACACGGGGAAAACCGACGCGAAACTCGTTAAGGTCCCACCTCGGTTAGCAACCCTAGAAAACTTTTTCATTTAATATTATCTTATCTAGATGCTTGATTTAACCTATGTGTGAAAAGACAACGGAAACAAGGCTCACGAGAAGCCAGACGGCAAACAGGGCCTAAGCCCAAACCTTGGGACCCATTAGAGATGTCAAACAACCCATTTTTAGGCATGTGTTTCAAAACAGACGTCACCCATTTCGAAACACGGGCTTCAGTTTAAAAAGAAAGACACCCGTAACAAAACGCTTCCACCCCGTTTCGGAACAGGGTCACGTTTTGCCTAGGCGTTTTGATACCCGTTTCGAAACAGGCGTTTATAGTGGCCAAAGTGTTTCGAAACTGGTTTCGAAACAGGGGCTCACAATGGCCAAACCATACCGAAACGTGTTCCGATACGGGGGACCCTGGAACCACTTTCGTTCCAAAACGGAACAGCTCGTTTCGAAACACCTGCAGCCTGCAGTTTTCCAAAATCAGTTTTACACATCTCTAAACGATCCCAAACGCCCTTAACGATCCCAACAAGCATACACGGCATACAAGCACACACTAGAGGCATGCACCCTATTGCAAACATACTTAAAACGCAAGGATACAAGATAGGGCATCCACTCAAAAGATCATACAAGGCATTCAAGATAACAATGCTTCACAAGGTTAAACACTTAAGCATTTGCGGTAGGCAAGATAGACATGGTTTACAAGCAAACATGGCATCAAAGGAGCCAAACCAATTCAACATACAACAAAGCATTCAAATCAACAACACCTATCCCATTGCTTGACTATTACAATCTACAATTTAAAGATCATACTTGAGCTAACCAAAAGCAACGCTTGGAGACCTTTCCTTGCCCTTACCACCCACAAGCTACTGATCTGCATTGTCGAACAAAAAGGAGCGTAAGCATAAAAGCTTAGTGAGGGTAAGCTTATAAAACAAACCTTTGACAATGCAGAGTCCAAGCACGAGCAACAACCAATATAGAATGCATGTCCTTACCTTTGATCCACATAAGCCAATCTACCCATGATGCATGAACATATAATCAATATTATGTCATGCTCAACATGTTTAAATCCACAACATATGTAATCATATATATATATATATATATTAAACCATGTTAGCAACACATCCCACATCACATTGGCTCACAAATAATCACACATTGACAACATAAACCACAATCCATATTGGCACCTAGCTATGACTCGAATACGCGGATAACCGTTGGAACTCACATCCAACAACACAACCATTACCAGACGGTAGGAATACACTCATCACCGTTCACACGGAGGGGATTCCACTCATCCTCACGCCTCGTTTCACGCGGATGGGATTCCACTCATCCTCACGCCCTTCGATGGGATTCCACTCATCACCGACTAATATATATATATATATATATATAAGAAGATTTCCGGGCGAACCCGTACTCCATCTTGATGACTACCATCATCAAGACCACGCGCGCATTTTGACTCACGTGTGCACACTAAACATCCTAATGATCGATCATTTGTACCCAAGCATACTAGTGCCAATACTACACATTTCATTAATCTTTCACAATATCATTTCATAACCACTTTCGTGCTTAGCACGTACTCACCATGACTCACCGTCATGCACAAACCACATTTCCATGCCTAGCATGTACTCACCATGATCCTCGGATCATGCAACCACCTCATAACATCATTTCACATGTCAACACCACATGTATATCATTAACACAAATATCACATCATATTTCATACAAATGTATATCTCCATCATACTTATCATCATCAAGCATATAACAAACATCAACCCATGCCTCAACATACATGTAACAATGCATCAAACCATGCCTCAACATACATGTATAACAACATATACATAACCACCATAATCACAATTTACACGAGGCATAAATCAATAATTTAAAGGTCGACCAAGGTCTCTAACTAAAGCTTGGGATTAGGCTACCACTCTAATCCCAACTCTAGGTGGGTCTACCAATCCCAACCTAGTCCACATGCTTGAACCAATTGTTCAAAACCATTTAAAACATTTTAACCACTCACCTTCACTTCCAAGCTCAACTACCAAGCAACCAAGGTCTTCAAGTTTCCGAATTTGTTCCCGAGGCTTCACCAACACATAATCTCGCTTCTAAACAACCTCAACACATTCAAAACAACCTCAAATCAATTCACCAATTAATGTAGCAAACCCGAAACACCATTCAAGCAATAAACACAAGATTCCAAGCCAAGAACAACCCCCAAAAACACCAAACTCGGGCAGCCCTCAAACCCCAACCAAAACTCATGATTTCAACACATTTAACACTTCCAAATGCTTCCAAAACATCCCCTAACTATTAGCCTAACATCAACCCTCAAATTCCAACACAAACCATACCCAAAACTCATCTAAAAACCCTCCTAAAACCCCACCAAAACCCAAATTCGGGAATTCTCATAAAACACTTTAAAAATTATATATGTTGGACCATTTGGTTCACAAACATCATATCTAACTGTAAAACCTATGTTTGATTTTGATATAACTAGATCTTTAAGGATCAAATTGAAGAACTTAAAATTGTTTGTACAAATCCCTTAACAAGTTTTTGAAACCCCAAAGACTTTAAACTAATTTATTAGAACTCAAACTCAAATATTTTCTAAGTGTTCCAAGGCAAAAATAGTGAAAAACGTCAACCAGTATCGATACCCATCAAGGAGTATCGATACCTTTTTAGCAAAAGTTTGCCTCTGTCGGAACAAGTATCGAAACGGCAAACCCTAGTATCGATACGCTATGAAATCAGTATCGATACGGATGAACCAGTATCGATACCATTTTATAATTATTAATTTCAAAGTCAGTTTAAAAATATAACCGTTGAGATTTTTAAACGGTCACTAAACCGGTATCGATACCCCTAACCCTAGTATCGATACCCAATTTGACAGTGAGCTATGTCGAGAAAAAGGTATCGATACAGCCTGTGCTGTTTCGATACCCAGTACCGATACGCCAAGAACGCGTATCGATACCCCTTTATTATTTGTACACAACGGCTATTTTCTTATGAGACAGGTATCGATACCCCACTATAGAGTACCGATACTCATAGCTGGAAAAGTGCAAGAAAGTGGAGAAAAAGCATCCCAACGGCTATAATCTTAAAATCAACACTCACAACGGTTGGAAATCATCAAGAGGCTATAAAAAGACCCCAAGAAGCTCCAGCAACATATTATTGAACCTCAAGAAGATATCAAAACATCAAATCCAAGCATTTGTGCAAAAATCCTACTTTGTCTAGAAATCCCAATTGTATCCTTCATTTCTATTTTGTTCGATTGGGTTGAGTGCTTGATATTGGGCTATCATTTGTATTGAGAGATACCTTATTAGCCACCAAATTTCTTTGTTCTATTGTGTGAGGATTGGGTTAATTTTTGGGTAGAAAAATTAACCGAAATTGTAAAGGTTGCCTCCTTGTCCTGGGAAAAGGGGACGAACAATTTAGTGGAAATTGTTGGAAATCCTTGGTGAGACTAAGGTAGTGGATGTAGAGTTCGGTTGGTGAACTTGAACCACTCTAAATTCCCGTGTCAATATTTTTAAGTTGCAATTTCCGTTACAACATCGTTAAAATTCCAATTCACCCCCCCTCTTGGTTATTATCATTCGTGTGATCCACTCAACAATTGGCATCAGAGCTTAACTCTTTGAGGATTAACAACCGCAAGAGGAGATCCTTGGAAGAAGTGTGATCATCATCAAAATATCAAGAGATGGCATCAACCTCCGCTCCCGGCATGTACGACTCACAATCCACCACAAAGCCTCCTTTCTTCAATGGTGAGAACTACTCATTTTGGAAAAATAAAATGCGTCTATTTATTAAATCAAGTGACTACCTTGTGTGGGATGTCATTGAGGATGGACCATATATTCCATTGAAGCAAGATGTTGATGGCAAGATGGTGCTTAAAAGAAGAACGGAAATGAGTGAAGAGGAAAGGAAAAAGATCCAAGTAAATGATAAAGCTCTTCACATGCTATTTTGTGCTTTCGGTCCGGACATCTACTCAAAGGTCTCATCAATTGAAAGTGCCAAAGAAGTGTGGGACACTCTTGAAACCACCTATGAAGGCACCAACGATGTCAAAGAAACTAAGATTGGAATTCTCAATCTTAGTTATGAAAATTTCAAGATGGAATTTGATGAGACGGTGTCAAAGATGTTTGATCGATTCTCCACAATTGTGAATGGTCTAAAGGGCTATGGAGAAATTATACCGGAAGACAAGCTTGTCCGAAAGCTACTCTATTCACTTCCCGAATCTTGGGATGGGAAGAGAACCGCTATCATCGAAGCAAAGAATTTAAAAACTCTAAAGCTTGATGAACTTGTAGGTTCTCTCCTTACTCACGAGATCATGAAGCAAGGAAGGGAAGATGAGAAAAAGAAAGAAGAAAAAAGAATGGAGAAGCTTGAAGGGGAGAAAAAGAAGAAAATAGGAATAGCTCTCAAAGCTAAAACTTCCCAACTTGATGAAAGTTCATCTAGTGATGAGGATGAACTTGAAGAATTGGCTATGATAGCCAAACGATTCTCACGCCTTATGAGGTCCAACCGAGGAAGAAGAATCCAAAGGAAAATGGACTTTAAAGGCAAGAACAAAGAAGAAGGAAGGGATCCAATCACTTGCTTCGAGTGCGGACAACCCGGCCACATACGTTCGGAGTGCCCTCAACTCAAGAAGAAGGGCTTTGAGAAGAAGAAAAAGCTCAAAGCTAAGCTTGCTACTTGGAGTGATGAGGAGTCATCGGAGGATGACGAACAAGAAGTGGCGAACCTCTGCCTCATGGCACTTGAGGAAGATTCCTCCTTGGTAACCTCTAACTCATCTACTTTAGATTTTTCATATGAAGAATTAAATGATGCTTATGATGAGTTACAAGAGGTATATGATGAATTAGTTGAGAAGTATAGGGAGTCGGTTATTAGGAATAGAAAAATTATTATAGAATTAAAAGAGAAAAATGACTCACTTACTCAAACTAATTCTAAAATAGAGAAAAAGATATTAGGATTAGAAGATGAACTTAAATTCTTTCAAAAAGAAAATATTGATCTTAATAATCTTTTATCTCAAAATAATTGTGAACACCAAAAGGTGTTAAGTGAGCTAAATGAGCTCAAAAAGTCTTTAAAAATTAATGGTAGTGTTAAACATGACATAGGAGAATCCTCTAGAACACACCAATATAAGAAAAAGACTAACTACTACAAACAAGATAACTATCCTAGACATAGTAAAGTTAAAAGAATTAGAAATGTATGGGTTCCTAAGGAACTTGTTAAATCTAATGATATTATTGCTATGTCACCTTGGATTCCTAAGGGAACCAAAGTTTTAGGAACTAACACACATGGACCCAAAATGATTTGGGTACCAAAAACAAAAGTTTAAATATCTTTGTTTGTAGGGGGAGCATTGCTACAAGGCCAAAGCACAAAGTCAAAACTCATGGTACCTTGATAGTGGATGCTCGAGACACATGACCGGAGACAAGAGTCGACTCATAGATCTAAAGCCAAAAAGTGGAGGAGTAGTAACATTTGGTGACAACTCCAAAGGCCACATTGAAGGTATTGGCTCCATTGGTAATCACTCTACTACTCTCATTGAAAATGTTTTATATGTCAATGGTCTTAAACATAATTTATTGAGCATAAGTCAACTATGTGATAAAGGTTTTAATGTTATATTTGATAAAACCGGTTGTAAAATTGTAGACATTAAAACTAATAATATTATGCTCATAGGTCATCGCATAGGGAATATATACATGGTGCATCTAGATGACATTCATACATCTCATGCATGCTTAGTTGCTCAAAACGAAAATGATGCATGGTTGTGGCATAGGAAGCTAGGACATGCTAGCACAAGTGTTTTAGAAAAACTAGTCTCTCTAAACCTAGTTAAAGGTTTACCCAAGATAAAATTTTCAAACGATAAAATTTGTGATGCATGCTCAAAGGGTAAACAACATAGATCTTCCTTTAAATCCATTAATGACATTTCTACTAGTAGATGTTTACAACTAATCCATATGGATTTATTTGGGCCAATTAGGACTATGAGTTTGGGTGGCAAATCATATGCTTTTGTATTAGTTGATGATTTTTCTAGATTCACTTGGGTTCTCTTTTTAAGTACTAAGGATGAGGCTTTGGAAAAATTCATCACATTTTCAAAATTAATTCAAAATGATCTTGAACTTAAAATTTCACATATTAGAAGTGATCATGGAACCGAATTTCAAAATTTAGGATTTGAAGATTTTTTAAATGAAAATGGTATTAGCCATAATTTTTCAGCCCCTCGAACTCCTCAACAAAATGGGGTAGTTGAGAGGAAAAATAGAACTTTACAAGAAATGGCTAGAACTATGCTTTGCGAAAATAATTTACCAAAATATTTTTGGGCGGAAGCAACAAACACGGCTTGTTATATTATAAATCGTGTAACCATTAGGCCAATTTTAAAGAAAACACCTTATGAGATTTTAAAATCTAAAAAGCCTAATATTAGCTACTTCCACCCTTTTGGATGTAAATGTTTTGTTTTAAATAATGGAAAAGATAATTTAGGTAAATTTGATGCAAAAAGTGATGAAGCTATTTTCATAGGTTACTCTTTAACCTCTAAAGCCTATCGAGTATTTAACAAAAGAACTTTAGTTGTAGAAGAATCTATTCATGTTGTATTCGATGATAATCCCCTTCCTAGGAAGGATTCTTGTGATGATGATAATGTAGGAATCATAAATACCTTTGATGGAGGTCAAACTTCAAAGAAGGATGAGATTCAACCAAAAGAAGAAGACACACAAGATCCACCTCTTGAAGCCTTGAAGGACTTGGCTATTGAGGAAAAGGAAGTTAGCTATCCAAGGGAGTTGAACTATGTCAAAGATGGTGAAATCTTGGGTGATCCATCCAAGGGGGTAACCACTCGTTCTTCTCTTAGATTAATGAATCATATTGCATTTATCTCATGCATAGAGCCTAAAAATATCAAAGAAGCATTAAAAGATGATTTTTGGATTATGGCTATGCAAGAAGAGTTAAATCAATTTGAGAGAAGTAATGTTTGGACATTAGTTGATAGGCCTAGTAATCAATCTACAATAGGAACAAAATGGGTATTTAGGAACAAACTAGATGAGAGTGGTAACATTGTGAGAAATAAAGCTAGACTTGTAGCACAAGGTTACACTCAAGAGGAGGGAATAGATTTTGATGAAACCTATGCACCCGTAGCTAGAATGGAAGCCATTAGGATGTTGCTTGCATATGCATGTTATCATAATTTCAAGCTTTTTCAAATGGACGTTAAAAGCGCATTCTTAAATGGTTTTATAAATGAAGAAGTGTATGTAGAACAACCACCGGGTTTTGAAGATTCAAAATTTCCAAATCATGTTTTCAAACTTACCAAAGCACTTTATGGTTTAAAACAAGCTCCTAGAGCTTGGTATGAAAGGCTTTCAAATTTTTTGATTGAAAAAGGATTTGAAAAAGGTAAGGTGGATACTACACTCTTTATAAAAATGTATAAAAATGACATTTTAGTAGTTCAAATTTATGTTGATGATATTATATTTGGATCTACTAATGAATGTTACTGTCAAGAGTTTGCTAAGCTAATGCAAGGTGAATTTGAGATGAGCATGATGGGGGAGCTCTCATTCTTTTTGGGACTCCAAATCAAACAAATGAAGGATGGCACCTTCATAAATCAAGCAAAATACATAAAGGATATGCTCAACAAATTTGGCTTGGAGAACACAAAGCCTCAAGCCACTCCTATGAGCTCATCTACAAAGCTTGACAAAGATGAAGGAGGTAAGTGTGTTGACTCTAAGCTTTATCGCTCTATGATTGGATCTTTGCTTTACCTTACCGCAAGTAGACCGGATATATTGTTTAGTGTTTGCTTGTGTGCTAGGTTTCAAGCTAGTCCTAAAGAGTCTCACCTTATAGCCGTTAAGAGAATCTTTAGATACCTTAGAGACACTCCATGTTTAGGCCTTTGGTATCCTAGAGTCTCTACCTTCAACCTTCATGCTTACTCGGATGCGGATTATGGGGGTTGCAAAATCGATAGGAAAAGTACATCGGGAACTTGTCAATTCTTAGGTAGTATGCTCATATCTTGGTTCTCTAAGAAACAAAATAGTGTAGCTTTATCTACCACCGAAACCGAGTACATATCCTTAGGAAGTTGTTGTGCTCAAGTTCTTTGGATGAAGCAACAACTCTTAGATTATGGTGTAAAAATAGAAACCATACCCCTTAAATGTGATAATACAAGTGCAATATGTTTAACGAAAAATCCCATCCAACACTCTAGAACCAAACATATAGAAATAAGGCATCATTTCATTAGAAATCATGTCCTTAAGAAAGATGTGGCTATAGAGTATGTAGACACCTTAAATCAATTAGCGGACATTTTCACAAAACCATTAGATAAAGAGCGTTTTTGGTCCCTTAGGAGAGAGTTGGGTCTAACTAGCCTATCTTGACCTTTAGGACCTCTTTTTTGAATTAAATGTGCTTGATTTTGTGAAATAATCATGTTTATGTGTTTAATCTCCCAATTTCTTCCATGCATATAGTTAGGGGGAGTATGTTTCTGTTAAAATATGCTTAGATCTGTTCATTCATCACTTACATACTTTTAAGAGATGTTAAGTTCATGTCTTTGGTTATTTTTAACCAAATAGGCAAAATTCTGGGCATAAGGTATCGATACGGCCCAATGGGTATCGATACTCGTTCTTCATTTCAAATTCTCAGAATTTCTCATCGCTTCACGCGTATCGATACTGCCTCATGCGTATCGATACCCTCTTCAAACGGTCAAAATTGAGAAAAGACAATTCTATCCCTGTATCGATACCATCTAATGAGTATCGATACCTCCTTTAACGGTCAAATTTGAGGAAAGACAATTCTATCCCCGTATCGATACCCCCTGAGGAGTATCGATACCCTTTCGCGCTGATGGCATTAAATAGGTTTTTAATGAGATCTAATTTTACCAAAATTAAAACTCTTTAATATCCTATTAACCCTAAACGTTTTTGGCTATATAAAGGCCTCTTCTCCTTCATATTCTTCACCAAAAATCAAAAGAAACCCTTGAATCAAAGCTTTTGCTCTCTCTCAAAATTCTCTCTTCAAAGTTTCTATGGCACCAAAAGAGCATTCAAGGAAACGTCAAAGAGTTCTTCTTGCCGGAGACTCTTCAACTCCTGGATCGGTTGCTCGTCCCGATTATGCTACTATCTACAACCAATCTTTTGAAGATTCCGATGGTCTTCCTTATTTCCGCCAATTTGAAAACTACAAAATTCGTGCGGAGAGGATCGTATCCATCCCCTTCCTCGACTCCGAGCGCTTCAAGTTTGAATATCTTCCGCTTCTTCGTCTTTGGAATTTCATGCACTTTCTCACTATTCCGGGTATTTACTATCGGCTCTTGGTTTTGATTTTCTTCTCTAATGCTCGATGCATCTATCGTAATGGAGAAGTCGTTGCCATTAGATCTTATCTTATGGGGAAACAAATAGTTCTTGATGTCAAGTCTATTTGTGAAGTTTTTAAATTGGAGGATGAAGGTGAAGATAATGAGAATGCCTTAGGACATGTTCTTAGCGGTTCCGTAACCGTCCTCAATGCTCATGATCGAATCCTACATTTGATGGTATCATGGTGGCTTCGTCCCTCCGGAGGCAAATATTCCACCATCCGTCTATTGGATGATTTTTGGATTCGAAGTTTCCGACAACGAAAACGCCCAAATCTTGCTCGCATCATGTTCAATGAGATTGCTTATCATGTTCAACAACGTGAAACTCCTCTCATTACATCCTTTATCTACGGTACGACCTTAAGCTATTACTTTGTTCAAAAGGATATTGATTGTTCGTTTGATCTTGCTTCTACTCTTACCGATCCTATCGACGAACATTCTCTTGCTCGAAGCAAATTTCATTATTTTAATGGAAATTGGCTACGTCTTACCGAGCTTCCACCCGAGGCCGCCGCCGCCTTAGAACAACAAGCTCCTCAAGCTCCTCAAGCTCCTCAAGTCCCACAACCCAATATGGATAATCTCATGACTTATCTAAATGAACAATTCACCGGGTTGAATACTCGTCTTACCTCTATGGAAACTACATTTGATACGAGGATGACGGGTATGGAGAATCGCCTTACATCTCTCGAAAGCAAGCAAAATTCCTCGAATATTTCCATTGCCGCTTTCCACGATGAATGGCGTAATAGCATGAGGAACAATGACCCTTTAGGAGATGAAGATGACGATGATGAAGACGATGAAGATAATGCCTAGACTTCTATCTTTGCATATCATATCATATCATTTAGGATTCTTTTTATGCACCTATGTTTTATGTTCTTTGAATTAAGTTTATTATTAGGATTAATACCTATGCTTTGATCTTTTAGGATTTAGGTTTGCTTATGTTTTGGATTTCTCGTTTATGATATAATAAGATTATGTTGCTTATCTTTATACTCTTGATATTTGATGCACATTATGCTCTCACAATTTCTTTTTGATCTAACAAAAAGGGGGAGAAGATATAGCTCACAAACAAACTTTCAAAATTTTTTTTGGTTTTATCAAACTTACATCAAGGGGGAGTTAAGAATTTTGATTTTGAGAAATTTCTTTGGTCTTAACTAAATTGAAATATCAAGCTTATATTAAGGGGGAGTTAATTTTCAAAAGTTGTCAAAAATTTTAAGTTTTGGTTTTGTTATATCAAAAAGGGGGAGATTGTAAAACCTATGTTTGATTTTGATATAACTAGATCTTTAAGGATCAAATTGAAGAACTTAAAATTGTTTGTACAAATCCCTTAACAAGTTTTTGAAACCCCAAAGACTTTAAACTAATTTATTAGAACTCAAACTCAAATATTTTCTAAGTGTTCCAAGGCAAAAATAGTGAAAAACGTCAACCAGTATCGATACCCATCAAGGAGTATCGATACCTTTTTAGCAAAAGTTTGCCTCTGTCGGAACAAGTATCGAAACGGCAAACCCTAGTATCGATACGCTATGAAATCAGTATCGATACGGATGAACCAGTATCGATACCATTTTATAATTATTAATTTCAAAGTCAGTTTAAAAATATAACCGTTGAGATTTTTAAACGGTCACTAAACCGGTATCGATACCCCTAACCCTAGTATCGATACCCAATTTGACAGTGAGCTATGTCGAGAAAAAGGTATCGATACAGCCTGTGCTGTTTCGATACCCAGTACCGATACGCCAAGAACGCGTATCGATACCCCTTTATTATTTGTACACAACGGCTATTTTCTTATGAGACAGGTATCGATACCCCACTATAGAGTACCGATACTCATAGCTGGAAAAGTGCAAGAAAGTGGAGAAAAAGCATCCCAACGGCTATAATCTTAAAATCAACACTCACAACGGTTGGAAATCATCAAGAGGCTATAAAAAGACCCCAAGAAGCTCCAGCAACATATTATTGAACCTCAAGAAGATATCAAAACATCAAATCCAAGCATTTGTGCAAAAATCCTACTTTGTCTAGAAATCCCAATTGTATCCTTCATTTCTATTTTGTTCGATTGGGTTGAGTGCTTGATATTGGGCTATCATTTGTATTGAGAGATACCTTATTAGCCACCAAATTTCTTTGTTCTATTGTGTGAGGATTGGGTTAATTTTTGGGTAGAAAAATTAACCGAAATTGTAAAGGTTGCCTCCTTGTCCTGGGAAAAGGGGACGAACAATTTAGTGGAAATTGTTGGAAATCCTTGGTGAGACTAAGGTAGTGGATGTAGAGTTCGGTTGGTGAACTTGAACCACTCTAAATTCCCGTGTCAATATTTTTAAGTTGCAATTTCCGTTACAACATCGTTAAAATTCCAATTCACCCCCCCTCTTGGTTATTATCATTCGTGTGATCCACTCAACACTAACCTTATTACATCAAAACCTTTAGTTAAAAACAATAAAGGTATCATTTTTATTCAAATCTTCCAAAAACCCAAATTCTAAAACTTGAACCAAAATGAAATCTAGTTGTACTTTTAAAGAGAGGAAGATGAGAGCAAGTCGGAAATGTAGTTACCTTTCAAAACTAAGCTAAAATGGAGGAGAAAAAAGATGGAATAGTGAAAGGGGGAGGGGAGCTTCACTTGTCGTTGGTTTTGAGTTTTTGAAGAAGAAGATGATGAAGTTTTGGGTTTATTTGAATTATAATGTAATAAAAATGGGTTTTATTTGTAAAGACCAAATATTTACACAAATGCCATTAATGAATGGCCAAAACCCACATCTCTTAAAGTCCATGGATTTTGGGCTTAAGAGATAGGCCCAACATAGTCTCAAATATTTTGAAATCCCGAGGCCCATGAAAATATTTTATTATTTAAATTATAAAACCGAACCTGAAATAATATTAAAATATTATTTTCACCCGACCCCTAAACCCGGGTGTTACAACTCTCCCTCACTTAAGGAAATTTCGTCCCCGAAATTTATCAGACAGGAAGAGCCACGGGAACTGCCCCTCCACAATTCCCTTTTTTTCTCACCCCAACATACTCACCAACTCGGTAGACTTACCTCACAACATTTGCTATCTGATGCTAAGACCTCAACGGGTCTTTCAAGGCATGTCGACTTTAAACTCAACTCGATCTCTTCTACAAACATAGCACAGAACAGATCTGACTCACATTCCTGAATCCAAGATGCACAAAACACATTACGAACCCCCTTTCTAACTCTGGTGGTAACTGCAACAGATAAACAACAGAACTAGCCCGATTCACAATCTCATACAGCACTGTTTGAGTGCTTGACCCATCACTTTTTCTGACTAACCATCTGACTTCAACATGTAACCAAACACTATGCAGATGTCTTCAAAAATCTAGTTGGGACCTCGAATCTCTATTACTCACTTTCATTACGAATCTTCCATGGATGTAACAAACTAGAAGAAAACTGATGCTCGGCCTTGACACACTGGCAAACTATACACTTACTCTCATGCTGAACCACATCATCCATCAACTCAATACAGAAGTACTCATCTTCAACCCACAATACGTCTTCATACTACTCTGATGCAATACAGATGAACTGCCGTGTGCTTCGGCCAAAACAATACGTCTCAAAACACTATGTCATTTGGCACAACTATTCTGTCTCTAAAATGCAAAACTTTATCATCTCTTAAACTGAAATCTGAAGGTCTTCCTTCTACTATGTCTTGCACGTGAGGTGCCAAGAACCTGTCTTGCAACTGTTTCTCTTTAAGTATTCCAACTCAGTGTAGATTTAACATGGAACTCGGCCACAAAACTGCTATCATTTGATAAACTGAATCCGACAATTATAGCTCGCAACTCAACTACTAATCTTACAACAAATATAACTCGGAACATCGGTTACTACGTTGACTCTCTTCGGATGGTACTCAATCTTGAGATTACGGTCTTCAAGCGGTTCTAACACTTTATGTTATTCAAGTTTCGACCCTTCCTAAGTCGTCTAATATTTCAAGTTCTGATGATAAGTATATACTGTGCATTTCTTACTGTACAGCTTTGTCTCTAAGTCTTCGAAGCAAATTTAACTGTAATTAACTCTATGTCTAGTGTAGGATAATTCTTTTCAAGGTCTTTCAACTATCTCGAGGAATAGGCCACAATTCTTCTGTCTTGCATAAACACACAACCTAACCCTACATGTAACGCATCACTATAGTTCACAAATCTTTTCTCTGACATTGGCTGGATCAAGGTCGAAGCTCTCATCAAATTTTCTTTCGGTTTCTCAAGGGCTCAATGTCTCGCATCTAACCACACAAACTGAACATTCTTTTCTAGCAATCTGTCACAGTCTTCAATTTCTTCCAACTCACATCTTCTTCTGCCTACTTAGGATTCACACTAATACACTCGGCTGATCTACATGTCCTAGGAGAACATCTTCCTCAACTCGGAGTTCACGTTTGTTCAACTTGGCATACAACTGATTCTCTAATAGGATCTACAACACTAACTTCAAAGCTTGTCACGGTCTTCTTTGGTACTTGAACATACATATATATCATCTATGAGAACTACTACAAACTGATCAAGGAACTCAGGAAGTATTCCGCTCAACATCTCTATAAAGGTAACTAACACACTAGTCAAACAAAACGGCATAACTCGGAACTCAAAGTGATCACATCTTACCCCTGAAAGCTGTCTTCGGTACTTCAACTTCTCTCACATTCAACTGGTAGTAGTCGGATCTCAATTAATCTTTGAAAAGACTGGAGCACGCACTAACTGATCAACAAATCACTGACGTTCGAAAACGGATACTACTCATTTTCTGTCAATTGTTTCAATTGTTTGTAATCTAAACACATTCTCGTATTGTCTCCTCTCTTCTTCACAAATTGTACTGTCGTACTCTAAGATGATGTACTAGGCCTAATGAATCTAAGATCTAACTAATCTCGTAGTTGATTCTTCAACACTCTCAATTCTGTCGGGAATCATAAGATACAGAGCAATCAAAACAAGAGCAAACTCGGAGGCGGTATTAATAATAAACTCTTCTTCCCTATCAAGAGACAACCCGGGCAATTCTTCCAAACACTTTTAGGAAAAACACAAACTATGCTAACATTATGCGGTCTAATCTTCATTCAAAAATCAAATCCATCATATTTTCTAGGCAAGTCTGTCAACTAAACTCAATCAATCTTCGACCTCTAAAGCTGGATCAACATTCGATATGAAGTTCACATCCTCACCTACCACTACAGTCTCACAGAAATTTGCAACTTCAAGGCAACTCTCTCTTTGTCTCAACGTATACCCTAGCTTTGTGTTCTACGAGCCGAACCACGCCAACTGCTACATCGAAATCGTAAAAAGACAATTACTTCACATCTACTAGAATTACGTAACCCTGAACCATCAACAAACATCTTCTGTACATTTTTCCGACCACCACTATCTCACCACAAAGGACTAGTCACGTGCGTCCCTACGTCTAAGATCTCGACAGAGATATCTAGCTTCCTTACATGCTCACACAAAAGGATGTATCCGCAGAAATTGCAACTTCACATGTACACAACTGATAGTCTTCGGTTCTCTTGTTTTCAGGCTGGTCCTTCACACATAACCTAACTCTTCAAAACCGTTCTTAAAGCATCTCGAAACTTCAAAATCCAATTCTGATCACACACAAACAATAATGCTTGAACTTGTTCTATAACATCGGTCCTGACGACTCCAAACATCCCACCACCAAACAATCTAGAGTTAAAGCTCAAGACTTTCTTCTCAGCTCAACTATATCGGAAGCGACTTCATCTCTCCCTCTTGCTAGAAGACAACTCAGACGTACACTGGCCCAATCACACAAATTGATTCCCACTCACGGATACTGACTGGCTGTCTTGTATTAACACCATTGGCCGAACCCCAACGATCACCCACTAACATTTCTGAGTTTTAGATTACTTATACGAGACCCTTACCTTGATATTGCCTAAAGAACTAAGGTACTCATACCTACCTCTGACACTTCACCGGGCACATTCAAACTTTGCATGCTTGATAACAACATACGGAAGTACAGACTAAGAATCAACCAGAGGAAACAAACTCAAAACTGTACCAAGAACTTACCTACTATAACATCGATACCACTCTAAACCTCACTCCTAGGTCTTCGCTTCTTCCTACCAACTAATACCAGAATCGATCACATCGTCCCTCATCAACAGGAATCAACCCACATACACACGGACTAAAGCAAACAAATTGTACCTCAACTTCGGTACAACCATACCTCCCTGACTATAGCAATAAACTTTCTCAACATCATCCACATTTTCAGAAACCACAATTTCTACTTACCGATTCACGGCCCACGCCTTGGCCTCAACTTATCAAAAGCAATAAATCAACAACAATAATAAATTAACATACAAACTGGGTTAGCAAAGGAAAAGGTCCAAGTGGCTCAAGTATGTTTCCCTCACTTAAAAATCTCTTTTTTTCCGATGTAATAGAAGCAATGGGACTCTACTCAACATGCTTCAGGAAACACACACGTACGATCAAACAACATACATTCACAATCAAACAATCACACCTCACAGCATACTCGAATAACAAGCAACATGCTTTACATGGCAAGCAACCACCGTGCAATTTCAATACAAGAATTAAACTTACCTCACTTACCTGCCCAAGGTCTCGGAAACCTTAGGCTCTGATACCAACAAATGTAACCCCCTCGTCCCGGTCGGGCCGGATGACCAGTCCGAGTAGGCTACACGGGGAAAACCGACGCGAAACCCGTTAAGGTCCCACCTCAGTTAGCAACCCTAGAAAACTTTTTCATTTAATATTATCTTATCTAGATGCTTGATTTAACCTATGTGTGAAAAGACAGCGGAAACAAGGCTCACGAGAAGCCAGACGGCAAACAGGGCCTAAGCCCAAACCTTGGGACCCATTAGAGATGTCAAACAACCCATTTTTAGGCTTGTGTTTCGAAACAGACGTCACCCGTTTCGAAACACGGGCTTCAGTTTAAAAAGCAAGACACCCGTACCGAAACGCTTCCACCCCGTTTCGAAACAGGGTCACGTTTTGCCTAGGCGTTTCGATACCCGTTTCGAAACAGGCATTTACAGTGGCCAAAGTGTTTCGAACCCGGTTTAGAAATAGGGGCTCACAGTGGCTAAACCATACCGAAACGTGTTCCGATACGGGGGACCCTGGAACCACACCCGTTCCGAAATGGCACAGCTCGTTTCGTAACACCTGCAGCCTGCAGTTTTCCAAAATCAGTTTTACACATCTCTAAAGGATCCCAAACGCCCTTAACGATCCCAACAAGCATACACGACATACAAGCACACTCTAGAGGCATGCACCCTATTGCAAACATACTTAAAACGCAAGGATACAAGATATGACATCCACTCAAAGGATCATACAAGGCATTCAAGATAACATGCTTCACAAGGTTAAACACTTAAGCATTTGAGGTAGGCAAGATAGACATGGTTTACAAGCAAACATGGCATCCAAGGAGCCAAACCAATTCAACATACAACAAAGCATTCAAATCAACAACACCTCCCATTGCTTGACTATTACAATCTACAATTTAAAGATCATACTTGAGCTAACCAAAAGGAACGCTTGGAGACCTTTCCTTGCCCTTGCCACCCACAAGCTACTGATCTGCATTGTCGAACAAAAAGAAGCATAAGCATAAAAGCTTAGTGAGGGTAAGCTTATAAAACAAACCTTCGACAATGCAGGGTCCAAGCACGAGCAACAACCAAGATAGAATGCATGTACTTACCTTTGATCCACATAAGCCAATCTACCCATGATGCATGAACATATAATCAATATTATGTCATGCTCAACATGTTTAAATCCACAACATATGTAATCATATATATATATATATTAAACCATGTTAGCAACACATCCCAAATCATATTGGCTCACAAATAATCACACATTGACAACATAAACCACAATCCGTATTGGCACCTAGCTATGACTCGAATACGCGGATAACCGTTGGAACTCACATCCAATAACACAACCATTACCAGACGGTGGGATTACACTCATCACCGTTCACACGGAGGGGATTCCACTCATCCTCACGCCTCGTTTCACGCGGAGGGGATTCCACTCATCCTCACGCCCTTCGATGGGATTCCACTCATCACCGACTAATATATATATATATATATATATATATATATATATATATATATAAGAAGATTTCTGGGCGAACCCGTACTCCATCTTAATGACTACCATCATCAAGACCACGCGCACATTTTGACTCACGTGTGCACACTAAACATCCTAATGATCGATCATTTGTACCCAAGCATACTAGTGCCAATACTACACATTTCATTAATCTTTCACAATATCATTTCATAATCACTTCCGTGCTTAGCACGTACTCACCATGACTCACCGTCATGCACAAACCACATTTCCATGCCTAGCATGTACTCACCATGATCCTCGGATCATGCAACCACCTCATAACATCATTTCACATGTCAACACCACATGTATATCATTAACACAAATATCACATCATATTTCATACAAATGTATATCTCCATCATACCTATCATCATCAAGCATATAACAATGCATCAACCCATGCCTCAACATACATGTATAATAACATATACATAACCACCATAATCACAATTTACACGAGGCATAAATCAACAATTTAAAGGTCGACCAAGGTCTCTAACTAAAGCTTGGGATTAGGCTACCACTCTAATCCCAACTCTAGGTGGGTCTACCAATCCCAACCTAGTCCACATGCTTGAACCAATTGTTCAAAACCATTTAAAACATTTTAACCACTCACCTTCACTTCCAAGCTCAACTACCAAGCAACCAAGGTCTTCAAGTTTCCGGATTTGTTCCTGAGGCTTCACCAACACATAATCTCTCTTCTAAACAACCTCAACACAATCAAAACAACCTCAAATCAATTCACCAATTAATGTAGCAAACCCGAAACACCATTCAAGCAATAAACACAAGATTCCAAGCCAAGAACAACCCCTCAAAAACACCAAACTCGGGCAGCCCTCAAACCCCAACCAAAACTCATGATTTCAACACATTTAACACTTCCAAATGCTTCCAAAACAGCCCCCAACTATTACCCTAACATCAACCCTCAAATTCCAACACAAACTATACCCAAAACTCATCTAAAAACCCTCATAAAACCCCACCAAAACCCAAATTCGGGAATTCTCATAAAACACTTTAAAAATTATATATGTTGGACCATTTGGTTCACAAACATCGTATCTAACCTTATTACATCAAAACCTTTAGTTAAAAACAATAAAGATATCATTTTTATTCAAATCTTCCAAAAACCCAAATTCTAAAACTTGAACCAAAATGAAATCTAGTTGTACTTTTAAAGAGAGGAAGATGAGAGCAAGATGGAGGAGAAAAAAGATGGAATAGTGAAAGGGGGAGGGGAGCTTCACTTGTCGTTGGTTTTGAGTTTTTGAAGAAGAAGATGATGAAGCTTTGGGTTTATTTGAATTATAATGTAATAAAAATGGGTTTTATTTGTAAAGACCAAATATTTACACAAATGCCATTAACGAATGGCCAAAACCCACATCTCTTAAAGTCCATGTTTTTTGGGCTTAAGAGATAGGCCCAACATAGTCTCACATATTTTGAAATCCCGAGGCCCATGAAAATATTTTATTATTTAAATTATAAAACCGAACCCAAAATAATATTAAAATATTATTTCACCCAACCCCTAAACTCGGGTGTTACATTCGAGAACCGAGCTTCTTCCATTGAGCAACAACAAGCCTCCATGGATGTCTCCCTCACCGCCTTCCATAGTGCTTGGATTCAATCTCGTGCTTCTCAAGCAAATCAAGATGAAGAGGATGAGGATGATGGCAACGATGATGGGGACGAGTTCTCGTACATCTCATGGCATATCTCATATCATATTGGGCTTTTTATTTTTTATGCACCTATGTTCAAGAACCTATGCGTTGTTTAAGTTTTCAATTTTATGTTGAATTTGGTTTATGTGGCTTTGGATATTTGGATGCTCTTTATGATATTATGTTGCTTTGATTATGCTTATGCGTCATTGTTATATTTCTTGTTTATATCCTATGCTTCCATTTATTTTGATTTAATAAAAAGGGGGAGAAGTAAAGAACCTAAATTTATTAAACTTTTTGAAAACCTATGTTAAAGTAAGGGGGAGTAAAATTTTCAAAGTTTTCAAAATACTTAAAAATTTACTTTGGTTTTTTATATCAAAAAGGGAGAGAATGTAAAACCTATACTTGATTTTGATATAACAAATTGTCTAAGGACCTAATTGCAAATGTAAATAAATTTTTAAGTATTTAAAAAAGTCTTACAAAATCGACAAGCATTTGAACCAAAATTGTTTCTAAGTTTAATAAATGGTTCAAATAAGTTTTTCTAAATGTTTCTAAGCCACACTATACAATTACGCCCAGGTGTATCGATACACCTTAGTCTTATTGATACTGTTTTTAAGCACTAAAATTTTTATCGACAAAAGTGTACCGATACGGTTATACCCGTATCGATACGACATTCATATTGGGCTTACTTTTATGCTTTAGTGTACTGATATGGTTTGGTTAGATTTGTGAATTCTTTGCATTTAATATTTCGAACGTTGCTTGTCAGTTATTAGAATCAACATTTTCAAACGACAGTTGAACCATATCGATACGCCCTTATAGCGTACCGATACTTTTTTTGCTAAACTTTTACCAAGGATTCTTGTAAGCAAAATCCGTACCGATACGGTCAAACCGTATCGATACGCCCCTTGTTTTTCTCTATAACCATATCGATGCGCCTCTCTGCGTATCGATACGCCCCAGTTATTTGTACACAACATCTCTTTCTTTTTTGAGATAGGTATCAAAACCATTCTTTGCATTTAATATTTCGAACGTTGCTTGTCAGTTATTGGAATTAGTATTTTCAAATGACTGTTGAACCATATTGATACGCCCTTATAGTGTACCGATACCTTTTTTGCTAAACTTTTACCAAGGATTCTAGTAAGCAAATTTCGTACTGATACGGTCAATCTGTATCGATATGCCTCTTGTTTTTCTCTATAACCATGCCGATACGCCTCTCTGCGTATCGATACACCTCAGTTATTTGTACACAACGTCTCTTTCTATTTTGAGATAGGTATCGATACGACTGTTCGTGTACCAATACGGTAGTTGTAGAAGTACATTTATTGCAGGAAAAACGGAGCCCAACGGCTCTATTGATGACCACAACCACCCAAACGGTTAGAATTCAATGAGGGGTATAAAAGCAAGACTCAAAAGCATCAGTAACAACTATTGAAATATTTTGCAACATCCAAGCACATATCAAATCCATTTGAGCTCACAAAGTCAAATCTTGTACACTCAACTTGTGTATTTTTCTTGTAATCATTCATTTCAAGTTTAGGGAGTGTTTTATTGTAATTAGAGAAAAATATCAACCTATTTAAAGGTCAATTCAAGCTTGCCAAACTTCTTTGTAAAAGAGAGAGTCTTGATTAAGTTTTGGGTAGAAAACTTAATCGTTTGTAAGGTTTCCTCCTAATCCGAGAAAAGGGGAAGAATATCTAGTGGATATTGGTTCAAAATCCTTAGTGGGGAGCTAAGGTAGTGGATGTAGAGCTTGTTCTAAGCTTGAGCCACTATATTTTTTCTTGTCTTCAATTTTTATTTCATCACTTTGCTCCCTTTCATTTTTAAAAGCCAATTCACCCCTCTTGGCCATTTATCATCGATTGGCCCACACAACAAAAATGGAGTACGCAAACCTTTAAAGTTGATGGAAAATTTATTTATTTCCATAATTTGAAAAATATTATTATCTATCAACAAGTGCCGGGTGCATTGGTAAGGTATATGCATCTCCAAGGAGAGAACACAAGTTTAAACCTTGGAGACGACATTATTGGGAGGACCAACCTCGCACCCTGAACATTGACCGTAAGACGAACATGCATATTACTAAAAATATCATTTATCTCTTTAATTTTAATGACAAGATATAATAATAATTTTAGCACTTGACATATATATATATATATATATATATATATATATTTATATATATGTATGTGTGTGTTATTTTGATATTTATTATTTTTAGTTAAATTTAATCCAATTTTTTTTTTGAAAGTGAAATTTAATCCAATTTTTTTAAAAAGAGCAGAATTGTTATTTTTAAATTAAGGTACTTATTAAAACGTTAAACTTTTAACGTCATTGACATATAAAATTGCGTGGCAGTTCATGTATACTATCATAAAGCTTTCCTGAAACGCTTTTAAGTATAACATCTAGTTAGAGCGAAATACCAAAATTTTCAGGGGGTGCAAGTGCAACAGATCTGTTGAGGACATTCTTCCATGTATAAAAATTTTGGTTTGCATATGGTTACATCATATAAGTAAAGATAAAGTTGATAGGATAAATTCTAATATTTGTATAGCTCGGGGGTTGTCTTAACTCCTTGTTAGGGAGCATTCTATGTACTTTGTAGCAGTTTTTATGTATTTTTATAATATATTGTTAAAAATAGAAAATAAAAAAATAAGTATTATTCATGTTTTCTTTAAATTAAACTTACATATATTGTTTAAAGATTACGTTTAACGTATGCTTATATTAAAATAGAATGTATTTTATAATTTAATTTAATAATAATTAACACACATTTATAATTAATTAGATTTTATAAGTTTTAATTGGAAATGTTCGAATAAAAAATATTGAATATAATTAAATAAATAATAATAATAAATTGATAAAGATAAATTTATCATAAATAAATTTCAACAGCGTGAGTGAGCATTTTTTAAACTATATGGACAAGTATATTTTACACCAAACCTCATAGGAGAAATGTCTTCTATATGATTAAAAAGAAGATACTCATTAAATACTTCGATCAACTAGCACATAATTGTTTTACTCTTTAAGAATGTAACAATATTAAATATCGAAATTAGTATGTGTTTAAACTGTTAAACGAATAAGCAGGAGACATACAATTTATAAAAATATATATTAAAATGTGATAAAAAACAAAAATTGAAATTTAGAATTCAAATTCAAAATCCCCTCCGCCCACATGAAAAAAAAAGTTTTCCTATTAGGTTCATGATTATTGGTTAATTGGATTTTATAAAAGAAAATTAACGATTATTTAAATTATTAGAAGGCAAAATTAGTTGTTTAAACCCAAAATTCTATCTAGTATAACAACAAAAAGAGAAGAATCTCCTAATTGACCCCTTCTCATTGGTTCTTAGTGGCTCCCAACTTTCCTCTCCCTCACAATCTTAATCACATCACCAAAGAAAAACCTTTTATTAATGAAAATTGCCAATAAATGTTTTAAAAGTAATTAATAATACTATATACTGTTACATTCGATATGAATGATAGAAAACATTTTATATTTAAAATATATTTCTAAAATTTTATTCAGCAAATGATCACACATTATTATTAATATTTTGTTCGGTCTTTGAAAAAAATGTTTTAATTAATAACTATTTTTAATTATATTATTTAAATAATATATAAAAATATGAAAAGATAAAAAATAACTATTATAATAATATTTATCATAATTAACAAAATAGTTCCGGCAAATGCAACATCCATAAGAAAACCAATGTAGTTGGATGTAGGGGTGTAAAAAACTGACCCGACCTGGTAACCTGCCTGAAACCCGATCGAGTCAGAACCTGGTTTGACCCGAAAATTCAATGACCGAACCCGGCCTGCACCCGACCGAAACGAACCCGAACCCGAATTTGACCTGTTACTGTAGAAACCGAACCCGAACTGCACCCGACCGAAGTGAACCCGAACCTGAATTTGATCTGTTACTGTAGTAACCGAACCCGGCCTGCACCCGACCGAAACGAACCCGAACCCGAGATTGACCTGCTAGATAACCGATTTAACCCGAGTTGTTTGGACCCGACCTGTTTTGAAACCGACCTGTTTTGAACCCGACCTGTTTTGAACCCGGCCTGTTTTGAAACCGACCTGTTTTGAACCCGACCTGTTTTGAACCCGACCTGTTTTGAACCCGACCTGTTTTGAACTCGACCTGATATTGACCTGAACTGTTATTGACCTGAACTGATATTGACCTGAATTGATACTATTATTTGATTTGCTGATAATGATAATTATCTGACATTTGAAGAAGTTATATTTAATGAATTTAAAATTTTAAAATTAATTAAAAATAATAAGTAATTTTTTATATTTAATAATAATGTCAAGTATTAATAAATTAACTAACTTAACTTTAATTAAAAGATAAATTGAATGAATAAATATCAAGTGGTCATAAATTATCTTTAATTAAAAGATAACTTTAATTAAAAAATAATAAAAATAATCTTTTAAGTTAACAATAAATAATATGAATAAATTAATGCTAAATTAACTTAACTTAAGATTAAAAATAACTTTAATTAACTTGCATTCATTTTAAGTTGAATGAATAAACATTATTAAATCAAATTATCTTTCTAATTAACTTAACTTTTATTTTAAAATAATTTCAAAAATAAATTATTATACTTAATTAACTTAAGTTGACAATAAATAATATGAATAAATTAATGCTAAATTATCTTAACTTAAGATTAAAAATAACTTTAATTAATTTGCATTCATTTTAAGTTGAATGAATAAACATTATTAAATCAAATTGTCTTTCTAATTAACCTGGATTTTAAATATCAAATTTATATACGATGAATTTGAACTTGAGACATAAATATCAAAATCTCATACCATAGGAGATGTAAGTGCATTATAGAGTGGGCTCGTTCTCACCCTGAATTTTTTAAACTTCACACATTTGGCTTTAATTTTCTCAATTTTAATGAGTTGGTCTTTAGATTTTTTATTATTTATAAGTTGTGCCCAGGGACGAAATTATGTGGGGCGAATAGGGTCAATCGCCCCCCAAAGAATTATTTTTCACATTTGTCCTTCTATTTAAATTTTTTTAAAATGATTTATTTATGAATTTGCCCCTTTAGCCACTTTCAAGTTTCAAACATTTATTGTTTGTTCTCCCACAACAAATCTTGGTTTTGTCCCTAGTTATGCTCACTCTAAAATTTTGAAAATTCATGTGTATCCACCCTTAAAAATATTGAAACACCATAAACTTAAGATTCAAAATTTTTATCAATAATTCTTAATAAAAACTATATAACATTTGAACTTGACTTTGTGATTCAAGTTCATACTTTCAATTTTTTTTTGATCCAATTAGGTGTATGGAATTGAGTTATCGGTAGACGAAATGTTTTTTTGTCTGAATTGACACTTGCGATAAATGACTAATTTAAACTTAAAAACTAAGTTAATGTACCAAAAATTGAACCAAAAAATGTTTAAGTACCTGATTGAACCTCGATGTCAATTTTATCTAATTAGACCAAACAAATGCTTAAATACAAAATTATACATTGAAACCAAATTCAAGTATCAAACATGTATATTTACCCTATTTTTAATACAATTGCGTGTGTCAAATTAGAATAGTCTTTTTAATACATAGTGTGTTTTAGTCAGCAAGTCAACAGGTAGGATATTTTTAAACACCCATGCTACAAGGTGTTTGAAAGAATTTTCCCAGGCATCACGGCTTACGTCTAAGAAAGCAGCTTCATGAATACAATTTTAGAATGGGCAATGTCAAGACAATTTACAGAAGCATTGAAGCATATGCGCAAAATTGCTTGTATATCTGCCATTGAAGACTATAATTTACTGATGATGAAAAAAGAAAGCTTCATTTGGATTGATATCAACAATTTCCAAACACAGATTCGAGAGGGGGTAATCAACGGAAACACAAAAGCATTCATTCCAATTCCAATAATTTACACCAACAATTGCCGAGAAAGCAAATCAAGATTGGAATTCCTAATTTCAATCATTTAATCAACTGAAAACAAAACATACTAAGCCCTCTCCCCTCTAATCCTCCTAGTAAGCTGGATATCCTTAGGCATAATCGTAACCCTCTTAGCATGAATAGCACAAATATTTGTGTCCTCAAACAGCCCGACGAGATAAGCCTCGGCCGCTTCTTGAAGAGCGGCAACAGCGCTGCTTTGGAACCTCAGATCGGTTTTAAAATCTTGAGCGATTTTTCTCACCAGCCTCTGGAATGGAAGCTTCCTGATCAGAAGCTCGGTGCTCTTCTGGTACTTTCTAATTTCCCTCAGCGCAACAGTTTCGGGCCTGAAACGGTGGGGCTTCTTCACTCCTCCGGTCGCCGGAGCTGATTTGCGAGCGGCCTTTGTGGCTAGCTGCTTACGCGGAGCCTAGCCTCCAGTTGATTTCCTTGCTGTTTGCTTAGTACGAGCCATTGGTAGGAAAGATATACCCGTTGACGTAAAGGAGTGTTTGGTTTGCGAGAAACTGAGAGAAAATTTGAAAGAAAGCTTTGATGAGTTATTGAGGAGGATTTGGAGGCGGATATATAAAGGGGATTTTGGAGAAGCGGGAAGAAGTGAAAATTTGCGCTCTTTAGAAATATTTTAAACGGGTGACTCCAAGCCGTTGATAGAACCTATAATCGACGGCTATTAAGCTATTAAAGCTCTAATCCGCGTGCAATGAGAAATAACCAATAGAATTCATCTTCTATATAGAATTATTTGAAAAGGTTTTAGTTATTAAACTATAAAAATTTAAAATTCGATCACATAACTATTTAATTGGACATATTTTGACCATCAGTCGTTAAAATCTAACGAAAATGTGACGTGACTGTTAATAGAAATTTGTATAACTATACATTTGATCCTTGTTAATTACACATTCTATCAATTTAATTTAATTAAATAAATTAATCATTCAATTAGGTGTCGACATGTGTCACTTGATTAAATGAAAAAAATAAACAAATTTTTTTTTTTGACTTAGATGTAAATCAAACATGTGTCACTTGAAAGTAAATGGTGTGAGTTTGCCATTGAACCAAGTGGTCATTTGTGACATAAAAACCTTAATCCATCAATACATGTATATATATATATATATATATATATATATATATATATATATATATATATATATATAATACATGAACGTATGTATGTAACAATTATTGAACTCTAAACTCTGAACCCTGAAAATAAAAACCCTAATCCATCAATATATGTATAATACATATATGTATGTATGTATCAATTTATGAACCCTACACCCTAAACCCTAAAGCATAAACCCTAAAGCCTAAAAATAAAAACATCAATCCATATATATATAATACACATAAGTATGTATGTATCAATTTATGAACCCTAAACCATAAGCCCTAAATTCCTAATCTTGAAACCATAAACCCTAAACATAAAAACCCTAATCCACCAATATATGTGTGTATATATAATACATGTATGTATGCGTGTATCAATTTATGAACCCTAAACCCTAAACATAAAAACCTTAATCTATCAATATATATATATATATATAATACATGAACGTATGTATCAATTATTGAACCCTAAACCCTAATCCATAAACCCTAAACTCTAAAAATAAAAACTCTAATCCATCAATATATATAATACATGTACGTATGTATGTATCAATTTATGAACCCTACACCCTAAACCCTAAAGCCTAAAAATAAAAACCTCAATCCATATATGTATATATATAATGCACATAAGTATGTATGTATCAATTTATGAACCCTAAAACCTAAACCCTAAACCCTAAACCCTAAACATAAAAACCTTAATCCACCAATATGCGTGTGTGTGTGTATAATACATGTACGTATGTATATATCAATTTATGAACCCTAAACCCTAAACATCAAACCTTGAACCATAAACCCTAAAAATAAAAACCTAAATCCATATATGTATATATATAATGCACATAAGTATGTATGTATGTATCAATTTATGAACCCTAAAACCTAAACACTAAACCATGAACCCTAAACCATAAACACTAAACAATACACCCTAATCCCTAAAAATAAAAACCCTAATCCATCTATATATGTATATATACAATGCATATAAGCATGTATATATCAATTTATGAACCGTAAACATTAATCATTAATCCCTAAACCTTAGACCTTACCGCCCACCTCTAAACCCTAATCCCTAAACTACTAAAACACTAAACCATAATCCTTATATGTATATATGTATAATGTACTAATATTATGTATGTTAAATCCTAAACCCTAGTCCCTACACACATAACACAATAAACCCTAAACCTGAAGGAACCCGACCTAAAACAAAATCGACCTGAAACGAAACCGACCTGAAATGAAACCGACCTGAAATGAACCCGACCTGAAACGAAACCGACCTGAAAAGAACCCGACCTGAAACGAAACCGACCTGAAATGAACCCGACCTGAAACGAAACCGACCTGAAATGAACCCGACCTGAAACGAACCCGACCTGAAATCAACCTGTCAATTAACCGTTTTGGCCCGACCTGAAATGAACCGACCTGAAATGAACCCGACCTGAAATGAACCCGACCCGAAATGAACCTGACCTGAATTGAACCCGACCTGAAATGAACCCGACCCGAAATGAACCCGAACCCGAACCGAATCGAGTCAAAACAAAAAATGACCTGAAATGACCTGTAACCGATTTGACCCGACCTGACAGAGCCCGACCTGAAACCCAACTGTTGACTTGTTTTTACATCCCTAGTTGGATGTAGAGGCTATTTTCAAATCCATTTCTAATATTTTAATGCGCATTAAAATAATTATAAATAATATATGAATATCTTAATTAAATATTTGAAAAAAAATTATCTATTACATTTTTATATTTTTAAAGTACATTATTAGAAGTAAACAAATAACAATTTCAAAATACCGATTCAAATAATTTGTCAAAAAAAAATACCGATTCAAATAAAAACAACAATTTGCAGTTTGTCATCCTTTCCCTATATCCCTCTACTTTCTTTTCCTTCGTATTTTTGAAAAAGATTTATATTATCCCGTTGGCTTTTAGCCTTTTGTTTCCATTTATAACGGTCGGATATTACGATGTACGGAGCTCCTTTAACGCCGTTAAAAGTAACCCTCACAAAGTTCGTTGCCGTCCCTTCACTGTTTATCCACATTAACGCCGTCAAATCAAACCAAATGCTCCGGGTTCCGTCTCTTCTCTCTCAAGCTCTTTCTCATTTGTTTTTTTTTTTTAATTTATATTATTATTATTATTATTATTATTATTTTAAAAAGAAGAGAACTCATAACTCGTCGCCATTTGGAATTTGATGAAAGTCATTCTCTCTCTCTCCACTTTAAAAGTGAAAACTCTGAGCTTATAGTTGCCATTTGAATTTCCTTTTAACTCGCCGGCTTTTATTTACACTGTAAGTTTCCTTTTAATGATATTCATCGCCGATTCTATTTCTTTAATTGTTACAAACTTTGATCGGTTTATTCCGATCCAAATCTAAATACAAATTTTCAATCACATTTTTGCTGATTTTTATTAAATCTGAAGAGGTATCATATCTTTTGTTTTCTTCCAAATCTGTGTATAGTTTACTCTCTTTCATTTTGTTTCTATTTTATTCAAAAATTTGATCTTCTGTGACTGAATTGATGATACATTAGTGCCGTGTTAACTCACTGAGTTTCATCTTTTCTTCAGTCAGTGAATCAAAATGTACTTCAAAGTTTTACATTCATTTAAGAAACGTATATGCATTTAAATCTTGAACTAAATACCACGTCATTTTCACTGAATCCGAGTTTGCTCAGTGTAGTTACTCAGTGCTTTGAATCACAGAGTCGTTAGGGATAGCCCTCTGTAATGGAATCTACACAGCAGCAAAGAAGAGGAGGAGGATTGGTATCGCTATCTCCTTCGCAAACGCCACGTTCAAACGACAAACCGGTGCGAGATCTGCGATCAGCCGATTCCAATTCAAGCTCCAAACATGATAAAGAGAAAGGCGTTAACGTTCAGGTTATTTTACGTTGCAGGTCAGTTTTCTCTTCTTTTTATTTTTAATTTCCAGTTGGTATTTAGTTAAATGTATAAAATTAATAATGAAAAAAATTTCCCCTTGTAGGCCACTGGGTGAAGATGATGCGAGAATACATACTCCGGTGGTGATATCGTGTAATGAAAGTAGAAGAGAAGTTTGTGCTGTACAGAGTATTGCTAATAAGCAAATTGATAGGACCTTTCTTTTTGACAAGGTTGCATTTTTGTTATAAATTCATTTTTTTTATGAGTGGATGTTAAATTTTGTCTTTTATTAAAATTATTTGTTTGGTTCTTGAGAAAATGTAGACGGATTTCAAAGTTGAAATTTTGGGTTTTGAAAAAGGTAAAGAGGGATTTGAAAATTTATGTTTCAGTTTATAACGTTAGAGATTGTTTTTTTGTTAGGTCTTTGGTCCATCGTCTCAGCAAAAGGAATTATTTGATCTAGCTGTGTCTCCAATTGTTAATGAAGTTCTTGAGGGTTATAATTGCACTATCTTTGCATATGGCCAGACGGGAACTGGAAAGACATACACAATGGAGGGAGGAGCAAGGAAAAAGGTGCCTTTTTCTTTTTCTAGATTGTTAAGGTTGCATTTGGGAACTTGTATTTAAAAATAGTATAATTCCTGTGATAAAACATATATAAATGCAACATTCATTATTATCTTTGCATATGCCCTTTTTGTTGTGAATTTGAAAGCCTTATTGTAAGTTTGAAATTCATGTTTGTATGTCTTTCAAATATATAATCATATTGAATTTTAAATAATTTATACAGAATATATGCTTTTCATTCTCACAATTTATTTGTAAGGTGAAATTTGAATACAAATTTTCAACTTCATGTTCTCAAACATATTATATATGAATTTCATGATCCTTTGCTTGCTTTCAGTTCTAAATGAACTCATGCTTTTATGCAGAATGGGGAATTCCCAAGTGATGCAGGTGTTATTCCAAGGGCTGTTAAACAAATTTTTGATATATTAGAAGCTCAGAATGCCGAATATAGTATGAAAGTTACGTTTCTAGAGCTTTACAATGAGGAAATAACAGATCTTCTGGCACCAGAGGAAACTACAAAATTCATTGATGATAAAACTAAGAAACCCATTGCTCTTATGGAAGATGGAAAAGGGGGAGTTTTTGTCAGAGGCCTGGAAGAAGAGATAGTAACAACTGCTAATGAAATCTACAAAATTTTGGAAAAAGGTTCTGCTAAAAGGCGTACAGCTGAAACTCTACTCAACAAACAAAGTAGTCGTTCTCATTCTATATTTTCAATCACAATCCACATTAAGGAGTGTACTCCAGAGGGGGAAGAGATGATTAAATGTGGGAAGCTAAATCTTGTTGATCTTGCTGGGTCTGAGAATATTTCACGTTCCGGTGCAAGAGAGGTATTGTACTACCACCATCCCGAGTGTGATATGAAAGAACGTCTGTGCTATGAGTCTTATGCAGTCAAATGAAAAAAATCTCTATGTTGCACTTCTTTTAAGAGTGTGATTTGGTGCTGTCTATGTTAGGACATTTGAACCTTTTAAGTGTTGATCCCAAGTTAATTGACTCTTACAGGGCAGAGCAAGGGAAGCTGGAGAGATTAATAAAAGCTTGCTTACTCTTGGTCGTGTAATCAATGCCCTCGTTGAGCACTCTGGTCATGTACCTTATAGGTAAGGATTATCCATAGATGAGAATTTCTCAATATTATCTTGTTTTTGTTTGGACAAATAATATATATATATATTTCCAAACGGCAGAGATAGCAAACTAACAAGGCTATTGAGGGATTCCTTGGGAGGGAAAACAAAAACATGTATAATTGCCACCATATCACCATCCATCCATTGTCTAGAAGAAACACTCAGCACTTTAGATTACGCACATCGTGCCAAGAATATCAAGAACAAACCAGAGGTCAGTGGATTAGTCTTACGAATCACCTTTTGAGTTTTTTATTGCTAATAATCTCACATTATGAGGCTGAACTGAATTATGTCTCATTTCTCTTTTGTACAAAGTTAAAATATTTGTTCTCTTCTTAACATTCTGAAATAATTGAAATTTGTTACTATTACAGATTAACCAGAAGATGGTGAAATCTGCTTTAATAAAAGATTTGTATTCTGAAATTGATCGGCTGAAGCAAGGTAGTTGACTGTTCCTTAATTTTTCTTTTCTAATAAACCTAATGACATCATCAATTGGTTCTTATAAGTGATGCTTTTTTCTTCCTTTTTTTATGTTTAATCAGAGGTGTTCTCTGCAAGAGAAAAAAATGGAATTTACATTCCGCGAGATCGTTTTCTCCAGGACGAAGCAGAGAAGAAGGTTGGATTCAAACCATATGGTTAACTGGTAGAATTGTTTGTCCCGAGTTTCATGGAGGACTGAATTTATTAGTATTACTAAGAAATATTAACTTTTACCTCAGGCTATGGCTGAAAAAATAGAGCGCATGGAACTTGAATCAGAATCCAAGGAGAAGGTTCGTTTCTACAAAATTACCCCTTTAGTTTTTTTTTTTCTGATGTAGGGTTTGGAGTTCAATTAATTATTCTTTCTTTACTTTTCTGCAGCAAATTACCGAGCTTCAGGAACTTTACAATTTACAGCAGCTGTTGACTGCAGATTTAAGCGAGAAACTTGAAAAGAAGGAGGTATTACAGTTTTGGATAGTAACTTACACATGCCATATTGGCTCTTTTCTTGTCTTATGCTGTGACAGAAGTGAACCATCTCTCTTTTCTTTTTCTTCCAGAAAAAGCTTGAGGAAACTGAATATGCATTGTTTGATCTCGAAGATAAGCATAGACAAGCAAATGCAACTATTAAAGAGAAGGATTTTTTTATATCTAATCTCCTTAAATCTGGTGAGTCGGAGTTTGCTTGGGAAACTTCTCTGGTCTGGGCATTTTCCCCTCTTTTCTTTATCTTCCTGTTGGTGGTTGTTTTGTCACTAGTATCTTTTTAGTTTGAATTCATGCCTGTTTATTTAATATGTTTCTGAAACTAAATACGGCAGTTGCTAATTTTTCAGAGAAAACACTTGTTGACCGTGCTTTTGAATTCCGAGCAGAGCTCGAAAATGCTGCATCAGATGTCTCAGATTTGTTTGCTAAGATAGGTTAGTATCCTTCACAGTGCACTTTGTTATAGAATGACTTGTTCCCCAAAGGTTTTTTAATTCTGTTCGGCTTTCAGAAAGGAAGGATAAAATTGAGGATGGGAACAAAGCACTTATCCAAAAGTTCCAGTCCCAGTTGACCCAACAGCTGGAAATCTTGCACAAGACTGTGGCAGCTTCTGTTACTCAACAAGAGCAGCAACTGAAACACATGGAGGAAGATATGCATTCCTTTGTATCGACAAAGTCAGAGGTATGGTTTCAACAGCACATTTGAACATATTCAGGGACTCGATTGACTGCCTCTAATGGCTTATCCTGTGTATAACTGCAGGCTACAGAAGAACTTCGTGGAAGGTTAGGCAAATTGAAGAACACGTATGGTACGGGTGTTAAAGCTTTGGATAGTATAGCCTTAAAACTTGATGGAAATTTCATGTCAACCTTGGGTGATCTTAATTCTGAAGTTTCTAAGCACTCACATGATCTGGAAGATGTAAGCAGTATTCTGATAGTTAAGTTTTCAAGTGGACATTCCTTTTCTACTTCTGCTGCTTATGATGTTATTCATATGGTTCAGCTATTCAAAGGAATTACTTCAGAGGCTGAAGCGTTACTTAATGACCTTCAAAGTAGTCTTTTCAAGCAAGAGGAGAAGCTAACTGCGTTTGCACGACAACAGTACGAGGTTCATAACTTATTGCTTTGTGTCTCAGCTAATCAGCAATCGAGAGGCGTTGGTAGTGAGCTCACTTCTTTCTATTTCATCTACAGGCACACTCCAGGGCAGTAGACAATGCAAGGTCAATTTCTAAAATAACAGTAAATTTCTTTGAGACTGTAGACATGCATGCATCCAAGCTGACCAAAATTGTGGAAGAAGCACAAATAATGAATGACAACAAATTGTCTGAATTCGAAAAGAAGTTTGAGGTACTTAATATTTCTTAATTCAGACAAATTTGCTTTTCTTAGAGCTGGTAGCCGTTAAGTTCAATTCAGATCTATAATACATGTAGGAATGTGCTGCTAATGAAGAGAAGCAATTGCTACAAAAGGTGGCAGAACTTCTTGCAGGTTCAAGTGCTAGGAAGAAAAAACTGGTACCCATATATATAACTTATAATCTCAACATTATTATGAGCTGTGCATTCTTCATCTCTGCTTGATAGCTATTTTGGGCATAATTTCTTTTATTTCTTTCTCTTTAGGTCCAAACGGCAGTCCATGATATCCGGGATAATGCATCCAGCAAAACAAGTGAGCTACAGAAAGAAGTGTCTATCATGCAAGAGTCCACTACTGTTGTTAAAACGGAATGGAATGTTCACATGGAAAGCACAGAATCCCACTATATTGAAGATACTTCTGCTATAGAAAGCGGAAAGAAAGATATGCAAGAGGTTCTTCAAAACTGGTATGGGTTGTTTTTCCTTTTTTTTTTTTTGGATAAGTAAAATCTTATTTATCTAAAGTAAGCGAAGTTTTGCTACAAAGCTTGACAATGGTTACAAACCCACTCCGCTCTCATAGAGTACTTAGCCATGCTACATTGCATTCAAGTACCTATTCCCCAATCAACAAGGCACTAAGTTGATCAGTATATTTGCAAAGAGAAGGCAGTCTCTCTCTAACTGCATGAGTGTCCATTGGCGATCAAGCCATTCTTCCATTGCATTCCTTCCGAACAACCTTTAGTCTCTTTACAGCCCAATCCAAAAGTACTTGCCAAGAGTCATGCTGCTCGGGTTTCTGTAGCTCTAAGAATAAGCCTCCACAATTGCTTTGATGCATTTGCAAGATAGATGATTTCTTGTTTCGGTATTGTCCCCACACAATAAGCATTCAAGAGGAGTTATGGCATGCGTTGTGTTTTTTTCCCTGGGATCAGTTTTCTGCTCCAAATGTTATTTTTTTGGCACGTACTGAACATCCTACAAAATTCTTGTTGCAGCATGAAGAAAGCAAAGATGAGTTCTCAGCAGTGGAGGAATGCTCAGGAATCCCTTCTCAGTTTAGAAAAAAGTAACGTTGATTCTGTGGATTCCATTGTCAGGTAAGCGTTATTTTCTCGAAAGTGTTTTAGAAAATTTCAGACATAGAGATCACTGATCTTTGTTATCTTTTATTCAATTTAGGGGAGGGGTGGAAGCCAATCGGATTCTCCGAGATCAATTTTCTGGTGCAGCGTCCACTGCTCTTGAAGATGTAGACAATGCAAACAACAATTGCCTCACATCCATTGATCGTAAGTATCTAGATTCTCAAAATAAATTAATACTCTTATAAGATATCCAGCTAGATTTGTTAATTCTTATCCGAATCCAAAACCCTTTTCTGGTTAACTCGAACTCAAACCTTAACCAACCCAGTTGGATCATAAAAAGACAACAGTGAAAACCCGAATTTTATAAAACAAAAAAGAATAAACTGATGGACAAAAATACTGGCAGATTCATTACAACATGACCACGAGGCATGTGGGAACATGAATTCCATGATCATTCCTTGTTGTGAGGAATTGAGGGAACTGAAGAGCGGTCACTACCACAAGACTGTAGAGATCACAGAGAATGCAGGGAAATGTCTGGAGGAGGAATACATGGTAAGATAGTAGTAGAAACCAGCAAAAAGTATATAAACTAGAGTAATTTAAATTTAATAAAAATCGCCTTTTGTTTTTGGTTGGGAACTCAAAATCACAGATGGACAAGCCGTCGTGTTCAACGCCGAGGAAGAGGGCATTTAACCTACCAAGCATGTCATCGATTGAGGAACTGAAAACTCCTCCATTTGAGGAATTATTGAAGCTGTTTTGGGAAGCAAAATCTGCAAAATTAGGCAACGGAGATATAAAACACATGGTGGGTTCCAATGAAGCAGCATCAGCAGCTCCCCAATCCCAATCTCAACCGTTGAAAGATTCTAGACTTCCACTCACTGCTATTAACTAAAAGTGAATGAAAAGAATTTAGCATGGTATATAGTATTAGTACAGTGCTAAGAAAGAAAAGGTGTGTACAGTGCAGATGCAGAACCGTCCATTCATTGTTTGCTGAAAATATTCAACTGCAACTTCAACTTCAACATGCACTAAATTCTTAAATATAATACTAAAACTGTTTTCTTTTCTTTTATCATCCCATTTGGATACACAAATTTTTACAAACGTAGATAAATTTATTAATTTTAAGATTTGGAAGTTTAGTTTGTAGAGTTTATGGTTTAAGGTTCCATTTTATATTTTAGAATTTAGAGTTTAGCTTTTTAGTTTTAAAGTTAGAAATTTTATAGTATAGAGTTTTAAATTTTATAGTTTAAATGGAAAGAGTTCTGTAACTTTTTTAAACATGTCGTGGATCAAAACATAACCCATATGCTAAATTGTAAATTATATTTTTGTTAAAATATAAAAATTGGATTTTGCTAGATTCATATTAGTAATGCTTTTTTTTTGCTTTTCAATAGAATATAATAGAATGTAATTAATTCCTGAGAAATTGTGTTCCATTAATTTATGGTGTTCTTTTAATTTAGAATGTAATTAATTACATTCCCTAAGACTAAAGTCACGATTCAAAACCATCAAGCTTAACTCCTAAACTATAAAATCATAAACTCTAAATTATAAAACTATAAACTATAAAACCCTAAACGTTCTTAAGTGAATATTAATTACATTAAACCCATTAGAGGAAGGTGTTTTCTACGCTTTTTTTCTTTTGTTAATAATATATTATGGGTGAATTTTTAATTTAGTCCTTCTAATCATGTCTGTTGAGTGGATTGAATAATCGATTTAAGCCAAGGGGGTGAGTTGGATTTTTAAGAATTTTGGTGGTGGAGTGGAAAATTAAAAATTGCTAGACAAAAGAATTTAGAGTGGTTCAAGTTCCAATTGAACTCTACATCCATTACCTTAGCTACCACTAAGGATTTTCCAACAATCCACTAATTGCTCTTCCCCTTTTCAAGGCTTAGGAGGTAACCTTTACAATACCGGTCAAATTTTCTTCCCAAAATTTGACCAAACCCTCACAAGGATACAAAGAAGAAATTAAGGCAAAAAAGATATCTCTCAATACAAGATTGCCCCTTTAAATACAAGCACTCAACCCAAATTGGAAAATAAGATTGGAGTTACACACAACACAATTTGGGGTTTATAATAAAATATGGGATTTTTGCACAATTGCTTGGATTTGATGTTTGGATAATTCTTTTTGGATCAATAGTTGTTGCTGGAGCTTTTAGAGGTCCCTTTTATACCTTCTCATTGAATTCTAGCCGTTGGGGTTGTTGCCTTCATTATTATAGCCGTTGGGATGTTATCTTCCCTCCATAAATGCAGTATGCAACTACCTGTTCCGAAACGCCCGACCCTGTTTCGAAACAGACCAAAATAGAAAGAGCCGTTGGGGTGTAATAAATAGGTCGTACCGAAACGGGCACGATCGTTTCTATACGCTAAGAGCCTGTTCCAAAACTTGTTTCGAAACATTTTGCCACTGTCAAAACCTGTATCGAAACGACTTAGAGGCGTTTTGATACGCTTTAATTATTTCTTTAAAAATCAGTTTAAAAGTTCAACGGTCATATTTTGAAACCAAGTTTGAATTCTGTTCAGAAACACTAAGACCTGTTTCGATACACCCGTATCGAAACGGGAACGCTAGTTCTGAAACAAAGGTTTACAGTTTCAAAACATTCCGAAACACCCTAGGGCCGTTCCGAAACGGTGACTCGAAAATCATTGTTTTGACTTGATAAACACTTAGAAAATATTTGATAAGTTGAGGTTTTGACTTATACATTTTTCTTTAAACACATAGAGAGGTTTTGAGGACTTAAAAATTCATTTTCTCTTTTTCAATTTAGTCCTTAAATCCTTTGTTATATCAAAATCAATTTATTAGTTTTACAATCTCCCTCTTTTTGATATAACAAAACCAAGTTAGAATGTTTAAGCGTTTTGAAATCTTGAAGACGTTCTAACTCCCCCTCAATGTAAGATGAGTTTTAAAGTTTTGAAAAGATTTGAAATTTAAGTTTTTAAAACTCAAAACCGACTAAAAAATTGGCTCTTATATTACTTCTCCCCTTTTTGTTAGATCAAAAAGAATGATAAACAAGACTAATCATGAGAAGAAACAAGGTTATAAGCATAAACCAAACAACATAAAATAGATAGAATTATGTTCAAATAACCAAACATAAATACTTAAAGCAATAGAGTTGAAGCTCAATCTCAAACACAAAATAAGCAAAGCATAGGGTTTTAAAGCATAAATAAAATTGAAAGGTACAAACTTATTCCTAATATGGTAGTCTAATATGATATGCAAAGGAAATCCTAAGCCTCGTCATCATCGTCACCATCATCATCAGAAGAATCATCATCGTTTTTAGCTTGAGCATGACGAAAGTTCCTCCATTCACCATAGAATGTAGAAAAAGATAAGTCCATCGATGTTTGTTGATTCTCAAGAGCGGTGAGACGATTTTCGTTTCCAAGAACGTGATCCTCCAAGGATTGCAAACGAGTGTTGATAGCACCAAAACCCGAAGCCATGGTCGTATCCATCGAGTTGAACCGCTCGGTTAGGAAAGTCATAAGAGCTTCATTGTTAGGAGCCGGATCTTGAGGTGGCAGAGCTTGCCTATCGACACGAACCCATTGGCCAAGAGTATAGCGGAACCTGGACTTACAGAGAGAAGATTCACCAATCTTGTTCTTGCGGGGTTCCGGAGAATCATAGGTGCAATCAATGTTGAGGGTACCAAAGACATAGCTTAAAACGGTCTCATAAGTGAAAGATGTAAGAGCATCGGTTTCATGAATCTTCACATTATGGACCATCTCGGCGAACATGATTTTGACAAGATTTGGCCATTGTCCTTAGCGAAAGAACCATAACAAAAAATAGTCAACTTGACGAACATGAGAGAATTTACCTCCGGAAGGGCGGATGAACCAAGAAATCATCAAGTGGAGGAACCAGTCATGAGCATCCAAAGAGAGAACGAAGCCGGTGTTAGCACCAAAGTGGTTCTCATCCTCAATGCCTTCATTCTTGAGCCCAAGAGCATTATCTAAAACGGATATACTAATGATGAACTTCTTACCCAAAAGTTACAACTAAATGCCAATCACCTCGGTATGATCTTCATTATCAATAAGCACAACATTGGAGTAAAAGAGGAGCACCATATGCTTGTAGACAATATCCGGAATGCTAAAAAAGGCCAAGAAGTTCCATTCTTGCAAACGAGCTAGATAGCGGAATTCAAAACGCTCGGAGTCAAGGAATTGGATATCAACAACACGCTATCGACGAACGACTATATCTTTGGCGTATTTGAAACGGTCCGTAGTCTCTTGATTCCGATGACTCTTGTGAAAAAGTTGGGTGAGGTTAGGACGGATATTCTGTTGGTTTGAAGCTTCACCCGTTAGAGTCGTCTTGCGTTTCTTATTAATGTTTTCCATGGGAAATTCCTAAAAACATAAAGCAAGTAATAAAAAATCTAAGTGTATGCATGAACATCCTTAATTTAATCCAATAACAAATCCCATATAGGTTGTAAAGAAAAACACTTTTAAGAAAAACATATATACATATATATTTTTTTAAGAAGAAACAACTTTTGAAAAAACAATAAAAAATACGAGTAAACACAAATATATTCGAATAAATTTTTTTAAGATTTTGAAATTATTTTTACAAGTTTTAAAGAACCCAAGTTGCAAAACATTTAATCTATACAAAATTAATATTTTCTAGCCTAAGATTCGAATAAAATCAAAGGAAAAAGAAAAAAAAGAAAAATACCTCAAATAGAGATTTTGGATGAATGAATGGAAGAACTTGCACAGAATTGTTGAAACTTGCTTACACTTGAGTTTGTGAGTAAAATTCCTCAAGATTTGATGAAAAACAATGAGGTTTAGAGGGTTTTATAGGGAAAAATCGGGTTAGGGTTTTTAGGAGTTTTAATTAAAAGCAAACTTTATCATTTAAAGCCCTTAAAAAGTTGTCCACAGAGCCGTTTCGGAACAGGCACGATCCTTCCGAAATGTTCGTACCGAAACTTTGACTGACATTTCGAATCCTGTTGACTGTTCCGATACGGCTTTGACCGTATCGAATCCCACGTGTTGACCCGTATCGAAACACATTTGTGTCGTTTCGATACAATGCTTGGCAGAGGCAAAACGTTTCGAAATACCCTGGTCATAGATCTCTCTTTTAAGGCATCCGTATCGAAAAAGATTGACCCGTTTCGATATGCCTAGGCCTGGAGGTGCAGATGTGGCTCTAATATTGTAGAAAAAATGAATTTTATTAAGTCCTAGATGCATGAATGATATGAATGAGCAGGAATAACATGTATAAATATAAACATACTCCCCCTAACTATAAGCATGAATGAAATTAGGATTAAAAACACATAAGCATGACATTTTGCAAGAAATCAAGCAATTTAAGCACAAAAAGGTCCTAAAAGGTCAAGATAGGCTAGTTAACCTAACTCTCTCCTAAGGGACCAAAAACGCTCTTTATCTAAAGGCTTGGTAAAAATGTCCGCTAGATGGTTTCAGGTGTCAATGAACTCTATAACAACATATTTCTTAAGGACATGATCTCTAATGAAATGATGCCTTATTTCTATATGTTTGGTTCTAGAGGGTTGGATGGGATTTTTCGTTAAGCATATGGCACTAGTGTTGTCACACTTAAGGGGTATGGTTTCAACTTTAACATCATAATCTAAGAGTTGTTGCTTCATCCAAAGGACTTGTAACACCCCAATTTTGGGCTTGGAAGTTTAGGGTCTGAACTAGACCGGTCTGATTTTCGATTCGAATATAAAAGGAGGTTTTAAGGAAAGCCTAGTTCGAGATGCTTTAAAAATGTGGAAAAATATCTAAAAATTCTCTTTTAATATATATAAGAGAGTGGTGAAATCAATTTTACAAAATAAGGTTCGGAAGTACTACATTTTGGTGTAGTGACTAAAATGCGATTTTTGAAAAGTTTAGTGGTGACTGTTTTGTAAGGATTGAAACTTTGAATCTTTAAGGAGCTAATATACCTAAAAATTATTTCTCCAGATTTTTCCTTAATTTGAGTGAATTAATTAATGTTTTAATTAATTAGATGAAAAGAGAAACTAATTTTTGGAATTTCATAACTACCTTTTCCTAAATTTTTCTCATTCCTTTTTCTCTCAAAATTTCATCATTCAAACACTATTTCTCCAACAACTTTTGCATTGAACTTCACTTCAATTGATGAAATTTCTATCATCAATTAATTGCTAATCAATCTTACATCAAATCCTTTTGATTTCCTTATTGAATTTTCAAGGAAATTGGCTCAAATCAAGGAGAAATCACCATTTAGAGGTAGGATTGTTCTTCTCCTCTAAATAATCAGTTCTTTACTGAAATTCCCAAGTTGTCAATCCTTAATTTAAGTTTTATAAATGGTTTTAATGTTAGAAACTTGATTTTGGATTAAAACTCAAGATTTGGAAGAAATCTTGAAGAATTTCGTTGTGAATGCTTGGGCTCTATTTTGAGATGATTCTTAAATGTATTTTGGATGTCTAATGATGTGGAAAATGAGATTTTATCAATGCAATCCCGAATAGGTTGAATTTCCTAAGTTTTTGCTTATGAAAATGGTGGTTTTTGAGGTGTTTTTGGTGTTCTGTTATAGCTGGAGGTATAAGGACGAGTTGAGGTGTATTTTGGATGTTGATTGATGTTTATAAATGGTTAGAAGTAATGGATCTTGGCTGGGTTAAGTTGTGAAAGAGTTTGGAGGTGTTTTCGGTTGTGTTTGGTAGCCGAAATGTTGGTTTTGGGTAGATTAGCGAGTTTAGGTGTGTTGGCTGAAGATTTCAATGCATGATGATGCATTAATCCTCTGCTTTGATGTGTTTAAAACAGGGGAAACATCTTCGGACACTATTGGAGTTGATCCGGAGGCTTGATTGGCGTTTCGGCAAGCGTGCGAAACGTAATCGGTGAGTGGAGTTGAATTTCCAGTTTTGAAAAAATTATTTGAAGGTTATGGGAGCTTAGAGTAAGTCTAATCAACTTAGCTAAGCTCAAGAGTAAGTTTTTGGAAAAACTCCCTCGAATGTGCCATGAAGTGGTTTGATGCATTGGTTATAAATTGCATGTTTAAATTCTGTTTTGAAAGCATGTTTTAGCATGGTTAATGCTGGTTTTGAAAGCCATGTGTTGAAGGATGCTCAAGGTAAGAGATCCTTGTTTTGGCATGTTGTTAAATTGGTAATGATGCATGGTGATGCATGGTGTTTAATGGCTTTGTTTAATGCTTTAAAACGATGAATTGATGATGGTATTTGATGTATATTGGCAAGTGATGAATTGGTTTTAAAGTACTTGAATCGGATATAGTTAGCCGGCTATAGGATTGGGTGCACCGTGAATAAAATCGCCTTGGATGTTGAGGGGTTGTGATTGTACCATAAACTCCATCCAAGTATCCTAACGAGAGAGGTAAGATCACAACGGTGGTTAAAAGTCCGTGTGTGGATCTTGATAAGGTCACAACGGTGGTTAAAAGTCCGTGTGTGGACCTTGTTGTTGGATTTTTTTTTTGTGCTCGCTCGAATCGATCACCGAAACCGTCAAGGAGGGTTGTAAAAGCTTGGTGGTTGAATTGGCTAAAACCGAGAATAATAGACAATATTTGCACGATGATTTTAGAGTGGTTCGACTACTTCAACCGAGTCTACATCCACTACCTTAGCACACCACTAAGGATTTCCCAATTCACTCAACAATGAATTCTTCCTTTTGAGGACAAAGGGTAACCTTACAACCCTATCTTTTCAATGGCTAAGATAGAACCACTCTAGTTTTTCTCTCAAGGCTAAACTAGAACCTCTCCTTTTACAAGGGTAGAAAGATGTAAACAAATATACCTCACAAGGTGGGTGTTTACGAGAATTAAGCTCACAAGAGTGTAAAGAATAAGAACAATGAAAAACAAAACACTCTCTATACAATATTTACAAGAGAAATGAGGAAGATAAAGACTTAAACGCTATTTCTCTTGATCATGAATCTTGGATATTATTTCTTGATGTTTCTTGATGCTTGGAGGCCTTATTTATAGTCCCAATTGAGTTTGTAGCCGTTTATGGCCGTTGGGATCAAAATATAGCCGTTTGAAGACTTTAATTTCTTCAAAATGCAATTCAGCTGCTACCCGTTTCGGAACGCCTCAAGCCCGTTTCGGAACGCCTTCTTTATAGAGATAGCCGTTGCAGCCTGTCGGGGTACCCGTTTCGGAACACCCTTATACGTTTCGGAACGCGTATCGGAACGCCTTAACCCTGTTTCGAAACGCCTGCATTTTGAATATTATTTGGGAAAGAGCCGTTGGGGTTTATAGCCGTTAGGGTCGTTGCCACGTAGGCGTATCGAAACGGCCTATACCGTTTCGGAACGCTTGACCCGTTTCGATACGAGTATCGAAACGTTTTGCCACTGGAATCCCCTTGTTTCGAATCGCCCTATGGTGTTTCGAAACGGCCTATGGTGTTTGAGAAATTTGGCCTTTTAAACACATTTAAAAACCTTTTAAAAACATTTTAAAGCCATTCCAAATTTGGCTACTGCCCTGACAAGTTTCGAGACCTTTGTTTAAGGTTTCTAAACTTTACTCTAAAAACATGTATTTTGGGCATTTTTCGACTTTCAAAAGAGTAGTTCGATATAGGTATTCAATCGAACTCTTTTGAAACATTTTGTCAAGTTTTAAGGACTTTTGAATTATTTTTGAAATCTTTAAACAAGTCCTAAAACATTTTTCACATAATTGTTATATCAAAATATTTCTCAACAATCTCCCCCTTTTTGATATAACAAAACTTCTTTGAAAAATTGTTTTTGACAAAAGGTTCCCCCTTAATTTTTCATTTACTTCTCCCCCTTTTTGTTATATCAAAAATAATTCAAATCTTTATAGTACATAATAACAATGGGGTTTATGTGGGAGTATCGAAACGGTTTGAAAACTTCCCTAAACATAATTTCAAGTTGTTTGGACTTTTGGAAATGTTTTAAATTCTTTTTAAATCAGTCCAACACTTTTTTCAATTATTATATCAAAACATTAGTTCTTCAATCTCCCCCTTTTTGATATAATAAAACCAACTTGAAAAATTGTTTGGGATTCTCCCCCTTTTAACTTTAAAATTGTGAATAAGAGATTAAGATATGAAATCAAATAAAGCTCCCCCTTATTCATTTGAAAATACAATTTTTCAAACCAATTTCTCCCCCTTTTTGTTATATCAAAAAGAATTTAAAATACTTTAAGTTCAAGATAACATAGGAGGCAAAAAAAATTTTGACACATAAATTTTTGGTTAAAAATTGGCTCCCCCTTACTCAAAGCATCATAAGAATGTTAGTCCAACATTTATGAATATCTAGTTGACATAAAATAAGATAAATCAATAAACACTAAGACAACTAGATTTTACCACACTTGAACTCAAGGGAGGATGTGAAGCCTTCCTTCTTCAAGTGTTCTTCCTTGTGTGCATGGAGCTCCCCCTCAATTTTTGACTTGTTGATCATTCTCCATCACACCTAGCAAAAGACAATCAAGTAATTTTTGGTATCCAAATTGATTTGGATCCATAGACGTTAGTAGCACAAAATTTAGTCCCCTTAGGAATCCATTTTTCAATTTCATCCTTTTTAGTTGAAGTGGTTAGTCCTTTTGGGACCCAAACACTTCTAAAACATTTTCCATTTAAAAATCTAGGGGCACTAGATTGTCTTACATAAAAATTTAATTTTCCAAAATTATTTTTCTTTTCAAGCTCTTTGGAAATCAAATCTTTTTCCTTTTTGAGATCATCGACTTCTTTTTGATGATCTCTTTCCATCGTTTGAAGCAAGTTTTGTAAATCTAAAACTTTAAGCTCAAAATCTTTGATTTTTGCTTCAAACTCTAAATTGGTTTTAGAAAGCAAATCATTTTCGGTTTTCAACTTTAAATTCCTTTTTTTTATTTTTCGAAAATGAAGCCTTGAATTCAAAAACCAATTCATCGTAGGCTTCTTGTAACTCATCAAATGTATAAGAATTTGAAATAGATGAGTTAGAAGTTACCTCCCCCTCATTGAGGGCCATCATGCATAGGTGGGCTACTTCATTATCGGTGGAGTCTTCATTACTCCAAGTGGCCACGTATGCTTGTTTAGAAGATGATCCCTTCTTTTTGGATTTGTGGGAATCCTTCATCTTCTTCCTCGATTCATGCTTGGATTTTTCCATTTTGTTCTTCATGAACCGGGTGAATTTGTTGAAGAGATAGGACATCTCTTCATCTTCACTATCCTCCTCACTTGAATCTTCATGATGACATGTGGAGGATTTGAGAGCCATGGTATTTACATTGATGCCAATACTCTTGAGTTTCTTTTCTCCCATAACTCTATTTACTTCACTTGTGTGACTAGAGCATTTAAGATTCTTGCTTTTCTTGCCTTTGCTCCAACACACCTACAAGAGACATTTACTTTGATTTTGGTATCCAAATTGCTTTGGATCCATTAACATTAATCTCGATGTCTCTAGTTCCCTTAGGAACCCATACTTGTCTAATCCTATAAGTTTTTCTTTTCTTTATAGGACAAGTATGCAACGAATGACCATGATAATGGCAATGTGAGCATTTTGCCATTACGGGATGAGATGAATTATTAGAAATGATTTCTTTTTCTTTTGTTAAGCTTTCAAGCTTAACTTTTAAATCAAAATTTTCTTTTTCTAAAACATCTTTGCTTGTTTTTGAAAATTCTAAATCATTTTTCAAAATTTCATTTTGATTTTCAAAATCCATTTTTGTTTTTAAAAGAAAATCATTTTCAGTTTCGAGTTTTGAAATCATTTTCCTAAATTTGGAATTCATGGTCTCAAATTCCAAATATAATTCATTAAAAGCATCTTGTAACTCATCAAAAGAATGTGAATTTAATTCATCTGAGTTAGAAGATACCTCGGGCTCATCGAGAGCCAAAACACCATCCACCTTAGGTGTTGAAGGGAGGATTGCACATGATGAAGCATCATCTTTCTTCTCTTCTTTCCCATATAATTTCTCAAGCTTCTCCCAAATTTCTTTGGCACTTTTGGATGGGGAGACCTTCTTGGAAATCTCTTCACTTAGGGCACAGAGAAGAATGTGCATAGCCTTTGCATTGAGATGGTCCTTCTTTGTGTCTTCGACACTCCTTTTCTTCTTCTTCTTAGGAGCTTCCGAATGTCCATTTATGATAATCTTCCAAATGTCAAGGTTGAATCCTTGAATGAAATATTTCATAATGTTGCTCCATTGGAAGTAACCTTCTCCTTTGAAGAGAGGAGGACACATGATAGAGCGGCCTTCTTCAAATGAAATCATTGTAGAACCGCTGGCCATTTTCTTGTACGGTGGACTACGAGCGTTGGATCTTTGCTCCTGGATGTTAGTCCTTCGATGGAGACGAGGCTCTGATACCAATTGTTGGGTTTTTTTTTTTTGTGCACGCTCGAATCGATCACCGAAACCGTCAAGGAGGGTTGTAAAAGCTTGGTGGTTGAATTGGCTAAAGCCGAGAATAATAGACAATATTTGCACGATGATTTTAGAGTGGTTCGACTACTTCAACCGAGTCTACATCCACTACCTTAGCACACCACTAAGGATTTCCCAATTCACTCAACAATGAATTCTTCCTTTTGAGGACAAAGGGTAACCTTACAACCCTATCTTTTCAATGGCTAAGATAGAACCACTCTAGTTTTTCTCTCAAGGCTAAACTAGAACCTCTCCTTTTACAAGGGTAGAAAGATGTAAACAAATATACCTCACAAGGTGGGTGTTTACGAGAATTAAGCTCACAAGAGTGTAAAGAATAAGAACAATGAAAAACAAAACACTCTCTATACAATATTTACAAGAGAAATGAGGAAGATAAAGACTTAAACGCTATTTCTCTTGATCATGAATCTTGGATATTATTTCTTGATGTTTCTTGATGCTTGGAGGCCTTATTTATAGTCCCAATTGAGTTTGTAGCCGTTTATGGCCGTTGGGATCAAAATATAGCCGTTTGAAGACTTTAATTTCTTCAAAATGCAATTCAGCTGCTACCCGTTTCGGAACGCCTCAAGCCCGTTTCGGAACGCCTTCTTTATAGAGATAGCCGTTGCAGCCTGTCGGGGTACCCGTTTCGGAACACCCTTATACGTTTCGGAACGCGTATCGGAACGCCTTAACCCTGTTTCGAAACGCCTGCATTTTGAATATTATTTGGGAAAGAGCCGTTGGGGTTTATAGCCGTTAGGGTCGTTGCCACGTAGGCGTATCGAAACGGCCTATACCGTTTCGGAACGCTTGACCCGTTTCGATACGAGTATCGAAACGTTTTGCCACTGGAATCCCCTTGTTTCGAATCGCCCTATGGTGTTTCGAAACGGCCTATGGTGTTTGAGAAATTTGGCCTTTTAAACACATTTAAAAACCTTTTAAAAACATTTTAAAGCCATTCCAAATTTGGCTACTGCCCTGACAAGTTTCGAGACCTTTGTTTAAGGTTTCTAAACTTTACTCTAAAAACATGTATTTTGGGCATTTTTCGACTTTCAAAAGAGTAGTTCGATATAGGTATTCAATCGAACTCTTTTGAAACATTTTGTCAAGTTTTAAGGACTTTTGAATTATTTTTGAAATCTTTAAACAAGTCCTAAAACATTTTTCACATAATTGTTATATCAAAATATTTCTCAACACTTGTGTTATGTGTCCCGTACTCTCGTTAGTAGATTATACAACTACCGATGAGTGATGTGGAGGGGTTGTGATTGTACCGTTAAACTCCATCACGGGTGTTGAGGGGTTGTGATTGTACCATTAAACTCCACCTTATGTTGTTCGGTAGTGTGTATGAAGCATGTGGGACAACACTTGTAATCCGCGTATCCGATTGTGTTTTGTGTTGTAAATGGTTATGAATTATCACTTGAAGGCCAATATGTTAAGTTGAATGTAATGAAGCATGAGATGTGTAGAACTAATGTTTTGATATAATAGTTGAAAAATGTTTTGGACCAATTTGAAAAGAATTTAAAACTTGGTTTTAAGTCTAAACAACTTGAAAATATGTTTGAGGTATTTTAAGAGGTTTTTGGCAATGTTTTTCATGCTTTTATATAGCCAAACTTGTGTTTTCAAGCTACCTGTATCGATACGGTTGTACCCGTACCGATACCTTTTTGACCCAATTTGGTCACTGCCAAAACCCGTATCGAAACAGGATTGGCCGTTTCGATACGGATCGGGATCGTTTCGATACGCCTGGTAAGCGTACCGATCCCCTTTCAACCACCCCAACGGCTACTTTCCCAACGGTCATTTAAAAGTAAACCCGTACCGATACGCCCTCAAGTGTATCGATACGCCTAGGCTGGCAAGAGCCCAACAGCTAGTTTCTAATGAAGGCCGTACCGATACGGGTCCAAGCGTATCGATACGGAAGGCTGCAGAACAACATTAATGAAGGGAAATAAAGTCCTCAACGGCTCCAAATCATCCCCAACGGCTAGTAACGGCTATAAACTCATCAAGGAGTATAAAAGGGACCTCCAAGCATCAAGTAAAGGCTAATGCTCATATTGTCAAACATCAAATGATCAAGAATTGTCTTAGAGCTTAAATTGTCATTTATTGTATGGACAAACACTAGTGAGCCAAAATTGTCAAATTTGCTCAAGTGTTTTAGGTTTTGGGTGAGTGCTTAATTGTGCAAACAAGCACCTATTAGAGGGTTTTAAGTTTGCTTTCATTGTCTCTTTGTAAGAGAGGGTTTCAATCAAGGCTTTGGGTAGAAAGCTTGATTGTGTATAAGGGTTACCTCCTAAGCCTAGAAAAGGGGACGAATCAATAGTGGATTGATTGAGAAATCCTTAGTGGGGAGCTAAGGTAGTGGATGTAGACCTTGGTTAGAAGGTTGAACCACTATAAATCATTGTGTCTATTTACATTCTAGCTTCCACAACCCTTCCACCCAAAAATCCACCTCTCCACCACTTGGTGAGCAAGAACGGTTGAACGAATCGAGCCCCACACAACTCAACAAGATGCTTGTAAAGTATGCAAGGTTGCATGAAAAGAGATGAGCTTGTGTTTAAAAGCTTTGTTGAAAGTGTTTTCTAAAATGCATTATTGTGTTGTTTTCCTTTAGAGCATGCCTCACTAAGCAATTGTGCTTACGCTCTCTCTCTTGTACCAATAATGCAGATAGTTGAAGTGTTTAAGGGCAACAAGGAGGCTAGAGTGTCCAAGGGAAACCAAGCTCATGTATGGTGATGTTTTCATACGCTATTAGTTTTGGTAATTTGGCAATGGGAACCTAAGATTGTGTTTTGGGAGATGTGTTAAACTCCCTAAGTTGTGGCATGTTGTTTTGATGGTTTGAATTTGTAAGTGGCCTTTTAATGCTTGTTTTGGAGATTGGCTGATTGCTTGGTTTTGGATAATAGGAAGCATGCCTACAGATATGTGATTATCCATGTTTGAGGCTATGAATGTGTTTAGGAGGTACAATCATGCTCTATATATGTATGATGACTTGTTGGCATGTTTAGGAAGTCATTAAGATGTGTTTGAGTGGGTTTATGTATGAAAAACCAGCAAAATCTGCAGCTTCTGGGCAAACTGTATCAGAACAGGCACTGGCGTTTCGAAACGGGGGCCTGTAATAGCCTTGGTGTTTCGAAACGGCTGGAGGCTGTTCCGAAATGATTTGGCCACTGGAAGGCCCTATTTCGGAACCATTCTCAGAACGAACCCGTGTTTCGGAACGGTCAAAGACGTTTCGAAACAGGTGATTGTTGGGCATTGATTTGAATGGTGTTGAAGTTTGCAAGCTTTACGTTTTAGTCCCGAAAGTTGTTTTTGAAATTGTATGAGTTTGAGATGTCCAAATAAGGTGAAATTTGACAGGGAAGCTTGTAATAAGACTAATTTCACATTGGTAACTTAAAAATCAGTTATGACCTTCTAATTTACAGAATTTACGTTTCGGTCCCCAATATTTGTATATTGTGCAATCGAGTCCCTCTATGAAATCTGATCGATGTGCTTTTCATGTATATGTATCATGAGTGCTCCTTTAGGGTTAACATGCATCTAGACAAGATTAAAAATAAAAAAGGTCGTTAATCAAGGTTGACTTTCAAGTTGACTTTGGTTTTCCCCGTGTAATCTTCGCAGTTCGGGTCAACCGTCTAGGCCGGGCTAAGGGGGTTACATTTGGTGGTATCAGAGCTTAGTTCTCGTATAATTGGGAAGTGTTATGTGGGTGATGTATGTGTTTTTGCATGGTGGATCTTTTAAGTGAAGGAATGTTTTATGAATTGTGATGTATGGTTGCAATTGTGATATGCTGTGTTGAAGCATGTTAGAGGAGCCCATTGCCATATCAAAACTAATGAAAGGAATTGTTTTTGGAAAATGAGCTTGAGTACTTGGATTACTTACCTTGTTGAGCCTAATTATGTTTATTGCATTTGTGTCAGTGCATTGTTTTTTATAAATGGGGCCTCGTAGAGACATGAGGATGAATACGAGAGCTATGGCTCAGAATGAAAACGAGGAAAATGCTGAGAATGTTGTGGATTTACCTCCTCCCCTGGTGGTGGACCACCCGGCGGTGATGGTGCTGGAGGTGAAAATGCTGGTGTTGGTGCTGGTGCTGGGGTCGCTGGACCTGAAGGTGTGCAGGGGCAAGCTACTCCTGACATGACTGTGCTGATTCAGGCTATTGCTGGAGCCTTTCAGGCAGCAGTAGCTGGAGCTCACGGAGCTGCGCATCAGGGTGATGCTAACGTGAGATTACCTTTGGAACGTCTTCGCAGTTTGGGAGGGATTGAGTTTAGAGGTTTATCTCCTGAAGGATTTGAATCTTGGTTGGAAAGCACCAAGAGGATTTTGGGGCAAATGAATTGCAACAATGTGCAGAAGTTGGGCTGCGTGGTATCTCTGTTGCATGATTATGCTTATACGTGGTGGACGACCACTGTCTCCGAAATGGAGGAAAATGATGTGACTTGGACGTTCTTCTTGAACGCGTTCAAGTGAAAGTATCTAGGTGTGCGATACCTAGATGAGAAGAAAAGAGAATTCATGTCTCTTGTACAAGGAAGCATGACGGTGGCTAAGTATGAGATCCAGTTTGTCCGCCTTAGCCAGTACGCACCTGAGCTAATCCCTAATGAGCGGGAGAGGTGTGAACATTTCTGTTATGGTTTGGTGACGGACGTGAAGACTTTCATGCTTGCTGCTGAGTATACGGATTTTGATGTGCTGGTGAGTAGAGCGAAGGACATTGAGCAGAACTTGGGTTTGACTTCCAGAGGCGTTAGTTCTAGCTCGGGCAAAAGAGCTGCTAATTATAGTTTCGGTGGTGGACGGAACAAGAGAGGACGTGATAAGAGGTATCAGTCTTCTGCTAGGCGTGGTGGTGGAGGACATGGTGCGCCTGTTCAGGGAGATAGGATGAGAGCTGATCAGAACGCGTGCTGGACGTGTGGATCTCGTGGCCATATGAGGCGAGATTGTCCTCGAGCAGCGAGGGAGGTTCAGGCTCCTGTAGCAGTGACCGGTAATTCATACTGGAATTGTGGTTCGGCAGATCACATGAGGAGAGAGTGTCCTTTGTTGGCCGGTGGTGGTCAGGGACGTGCTCCTAGGTAGTTGCACCACAGAGAGGTCGTGGGCGCGGCCGTGGTAACTTCCAGCGTAGAGATGATGGTGGAAGGAATGTGGCGCATGTGGTGGCTGTTCAACCTGAGGGTGGTGGCCAGGCTCGAGTGTATGCTCAGCGCGAGGGAAGGAATGATACGGATGTGATCGCAGGTACCTTTACTTTGCAATCCTTGTCATTACTTTCCTTGATTGATTCTGGATCTACACATTTATACATATTGCGTGAACATGCTCAATTGCTTGGTTTACCTGTTGAGTCCTTGGATGTTGGTATGCGTGTAACTAGTTCCTTTGGTGAGACTGTTGTGACACGGAGGTTGTATAGAAGATGTCCCTTGAAAGTGCAAAACCATGTTTTTCTTGTTGATCTCATGGAATTGCCTTTCTATGGTTTTGATGTAATCCTTGGTATGGATTGGCTTGTTGAACATCGAGCTGTAGTGGATTTTGAGAACAAGCGAGTTTCGTTGAAGCTTGCGGATGATTACGAAGTAGTGGTGGTTGGTGAGAATGTGAAGTTTCTTACCAATGTGGTGTCTTCGTTGGAAGCAAGCCGAATGCTGAGGCAAGGTTGTGAAGCTTACCTGGCCTTCGTTATGAATCCTAGCTCTAAGGAGTTGCGAGTTCAAGATATCAGGACTGTGCGAGAGTTTCCTGGAGTGTTTCCGGAGGAGTTACCTGGATTGCCTCCTAGTCAAGAGGTGGAGTTTGGGATTGAGTTGTTTGAAAACACAACTTCAGTGTCTATTACTCCTTACCGAATGGCACCTAAGGAGTTGAAGGAGCTGAAGACGCAACTTCAGGAGTTGCTGGATCGTGGTTTTCATTCGGCCGAGTGTGTCACCTTGGGGTGCACCGGTCTTGTTTGTGAAGAAGAAGGATGGCACTATGAGAATGTGCATCGATTATCGTCAGCTGAACAAGTTGACTATCAAGAATCGATATCCTTTGCCGAGGATTGATGATCTTTTTGATCAGTTTCGGGGAGCGACTGTGTTCTCTAAGATTGACTTAAGGTCAGGTTATTATCAGCTCAAGGTGAAGGATGTGGATGTGCCAAAAACAACTTTTAGGACGAGGTATGGGCATTACGAGTTCTTTGTGATGCCGTTTGGCTTGGCGAATGCTCCTACAGCTTTTATTTTCATGAATACTTGGACAAGTTTGTTGTGGTGTTCATTGATGATATCCTTGTGTACTCTCGTACTGAGGAGGAGCATGAGGGGCATTTGCGGATTGTGTTGCAGGCGTTGTTGGAGAATCAGCTTTATGCTAAGCTGAGCAAGTGCGAATCCTGGCTTAGGGAAGTTGTTTTCCTTGGTCATGTGGTTTCTGCTGAGGGGATTCGTGTTGATCCTCCGAAGGTTGAGGCGGTGATGAATTGGAAGCCTCTTAAGTCTGTTCATGAAGTCCGTAGTTTCCTTGGGTTGGCAGGATATTATCAGAGGTTTGTGAATGGATTTTCAAAGATTGCTGCACCTTTAACGAAGTTGTTGCAAAAGGATGTCAAGTTTGAGTGGACAGAAGCAAGGCAACAAGCTTTTGAGAAGCTTAAGGCAACTTTGACGCAAGCTCCTATCTTGGTTCAACCTGAATCAGGGAAAGAGTTTGTAGTGTACAACGACGCATCCTATGTTGGTTTGGGGCGTGTGTTGATGCAAGAGGGTAAGGTGGTGCCTTATGCATCGCGCCAGTTAAAGGTGCATGAGCGCAATTATCCTACGTATGATATTGAGTTAGCTGCGGTGGTTTTTGCTTTGAAGATTTGGAGACATTACCTGTATGGTGAGAAGTGTACTGTGTACACGGATCACAAGAGTTTGAAGTATCTGATGTCTCAGAAGGAGTTGAATCTTAGGCAACGACGTTGGGTGGAGTTACTTAAAGATTTTGATCTGACGATCGAGTACCATCCGGGAAAAGCTAATGTTGTAGCGGATGCCTTGAGTAGGAAAGTGGCAGTAGAGTTAAGGGCTATGTTTGCCAGCTTGAGTATTTCGCGAGATGGGGGTCTTGTGGCTGAATTGCAAGTGAAACCATCTTTGGTTCAGTTTATAAAGGATAAACAGTTGTTGGATGATTCTTTGGTGCCACATGTTCAAGATATTGCTGAGGATAGACCATCGGATTTCTGTGTTAATGATGATGGGGTTCTATGTTTTGGTAGTCGGGTAGTAGTGCCGAATGATGCAGAGTTGAGGCGTACTATTCTGACTGAGGCTCAAGCAGTCCTTTTGCTATGCACCCTGGTAGTACAAAGATGTATCGTGATCTTAAGGATGAGTACTATTGGCTGGGTTTGAAGAAGGATGTTGCAGAGTACGTGGGTAAGTGCATGGTTTGTCAGCGGGTAAAGGCTGAGCATCAGTTTCCTTCAGGGTTGTTGCAACCGTTGAGGATTCCTGAGTGGAAGTGGGAAAGGATTACCATGGACTTTGTGTCTGGTTTGTCTTTGTCGCCATCGAAAATGAATTCGGTGTGGGTGATTGTGGATTACCTTACGAACTGTGCGCATTTCTTACCTGTGCATACTACGTATACCTTAGACAAGCTTGTAGAGTTGTACATTGCTGAGATTGTGCGACTGCATGGTGTGCCAAAGTCTATAGTATCGGATAGAGATCCGAGGTTTACATCGCGTTTTTGGGAGTGTTTGCATCAAGCTTTGGGTTCGCGGTTGAATTTCAGTACTTCTTATCATCCACAGTCGGATGGACAGTCTGAGCGTGTTATCCAAGTTTTGGAAGATATGTTGAGGTGCTGTGTGATTGAGTTTCAGGGTTCTTGGGAGAAGCATTTTCCTTTGGTGGAGTTTGCTTATAACAATAGCTACCAGGCAAGTATTCAAATGGCACCTTATGAAGCCTTGTACGGGAGGAAGTGTAGAACTCCTCTTTGCTGGGCTGAAACAGGTCAGAAGTTGGTTTCAATGCCGACTTTGTTGAAAGGAACCACCGAGAAGGTGAAGCTCATTTGTGAGCGATTGAAGGCAGCTTCTGATCGACAGAAGTCTTACGCAGATTTGAAGCGTAAGAAGATTGAGTTTGCGGTAAGTGACCGTGTGTTCTTGAAGGTTTCGCCTTGGAAGAAGGTGATGAGGTTTGGTCGGAAGGGTAAGTTGAGCCCTAGGTACATTGGACCATACGAGGTGATTGAACGTGTGGGTCCTGTTGCGTACAAGTTGAGGTTACCGCAAGAGTTGGAAAAGATACATGATGTGTTTCATGTCTCTATGCTTCGGAGGTGTAGATCGGATCCTTCGTATGTTATGCCTGTGGAGGAAGTGGAGTTGAATCCAGACTTGACCTATGATGAGGAGCCGGTTGAAATTCTGGATTCGGACAGTAAAGTTCTTCGGGGCAAGACCATTGAATTGGTTAAGGTGTTGTGGAAGCATCGTGGTGTTGAGGAAGCCACGTGGGAAAGAAAAGATGATATGGAGAAGCAGTTTCAGTACCTTTTTCCTCCAAGGAAATTTCGGGGACGAAATTTCTTAATGGGAGAGTTGTAACACCCCAATTTTGGGCTTGGAAGTTTAGGGTCTGAACTAGACCGGTCTGATTTTCGGTTCGAATATAAAAGGAGGTTTTAAGGAAATCCTAGTTCGGGATGCTTTAAAAATATGGAAAAATATCTAAAAATTCTCTTTTAATATATATAAGAGAGTGGTGAAATCAATTTTACAAAATAAGGTTTGGAAGTACTACATTTTGGTGTAGTGACTAAAATGCGATTTTTGAAAAGTTTAGTGGTGACTGTTTTGTAAGGATTGAAACTTTGAATCTTTAAGGAGCTAATATACCTAAAAATGATTTCTCCAGATTTTTCCTTAATTTGAGTGAATTAATTAATGTTTTAATTAATTAGATGAAAAGAGAAACTAATTTTTGGAATTTCATAACAACCTTTTCCTAAATTTTTCTCATTCCTTTTTCTCTCAAAATTCCATCATCCAAACACTATTTCTCCAGCAACTTTTGCATTGATCTTCACTTCAATTGATGAGATTTCTATCATCAATTAATTCCTAATCAATCTTGCATCAAATCCTTTTGATTTCCTCATTGAATTTTCAAGGAAATTGGCTCAAATCAAGGAGAAATCACCATTTATAGGTAAGATTGTTCTTCTCCTCTAAATACTCAGTTCTTTACTGAAATTCCCAAGTTGTCAATCCTTAATTTAAGTTTTATAAATGGTTTTAATGTTAGAAACTTGATTTTGGCTTAAAACTCAAGATTTGGAAGAAATCTTGAAGAATTTCGTTGTGAATGCTTGGGCTCTGTTTTGAGATGATTCTTAAATGTATTTTGGATGTCTAATGATGTGGAAAATGAGGTTTTATCAATGCAATCCCGAATAGGTTGAATTTCCTAAGTTTTTGCTTATGAAAATGGTGGTTTTTGAGGTGTTTTTGGTGTTCTGTTATAGCTGGAGGTATAAGGACGAGTTGATGTGTATTTTGGATGTTGATTGATGTTTAGAAATGATTAGAAGTGATGGATCTTGGCTGGGTTAAGTTGTGAAAGAGTTTGGAGGTGTTTTCGGTTGTGTTTGGTAGCCGAAATGTTGGTTTTGGGTAGATCAACGAGTTTAGGTGTGTTGGCTGAAGATTTCAATGCATGATGATGCATTAATCCTCTGCTTTGATGTGTTTAAAACAGGGGAAACATCTTCGAACACTATTGGAGTTGATCCGGAGGCTTGATTGGCGTTTCGGCAAGCGTGCGAAACGTAATCGGTGAGTGGAGTTGAATTTCCAGCTTTGAAACAATTATTTGAAGGTTATGGGAGCTTAGAGTAAGTCTAATCAAGTTAGCTAAGCTCAAGAGTAAGTTTTCGGAAAAACTCCCTCGAATGTGCCATGAAGTTGTTTGATGCATTGGTTATAAATTGCATGTTTAAATTCTATTTTGAAAGCATGTTTTAGCATGATTAATGCTGGTTTTGAAAGCCATGTGTTGAAGGATGCTCAAGGTAAGAGATCCTTGTTTTGGCATGTTGTTAAATTGGTAATGATGCATGGTGATGCATGGTGTTTAATGGCTTTGTTTAATGCTTTAAAACAATGAATTGATGATGGTATTTGATGTATATTGGCAAGTGATGAATTGGTTTTAAAGTACTTGAATCGGATATAGTTAGCTGGCTATAGGATTGGGTGCACCGTGAATAAAGTCGCCTTGGATGTTGAGGGGTTGTGATTGTACCATAAACTCCATCCAAGTATCCTAACGAGGGAGGTAAGATCACAACGGTGGTTAAAAGTCCGTGTGTGGATCTTGATAAGGTCACAACGGTGGTTAAAAGTCCGTGCGTGGAACTTGTGTTATGTGTCCCATACTCTCGTTAGTAGATTATACAACTACCGATGAGTGATGTGGAGGGGTTATGATTGTACCGTTAAACTCCATCACGGGTGTTGAGGGGTTGTGATTGTACCGTTAAACTCCACCTTATGTTGTTCGGTAGTGTGTATGAAGCGTGTGGGACAACGCTCGTAATCCGCGTATCCGATTGTGTTTTGTGTTTTAAATGGTTATGAATTATCACTTGAAGGCCGATATGTTAAGTTTAATGTAATGAAGCATGAGATGATTGTAAAGTATGCAAGGTTGCATGAAAAGAGATGAGCTTGTGTTTAAAAGCTTTGTTGAAAGTGTTTTCTAAAATGCATTATTGTGTCGTTTTCCTTTAGGGCATGCCTCACTAAGAAATTGTGCTTACGCTCTCTCTCTTGTACCAATAATGCAGATAATTGAAGTGTTTAAGGGCAACAAGGAGGCTAGAGTGTCCAAGGGAAACCAAGCTCATGTATGGTGATGTTTTCATACGCTATTAGTTTTGGTAATTTGGCAATGGGAACCTAAGATTGTGTTTTGGGAGATGTGTTAAACTCCCTAAGTTGTGGCATGTTGTTTTGATGGTTTGAATTTGTAACTGGCCTTTTAATGCTTGTTTTGGAGATTGGTTGATTGCTTGGTTTTGGATAATAGGAAGCATGCCTATAGATATGTGATTATCCATGTTTGAGGCTATGAATGTGTTTAGGAGGTACAATCATGCTCTATATATGTATGATGACTTGTTGGCATGTTTAGGAGGTCATTAGGATGTGTTTGAGTGGGTTTATGTATGAAAAACCAGCAAAATCTGCAGCTTCTGGGCAAACCGTATCAGAACAGGCACTGGCGTTTCGAAACGGGGGCCTGTAATAGCCTTGGTGTTTCGAAACGGCTAGAGGCTGTTCCGAAACGATTTGGCAACTGGAAGGCCTTGTTTCGGAACCAGTCTCGGAATGAACCCGTGTTTCGGAACGGTCAAAGCCATTTCGAAATAGGTGACCGTTGGGCATTGATTTGAATGGTGTTGAAGTTTGCAAGCTTTACGTTTTAGTCCCGAAAGTTGTTTTTGCAATTGTATGAGTTTGAGATGTCCAAATAAGGTGAAATTTGACAGGGAAGCTTTTAATAATACTAATTTGACATTGGTAACTTAAAAATCAGTTATGACCTTCTAATTTATAGAATTTACGTTTTGGTCCCCAATATTTGTATATTGTGCAATTGAGTCCCTCTCTGAAATCCGATCGCTGTGCTTTTCACGTATATGTATCATGAGTGCTCCTTTAGGGTTAACATGCATCTAGACAAGATTAAAAAGAAAAAAAAGGGTCGTTAATCAAGGTTGACTTTCGAGTTGACTTTGGTTTTCCCCGTGTAATCTTCGTAGTTCGGGTCAACCGTCTAGGCCGGGCTTAGGGGGTTGCAGGACTTGAGCACAATAACTCCCTAAGGATATGTACTCGGCTTCGGTGGTAGATAGAGCTACACTATTTTTTTCTTAGAGAACCAAGATATGAGCATACTACCTAAGAATTGATATGTTCACGAATTACTTTTCCTATCAATTTTACATCCCCCATACTCTGCATTTGAATAAGCATGAAGGTTGAAGATTGAGTCTCTAGGATACCAAAGACCTAAACAAGGAATATCTCTAAGGTACTTAAAGATCATTTTAACGGCTATAAGGTGAGACTCTCTAGGACTAGCTTGAAACCTAGCACACAAGCAAACACTAAACAATATATCTGGTCTACTTGCGGTAAGGTAAAGAAAAGATCCAATCAAAGAGCGATAGAGCTTAGAGTCAACACACTTACCTCCTTCATCTTTGTCAAGCTATGTAGATGAGCTCATTGGTGTGGCTTGAGGCTTTGCATTCTCCAAGCCAAACTTCTTGAGCATATCTTTCACGTACTTTGCTTGATTGATGAAGGTGCCATCCTTTCTTTGTTTGATTTGGAGTCCCAAGAAGAATGAGAGCTCCCCCATCATGCTCATCTCGAATTCACCTTGCATTAACTTAGCAAACTCTTTGCAATGACATTCATTAGTAGATCCAAAAATAATATCATCAACATATATTTGCACTACTAAGATGTCATTTTTATACCTTTTTATGAAAAGTGTAGTGTCCACCTTACCTTTTTCAATCAAAAAATTTAAAAGCCTTTCATACCAAGCTCTATGAGCTTGTTTTAAACCTTAAAGTGCTTTGGTTAGCTTAAAAACATGATTTGGAAATTTTGAATCCTCAAAACCCGGTGGTTGTTCCACATACACTTCTTCATTTATAAAACCATTTAAAATGCACTTTTTACCTCCATTTGAAAAAGCTTGAAATCATGATAACATGCATATACAAGCAACACCCCAATAGCTTCCATTCTAGCTACGAGTGCATATGTTTCATCAAAATCAATTCCCTCTTCTTGAGTGTAACCTTAAGCCACTAGTCTAGCTTTGTTTCTCACAATGTTACCACTCTCATCTAGTTTATTCCTAAACACCCATTTAGTTCTTATAGTAGATTGATTACTAGGCCTTTCAACTAATGTCCATACGTTACTCCTCTCAAATTGATTTAACTCTTCTTGCATAGCCATAATCCAAAAATCATCTTTTAATGTTTCTTTAATATTTTTAGGATCAATGCATGAGATAAAAGCAACATGATTCATGAGTTTGATAGAAGATCTAGTAGTTACCCCTTGGATGGATCACCCAAGATTTCACCACCTTTGACATAGTTGAACTCCCTTGGGTAGCTCACTTCCTTTTCCTCAAGAGCCAAGTCCTTCAAGGCTTCAAGAGGTGGATCTTGTGTATCTTCCTCTTTAGTTGGAATCTCATCCTCCTTTGAAGTTTGTCCTCTATCAAAGGCATCAAGGATTCCTACATCATCATCATCATAAGATTCCTTCCTCGGAAGGAGGTTATCATCGAAAACAACATGTACAGACTCTTGTACTACTAAAGTTCTCTTATTAAATACACGATAGACTTTAGAGTTTAAAGAATACCCTAAGAAAATAGCTTCATCACTTTTAGCATCAAATTTACCTAAGTTGTCTTTTCCATTATTTAAAACAAAGCACTTGCAACCAAATGGATGAAAATAGCTAATGTTAGGCTTTTTAGATTTTAAAATCTCATATGGTGTTTTCTTTAAAAGTGGCCTACTCATTACTCGATTTACAATGTAGCAAGCGGTGTTTGTGGCTTCCGCCCAAAAATATTTAGGTAAATTGTTTTCACAAAGCATGGTTCTAGCCATTTCTTGTAAAGTCCTATTTTCCCTCTCAACTACCCCCTTTTGTTGAGGAGTTCGAGGAGCCAAAAAATTGTGGCTAATACCATTTTCATTTAAAAACTCTTCAAAACCTAGATTTTGAAACTCGGTTCCATGATCACTTCTAATATGAGAAATCTTAAGTTCAAGATCATTTTGAGTTAATTTTGAAAATGTGATGAATTTTTCTGAAGCCTCATCTTTAGTACTTAAGAATAGAACCCAAGTAAATCTAGAATAGTCATCAACAAGTATAAATGCATACGATTTACCACCCAAGCTCATAGTTCTACTAGGCCCAAAAATATCCATATGAATCAATTGTAAACATCTACTAGTAGAGACATCATTAATGGATTTAAAGGATGATCTATGTTGTTTACCCTTAGAGCATGCATCACAAATTTTATCATTGGAGAACTTAATCTTGGGTAAACCTTTAACTAGATTTAGGGAAACTAATTTTTCTAAAACACTAATGCTAGCATGTCCTAGATGCAACAAAACATGCATGGGATGAATGGACGTCATCTAGATGCACCATGTATATGTTAACTATGCAATGACTAATGAGAATTATTTCATTTGATTTAATGCCAAAAATTTTACACCCATTTTTATCAAACAAGACATTAAATCCTTTATCACACAATTGACTAATGCTCAATAAATTGTGTTTTAGACCATCGACATACAATATATTTTCAATGAGAATAGTAGAGTGATTACCTATGGAGCCAATTCCTTTAATGTGGCCTTTGGAGTTGTCACCAAATGTTACTACTCCTCCACTTTTTGGCTTTAAGTCCATGAATTGACTCTTGTCTCCGGCCATGTGCCTCGAGCATCCACTATCAAGGTACCAAGAGTTTTGACTTTGTGCTTTGGCCTTGTAGCAATGCTCCCCCTACAAACAAAGAGATCAAGCTTTGATATTTGGTACCCAAATCATTTTGGGTCCCTTAGGAATCCAAGGTGACATGGTATCAACATTATTAGATTTGACAAGTTTCTTAGGAACCCATACACTTCTAATTCTTTTAGTTCTATTATGCCTATGGAAGCCACTTTGTTTGTAGTTATTGTTCTTTCTTTAGGTTGGTTTGATCTAGATGATTCACCTATTTCATTTTTCATATTACCAACACTCTTGAAAGGCATTTTAAGCTCATTAAGCTCATTTAACACCTTTTGGTGTTCACTATTGCATTGAGAAATAAGATTGTTTAAGTCTACATATTCATCTTGAAAGAATTTAAGTTCATCTTGTAAACCTAAGATCTTTTTCTCAAATTTCAAGTTAGCTTGAGAAAGTGAGTCATTTTTAGCATTTAATTCTGAAATGATCTTTCTATTTTTTTAGAACCGACTCCTTATACTTCTCAACTAACTCATCATAAACCTCTTGTAACTCATCATAAGCATCATGCAATTCATCAAATGTAAAATCAAAAGTAGATGAGTTAGAGGCTACCATGGAAGAACCCTCCTCAAGAGCCATGAGGTAAAGGTTGGCCACTTCTTCTTCCTCATCCTTGGATGACTCCTCATCACTCCAAGTAGCAAGCTTGACTTTGAGCTTCTTCTTCTTCTCAAAGCCCTTCTTCTTGAGTTGACGGCATTCGAAATGAATATGACCCAGTTTCTTGCACTCATAGCATATGATCAAATCATTTTCTTCTTCTTTGTTTTTGTCTTGAAGTCCATTTTTCTTTGAATTTTTCTACCTCGGTTGGACCTCATAAACCGTGATAATCTTTTGGCTATCATAGCCAATTCTTCTAGGTCTTCCTCCTCACTAGAAGTGCTCTCCTCATGTGGAGAAGCTTTGAGAGCCACTCCTAGATTTTTCTTCTTGTCTACCTCAAGCTTCTCCACTCTTCTCTCTTCCGTCTTCCTTTCATCTTCCATTCCTTGCTTCGTGATCTCATGAGTTAGGAGAGAACCAACTACCTCATCAAGCTTAAATTTCTTCAAATTCTTTGCCTCGATGATGGCGGTTCTCTTCCCATCCCAAGACTCAGGAAGTGAGTAGAGTAGCTTTCGGACTAGTTTGTCTTTCGGGATTATCTCTCCAAAACCCTTTAGCCCATTGACGATTGTTGAGAAATGATCAAACATTTTTGAAACGGTATCGTTGGGCTCCATTTTGAAATTATCACAGCTAAGATTGAGAATTCCAATCTTTGTCTCCTTCACATCACTTGTTCCTTCATATGTAATCTCAAGTGTATCCCACACTTCCTTAGCACTTTCGATGGAGGAAACTTTGGAGTAGATATCGAGACCAAAAGAGCAAAATAACATGTGAAGAGCGTTGTCGTTTATTTCAATCTTCTTTCTCTCTTCTTCACTCATTTCATTCTTCCTTTTTGACACAAGTCTTCCTTCATCGTCTCTCTTCATCGGAATAGAGGGACCATCTTCAATAGAATCCCAAACAAGATAATCATTGAATTTAATGAAGAGACGCATCCGGTTCTTCCAAAAAGGGTAGTTGTCACCGTTGAAGAAAGGCGGTTTGGTGGTCGATTGAGACTCGTACATGCTTGACCCGGAGGTAGATGCCATGACTTGCTTTGTAGTTGATCACACTCTTCCTAGAATCTCCTCTTGTGGTTGTTAATACTTCATAGAGGTAGACTCTGATACCAATTGTTGAGTGGATTGAATAATCGATTTAAGCCAAGAGGGGGGTGAATTGGATTTTTAAGAATTTTGGTGGTGGAGTGGAAAATTAAAAATTGCTAGACAAGAGAATTTAGAGTGGTTCAAGTTCCAATTGAACTTTACATTCACTACTTTAGCTACCACTAAGGATTTTCCAACAATCCACTAATTGCTCTTCCCCTTTTCAAGGCTTAGAAGGTAACCTTTATAATACCGGTCAAATTTTCTACCCAAAATTTGACCAAACCCTCACAAGGATACAAAGAAGAAATTAAGGCAAGAAAGATATCTCTCAATACAAGACGGCCCCTTTAAATACAAGCACTCAACCCAAATTGGAAAATAAGATTGAAATTACACACATAACAATTTGAGGTTTACAATAAAATATGAGATTTTTGCACAGTTGCTTGGATTTGATGTTTGGATAATTCATTTTGGATTAATAATTGTTGCTGTAGCTTTTAGAGGTCCCTTTTATACATTCTCATTGAATTCTAACCGTTGGGGTTGTTGCCTTCATTATTATAGCTGTTGGGATGTTATCTTCCCTCCATAAATGCAGTATGCAACTACCCGTTCCGAAACGCCCGATCCTGTTTCGAAACATACCGAAATAGAAAGAGCCGTTGGGGTGTAATAAATAGGTCGTACCGAAACGGGCACGATCATTTTGATACGCTAAGAGCATGTTCCGAAACTCGTTTCGAAACATTTTGCCACTGTCAAAACCTGTATCGAAACGGTTTAGAGGCATTTCAATATGCTTTAATTATTTCTTTAAAAAATCAGTTTAAAAGCTCAACGGTCATATTTTGAAACCATGTTTGAATTCCTTTTTGAATCACTAAGACCTGTTTCGATACACTCGTATCGAAACTGGAACGCTAGTTCTGAAACAGAGGTTTACAGTTTCAAAACGTTCCGAAACGCCCTAGGGCCGTTATGAAACGTTGACTCAAAAATCACTGTTTTGACTTGGTAAACACTTAGAAAATATTTGATAAGTTGAGGTTTTGACTTATACATTTTTCTTTAAACACATATAGAGGTTTTGAGGACTTAAAAATTCATTTTCTCTTTTTCAATTTAGTCCTTAAATCCTTTGTTATCTCAAAATCAATTTATTAGTTTACAATGTGTTTATCCCATAAAATATATAATTTCTTTCCCAATCATTAGTTATTTCCACCTCATTTACACAATATATATGTAAAACATCACATCGATACTTAGATTGTGGTATATGCTAGTCCTCAAGTCCAGTATAGACGACACATTTGGGATCAGCTTGAAGCGCTCAACCCTGGAGATGAGCATCCATGGATCATTGGTAGGGATTTTAATGCTATGTTACATTTGGAGGATCGTCGTGGTAGTCAGAGTGGTCGTAACTATGTGTGTCGGAAGTTTCAAAATTTTGATTTTTCTTGTGCGCTTCAGGAGGTTGATTTTAAGGGGTCTCAGTTCACTTGGAGTCGTGGGGATTTGTATGAACGTCTCGATCGGTTTCTGATGAATACTAAGTGGGCTGATTGTTTCCCGAGTACTTTGGTTCGCCACCTTGATAAGATTGGCTCGGATCATCGGCCTATTTTATTGATTATGGATCCCTGTGTAACAAGAATTGAGGTGAAGCCGTTCCGTTTTGTTTTCGCTTGGCAAAGCTCGGATGGGTTTGTTGATGTCATTGAGAAGTCGTGGGATGGCGCCATGTCCTATGCGGACAATATCTCGCGCTTGCCGTCTGGTTTGTCCCAATGGAGTGCGCAGTCTTTTTGTTCATTGGGTAGAAAGAAGAGTCGAGTTTTAGCGCGTCTTCGGGGTATCGAAAGAGAGCTTGGGCGTCGACATTCGAATCATCTTTGTGAGCTTGAAAAATCTCTCAAACTTGAGTTGGATGATATCCTTGCTATGGAAGAAAGCGTTTGGCGGCAGAAAGCTAGATGTGATTGGGTAATTGGTGGAGATCGTAATACGAAATACTATCATGCGATTGCTAATGGCCGGAGGAAGCGTAACTCTATTGTTTATCTTAAAGATGAGCTGGGTAATTGGGTCTCGGATCCGGAGGCGTTGAAACATATAGCTCTGGATTTTTACTCTAAGTTATTTTCGTCGGAAGGGGATAAAGGATATACGTACAATTGCCGGGGGATATTTAAGGGCGTTTCTTCAAGGGATAAGGGATTGTTGGCGATGCCGGTATCTCACGAAGAAATTCATCACGCCCTGTTTCAAATGCAGCCGTCCAACGCTCCTGGTGTGGACGTGTTTCATGCTTTATTTTTTCAAAGGCATTGGGACATTGTGGGTGATGTTGTGTGTAGGTCTATTCATCATATGTTCAACACGGGCTCGGTGGACCCAGTTTTGAATCGAACGCTCCTTGTTCTTCTTCCTAAGGTGGAGGCTCCGGAATCAATTGTGCACTTTAGGCCTATCAGTCTCTGTACCGTGGTGTATAAAATCCTTAGTAAGGTGTTGGTGAACAGGTTGAAGCCTTACTTGCCCAAGTGGATTTTTGAGAATCAAATGAGTTTTGTCCCTGGTCGTTCAATTACTGATAACATTGTCCTCGCTCAGGAAATTATCCATTCGATGCGGGGAAAGAAAGGGAAACAAGGATGGTTCGCAATTAAAGTTGATTTGGAGAAGGCTTATGACTGTTTAGAGTGGTCGTTCATCGACGACACGCTTGGTGAGCTTAATATTCCTTCAAATTTGCGTGCCTTGATTATGAGTTGTATTTCTTCGGTGTCGACGCAAATTTTGTGGAATGGGAGTATATCGGATACTTTTAAGCCTACTAGGGGGATTCGGCAGGGGGATCCGTTATCGCCTTATATCTTTGTATTATGCATGGAGAGATTAGCCCATGCTATTCAGCGTGAAGTGGATCAAGAAAGTTGGCGAGCGTTTCAATTTCAGAGGAATGGTCCCTTTATCTCTCATCTTTTCTTTGCAGATGATCTTGTTTTATTTGCAGAAGCGTCGATGGATCAGTTTTAGGTGATTAGCCGGGTGATAAGCGAGTTTTGCGAATGTTCTGGGCATAAAGTGAGGATTTCGAAAACCAATATTTTCTTCTCACATAATGTCCATACTACTAGTAAGGAGGATATCAATAATTCTTTTGGTTTTCAATGTGTAACGGACCTTGGAAGATACTTGGGTGTCCCGCTTCTACATGGTCATGTTACGAAAGAAACATATCATTATTTAATTCAGAAAGTGGCTGATAGGTTGGCTGGGTGGAAGATGCGTTTCTTGTCTTTTTCTGGACGCATTGTTTTAGCTAAAGCTGTTCTCGCATCTATTCTGATGTATGTGATGCTATCGACTAGATTGCCCAAGAATGTGTGTGATGAGAATGAATGTTTAATTAGGAATTTTATTTGTGGACATGGTAGAGAAACTAGGGGTATGCATGCTGTTAACTTGGAAGTTGTCTGCTCTCCATTAGAAAATGGTGGTTTGGGTTTCAAGCGGATTGATATCCAAAATGAGGCGTTCTTATTAAAACTGGGGTTTACTATGTTATCCGAACCAACCAAGCTTTGGGTGCGAGCAATGCGATCAAAGTATGGTGTTTGTGATGACACACCGATGTCCTTGCAAGATAAGCTAGGATCGAGACTTTGGAGAGGTATCAGGCTTGTGTGGAATGATCTTTGTCAGAACATTGTGTGGAACATTGGAGATGCAAACCGCGTTCAGTTTTGGGATGACGCGTGGGTGGATAATTTTGGTCCGTTACGACAGTATGTTGCCGTTGGAAATGAGAGTGTGGTGCGTGAGGTATGTGTCAGGGATATGGTTGATAACGGCGGGAATTGGAAGTGGGGAGAATTTGGATATGCTTTGCCAGCTAATATTATTCAGGGTATTGTAGTGGTGAAGCCACCAGTTGCGGTGGGTGTGTCCGATCACCCCGGATGGTCATTGCAGGCTAACTGAAGATTCTCCGTTAGATCGGCATATGAGCTACGAAAGGAGTTTGGTGAGGAGACGCGAGATCCGGTCTGGGCTGCTATCGCAAAGTATCGTGGATTTCCACGTGTGCGTATGCTCCTTTGGACTATGTGCCATGGTCGTCTTATGACCAACGAGGAGAGGGTGCACCGTCATATCGTGGATGATCCGAGCTGTACGTTGTGTGGGGCTGCTGTTGAAGACATCGCTCATGTTGTTCGCGACTGCGGGACAATGATGATGATATGGTTGCAGGTGATTCGAGAGGATAGGGTTGCTGCATTCTTTAGTCTAAATATTAAGCAGTGGATTTTGGCGAACTTGTCGGGTAAGAGCTCCTTTCCTCGACTTGTTGAAGACTGAGACTTGATGTTTGGTTCCTTGGTTTGGCTCGCTTGGCAGCGACGCAATGCACAGATCTTTAGGGTGGATTGGGGCGAGCATGAGGGCATACTGCAGCACGCCCGGCGGATGTGCAGGGAGGTGGCCCAGGCGAGTTTACGCGAGGGGCAGGTAAGGGCTGGCAGCTTTGCTTGTGCGACGGTGGCACGATGGCAATGCCCTCCGAGGGGTTGGTTAAAGGTAAATGTAGATGGGGCTAGGACAACGGCTTCGGGTTTGGCATTTTGTGGTGGTTTGGGACGTGATGAGGATGGGCAATGGAGGTTTGGGTTCTCGAAAAAAATCGGTGTTTGCTCTGCGTTTGAAGCCGAGGTGTAGGCGGTTTATGAAGGTCTTGCGACGACATGGGCGCTAGGTTTCAGTAGAGTTATCGTCGAGATAGATAACAAAAGCGTGTATGAGGGATTGGCGTTGGGATATCCTTTATGTTTCTCATCGAATCTTCGTGTGCACCTTGCGGATATGGTATCGAGAGATTGGGAGGTTCGATTTACATGGGTACGACGTGAGGCTAATTTGCTTGCGGACAAGATGGCGACGATGGCTAAGTTTCTTTCTTTGGAGTATTATAGATTTCTTGAACCTACTTTGGAGGTTAAGGATGATATTATGTCAGATTGTGTGATTGTGGTTTGAGCTTGATTTATTTACGAATGTAATCTTGTTTGAACGGTTTGCATGAGCACTCTTTTTCCTCTACATTGGAGATTTTTTAATGAGGCTCATGGAGATCGCCCTTCAATTTAAAAAAAAATTCTGACGTGTTTGGCTAGCAAACTATAACTGCATTTTAATTTTTTTGGGTAAACTATATAAATTGTCATCAAACTTTTAGAACTTATGATATAATTATTGAATTTTTAATTCATTTCTATTAAGATCACTCCCATTAACAATCGTTAGAGGATACTGACGTGGCACATTAATTTTTCGTTTCTTCAATAAAATAATATACTTTGAGTCTCACTTTTAGCTTATTAAAAATGAATACTCTAATTTTAGTTAAAACACTAAAAACCTAACATTTATCTTCTCTTCTTCTCTTTGTTTTATTGTCAATCTTAAGAGACAATGGAGGAATCAAGACATAAAGTTAAAAATAGCCCCATACGTTTGACCTTTTGATCACTTTAACACGTATTTTTTTTGTGCAAACAAACACTTAATCTTTTATTTTCGTTCAAAATTCACCATCTTTGGATGGGAACCGCCAGTCAACATCTTACAATGACGTGGCATGTTTACATGGTATGACTTGCTAACGTGGTGATGCCATGTGTATGGAGATGCTGATGTAGCACTTTGCTGACGTGGCATTACATTTTTTTAAATAAATATTTTTATTAAATTTTAATCAATTAAATGATGCTACGTGTCATCAAAATTATAATATAAAAAGGTGGGATTTAAACCAAAGTCTAGTGAATGAGAGGATTAACACCTAACCACCATACCAACATCCTAGTTTGACATTAAACAGTAAATAATGTATATAACCTCATTAACATAGTATGCTTCTTCTTCATGGCTGCAAATAGAGGCACCGCTCCACCATAATATCTGCCAACTCTTGTTTTACATATCAGCAACAAACACCACTGGTTTTGTTTGAGATGTGTGAAGAGAAAGAAAGGGGATTGATTTACAGTGTCGGGTAAGAATTTCCTCCTTTTCTTTTTTCATTTTGCGGAAAAAGAGTGAAAGTAGTTTGAGTTTAAGGTTGTCTTTGTCTTGCTGTGTTTCTTTTAGATGGGAAAGGTGTCGTTTTGAAGACATGGATACAAGGAACGCTGGTTTTATTGGTACAGAGAAAGGGTTGGGTTTGATGCAACAAGTCGAGGAGTCTTGTTCAAATAAGAGCTTCATGGTAATGGCCGACCGGCATTCATCATCACCACCATCTTCATGTTATGGTGAAGGATTTGATGGAGGAGCTGGTGGTGGTGGGCCCATTGTTTGCAACACAAGCAATCAGGAGCCATGCAAGGGGCGATATATACGATGTTGTCGGTGCTGGTGCTGCTTCTTCTACTGCTGCAGCCTGCAGTTGTGTTAAAGTCTATGCACCATCACTCTTTTTCTGCTGACCCTTCTTTTGCCCATAATTCCTCTGGTAAAAAATAAGAAACTTTTCTTTCCTTCATCCATTTTCTTCTAAATTTGTTTTGTGAAGTGATTAGAAGAGTCTGTGGACTAATGCATGGTGCTCAAAATTTAATGAAAGTAGGAGAAATGACAGCGCCCGTGAGTGCTAGAGTTCCTTTCGTAACAGCTCAATGGCAAGAATTGGAAAGACAGACCATGATATTTAAGTACATTATGGCTTCTGTCCCAGTCTCCCGGCTGAATTCCTTATACCCATCACCAGAAACTCTTCAAATGGTAATCCTTTTCTTCTTTCGCGAGTTAAAGACCAAACTGGAATAAATTTTGAACGAAAATAAAATGTTGAGGGTCTGTTTGCAAAAAAAGTGCTAAAGTGACCAAAAGGTCAAACATTGGAGGCTATTTTTAACTTTATGCCAAGAATCAAATACAATCCTAGCATGCTTTAGTACATTTAAGGGGTTTTAATAAAGTGGCCAAGTGAAATGGTGTTTCAAATTTGTTTGCCTTAGATTTTTTATTTTAAGGTTTTTTATTATATTGAACTTAAAATTCAAGTTTAAACAAGTTCATAACACAACTAAAAAGGTAAACCATCTTCAATAAACATCTATCTCTAAAAAGATTTAAAGAAGATAAACATATTCCTCATTGTTTCGGCACATGAGTCCTCGTTTCCTCAGATGTTTCTGCCTTGCTTCGCCTTTGTTCTTCAAAAAGAGTGTTCAAGCCGCAATGGGAGGAGAGCTTCGAAAGGTTGAAGATGATAGAAAATGATAATCGCGTGAGTATCCTTCTCTCTCTCCTCCAAAAATACCCTTTTTATAGGCTTCCGAGGTAAGGACACTTATTCTTCAAGTGATTTGCGTGACAGTCTGCCGTATAAAATTTGTTGTAACGGAAAATCCAATTGACAGATTCGTTCTTTTCCCTTGCAGTTTAAACTGTTGTCTATTGTAGTGTCGAACCTGGATGCAGTGACGAGACAACCTCTGCATGGACATTAATAATACAACGAAAAAACAACAAAAAGAAAAAAAAATGTATAACAAGAGCACCTATGACCAGAGTTAGGCAAAATGCAAATAATAAACATGAAATGCAAATATGAATGCATAAAATACTGATGTGGGGAAAAACTAATCTATATATGAAAGGGAAAACATGTTCTTTAAATAGCAATCACACCCCCAAACTTAAGTTTTTGCTTGTCCTAAAGCAAAATTGGAGGCACCAATGTATAACAAAAGTTTAAAACATTCTAGTTACTTGAATCATTCCAATCACAAATGAATAAGCTGCATCGACAAGATAGATGATTGCATTAACAACTCAAACATAAATATATGAACAAGAACTTCAAAAATAATAACATCATGCCTATCATCTCAGATTCTTTCCAACTATAAGCATTTATTTAATATAACTCATAACAAAATATAAATATCATTATATATATTTTTCTTTTTTTTCTTCTCTTTTTTATGTAGGGAGGGGTATCGAACAATGAATGCACCCTAGATCTTAAGAAGTAGGATGTTGTGCAACGAACGCCATGAAGTACTTCATTGCTTCGACACAAACTCATGCAACGACAGTCTTTGGCCATATTCATTTTTCTAACGCATGCAGAGGAGTGTTCCCCCTTGAAGCTACTTTTATTGCACTCACATTGGAATGCCATTTATTTACACATAATAAACACAATTAGCAAATATAAAAATAGCTAAAAAAGGTAGAATTCATCCAAAATCAAAGAGATGATGCTAGATATCCTTTACTCAAACAAGAAAATTTATTCACGTAGAGTTATAATGCAATCATCTAGCATATATATCCAATCAACTCATTAATAATCAAAATGATTCAATATTTACACATCAAATGTAAGGAAAATATTTTAACACAAAAACTTGCCTTTACTGTTTTTTTTTTGAAATGGGGTTCATTTTAAAATCTCAGGTGTATGCTGATGCTTGTCCAATTGTGAGGCACTTTAGAGCAAGTATATTTGTCGAATTAAGTAATAAAGTGATCTATATAGTGCCGAACCCACGAGGATTGGATCAATATTTACGAAGGTTTTGAACTTAAGAATGTGTTTGCATGTAATGATGGTTGTTGATTTACTTAAAACTAAAACAATTAAACTAAAGATATGTATGATTAAGACGAACAACTACAACAAATAACAAATAATTATAGAAGCTGGGATTATTGCTAAAGATATATGCTTGATTACTTATTAAAATGCTATAACGACTGACAATACATGTCTGCGTAAACCATTAGGATATTTATTGACTCGACAAGATTTTCTAATAAACTTCTGACTCTCTCGATGCCTAGAAGTTAATAGCATTGAAGCTAAGGTAATAAATGTCTGCGTGAACCCTAACAACTCTGGTATTTGTTTAAGAACTCCCCTTTTGTCATTGAAACCCTAAACTTATGTCTAAGCTAGATTAGGACTAAGTTAACAACTTAACCTTACTGTTCACGTTTGTATAACCTAACTCTCTCGATATTAAGCCACATATCAATAGTTAAAAGGCCTCTTTTGATAGCTCTTACAATAACTGCGCATGAAGAACAATGAACATAATAGATAAAGGGAAAACAACTATAGCATTATAATAAAGTAATCAAAACATAAAATCCTGAGAAGAAATAATTGCAACTAAAGTATTTAGCTCATGTATGAGCCTAAATCATCCAAAACAAAAATATTAAGTACGCCAGTTTATCAAGCAAGGAAAAGGAAAGCGTCGAGCTTCCTCGACAAACTCCTTTTGTGCTGTCCAACGATTGCTGCAAGTCTCGCACTCCGTCAGCCTCTCTCGATGGCGTCTGTTGTGAGGAGAGTTCACTAGCTTCCACCCCGGTGGTTCTCCGCAAGCTTAAGTCTAGGATCGTTGTCTGTAATCGCACTCTTCTTGAAGTAGCGTCCAAGTCTCTCGTATATAGGCGGTGAAACTAGGGTTTAAGAACCCTAAAGTGCACACGACTTCATTAAAGAAGCCATTGATTTCCCGCTATATTTAATGTTCTGTATCTGGGAGAAAGTCCACGTAGGCAAAAGTAGATTCATCTCCAACTCTTTCGGCCTCATCAACTCCAGCCATGCGATCTGCTCCTCTTCCGCTTCAGCACTCCTTCATCATCTACCAGCATCATGCACATGTACCACAAAACACCATCTTTCCTGTAAAAAGCACCAATATATATAACGTTAAAGCATAAGTTGTGTAACTCCCTATATATATGCAATTATGTACAATCTAACCTAAATGCAAACTATATGAGCAAGAAAACATGCAACATACAAGTAAAAAGGGCATACAAAATAGGTCATTTACACACTCGTCAAATACCCCCAAACTTGAACTGTTGTTTGTCCTCAAGCAATGCAAAATGGAAGCAAGAAAAATAAAAACAATAAATAGCCCATAAGTCCTAAGGTTCCCTAAGCTATGATTATAGAGATTTCAAGGTATGCTGGAATAGTAATTCATCCCTCAGCTATGTTAATGAGATGCAATGCATTAGAGCTTACATTTCTATTCTAAAGATCAAATCTACTGTAGGTGCAGTGTGTGCTAAGTTATATGCATTCATTAGTTAATAGCCTTAGAGAAACTTAAGGGTTGATTTCTTTTGTTGCCTTGGCATATTGTTTTTCTTTTTTTTTCAGCACATTGTTTTATTCCATTGTAACCCCCTTAGCCCGGCCTAGATGCCCGATCCGAACTACGAAGATTACACGGGAAAAACCAAAGTCAACTTGTTAAAGTCAACCTTGATTAACGACCCTTTTTTTCTTTTAAACTTTTCTAGATGCACATTATTAACCTATGTGAATAACAAAGCAACTTAGTAGAAGCGACACAGCGAACGAAGTTCAATTAGGGGTTCAATTGCATACGATCGTCCTTTAGGGACCAATTTGTAAATTTCCAGAATTATAAGAACTTAACATGATTTAACGCTACCAATCCAAAGTTAAACCTATATTATTCCAACATATCAAATTTCATCTTAAACGGATCAACCAAACTCATTTAATTAAGCATATAAGATTCAGGGACGAAAACGTAAGAAACAGAAACCTAAAACAGTTCAAATCAACTCCAATGGTCGGATGTTTCGAAACCCAAGGCCTTGTATCGGAATGGTTGTTTCGAAACTAGGTCGACCATTTCGACACTCGAGTGTGTTCCAAACCCGTATCGAAATACCCCTTTCCAGTAGCTAAAACGTTCCGGAACGTTCCTACCCGTTCCGAAACCTTAAGGCCATTTCAGGCCTCTGTTCCGAAACAGGTAAGGGCGTTCCGACACGCCTTGCCCTGCAACAGCAGAATTTGCTGGTTTTTCACTCCTAAACACCCCCGAAAACATTCCAATTCATACCACATCATACATATTTCATGTTCAGGCATCAAAGATCAACATTGTAAAGTACGAGCTAGGACATAACATCATTCGAGCAAGCATTGGTACTATAGGCATGCTCCCTAGTCTTTCAAAGCCACACCAAGCGAAAACCAACATTCAAACAAAATTCAATCCCCAAAGGCCATTTACAAACCAAAGACAAACAACCAAACATGCTCAAGGTAATTAACATCATCTTCAAACATCCAAGAGTAGAAATCCCACCCATTGCCTCTTATTACACCAAAGAAAAACCACATACTTTGCTAGACCAAAGTTCTTGGATTCCCCTTGCTTACAGGCTGCCTCAAATGCCTAATTCTCTGCATTGATGAAACAAATAAGCGTAAGCACAAAGCTTAGTGAGGACCGTTAAAAAACATTCATCAATGCATTTCAAATAATCGGTCAAAACATCATTTATCAACACATGCCTTTACTTAGAACATACCCTCTCATGGCATCAATGCACTTTCTAAACCACATACTCATATGCATCATTTTAAAACATCAAATAAACCTTTGCTCATGCTTTACCAAGCATCACATGCATTCTAGCACAATTACAAGCATCTCATGCTTAAACCATTAGTCATCATCATTATATTGGCTTACAAGTGATCATTTCTCAACCATATCAAAACCAACTCAAAAGACACAGTCAGATACGTGGATTACAAGCGTTGTCCCACACGCTTCATACAAACTACCGGACTACACAAGGTGGAGATCAATGGCACAATCACAACCCCTCAAAACCCGTGATGGAGATTAATGGCACTATCACAACCCCTTAACATCACTCATCGGTAGTTGTATAATTCCACTAACGAGAGTAAGGGACACAACCACAAGATTCACACACAGGATTTAACCATCCACCGTTGTGATCTTAGCCTCAATCGTTAGGGTACTTGGATGGAGATTACGGCACAATCACAACCCCTCGACATCCAAGGCGACTTTATTCACGGTGCACCCAATCCTATAGCCGACTAACTATATCCGATTACAATAACCAAAAATCACTTTCATCACTTTCCAATATAATCATTTAACATCATTAATCCACTGTTTTACAAGCATAAATACAAAGCCATTACCACAAGCATAACCATGCTTAACATCATGTGCAATAATCACATAAAACCAAGGATCATTTACCTAGTGCATCCTTATCACAATGGCATTAAAATTCAGCATTAATCATGCTTAAAACATGCTTTAAAACAGTAATCAAAACCGTATTTAATTCAAGTACATTTTCACCAAAACATAGCACATTTCTGAGAGAGACTTTCGAATCACTTACTCTTGAGCTTAGCTAAGTGTTTCAGACTTACACTAAGCTCCCAAGACCACGCTCAAGGCGTTACAAAGCTGGAAAATCCATTTCCACTCACCGATACGCAAAGCCTTGCTCGTCGACATGAAAATTACTCCTCCGGAGCCTCCAACAATGCCTCGTTTGCTTCCGGATCAAGATCCCCTGTTTTCACATCATCAAAACAGAGATCTAAATGCATTAAAATGCATTTCAACACCAGCAACAATTTACAAACTCGTTGCTCAACCAAACTACACCAATTAACCCAACCGAAAACTCAATCAATTGCTTCCTAAACCAATCCCAGCCAACATACATCACATCCAAACCATTATAAACACCAAAACACATCTAATAAACAACCTAACCCAACCTTATACCTCCAGCAAGCAAGATTCCACTATTTCACCTCAAAACTCACTTAAAACTAACAAGAAACTCAAGGATCTCAAGGATTTCAACATATTAACACACTTAAAACTCAATTAAAATCAATCCATATCAGAGCTTAACAAAAAAAGTCCGAAAATTAAGATTTCCACCATATTTTTACAAGATTTTGATCTCCAATCAAAACTAAAATGAAAACAAAAAACATTAATTAGAAGCCAAAGATCTTGGGAATTTCAATAAAGAACTTTGATTAGAGGTTGAGAACGAGATTTACCTCCAATCCTTGCTTTCCTAAATGAATGACAAGTTTTCCTTAGCAAAATCTTGAAGAACTTGAAAGGATTTCTTGAAAATTGATTAGAAAATATTATGAGAGTGTTTGGGAGAAAAGAATTCTGGAGAGAAGTGATTGACAATAGTGTTTGGCTGAAAATGATGAGAAAGTGGTAGTTACGTGATGGAATCTCACATTAACTACCTATTTTAATTAATTAAAGTAAAACCAATTAAAGCCACTTAATTAAAAGCCATTTAAAACTCATGCCATATTAAGGAAAGGTTAAATTTCCATAAATCCCCTTAAAGATTCTAAGAATTTGGCTTCTCCTTAAAAAATTATATTTTCCACAGTTTTGAAACTTTACAATTTGGTCACTACTCAAAATGTCTCATTTTCGAAACTCATTTTCTAAAATTGATTTGACCAACCTCTTAAATATAATTTTAAAGGATTTTAGCAAAATTTACCACATTTTTATCCTACCCCGATCCTTGATTTCCTTAAATCACCTTACGCAATTCGAATCGTTCTCGACCGGTCCGGTCCGATGTCTAAAACATCTAGGCCCAAAACCAGGGTGTTACATCCATTTTCTTTTTAAGTTTGAAATCCGAATCCTTGGGGCTTCAGCTTATCACACTTACTCTTCAATACCTAAAGATGGAGTGGAGCAAACATCCCATCCCTGAGCCTTACGAGCAGTGTCATCCCGTGAAGACTTTCATTCACTCTTTGCCAGTATTATCATTCGTACTAGGAAAAGTTAAATGGAGCAAACACAACTCACCTAGTGTACTAAGATATCAAAATGCATAGAAGAGTGTCCCTTAACAATTTTGTTTATATTATCAATTAATTTTCTTGATTTTCAAGGAGTTTTTAAGCCTTCATTTTGCTATATTGAGCATTCAGTTCATTCACTTTGATTCATGCTTTGGCATCAGAAAGTCGACCTAGAGCTTCCATAAGGGCTCTTAAGTTTTTAGAGTGCATACAACATGTGTTTTTAAGGGCCATAGTAGATTAATCATTAAGATCAAAACATAAATCTCTTAACACATTGAAAAGTATCAACATAGATTCAGCATAGGAAGTTATGATCAACACATCAGCAATTTCAGAGTCAAAAGAATCATAGCAAAGGGAACCTATCAGACATATTAGGCTATTTACAAGTTCTATTTTTTTAATTTTTACATTTTTAAATGTTTAAATTTTACCTAATATATACATGGGTATGTACTCTTCCAAACTTGAATTTGGATAGTATTAAGCGTACCGATACAATACCCCTGAGTACCAGTACGGAAGATAGTTAAAACGGTTACATGCTTGAAAGAAACTTTTAAACTTTACATTTTAGTCCTAAATAGTCAATAGGTTAATTACATGAGTTATAGATCTTCAAATGAGTTGAAATTTTGCTGGTAAGTCTAATAAGATATGAATTTGATGTATGATTTTAAATTCCGAAAATATCAAGAATTGTTTGAAATTATAGATTGCTCCCTAATCTTTGATTTCTTTGCAAAATGACCCTTAATCATGAAATCAAAACTTAATACGACATGATAAGATTATTTGTATGGCATGGATGCCAAGAAACACATGTATGTCCTATGATTACATGAATATTGTATGAATTATGAAATTATATGCTTTGATTCGATTTCTAGTAACGTCTCCGACTCTGTTCCCTTCTAGACCGGGTAAGGGGTGTTACATTTGTAGTATCAAAGCTAGACTCTAGTCGATTCTATGACTAAACTTTGGTTCACTGCATGATTACATATGCATATGCCACATAGGAGTTATTTCTGTATGATATATGTGACCTGCAATTGACACGCTCTTTTGTCTTTCTTTAATAGTAAACAAGATGACAAATATTCAGTTAGGACGTAATGATGGTGACCATCACACTAACCGCTCTAATAATTAAGAGGAACAAGCAAGAAGGAATCCTTTGATTCTTTAAGGAGGACAAAAAGATCCCCCGCTACACCCCGTTCAACAAGAGTGTTTTCAAAGCATGAACGAGATGTTTAAGCAACTCGTGGCTCTACGAAGAAAGATCAAGATGTTCAGCCAGATGTGGCTACTTCTTCGACATCAGGAGCAATGATCGACTTGTTAACTCAGCATCGGGCCTACACATGATGATAACCTAGAAATAGTTGAGTATTGGTTAGACACGACCATCAAGATTCTGACCAAGCAACTTCCATGCTCTGATGAGCACAAGCTTGAATGTGCTTTGGCATTGATTTCTGATGAAGCCCATAATTGGTGGGAGACCACTGTTGACACCGTCCCTGAAAGATCTATTGTAACCCCCTTAGCCCGGCCTAGACGGTTGACCCGAACTACGAAGATTACACGGGGAAAACCAAAGTCAACCCGAAAGTCAACCTTGATTAACGACCCTTTTTTTCTTTTTAACTTTGTCTAAATGCATATTAACCTTAGGTGTACTCTTGAGATAAACATACTCAAAATTCACAGCAATCAGAAAACAATAAGGGACTCAATTGCACAATATACAAATTTAGGGACCAAAATGTAAAATCTGGAAATTAAGAGGGCTTTTCCAATTTTTAAGTTACCATTATGAAATTAATCATGTTTCATGCTTCTCTGCAAAATTTCATCTTAAACGGACATCCCAAACTCAAGCAATTGCACATACAAAAATCAGGACTAAAATGTAAAGCTTGCAAACCTCAAAACCATTCAAATTAGTGTCCAACGGTCAAGTGTTTCGAAACGGGTCTAGGCCGTTCAGAAACACGGGCTGGCAGTAGCCAAAGTGTTTCGAAACACCTCAACCCGTTCCGAAACACCCAGGCCAAAATATGCACCTGTTTCGAAACAAGAAAGGGTGTTTCGAAACACCTTGCACAGAAACAGCAGAAAAGTCTGCTTTTACACTCTTTCGACCCACCAAACATGCTCATAAGACCTCCACATCATTCCAACAAGTCATCAAACATTAAAGGAACATATTTGCATCATCAAAGCTCAATCATAACATCATTTAGGAAAAACCACAAGTCTATAGGCATGCATCCTAAAATGAAAAGCAAGCAATCATCAAATCTCCAAAACAAATACCAAATGGCCATTTACATGTTTCAAACATCAACATAGGCATTAAACCAAACTTAGGGAGTCCAAAACATCTCCCAAAAACTCAATCTAGGTTCCCATTGCCAAATACCAAAAGCTAATAGTGTTGTGAAAATAGTCACCATACATGAGCTTAGACTTTCACTTGGATCCTTGACCTCCTTGCTGCCCTTAAAGAACTTCAATGCTCTGCATTATTGGTTCAAGAAAGAGAGAGCGTAAGCACACATTCTTAGTGAGAAATGCTCTAATGAAACAACAGAATAATGCACTTTGTAAAAACACCTTTCCAAGGCCTTTAATTTCAAAACAACATTTATCATGCATCTATGCATACAAACCAAGCATCTCATGCTTCAATACATCAACATGTCATATTGGCTTTCAAGTGATAATCCATAACCATTTTCAACTCAAAACACAATCGGATACGCGGATTACAAGCGTTGTCCCATACGCTCCATACACACTACCAAACACTCAAGGTGGAGTTTACCGGTACAATCACAACCCCTCAACACCTATGATGGAGTCTATGGTACAATTACAACCCCTCCACATCACTCATTGGTAGTTGTATAACATCACTAACGAGAACACGGGACACACAACACAAGGTCCTCACATGGCCTTTTAACCACCATTATGACCTTAGACATCTCGTTAGTGTTCTTGGATGGAGTTTACGGTACAATCACAACCCCTCAACATCCAAGGCGACTTTATTCACGGTGCACCCAATCCTATAGCCGGCTAACTATATCCGATTCAATTACTTTAAAACCAACACATCACTTGCCAATATACATCAATTATCATCAACAATCCACTGTTTTAAAGCATTAATCAAAGCCATTACATAATCATGCATCACTATGCATCAAACCACATTTATCAATGTCCAAAACAAGGATCTCTTACCTTGAGCATCCTTCAACACATGGCTTACAAAACCAGCATTAAACATGCTAAAATATGCTTTCAAAACAGAATTTAAACATGCAAAATAAACACATTGCATTCAACCATCTCATGGTTCATCAAAAAGAGAGTTTCTCCGAAAAACTTACTCTTGAGCTTAGCTAAGTTGTTTTGTAACATCCCCTACCCGGCCTGATCGAGAACCGGGTCGGAGAGCATCACTGGAAACCGATGTGGAAATCTTTTAATCTTTAATCCTCAAAATCTTCTTAATATCTTGACTTATTGAAACTTATTGAACCTTTTTAAACCTATCTGACTTAGTAACTGAATCCTTTAATCCCCAATCTTGTAATCTTTACCGGGTTTACGAATTAATACATTTAAACTCATAAAGCCAAAAAGAAGCTGCTCGTACCGAAACGCCCTAAGCCATTTTGGTACGGCTTGACCATGGTCAATATTTTGACCTTTTCTTCCCGACCGTTTCGATACGGCTTGACCCGTATCGGTACGGGTTGACCGACCTTGACTTGACTTAGACCCGTTTCGAAACCAGTTTCGAAACAAGGGTCGACAGTGGCAAAAGTGTTCCGAAACGGCATCACTTCGTTTCGGTACAGGGGTCGACAGTAGCAAAACTGTTCCGAAACGACATCACCACGTTTCGGAACGCTCTGTCTCATAGGCTTATTTTTGGTTAGCCGTATCGAAACGCCATCACCCGTTCCGATACGGTGACCTGTAATAACAAAATTTTATCTGGTTTTTGAGGCTTTTACCATACCAAACCATGTCCGATTAAGCCAAAACTTTGTATCCAACTTATTCCTACCAATGTTTACCAGCATGCAAATTTTCATAGTCATTCCAATAGGTTTACCCCATTTTTTTTACCAAAATACCATAAGCATAATTTAAGCTAGTTTAGCAAAGGTTTAGAAAGTCATATTTAAGCCTTTAAGCTTATTACAAAATAGACAAGCCTTTACCACAACAAATGAGCATAGAGACTACGATAGCTACCTTGCTACTTTTCTAAGAGTTATATTGTAAGTACTTTACTTGATATAGAGTAGTGACTTGTCTTGCAACCGATCCGATTCTTCAAGAACGACTTCCTAACCTGAGAATGCATGAAGGTAGACACATTAGGCACTCAAGCCTAGTGAGGTAATCATATAACAACAAATAAAGAATGACATGAGTGCAATTATTATAAATCCATATAGTCATCTTAATGCTTAATATAAATACATGGTTGATTTGTATGAAGCTTAAACAATCATAAATTTTCCTTGGATGGAATTAAATTCATGGATACTCGAATTCCCCCGCCTCGCCAAAACGTAAATGGTCTTATTCCTTCCGCCTCACCAATTGACCAATAACAACACATCCCTCCGCCTCGCCAATCATCATAGGCCATAGCCTTAGGACCGTAGTCCACCCGAAACACTGAGCTCATGAATTCTATGGCATGCCAATTGTATCCCGAGTTATTCCAATCCAAGGCATAACATATTTATAATTTCCAATGAATCTTAATAGAACAATGACATGATAAATTTCATAGTTTCAACATAGTCAATAACTCTTGCACATATAACTTGATATAGGGTTCCATAGCAATGCTTACCTCAATGGCAATATACACTAGCTATAGTCAATGCTTAAGTGATGACTTACCGACACTTACCCAAGTGTCCAACTTATTATCCGATGCTTTCGCCTTGATAGTAATGTTTAGCGAAAAGATGATAAACACTAAATGACAATCCGGGAAGGCATTTCACCTAACCCGAAACTCCGATTACACTCACCCTGACAATCCGAAGCTTCAAGGCTCTCGGATGGAAATTCCTTTGCTTTTAACTTGATATGAAGATGGTGTAGCTTCTATTCCTTCTTCTTGAGCTAGGAAATATTAATGGAAGATCATTAGAATCGATATTTCGATATCGAAATCTATATAACAATAACACAACCAGTATCCGATTCAATATGAGCAACTTATCGAAATACCTATGAATCAATCAAACCCTAACTTAAGATTGAAGCTAATTTAACCATGGAATCTCACGATTAACTAAAAGATATAGCTTACCCGGTTGCTAGAGATGATTCGAAATTGACAAAGTCAAGAATTTACAAAACTTGAAACTCCTCCAATGGAGGTGAGTGCTTAGGTAAGGATGAAGGAGATGGTGATATGCTTCTAAGACAATTTTCGGTGGTTCTCATAAAGCCTAGCAACCAATTTTAATTTGTGAGCTTTCCTTCATTTGAAGGAAAGCAATCTGATGACTCCACGTATGGAGTACTTTAAAATAAAATTGGTCCAATTACTTAATTGGTCCCTCACCTTCCTTACTTTCCTGAATTGCCCCTTTATTTCTTAATTCCTATAATATGGTCACTAGATGCTTGATATTACATAATAAACTTAAATTCGAATGCTTTTAAGCTCGATTAATATTCGATAGCAATAATTAGCTTGTCAGAAGAACCTCTAAAACTTTATCGGACTAAGAATTTCCTATCGCCAAAATGAATTCCGACTAGGCCGACTTTCGGGGTGTTACATGTTTAGACTTAAACTAAGCTCCCATAACCTTCCAAGATTGGTTTCAAAGCTGAAAACCAAACTTCACTCACCGATTCCGTTTCGCAAGCTCGCCGAAACGCCGATCAAGCCTCCGGATCAACACCACAAGGATCCGATGATGTCTCCCCTGTTTTAAACACATCAAAGCAGTGGATTAATGCATCATCATGCATTAAAATCTTCAACCAAAACACCTAAACTCGCTGCTCTCATCAAAACTCACATTTCGGCTACCAAACACAACCGAAATCACATCCAAACACCTCTACAACAATACCCAGCCAAGATCCATCAAATCCAATCATTCCTAAACATCAATTAACATCCAAAAAGGACCTAATCACGTCCTTATACCTCCAGCTATAGCAGAACATCAAAATCACCCCAAAAACCACCATTTTCTCAAGTCAAAATTTAGGAAAATCAACCTATTCGGGATTGCATTGATTAAACCTCAATCACACATTATTTAGACATCCAAAATACATCAAAAAGACATCTCAAAACAGAGCCCAATCATCTATTACGAATTTCTTCAAAATTAAATCCAAAACTTGCATTTTAAGCCAAAATCAAGAACACAACATTAAAACCTTTAATAAAACTCAATTTAAGGATTGAGAACTTGGGAATTTCAGTAAATAACTGAGTATTTAGAGGAGAAGGACGTTCATACCTCTAAATGTGAGTTTCTACTTGTTTAGAGTCAAAATCCTTGAAAATTCAATAAGCAAATGATGAGGATTTGGTGTAGAAATGATTAGAAATCATTTAGAGATTGAAATCTCAACTTTTAGTGTGAAAACCAAAGGAAAAGTGGTTGTGGAAAAAGTGTTTGGCTGAAGGAAAATTGAGAGAAAATGAAATGGGAAAATTTTGGCAAAAGTTAGTTATGAAACTAAAATATCTCTTTTCCCTCTTTTCTTTTTATTAAATAACATTAAATGAGTCTTTAAAATTTAAGAAAAATCTGGAGAAACCCTCCCTTGGGTAAATTAGCTCCTTAAAGATTCAAAGTTTCAACCCTTTTAAAACAGTCACTAACTTTTCAAAAATTACATTTTAGTCACTAACTTGAAATGTCATATTTCCAAACCCCATTTTGTAAAATTGATTTCACCACTCTCTTATATATAATAAAAGAGGATTTTTAGATATTTTTCCATATTTTTAATGCATCCCGAACTAGGCTTTCCCTAAAAAACCACCTTTATATTCGAACCGTAATTTAAACCGGTCCGGTTCAGACCCTAAACTTCCAAGCCCAAAATTGGGGTGTTACAACTCTCCCCCCTTAAGAAATTTCGTCCTCAAAATTTACCTGGAGGAAAAAGGTACGGAAACTGCTTTAACATGTCATCCTTCCGCTCCCACGTGGCTTCCTCAACACCACGATGCTTCCACAACACCTTTACCAACTCAATGGTCTTACCTCGAAGAACTTTACTATCCGAATCCAGAATCTCCACCGGGTCCTCATTATAGGTCAAATCCGGATTCAACTCCACTTCCTCCACAGGAATCACATGAGAGGGATCCGATGTATACTTCCGAAGCATAGAAACATGAAACACATCATGAATCCTTTCTAACTCTTGCAGTAACCTCAACTTGTACGCAACTGGACCCACACGCTCAATCACCTCGTATGGTCCAATGTACCTAGGGCTCAACTTACCCTTTCGGCCAAACCTCATTACCTTTTTCCAAGGCGAAACTTTCAAAAACACACGATCACCCACCGCATACTCAATCTCCTTACGCTTCAAATCCGCGTAAGACTTTTGCCGATCAGAAGCTGCCTTCAATCGCTCACAAATGAGCTTCACCTTCTCGGTGGTTCCTTTCAACAAAGCGGGCATCGAAACCAACTTCTGACCTGTTTCAGCCCAACAAAGAGGAGTCCTACACTTCCTCCAGTGCAAAGCTTCATAAGGTGCCATTTGAATACTTGCCTGATAACTATTATTATAGGCAAACTCCACCAAAGGCAAATGTTTCTCCCAAGAACCCTGAAACTCAATCACGCAGCACCTCAACATATCCTCCAACACCTGGATAACACGCTCAGACTGTCCATCCGACTGCGGATGATAAGATGTACTGAAATTCAACCGTGTACCCAAAGCTTGATGCAAACACTGCCAAAAACGCGATGTAAACCTCGGATCTCTATCCGACACAATCGACTTTGGCACACCATGCAGCCGCACAATCTCAGCAATGTACAGCTCCGCCAGCTTATCCAAAGTGTACGTAGTATGCACAGGCAAGAAATGTGCACACTTCGTCAGGCGATCCACAATCACCCACACCGAATTCTTCTTCGATGGCGACAAAGGCAAACCAGACACGAAGTCCATGGTAATCCTCTCCCACTTCCACTCAGGAATCCTCAACGGTTGCAACAACCCTGAAGGAAATTGATGCTCAGCCTTAACTCGCTGACATACCATGCACTTGCTTACAAACTCAGCAACATCTTTCTTTAACCCCACCCAATAGTACTCATCACGAAGATCACGGTACATCTTAGTACTACCAGGGTGCATAGCAAAAGGACTACTATGAGCTTCAGTCAGAATAGCACGCCTCAACTCAGCATCATTGGGTACTACTATCCGACTTCCAAAGCATAAAACTCCATCATCACTAAAGCAGAAATCCGATGGCCTATCCTCTCCAATATCCTGAACACGTGGCACCAAGGAATCATCCAACAACTGTTTTTCCTTAATCAATTGAATCAAGGATGGTTTCACTTGCAACTCAGCCACAAGACCACCATCACGCGAAATGCTCAAACTGGCAAACATAGCCCTCAACTCCACAGCTACCTTCGTACTCAATGCATCCGCTACAACATTAGCTTTACCCGGATGGTACTCGATCATCAAATCGTAATCCTTAAGCAACTCCACCCAACGTCGTTGCATAAGATTCAACTCTTTCTGAGACATCAGATACTTCAAACTCTTGTGATCCGTGTACACAGTACACTTCTCACCATACAGGTAATGTCTCCAAATCTTCAAAGCGAAAACCACCGCCGCTAACTCAATGTCATGCGTAGGATAATTGCGCTCATGCACCTTCAACTGACGCGATGCATAAGCCACCACCTTACCCTCTTGCATCAACACACATCCCAAACCAACGTAGGACGCGTCACTATACACCACAAACTCTTTCCCTGATTCAGGTTGAACCAAGATAGGAGCTTGCGTCAAAGCTGCCTTAAGCTTCTCAAAAGCATGTTGTCTCGCTTCCGTCCACTCATACTTAACATCCTTCTGCAACAACTTCGTCAAAGGTGCAGCAATCTTTGAAAACCCATCCACGAACCTCCGATAGTACCCCGCCAAACCAAGGAAACTACGGACTTCATGAACAGACTTAGGAGGCTTCCAATTCATCACTGCCTCAATCTTCTGAGGATCAACACGAATTCCTTCAGCAGAGACCACATGACCAAGAAACACAACTTCTCTAAGCCAGAACTCACACTTGCTCAGCTTGGCATAAAGCTGATTCTCCAACAAAGCCTGCAACACAATTCTCAAATGCCCCTCATGCTCCTCCTCAGTACGAGAGTACACGAGAATATCATCAATGAACACCACAACAAATTTATCCAGGTATTCATGGAACACTCTATTCATCATGTCCATGAAAGCTGCAGGAGCATTCGTCAAACCAAACGGCATCACAAGAAACTCATAATGCCCATACCTCATTCTGAAGGCTGTCTTTCGCACATCCACATCCTTCACCTTCAGCTGATAATACCCCGACCTTAAGTCAATTTTAGAGAACACAACTGCTCCCCGAAATTGATCAAAAAGATCATCAATTCTCGGCAATGGATACCGATTCTTGATAGTCAACTTGTTAAGCTGACGGTAATCAATGCACATTCTCATAGTGCCATCCTTTTTCTTCACAAACAACACCGGTGCACCCCAAGGTGACACACTCAGCCGAATAAAACCACGATCAAGCAACTCCTGAAGTTGCGTCTTCAGCTCTTTCAACTCTTTAGGTGCCATTCGATAAGGAGTAATGGACACTGGAGTTGTGTTTTCATACAGCTCAATCCCAAACTCTACTTCGCGATTAGGAGGCAATCCAGGCAACTCCTCCGGAAACACACCAGGAAACACTCGCACAGTCCTGATATTTTGCACACGCAACTCTTTAGAGCTAGGATTCATCACAAAGGCTAGGTAGGCTTCACAACCCTGCCTCAGCATCCGGCTCGCTTCCAATGTGGACACCACGTTGGCAAGAAACTTCACATTCTCACCCACCACCACTACCTCATAATCATCCGCAAGCTTCAACGAAACTCGCTTATTCTCAAAATCCACTACAGCTCGATGCTCAACAAGCCAATCCATACCAAGGATTACATCAAAACCATAGAAAGGCAATTCCATAAGATCAACATGAAAAACATGGTCTTGCACAACCAAGGGACATCTTCTATAAAGCTTTCGTGTCACAACAGTCTCACCAAAAAAACTAGTTACACGCATACCAACATCCAAAGACTCAACAGGCAACCCATGCAATTGAGCATGCTCATGCAATATGTATGAGTGTGTAGATCCAAAATCAATCAAGGAAAGTAATGACAAGGATTGCAAAGTGAAAGTACCTGCGATCACATCCGTGTCATTCCTCCCCTCCCTCTGAGCATACACTCTGGCCTGGCCACCACCCTCAGGCTGAACAGCTACCACATGAGCCACATTCCTTCCACCATCCTCTCTACGCTGGAAATTACTACGGCCGCGCCCACGACCTCTCTGTGGTGCAACAACTCCAGGAGCACGTCCCTGACCACCACCGGCCAACAGAGGACACTCCCTCCTCATGTGATCCGCCGAACCACTGTTCCAGCACGAATTACCGGTCACCACAACAGGAGCCTGTACCTCCCTCACTGCTCGAGGATAATCACGCCTCAGATGACCACGCGATCCACATGTCCAACATGTGTTCTGATCAGCTCTCGCCCTGTCTCCCTGAACAGGCGCACCTTGCCCTCCACCACCAGGCCTAGCTGAAGACTGATACTTCCGATCACGTCCTCTCTTGTTCCGTCCGCCACCGGAACTATACTTAGCAGCTCGCTTGCCCGCACTAGGACCAGCTCCTCTAGAAGATAAACTCAAATTCAGCTCAATGTCTTTTGCTCTACCAACCAGCACATCAAAGTCAGTGTACTCAGCAGCCAGCATATAGGTCTTTACATCCGTCACCAAACCATAACGGAAACGTTCACACCTCTCCCGCTCATCAGGGATAAGCTTAGGTGCATACTGACTGAGCAGGACAAACTGAACCTCGTACTCAGCCACTGACATGCTCCATTGAGTAAGAGACATGAATTCCCTTTTCTTTTCATCCAGGTACTGCACACCCAGTTACCTCCTCTTGAACGCGTTCAGAAAGAACGTCCAAGTCACATCAGCATCCTCCATTCCGGAGATAGCGGTGGTCCACCAGGTATACGCATCGTCATGCAAAAATGATATTACACAGCCCAGCTTCTGCACTTCATTGCAGTTCACTTGTCCCAAAATTCTCTTGGTACTTTCCAACCAAGACTCGGAACCCTTAGCAGACAAACCCCTGAACTCAGTCCCTCCCAGACTGCGCAAACGTTCCAGAGGTAGTCTAACATTAGCATCTCCCTGATGCCCAGCTCCATGAGCTCCAGCTACCACCGCCTGAAAGGCTCCAGCAATAGCCTGAATCAGCACTGTCATGTCAGAAGCAGCTTGCCCCTGCCCAGCTTCAGGTCCAGCGACCCCAGCACCAACACCCTCACCCCCAACACCACCACCACCGGGTGGAGGAGGTAAATCCACTACATTTTCTACATTCTCTTCGTTCTCATTTTGAGCCATAGCTCGCGTATTAATCCTCGTCTCTCTACGAGGTCCCATTCACTATACAATGCATTCACAAATGCAATAAACATAGTCAGGCTCAGCAAGGTAACCAATCCAAGTACTCAAGCTCATTTCAAATTAAAACAAATCATTTAATTAGCTTTGATATGGCAATGGGTCCCTCAAACATGCTTCACCACAGCATACACCATAATTGCAACATTCTTACAATTCATACATCATACTTTCACTCAACAAGTATACAAGCAATCATACACATATCACCCACATAACCATTCCCAAATACTTGATAACTCAGATCTGATACCACCAAATGTAACCCCCTTAGCCCGGCCTAGACGGTTGATCCGAACTACGAAGATTACACGGGGAAAACCAAAGTCAACCTGAAAGTCAACCTTGATTAACGACCCTTTTTTTCCTTTTTAACTTTGTCTAAATGCATATTAACCTTAGGTGTACTCTTGAGATAAACATACTCAAAAATCACAGCAATTGGAAAACAATAAGGGACTTAATTGCACAATATACAAATTTAGGGACCAAAATGTAAATTCTGGAAATTAAGAGGGCTTTTCCAATTTTTAAGTTACCATTATGAAATTAATCATGTTTCATGCTTCTCTGCCAAATTTCATCTTAAACGGACATCCCAAACTCAAGTAATTGCACATACAAAAATCAGGACTAAAACGTAAAGCTTGCAAACCTCAAAACCATTCAAATCAGTGTCCAACGGTCAAGTGTTTCGAAACGGGTCTAGGCCGTTCACAAACACGGGCTGGCAGTAGCCAAAGCGTTTCGAAACACCTCAGCCCGTTTCGAAACACCCAGGCCAAAATATGCACCTGTTTCGAAACAGGCAAGGGTGTTTCGAAATACCCTGCCCAGAAACAGCAGAAAAGTCTGCTTTTACACTCTTTCGACCCACCAAACATGCTCATAAGACCTCCACATCATTCCAACAAGTCATCAAACATTAAAGGAACATATTTTCATCATCAAAGCTCAATCATAACATCATTTAGGAAAAACCACAAGTCTATAGGCATGCATCCTAAAATGAAAAGGAAGCAATCATCAAATCTCCAAAACAAATACCAAATGGCCATTTACATGTTTCAAACATTAACATAGGCATTAAACCAAACTTAGGGAGTCCAAAACATCTCCCAAAAACTCAATCTAGGTTCCCATTGCCAAATACCAAAAGCTAATAGTGTTGTGAAAATAGTCACCATACATGAGCTTAGACTTTCACTTGGATCCTTGACCTCCTTGCTGCCCTTAAAGAACTTCAATGCTCTGCATTATTGGTTCAAGAAAGAGAGAGCATAAGCATACATGCTTAGTGAGAAATGCTCTAATGAAACAACACAATAATGTACTTTGTAAAAACACCTTTCCAAGGCCTTTAATTTCAAAACAACATTTATCATGCATCTATGCATACAAACCAAGCATCTCATGCTTCAATACATCAACATGTCATATTGGCTTTCAAGTGATAATCCATAACCATTTTCAACTCAAAACACAATCGGATACGCGGATTACAAGCGTTGTCCCATACGCTCCATACACACTACCAAACACTCAAGGTGGAGTTTACCGGTACAATCACAACCCCTCAACACCCGTGATGGAGTCTACGGTACAATTACAACCCCTCCACATCACTCATTGGTAGTTGTATAACATCACTAACGAGAACATGGGACACACAACACAAGGTCCTCACATGGCCTTTTAACCACCATTATGACCTTAGACATCTCGTTAGTGTTCTTGGATGGAGTTTACGGTACAATCACAACCCCTCAACATCTAAGGCGACTTTATTCACGGTGCACCCAATCCTATAGCCGGCTAACTATATCCGATTCAATTACTTTAAAACTAACACATCACTTGCCAATATACATCAATTATCATCAACAATCCACTGTTTTAAAGAATTAATCAAAGCCATTACACAATCATGCATCACTATGCATCAAACCACATTTATCAATGTCCAAAACAAGGATCTCTTGCCTTGAGCATCCTTCAACACATGGCTTACAAAACCAGCATTAAACATGCTAAAATATGCTTTCAAAACAGAATTTAAACATGCAAAATAAACACATTGCATTCAACCATCTCATGGTTCATCAAAAAGAGAGTTTCTCTGAAAAACTTACTCTTGAGCTTATCTAAGTTGTTTAGACATAAAATAAGCTCCCATAACCTTCCAAGATTGGTTTCAAAGCTGAAAACCAAACTTCACTCACCGATTCCGTTTCGCAAGCTCTCCGAAACGCCGATCAAGCCTCCGGATCAACACCACAAGGATCCGATGATGTCTCCCCTGTTTTAAACACATCAAAGCAGTGGATTAATGCATCATCATGCATTAAAATCTTCAACCAAAACACCTAAACTCGTTGCTCTCATCAAAACTCACATTTCGGCTACCAAACACAACCGAAATCACATCCAAACACCTTTACAACAATACCCAGCCAAGATCCATCAAATCCAATCATTCTTAAACATCAATTAACATCCAAAAAGGACCTACTCACGTCCTTATACCTCCAGCTATAGCAGAACATCAAAATCACCCCAAAACCACCATTTTCTCAAGTCAAAATTTAGGAAAATCAACCTATTCGGGATTGCATTGATTAAACCTCAATTACACATTAATTAGACATCCAAAATACATCAAAAAGACATCTCAAAACAGAGCCCAATCATCTATTACGAATTTCTTCAAAATTAAATCCAAAACTTGCATTTTAAGCCAAAATCAAGAACACAACATTAAAACCTTTAATAAAACTCAATTTAAGGATTGAGAACTTGGGAATTTCAGTAAAGAACTGAGTATTTAGAGGAGAAGGACGTTCATACCTCTAAATGTGAGTTTCTCCTTGTTTAGAGCCAAAATCCTTGAAAATTCAATAAGCAAATGATGAGGATTTGGTGTAGAAATGATTAGAAATCATTTAGAGATTGAAATCTCAACTTTAGGTGTGAAAACTAAAGGAAAAGTGGCTGTGGAAAATGTGTTTGGCTGAAGGAAAATTGAGAGAAAATGAAATGGGAAAATTTTGGCAAAGTTAGTTATGAAACTAAAATATCTCTTTTCCCTCTTTTCTTTTTATTAAATAACATTAAATGAGTCTTTAAAATTTAAGAAAAATCTGGAGAAACCCTCCCTTGGGTAAATTAGCTCCTTAAAGATTCAAAGTTTCAATCCTTTTAAAACAGTCACCAACTTTTCAAAAATTACATTTTAGTCACTAACTTGAAATGTCATATTTCCAAACCCCATTTTGTAAAATTGATTTCACCACTCTCTTATATATAATAAAAGAAGATTTTTAGATATTTTTCCATATTTTTAATGCATCCCGAACTAGGCTTTCCCTAAAACACCACATTTATATTCGAACCGTAATTTAAACCGGTCCGGTTCAGACCCTAAACTTCCAAGCCCAAAATTGGGGTGTTACATCTATCACGTGAGAATTATTTTTAAAGGAATTCTGCAAGAAGTATATCAATGAGCAATATCTAGTAGATAGAAGAAGGATATTCTTGCATCCGAAACATGGAGGGAGGTCTGTGGACCAGTACATTTGAGATTTCTATATGTGTTACAGGTATGGATCCGAATACATCAAGACAGACGAAGATAAGTGTAGAATGTTTATAGATGGCCTATGTGGTGAATTGTGTCCTATGTTTACTACGTTTGGAATTACTAACTTTCAAGAGTTGGTTTATCTAGTAATTGCTACCGAGGCCACTTAGAAGGCTTGAGAAAAGAGAAGAGGAGGTCAAGCATGTTATGATAAGTGATCTCAGGATGAGTCTCGCCCCCCTCTGCCACTGAAAAAGAGGTAGAAATCAAGGTGTGGATAAACCTACTTTTAAACAACCTTCTAGGTCTGGCTATGTTGCCAAGCCTTAGTCTATGACTTATTCCACCACTCGGGCAGCTTTAGTTGAAAGTAATGGGGGCTCGGGAACCTTAACATCTTTTATGCACCTATTTTCAAAAGCGACATCCGGGACAATGTCAAAGAAAGTCAGGAACATGTTTTTTTCCTGTGGTGAGGAAGGTCACTTTATTCAAGATTGTCCCCATAATTTGACTGCTCCATCCCTTACGATTTCTCTAACCCAATCATCAAGGAGTAAAAGAGCCAAGCAAGTGCAATCGGGAGCGTCTAGAAGACCTTGTGGTCCAGTTTTTTCCTCCACAAAGCAAGAACCCAAGACTCTTGTACAAGTGTATCATGTTCGTAGCAAAGATGAGGATGACGATCCTGATTTTATTGAAGGTATGGTTGAATTATGTTCATGTCTTGTATATGCTTTGATATGCTCTAGATCTACGCATTCGTTTATAAGCATCGCGTTGATAGAAAAGTTTGAATTGAATCTTGAACCTACGACTTCTGAAGTCATAGCTAAACATCCATTATGAGATAGTGTGTTTATCAAATCAATATGTAAGAAAGTATCACCCTGTTAGATGGCAAACCCGAAAGAAGGAGATCCAAGATCTTTGCCATCTCTAGTGAGGATAAGTGTGAACCAAGAATGAAAGATATCACTATGGTGACTGAATTCCCTGATGTGTTTCCTAATGAACTTGTGGTTCTACCTCCAACTTGAGAAGTGGATTTCGGAATTGAAGTGCACCCTATGATCATTCTGATTTTCATTGCACCTTACAAGATGGCTCATAATAACCTCAAAGAGTTGAAAACTCAATTACAAGAATTGCATGAGAAGGGGTGTATACGACCAAGTACCTCACCTTGAAGAGCTCTGGCTTTGTTTGCCAAAAAGAAAGACAAAATTGTGCATCTCTACATTGATTACCGTCAAATGAACAAGCTTCTATCAAGAACAAATATCCACTACCAAGAATTGAAGATTTGTTTGATCAACTAAACGATGCTACGATGCTTTTCTTAGATAGATCTATGATCTTGATACTATCAGATGAAATTAAGGGAGTGTGATGTTTCCAGGACGACATTCTGAACAAGGTATGACTACTTCGAATTCTTAGTAACGCCTTTTGGGCTTACTAATGCTCTTGCGCCATTCATGGATCTTATGAATCGAGATTTTAGGCACTACCTTGATAAGTTCATAATAGTATTCCTTGATGATTTACTAATCTATTCCAAAACCAAGGTTGAACACAAGGAACATCTCCGAATTGTTCTTCAAACCCTTCGGGAGAAACAACTCTATGCTCAGTTCAACAAGTGTGATGTAAAGTGCTCATTAGTTCTATATTTTGTGCGCATTCAATATCATATTATTTCTGTTCTTAAGTACACTTTAGGCATATTTAGGTTCATGCATTGCATTTTTACAGTATTCTTTACTTTTCTATGCTTTTATTCATTATCTTTTATTTGGTAAGGAAAAGATGTTGTTCTAGTTTAGTTTTAGTTTCAGGTACTAGAAGCTGGCGGAAATAGAAAGGAGCTGATATTGAGGCAGCAAACCAGGGAGCTGTACTGATGCAGTTCCAGACAAAGAGAACTGCTGCCGAGAACCTGCAGCTGCCATACCTGCCGCCCATGGCAGCAAGCTGAGGAATTGGTGAATTGGAGTGCGATATGTAGATCAGAAAACCCTAATTCTAACGATGCCATCCACTCAATTTTCTAAAGCCTAGAGAAGCGGACAAAGCCGCCAAAGGAGGAGATCAAGATGACTTGCGGTGCAAGGCAACGAGAATGAGCCCACATTCAACTCAAAGAAGTCAGAGTTAAAGGTTGCATTTAATGCAAAAGCTATTTTGAAGACTTATATTTCAAGAAGGACTTGGCCTAGCTAATGCCTATATATACTCGACATATTTTGTAATTGCAGACATCTTAGGTTTTTTGTTGGGCATAGTCTAGGTTTTCTTACCGCCAAAAATGTTCTAAATTTTCTATTGGGTTTGGGTTATGTTTGTAAACTAGTGTGAGAATGATTGTTTAGGAATTAAGTTTGTTTTTGTAATAAAACTTCAAGGTTTGCTTATTCCATGCTCTCCATAGTTTTCAATTAAGTTCGAAAGATTAGTTGTTAACTATCTATTTCTTTGGTATCGAGAGAGTCGAACTCACAAAAGAGATAAGTACGATCCTCATCCTAATCAGGTGTTAATCAATTCAGCCTAGACATAGGTGCGAGTTTAAGGTGGCTAAAAGAGAACGAACTAAGGTTGCTGTCTGTGCAAGATTCACGTTGTAACGAGTATCATCTGCAGTGGGCAACAACATCATTATAACTTAGACATAAGTGGGATCAATATCGAAGCGTTCTGCCGAACCTTGAAGGTCTGTCGAGTTTTCCACTGAGCCAATCATCCGTTTCACTGCCGAGGCAGTGAAAGCGTCAAAGCAGCCAATCTGCCGTCCTCCGCCGAGGCAGCAAAGTCTAGCAGTGCAAAGCAACTTAACCTATTCAACGCAGTTTCACACTACTAAGCAGCATAACCTAACCCATTCTATCACCCTGATCTTTTCTATCAATTACTTGTGTTTTATTTATTTTTTATTCTTTTATAAACTAAAATTACTTATGCATTTATTTTCTGTGCAAGAATTGCAATTCGAATAAGGTGTCTAATCCCTGTGGGAGATGATATCTTTTATACTATAACTTGACAAGAGTGTGCACTTGCGCTCATATTTAGTGAACACCCAAACACTCTACAAGTTTTTGGCGTCGTTTCCCGGGATTGACAACAATGAATTCATTTTTTTTTCTGCACCTTTAGTTTATTTGCATTTAATTTTAGTTTTTATTTTTCCTCTATATTCGAAAAAAGAAAAAGAGAAGAATTTTACAATTTTCTTGTCTAGTGCATGACCAGAGCAAACCCATCGGGCGAAATCGTTTTCTTTGACGAGGTCGAATGAGTATTAAGAGAACTTAAGAAAGAAGCAAGAGAAGCCCTCGGGAAAGCCAAAGAAGAAGGAAAGAAAGAGGAAGCCATGGTTAACAGCCAAGACGACAACCCTGCCAACGATGCTCGAAACGACATGGATAGGCAGCAAGATCCGCCACCCAGACAGTAGCAAATTCCACCTAGGCAGCAGCCCCCAGCTCTACCTAGGCAACCACAATATTTACGAACCATCATGGACTTTCTAGAGCACGATTTCAGAGGGTTTGATCCAACTGTCACCGAGCCTGAAATTGAAGCGGATCACTTTGAGTTAAAGCCTGTGATGTTCGACATGATCAGCACATTAGGGCAATTTTGAGGAACTTCCACAGAAGATGCTCGGCAGCACTTGAGAGGATTCCAAGACATATGCAGAGCTTTCAAGATACATGGAGTCCATCAAGACGTGCTGAAGCTGAGATTATTCCCCTATTCACTGAGGGATAGGGCAAACCAATGGTTGAAAAACCAACCGACGAGATCATTCAATACTTGGACGGAGTTGTTGAAAGATTTCTTAGATCGTTTTAGTCCTTCAAACGTCATAGACAGGTTGAGAAACGAGATCACAACCTTCCGCCAAGGGGATGGCGAACCAATGTATGAAGCTTGGGACAGATACCAATAGATGCTGAACAACTGCCCGCTTCATGGTTTCCCTCCCTGGACTCAGGTGTCAATGTTCTACAATGGAGTAAATCAACCGACATGAATGATGCTCGACCCCTCACCCAACAGAATCATCTTGGATAGACCACCTGAGGAGGAACTATAGATTCTGAACAGAATCGCCAAAAACAACTACAAGTTCTCTGCAACCCGCCAAGGTGGTATAAGGCGGCCAGCTGTGGCGAATGAAGTAGAAGCTGCTGAATCTGTTAATGCCCGCCAGGACAAGTTAACAGAACTAGTGATGAGTATGGCCAAAGGAAAGACATATGAAGCCAAGGTTGAGGAGCCATTTTGTGATGAGTGTGGGGGCAACCACGATTCCTCTAAGTGGAGAGAATCCGCCAACTTCATGGGAACCTATGAAAGGAACAGCAGGCCCAACTCCAACACATACAACTCAAGCTGGAAGAAGCATCCAAACTTCTCCTAGAGTAACCCCAACACGGCTGCAAATCCAACTCAGCAACCAGGAGGATACCAACAGAACCTGTCAAGACAGCCGCCTCAGCAGCAACAAAATATGAGCAATAACTCACTCGAAACTACTTTACATACTTTTATGTCTCGAACCAATGATTTTATTGTTCGTACTAATATATTTATTGATAAAACTGAGTCATTTATGGCTAGGACTGAGATGAGGATGAACAACCAGGAAGCTACAGTAAAGAACCTGGAGACACATTTGGGCAATTCACGGAGATCATAAGCAACAGGAGAATGGGTGCATCATCCAGCAGCATAGAGGTAATAACTAACGCCACGTATGAAAAATGTAAAGCCATATCAACTAGAACTGGGAGACAACTGGACGAGCCCAGAACTAAACATCCAATGGACCAACAAATAGAACAGCCTGCCGCGGCCGTATCAAAACCAACCACCCCGACAGATGAAACTGACAGCAGCCCTAAGAAGGATGATCTTGAGTCACCACAGATTAGATTTCCATGCAAGGAACGCATTCAGGACATCCGTCTGTCGCTGCATTTCCCCTAAAGACTAAAGCAACAAAAGTAGGAGCACCAGTTTCGGAAATTTCTGGATATTCTAAAACAGGTGCAAATTAACATCCCTCTCGTGGAAGCCATTCAAAACATGCCCAATTACGCGAAATATCTGAAGGACATGGTTTGCAAGAGAAAAAGAATTGGGGAGTTCGAAACTGTGGATGTGACAGAGGAGTGCATGGCTATACTGCACAACAAGTTACCGGCCAAAAGAACAGATTCGGGCAGCTTCGTTATTCCATGCAGGATCAGCAGCAACCATGCCATGAATGCCATGTGCAATTTAGGAGCCATCATTAACCTGATGCCAAAGGCGGTCTTCGACAAGTTAGGTATTAGGCAAGCAAAACCCACTTCAATCATGCTAAAACTAGTAGACCATTCATTTGTACAACCGTAGGACAAAGTTTAAGACATCATGGTTTGTGTGGGCAGCCTTATTTTTCCAGCAAACTTCATTATCCTAGACTGTGAGGCTGACGAGAACGCCCTCATCATACTTTGACGACCGTTCCTGGACACGGGTAGAACGCTAATTGATGTAGAGCATGGGGAGCTGATCATGAGGGTGGACAACCAAAGCATAAAACTAAATGTTTTACAGCCCTCAATAAGGGAAAAAGAAGGATGCTCAGGCTTCCGTAATCAGCACTGAAACAGGGAACGACAACAGCTGCCTAGGAAGGCAGCATGGCAGAATGCAGGACCTCAAGGAACAAAAGGACCCCCAGGAGGGAGAAAAGCAAAAGACCACCTTCGGAAGTGGTTATGTCTGGGATATGCACCCCAATGTACTCCCAATATAACTTAGTTTAACTATTTTATTTTCTTTTATTTTTATTTTATGTTTTAAGATTATAATTTATTTTATTATCTTTAATTTTTAGGATTAGATCTTAATTTATTACAATTTATTTCCACATTTTTATTTCAGTATTTCTTTATTTAGTTTATTATTTTAATTTTTAGGTTTTAAGAATAAAATAGTCAAACCAAGAAGAAGGCCCAACAAGGAACCCACCCACCATCACACCAAGACAGCTGAGGGCGGCCCAGTGAAGAAATCGCGTAACGGCTAGTTGATTGCCAACAGCTAGCTGACTGCCAACAGCTATAGAAGTAACGGGCAAAAAACCCGTGACGTGCGCAAAGAAAACTGTATGTTGGAAATTTAATGCTGCCACGACACCTCTCGGCACCCTCTATATAAACCTCACTTCTCCCATTCATTTACTTTACTTACATCCCCTTGTTAACCTATTCTTGAGTCCATTGCTCTCTTTCTCATTATCTTCTTTTAGTTTAAGATTTCAAAAACCGTCTCACACATGGCATCAGCATCACAATCCAAGCCCACCTTCCAACGTTTCTTCTCCAATGAAGATGCAAAGCAGTACAGAACCCAGTTCGTAAAGCAAGCCACATGAGAGGAACAAGGGTTCCACTATTCGCACCAGACAGGGATCTCGACCTTTAGCCTGCCCTAATCTAGAAAATCCACATCAAGGGTTGAGAGATATTCGCACGACAGCTGGAGGTGGCAAACATCACGATTGTCAGAGAATTTTATGCCCACCACCCTCGCCCAGAGCTACCCTTTGTTTTTGTCCAAGGAGAGCCTGTCAAGTTAAACGCTGTCGTCATCAACATCTTCTATGGGCTCAAGATGGACGTTAACCCTCACGAAGAATGGAGGCAGTCACTGACGGCTGCCGACTATGACAGAATCAAGGCCCGCATGTGCGAACCCAATACCCCATGGTCGGCGGGAAAACATGGCGGCTCCGTACAACGCCACCGATTACTGCCAGAGGCGATGCTGCGGAACACGTTCGTCAAAAGGCTCTGTTGCCCACCTCTCATAATTCCACTGTGGACCGGCCGCGTCTCGATCTCGTTCACTCCATCATGATGAACAGACCGATCAATGTTGGGGAAATAATCTGCAAGGAGATCCACAATTGCTTTCGGAAATCAAAGGGCCGGCTTTACTTCCCATTTCTCATCACAGGCTTGTGTGCCAATTTCAACGTCCCATCAGATCCAAATGACGAGTTGACATCCACCAAAGAGGGCTAGACCAGAAAGGTCCCCCTACAAATGATGCATGCACCAGAAACGTAGCAGATCACACCATCGCAGCCCTACGCCTCCTAGCCAACTACACCGTCAGCCCCAGGCAGTACTGAAGCTGCCCCAAATCCAGACGTCATTGCCCTGCTCCACACTTTGATAGAAAGCATTAAACGAATAGAGCAACAATAATTGACGTTTATGAAATACGTGAGGGAGACCCAAGAGGCCTTTATGGCTTATCTTATTCAGAAATTCCCCAATGACGTCTCCTCCTTTCCCACCTTCCCTAAAGACCTAGCCACCGTAGCTGATCCCAGAGAAACTACACCATCAGAAGCCGCTGCCCGCCACACCACCTTTCGCCGCCAGATGCCATCTTTGACGCACTATCCGTCCTACTCAGCCACCTCTACTTCTAACACGATGACCCATACCCCCGAGAGGCATCGACAACATTTATTTCCAACCTGTACAGCGGAAACAGTGGTAGAAACCTCCCAGTCCAACGAGGTTGAGCAGCAGACGATAGCAACAGCGGCACCAATGGCAACAAAAGATCCACCGGTATAACCCATGGCAGAGGCAACCGGGAAGAGAAAGCGGAACATAATCTCAGCCAATCTAGAAGAAGAGGAGTCAGAATCTGAACCAGAACAAAGTGCAGCTCCTCGTCCCACCCCCAAGAGAGTCTAGCCGCCACGGACAACAAAGATATCACATGCCAAGTTTGCCGCCCGGACATCTGCCAGCCGTCGCCTTGTCATCCAGTCTTCATCTTCCTCCTCTGCTGAAAAGACTCCAGCATCTTCTCAGCCCTTCGCCAAGTTCTAGAGTTGTTTCTTTTTTTTTTTACTTTTATTGCTTATTTTTATGTTTTTCTTAATTGTATTTATTTTTCTATTTTTGTTTTCTCTTTTGTATTTAATTTTGTGCATTAAGGGTAATGCCCGTCTCGATTTGGGGGTAGCTCTCATATTTTTGTTTAGGCATCATAACATCATATAGATAGCTTTGTACTTGCTTTATTAATATTCAAAGGAATTTTTTTTATAACTTTTGCCAATGATAGGATAGCCGATTAATTTATTTTTCGCACCAAATTGAAATTGAACTTAATTTTGGGAAAAGTATGAATAACTTAGATTTTTTTCTATAATTGCCAAAACTGTAAAACACTTCTGTTACTTGCTGAATTTGTTAGAATATATGATGAACACTGCATGCTTTATCTTTAGAATTCTTTGTAGAATTCTAACATTGGTTGCAGGTAGCTACCGAGGCAGAAAATAGAAACAAAAAAAGTAAAGCACTACCACAGAAGGAAATAAAATTTTTTATGTTGTTTTTCCCTAGAGGTGCCCGAAACCGGCTCTAGGAAGAATCATGTGCCAAGGACACTCTGTTGCTATCAAAGTCCATAAATCTGAAAATTTTGCAGTGACGGACAAATTAGCATGAGTGAATGAAAGTCTTCATGGGATGACTCTGCTCAATGGGTTCAGGGTTTTGTAGTTTGCTCCTATCTTAATTTTAGACCTAGAAGAGTAGTTATGATGAGTTGAAGTCCTTATTGCCATGATTATAAATTGTGCTGCCTCGGTAGCAACCTAATGTATCGTAACATCATCTTCGTTTATTTAGAGTATTCTGCATATTCAGCCCGTACACAGTCCTGCACACACAACACTAGCATTATAGATTAATTCTGAGTTATTTCTTGTTGTTTCCCCTATCACTAATATAGTGTAGGTACCACGACCTTGAGGTGTAGAAGCAAGTTAAAAACAAGTTTTTCTTTCTGATTAATATAAAGGCAAGTCTAGTTAGGTTTGCATTCTTGAAGACAAGCAATAGTTCGAGTTTGGGGGTGTCTAAAGTGCTCATTAGTTCTATATTTTGTGCGCATTCCATCTCATATTATTGTTGTTCTTAAGTACACTTTAGGCATATTTAGGTTCATGCATTGCATATTTACAATATTCTTTACTTTGCCATGCTTTTATTCATTATCTTTTATTTGCTAAGGAAAAGATGTTGTTTTAGTTTAGTTTTAGTTTCAAGTACTAGAAGCTGGCAGAAGGAGAAATTAGCTAAGGAGCTGATATTGAGGCAGCAGACCAGGGAGCTGTACTAATGCAGTTTCGGACAGAGAACCACTACCGAGAACCTGCTGCTGCCATATCTGCCGCCCAGGGCAGCAAGCTGAGGAATTGGAGAATTGGAACGCGATCTGTAGAGCAGAAAACCCTAATTCTAACGATGCCATCTACTAAATTTTCTAAAGCCTGAAGCAGCGGACAGAGCAGTCGAAGGAGGAGATCAAGATGACTTGCGGTGCAAGGCAATGAGGAGTCCACATTCAACTCAAAAAAGTCAGAATTAAAGGTTGTATTTAATGCAAAAGCTATTTTGAAGACTTCTACTCCAAGAAGGACTTAGCCTAGCTAATGCCTATATATACTCGACATATTTCGTAATTGCAGACATCTTAGGTTTTCTTGCCGCCAACAATGTTCTAAATTTTCTCTTGGGTTTGGGTTATGTTTGTAAACTAGTGTGAGAAGGAATGTTTAGGAATTAAGTTTGTTTTTGCAATAAAACTTCAAGGTTTGCTTATTCCATGCTCTTTATTATTTTCAATTAAGTTCGAAAGATTACTTGTTAACTATCTATTTGTTTGGTATCGAGAACGTTGAACTCACGAAAGGGATAAGTACGATCCTCATCCTAATCAGGTGTTGATCAATTCAGCCTAGACATAGGTGCGAGTTTAAGGTGGCTAAAAGAGAACGATCTAAGGTTGCTGTCTGTGCAAGATTCACGCCGTGACAGGTATCATCTGTAGTGGGCAACAACAACATTCTGACTTAGACATAAGCGAGATCAATATCGAAGCGTTCTGCCAAGCCTTGAAGGTCTGTCGAGTTTGCCGCAAAGCCAATCGTCCGTTCCATTGCCGAGGTAGTGAAAGCGTCAAAGCAGCCAATCTACCGTCCTCCGCCGAGGCAGCAAAGTCTGGCAGCAGAAAGCAACTTAACCTTTTCAACACAGTTTCACACTACTAAGCAACATAACCTAACCCATTCTATCACCCTGATCTTTTCTATTAATTACTTGTGTTTGATTTACTTTTTATTCTTTTATAAACTAAAATTACTTGTGCATTTATTTTATGTGCAGGAATTGCAATTCGAATAAGCTGTCCAATCCCTGTGGGAGATGATATCTTTTATACTATAACTTGAAAAGAGTGTGCACTTGCGCTCATATTTAGAGAACACCCAAACGCTCTACATGTGAATTTTGGTTATATATAGTCTCCTTTATGTTTTCAAAAAAGTCTAATTTCTGGGTCATGTTATCTCACCTGCGGCTATCCAAGTTGACCCGAAGAAAACCCAAGCTATCCTTGATTGAGGACCAACGAAGAAAGTTGGTGAAGTTAGAAGTTTTCTTGGTTTAGCTAGATACTATAGAAGATTCTTCAAGAGATTTTCTATACTAGCTGCACCTCTGACAAGATTGTTATGCAAGGACATACCTTTTTCGTGGAACGAGAAACAAAAAAGAAGTTTTGATCAGATAAAGCAATTTCTGACACATGATCTAAGCCCGACCAACTTGAATTTGGCAAGTATTTCACTGTGTACAGTGATGCCTCGCACATGGGGTTAGGATGTATTCTAATACATGAAGGCAAAGCCATAGATTATGCCTCAAGACAACTCAAGCCTCATGAACTTAATTACCCTACGCATGATCTTGAATTAGTAGTGGTTGTCTTTGCTTTGAAAAGTCTTTAGACATTATCTCTATGAAGAAAAATGTTATCTATTCACAGATCACAAAAGCTTAAAATATATATTAAATTAGAAAGAATTGAATCTTCGTCAACGTAGATAGATGGAGCTCTTAAGTGATTATGATCTTGTAATTGATTACCATCTTGGCAAGGCCAAAGTTGTAGCTGATGCACTTAGCCGCAAACATTAATCTCGTAATTCCGCATAATTATTTCTATAAGCATGGATTTTGAATAACTCTTTTTAATTCATCCATGACCCTTTGCATTGTAGCTTCGAGGGCTATCAATGCTCATTTTAGACTCAAGAAAAACCATAAGTTTGTAGCTAAACTCCAAGTTTAGTCTACCATCATTTCTAGGATTAGTGAACTTCAAGAGTCAAATCAGGAACTACAAGTTATCATTTCGAAGCTTCAGGTTAAACCAGATCTTGATTTCTCATGGAATTTTGAAGGGCTATTATACTTTCAGAATCGAATATGTATTCATGACAATGAATCTCTTAAGATGGAGATACTCAAGGAAGCTCATAATAGCCCATTCTTTGTTCACCCGGGGTCGGTGAAGATGTATAAAGATCCCCGAGAATTGTATTGATGGCATGGAATGAAGCAAGACATGTTAGAAAGTCAAAGTTGAACACTGTGTTCCTATGGGACTGTTATAGCCTATTGAATTGCCACATGTGGAAGTGGGAAAAGATTACCATGGATTTCATAAGTGATCTATGGTTGACCCCTAAAAAGATGATGCTATTTGGTTCATGGTAGATCGGTTTACCAAGTTAACACGTTTCTTACTTGGAAGAATAGATTCCAGCCTTACAGAGCTTGCTGACTTGTACATCAAGGAAGTGATAAGATTGCATGGTGTACGAGAATTTATCATTTCAGACCATTATCCACAATTTGCATCTCGGTTCTGGTGGACCTTGGAAGAGGCTCTAGGAACCACTGTGAATCTTAGTTCGGCTTTCCACCCACAATCTAATAGACAATTAGAAAAGGTAAATCAGGTAAGCTTTGTCATAAGTTAATCCATGATAAGCATGAAAACAGGTTCCAACCCGAATTCCTCCTTGTAAATCTTGGAAGACATGTTGCGAGCATTTATCATTAACTTTGAAGACACGTGGGAGAAATCCCTACTGCTAATTGAATTTGCTTACAAAAACAATTAACAAGCTTCGATTAAGATGGTCCCATTTGATGCCCTGTATGGGAGGAAATGCAGAACACCTCTATGTTGGTCTGAATTGGGGTAACACAAGGTTTTTGGCCCTTAATTACTTTGGGAGACCGAAGAAAAGGTAGTCATTGTCCACAACAGACTGAAGGCAGCCTTCGATAGACAATGAGCCTATGCTGATTTGAAACATAGGGACATTCAATATGATATTGGTGAAAAGTGTTGAAAATATGTATTTCTCTGTATTTTCTCATTCATAAATGTATAAAGAGTGAGTTTAAATAGGCTAATATAGTATTTTAGTATAGCTAAAACTATCATTTTATCTCTAATTTAAATAAGACTTATCTCTAATTTAAATAAGACTTCTAGTAAATCTGAACTACTAGTTACTGACTTAGGAATAAACTCTAATTACACGGTTACATTCCACACTCCCCCTCAAGATGGTGAGTAGCTTGGATCTTGGATGTGATTGTAACATCCTAAAACTGGGCCTAGTAGAATTATACAATTGGAATCAAAATATGTTTTAATATTATAGGTAAAATAAGTCTCCATGTGGCAAAATTTTTGAAATTAAATTTAAAGGTTTAAAGAAGAAGTGGCCAAACTTTAAGGTCCAATTAGTGATGAAATAGAAACTGTAACCACCTTAGCCCGGCCTAGACGCCCGACCCGAACTAAGAAGATTGCACGGGGAAAACCGAAGCCAACTCGTTGAAGTCGACTTCGATTAGTGACCCTTTTTTTCATTTTTATCGTCTCTAGATGCACATTAAGATCGTATGTATTAAACTAAACACTTAAAAAGAAACGACGCAACAAACGGAGTTCGATTAGGGGTTCAATGACTTAAATTAAACATTTAGGGACTAAATTGTAATTTCTGAAAATAACAGGGGCTAATCCAATTCTAAGGTTAGCAATCCTTAATTAGTCATATAACAAGCTTCCATGTCAAATTTCATAAAATGGACCATCCAAACTCAACCAATTGAACATTCAACAGTCAGGGACCATAATGTAACATTTCAGAACTTAAGAAGATACTTTTAACTGAAAATAACAGTCAGGTATCGATACCATTAGGCATGTATTGATATGCGGGAAGATACTTACTCTTGAGCTTAGCTATGTGCTTCAAACTTACACTAAGCTCCCAAAACCTCGTTCAAAACGTTTAAGAACTGGAAAACTCTTCTCCACTCACCGATACGCGAAACTTCGCTAGCCGACGCGAAGATCACTCGTCCGAAGCTTCCAAAATTGCTTCGCTTGCTTCCAGACCAATATCCCCTGCTTTTAGAGCATCAAAAACAGAGATCCGTTGCATTAAAATGCATTCCAACTCCAACAACTAAACACAAACTCGTTGCCCATCAAAACTACATCAATTTACCCATCTGAAACAACCGAAAACTCATTCGATTGCCTCCTAAAAGAAGCCTAGCCAACAATCATCACTTCCAACCATTTATATTCATCAAATCACATCTAAAAACAACCTAAACCCTTTCTTATACCTCCAACAATCATATAACCATCAAATCACTTCAAAAACTCAACTAAAACTATCATAAAACTCGAGGATCTCAAGGATTTCGGGATCTATATCATTAAAATGCTTTTTCAACATCATAATCATTCAAAAACTCAATTATAATCCATCTAAAACAGAGCTCATCAACAACACTCCAAAAATCAAGAATTAAACCTTTATTTTGGAAGATCTTGATCTTAAATCAAAACTATAATCAAAACTCAGTTAAAAACAACAATTAGGTGTAACGCCCCGATTTTGGGCTTAGAAGTTCTGGGCGTTGACCGGTTTGGTCAAAGTGCTGTTCGAATCTAAAGAGGTGAAATTAGGAAAGCCTAGTTCGGGTTGCATTAAAAATATGGAAAAATGTTCTAAAATCATCTTTTAATATAATTAAGTGAACTGTGAAATCAATTTTGAAAAATGGGTTTTGGAAGTATGACATTTTGGCTAGTGACCAAAATGTAAATTTTGAAAGTTTGGTGACTGTTTTATAAAGAGTTGAAACTTTGAATCCTTAAGGAGCTACTAATCCAAAGATGATTTCTCCAGATTTTTCTAAGATATTTTAAGTATAAAATCTGATTTTAAAGGTCATTAAAATTGGAGGGAAGCCATTTTGGCTATTTTTGGATTTTGTAACCAACTTTGCTAAACTTTCTTTCTCTCATTTTCTCTCAAACCAAAAACTACTTTTCCAGAGAATTGGATCTGATTTCTTCACCTAAATCCCTCCATTCAACTCTCATTTGATTCCAAATCATTGTATCTTCAAATCTCTTCAATTGCTAAGTGTTTCAACAAGGATTTTCATTCCAAAAAGTGGAGAAACACAAGTTTGGAGGTAAGAACGTCCTTCTCCTCTAAACTATCAGTTCTTTACTGAAATTCCCAAGTTATCAACTCTTAATTGATGTTTAATTAAAGGCTTTTGAGTTTGGAATTGTATCTTGGCTTATAATGCAAGATTTGATGGTTTTCATGATTTTTCGTTAGATCTGATTGATCTGTGATTTGAGATGTGTTTTTGATGTTAAATGAACTCTAAATTGATAAGGAAATGAGTTTTGATTAATGCAATCCCGGATAGGTTGAGTTTCCTAAGTTTAGCTTATGTTTCTTGGATGTTTTTGTGGTGATCTTGTGGATCTGTTGTTGCTGGAGGTATAAGGATGTTTGTAGGTTGTTTTTAGATGTTTTATGGTGTTGATGGATGTAGGGTTTTGCTGGTTTATGGCTGGGCTTTGATTGGGAGGTGGTTTTGGTGCAATTTCGGTTGTGTTTGGTGGCCGAAATTGGAGTGGGAATGAGAGCAGCGAGTTTGAGTGCTTTCATTGAAGCTTTTGATGCTTGATGATGCATTAAACCTCTGCTTTAATGTGTTTAATCAGGGGAGGCATCTTTGGATCCAAGAGTTGTTGATTCGGAAGCTTGATTTCGTGCTTCGGCAAGTGGCGAAGTGGAATCGGTGAGTGAAATTGGGTTTTCGGCTTTGAAACCAATGTCTTGGGAGCTTAGTTTAAGTCTAAACAACTTTGCTAAGCTCGAGCGTAAGTTTTCGGAATTTCTCTCTAGTGGTGGCCATGATTTTGTTGTGATGCAAAATGATTATTTGCATGTTTTACATACTGTTTTGGAAGCATGTTTTAGCATGGTTTTTGCTGATGATGTAAGCCATATGTTGAAGGTAACTCTAGGTAGGAGTTCCTTGCTTTTGTACATTGAAATGATGTGGTTTAATGCTTTTAAATGCTTGATGAATATGGCTTGGTTTTATGCTTTAAAACAGTGATGTAAGTGATGAAAATGATGTATATTGGCAAGTGAGGTTTTAAAATGTTAAGGTCACTAAGGTGGTTAAAAGTCCTTGAGTGAGCCTTGTTACTTATGAACATCAAGGTGGTTAAAAGTCCTTGGATGGTTCATGTTGTGGACACTAAGGTGGTTAAAAGTCCTTAGGTGATCCTTTTCCATGGTGGTTAAAAGTCCATGGGGCCAAGGTGTTTAAAAGTCCTTGGGGCCAAGGTGTTTAAAAGTCCTTGGGGTGATTCAAGCTATGGACACAAAGGTGGTTAAAAGTCCTTGTGTGGTCCTTATTCATGGTGTTTAAAAGTCCATGGCCAAGGTGTTTAAAAGTCCTTGGGACCAAGGTGTTTAAAAGTCCTTGGGAAGTTGATGAACTTGTTTTAAGAAATGAAATGTATCACTTGAGCCAATATGACATGTTAAGTATGTATTGAAGCATGAGATGCTTGTTTTTAATGTTTATGTTGAAGCATGAAATTGCTTGTTTTAAGTAAGGTTTTGAGCATGAGCAAATGTGGATTTGAAGCATGTTTTATAAATGTTTTAAGTTGCATTATTGGATGGTTTTTAAGAGCATTCCTCACTAAGCTTTTGCTTACGCTCTCTTCGTTTTCCTTAATTCAATAATGCAGAGCATTAGAGACCTTTTGAGGGCAGCAAGAAGAGCAAGAATTCAAGTGCAAGTAAAGCTCAATGTATGGAAGGTTTTTGTTAAACATTTAGCTTTTGGGTGATTTGGCAATGGGGAAACAATGTGTATGTTTTGGGAGATGTTTTGTACTCCCTAAGTATGTTGAATGTTGTTGAGGATGCTTGTTTTGGTGTTGGATCTTTAAATGCTTGTTTTGGAAATTTATGCTTGAATGGCTTACTTGTGTAGGAAGCATGCCTATAGATTTGGGGCTTTTTGCTTATGATATTGTTTTGCTGAATTGAGGACGCTTATATGTCCCTTATATGTTGAATTGCATGTTGGCAAAGTTTGGTGGCATTTGGAGCATGTTTGGTTGTGTAATTGCATGTTTAAAGTTGAGTTTTGGAGTAATCTGGGAAGGGTGTTTCGGAACAGCACCTAACGTTTCGGAACGAGTGCCTTAATCGTGCCCAGGCGTCTGAAACGGGAGGGGCCGTTCCGAAACGGAAAGGCCACTGCCAGACCCCCGTTTCGGTACGCGTTGCGGAACGGCCCCGAGTTTCGAAACGGGCTATGCCTGTTTCGGAACGGGTGACCGTTGGGGGCTGACATTGGCAGTTATATGTTTTGGAATGTTTGCGTTTTGGTCCTGAAACTTGTTTGTACAATTGTATGAGTTTGGGAAGTCCTTTTGAGCTGAAACTTCACAGAGAAGTATGAAACATGATTAATTTCAAGTTGGTAACTTCAATTTGGATTAAGTCCTTATAATTATCAGAATTTACAATTTGGTCCCTAAAGTTGTATCTTGTTCAATTGGGTCCCTGTTTGATCTCTGATGTTTGTGATCTTTTGGTATGATGTTTGTGTGATCACAATTAGGTCTAAAGTGCATCTAGACAAGTTTAAAAAGAAAAAAAAGGGTCGTTAATCAAAGTTGACTTTCGGGTTGACTTTGGTTTTCCCCGTGTGACTTTCTTAATTCGGGTCAACCGTCTAGGCCGGGTTAAGGGGGTTACATTTGGTGGTATCAAAGCTGAGTTCTCGAGTAATTGGGAATGTTTGTATGCATGATTGAAGTATGTATGCTATGAATGCTTGTTGTTTGAAAGCATGTTTAGTGGTTTGAAATGTTGATGCAGTTGAGTTGTATGCTCTGATGTTGCATGTTGAGGGTACCCATTGCCAAACAAAAGCTAAAGGAAAGATGTTGTTTTGAAATGAAATTGAGCTTGAATACTTGGATTGCTTACCTTGCTGGGCCTGACTTTGTTTTATTTGTGTTATGATTGCATGGTAAAAGTATGGCACCACGTAGAGAGTTAAGAGGTAATGCGAGAGCTACGGCTCCTAACGAGAATGAGAATGAAGAGCACACTGGTAGTGCTGTGTTACCCCCTCCTCCGCCTGGTGGTGGTGCTGGAGGTGCGGGAGCTGAAGCTGCAGCTGGTGCTGGTGCTGGAGCTGCTGGACCAGAGGTTGGTCAGGGGCAAGCTATGCCTGATATGTCTGTTTTAGTACAAGTTATTGCGGGTGCTTTTCGAGCAGCTGTAGCTGGAGCTCAGGGAGCTGGGCATCAGGGAGATGCTGGAGTCAGATTGCCTTTGGAGCGTCTGCGCAGTCTTGGAGGGACTGAGTTTAGAGGTTTGTCAGCTGAGAGTTCTGAGGCTTGGCTGGAAAGTACCAAGCGTATCTTGGGTCAGATGAGTTGCACGGATGTGCAAAAGCTGGGCTGTGTTGTGTCCTTGCTGCAGGACGATGCTTATACATGGTGGACGACTACCATTTCTGGAATGGCTGAAGCTGATGTTACCTGGACATTCTTTCAGAATGTGTTTAAAAGAAGATATCTGGGAGTGAGATATCTGGATGAGAAAAAGCGGGAATTCATGTCTCTTACCCAAGGGAGCATGAGTGTAGCTGAGTACGAGGTACAGTTTGTACGGCTCAGTCAGTATGCACCGGAGCTGATACCTGATGAGAGGGCTAGGTGCGAGAGGTTTCGTTACGGTCTTGTGACGGATGTTAAGATGTATGTGCTGGCCACTGAATATGATGATTTTGATGTTTTGGTGGGCCGAGCCAAAGACATTGAGATGAATCTGGGTTTGTCCGCTAGAGGTGCTGGAGCAAGTGCTGGGAAGAGGTCAGCTGAGTTTAGTTTCGGTGGTGGACGGAACAAGAGGGGACGAGATCAGAAGTATCAGTCCTCAGCCAGGAGAGGTGGTGGTGTGCCTGCTAGGGGTGGCGGTGCTAGAGTTGATCCTAGTGCTTGTTGGATCTGTGGTTCCTGTGGTCACTTGAAGCGTGACTGTCCTCGTGCTGAGAGAGTGGCACAAGCTCCTGTTGCAACAGCTGGTAATGCTGGGAATGGGTGCTGGAATTGTGGTTCTGCGGACCACTTGAGGCGAGATTGTCCGAGGATGGCTGGTGAGCAGGTGCGTGCTCCTGTTGTTGCTGCACCACAGAGAGGTCGTGGGCGCGGCCGTGGTAATTTCCAGAGGAGAGAGGAAGATGGCCGAGGGGTAGCTCATGTTGTAGCTATTCAGCCTGAAGGTGGAGGCCAAGCGAGGGTGTATGCTCAGAGAGAGGGCAAGAATGATGCAGATGTGATTGCAGGTACCTTTACTTTGCAGTCCTTGTCATTGCTTTCTTTGATTGATTCTGGATCTACGCATTCATATATTCTTCGTGAGCATGCTGAATTGCTTGGTTTGCCTGTTGAGTCTTTGGATGTTGGTGTTCGGGTCACTAGTTCTTTTGGTGAGACTGTTGTGACTCGAAAGTTGTATAGAAGGTGCCCTTTGGTTGTTCAAGAGCATGTCTTTCATGTTGATCTTATGGAGTTGCCCTTTTATGGTTTTGATGTGATCCTTGGTATGGTTTGGCTTGCTGAGCATCGTGCTGTTGTGGATTGTGAGAATAAGCGTGTTTCGCTTAAGCTTGCGGATGATTATGAAGTTGTGGTGGTTGGTGAGAATGTGAAGTTTCTTGCCAATGTGGTATCTTCTTTGGAGGCGAGCAGGATGCTGAGGCAAGGTTGCGAAGCCTATCTAGCTTTTGTGATGAATCCTAGCTCTAAGGAGTTGAGGGTGCAAGATATCAGGGTTGTAAAGGAGTTTCCTGGTGTTTTTCCTGAGGAGTTGCCTGGTTTACCTCCTAACCGCGAGGTGGAGTTTGGAATTGAGCTGTATGAGAATACAACTCCTGTGTCCATTACTCCCTATAGAATGGCACCTAAGGAGCTGAAGGAGCTGAAGACGCAGTTGCAAGAGTTGCTTGATCGTGGTTTCATCCGGCCGAGTGTGTCACCTTGGGGAGCACCGGTCTTGTTTGTGAAGAAGAAGGATGGCACTATGAGAATGTGCATTGATTACCGTCAGCTGAACAAGTTGACTATCAAGAATCGGTATCCTTTGCCGAGGATTGATGATCTCTTTGATCAATTCCGGGGAGCTGCTGTGTTCTCTAAGATTGACTTGAGGTCAGGGTATTATCAGTTGAAGGTGAAAAATGTGGATGTGCCTAAGAATGCTTTCAGGGCAAGGTATGGGCATTATGAGTTCCTTGTGATGCCGTTTGTGTTGACAAATGCTCCTGCTGCTTTCATGGACATGATGAATCGTGTGTTTCATGAATACCTGGACAAGTTTGTCGTGGTGTTCATTGATGATATCCTCGTGTACTCGCGTACTGAGGAGGAGCATGAAGAGCATTTGAGGATTGTTTTGCAAGCTTTGTTGGAGAATCAGCTTTATGCTAAGCTGAGCAAGTGTGAGTTCTGGTTAAGAGAGGTGGTTTTTCTTGGGCATGTGGTCTCAGCTGAGGGGATTCGTGTTGATCCTCAGAAGATTGAGGCGGTGATGAGCTGGAAGGTTCCTAAGTCTGTTCATGAGGTCCGTAGTTTCCTTGGTTTGGCGGGATACTACCGAAGGTTTGTGGATGGGTTTTCCAAGATTGCTGCTCCTTTGACAAAGCTGTTGCAGAAGGATGTTAAGTATGAGTGGACAGAAGCGAGACAGCAGGCTTTTGAGAAGCTGAAGGCGGCTTTGACGCAAGCTCCTATCTTAATTCAGCCTGAACCAGGGAAAGAGTTTGTGGTTTACAGTGATGCATCCTATGTTGGTTTGGGGTGTGTGCTAATGCAGGAGGGTAAGGTGGTGGCTTATGCATCGCGGCAGTTGAAAGTGCATGAGCGCAATTACCCTACGCACGATATTGAGCTGGCTGCAGTGGTTTTTGCTCTGAAGATCTGGAGGCATTATCTGTATGGAGAGAAGTGTACCGTGTACACAGATCACAAGAGTTTGAGGTATCTGATGTCTCAGAAGGAGTTGAATCTTAGGCAGCGGCGTTGGTTGGAGTTGCTCAAGGATTATGATCTGACGATTGAGTATCATCCTGGAAAAGCTAATGTTGTTGCTGATGCCTTGAGTAGGAAGGTAGCTGTTGAGTTGAGAGCCATGTTTGCTAGCTTGGCATATCGCGTGATGGTGGTCTTGTGGCTGAGTTGCATGTGAAGCCGTCTATGGTTTAGTTGATCAAGGATAAGCAGTTGTTGGATGATTCCTTGGTGTCTCATGTTCAGGATATCGCGGAGGGTAGACCTTCGGATTTCTGTTTCAATGATGATGGTGTGCTGTGTTTTGGGAGTCGGATAGTAGTGCCCAATGATGCTGAGTTGAGGCGTGCTATTCTGACTGAAGGTCATAGTAGTCCTTTTGCTATGCACCCTGGTAGTACTAAGATGTATCGTGATCTTCGTGATGAGTACTATTGGGTGGGTTTGAAGAAGGACGTTGCGGAGTTCGTGAGCAAGTGTTTGGTGTGTCAGTGAGTTAAGGCTGAACATCAGGTTCCTTCTGGTTTGTTGCAACCGTTGAAAATCCCTGAATGGAAGTGGGAGAGGGTTACCATGGATTTTGTATCTGGTTTACCTTTGTCTCCATCGAAGAAGAATTCGGTCTGGGTGATTGTGGATCGCCTGACGAAGTGTGCACATTTCTTGCCTGTGCATACCACGTTTTCTTTGGATAGGTTGGCAGAGCTGTACATTGCTGAGATTGTGCGGCTGCATGGTGTGCCTAAGTCGATTGTGTCGGATAGGGATCCGAGGTTCACATCGCGTTTCTGGCAGTGTTTGCATCAAGCTCTGGGTACAAGGTTGCATTTCAGTACATCCTATCATCCTCAGTCGGATGGTCAGTCTGAGCGAGTTATCCAGATTTTGGAGGATATGTTGAGGTGCTGCGTGATTGAGTTCCAAGGTTCTTGGGAGAAGCATCTGCCTTTGGTTGAGTTTGCTTATAACAATAGTTATCAGGCGAGCATACAGATGGCACCTTATGAGGCTTTGTACGGGAGGAAGTGTAGGACTCCTCTTTGTTGGGCTGAAACTGGTCAAAAGTTGGTTTCGATGCCGGCTTTGTTGAAAGGGACCACAGAGAAGGTAAAGCTCATTTGTGAACGGTTAAGGGCTGCTTCTGATCGGCAGAAATCTTACGCGGATTTGAAGCGTAAGGAGATAGAGTATGCAGTGGGTGACCGTGTGTTCTTGAAGGTTTCGCCTTGGAAGAAAGTGATGCGGTTTGGCCGGAAGGGCAAGTTGAGCCCTAGATACATTGGACCATATGAGGTGGTTGAGCGTGTGGGTCCTGTTGCGTATCGGTTGAGGTTACCTCAGGAGTTGGAGAAGATTCATGATGTGTTCCATGTCTCTATGCTCCGGAAGTATAGATCTGATCCTTCGCATGTGATGCCTGTGGAGGAAGTGGAATTGAATCCGGATTTGACCTATGATGAGGAACCGGTGAAGGTTCTGGATTCGGATAGCAAGGTTCTTCGTGGCAAGACCATTGAGTTGGTGAAGGTGCTGTAGAAGCATCGCGGTGTTGAAGAAGCCACGTGGGAGCGGAAGGAAGACATGCTGAAGCAGTTTCCTTATCTCTTTCCTTCAGGTAAATTTCGAGGACGAAATTTCTTAAAGGGGGGGGAGAGTTGTAACGCCTCGATTTTGGGCTTAGAAGTTCTGGGCGTTGACCGGTTTGGTCAAAGTGCTGTTCGAATCTAAAGAGGTGAAATTAGGAAAGCCTAGTTCGGGTTGCATTAAAAATATGGAAAAATGTTCTAAAATCATCTTTTAATATAATTAAGTGAACTGTGAAATCAATTTTGAAAAATGGGTTTTGGAAGTATGACATTTTGGCTAGTGACCAAAATGTAAATTTTGAAAGTTTGGTGACTGTTTTATAAAGAGTTGAAACTTTGAATCCTTAAGGAGCTATTAATCCAAAGATGATTTCTCCAGTTTTTTCTAAGATATTTTAAGTCTAAAATCTGATTTTAAAGGTCATTAAAATTGGAGGGAAGCCATTTTGGCTATTTTTGGATTTTGTAACCAACTTTGCTAAACTTTCTTTCTCTCATTTTCTCTCAAACCAAACACTACTTTTCCAGAGAATTGGATCTGATTTCTTCACCTAAATCCCTCCATTCAACTCTCATTTGATTCCAAATCATTGTATCTTCAAATCTCTTCAATTGCTAAGTGTTTCAACAAGGATTTTCATTCCAAAAAGTGGAGAAACACAAGTTTGGAGGTAAGAACGTCCTTCTCCTCTAAACTATCAGTTCTTTACTGAAATTCCCAAGTTATCAACTCTTAATTGATGTTTAATTAAAGGCTTTTGAGTTTGGAATTGTATCTTGGCTTATAATGCAAGATTTGATGGTTTTCATGATTTTTCGTTAGATCTGATTGATCTGTGATTTGAGATGTGTTTTTGATGTTAAATGAACTCTAAATTGATAAGGAAATGAGTTTTGATTAATGCAATCCCAGATAGGTTGAGTTTCCTAAGTTTAGCTTATGTTTCTTGGATGTTTTTGTGGTGATCTTGTGGATCTGTTGTTGCTGGAGGTATAAGGATGTTTGTAGGTTGTTTTTAGATGTTTTATGGTGTTGATGGATGTAGGGTTTTGCTGGTTTATGGCTGGGCTTTGATTGGGAGGTGGTTTTGGTGCAATTTCGGTTGTGTTTGGTGGCCGAAATTGGAGTGGGAATGAGAGCAGCGAGTTTGAGTGCTTTCATTGAAGCTTTTGATGCTTGATGATGCATTAAACCTCTGCTTTAATGTGTTTAATCAGGGGAGGCATCTTTGGATCCAAGAGTTGTTGATTCGGAAGCTTGATTTCGTGCTTCGGCAAGTGGCGAAGTGGAATCGGTGAGTGAAATTGGGTTTTCGGCTTTGAAACCAATGTCTTGGGAGCTTAGTTTAAGTCTAAACAACTTTGCTAAGCTCGAGCGTAAGTTTTCGGAATTTCTCTCTAGTGGTGGTCATGATTTTGTTGTGATGCAAAATGATTATTTGCATGTTTTACATACTGTTTTGGAAGCATGTTTTAGCATGGTTTTTGCTGATGATGTAAGCCATATGTTGAAGGTAACTCTAGGTAGGAGTTCCTTGCTTTTGTACATTGAAATGATGTGGTTTAATGCTTTTAAATGCATGATGAATATGGCTTGGTTTT